>JAQJVK010000001.1:90418412-91759238 GCA_035578135.1 Flexamia atlantica
AGGAGCAAGAGTATCTCTCTCTCTCTCTCTCTCCTCTCTCTCTCTCTCTCTCTCTCTCTCCTCTCTCTCTCTCTCTCTCTCTCTCTCTCTCTCTCTCTCTCTCTCGTCTCTCTCTCTCTTCTCTCTCTCTCTCTCTCTCTCTCTCTCTCTCTCTTCCCTCTCTCTCTCTCTCTCTCTCTCTCTCTCTCCTCCTCCTCTCTCTCTCCCCCTCTCCTCTCTATCGTGAAAGTGTTTTTGAAAAGCGAAGACAAAGACCCTAGCAAGGTAAAGTCGTACAGGCCAGTGACCCTCCTTCCTGTTCTGGGTAAGATAGGTGAAAGGTTGATCGTAAAGAGGTTGAAACAGTGGATGGAGAGAGAAGATCGAACGAATACAGGTCCAGTAACGGATTCACAGAAGGTGTAGGAACGGTTGATGCGCTGTTGGACATGAGAAGAGAAGTAGAGGAGACGGAAGAGAAGTACGTCGTTGGATTGTTCTTGGACATCTCCGGGGCGTTCGACTCTGCCTGGTGGCCAGAGATCCTGAGAGTTCTGAGGGAATGGCGGGTGCCCAAACAACATCTACCGACTGGTCAGGGACTACTTCCGAGGCAGGACAGTGACTTTGAAAGCTGGCAACGGAGAAGTGAGCAAGACCATCACAAAAGGTTGTCCACAAGGATCCGTTGTAGGCCCTCTGCTGTGGAACGTCCTTTTCGACGGGTTTCTGCGCTGCAGTTCGGCAACGGCATCTCTGCCAGAGCCTACGCGGATGACGGACTGCTCCTGGTGAAGGCAAATTCAAGTCCTGAGCTGATGAGGAAGGCGTCAAGAGCCTTGGATCTGGTCACCAGGTGGGGAGAAGAGAGGAAGATGACGTTCTCGAAGGAGAAGACAGTGATGGTGCTACTCAAGGGAAAGTTGGTCGAAAGATTCATCAGAGTGAACATGGGTGAAGTCACGGTACGCTGCTCAGAGAAAACGAGGTACCTAGGGGTAGTGGTTAAAAGTGGAATGAAGTTCGCAGGACACTACGAGTATGTGGTCGAGAAGACGATGAAGGTATTCGGAAAGCTGAAAGGACTGGCGAAGGCAAACAACGGGATGAAATGTGAAAACTTGAGAAGGCTGTACATAGGGGCGTTGGAGCCGATGGTGCTGTACGGATGTGAAATGTGGGGACAAAGAATGAGAGGTCGAGGAGAGAAGACGAAGCTGATGAGCCTACAGAGGAAACTGTTGTTAGGAGTGATCAAGGGATACAGCACTATTTCCCACGAAGCCGTGAGAGTGATCGCTGGAGTGATCCCTCTGGATTTGATGGTGAAGAAAGGCTGAAAAGAAGAAGAGATAAAGAGGAAGAATCGACAGCAGGGAAAGCAAGCGAACCCCGAAGAGAGGAAACACTCGTCGAATGGCAAAGAAGATGGGAAACCAGCACCAAAGGAAGAGAAACCTTCGAGTTTGTTCCGGATGTTCGACAGAGAAAGAAGGTGAAATGGGAGACCGACCACTACACAACACAGTTCGTGAGCGGCCATGGTAATTTCAAGGCGAAGCTGAGGGGATTCAAACCTAGTGGAAGATGACAGATGCACACACTGTGGACAGTTGGAGACCCTCGACACATGTTCTGATGGTGTGTCCTTTCTACGAGGAAGAAAGAATGTGAAATGAGGGAATTCCTCCGAGGTAAGAATTGGAATTGGGAGAAGCGAAACTTTCTACGGTTGCAAGAAAGCAGCTGAGGTGTTCTCAAGAATGTGCAGAAGAATTGGAAGTAGGAAACACGAGTTTGAAAATGTAAGAGGATAGACTGAAACTTGAAACACTCGGAAAAAAAAGGAAAGTAGGAGGGGACAAAAAGAAGCCAAGAAGAAAACCAAAAATCCGATGATCTAGTGCTATGGTGCTAGGTGGAGGGGACCAGGTGTGTTGGGTGGGCACTAGAAGAGTGCCCGGTTAGGATAAGAAGACAGAAGAGGACTGAAGAAAGAAGTCTATTTCAGGAAAGAGGCCTGGCGAATAAGTCTCCGACTTAAAGCCAGGGGTGGAGGAGGGATCGCGGGCTTCGGCCAACCACCTCTCTCTCTCTCTCTCTCTCTCTCTCTCTCTCTCTCTCTCTCTCTCTCTCTCTCTCTCTCTCTCTGGAATGACTGGTTCTGGGAAACGTCTTTTATGTTAAAACAACTTAACCACCAACTTATATCAACCAAAACACCTATTCCATAGATTGACTGTCCATAAGTCACTATTGTTACATAGCTTGTTGATCTCTTCTTTGTTCTTTTAGTAATTTACCTTTTGTGTTTTCTTAAATATATGAAGTTTTCTTCAAGTTTTATTTGAAGTGTTGCTGAAAGTTTGTTTACTTTTGTATTTTTATTGTACTTGAGAAAAATGAATGCAACTGACAACTTCAAGATACAAGTTGACAAATTAGAAGGTCAAAAGAACTGGTCCAGGTGGAAAAGACAAATGAATCTGTTATTGAAACACCAAAATGTTTTGGGTGTAGTTTCAGGGTAACTCGAACTAAATGAAGATAGATCCATCAAATAAACCTTTTACACAAAGGACTCACATGCTCAACTAATTTTGATAAGCTCGATAGCACAAATAAATGAAGAACTCACATCTTCTTGCGACAGAGCTAAAGCTATCTGGGACAAATTTGTGTGTGCCTATGAGCAGAGTTCCAGTCAAAGACTTGATAGACTTCTCGAAGCCGTCTTTTTGAGTGAAATGATAGGATCCGAAAGTGTTCTGACTCACATGCTCGTCTACAGAGTAACTTCAATGACCTTAACGTTGAGTTACGAAATATTTCAAAATCCGAACTCCCTGAATTGATTTTGATGGGACGTATTATGTCGACTTTGCCTCCTCCTTACTTTGAATTTAAAAGTGTTGGGAGAGCGTATCGATCGAGAGTCGCTCAATTAATAATCTTACAGAAATATTAAGATTGATCGACATGAGACTTCCATCGAATGAATCTAAGGAAGGTAATGCTTTTGTAACAAAGAACTTTGTTAAAAAGAAAAATGTTTGTGTTATGAACAAAAGTCTTAAATCTGTTCAGTCGAAAGATGGGCGTAAATTTAGGTGATACAAGTGTAAAGGAGAAAATCAATAATCACGTAATTGTCCGAAGAAAAATGTGTCAAACAAAGTGAAGCTCGTAACCGTAAATCAGAGTGGCCTTCTCATAAATCAGACATCATTCTTTGATATGTATTACAACAAAATCTAACATGGACAGTTTGTTGTGGATTTTGGACTCAGGAGCTACACAGCATATGACATTCTCCAAAGATTTCTTTGTGTCTTATAACGCGTTTGACGTTCCTACTTATATACATATGGGTAATAATAAAGTGATCATAGCTTTTGGACAAGGTAACATTCTTGTTGACATGAAAGTTGATGGTAAAATACATAATAATCACTTAAAAGATGTTTTGTATTTTTCTGATGTAAGCCATAATTTGTTCTCTGTCAGTTGTGATTTAAAAAGGGGGCCTAAACTTTCTGTGCATCAATACGGCTGTAAGTTAACAAAAGGGAGATTAAAGACTCTTACCGGTAGAAAACTGAATAATGGACCATACGCCTTGAACATGAAAACCCGTGCACCCAAAATAACTGCAGAGGTTTTATTACTGTGTCAGGTGACTCACTTCAACTGTGACATGAGCGGCTTTGTCATCAAAACAAACGCCATGTGAAGACGATTCTGAAAAGGAGTGGGATCAATACTTCTGGTGCTGAGAACCTATGTGAACGCTGTGTTTAGGGAAAGTAACATTGTAATCCATTCCATGATCGTAGTGATCGTGTAACATTGTGTGGAGAACACATACACGCTGATATGTGTGGACCATTTTAAGAAGTCTCGACTGGTGGTTCTCGTTATTTCCTGTTTAAAGGATGACTATTCTAAATTTCGGAGAGTGTTCTGAGGTCGTCAAATGTCTGTCAGTATTCTTGAATGAAGTGAAAACAGCAGGGCATACTGTTAAGGAGTCGGTTTGTGATGCTGGAGGTGAATTTATCAATGCGGAAGTTTGTAAGCTGCTTGAGGAAAATGGTAGAACCATTCGGATGGCAATTCCCTACACACCGCAACAAAACGGAGTATAGCAGAAAGGGAAAACCGTACTCTTGTGGAAGTAGCCAGGTCGATGATTCATGCTAAGAATCAAACATTAAAACTTTGGGCAGAAGCTGTAAATATTGCTGCGTTTGTATTCGATCGCACTGGATCTACATGCATTGAAAACAAGTCTCCGATCGAATTGTGGAAGAACTGTTCTCCTCCTAGATTTGATTAATTCAAAATCTTTGGAACCAAGTTTGAGGCACATATGCCTGAAAACAAAAGCCCAAAATTAGATAAAAAGAGCATTCCATGTCTCTTTGTTTGTTACACTGGTGACCATAATGGATACCGATTGTGGGATTTCAGCAAGAACTCTATTGAATTGACTCGAGATGTAATATTTTAAAGAGACAATCCCATGTTATCATTTACTGAAGCTTCGGTAACAGTTGACGATAAGAAAGTGTTTAATGATGAATCAACATATTTGAATGATGAAAAGGTTTCAGGGCCTGTCATTGACATTCCCAGTAATAAAAGTCGTCAAGGAAATATCCTAAATGATGTTGAATCTAGTGCTGAAACAGAAAGAAGTATTCACGGAAGGCGTTTACCATCATTTCTTGCTAACAGCTATGTTTTAATTGCTGAGAAGGATCTGATGCATAATGAAGCTATAAACTCAGAAGAAAAAGAGGAGCTGGCTGATATAATGACGAAACACCTGCCAATTACAGCTTTCAAGAAGAATCGCCAGTCTATCGGAGTGTTGTGTTTGAGGGGGGGGGGGGGGTGTTAAAACAACTTAGCCACCAACTTATAACAACCACAACACTTGTTCCATTGACTGACTGTCCATAAGTCACTGTTGTTACATAGCTTGTTGATCTCTTCTTTGTTCTTTTAGTAATTTACCTTTTATGTTTTCTTAAATACATGTTTTTTACATTTCCAACTTTCTAATTTCCTTTTGCTTCCGACATTATTTTACTCTCAGTAAATCTAAGGGTACCTTACCCATTTCAGGGTAAATTTACGTTTCAGTCTCATTGAATGGTGGCACGAAGAATACGCCCGAAGTGTTGGTGGAAAAATATAACATTCCTTTGTTTCGCCTTCCATTTATGTTGTTTTTGGTATGGGACTTCCACCTAAAGTGTCAGCAAAGAAGAAAACTTTGATAAAAGAAGAAATGGTTTTTTACAAATAAGGATGTTCAAACATAATTTAGAGAATTTAGCAATGTGTTCTCTGAGGGCTTAGGGAAGACTGAAGGTGTAATGGCTAAAATAAAAGTAAAGAGAAAATTTATACCGATAGCATTAAAGGCAAGAATGGTGCAATTTCCTTTAAGGAAACCTGTTGGAAATTACTTCCTAGTTAAATTGGGGTTCCTAGTGAGATTGCAATAGTTTGGTCAACCACAGCTGTAAATGTAAGGAAAGGTGGTAGTATGTTAGATTATGCGGAGATTTACGTGTAAACTCTCAACAAAGCAATAGCGTCTGAGGTTGATCAAGTACCTACCTTTGCGGAACTATCCAAAAAATTGCGGCCAGATTTTTACGGCAATTAATTCAAATTATGCTTATTTGCATTGAGAAGAAGTAGAGGAAGATTGAATCCATCTAATTATAGTCGCCCATGTGAGATATTTATTGTACAGATACCTTGCTTTTGGTTTGAATTATGCTCCAACAAAAATCCAGAGGTAAATCGAGACTCCTCAAGACATTTATTTGGTTGGTGTCAATCAGGATTATATTAAAATATGTTGTAGAGCTAAAGAAGAACCCTTGAACAATGTTAGAACTGTGTTAGCACTTAATGCTGCTGAAATCAAAGCTGGGATCGACAAATTTAAATTCTTTCAATCTGTATGCTCTTCTTGGTTCGCAGAATTTATAAACATGGAATTCATTGCACAAAAGAAAACGTAAACGTATTACATTTATTGCAAGGGAGGCAAAAAAATAAATAAGAAAAACCTCAGAGCTCCTGGCTATGTGGGAAGTGAACCGCTTCAGAATTGTTCCTTGGATAACGCCTACCTTCTCTTCTCAATAATTCAAAAGCAAAAGTAAAAAATGTCATTTCAGAATTAGTTTCAAAAGAAAAAAAGAGTACATGACATTAGAGTCTGGCAACATACTTATGAAGTTCTATATGATAATGTAGCTCTTCCCTATTAGCGAAACAAACATCAATTCTTGACAAAAACAATTTGTGAGCTTAAAACGCTGTAATTGTCATCAAATACTTAGCTGTGGCATTTCAGTCACAAATCTTGGCCTTTACGTCCATAGCATGACCACCACAATCATTATACGGAACGAATTTAGGGTAATCTCGATTGGTCTGAATTGGCATCACTGCCACAACCGCCCAGGTAGGTAGTCAACGCCAGGTAGCCAGACGATAGGGAAACAGGAATTATTTTGTCTCCGCAGACCCTCTTCTGTGGTGCTTATTCAACTTGTTTTAAGGAGGTCCAATAACATTGGAAAATGTATTACTTTGCTCTGATACCGGCCGTATATATTACAAGAAAATATTTTTATTAATTATTAAAAACATATAAAATTAAAAATTTAAAGTTGGAATTTTCACAATATGGTTTGTAACACAGTTGATAAGTGGTTGGTTTTTCACATAGTCAACCCCCTCCTTACCGGGCAGCAAAAAACTGTTCTTGTGCTACTTGAGATTAAGTGTTTTTGAGTTATAAATATTAATAATTTCTACTCTAAAATATTTTACGAAAACTCAATTTGTTTTAGGGCCTAATTTAATATGTATACGAGTAAATGTGTAGCAGGGTGTATACCTGATCAGAGCATAAACCCAAACTCAATCGGTACACTAAGTTGAATTTAAAATTTCATGAAGCAGTAAATCAAATTGCAAAATTTGGATCAATGGGTTTATTTGAAGATCAATTCAAAAATATTTTGTGGAAATTAATATTATTGATACAACGAACAGCTATCAGCCAAACAGATAAAATATAACCAAGGTATATAAAAATACCTCGGTATTTTTAAAATTCCAAGGATTTATAATCCTCCTTTTTCCCTCGATCTTTCGCGACTACCTGTCCGGGGGGTTGTGGCAGTCATCCCAATTCGAACCAAACGGGTTTACGGTAATTATTCCGCTCTAATGTTTGGGTCAGGCGTGCCATGGACAGAAAGGGTAAAAATGTGATACATTCATCCCTTTCCCAAATACTTTCCATTATTTACAAAATCCTCTTACCAAGGTAAAACCTTTACCAGCTTCAATAAATGTTACCAAATCGCCATCAGACCAAAGAAAAGTTGTGATTTTTTTTGCTTCTGCTAGGTGATTTTGGTTTTTGGTGAAAATAATTTTTTTTATTTCAAGATAAGAGACCACTTTTTAGTTGAAGAAAAATAGTTGAGTGGAGTGTTTAGCTTCCATAGTCTATATCTTGAGTTTTTGTCACACCTATAACGCCTACCTGCTCTTCTCAATAATTCAAAAGCAAAATTAAAAAATGTCATTTCAGAATTAGTTTCAAAAGAAAAAAGAGTGTATGGCATTAGAGTCTCGCAACATACTTATGAAGTTCTATATCTTAATGTAGAACATAAAAAAGTAGATACAAGATAGATACAAGATCTTGTATCTATCTTAGGGGAATAATCGATAAGTGTGTTAGGAATGTTAGGATATTAGAATTTTACAAATTATGCTTTATTCTACATTCAGCAAGTTTGAAATACCCCCATTGCAGCAGACCTGCATATTCAGCGAATTTCAAATGTAAAAGGACATATTTCAATCCAATATAGCGAGATTTGACATGTTTTTGTAATCTCAATAAGAATAACATAGGGGATGAGTATGGTTTGCTGCGACAGGTATGTTAAAAATGGTTGGTTTTACTTCAATATTTAACATATATTAACTAGAAGAAGTCAAACACCAAGTTTTTTTTAAGATATGTTAAGAAATAAATAATTGTTTTTTATTTCCAATAAGGATAACATGGGGAATGAGTATGCAGGTTTGCTGCCACGATAATGGAAGTAACGGGGATTTTAGACTATTAAACATTAGATCTCATCTAGATGAAGCCATAAACCAAGTTTTATTAAGATATGTTGAGATATAAGCGCGAGATAAAGAACTTTACGGGGACAACCGAACCACTCCGGCATTTTGGATACTTTTGAAAGCATCGAACCGCGCCGGTCATTAAAGAGGATTAGGAAGGGTTGCCTCGCCACCCGGTCAGGTAGTCGCTACGGAGCTGACGAAAAGGGAATTACTTTTGTCCCTGCTTCCTGTCTGTGACTGCTCTTATAACTGCCACCAATATCAGGAATTATTGGCTGATAAACTACCGCCTTTAAAAAAACTAATAACGTTTAAACGCGTCGTTGGTTTAAACTTCGGAACTCGAAAAGCAAGTGTAAAATAAAAACGAACAATATTTCCACCTACAGAAATTTAATAAGATGAATTTTTAATGGTTTTTCCGAAACCTAATATAGCTCTTTGAAAAAACACCGAATATTAAGGTCCAAGATTTTATAATAATTGACTAAACCACTAAGAAAATAGAAAATGTTGTCTATATCGTTAAACTACATAAACGTTTTTGTCCCACAAAATAATTATTTATATACTATAATACATATGTAATTACATATAATTTATATGTAATTTTTCAATAAAGACTTAAGGAATTTAAAAAGTTTTATTCGATGTATTTCTTTATTGAAAGCGACATTATTCTTATGTCCTTAAATAATGACAACGATTGATTCAAGTTTCAAAGTTTAAACAAATAGCCTATCTATAAGCCCAACGAATTGGTAGGTTATAAGATATAAACCTAACAACAAAGAATTATAATTGGTAATCACTGTTCTTTGGTACATTGAGTGAAAATATTAATCATATATATTTCAACTTCTTGTGATATTGGTACAGAATCATTTATTGTGACTTGACAGGAAAAACAGTCGACGGCAGTAGAAGACTGCAGCTACTGTCACTGACAGGACCCAGGGAAAAATATAATTCCCTTTTTCCCCAGTCCCGTAGCGACTACCTGGCCGGGTGGCGAGGCGACCCTTCCCAATCCTCCTTAATGACCGGCGCGGTTCGATGCTTTCAAAAGTACCCGAAATCCCGCGGTTCGAGTACGCCCGATCGGGCTGGTTTTCAAACTCGTCCGATTGATTACCACTTTACTTGTCTGTACAAAATTTCATTAAGATCGGACCATATTTGCAGCCGCTAACGTGCTCACAGACACACACACACACACACACACACACACACACACACACACACACACACACACACACACACACACACACACACACACACACATATATATATATATATATATATATATATATATATATAGATAGATAAAAATTCTAACGAATGGTGTTTGCTTTTGGTGGCCCCAAAACGAAACTTATCAGGGTCTCGGGCTTAGGTCTTACATGAGACCTACGGTTATAGTTTCTTCCCTATAGGGGAAATTCACTAAAATAAATATGTACCGTGCAATGCAGAACCGGATTCTGCCTACAGAAATTTTAAAATACCCAGTAGTAGTTGCAAGACTTAAAAAATTGTTTATCTTAGATATCGTCATTGATAGGGGGTGAGGCATTTGAGTTTTGGAACTCGAATACCTCAGGTTCTGAAAAAGTTTATTTTTCGAAGGACCCTCCCTAAATAGCCATTCTACACTTCCATAGGGAACGCAGCAATTTGATGTTACCTTGCGACAAGCAGAGGCACTGACCGACCGCTGGTACGCATAGTACCTGCCTCCTCCGCCAGAGCGCAGCGCAGGTGTGGGCCGGCATCCGTCTTTGTTTTCCTGTTATCCGATACTAATTGAGACTTAACCCGTGTTTAGGCCGCCGCTCTCTAATCAGCCGCCCTGTTATTGGGCGACAGCTGCCGCCCGCCTCTGTGAATATATTTATTGCCTGACACTGCCACACACCGATTTTGTCACCTTTCTGTCTTCATCTCTACAGACTTCACCTTGTGTTTCTTAGAATTCCTTAAGGCAGGTATGTAAGGGAAAATGCATGGACAATAGCGTCAGGAAATACAGGGTGTTTTTTTAACGCAACCCAAAACTTTATTTTATCAGTAAAGGATTATTGCCCTCAAGACCCCCGGATATGACCCCACTATATTATTTTCTTTGGGGATACAAAAAAAGTAAGGCCTACAAAAACAATTCGCAGAATATTCAGCACCTCAAAACAAACATAACAAATTTAAACTAGAAATTCAAGGAGGTACTTTGCAAAACGTGTTCAGGAATTTGATGGAGAGAGCGTGACTTCGTATAAATGTGAATAGTGGATTGTTTGAACACAAAATGTAAGATAAATGCGATCAAACAATAGGTTTTATAGGTTGTATAAAATGTAGAGGTTAACAAAAAATACTCATATCATATTTATATGTGCATTATTCAATCTTAAAAATGGGTTGCGTTTGAAAAAAAACACCCTGTAATAGTGGTTCTGACAGGTTAAATGCGTTTAGGTCATCGAAATTGTAGTAGGTACTAACTCAGTGTACCTTAATTTGCTCAACTTTTCAACTGATTTTTTTCTTTGTGTGTGCTCCGACGCTAGTGGAATTTTCAAAATTTCGATGAGGAACAACCAAGGTATGTTTATCAAAGACAAAAAATAGAATAAATTATCATTCAAATCACCAACTAACTGCAGCAGTATTTTAAGGCATCGAAAATTCATTGCCCGGGAGCAAATATTGCTGGGTAAGCTCAGTTTACAATCCGGTCAGAATTTTAACAGATGACCTTAAAACTAAGAAGTGTGCACCCTACATTGTCATTACCCTTGGTACTCGTGGTTTTATTGGTCACCTTTCTAAAAATGATCGATTTTTGAGATTCGGTAACCTGACCTTTAAAATTATAAATGACTCAAGAAATTATAATTGTAACCTTTTCAATTGCAAGATTTTGCTGAATAATTGTAGGTATATTTTTGTGATCTAATGTTCAACTACAAATCAATAGGCAAAAACTAACGAATCTCGGTGTTATTCGAAAATAAAAACTCATCCTGCAGTAATTCATAATATTTATGACGTATTGTCATAATACTAAAATAAGTTAATTAATAATGCAATAGACTAAGTATTGAAATCAGCCAAAAATTAAAAGAAATTCTTAATATTTCGACTGTTTACTATATTTGATTTAGTTGTGTATTGACATTTATCTTAATCCTTATATGTTTTTATTAGCATTAAAGGACCGACCATTATTGACATTAAAATTCATTAATCCTTATGTTTTATTAACATTAATGAGTCTCATGGAATTTGACACCATAAGCTTTAAATGGACGTGCTATATTTAAATGGCTAAGGTTAGAGGTTTTTGTGTACTGTCCCACCTTCACATCCTAGGACGTAATACGATTTTGGTACAATTGCATCCCTTACATACACAAACGTACACAACGATAGAGGAACAAAATGTATTTAAATATCAGTAAAAAAATACATCCAGATGCCAACAATTGTAATCCCTCAAATTGTCTGCTAAAATCATAGGTTTTCGTCAAACTGTCAGCAATTTATAAGAGTTTCTTCTCGTTTATACTACGAAATTCTGCGCTTTAATATCCAAGAATATTCTTGAACTTTTACAATATTTGCAATATTGAACTGTATCAGCTCAAGGCCACACTAAAATAGTTTAGTAAGTCTGGTCTTTTTATTTCGGTAACCTTCAATCGTCAATCATTTGTTTGCATTTCAGAATGTATTTCCATTTTCTTCCAACTGTGAGAGATTTGGCACAATTTTCTGTTGGCTATAAACCGAGGCTAAACAAACAATGTAAACAGTTTCGTGCTTTTTTACTTTGTGGCATTAAAAATTGACATCGACTAATAAATCATGTTACACTGAAGTGAACTGAATGGCTCATCGCAGAAATAATGTCGAATATTATCACAACCTCCTTGTTTTAGACTTAAGGCATCCTGAAATTCTGTTAGGAACTTTTTGGCGTCGTATTTCATAAATTTCGTTGGCCTTTCTAAACAGTAATTGCATTTGCGGTTGCAGCAAAATACTTTATGATGTAAAGAGCCTTTACATAAACATATTACTATATTACTTATTACCTAAACAATGCAGATGTTAAACGCTAATTTCGATAACAGAGCACTCACTCACCCACCAATACGGTAGTTCAGAACTAGACAACGGAGACCCACATAGATATACGTAAGAATAAGTTTATCTATATACAAGGATGACCTCCATAAAGGCTTCAGGAGAGTTCATAAACACCCTTTATAATAAAAAATGATAATTATGATTTCAAGGTAATGTGATACGGACATACTTGTGGCCTGTGCTGTAATAGTTTAATATTTCTTTAAAAGACTTTTTAGATTTTGTTTTTCATTTTCATACTTTAGATAAATGAATTTCAAGCCGACGTAATAACTTAATTGAGAAATAACAAAAAACTCGCTAAAATAACTCCGTTGAAACTTGTTATAACTCACAAAATTCTAGTTTTAGCTGAGGTGGTTACAAACAATAGTATATTTCGCAACAAGGGCCGAAAATAACGTTTTGCAGGCTCGAGATCGTGTTTCAAATTCGAGACGAAGTCGAGAATTTGAATCGATCGAGAGCTGGAAAACCCTTTCGGCCGAGGTGCGAACGCTATTTTTCACTACACTACACAATCAAATATACCCTAAATAATTTAAAAACTTATTATTATTTGACTCACTTAGAAACAAAACTTTAAGGTTATAAGCGACGATACAACTTCTTTAGATGATTCAAACAAACAACTATGAAAATCATATGATCGCAACCATCCTGACGTTGGAACCTACTGAATGCCGTATAATTATGTGATGTTCTGACGTTTCAAGCAAATAAACGATCAGCTGACTTTCGGCCCTAGGGCCCCAAACGTTGTCGGTCCTGTGGCGGCAAGCAGCGTGTTTCGGTCCGCATTTGAAGTTTGTAAAACAGGTGATTTCGTCGTAGTGTGGTGAAAAAGGTGTTTTCAAACCGGACTTTAGATTTTTGGGAAGAACAAACGATACTTAAAGTATTCACTCATTTCTTAAAATCAATGAATATTTCTTTAGCGATGTTATTTGTTGTCTTCCCAAATAACAAAAACCCTGTTAAAACAGCTTTATCATGTAAACACGCAAGCAGCATGTTCCTCATGAGGTAAAGTATACCTCAAACCACTCATTCGAACTACAGTATCAGTAAGATCAGTTAAAACTTTCAACAGCAAAACAGTCTCCTACAGGCTATCTAGAACGGAAGCCAACGAATTGAAAGCTTGGAAGAGTACAGAAAACGTCCAATTGACTGGGGATGCGCGATTGGTTTTGAGGTCAATTTCAGTTCCCATTTGGTGAATGGGATGAGAGGCTTGCTTGTAATCGAATTATTAAATAATTTCTCAGAAATTGTAATCGACCACAAGTTTAATTTTTCAAAAAATGCCAATCAGAGAAAATGATTGCTCCTTTCAACGATTCCCAGAGGTCAAACTACCAAAAGTGGCCACGTACAGAGAAGATGGGGGCCGGCCGGCGACTGAGCGTCGTTTACCCAAGTTGTTTGCGGTCGCTGCTGGAACTTCTGTGCTGCATTGGGTTTATGATATGCTTTCATCATCAAAGCACTTCCATAAAGCTATCAATCGCTTAGCAGTTCCGCTTGATGTTCTCGTCATGGTATAATGTTGTTAGTTAAGGCTATAACTGCGTTACAAAACATAGATATGAAAAAGACAAATCTAATCAAGCTAAATAACTGTTCAGCCACAGCCACACGTGTAACTGACTGACTCAGGTAAAAAAATTCAGTTTCCTGGTGAGCTAGAAACTTGGCACGAATATTCCTTGGGTGGTGAAAATACGGAGAAAGTCTTAAATTGGTCGCTGATCTTAGTTTTGAATTTTTACAACTTTATTCATTGTTTGCTCTATCTCACTTCAGTCGTTTGGACCTTTCGAATTATCAGAGGTCATTCACCAATTTAACCTTGTCTCAACCCACAAAAAGCCCTCTACAGTTAAACTTTCATTAAATATTAAATATTCATCGTGGTTTTTATTTTTGAAGTTTTTTTACAGAGAGACCATATTTTTAACACAGAGATAGAGTGGTGCTTTAGATCTACCCGAGGTAATTTGCCAATTTCAAAACGTTTTAAGTTGCAAAGGGTCCTCTAAAGGTGGACTATCATTACATTTCCAGATTGATTCATGATTTTATTTGTTATTATTGTATACTAGAGATCGCTCAGTAGTCTAAAATTCGACCAATTTTCAAACCGAAAAATAGGAATCACTAATTTTAAAAATGATCTTTTTGCCCACCAAAGCGTTTCGAAATACATTTATTATAGGTCACATTTTCCATGTGAACACATCATGTAACTATAAATAAACGGAACCGAAATAAAATCAGAAGTTCTCAATCTTTGACTCATTTTTTACCTCACTTTAGGCGTATATTTATAACACGGTTTATATTCTGGATTCGTAATTAGTATTTGACTAGGATTCCACTTTTTTTAAGACTGAACCAATTATCACTTCGTAGAAAAGCCAAAATTCAGTCATCCAATCAGTTTATCCCATAGCCATTACCACCGTTCTCCCCTCCCTCCCTCCATTCATTCCTTCCCTCGCTCTCTACTTCCCTTCATCCTACCTTATTTTCTCTTTTCCGTCCCTTTCTCATTCATTTTCCGCATAATATCTCCCTCATTTCCTACCCTCCTTACTTCTTTTCCTTTTTCCTCTATCCTCCCCTCTCCTCCTACCACCATCACTAAAATTTGGTATTTTATCCATTCTCCACAAATAAAACACAATTTAATGTAATGTCCAGTCGCACGTCAGTTAGTACGGGGGATGACACAGACTAATCTTGTACTTATTTCTTCCCTTTTCTTCAGAAAATTTTTATCTCTTCGTCTTATTTAAGGGGGCAAATGTTATTTTTTCCTTGTATATGTAAAATGAAACACATTTTTGAATATGATATCTTAAATCTTCTCAAAATATTCCTAATTTCAATCAAATACTTTAGTTTTACTTTATGCCGCATCAAAACATGGGGCTTGAAACTTTTTGAAAGTAAGACTGGACAAAAGCCGTGTCATTGTTATTGTTTCGATTTTATATCTCATCAGTTGAGAGAAAACAATTTGTAAATTTTTATCAACTTTTTGCACCCTCATAATGTGTTTCTTTATTTAATTTTACTTTACGTAAAGTATTATATGATAATAGCTACATATGATGAAAAATGTACAGTTCTGTTTTGTTATTTGATCACCAACATGGCAATTCATAAAGCCAAAGTTAATTTTGTTGAAATTTTCAATCCAACTTTCTGCTTGTCTAAGAGACTAATATAAATTTTAATGGGATTGTGCATAGGAAAATAAAGTTATTTCAGGTGTGCTTAACATTTTGCTTCGTTGCATACAGGCTGAGAAACAGAGATTACATGCCTATTAAAATATAGATTTTGATTGAAATACCTAATTTTTGATAGGAAGAAAGTCAGAGTATAAATACACAACTTCATCACAGGTCATTAACCAATGTTTACACCGTTTAACCCCTTAAAAAATACTATAAAGATAGGCTTTCAATCAATTTTTAATTTTCTTCGAGGTTTTTATTTTTTCCAAATTTTTTTGAATACTCGTATATTTAATTTTTGACCTGGAGTTTGTCGATAAGTCCATATCGCTAATGGCGATATGGACAATTGTTTTGAAATGGGTTATGATTGGCAAATTTCCTCTGATAAACGTGAATCACGACAGTGAAGAATTTCAGATCAAAAATTTGATCTCAAAGTCAAGAAATAAAGTGGAAAAAATAAATAAAAACATAAAAGAAATGTTGAAATGAAGGCTAATTTTTAATTTAGAGGTTTATTTGAGGTTGAAAGAGGTGAGATGCGCCAAAATGTACGGGCGCCTAATGTCATGACGCGTACAATGGGATATTGGAAGTTAAACCATTGACTTTGAATTCATAGTCAATGGTTAAACTCAAGCGCTTATGTGTGCGTGCCCTCCGTTTTTCGAAAGGACCTCTCGTTGAGATACAAGAGCCCAACAATAAAAATATGATTTTTTACATCTTTAATTAACCTCCTTCTGAGTGGGGGATGGACATTTTTAGTTTAATTATAGACTTTTTTGTCAATGAATTTTTTTTAATATTTGTGCCAAAAAGTTTCTAGCTTCAATGGCTTAGTGGCTCAAAAGATTCGTATACCTCAGTAAGTCAATCAGTCAGTCAGTCACAAAATCGGCTGTTAGGTAAGTAAATTTACCAAATAAACTGATTATATATTTGTTTATTCAAACTATATTTGTTTATTTAAACTATATTTGTTTATTTAAATTATATTTGTTTATTTAATATTTGTTTATTTAAACTATATTTGTTTATTTCAACTATATTTATTTAAAAATACGCTTGAGTTTTTAGTAGACATGAGTTCTCCTACACGTTAGAACAGTTTTTAATAATTTTAGGTGTCGATGGAAAAATCTTTATCTCACTCTTTGCAGTATACAAAATTTATGAAAGTCAGACTTAAGGATGCAGCCTAGATGATATTACTATTTGTAATTTCTCGGAAAGATTTAACACTCTGGGATCTCAAGTAAATCCGTTTGTAGTAAACCATTACGGCTAGCAGAACCGTTCGTAATATTGCAGTAACTTTAAATTACTTTGCAATGAAAACTATGACATTAATCTAGTAATTACTTTGATTTTGCAAGAACGCAAAATTATAGGATTACTTTAAAAAAATGAAAAGCTGAGAAAAATTACATTATTCAAAATCTTTGCGGATTTTCTAACGACAATTTAGCGTGATCTGCGTTAAGAGCTAACGGTACGTCCTGAGTGCACGCCGGTTCCGATTCCGACTCAGATTCAGATTTTCGGCGACAGGAATGACACTTGTATTTTAACGGAAGTGGCCATTGTGGCAGCCGGAAGCAGAGCTTGCGCGCTGGTGCCTGTTCACCGGAATGTATTATTCATTCCGGTTGCGGATTCCAGTTTCCGATTGCTCCAGCCGCCATTTTAAATAAATCGCAACATTTAATTTTGAAACCTATTTCAGCAGTTAATGGATTTACCAGCTTTAATCTCTCATATTGTAAGAAACCCACCGATCTGGGATTAAATACTCATAGCATATTCAAACAGAGATATAGTAGATAAATGTTGGAAAGAAATTCCGTTGGAACTAGGCGTTGAAGGTTAGTGAAACAACCTATTTGCGTAGAGTTTTACTTTTACTATTAATTAATGAAGTTATCCTATTATATGGAAGTAAATTAATAAATATATATATTGTTACCTCTTTTATTAACACACTTATCCTCCTATTTACATCTTTAAAAGAAAACACAATTTTGTTTTATCTTTCTTTACTTTTTATAAAAGACTTGTTCAACATTTTTTATTTGTTTTTTTCTTCCTATACAAAACAAAATAATAACCATCTGCTTAAATTATCAAACTGTCAAATTTATACAGACCAGAGAATAAAATGAAAAATTATATTCCTCAACACCTTCCCTTAATTTTTTATTTTATATAAACTCTTCTTCAAAAAGAAAACACTTTTCTTAAACAAATCAACTTTCAAAATAGGAAACTCATAAACACAAAATTTCTGTTAATTCACTGTACTAATTGAGTTTTGTTTTAAAAAGATTGAATTTAATGTTACCAAGTGCCTTTGTAAATACGTCCGCGACATTGTCCGAAGTGTTTATGTAAGACACACTGATTTTTCCTGATTTGATATTTTCTGCCAAAAAGTGATATCTTACGTCAATGTGTTTGCTTCTTCTATTGAATACTCCATTCTTCATAAGTTTTATTGAACTTTGATTGTCTACAAACAAATTCACTTCTACTACTTTGTTTGTTAGATCTTCCACGAGAGTTTTAAGATATAACAGCTCTTTTACACAATCGGCTGCTGCTATATACTCTGCCTCAGTGCTTGATAATGCTACTATTGGTTGCCTTCTTGTGCACCAACTAATTGGATTTTCTTCCAACATAATGACATATCCTGTAGTGCTTCGTCTGGTTTTTTCATCTCCTGCATAGTCCGCATCACAGTATGCATTTATCTTTACAACTGAAGTTTGACTTGCCTTGGGTGTGAATACGATTCCTAAGTCCTGAGAACCTTTTAAGTACCTCAATGTTCTTTTTACATTAACAACATCCTGTTTGTTTGGCTGCTCTACACTTCTGCTTTCCAAGCCAACAGCAAGTGTTATATCTGGTCTTGTCTTGTTTGATAAGTACAATAGATTCCCTACTGCTTCCCTGAATGGAAACTTGGTCTTATCACTCTCTTTCACGGATTCAACTGACAGCGCTACTGGAGTATTAGTTGGTTTACATTCTTCCATATTATATCTCTCCAACACACGCTGCACATATCTTTCTTGTTTTAGCTTGATACCTTCTTCGGATCTTACAACTTCCATTCCCAAAAAAGTATTTAATTCTTCTTCAACTTTAATTTGGAATGTTCTTGACATGTCCTCCAACAAACACTTCATCTCAGTTTTATTCCTTCCGATCAAAAGTCCGTCATCGACAAAAATTGCCAATAACATTGAGCAATCTTCATTTTTGAAAACACAGCGCTCTGAAATAGTCTGTTTTAATCCTCTGCTCATTAAAAAGTTAGTAAAGTGCTGGTTTCAAATAAATGGGGCTTGTTTTAGTCCGTAGAGGCTCTTTTCCAATTTTAAAACTTTGTTCTTTAACTCAAACCCTTCTGGTACTTCCATGAACAATTCTTTATCAATCTTCCCATATAAAAATGCTGTTTTCACATCAAACTTCATCATCTCATAGTGTTCTTTTGCTGCAAGAGCAAACATCAATCTCAAAGCCGTTGAACTTACAACTGGACTAAATGTTTCCTCATAGTCGATACCATGTTCTTGCATGTAACCTTTAACCACAAGTCTTGCTTTGTATCGTCCATCATCTTTAATAGTAAAAACCCATTTATTACTCAATATTTTCTTGTCTTTAGCTTCTGCTATGTCTACTTCCCTCCAAGTATTATTTAATATCAATGATTCTTTTTCTTCGGCAATTGCAACTTCCCACTTGTCCTTATCTGGTCCAGTGATAGCTTCCTGATAGGTTAGCATTGCATAATCGTTGAATCTGGTAGGTAATTTTGTATTGCGTTTTGGTCTTCTTTCACTATTTAGGAGTTCATTATCGTTGTTAGGACTAACATCGTCTTCTGCTATTTCTGAATCATCGTCTGGCCTACAAACATTGTTTTCTGGCTCTTGTGTAGTTTGGATTTCTGTCTCATTTGTACTTTGGTCTGATTCTTCATCAACAATGGTTTTTATTTTTCCGTTATGTTTGTCTGAACAGCTTTTCTTCTTTTCTTTGTGTGTTGTTTCCTCTAAAAACCTCGCATCTCTTGATATAACTATTTTCCTTTCATATTCATCCCATAGCCGATACCCATTTGGAGCATAGCCTACTAGTACATACTTCTTACTTCTTGGGTCTAATTTCTTAAGTGGCTTATTATTCTTTGCGTACACCTGGCTTCCAAATAAGCGAATTCTAGATAGAATTTCTCAACCGCTTCTGATGGACTTCTATTTATTAAGTAGGCTGCTGTTAATACAGCCTCTCCCCACATATATTTTCCCATTCTTGCATCATACAACATAGCTCTTGTTCGTTCCATCAAAGTTCGGTTTAATCTCTCTGCAGTACCATTTAACTGTGGAGAATAAGGGACCGTGTAGTCCAAAACAGTTCCTCGTACTTTACACCGGTTTACAAGTTCTGAACTTATATACTCTCCTCCATTGTCCAACCTCAGTTTTGCAACTCTACTACTCCACTTTGCTTCCACCTCTGCAATGTAGGTTTTTACAAACTTTGTAACTTCATACTTTCCTTCCAGGAGAAATACCATTGTAAAGTGGGTATAATCATCCATGAACGTCAAAAAATATTTCTTCTTGTTCCACGTTGCAGGATCTATAGGACCACAAACGTCAGTATGAATCAATTCCAAAGGACGAGTTGCACGTGTTCTCACGGTGTTGAATGGCAATCTAACTTGTTTAGACTGGAAACATATGTCACAATTTGAGTCAAGAGCTTTAACATTTTCTTCTCTTATCTTCATTCCTTCAGATAGACTAACCAGTTTAGATAAGTTTGCAAGTCCAAGGTGTCCTAACCTTCGATGCCAAATCAATACTTCATTATCTTTTTCCGTTGCTAATGAGCTTGATTCCCCTTTGCTTTGAGTCAAATTAACAATAAAAATTCCACTTTCGTTTTTATGACCCTCAAGAACTTTTTCACCACATTTAGTTATTTCTACTCTATTGTTTGAAAAACAAAACTTCACCACCAGCTTTAGTTATGGCATTCACAGATAAGAGATTTTTACTTAAGTCAGGAACATACAAAACATTATTTAGATTACATTCTTTAGCTTCAAACACTCCCATTTTACATGCATCCATTGTTTCAG
Organism: Flexamia atlantica; assembly: GCA_035578135.1. Classification (NCBI taxonomy): domain Eukaryota; kingdom Metazoa; phylum Arthropoda; class Insecta; order Hemiptera; family Cicadellidae; genus Flexamia; species Flexamia atlantica. The sequence goes on from JAQJVK010000001.1 coordinate 90,439,161, forward strand.
AACTTTTGGCAACTTGAATGCCTACCGAGACTTTCTTAAAATTTTTCAATATTCCCTCACTGTTTGTTAAATGTGATGTGGATCCAGAGTCGACAACCCATTCACTTTTTAAATTTTCCACATGAGATAAATTATCTTTAGTTTCATACATGTTATTACTTAAGAATGATACACTGTTGCTTTTAGCTTTCCTAAAGTAGCAGTCTTTATCTGTATGGTTGTTTTTCTTACAAATTGTGCAGATTTGAAATGGTTTGTTTACAGGTTTTTTACTTTTACAATTGTTAGCAAAATGTCCTATTTTATTACATTTAAAACACCTCTGTTCACCTTTGAAACCTCCTTGGTTCATATTACTTCTACTATTTTCAGAATTATATTTACTTGTATTCTTACAGAAACGAGCAATGTGTCCTTTACTTTTACATAGAAAACAAACTTTCTCATTTAAACTCACTTTAAAAGCTAAAGGTGATTCTGTCAAATTGGCATTACTCTCATTTCTTGATTCCTCTATAAGAAGCCTAGCAGTCAAATTTGTTAGTGTTTTTTCTGAACATTGCATTGACTCCCATGCACTGATAAAATATTTATACTTTTCTGGCAAGGTAACTAAAATTTTTGAAATTATCATACTCTCATCTATATCTTGGTTCAATGATTTTAGTTTATGTGACAAGTTTTCAATTTTGCTTACATGGTGAGACATGTCTGCATTTGCATCATATTTTAAATTAAAAAACTCTTGTAAAAGTGCATACTTTTGTTGGTCTGAGTCCCTCTCATAAATCATACTTAGTTTTTCAAACATTTCACAGGAGTTTTTACAGCTTAAAATATGAAGCATTGGGCCCTTTTCAATAGTTGTAATAATAAACTTTTGAGCTTTTGCATCCCTTTTTAACCAATCATCCTTTTTCTTTTCATCTTGCATATTCTCCAATTTATATTTCCCGGTCACGATACCAAAAAGATCATAAGATTTTAGAATAATTAATAATTGAAACTTCCATAAATGAAAATTACCATTGTCTTTTAATTTTTCTATATCACATGTTTCAGAACTCATTGTTTTACTTTTTACTTTTTACAATCAACAAAAAAAACAAATACTTCTATGATAACTGTAAACATAAATGTCAAAAAACAGTTTTTATTAGTTTTCCTTTTTACTTTTAACAACAAAACACATCAAGGTTTTTACTGCAACTGCTTGCATCCTAAATTTTAGTATTTTACTATGATTGATAATCTGGGCCCATGACCCGTAGAGTTTTACTTTTACTATTAATTAATGAAGTTATCCTATTATATGGAAGTAAATTAATAAATATATATATTGTTACCTCTTTTATTAACACACTTATCCTCCTATTTACATCTTTAAAAGAAAACACAATTTTGTTTTATCTTTCTTTACTTTTTATAAAAGACTTGTTCAACATTTTTTATTTGTTTTTTTCTTCCTATACAAAACAAAATAATAACCATCTGCTTAAATTATCAAACTGTCAAATTTATACAGACCACAGAATAAAATGAAAAATTATATTCCTCAACAATTTGTACAAGATCAATACTTCTAAATTTATTTTAAATGACTGTAGGCCTAGTGGATAGGTCAAAATAAGGATTTTTTTACAAGTAAAGCAGCTTATTCAAACTGAAAAGAATAATGGTCTGATTCAAGTCACAGGAACTAAATGTCAAATTTGAAATTATAGGTTATTATATCACTCAGCTAAAATGGTTTGTAGAGTTAAAATACTACTTTTGCGCCTCCAATTTTTTGTAAGTCCTTTGTTGTTTCCTTATCTGCTCGTCGCACTATCTCAATATATTTTTTGTTGATTTTCACGAACTAGAAAGACTTGAGATAAGGTACACAAATTAAATCCTGACTATGTCAAAGTTGCGAGCATACATTTTGTTGTTAAGCTTGCTTTGCTGCCGTTTAGGCTACCATTATAAAATAATAAATAATTAATTGCTACGTGGGTTTTTTACTCCCCAACATCTTTTCCGCAGAGGCCTCCTAAATTACCAATTTGGCGTGTAAATGAATTAATAACACTTATTAAATTAGGCATTTATTACATTAGCTGTACTGGTGAAATAATATACACAACATTGGCAACTCTATTGCATGCTCGCCGAGTCGGCGAGCCTTTTTATGCCTGCACTATGACCACCTACAAAAAATGTGAATCAGACTAAACAGGCGCCGATAATCTGAATCTGAGTCGGAATCGGAACCGGCGTGCACTCAGGACGTACCGTAAATCAGCTATTGCAAGTAATTTCTTCCTAATGCAAGATAGCCATTTTCGTTGTTTATCATAATTTGGTGTCATGACCGTCAACAATACGAATTTATTTCACCACACTACAAAATCTCAAGTTTTACAAATGTCACTTGGTGGCCGAAACCAGCTCTTTTCCGTTAGAGGGCTGAAAACTTTCGTAAGAAAATCACATAATTATACGGCAGCATTCAATATGTTCCAAAGACAGGATGGTTGCGATCATATGATTTTCAAAGCTGTGTTTGCTTAAATCATGACAAAGATATTGCATCATCACTCATAGCCTCAGAGTTTCGTTTTCATGTATGTCAAATAAATAATCAGACTTTTAATGTTATTTAGGGTAAATTTCACTGTGAAGTGTGGTGAAAAGTAGCGTTCGCACCTCCACCGGAAGGGTTTTGCAGCTCTCGATTGTTTCAAATTCACGACTTTGTCTCGAATTTTAAACACGGTCTCGAGCCTGCAAAACCTCATTTTCGGCCCTTGTTGCGAAATATAGCTTTTAATAACTGAAAGAAAGCTGAAAATTGGAGGATAAAGATCAAAGAATAAAACATTAAAATGCTGTCAAATTTTTTTTACAACAAAATACGTACGTCCTGCTGACCTCCTGTAATTTATTTTTTACCTTTGAAAATACCTAAGATGTTCTTAAATTTTCTAAATAGCAAAAAGTAACTGACATTTTAATAAAAGGCTTTATTATTCTAGGAATTATAATTATTTAATTTGATTTAGTTTTGTACTTTTCGACTCTCACACCACTAGCCAGGATAGTATATTCCTTGCACATATAAAATATGTTCTATATAACTTATCTACATCAATCGTACTAGAGACACCTGGGTCTCGTCTCATCCATCTCCTCTCCATGGATTGAAGCGATAGGGTGTCATCCTCGGGGACCACCCTTCTACCCTAGCCCTTTGCTCTCAAGTCAGTTAAAGGATTGTGTAAAAAACCTGTTAGGAAATAGTCTGGCCGACAAGCCGGCCTCCAGTAGTCGGGGCATCTGCCACAGGTAGCACAAGTGTCTATTAGCGATTCGCCAGGGACTCGTACACCACAATCGATCGGGTGGTCTCCCGCATTTGCAATGGTAAAGATCGACTCGCAGCTTTCCATCTGTGAATGCTTTCAATTAGTTAGTGGAGTGTCAGCCGTGAGCGCCAGTGATCCGTCTATTATCTGCTAATGTTAGGGCAGGCCTTTCATTAATACGGACGCGTATTAGGCCTAATGACGCCCCACGCGGCGGTACCGTCCTCGGGCCCCGTATAAATTTTAATACGCTTACTGTAAATTATAAATGTGGAGCGGCAAGTGCCGATGTTGTTAAACGTCGAAATTATTCAAATCCTCCTAGTGGACTCTGACAAGCTGGTTTTTGTAAGATGGTAGCGGTAGCGTTTAGGACCCGAATTCGGTGGATTACGAGGGAAGAGCGTTAAATTACCTTTGCATTACAAGTTAAAAGTTTTTTACTTCCGCCTTTTCGCTACATATTTATGTAATTAACATCTTAATACATGATTTAAATTAACTGAGAAGTATCAAATTCTATTTGACTACCTTTTGGCTGAAAAATGTAGCCCAAACTCACTCATAGCGTCTTCACAGCCTACTGACATCCTTTTTCTGTTTTCTGTAGTTTATGAGAAAGCTCATTTGAAGCCAAGTATATCTTTAATCTTTAGTTCCTCGGTAACGTGTTAGAAAAACAAGTTTGCAGAACATGTTAGTGCAATATAGTAAATATAATCCATCAAAATTTCCAAGAAATACTAAAACTCTGCTAAAGGAATTGCTAGATCTTTAAAACTACCGAATGAATATCTGATTTCCGAACAGTTACATCGTAAAAAAACTCCTACCTTCTAAAACAATCTTCTATACCCTTAGAATGGTAATGTACCTATAACCTCCAGTTTCCTCGTGGACGCCAGGCGGCTCGGGGCATGACGGATGCGAGGTGGCGGTGGTTGTGAGGTGAGAGATGGTGTGTGGCCGGCCGCGGTGGTCTTTGCTCTCTCTAATGGTGTTTTGATGGGGTGTGAGCGGCTCTTTGATCTCCGCCGCCGCACTCACACCTTCCCTCCAGAATGGCCGCCTCGCCGTCGCGCCCGCACGACTCGCGGATTTTTGCCTGTTATACTTCAACTCTAACACGATTAACGAATGACTTGTGAAGCTCTTACCAACACTGCTGTAGTACTTGAGGAGACTATAAACTTCCTGTTTCCAGTTCTTATGCAATATTCGGCATCATTATTTGATACGGGTCAATGAAAGCAATAAAAATAACAAAGTATTTCCCTTACACATGATAGTCCATGACAGACCATGATAGTTGACGATGATTCAAACTCTAATATATCTAAAGAAAAACGTTTTTGTACTGACGTTGTGCTCTCTGGTCCTTAGAAAAGTCTATGAGGAAATTCGGTACCAGAACAAATTAGTAGTTTATAGTTTATGCAACGATTGCATTATGAATGCCTTTAAGCCACGAGTGGTTCTAAATATCCACGAGTGGCTTAAAGGCATAATACATTCGTTGCATACATTACTTTATCTACGACAAAAAATATACAGTGTCCAAAAACAACTAATTAACTTAGCGTATTTAAAATGTGGCTGCTATAAACGTGATGTTCCCAAGCGGTCACCCATCCAAGTAGTGACCACGCTCGACGTTGCTCGACTTCATCGCACAATTAGTTTTTGAGGTTATGTACAAAAACATACTAAAACAAGGAGGTTATATTACTATACTGGAGTTAGCACTGCCTTCACAAACAGCTTTGAAAAGCGTGCCGCAGTTGGTACTAACTGATGTACCGTTCTTTGAGTCGATTCAACTGATTCAAAAACTGATGTAATCATTTCGGAGAGTTGAATCATGTTGATCTGATTCTCATTATGATTGAACGGTTTCTTTGCCTTGGAACAGGTAAGGCCAAATACGATATTATATAAATAATAGAATAGAAAATGTTATTTTTTAAAACCTATGAATAAAGAATAAATTAATTTAAAGTTCAATATATATGTATTAGTATCCGGCCAGTAAATGACAACTTCACTCCTTATGTACAATTTTGCCATCAGCCATGTTATTATACAAACATTACTGTCGCTCAGCAATATTGTACCACTAAAAGAAAATTGTCCTACTATTTATGTTGCTTACCTGCCAAGTTTCTACCATAATTCTCGTATTTGCATAGTGACTGATTATATCAATTACTTTTAGCCCAGGTATCTGTTTTGCTATTTTTACTTTATTTTGCCATTAAAGATATACCCAAAAATAAATTAGGTGAATTTATTTTCAAACAAAAATCACCTAATAAGTACTCGTTAGCAGTTTATTATGAGTGTTAATTCGTTGTTTAAAATATTATTGATTTCCGGTTCCGGAATGAACCAAGCTCAAAATTGAGTCGTGACTCGACTGAATCACTCGATTGATTCGTTCATTTTGGGAACTCGGTGAAATTGAGGTATGTTGCAAAGGTTGGTACTAACTTATGTACCATTTTTGTGATATTTTGTTCTAAACAGCCGGCACGCTGTTTTACTATGGAGTGCTGCCTCCAGTATAGTAATATAACCTCCTTGTACTAAAAGCACTACTCCAAGGAGGTTAAGTTATTATACTGGAGATAGCACTGCCTTCACAAACTGAGATGGAAGCGTGCCGCAGTTGGTACTAACTGATGTACCGTTCTTTGAGTCGATTCAATTGTTTCAAAAACTGAGGCAATCATTTCGGAGAGTTGAATCATGCTGATTATGTTTCTTATTATGATTGAACGATTTCTTTGCCTTTGGAACAGTTAAGGCAAAATGTGATATTACATAAATAATAGAATAGAAAATGCTATTTTTTAAACCTATGAATAAAGAATAATTAATTATAATTTCAATAACTGTTATAATTGTTAGTATCCAGTAAATAACAAACTCACTCTTTATGTTAGATTTTTCCATCAGCCATATTACACAAAAACGTCATTGCTGCTCAGCAATATTGTATCACTAACAGAAATAACTTCTTGATTAGCATAATACGTGTTGTTCTATACAGGGTGAGTCTTCTAAGCCGTCCACAACAGATTATAGGCGAACGGCTTAGCATACAAAGACGAAACAAAACATTTCCCCACTAAATCATACCCAAGGAACAACGTAAAAATATTTTTAAGCTTTTCAAAACACAGGGTGTTCCAAAAACCCGGGGTCATGGGTTCGAATCTCAGAATTTTTAAATGTAAACATATGTCATATTATACATTATTTTAAAGCTCTAAGCAAGATAAACAATTTTGTGAAAACAGAACTCAATTATCTTTATTATTTTCAAAATGGCGGCCGTTTTTGTGAAAAATATTGATATTTACGGAAGACCCTGCATCTCGAGAGCCACTGATGGTTTTTTCGTTCTGTTTGAAAATTCTTTATCCTTGTAAACTCAGCTTTAATTTGATATGCGACATGCCAACATTAAAAGAAAATAAATATTTTCTATAAAATATAACTTTTTATAAATGTTGGTAGCACTGAAAATTAAAAATTTTAAAAAGCAACATATGTTAAATAGGATATCATTCTAAAGGTCTTGCAAAAACCTATAATTTTTCAATTTATACTCCCCTTCTATCTTTGATAGTTTTTCAGTAATAAACATAAAACTCTATTTTCCCATATAAGGCCCATGTTAAATGTGCAGTAGGCTACTCAAATCATTTAAATTTGCATCCTTTAACATTGAGTACAGCAAATTTGACATGGGCGTTATATGGGAAAATAGAGTTTTATGTTTATTACTGAAAAACTACCAAAGTTAGAAGGGGAGTATAAATTGAAAAATTGTAGGTTTTTACAAGACCTTTGAAATGATATCCTATTTAACCTATGTTGATATTTAAAATTTTTAATTTTCAGTGCTACCAACATTTATAAAAAATTATATTTAAAAAAATATTTATTTTCTTTTAATGTTGGCATGTTGCATATCAAATTAAAGCTGAGTGTACAAGGATAAAGCATTTTCAAACAGAACGAAAAAACCTTCAGTGGTTCTCGAGATGCAGGGTATTCAGTAAATACCAATATTTTTCACAAAACGGCCGCCATTTTGAAAATAATAAAGATAATTGAGTTCTGTTTTCACCAAATTGTTTATCTCGCTTAGAGATTTAAAATTATGTTTAATATGACATATGTTTACTTTAAAAATTCCGAGATTCGAACCCATGACTCCCGGTTTTTGGAACATCCTGTATTTTAAAAAGCTTAAAAATATTTTTACGTTGTTCCTTGGGTAGGATTTAGTGGGGAAATGTTTTGTTCCGTCTTTTTATGTTAAACCGTTCGCCTATAATCTGTTGTGGACAGCTTAGAAGACTCACCCTGTATACTGGATATAAATAAAAGACGTCTTACAACACTTATATTTTTCTTACAAGAAGATGTGTAAGATGTGTCTTACAACACGTCTTACAAACACTTTAAGTGTTGTAAGACGTCTTTTATTTATATCCACCAACAGAAATAAAATTCCTAAAAATTACAAAAATTAATTCCTAAAAATATGTTTTAAATATTTTTAAATATATATTTTATATTAAAATATATACTTTGAAATATTATTAAATATTAATAATATAATAATAAATAATATTATACAATATAATATTTTATATAAAAGTATAAAATATTTATTATCAATATTTATATTTAATATTTTATTATTTTATATAATATTTTAATATTTTAAAATATTATTAATAATATATATATATACTATAAATATATATATGAAATATTTATTTTAAAATATATATTTATATTTTAATATTTTTTAATTCTTAAAATTATTTTTATTTTTTTAGTTATGTTGCTTATACCTGCCAAGTTTCTACTATCATTCTCGTAGTTTGCATAGTAAGTAATTATATCAGTTACTTCTAACCAAGCCCAGGTATCTTTTGCCACGGCTATTTTTACTTTATTTCGCCATCAAATTTATGCCCAAAAATAAATTAGTAAAGTTATTTTCAAATAAAAATCACCTAACAAGTACTCGTTAGCATTTTATTATAAGTGCTCAATTCGTTGTTTGAAATATTATTGATTTCCGGTTCCGGAATGAACCAAGCTCAAAACTGAGTCGTGGTTCGACTGAATCACACGATTGACTCGTTCATTTTGGGAGGTAGGTGAACTTGAGGTTTTTTGCAACGGTTGGTACTAACTTATGTACCAATTTTGTGATATTTTGTTCTAAACAGCCGGCACACTGTTTCAATATAGAGTACTGTCTCCAGTATAACAATATAACCTCCTTGCTCCACTCTATAAACTGATTATAAGCATTTTCATAAACAAATTTTGATTTCTCTGGCAACAAACTATTTAAAGCCAAATTTTCTTTTGTATAGTAGCCTAATTTCCTCCGAAGTTAAACACAATTCGTCACTTTCACTCATGTTGATGGAATGCGTCAACTCACGTTTGAGGTTAGTTACAATAGGATACTAAAACAGGAATCGTATGGGTGCAATCAGCTGATGTGTGAGTTGTTAAATTTGTATGAAGGTACTACTTGCGCCAAATGCCGAGCTCTCATTGAGAACCAGTATTCTAAAGTGACTCCAGTATCATAAAGTTGACATTATGCAACTGCTTGGTTTTTGGTTTTTTTAATGTATATCATTATAATGTTTACTGTAATACCATACTTGTTGCTTATCGCAATGGTCGTAGATAAAATCATTTTTACATTTGGAGTCAGATAAAAAACGAGGCTTTATAAATTGCAGCTTGGAGTCAGCTAAAAAACAAAGAATCGAGTGAGTCAGAATTTATTTTAGGTTTTCAGTACATAAGCACATACATATACATAAATACATTACCGTTATCATTCTTGCTAAAAGCAAAGTGGAGTAACTGATTAGACTGAGTAACCGAACTGGATTCAACAAATAAAAGCAGTTATGACTTTCACATGGGAAGTTTAACTCTTACATATTTCCCTGACATCTCATGTATATGTATGTTCACAATTTTGGGTTTTCCCGATAAATTTAATGACAATTTCATCTAAATATCTTGTTTACATCAATTACATAGCTTCATTATTCATTCAAAGCTTGTAAACCCTGTTTGCCGTGACCGTTCCCATTTCATCGATATTGGGTACATAAATTACAGCCGAAAGATGACAATAGAATGAGTGGGTATGTCGGTTGATTGTCTTATAAAATAACAACGTATTATCCGACACAGAGGCGTGAAATTCCGAGGATCCTCAGACAAAGGAGTAAGAGAAAGAAGGTATAACGGGGTAATAATAAAGACGTGAGTGGAGGGGAAGGGAAAGGAAGGGACGGGAAGGGTTCAGGGAGCAGAACTAATGACATGTAATGTTCTGTGATTGGCCGATGGTTGCGTAGGTAAGCGATACGTCGGCTGATATCAATCATCAGCCCCTCATCATCAGTCATCAGCCGCCGCCTCTGACCTGTCACTGCGTACAAACAACGAGAGAACCTGTCCATCACTCTCGAGAACCGGTTGGTCGTGTCCAACACTCGCGCCCTTCCAGTTGTTGGAATCATCGGAAAATGGAAATTAGGGTAATATTCACGAAAAATAGCTGTCAATTTAATATGATTCCTCTATGACTATAATTTGAGTGCAATATTCAAATGTTCTTGCTCCTCCCAGTCTTTTAGTTCAATACCCAGCATCGTGCTGATGTTGGGCCTTTATCTTTTTTAGGTCTTGTACTTGTTTATATTTTATATAAATGGTATGAAAACTGGATTTAAATTTTTATAGAATTTTCAATTTGAAACTAATAGTTCTATCAATCCAATGAACCTTTTTTATAGTAGAATGTTTTTTAATGAGGAGCGGCATCAAAAAGGCATTGTCAAAATTAAACAAATTTTCCACCGTTGATAGTTCTTGTCTCATATGTTGTATTTTAGGAAAGAGTAACAGAACCAGCCTCTTTATCATCTCACATAATTTGTTTTATTTTATTTTCATATTATAATAACAACAGTCTTGTACTCTATTTATGTTTGCAAATGAAAGATTTGGAGTAAACCTTTGGCTCAATTATGCCTCTTTAATTGAGCTACACTTGTGGAAGCGCAGAAAGCGCTTAATTTGGAATCACAAACTGATTATTTTAGTTCAAGTATTTTTGATGCGTTGTATTTGATTAGGGAGTACATAATTCAAAAATGTGTTCAAAGACAAGTTAGGAAATAATAAAAAAAACCTCAAAATCGAATGGCATAGTTCAAATGATACAAATTTCAACCGATCCATGGGAAACCATAAATCGAACCTGTTATGAGCCAAATCTGATGACAAGACTATTCCGCAGGCATTGAATCCAGCAGATGGAGTCGCACAAAAAGGGTAACGTTTTTCTAGTTTGGATCTCCAATGGGCCTCGTGCCTGCGCCCTGGGAGGCCGAGGCGTCCATCGAGTATCGATTAGTCTCGATATATCGACCGGTTTTATAAGGATATACAGCTGGTGATGTCTCTGTTACGGTTCGGTTTCATTTAGTCGAGTTATTGACTGCTAACCGAACATGTTTCGTCACGGGGCGCGTGACGAGGCCGAACAAGGGCCGTAGATTGGCTGCTTTCAACCCTCCGGCCCGTGAAAATCGAGAAGGAGTGATTGATACAGCATGGCTAAATGTTCCCTCAATTATATACAATGTCGTTTAAATCCGATGGGAGTCTGTTAAAAAATCGTCCGTGTGTTACAATAGCAATGTAGAAAACATAACTAATGCATACTTAATGCATTGTTATCAGGAATAATCACCTCAGCAATTAAAGTAGTTATTCTTTTTAAAGTTTGGTGAAATGTTTAAGCAACAACATTTGGTGGACGTGCACAAGATAAGAACTCTTCATTTCCTCATTCATGTTAAAACAGGAGTGATTTTGTTTTCAATAATAGATAAATAATTTGAAGAAATCTGTTTATTAAAAAACTAATTTAATAAAAAATATTATTAATGAGTAAGAACAATTGTACAGGAAATCAGTACTGTAAAATAAAAAAAGAAAGCAAAATCACAAAAAGTAAATAGTAAAAATATATTTAAAAACTTTTTTTTTAGATCTTATGGTATAAATTTAAATGTAAAATTAAATTTGGTAGTTTACTATTGTATATTGGACAATAGGTAATAACAAGGTAATCGATATAGTATAACAAGGTAACAATAACAAGGTAGTAATAACAAGGTATCGATATATTGAAATGGTCGAAAATGCTCTTCTCGCGATAATTCCTCAGATTCTTTTCTGTGGTCATGTGAAATGTTTGCAATTGTTATGTTGGGGATTCCACTACAGCATTAATACGGACATAGCTGTAGTTTATTGTTGTTATAATTAATACTGAGACTGACAGTACGTAAATATTTTTACTATTATTGTATACTATGTCCCAAAATATCTCACAACTTTATCATCTATATATGATACCCAGTAACTGATATGAGTTAACGAAATCAATTGTCGTTGCTGATATTTTTAAGTACAATATAAACACAATTTTGTGTAAACAATGCAAGAAAGTTTTAAAATTAAATGACAGTTACATATAACAAAATAAATGCTCTCGCTGTGAGTCATGGAATTAAGAAATTAATATACCGATATTTTCCTAGTATTAGAATAATAAAGTTTGGAAAGTATAAAGCACATTATGATCATTAATACTACCCAAAATATTAGTAGTCAAACACTTGCAGGTAATTCCAGTCAAATTTTTTCCTTTCATTACCTTTTGTAAAAATGATAACAATATGCCCGGATACTAAAGTAGTTTATGATGTACATTATTATTTCAAGGTCTTACATGTTAATGTAATTTTTTTAAATAAATATCCTGATGGTTAAAATATCTCATGGGCAAACAAATTTCACGGGCAAACAAATTTCATCGGCAAGCATAATTAGATTCATGTAATTCTAAATTAGTCTGGGGAATAAAATGTATTCGATCCATAATGCACCACTTGCTTTATAGATGAGGATACAGTTAATCTCTAGAGGGGGCCCTAAATAAACAAGATGGCGGTCTGGGCTGCATGCGGTGACCAACGGCGTGGCTGAAGGCTATTGAGGGACAATTAGATCAGTGGCAGATGCGCGGTGTCGCGGTGTCACCTCCACAATGGATCATTAGGTGACTCTATTAAACCCACATTGTCGCCCTGGGTGGTAAGGACCGCTGCGCCACCGCGCGCCGCCCCGCGGCGCTCACAACATTCAAAGGAAGTGGATAAAAAAATAAACCTCCACTATCCAAAAACACACAAGAACCAGAAGATTTAGCTTAAAATAAAATTAAAAATTCACCCAATCTTTGCCATATTAGGAACGATTTCATGTAGCTATTGCACATTACATGCATACAAAAATTATAAAACAAAAACGGCGATTAAACTCTTTGGTGATTTTATTTTAATTTTAACCAACATTGCTAATTAGAGGCAGTCTTTCATTGACCTGATGATAATCGGTGAGACCAAACGAAATCGGTCACCATTTTCCTACTTTTTTTGTATTTGCCATCTCATATTATATAAATGCAGTTCTGTAAGGAGTGAAGTGTACTGAAGTAATATTCAGTATACAAAACATTGGGTATTTAAGCTAATCAAGAAGCTATTAAAAAACATTTGCAGTCATTCACTCAAACCATAATATTCACATTATTCAGTCATTCAAGGCCACGTGTTAAAAAAAGGAAGCTCATAATACAAATCAGAACCGCAAGATAATAATTTATATGTGTGATATTTTTAAAAGCTTACACTCCATTTCAGCAGCCGTGGCACCAGACTGCTGGAACCCCGACTGAATGAAACTGAATGTAACTGAATGGAACCCCGTTCTCGCAAGCGCGGTCTCCTAGTCCATGTAGGTGCCATGGCCGTTGAACTGAAGTATGGATACGTGTTACATCATAAATATGTACACAATAATCGCTGTATGCTTTTTTAGTATTAAATATATGATTTTGAATATTCTTATGGTGGAGTAGAAGGCAAAACCATGACTTTTGGATTTAACCTCAATAAAGACCTCAAATAAAATATCAAACTAGCCAAAGAAAAAATGCAGTGGCGAAATACCATTACATATATTTCCTTGTGACAGAGATACTGAAAAATGAATTTTTGAATGTGATTTTTTTATTTTAAAATTTCAATCCTAATACTGAAGTAATATGCAGTATACAAAACAATGGGTATTTAGGCTAATGAAGGAGTTATTAAAAAACATTTGGAATCATTCACTCAAACCATATTATTCACATTATTCAGTCATTCAAGGCCACGTGTTAAAAAATGAAGCTCATAATACAAATCAGAACCGCAAGATAATAATTTATATGTGTGATATTTTTAAAAGCTTACACTCCATTTCAGCAGCCGTGGCACCAGACTGCTGGAACCCCGACTGAATGAAACTGAATGTAACTGAATGGAACCCCGTTCTCGCAAGCGCGGTCTCCTAGTCCATGTAGGTGCCATGGCCGTTGAACTGAAGTATGGATACGTGTTACATCATAAATATGTACACAATAATCGCTGTATGCTTTTTTAGTATTAAATATATGATTTTGAATATTCTTATGGTGGAGTAGCAGGCAAAACCATGACTTTTGGATTTAACCTCAATAAAGACCTCAAATAAAATATCAAACTAGCCAAAGAAAAAATGCAGTGGCGAAATACCATTACATACATTTCCTTGTGCCAAAGATACTAAAAAATGAATTTTTTTAAATGTGATTTTTTCATTTTAAAATTTTAATTAGCTTAATTAAAATAAAAAAAATCACCCAATCTTCGTCATATTAGGAACGATTTCATGTAGCTATTGCACATTACATGCATACAAAAATTATTTGCAATTTGGTATATTGGTATTTGCAATTTAGGACATTTAGTAGAACATTATTTAATATAATATGTAACTTATTTACTGGCAGAAGCATAATATGATAATACCAGAATACTAATTGACGTAGCGCCTGCTTAATTCATGAAGCAAAATGAATCCTGCTTCTGTTTTGCAACTTAAGAGGCTTCCCTTCCAACGGCAGTTTTCGTTTTTCTGCGACACTAGCGGCGAGTTTTGGAACCGCGGCTCCGTAAGAGCCCATGTTAAATTTGTGCACTTTTCGCCGCTCAAGCCGGTGCAGGGGTAAACGCGGTGTCATTTAGCGTCTCCAATTCTTAAAATAATAGCTATTCGAATATAGCATTGTAAAGATAACGTTGCAGAGTGTTTATTGCTTCTCCAAAATCGTTTATGCTCACTCATTAAAAAGATACATGACGTTAAAGTTGGTCAACTTCAACTGAATGTATATTCAGAATACGTTAACATGAACGATTTTGGATTAGCAATTAACATTCTACAACTCTTCATCTTTTAAATGCTATGTTAAATTAAATTTTATTTTGAAAACTGTATAAAGTAAATGGCACCGCGCGGAGCGTGTTTTAGGCATGATTTGCGTAAGTAGGGAACCCTCTTAAAATGTTAAGGCGTTCGCCCTTTTAAGTAGTTATTTACGCCTTTACACGCCTTCTGCATATCTGATTCTGCATTTCCGAAAAAGGCCGTAAAAAGCGTTGACGATAATAATATAGGAAAAAACTATGAAATAAATATATCTTAAAACAAACTTTAACAAACCTCGGGTTTCTCCGTCAACATCAGGCAATGATTAACTATGGTCATTATTTGTTGTTAGTTACCGTAAAGTGATCCATCACGTTTATAAAAGGAAGTAGACATTGAATAATTTATTTAACAGTTAATGTTAAACTCATTTCGCTCTAGCTATATTTTGCATATGAAATTGTATACTATATATGTATTTTGATTTAATAAAGATATTCCGAACTCCTGATAAATGAATTAATCGCAGTCTTTGCTAAGAAATCACATCATCAACATACAACACTACATTAAATACACAATATCATCCATTCTACTTTTATTCATATTTGCTATAGCTGATGATCGGCGTCTTACCCGGTAGTGGTGATGTACTTGACAACAGCAAGTCTAATGCCTCACCCAAACATTAGTGCTGAAAAAGCCCTACTCCACAGCTAAACATATGCATAAGATTTAAACATATTTTAATTCATCAATCTTCATATTTTCAGGATTTTTAAACCCCCGAGGCTGAATACAACATAATTAATCAAGCAAAATGAAAAAGTTGGGTTAGGTCAGGAGAGGCCGTCACGCAGCAGTGCTGATCACCAAACCATGGCCGGCGGCGGAGTCTACGGGCACTGTCGGCGACGCATGACGCGTCACGTTACACGGCGCGGCCGGCGCGGCGTCACACAGTCGAGAGGTGTTGACATTTAAGTCGTCACGTCACATCAAACTCTCGTCCTGCAGCACAGCCTGAGTCATGTAATGCGACCTACGGACCATTACCTGCATTATATAAACATTTGTATGGCAGCCACTTCCAGCGCAGTCCGTTGCTCACAGTAACTCTATTACACCCTAGTAACTCTCGAGAGTAATCATTAGTATAACACCTGGCTACCGTGTAACGGCGTCGTAATTGTTTTAAATTTATATTTACCTATTGTCCCATTAATTATTTTCAAAATTTGGGTAAGAGGAAGAGTTTAAATCAGAATGGATCGTCAGCTTTTGCATATACATTAAAAAATCAATCATCAATTTAATATTGATAATTAAACTTTCAATCAGTAATATTCATTATAAACAATGATAATCCTTTGAATACCGACTATTTTGAACACATTTTAGGAACATCACAATCGTACAAATCGCTTGAAATACTTCCATGCAAGCTTTGGTAATGACATCGTTACTTGAGACCAAAAGACTAAACAGACAATCAAGATTAGAACCTCTGAAGCTAAAACGCATAATTGGACTAGTGAGTGCCGAGGGACGAGTTATAGGAGTTGTTGTTGATAACGGAATTGGGGTGGAAGTGCCAGTTTCAACGACCTTGAAAATGCTTGCAAACAGAAGACGACCAGCAGCCGTTAGTTCACGATGACATTAACTCTTGATTGGGTAGTGTTGAATAACAATTCAAATCATCGAAGTTTCATTTGAATCATTCTCGATTTTGCATCCTCGTTAACACAAGAAATGCTGGGGACCGATAAAACTAAGCAAGAGTCCGAATAATATAAATTCAAATCAACCAAGTTTTGTACAGTATTTGAAATACTTTTACATAAATATTTATCAAAAGAAGTGGTAAACCTCTTCAATTGACTTTAAACCATATTTGGCTTTGATATTACTTATATATTTGGCTTTGATAGTACGATAAACTTCTTCGTCGGTCGTCAATCAGAATACGGCGGTTAGTGGTTAGGTATAGCCTGTTTGAGACCGGCTCCTATATATTCGACGTCTGACCAGATATCAATAACAATAATGTAATAACGTTAAAGTATATATATCATTACAAGAATAGAAAGTGGGAATTTGCATATTCGAGACCATATATACACCTTGTCCCAAAACAACTGATCGATTACAAAAACTAAGACAACCCGTTTATCAAACGTAGCCAATGTTGAAGGTGACCTTGAGATAACTGAACTTATAAGGTTTATTTGAATACTGGTGTTGCTCAGAGCATTAAACTAAAAACACATATTCCTAAATACTCCCTCAGACAGATATTTGTCTATATATATATATATATATATATATATATATATATATATATAAAGTTATCTTCAAGAAACCTCCCAATTTAAAAAACATGATTTCGAAACCTAAAACTAACTATGACGAAGATAAAAAATCAAATGACTCTAACCCAAGAAAAATCGGATGCAACCCTTATAACCGACGTAGATGTGGCACATGCAATATAATCCTTGATTCTAATTCGTTTAAAAGCAACATTACTGGTAAAACTTATCCAATTAGAGGAAACATCGATTGCAACATCAGTAATGTAATATACAACTTAAAATGCAATTATTACTCTAAGGATTATATTGGCCAAACGATCACACCACTTAGGGTCAGAATGACCAACCATCGGTTTGATGTCCACCACCAAAACCAAAACAGGCCAATATCAGCACACGCTATCTCACATAACAAAAACATATTGGAAGAATGTTTCACTCTAAAAGGCATCTACCACGCTAAGCCTAATCCTGACAAAGAGACAAATGTTCACAATTTGAGAAATGTAGAGATAGCTCATCAAATAGTATTAAATACCCCCGTTGCAGCAGACCTGCATACTCAGCGAATTTCAAGTGCAAAACAACATATTTCTATCCAACATAGTGAGATTGGATATGTTTTGGTAAGCTCTATAAGAATAACATGGGGAATGAGTATGCAGGTTTGCTGCTACAGGTATACTCAAACTGGGTGGTTTTAATTCATTATTTGGTAGATCGGAACTAGAAGAAGCTATTTACCAAGTTTTATCAATATATGTTGAGAAATAAGCGAGATATAGAATTTTACTTATTTCCCATAAGGTTAACATCGGGACAACGTACTGTATTTACCACTTTCAATATCTCGGTAGCCAATGGACATAGAGCAGTGATTCAAAATACTAAATAATTTGTTTTTTTGAGCTGAATTCAATGGTACTAACAAAAATCGGATTATTTCTATTTTTCTGTGTAAAAAACTAAAAAAAAAACATTTTTGGGGGGTTTATCCATCGGGGTATGTACATATACATATAGAAATTTGAACGAATAGTGTTTTTGACTTCTGGGGACACCAAAACGAAAAGTCATAGTGGTCCCAGGCTTAGGTCTTACCATGAGACCTGCGGTAATAGCTTCTTCCCTATTGGGGAAATTCGCTAAAACGAGACAACCTTAAGGCCTCAACGTACGCTCTCTGGACGTTTTTGGGTAGATCAAATAAGTCAACATCTGGAAGATATAATTTCAAAATTTATCATGTGATTTTTCTTTTGTTTACATAATTGTTTACACAATAGTATATTTCATTTTAATCTTACCCAGCTTTGTTTTGGAAACTGTGTAATTATTCGAAATATTATCTTATTTGGGCTAGTATATGTTTTTGTTTAAATTTAATAGAACAAAAAAATTTTTGAAATTTAATTTTAATTTTTGTTATTTTTAATATTTGAGTTTTTTAAAATATTGAAAAATATATATAAATATATACATTAATAGTAAGTAACACGTTTGGAAAATTTGGGTTGTTTGGGACCAACGTGTTTGGCCTTTCAGGTCTAATTCTTTATCGTTTGTTAGGTTTTAAGTTTACTACTGAGCAAAGACACTGAATCAGAGAATCTACTAATGACGTTGTAAGAAACTTTATGAGTTTAGGTATAACGTGGTCACTTGCAAAATTGTCTACGTTTGCCTAAACGGGTTTTATTGTGTTATGGAATTGGTACGTTATTTTGGACACGGTTTCCTATACAATTTGTACCCAGTTCACACATTTTAAGTAGATTTTTAAAATTAAACTGAGCATACGGTGAGAGTGATCAAGAGGTACCCTAGAGTTTGTTATAATAAATCAGTAAACTGCAATTTGAGGATTTGACTCCAGTTCACTTCGTAAACTATTGTTTAATCGAATATCATATTGGTCTTTTACTTATTACATTTACAAAAGACAATATTAAGATATTCGAAAAACAAATAGCTCTCGTCTTAGCCACGTCTATCATTATAAACAATATGAATGCAATGTGTAATTTCATGGTGAATATGTTTAGACTTATAACTTCGCAGGCTTTAACCGACCCGGCAACACTTAGCCCATTTAGGCTTAATAAGCGTGACTCCATCTCAGATGGAATCCAAAACTTTTGACAAGATAATGTTTGCAGCAATGGCCCGCGGACAGTGAGTGACGGTGAGCAGGTCGAGACCACGCGAGAGAAATATTCTAATGAAACGTCCTGGGGAGATTGGAAAACAAATTGTTCCAATTTCCTAACCGAAATGTCAATCCTTCGGGATACAAACACGCGTCCATTCGTTAGTCAATCGTCTGTCCGAGCTCTAACCAGGTTGTTTGTCTAGCGATGGGAGGAGCCCTGTCGACCAATCCGGAGGGAGAGGAGGAGCCTCGGAGCCCGGGGAGGGGGATAGGTATCCCCTCGCGTGGGAATTAAGGAGCCCATTAGTCTAAGTGGCCCCTAGTTACTAATCACTGTCAGTACTCGCCATTCCGAAAACATCGTTCTGCGCCAGCTGCTTAATTCATCAAATTTAATTATATTTACACATTCTACATAAATTAAGGGCTCGATTTGATTTATTAACGCGAGCGGCCGTGAAGCTAGACGTTGATAGATGTTTTATGCAAAGGCGACAAAATTAGTTTGGCGCTTTTAAGATGTTAATGACGGCTAAATTTTCCTTGTTAATTAAAATAACGTAATTTAAAAAGACGTAATTTTGATGTGTAACTAGGCATTCAGTTACATAAAGTCTACATATTACAGCTCTCATTATTTTAATTTTTGCTTTAATCAAGTGTACTACGATAACTTTTTTAAGCAATTCGTTACTATTCCTATATATTTGTGTACAATTCTATACATTTTAAACATAGGTCTACGATTGCTTGTTTTAAACTGATGAGTATAAAAGGTAATTTAAAGGTCTTTACAATATCATAATTCATGCATTCTAGATCAAAAATTTTACTAGGCATGTATAAATAAATTTTTTCATGGGCATCGGCGACATCAATAACAGCCATACCTGTCTTAAACAATTAAAAATGTAAACCCTTAAAAAATTAAATACTATTACAAAAATAATAAAATTAAATTTTGCTTCTTCTCTAGGAGTTCATGGATACCGTAAAATGCCTTGTAAATTAGGAGTTTTTTTTCAGGCAATGAGTTAAACAGCCTTAAACAACATTGAGTAACAGTATGAGATGTTATGTTGGAAAAAGTTGTTGTATTTAGGGAAAGGAATGCTTGAGAGTGGCTGGAGTGAATGACTAGAGTGCTAACCATTACAAGAAAATATTTAAAGGTTTATGCTTTGGAAAACAGCGGTGTTGGAAATATATTCAAGCAAGGCAAATTTGAAAACACGCTCAGATGGAAACTTTACCTGCTTGAATCACGTTTTTTAAGATGAAATGCAATGCCTAAAACCTTTTTTGAAGCCGAAAAATATACTTCGTGCGTGAACTCTTACAGTCCAATCGGCAGAGCATACACATGAGGATGAAAACAGCCATTTCAAAGAGCCAATAATAATTTAGGTTTCAATATAAAGCAAACTTTCTGAAAGCAAAAAGACAAGAAGTAAGCTTTCCTAAAACTCTATTTCAATTGAATTATCCAAGTACTTCAGGTCTGCATCCAGTTTCAGCCCAAGAAAGTTCTCAGAATCATGGTAAAATAATCACAATCATGGTATATAACTTAAATTAACTGATGGTATAACTTGAACCTCCTATCAGAATCTGAGCTATGTTAATTCTAATTGTTAGCATTAAAAAATTTAGAAGATGAGTTTCGAAACACTGAAAATGATAGTTGGCATCAACAAAAATACTTATTAATAATTCAGCCTGGTGAGTTTCGAAACACTGGAAAAGATAGTTCGGCATGAGTACAACTAATTGGTTATTTCTTGTTTAGCTTTACTTTTTGCCCGGAAGAGAAGTGATGTGTCGTCAGCAAACAAGCAAAGGTCGGCCTTATACTCACAGAATTCTGAATAAACACCTGCATAGGCCAACCCACAACTGTGAGCACGGAGCATAAAATAATAATAACCTCAGTAATTGTTTTAGCGTTAAAAATTATCTGAGCGTGTAACTTGTTGAAAACTCAAAACACTTTTGGTAACATAACATTTACTATAGGAAAATCAAATAATTGTAAGTTCACCCACAGATAAGTTATTTGTGTCGGAATGTTGGTTTTTGTCTTGATCTCTAGATATATGAACAAATTTTGTAACCAAGCAACCAACTTGAAAATAATATATACATATATATATAATGCCTATTTCATGATAATATTACCAGATCTGTGAACTGGCACCGAAAATTACACAAAACGGCAAAAATAAATTTCGCAAAAGTTTTATTGTTACGCCTTAAAATGTCAATAGGCAATATAGCTGCTGCACGCATATTGCATACCTCGCCCCTTACTTAGAAATTTATTAGTATAGACACGCTTGTTTTAGCGAAGAAGATACGCATAAAACAGCAAGGAACAGTTTCTCATAGTGCTTTTCTCTCAGTTTTTTAATAGTGGCTGATTAGACTAAATGGAAACTTTAAACTTAGATATCTAAAAATCTATACGAATGGTTAAAAATTATAGATTTTATGTTTTACTGTATTAAAATAATTGTAGTAAATAACTAAAGCCATGAGGAATGAAAAATCAAACAGTGAACAAATTATTATTGACAACAAAAACTAACTCTATAGACATTTTGCATAAACTAAATCAGAATCGACTAGTAATGTATGTCAAGGTTAAGAAGTATGCTATTAACCTTAAGTTTTTTAACTCAATATAGATTGCTAGACTGAGACGTAATTTGAAGCCTATAGCCAGAGGATATTATATTCCGAATAAATATCAGAAGACTTAAATACGATTATAAATTGTTTTAATAGTATAAAATTGATGAAATTGAATACTAACAAATACCCTTAGATTTAATACTCAATTACGATGTAGATTTGTGTAATGCGTAATTTGAAGGCGATATAAGCAGACTATCTGTATAATCCTAGTCTCATGACTTGAGTTAACGCAGTCTGTGAATTTCACTTTGATGTTTACCTAGGGAATAGTAAAACGGCTATCGACATTTTAGCCCCAATGAAGGATTTGCTTTTTCACATATGGGAATGAACAGTCTATGTTTATTTAAGGCCTTGGAGTAAACGCCAGCACACTGCTGCTTTAATTTAAGCCGAACTAATCGGGAGAATAAAGCATCATCATGTTCACCTTTGTAACCAAAGTGTTTTTGAGTTGAATAAATTTAACACATGATTTTAAAATAGTACAATTAGCCCGTAAAAATGGATAGGAAAACGCATAAAATCATAGATATCACAATCAAAGAACTATACTACTATAGTAGTATAGTTCTTTGCTCATAATAGCGCCAATGAATACGATGTATAGAATACCAGAAAATAAATAGAGTCTTCTATTAATCGTACTAGCATTTGACAAAACTAGCGTGTAAATTGAAATTGTTTACACTATTAATTAATTTAGCAGTTTTATTGTTTTCTACTTTGAGAATTTGTATTTCCTTACAAACTAAAATGCAATAACGACATACTATCGAACTTGGGTCTAGCATTAACTTAAGTATAATAAATGAAATCAAGGTTTTTAACATTATTTACTTTCTACCCAAATTTTAATTTAAAAATACGTGGTACTATTTATTTTAAAGCTTCTTTTCATTGTAAGTCATTATACTCTGCCCATAGATTGGGAATCACATAGCGGTAATTTAAAGCTGTCCACTTTTTCCACAGCCATAAGGATCACTTTATTGAAGATTCGAAGAATTTGTGTATGAAAAACGTTGGCATATCGATAAGATTTAAATAGAATTATGAATGATATACATATTTCCCTGAGATACGAAAATCAACTAATATACCCAAATATGTTGTTGTTAATTCTTGTAACACTTTTATAAACTTAAAAGGCAAAAGTTACAAAATATGAACGTACCTTAAATTTAATAATTAATAAAGAAAGTAAATGTTAAGCATTAAATAAAATGGTAAAGGTATATTTCTATCGCATATGGAAAGAATCAGTAAAACACTACTCGTCTCATTATGCAGTTTAATTGAGTTTTTTGTATAACAGTTTTCTATCCTTTTTTTATAATTGTATATGTAGTAAATGTTTTTCTAACAAAAGAATTTCAGCCTGAAAATTTGAAACTTGAGAATATTTTAATAGTAGTTTTCATTATTAGGAGTGAAAGTGGCTCTTTTTGGTATGAGATCGTAATTTACAGGCGAGGCGCAGCCGAGCTTGGAAATGCGAATGAGTACCAAGGAGACACTTTTGCTTCGTAAGATGAACAACTATTTTCATCATTATGTATAAATAACCTTTTAATCGTTAAAAATTAGACTACATAATTTTGAGGTTGTCCAAAATAGTTATTGTAATTTACACATCTGTTAGTTGTTTACAAACACAAGTTAAGAAATCGTTCAATCTTTCAAACGTAACAATAGTATATTTCGCAACAAGGGCCGAAAATGAGGTTTTGTAGGCTCGAGATCGTGTTTCAAATTCGAGACGAAGTCGAGAATTTGAAACGATCGAGAGCTGCAAAACCCTTTCGGCGAGGTGCGAACGCTATTTTTCACCACACTACACAATAAAATATACCCTAAATAATTAATAAAACTGATTATTATTTTACTCACTTGAAAACAAAACACAGCTATGACAATCATATGATCGCAAATATCCTGACTTGAATGCCGTGTAATTCTGTGATGTTCTGACGTTGTTTCAAGCAAATAAACTATCAGCTGACTTTCGGCCCTAGGGCCCTCAACGCTTTCGGTCCTGTGGCGGCAAACGATGTGTTTCGGTCCGCGTTTGACGTTTGTAAAACAGGTGATTTCGTCGTAGTGTGGTGAAAAAAAATTTTGACATTAGAGTACGGCAAAATTTACCGTATGTTTTTTCAGAACTCCTATTCGAAGTGATACAAAAACGATAATTTTGCGTACGATTTAGAGAACTAAAAACGGCTGTTTTCCGGACAGTATGATGACAATTTTGTTTTCATGACGGCCCTAGGATTATTTTATCATTATATAGTAAATAAAATGGGCATTACTTGAAGGTTAAATATTTTTATTATAAATTAAATTTGATAAGTTGTTAATTCATGTTTCAAATTTTGGTCCAAAAATAAACCAAACCTTCTCAATCCCTATATGATTATTAGGGGCTTGGCTTTTCTCACGCTTACGTACATATTCCTTTTCGAATGCCAACCAAATAAATGAGTCTAGCATTCAATGCCAAATTTAATAATAACTGAACTGTAGCAGTGTCTATGGAAAGACAATTCGGTCCCTGGCTTGTAACCAGGGAGCTTCATAATATAAACTCGCCACAGATTCAGAGGAGACCATCACGCCTTAACATTTGTGTAGGCCACATTTCTACTATGTGGTCGCTGGTCCATATATACCTTTTGTATATTCATAGTCACAGAGGTAATTAAATCGAACCGGTAATGATTTTGCTGCAGCGAGTAAATCCATTGAAATTATTACTCAACTCAACTCTAACTTCAAGGAATTAATAGTTAACTAAAAAACGTTTTAACTTTTTTTAACTTTTTTTAACCTCTAGATGTTGTCAATTATTGAAAAAAATCCTTTTTAAACTCCAAAATCTACCATAAAAATTGTTCTTCGAAAATTTGATCCAGGTTTTCCTAAACAACTCGTCCTGCATGCAATACATATTTTATTGATTCAGCCTGCTTGAAATTCATTCTACAACAAATAAGTTTCGTCTAATAACAGTCTAAAAAAAGAAGAGTGTTTTTTCTGGTGACGTAAATACATTTATTCATGTTCGCGTTGTTTAACTATCCACTTACAATCAACATGACAAGGAAGGGCTTAATTAGCCAGGTGAGGCTTGTAAGCATGTGTTTCTCAGCATATTTATTTAACCCACTTACGTGACATCCCACACACTCTCCAGGCGGCCGGCGAACAAAGGGAGTAGGCCGGTAAATACAGGAGAATTAGGCCTACACTCCTCACAAGAGAGCGGCGATTACCGCCCCTAGACGGGGCAATTTGGGCAACGACGCTTCTCAAAATATCGGCTGACTCATTGACACCTCTGGGTGGCCCGCGCCGCACCACGGGGGTATATGGCCCAATAACTTACCCTCGTAGACAAGAAATGTGAGAAACCGGGGAATCGCAGGCGCAATCAGGCTGGGATAGGTAGCCGCATAAATCTAGACCTTTCGAAGACGGACCTGGGATAGGTCTTCAACCTTTGACGGAAGGAAGGGACAATAGTTAAGTCTACTTATACTTGATTTTGGCGCCTGTTGACAGCTTGGGTACGCAGAAAACAAACTCGTGTATGTTTTTGTTTAATTGTATATTAGGTTGAATGAATATGTTGTGAACTAAATCCTCGACATACCCAAATTTATCTTATACATAATTTGTTGGAATATTTGTGTTTTAACCGTTATCAATTAAATTTAGATTCTGTAATATAAGGCCTTTTTTAACGGGAGTAAAAACTTTTTTAACAAAAAAGACCATTTGACATCGTACTTTTTGTCAAATTCGAAGCTTCCAATTTTTTAACCGAAATTTTTTTATTGCTGCTATTTCGAACAAATCGGCAGTTTTATGATATTCTTTATCAAAGCGGTTTGTTATAATAGAATTTGAGCGTCTGAGTTGGCATATTTCTCTTTGAAGTGAGGGATAATACAAGGCAACTTTCTCAAGACTTCCTTGGGAAGGGACAAATATTAAGATAACATTGACCTTAAGGTGAAGTCACAAAACTCCGTGACTGGAGCGCCCTCTGAAAGGAATACTCGCATAAATTTCGTACGAAACGGCATTTCACAATCATGACTTCCTCCGTGGCAAAATATATCCGTTATAGTTCAATGAACATTACTCATAACGGCGATCGTGCCCAGAGCGGTTTCATGTGGCGATTTTTCGTTGTCCTGCGAGAGGTGTTGGGCCCGCGGTAACTCTGCCGCAACGAGAGCCGCCACGCCCGCCATTGTCCGGACCACCCGGCGAGCGTCCCCGCACTCTGCACACGACTGATGTGGAGCGGCTCTCGACCGACAGGTAGGTCCATGTACTGCTTCGTATACATTTTGATAATATTGTCCTAGATTTAGAAAGTGATGCTTGAATCCAGAATCCAGGTACTGATCATTGATCTTGTTCTTTAGTATCCAACTTCTTTATTCTACAACTCTCATACAGTATTAGGACTTAGTCACTATGCCCATCCTTCGCACATTCTATAAAGCATTAATCAAAGGCGTTTGAGTCTTAGATGCATTCAAACATCTGGTCTTGATTATGCTCTTTAAACTGCCAAACGTTTGCATTTCGATATTTGGCTATGTATTCTTCTAATATTTAATCCAAACATTTAAACTTTAAACGTCTACGAGGAATGACCTGAGGAGAATTTAAGGATAGGCCATGCTCTTAATTTACCTACCTTTATGTAAAATTTCAGCTCAGTCGGTAGAAGCTTTTGCATTTGCCGGGAAAAACAGATAAACACACAGACAGTTAAACAAAACAAATAAATTCATGATAACCCATGATAATTTTTTTTACATTTGTTTCACTTTTCATTCATTCACCCTCTCGTAAATAATTTGCTAAAATAATAAAACAGTTTATATCATCATATCAGTGGCTATACATTTTTTGATCGCAAGGTAAAGAGATTTAGTTGGATAAGTTGGATAAAATATTTAATTCGCTTTGTTTTTTGTTTTTTTTTAGGAACATATAATTACGAACAGCTTTTGAAAGACGATTAAATCGATGAAAGCTGTTCGATGAACTATTAAGAAAGAAATAATAACGCAAGCTTTACAACAATGTACTGCTACGAGTAGCTCAGTTATTTTATGGTAATAACAATTTTGTTGATATTTAATCAATAGTACCTGGTGGACCGAGCCTTGCTCGGTGTTATTTCATGTTTACCAGTTCATCCAGTCACTATAAAATATTTCAATGTCAAAATTGATAAATAGAAATCGTGTTTATTGCTCCATGGGCTCTTCATCCCACTTGCTGTATTTTCCCTTAATGGCTGTAGATTCCAAACAGATTCCAAAGCTGTAGTTTCCTTGTTTATTTTCGTTGCTATCACGGCAACCCATAAGGCTAATGTTAAAATTTTACAACTTTAAAATTAGATTTATTACGTTATTAAATTTTCTCTGGCCAAGTAATCTGCATAAAAGACGTTTTTGAGTCATAAATTACTTATTTCCAGACTTTGAAGGAAATCCTCGGAGCCGTTTTTGAGATCGTTGTGCAAGCAAGCATACATACAGGATAACACTGCTCGTATAGGATTTTTTAGATTAATTTTATAGTTTGATAATACGATGAATTCCAAAAATGCCATCAATTATGGTTGTATATCAAATCAAGAAAATTTCGAACAATCGACTTAAAACATCGATTTTAACGATGGATGTTAATAGCAACGTTTCGTCTTGCTAGATCTGCGCTTTCTAGACCGATTTAATTACCATCATCTGTTACATTTAATTCGTGTTAAACCTGCAATATTTAATATGATCGAAAGATATTTCTGTAACACATCATTAACATTAGAATTTTTTGAACAATCTGATGATTTATGGTTGGTAAATAATAAAAAATAACTGTGCATTAGGCCTATATATTTTTCCCCTATATTTAAGATTGCATTCTATTATGTTTTTGATTTATGGTTTGTTAGAAGTTTTATATGATTCTATTAAGCGACCGAGTATAGAACGTACAAAGGGTTCGGCAAGAGTCTGGAATATATGAAATAACTTCTATATTATTTTGCTCAATGTAATGAAACTTTGCAGTTGTGTGTGTGTCAGTCATAAAACGAAATATTTTCACGTTTTTTATTATTTTTTGCATGACCAAGGGACGTCCCACGCTAGAAGCCTTGAGATTCTTAAATGTAAGCATACCTCGGGTTGTACTTCAATTTAAAGATCATGATTAGTAGATCATAACAGCGCAAACTGCGTCTCAAAACGTTAATCCGTTCAGAAGTTAAAGCTTCTCAAACCCAGTAGCTAGTTTTGGGTGACCCAGAATTTAAATTTGACGGCTTCTGTCAACCCCTTATTTCACCTATTCTATTTCACCTAAAATTTTTTACTCTGCAATTAATTTATAAATCAATAATTTAATTAACAATTGTTTGTTTTCTGTGTGAAAAATTATGTATTGCCTATCTTAATAACTAAAATTAATAGGTGACATCAGTACACAATGTTGGTGATCCACTATAACTAAGAGCTCTTTTAATCCTGGGTCACTCAAAACCTCGCACACATTTTGTAATGCGATGGAAGGTCTGCTTCAGATTCAAAGTCAATGCTCTAAGCTATAAAAACTAAGGAGAACCAGTCTTAGTTACTAATAAAGTATTCGAAATAATGTAATCTAATTGTAGATTTATTAATGCGTCAAACTATCCTTATTAATGAGATACATGTACCTAAAACTAAACTACATCGTGCCGAGTGCTTTATTTGTAATTAGACTTTTACTCTAAAGAGTTTAACGGCCAACATTAAAATCTTTGAGGAGCTGTAACTTCTGATAGGATTGACCGTTTGAGACGCGGTTTGCGCTGTTATGATCTACTAATAAAGACCTTTATATTGAGGTCTAGCTCGAGGTACGCTTACGTTTAAGAATTTCAAGACTACCAGCGTGGGCCGTCCCCTGATCGTGCTAAAAACTAAGAAAATACGCCACAATATTTCTATTTGTAATAGATACACAACACTTAAGTTTCATTACTTTCTGAAATATAATATAAAAGTTATATATATTTCAGACTTTTGCCAAACCCTGTATTCACATAATCATCCCATTTTATTACGAAAGTTTAAGACTTATGTCTAACACATAAAACGTCAATACTAAGACCAAAAAAATTTGATGCTATAAGCAAAACGGAAACTTAACTGAATACACCTAAACGTACATATAGCCTTAACTAACAAACTAAATAACAAACCTGCTTAATTAGCTGATCCCAGACTTGCAAAGGCTATATTTTATCTGCATAGAAGTTATAATATATACGTATACCTAACACCTACATTCAAAAACATTATGAGCAAAAGGTTTTTATACGATTTCATAGACAACCTATTAGCTAATCAAATATCATCCTAGTATCGGAAAAATTGGTACTTTGGCATTATACGGAGCACTACGGAGGCCACCCTTATACAGCGCTCTGCGGCGGTTATGATAGGTTAGGTTATTATAAATTTGTTAGTAGGACATTCCTCGTTTCATTACGAATTGAACAATACCAGATAAGTCATACATTCGCCCGCCAAATCCTCTACAAATAGGCCTAGGTCAGGTTGTTGACCGGAGTGTGTTCATCACTTGCCTACAGGATTTGGCGGGCGAAAGTATGACTCATCCGGTATCGTTTGGTTTGTAACGAAACGAGGAAAGTCATACTAACATATTTATGATCACCTAACCTAACATAACCGACGCAGCGCGCTGTTTAAGGGTGGCGATCAGGTGTTGCCGCTAGCGGCGGTGACGCTTTACCTCGCCGACATCGCTGCCTTCTGGGAGGCAGAACACAAAGACCGCTCATCATAATTATGTCAAATTTGGAGAGTAAGTCAATTAAAATATGTTCTCTCCAATTATGTGGCTATTTTTGGTTTCCAGTGAAAACACCTCGAAAACCATTTGCCTCCGTATAATACCAAAGTACCGAAAAGTTTTATATTTCTGAATGCAGTTCTTTTGCGTACTTTATATAAAAAAAGCTTAACAAAACTTTAGTAGGAACTAATTTTGCTGCTAAAAATGTAAACTTCGAAAACTGATATACTTAAATACTTATACTTAAATAAGACGGAGACTTAATATACGAAAAGTTCTTTCAGGTACAAAATATATTCGATATGAGTTGTTCCTCTTCTAACTGATATTTTACGTTATAAAAAAATTGGACAGGACATGTTATTGGTTTTAATTTATCAAGTAGGACACATTCAATACCAACAAATAATTATTAAGTCGCATCGTTTGAGGACTAATAAATACAGGTAAATTTGTGTGCAAAATAAATGCTCGATTGGGCAAACCTATTTCACCTAAAGGAAAATAAACTATATGAAATCTCGACACAATTTAGAGAAATTTGACACATTAGTTTTAAAATTTGGTTCAAAATAAAGCTATAGGCGAGCTAAAAGAAAAGGTTTTAGTAACCACATATTTGTAATTAACCCTTAAATACATTTTTTTATGATTTCACCAAAGCCTTTATCTTCACGGAGGTGTCAAATTACTGGACATTTTGTCAAGATTTCATGAATGTAGATAATTTTCCTTCAGCGCTGGCGTTATTCCTTCGGGCATTTATTTCGCACACAAATACAAGTATTTCTTCGAGGAAGGATTATTTGTTAAGGTATTAAGAAAATTAGTGGTTATCTTGTAAATGGTTTGACCAAATTAAACATATCATTTACTTTTATTCTAGCAAATTCAATCTACTTTCATTTTAGCGAATTTCCTTAAAGGAATAAGCTATTACCGTAGGTCTCATGGTAAGACCTAAGCCCGAGACCATGTTAACTTTTCATTTCGGGGCCCCCAGAAGCAAAAAACACAATTCGTTAGAATTTATATATATATATCTATACATCTATATATATATATATGTCTGTTAACACGATAGCGGCCGTAAATATGGTCCGATCTTAATAAAATTTGGTACAGACGTGTAAAGTGGTAATCACTCGGACGAGTTCGTGAACCAGCCCGATCGGACCACCGGAAGGGGGGGTAAAGGGGGGTAAACCCCCCCAAAAATGGGTTTTTTGAGTTTTTTACATAGAAAATTAAAAATTATCCAATTTTTGCTAGCATTATTGAATTCAGCTCAAAAAAACAAACAACTTAGTATTTTGAATCACTGCTCTATGTCCATTGGTTTCCGAGATATTGAAAGTGGTAAACACAGTACGTTGTCCCAATGTTAACCTTATGGGGAATAAAGAAAATTCTATATCTCGCTTATTTCTCAACATATCTTGATAAAACTTGGTATATGACTTCTTCTAATTCAGATCAACTAAATATTGAATTAAAACCACCCAGTTTTTATATACCCGTAGCAGCAAACCTGCATACTCATTCACCATGTTATTCTTATGGAGCTTACAAAAACATTGAATCTCGCTATGTTGGATTGAAATATGTTGTTTTGCATTTGAAATTCGCTGAGTATGCAGGTCTGCTGCAACGGGGGTATTTAAATTTAATATATTATACTAAAAGCTGATAGTTTTAAGATATTTAAGGAAAACTAAAAAATTGTACCTAATATCCAAGATGGCGGCCACAAGCCCACCACTCACCAAGGGGGCATTGGGGTGATGAAATATACACTATAAAAGGACATTTTAAAGCTATTTCTAGAAATATAAGATATTTCATTTTTAAGGCTATTTTTGGGTATAAAATATTAATAGAATTGGTTTGTGATTTCTTCTAGATAAGATCTACTGTATACTATTCTAAAATCCCCGATACGTATATTTTTGTAGCACGAACACTGCATACCAACTCCCCACGTCATCCTTAAGGGAAATAAAAAGTATTCTCTATCATTATCCTTATTTCTTATCATATGTTGATGAAACTTAGTATGTGGCTTCTTCTGGTTCAGACCAACTAAATATTGAGTTAAAACCACACAATTATAATATACGCAGTAAACATGCTCTAATCTACCCCCATTTTATCCTTACAGAAATTAAAAACTATGTCATGTCTTACTTTGTTGGATTGCACGTATGCAGATCTGCTGCAACGGGGGTATTCAATACTCTTCAGTCAACATGCTGAAACAGCAATACACTTGACAGATGGCTGAGTTTGCAAAACAGCTGTTATGGTTGCTTTGTTTATAATTTCCTTATTTATTTTTTTTCATTTCATGGTAACTCAATAGGCCAATGTTAAAATTTTACAGCTTTCAAATGAACTTTTTTACGTAATTAAATTTTTATCAGCAATGGGATCGGTAAAGAATATGTTATCAAGCTGTAACTAGGGTATCTCCAGAGTTTGAAGGAAATCCTAGGAGCAGAGTTTGAGACAATTAACTGTGTAATCAAGCAAGCAAGCAAACAGATTGCTCATATAAGAAGATGGTTTTTTTTTAACAAGAGGAGAAAGTAGGAATTTGTATATTGAAGACCATATGTTTGCGAGACTCATCGAGACTTTTCTTATGGTCGAGAATGTGCAAGGGATTTCCATGGTCGAGAGCATGAACCATGTTATATTTTGTGTTACAGCTTTCTATACGCCGTATCACGTAGGCTTTCTATAACGTATCATAAGCTTGATTATTTTAATCGTTTACCGGTGTCTTACATGTGGTGTGTCTTTATGATTTTTACCTTTAGGGCTTTTAAGTGTAAGACTAGTCCATACCCCTTAAATTAATATAAAACCAAATACATCAAAATTAGTCATTTCAAAAGGTAAAGAATGACTAAACTTGTACTATTTGTCTTCAAAAGCTCTCAAGGAATTCAAATGTATCCATTATGAATTCATGATCAATGTTCATAGTTTGCTTTGTTTAAGAAAACCTGACGAGGAAAAAGCTATTAAAGCAAAAACATTCTGCAGTACAGTACTGTATTAAGTAAAAATCTGTTAGTGAAAGTGAAATATTTTTGATATAATTAAAGCAGTAGAATAATAATCCATCGAAAATGGACGAAGTAATGGTTTATAAAAATAAAATATTCTAAAGGCATGTGAGTTCAGTGATTTGAAAAGGATAATTTATAAAAATTGTAACCAGAAATTAAAAAAAACCAATATGAGGTAAAACATACGGTCCATAATAAGAATAACACGTAATTTGCATATACAGTACTGAATTACACAGGATGTTACCCGTGGCTTCGTCCACGTTCAAAATGGTAGTAAGGTGATTTCATAATAAGATTCTATTTACATTAGTAATGTGTACATGTAAAATATTGTCAATATTTTTGATTAAGAAATAATTTAGATTAGTTAATATCAAGCAGCTGGTAGTTAGCTTAAAAATGGATACGTTGTTACAGTTGACTTATATTATGACTAACAAACAGTCACAAATTTTCACATTTATAATATTAGTAGGATTAGAAAAGCAAAAGCACGTTGTGGCTTATCTGAAGTTTTCATGAAACTATTTAATTTAATATTACAGTTCATATTTTATAACTTACAATACTAATTATTTCATGTTATAAAGTATACGAGTTTCAAGTTTTCTGGGTATTATATACCTGTATAATAATTGTATATTATTTGTTTGTTTGAAATTATATGAGGCGATGGCGATATTGTTACTGCATTTAAATATGCATGGACACCCACAATTAGTGTTAATAAAACCAGTGTAACCAAGTTTTACCTCTTACAATTGCATTGAATCTGATTTGTATGATGAAAGTATGATTATTATAATTTCAGACTCGCAGTGAGGGCAGCTTCCTTGCAGCTCAATTATAAATATTAATTTATATTATTTTGTAAATATCTTAGCTTTAAGGTTGTTCGGCGTAATATTTTCCAATTTAGTTTATTAAATATTCATACGAATAGCATACCTGGTAAATATGGCATGCAGTACGTGAAATATCAACATACCAAAAAAACACGCCTAATAAAAATAACACAAATAATTTCGTTTTAAAGATCAGGATGTAAGTATTTGGTTAGTTAACGCAAGTTTGCTGAGTGTGAGAATATGATGAGTAGGCCCCTATAACAATGTTCACATAATGTACGTAATGTACAATACGTATTATTACTTATTCACAAACGTAATTTACTGTTGACATACGGTACATTAGACACGTTTTTAATGTATGTTTAAAGGTGGGCTTTTACATTGGATGTGCAATTTATTTCAGTTTAAATTTTATTTAAGATCCTTCTTTATTGTCGGTTACAGTATATAACCAAAAATACTAATATACAAGTACAATAAAGAAATAAAATCTTTTCTTAAATAGTCAGTGTACAATTATTAATTTTCAAAAACAATATCAGGTAGTTAGCTTAACAAATGGATACGTTGTTACAGTTGACTTATGTAATATGACTAACAAACAGTCACAAATTTTCACATTTATAATATTAGTAGGATTAGAAAAGCAAAAACACGTTGTGGCTTATCTGAAGTTTTCATGAAACTATTTAATTTAATATTACCGTTCATATTTTATAAATTACAATACTAATTATTTCATGTTTTAAAGTGTACGAGTTTCAAGTTTTCCGGATCTTATATATACCTATAATAATTTTATTATTTGTTTGTTTGAAATTATATGTGGCGATGGCGAGTTTAATGAAATGACGGTTAAAGTATGAATTGTATGAATACCAAATTTATTATTTGCTCTCGTTTAAGGATTTTTTTGCTTTTACCATACAAGTTATAAGTATAAGCTAAATAACCAATCGAATTAATTAATTCTTACATCCTACACGACTTATAAATAAGTGGGAGTGTGTCACTATTCGATTACAAGTTCTCCGTAATAATGATGTTCATGTTCATCATTCTCGTAAATTGCGAATAATTGATAGATACCGACAGCTGAAATATTGAGCTCAGAGTACTTTTATTGGATGTCGTAATAGCCAAGTATATAAAACAGGGACTAGCTCCTTTATTATGCACCTTTCGTCGTTACTTTGAATATTTTATTCCAATTTATTCGGAGAACTCGATGATAATAACACACTTCCCTCCTGTTCGCCACCCAACTCGTCGTCAGTTTTTCATAAAATATATAATAAGACCAAAATGTCCCATTACGGCGGGGAACCGGATTAAGGTCTAATTAAGACACTCCGGACGCCGTAATTAGGCTACTGACGTGACCGCCGAGAGCCATCGCACCTCGGTGGTCCGCGAGGAATCGGCGACTAATCCATCACCGATAGACCGGCCCGTTACGCGGCCGATTACACTAAATTTAAACATAATACAAGTAATTAGGAGCGGCGTGACAGAAATATCGGCAGTGTCGGTAATTAGTGATGTAGCGCTTATAAAGTACGGTTAGCGGCGAGCGGGGACCGCGCCGACAAAGGCGAGGTGGCGCAATAAAAAAGATATAACAATCAAAACACAACATGAGAAACTCGTTTGTGGGGCGGAGAGGGAGGGCCCGCGGGTGAGCGGCGGCGGCGATTGGCGGAGGCGAGAGGCTGCGGCGAGGCCCCGCCCGGGCCCCTCCCCCGGCCCGCCAGACTCCGGCAACGTAATTTATTAAGTGGGCACTCTCCGAGTGGGACAGACTGACGATCCTTCGCTGCCTCTTATTCTTTGTGGTTGTGTTCGTGCCGTGAGATGTCGTGTGATCCGTTGTCGCGTGGACTCTCCTTCAAGATTTATGTGATTTTTTAAACGGAACTGTGATTTTGTTTCCAGGACGTCGAGGAGTACCGCGGTACGCTGATAAGTATGGTTGATATTGGTTTATGAACTGTTCTGACGATCGTGGTGCTGTTTTAAATATACGTTTATCCTATTAAAAGAGTGAGTAAGATATATATTTTAGCTGTAAAAAAAGCAATTCTATTTAAGTATATGTATGTCTACTGGAAAATAGCGGTTTAAGTTTGCGGTTTAACCGCAGTTTACTTGTACGGGTACCTTTATAGACACTGAACCATTTATGGTCTTGTTCTCTGTGACTTTATTGGGACCGTTTGTGTTATCATTACTGCAGTTTGGCCAACCGCACGGCTCTAAACGCCAGTGGTACCCTCATAACTGTTAATAGACTTTCTGTCGTAAAATGATCGGTAGGCTACCCGTATAGAGGTGTAGTGTCTTTCTTGGTCGCGAGTTTTTCACTCGCGATGAGTTGCTGAAGAAATGGCGACAGGAGGGTTAATTGACGAGGAAAACTCACTCGACTCGAGAGACGAACAGGCAAAGATGAAGACGTCGGGGCTTTGCGTCAAGAACGGGTTCTCCGGCGAACTCCGCTACCACTCCGCAGAAGAGTACCAGACGAGCCCGGAGTCGTCAGAAAGCCTTAGACCTCGAGGGACGTTTTCTGACGAAGAGGATGAAATTAGTGTAGGAATTCCTTCACCGGCACCCGAGAGGTTAGACGGATACCACTCGGACGAGGAGAGTTGCTCGAGGAGACCCGAATCGCCGCTCGTTTCAAGAACGTCCTTCCCCGAAGAAAGATCTTCCGGGGATGAAGTCGAACAGAGCGATGAAAGAACGTCTTCGTTATCGTCCGCCTCGACGACCATCCACTGCCGCCGACCCTCCCACACGTGCTCCTCCGAGGACGACGGAGAGCACAGAGAAGACGAATACTTCAAACCGCTGAAGAAACTGAAAATGATGAAAATAGATAAAGTCAGTTATAGCATTAACAGATCTAAAACTCCAAAGCGAATTCACAGGCCTCACCAACCACCCAGTCCAAAAGAGCCGCCTAGAAGACCGAGTTCCGAAGAATCGTCGGGATCGAACGGAGTCAAGTCTTTTTCGATTTTAGACATTTTAAATCATAGACCGTCGAAGGGTGTGAGGCTAGAAGAGCCCAGGGACACGGTGGTTCCCACGAGGATAGTTAGGCCCTGGGACTACGGCAGCCTGGAGGACGCCGGCGCCTCGTGTATCCCACCGCCCGCGCACCGGGGGCTGATCCCGCCGCCGCCGCCCCTGCTGCTGGACCGGTACCACAGGGTCCACCAGCACCTGAGGCCCAAGTCCGCCGACCTGTACGACACCTCCGCCTCCACCTGCAGCTCCTCGGGGCGGTCGTCCACCGGAGGCAGCGACTGCTGCACGTCCCCCGACCTGCCGCCGCGCCGCCCCCAGCCGCCCCCGAGACCCAAGGGCAAGACTCCCTCCGCCTCGCCGCTGGACGCGCTCTTCCAGATGACCAGCAAAACCTTCGAGGAACTCAATGGCGAAGCTGGACAAGGTAATTTGTTTTAATTATATTATGACAAAACGGCTTATTCAATGCGATGCTCACTCTATATAAGCACATAGGTGAAATTATAATTAATCCTTACTATTGTGTATATAGTTCAATAAGTTAAACACTGAATTTTCGTCTGTTACTGTACTACTGTACTAAACGTAGTAATGTAAATTTTTAACTAAACTTTTGTTATTTTCGGCAATAATACGATGAAGAAGAAATTTTTTTGAAAAAAAAACATGACTAATCCAAATATCAATATACAAAAATGATTAATAAATTATTACTATGTTTTTGTTTTAAGTTAGAGATGTTTTTACTTTTAATGTGTCAACGTCTTAAACCATTTTTATAATTTATACAAATTCATTCCACGTAAAACCGCTAAAAAAAGAGAAAGCCAACATAAATAAACTTGAGAGCCATTTGGGCAGTAAAGTTATGAACTGAATTGAGCACCATAGGACTATTACTATCATTCATACCAACCGCTTAAATGAACCAGGATATTTTTGTGCAACAAATCGGTTCGTTCAAACCAAACTTGATCCTCCATAACTAGGCATCTTGTGGAGAGCGTCTTAAAAAAACATTGTGACGTATTTATTAGTTGTAAAAATAAAGCAAATAACTATATTTTTATCAGAAAATAATATTTTTGCGTCCTTGCATTCAGGATTTTATGTTCCCTACATTTTTGGTATATTGATCACTTGAAATTATTTTTTCAGTGGACTTAAATACAAAACTTTATTTATTGGTTTAATTTATCGTAAAATAGGATCCGGATCACTCAGTTTAAAAATAGTAGATAACAGCAGGCAATCAATTTGGTATCACCAACCTTTAGGAACAAAATGTCAGATCCCTCAAAAATTTAATAATATACTGTTTCTTTTTAATTATGAACTCTTTCTCCCAGCAATGAATCAAATATTTTGATTTGGTTTTTGCGGACATTTGCCATCACTGATTAGTAAAAAAACAAGTTTCACGACGTTTCGGGATCTGGAATCTGATCCCGTCTTCAGGTGGAACAAACCCTAGAACATAACAAGATTTGTAACACATAGCCAGGATAACCTGGACAAAAAACACAGCTAAAACAGAACTGTAAAAGCAGTCACGTCATATAAAATCACCATCACTATCAATGAATTTAAAACAAAGAAATGAATCAAAATTAGTTTTAGCAAATTTCCCCATATAGAGAAGAAGCTGCTACCGTAGGTCTCATGGTAAAACCTACGCCCGAGACCATCGAGTTTTGGGTTTTGGGTTCCCCGGATGCCGGAAAAACTCCATTCTTTAATTTTCATGACAAAAACTCACTAAAAATAGTCCAATATGAATAACATTTTGACAAAGACATATTAAGTAGTAATTATTCGGATGAGTTAAAAAACTAGCATGATCGGACCATAGGAAGAGGGGGGTAAGGGGGCGTAGACCCCTCCAAAAATGAATGTTCTTGGTTTTTTACATTGAAAAATAAAAATTATAAAATTCTTGATTGAAACAATGAATTCAGCTTAAAAAATTAAATAATTTAGTGTTTGAATTGTTGCTCTATGTCCATTGGTTACCGAGTCATCGCTGGTGGTAAACACAGTACGTTGTCCCAATGTTAAAATTATGGGAAATAAATAAATTCTACTTCTAGCTTATTTATCAACATATTTGAATAAAATTTAGGTTATGGATACTTCATCTAGTCGACGTCTACTGGATTGTTGAAAAAATATCTAAATTTCACATTCCACACACGCTAAAATCGAAAGAGTGAATACTCACTCTTTGTGAGTGACTCATTCACTCTTTGGGGTAGAGAAAATTGAGCCACTCTGAAAGAGTGAAGGTTCACTCTTTGAAAAAGTGAACCGTTTTCACTCATGAAAAGAGTGGAATATCCCCACTCAATGAAAGAGTGGTTCTTGTTCTTTTCAGAGTGGAATTTTAGTCTTTAAAAGAGTGAAGTTCAACTTTAAAAGAGTGAAATCACCTAACCTCACTAACCTAACCTCTCATTGGCATTTGTGAACTACAATTCTGACTCTTTGCCGACACTTGTTGTGGGCAACTGGTACCTAAACGTGATGATTGAAACTAAAACCTCTAAAATGTAACGGCGCAGGCATATTCAACGAGTGTCACAGAACCTTTGCTGAGACTAAATTGAATTTTCCCTCCACCCTAACCTTGATTCTACAGACTATTGTTAATCTTTAAATTACGTTAGCTATACCTTAACACTAACCAAGTAAGTGGTTAAAGCAATGTTTTCTGCTTACCTGTATATAAATCGGTAATATCCATGTGCATGTGAATCAATGACCAAAATGGCGACTCGGTAGCGTCGTTGCGTCGCCGGAAGCGATCCCCACCACTTTCAAAAACTCACTCAATTGAGAGTGAATTCTCACTCTTTCCTTATATGGTTTCAAAACTATATTATCAATGAGTGAAAATTTCACTTTTTCATGAGAGAAATCATCACTCAACCAAAAGATTGGATATTTTTCACTAATTTAGAGTGAATATTAACTCTTTCGGAGTGAAAACCTATTCACTCCGACAAATAAATGACTTTTTCACTCTTTCGATTTTAGCGTGCAGCAGCACACCTTCGCATAATATACTCATTTCCCATGTTATTCTTATAAAAAACATTGTTGCGTGCTCATTTTAGGATATAAGTTTTTTTTACTTGATTTGAAGCTCCATCTAAATGATTTATTTAAGCATTTGAAATTCGCTGAGTACGCAGGTCTGCTGCAACGGTGTAGTTTATGCGTTGGTATGATGGTTTTAGGCCGTGTTACTCCTTTATATCATTTTCACAAATTACAACTGTATATTCGCGTTTTTAGGTAATCTATAGATATATTAACAAACAGATTAACTCCCAAAATTTTAACTAATTTGAGGCTGCTTACAGATTAGATTCTGAAAATTTCCGATCACATTGGAATTTTGGTAAAATGTTTTTTACAAAATAAAAGAAATCGCATATTTATATAGCAGGCCTAATAACACTAAAGGTCAGATGAGAAAGTAATTAAGAATTACACGTTTTTAACCTTGGTAAAAAGATTTTTTTATATTGAATCTCAAAGTAAAAACTATATCTCACATTCTCATTTATTACCCGCCTCGGACCTCCCGGATCTGAAGTATTGGGATCCTAGATTATCCAAAAGAGGTTGATGAATAAAATTAGAAAATTCAGGTTTTCTCACT
The DNA here is from genome assembly GCA_035578135.1 of Flexamia atlantica. Classification (NCBI taxonomy): domain Eukaryota; kingdom Metazoa; phylum Arthropoda; class Insecta; order Hemiptera; family Cicadellidae; genus Flexamia; species Flexamia atlantica. Next base: position 90,479,650 of record JAQJVK010000001.1, read on the forward strand.
TGGTTAGTGTTTCTCAATTCCCAGAGCGCAACACGCAAGCATCGTAGGCTAATAATAATCACATGATAGTGGGTACGTCGAACGTCGAACAGCGGAAACCACCGGAAAAGTTCAATCTCCGAAATTTGACAGAGTTCGATCTTTGAAATTTGACAGACTAATCACAAATCTGCCTTGATTTAACGGCGAGGCTCGGTTTTCACGCAACGTAGGCAGACGGGATTCGTCTGCTGCGATGCAGCTACACGAGATCGCCCGACAGACGAACAGTGTAAAGTACAGCACGGTCGTGAGAAGACGTCAATATTCGTACGCCACATTTTAACATCGTGATTTTTTACCGTGATTATTTCACGTATAATATATGACGAGTCTTCTGCTAGAACTGACGACGATGGCGATGGCGGCAATATCGCAGACACCATTAATGGCCAATGTTGTTATCAGGAGTTTTTGTTTGCCTGATGTTCTTATATAGGCCTACTCCCGCTAACAACAACTCACGATAACCGCAATAGGTAAAAATACCTTAATCCAATATAATATAATCCCCGAATCATCTTTAAAATAGTAGAATTTGACTATTTGAAAACCTTATAGTGAGTAATTTATGTATAATGTTCTCTGGTTTACGACAAGTTTAGTGATACCACCACATTCATTATGAACAAGAATTAATCTGCCAAAACATTTCCCAAAATCCCCAAAGGTTTCGGGGGGGATATATCCCGATATCCCCCCCTGGGTACGCCTCTGGGGATTAATACTTTAAATATCTTCTAAACAGTTGTTTTATAAAATAATTTATAATATTACAACTTGTACTGTATATTTATTTAAAGTATCAAAAAATATAAACGAAATAGAATGCTTAGCTGTTTAACTGTTTGAATGCATGTTGTGCTCTCTAAACATTAAAGAGCCATATTAATGTTAAGTAATATTTCCCATAAGAAACAAAAATTATATCATTATAGTTTTACTTTTCCAGTAATTTATACTGCTAAAGAGTAATGTTACTCCATGAGTTTTTCCGTAATTAGGGAGAATCACTATGAAACATCTGTTAATAAGCAAATCATAAACACCAAGAGAAATGAGTTATAATATTATGAGGAAATAACAAAATTATTTCATGAAAATCATCTGATATTAAAAAGTGATAAAATATTCCACAAAAAATAAATTTACATTTCTGAGTATATGTGATCCAGCGAATAGAATAGATGCTAGAACATGAATTTGGTGGGTTTCAGGCGACATTTTGCTTTTAAATAAAGCAACATTTAATCACTGTTTCCTGAAGATTTTCTATTGTTGTCAAAAATTAATCTCAACATTTATGGTAATCCCATGTTCGTTGTGAAGTATCCGAGGGGGTGCCCCCGTCACAACCAAAAAACGTCCCCGTCAAACAACCATGCACCTCGTTAATATATCCGAACTTAACAACAATTGTGACTAGAAAGCAACTGCTGTTTTTGTTTTGATAATTATTTTATTGAAAACCTTCAGTAGTATTTCAAATCAAATTGTTTTCTAACTCTTAAGCCTTTTCAAACGTACAGTATAGTGCAACTTAATACGTTCAAATATTCTTACATAATTATTTCTATATATTCATGGAGGCCTGTATGTGTACAGATAATTATTATATATTACTTAAATTTTTGCATTGATTTGTATTGTTATTTTATTTAATAATTCTTAAATAGTATAATATATACAGAATTACATTACCCATCAGAAAGAAAAAAATTAATGCATAATATCTGCCCATCATAATTGAAATATTTTGGGCCGATTTTTATTTTGTTAGAAAGACATCGATTCAAAACATTAATTATAATTTTATTTTCATTCAAAGATCTCTGTTTCATCTAAGCTAAAGCTTTGTGCTATAAATCTGCTGATTAGATGCAAAATATTTTAAATATTAGGGTTATTCATTTTTAAACTTGAAGATAATACGGATCCTATCGGACAGCCTATCCAATTTACTAATAAATAAATGAAAATTTAATTTATGATATTCGTCCAAGCCAGAAAGCAATATTTTTGGGGACCCTTATTTTGGAAAAAGATACTCAAAAGCGTCTATTCTGATGTATCTTTATTTACCTCAAATTATTTTAACGTATTTTCCATCTATTCATTTGAAATAGCTGATTAAGGTCCAAATATAAACAAGATAAATTAGTAATATCATTAAGCCGATTATTTATTTCATATACAAATATACTGTATTTGTGGTCATAACTTCAATGAAAATCGTCGTTTGATATTTTATCATCTGCATGAAATGAACCATCTTAAGTCCATTTAGGGTCATCCCGTAAGCTTACGTGGTACTTGCAGGACAGAAATATTTTAATAGAAAGGTATAATTTTACACTAATCTTGTACGAGTAGATTGAAGGGTTCGGTTCTCGCTTAATGCTCAAGAAACTATTTTGACCCCCTGACTATATAGTTCTAGTCACTAATACTGAATACTGAAAGCTGTCAATGCAAATAACTGCAATAATGAGTGAAGTTAAACCTATGTATAAAATATTTAAATGTCGTGAAAGGAAAACTATTTTGCAAACCCGCATCACAAAATCATGTACACGAGCTTTTTGCCGAGTAGGCACTAGTTTAATATACTTAAAAATATCGTACACGCTTTATTCAATGTAAAAAAAATCGTCGATTAATTTTGTGTAATTTAATTTGATCTAATTTTAGGGACTAATCCTACCATAAAATCTTATTTTTACAGTTATTGTATTTCATGTCTTAAATTCTAGAGCCAAATTATGTACGGAACAGTAGAATTACGAGGATCACCCCATAGGTTGCACATCAAACTTACTTTAACAATTTCCCATAAAACGTAATATTTAAAAAATATAGGTATAACTTTAAAATATTGGGTGAATTAATTAGTTCAAAACAAAAGGTCGAAGATAATATATACTTGTTCAAGATTAATCATAGTAGTCAGCCTTACAGATGACTGCTGCCGCATAAAGGCTACCGAGCCAACAAAAGCCTCCCCTGGGATTTATATTACAAGGGCGGCCTAATGACCGGAGATCCCATAGCGTCAATTTGATTTAGTCAATCTCGCTGGTCAAATGAATCCGTTTTCCCATGCTCCCTTCCCCGTTTTTCTCCCCGACCCCTGACACGGCCGCTGCGAGTTCGCTTCGCTCACTGGGCAAAACAAAAAACATTGTTTTTCTTGGTCGTCTCAAAGCCGCCGCCCTCCAGCTAATTGGCGCGGCCCGGCTCCGTCTTGGCCTAAACAGATCCCGCCCTGTCAAAATACAACATCTTGTCCGTTAATGCTTGTTAGACATTTCTTATACGGTTATTGGTCGTGGGGCCGGGGGGACAGCCATCTGGATCGTAATGTTCCTTAAGCTTTTAGTTAGACAAACTTTAGAGTCAATTGATTTTAATGGAAAAGAAAAAGCTTTGACGACATCGTTAAATTATAAATTTGTCAAATTATTACAGTTATTTTTAAAATGTCAATTTTCGATAGTTGTACTCTAATGTTTTGTCTCTCTTGACTCTTGTATCAATTTAAAATATTTACTATTCATCGTATGATTAGAAGTTCGTTTTTTGTTTAAATTGTTTTCATTCAGCCGAGAACTGTGAATTAATCCAAACTTTCTTTTAAGAGGTATTACGTTTAACTGATAATCACATGTTTAAAATACATGTACTTGGAACACAATACTTAACCAAAACCCAAAATTCATAATGTGAATCCTTATCATCCAATAAATACAAATTTACATCCAATTAAGTTTCTATAAGGGAGATCCTCGGATGCGTAGACTGTCAAACATTATTAAATCAGGAAAACTACATTTTTTGAAATCATTTTTTAAATATCTTATCACTCATTATTACGCATTTATCACAATTTTGCTTATAAAAATATTTATTTTCCCTAAGACCTTTTTACAAGGGATCTTCATCTCTAGAATTAAAAAAATGAAGTGAAGACCGTTTAGCCTTAAAGGGGTGTCATTTTCGACAAGACCCATGGAAACATGATCGGTTGTAACACAAAGACGGGCCCCGAGCCCCGAGTGGTTTGTAAACGAGCTTAGCCCATTGAGCATTGACCGTCCGAGGCTCCCCGGACTCGGTTTTCGACACCTTTTTGAGAGACTTCTCGAGCGCCTCGTGTCAAAACACGGTTAATCCTGGCGGCGAGATCAAAGCGGCGGTCTACCTGCGGCCCGGCCGCGCCTAGCGCCTCCACCGCCGCCGACACGGGCCGGGGAAACACGTCCAGGAGTAAAGTCTATGTCTTATCTTCAAGCCTATTATTATTGACACTTTTTTATAGTTTATGAATAAAATTTTATTAATTTATGTAATGTGAATACCATTGTTGCTAAGAAACAGTAACAATAAGAGATTTACAGTTAAAACACGCCGAATGTAATTGGGACTTGATAAATATAATTTGTGTGTATCCTTAAAAATTCTGAAAAAGTGAAAATATTTAGCAAACTGCCTGTTCACTGATCAAATCTGGCTATTAGCGTTGTCAAAGACTTTTTTCAAACAATCGCAATAATCAATCGTTGTAATATATGTACATTGTTTATCTGTACACACTATATATAGTTTTTTCGTGACTTTATGCCACAATTTAGTTTTGGAATAAATACGGCCGAAGAGCGCTATTTTGACTTAGTAATGATTTTACCATATACCTACCGTATTTATAATTCAATGGGAAAAAGATAAAGAGTGAAAAAATCGGTTTGAAGTACATCGAATCGCCCAATTAAACTACCACGGATATCTACTGAAAGTAATATTAATCATGTCAATAACAATGCCTTGAAAAGAAAACATATTTCGATCAGAAATTTTTTGTACAATATTTCCGCTCGGATTAGAATGCGACTTCACTATATCAACCTCGTGCTAACACCTGGTGTCAATTTTTAATAAATAAATATTGTTATCATCGAAATATAGTCATAGAAAAAAATAGATTTATGAAACCAAACGAGTGGAGGTGAACAATGTAGAAAGCATTTAAAAAATGCTTTCAACCCCCACGTAATCAAAGAAAATTTGAAAGTGGGCGAAACATCAAAGAGAAATTACCGCTAAATAAACGTAGTTTTTGGAGGTACGCAATTTGCGTAGAGAAAGTGCTCGGATCTAATGGACCGAGAGTCGCAGTCGTGGAGCCACAATTAACCCGGGGTAAGAACTGCGGGACTGATTAGTCCTGACTGCGACTGAGCGGCTGATGAGGCTGACTGAATACGTCGCGGTCGCCGAGGGAGGTGCGCATTGACGACTGATTAATGCCGGCTTATTCCTTCAATCTTTATTGAATTGAAATTTTTATAAGAGCTGTGAAAATTTAATTTGATTTAATATTTAATTTTTATGAGTTAAAAAACAATTATGAGTGTTACGATGACTCATGTTACGGTGTTCTGGGTCTTTAAAAAACTTGAACTAACTTTTGTCAAGTGTCCCTTTTTCTAAACATTTCTGTACAAATGTCGTAGAACCCATTCACATTTTAGATAAGAGACATCTGAGTTTGAATTTATGAAGTTTTAGCCATGTTCCTGCTATAAATGTTACTCTCGGTCTAGACCAATATATACTGTGTCAAATAATGTCAGTTGTGACCCTGCTTGAAGATGTTTGTTTATAGCGAATAAAACTAATAGAAAACACAGACACTTACTAAGGAAGCTAAAGAAAATATTAATAATACCAGGACACCCCTATAATGAGTGTCATGCTAACTTCATTAAACATGTTGCGGATGCATAATGAAAAAGCAAATAAAAATATCGCAATTTGTTTTATAACTCAAGGACTAAGAGGTTATCGTAATTTATTATTTGCAAATGAAAACTATATAAATAATCGTTCAATTGAAGTAATGCGTGAACGGTTGCTGTTAAATAACTAAACATAATGTAAATCATTTTTCCTACCCAAACATAACTAGAGGCATGCATCTGTAAATGTAAGAAAATATTCATAAGCAGATTTAGATGTTGTTCCCATACAATTTTCACTAACCTACTTACAATTAATTAATTAATTGTGTTATTAACCAATCAAAACCGTTGCCCTTGCCTCTTTATAACTTTGCTTTGCATGCGCTCATGTCATAAGCAATAAATAATTTAAAAGAGTCCGCAGGGATTTTTTTCGGGATTAACATTACAGTAATTTCTTATACGTATACAAGTTAAGTTATGACACGCCTAACATGGTTTTCAAGTCTTTCAAATTACCCATACTGTTATTACCTTAAAACCTGTATGTTTAAAATACCGAGGTTTAACGCTAAAACCAATTAAAGAAGCACAATCCTGCACATTGGTTACCTCCGGTCTATCTCCGGTATGGATATGCAGTCGGAGTTACCTCCAGGATCTCGTCGCGGAACTGTGGACACACCATAGTTTATTACCTCAACCTCCACTTCCTCATCTATTGTTCAACATGAATTGTAGAGCTCCAGTACAACAATAATATAACTTTATAGGATAACGTTTAGAGCAGTTAATATTAAAATTCGAATAAGACTTGCAATGCAGACTCTTCAGCATAATTTTTAATCCATATATCTGTAATCTATAATGATTTTTTAATCCTACTTCCTATGATATATTTCGATCTGTTTTATATATATTCTATTATTTAATTGTTTAGTAAGTATTTAAAAATTATTGTTGAAAGAATTCAAAACACCTGTTTCAATGGCTAATGGTTATCAACCACACCTATAACTTTTACATATTAATAAAAAAAGCTCTAATGGTACCGTTTAATTGTTGTGTTGATTCAAATATTAGCATATTGAGAACTTATATTTTAGATTATTTTCATGACAGATGATTCTGTTGTTTATATAGGATTATCTGGCATGAACATTCAGATTTGGAAAGAGTCATACTCTTACTCGTTCATTGCAAACTATGTTCTCTTTAAATCGTAAACATATTGTTCAGTGAATTAGGATACAGATGATTTTTGCAAGTCATTTTCGTTAACATACTAAATTATCTGGATGTAGTTTATTTCCCAGCTAAATGAATCTAAGAATATTTCGGAAGAAACTCATTAGTTATAAAACGTGAAAAGATGTACGAGAACTTTTGTTTTGCGAATTCACCGACACTGCAGCGAACCATTCATTAGACATCGCCCGCTGTGCGGGGGATTGTCTCTAATGATCAGCTGATCGATTGTTGGGTTTATCAGCTGACATAAATGGCGCGAAACTTGTTTTGTTTGACGCTATTGTTGTGGACCATCCACTTGATCTTTGCCGCTCGACCCTGCCGCTCCCTGGACCCTGTGGTAATTTCAAATTAGTAATGAAATCAATTTAAATACAAATTTTAATAAAGAAAATAGTTTGAAAATGTTGAAGCTCCAGGTTCATGGAAGCAGACTTCTTCTTAATTTAATTTAATGTAGAATACGATGGCAGTCAACTTTTGAGGAATATATTAAATTACGTAAGAAAATTAAATTTTCACGAGTAAATGTACGTAAAAAAAAAAACAAAATAATTTTCTTAAAGTAGGGTGTGTAGGTGGATTTCTTAAAAATTTGATTTTTTAAATGGATTTTTTTAGTCACATTTGTGTTGCTCTGGTTGTTCTTTCTCAAAAAAATTTAACGCTAGGTCAAGACCACCCCGTATGCAATTTTCACTCTACGTGCTATTGCAATAGCATATCACGTTACTATACCGGTAAAACTTACCAGACGTGTGACGTAGACCTACGATACTTTACATCATACTACTCAGAAAAAAAATTTATTTTTAATCATAAAGTATTCCTTGCATAAACCATTACGTATCTCAGTACTTCAAGCCAAGCTAATAAACAAACAAACTTTTGCTACCGCGGTACTGCTACCAGTGCTGCCACTACATTCCTCTGAGTAACCAATAGATATGTATTAAACGTGGGTTTGCTGCTATCAGCTGATTGTTTTGATTGTTCACTACGGTTATTTCCGTTTCCTAGCGCACGGTAAATTTACCGTGCACTTATCGGCAAAGAGAAACTTTCCAGCCAAGAGTAAGGCACAGAAAACAGATATTTCTATTTTTTTATGTTGTAAAACATATGGCGGGATCGATCTAACATTTTGTTTATGTTTACATTGTTCGTTGTTATTTCGTTGCCAACGTTAAAATTCATAAGCCCAAACTAAAAATAAGTAATTTTCAGCATTTGAAGGAAATCATCGCAGCCGTTGTTGAGATGATTGTGCAAACAAGCAAGCATGTATACATTGCTCATAATAAGTAGAGGATAATATGATATAAAAAGAATCTTATCAAAATGATAAAATACCCCCGTTGCAGCAGTCCTGCATACTCAGCGAATTTCAAGAGCATAAATAAATAATTTAAATGAAGTCTCGCATCAAGTAAAATCAATATATATTCAAAAGAAAGCGTGCAAAAATACTCTCCTAGTGGCTTTTAAGATCAACAGGCTATAAAAAATAATAGCCTATACTTGGTACGAAAATGCAATGTTCAAAACTTCAAAACAGCTGGCTTTTCCAGTTTAATCGTATGGGGAAATGACCAGCTGTTTAAGTTTGAGTAAAAAATTTCATAAACATCATCAGTAAAAATCTGTATTCGCTATAGTACATTTATTTGACATATTTAGTTATCTGGCCTTTAAGTAAGCCATATGTCTGTATCCACCATGTGGCTTTGAATCAAACATCAGCTCACATGTTTTAATGTAAACAAAGCAGACGTTTTAGATCCCAATGCTACTTCCCAATGCTACTTAAATGGCAGTTATTTTATGTTATTTTTTGTTATCTAGCAAACTTTAAGAAATTGCAGTACTTTTCCTGAGTCCCTGACATTAAAACATTTAATTTGAGCCCTGTTCCCTCATCCTGTGATTTGCCAAATGTCCATAATTGGTATTAAAAAATAAATTATTCTTCATAAGATTAGTATGGAAAAATGCAGGTTTGCTGCCACAGAAATTTGAAAATGAGGTATTATAGGTTACAATCCAATATATCTAAACTATATAAAGCCACATAACATGTTTTATCAAGATATGCTGTGGAATAAGAAAGCTATCCAATTGCATTTACCTCTCATAAGGTTAACATTGGGAAAGAGAGTACACAGGTTTGCTGCCTCAGGAATTTGATGATTTGGATATTTTAAGCCATAATCAAGTAGATATTAACTGTATGAAGCCTCATGCCATTTTTTATCAGTATATTTTGAGAAATGAGCGAACTACAGAAACTTATTAATTACCCATAAGGTTAGCATGTAGAATGAGTATGCAGGTTTGCTGCAACAGGTATGTTAAAACTGGTTAGTTTTAATTCATTATTTAGTATATCTTAACTAGAAGAAGCCATATACCAAGTTTTGTCAAGAAATGTTAATAATTAAGTAAGATATAGAATTTTTTTATTTCCCATAAGGATAACATGGGGAATGATTATGCAGGTTTGCTGCCACAAACATTGAAATTTCGGGGATTTTTGACTAAAATACATTATATCTCATCTAGATGAAGCCTGAAACCAAGTTTAATTAAGATATGTTGAGAAATGAGCGAGATATAGAATTTTACTTATTCCCCATAAGGTTAACATTGGGACAACGTACTGTGTTTACCACTTTCAATATCTCGGTAACCAATGGACATAGAGCAATGATTCAAAATACTAAATTGTTTGTTTTTTTTGAGGCGAATCCAATGGTGCCAACAAAAATTTGATTAATTTCTTTTTTTTATGTAAAAACCCCAAAAACCCATTTTTGGGGGGGGTTATTCCCCCTTTACCCCCCCTTCCGATGGTCCGATCGGGCTGGTTTACGAACTTGTCCAATCGATCACCACTTTACATGTCTGTACCAAATTTCATTATGATCGGACCATATTTACGGCCGCTATCGTGCTCACAGACACACATATATATATATATATATATATATATATATATATATATATATAGATAGATAGATAGATAGATAGATAGATAGATAGATAGATAGATAGATATAAATTCGAACGAATGGTGTTTTTTGCTTCTGGTGGCCCCAAAACGAAAAGTTATCATGGTCTCGGGCTTAGGTCTTACCATGAGACCTACGGTAATAGCTTCTTCCCTATAGGGGAAATTCGCTAAAAGACAGCATAGACCCCAACTCAAAATGTTAAATAGAAATACTGTATGAAACCCCTTACAACCCTAAAAAATATCGAATTACAGGCTAATGATAATGTCCGAATTGTATCTATTCACATAGCTCCTTGGAAGTAGAGGGTTCACTTTTAAAATCATAAATTTAACTTTTTTTACATCAGTAGTAAATATAAAGTAATGTTTTTCTGCAATTTTTTCTTCAATAGAAAAGCAGTTCCAAAACATCAATATTAACCATTACTATGGTATTGAGATTCATCTTAGTGGATTGTTCAATAATATAACACGGTGCTTGACGTTAGCTGTTTTACATTCATCAAAAATTTATCTCTTTTATTGAAAAATCGAAAAATTAATTTAAATAAATACAAACTCAACCTTTTAAATTGGTTTGGTTGAAGCCACATTATAATTAAATGCAACTCACTATCGCATTTCAATGATAAAACTGTGCACTTCAAGATCAAAATCGGTTGCTTTACTTTTTTTAAAATTAAGTTTTGAACTACTTTAACATAAAAAATCCGAAAGTTTTATTTTATTAGATTTTATAATGAGGAGGTTGCAAGTCATAGCACGGTTGATTATTATAAATATCAACAACTTAAAGCCTGAACTACTGAGATGATCATGTCATGTTTGTCAACAATTATTCAGAAACGAAAAGCACTTCGAAAGATGGATCAAGCCCTCGTAATAAGGTCTTCGTTGAAGTGTTTTTAAACTTTAACTAAAGAAGTACACGATTTGTACGTTATCTTTTTAAAAGTTCGAATAATTCCACAATACAACATTTTAAAATTGTAAATAAATTAAAAAGCATCAAATAATAACTGTACCTTAAATGTAACCTATCCTAAATCTAAAAACCTGCATAATATACAATATACCCGTTGCAGCAGACCTGCATACTCAGCGAATTTCAAATGCAAAAAATATTTCCATCCAATATAGCGAGATATGACGTGTGTTTGTAATCTCCATGAGAATAACATGGGGAATGACAATGCAGGTTTGCTGCAAATGGTATGTTAAAACTGGGCGATTTTAATACAATATTTAGTAGATCTTAACTAGAAGAAGCCATGTACCAAGTTTCATCAAGATATGTCAAAAAATAATGAAGATATAGCATTTATTTTATTTCCCATAAGGATAACATGGGGAATGAGTATGCAGGTTTGCTGCCACAAAAATGGAAACTTCGGGGATGTTAGACTATAGTACATCAAATCTCACCTAGATGAAGCCCCAAACCAAGTATTATTAAGATATGTTGAGAAATAACCGAGATATAGAATTTTACTTATTTCCCATAAGGTTAACATTGGGTTAACGTACTGTGTTTACTACTTTCAATATCTCGGTAACCAATGAACATAGAGCAATGATTCAATATACTAAATTGTTTGTTTTTCTGAGCTGAATTCAACGGTGCAGGCCAAAATGATTGATTATTTTTACTTTTCTACATGAAAAACTCTAAAAACCCATTTTTGGGGGGGTTTATCCCCCTTTACCCCCCCTCCCTGTGGTCCGATCGGGCTGGTTTACGAACTCGTCCAATTGATTACCACTTTACATGTCTGCACCAAATTTCATAAAGATCGGACCATATTTACGGCCGCTATCGTGCTGACAGACACACACACACACACACACACACATATATATATATATATATATAGATAGATAGATAGATAGATGTATATATATATATATATATATATATATATATATATAAATTCGAACGAATGGTGATTTTTGCTTCTGGTGGCCCCAAAACGAAAATTTATCATGGTCTCGGGCTTAGGTCTTACCATGAGACCTACGGTAACAGCTTCTTCCCTATAGGGAAATTCGCTAAAAATGCAATAAAAGATGGTTTTTAAAGAAATTTCTCAAATATGTTAAATTTTGTTTACGTATATATGCTGAGTACAGGAAATATTGCATGATTGGTAAACTATAGACCTTCAATGAAATATTAACTAATTTAACCAAATTGAACATAGATATATATCAGCTGAAGCAGAAAAACAAGATCTATTTGAGGCCCCGAAAGGCAAAGTGGACTAATCCCAAAAAGTCAGTTTTGAGATATTTAGAGGTAAAGTTAAAGTCATATATCTCAGTACAGGAATTGCTCTTTTGAATGATAGTTGCACTGTATGATACGTAAAACCCGTAAAATTTTATTTTTATATAAGTTTTTGATTTATTTTTATTTTTTGGTACCTAAAATGGCTTCCAAAAATGAGTAGTCCGTTTTACCTTTTATTATAATGTGGGTTAGTCCGTTTGAACTCTTAGGTTAGTCCATTCTGCTCTTATTCTCATTTGGCTTTGACCATTTTCCTACAGATTTAGTCCAAAATGCCTCTTTTGAAATTGTTTGGTTATGTTTAATATTTTGGAATTACCTTTGTTAAAAAAAATAATGTATAGAATTCTAAAATGACGACACTTGAAAAGGAGTACTTCAATTGCATATAGAATTGTAATGATTTTAGACAATATTTCGACATAAATACCCTTAGAGTATACAAATTAATCATTTTCCCCCTCTACTTCCACTCCTGGTATCGTGTCATATTGAAGGGAGCTGTTGGCCCATAGTTTTGAATAAAACTTGTGATGAATTGGAGGTATTAATTAAGGGCAACATAATCTGTAGATCTACTATCTAAAATAAATCTCAAATGAATTAAAAGTGCCAAGTAAATGATAACTGAAAAACTTTGTGGATTTATGAGTAAACAACTATTTGGATCTAGATTATTTTGATGGGAAATTACACAAAATAAAACTAATAGTTTGCACTTGTGTTCTTTATTGTTGTTGGTATTTTTTATAAAATCTAATATTTTAATGGACCTTTAAGGTGAGTTTAAATTAAATGTTTTTTATTATTATGTTATTATTAGTAGTTACATTAATAGGCAAGCATAATTTGATAATCCCTTTTTATATGCCTGTGTGTAACGTAACAAAAATCTTAGCACACTGTTAGAAAAATACTTTTCTGTAAATTTACACAACCCTATTAAAATTTAGGCCTACTATAGTTTCTGAGAGTTGTAAAATAATGAATTTTAAATTATAAAAAAATTAACATGGACCATATGAGTGTCCATGTTGGTTTAGGATTAGCAACAAAATTTAACAACTAAAGGTTTGTTTTATAGGAGTTAAATCAAACAAAACCCAAATATTTTCTGGCTGAATTTCAACCAGTAGGCGATTTCTAGTCTGTATTAATAAGAAGTGGACTAGATGTGGATTATAAAAAAAACTGATACACTCTTCTGTCTTATTAACACTGTTCTCACGCCTACTCCTTTTGACAACAACACTCCACACTCACAAAAGTAATAAAATCTACTGAAGGTTAATCAAACTGTTATAACCTTCAACAAAACATTAGAGAAACAGAAACATAAGCACATGGTTGGTTCAACAACAATCTACCGGGAGTGTCAAAATGGGAAAAAAACAATAAAGAAGGAAATGTCACAAGTTAGTCCATTTTGTCTTTACGGAAAATGAAGAATTTGTTTTACATCGATTAAATTGAGGTTAGTCCAAAATTGCACTTAATTTTGTGGGTTGGTCCATTCTGGTTTTAACAGAATATGTAAAAATGCATTTTGGACCAACCTTTTTCCCTTAAAAAAAACTACAGCTGATAGAGGTTAGTCGATTCTACCATTAAATTTAATAGTAAACCTCCTAAAATCACAAAAATTTTTAATGGAGCTTCTTATTTTCCTTACTCTTGCAGTGTGCAGTGGATTAGATCAGATCATCAAGATCAGATAATCATTGACGTGAAGGCACGAAATATTAGAAAAATCCCATAACCAAACCGCCTCAGCTGATTTAAAATGTGAAGATATAAGTTGCAAGTTGTACATGTACAACGTGTCCAGAGCGGCTTCACGGTGTCGGCTGAGGTCGAACGGTTCGGTACCGAGCAAGACCACCCCGAACACCGCATTAGCGGTGAGATATAAACCCTGCTACGTACATGTTTATGGCGGCGGCCTAGAACAATGCCGGCCTAGGACGGCGCGGCGTCGGCCACTACTCGTGTGCGCCTGTACAACTATAGGACACGTCCTGAACGTGCATGGTATTTTCTCGGATTAGACACTGAAATCAACTTATATTCAATACAATTGAATAAATACATGATTAACATAAAACTTGATCATTGTTGTTGTCAATAACGACATTGAAGTGTTATTAGCGATTTTTAAAATTTATAATAATGTGTCGAATCATGGAGTTTACTCTCTTGAGTAAAAAAATCGGCAAGTATAGTCTGGGTCAAAATTGATTGTACCGCAGTATCATACAAGTAGTTTTGTATATATGTGAATCTCAGAGGACATGAGACAGTTCGATATATGTGTTCATTGAATCTTGATATAAAAAAAAGTTATTAATGTCCAGCCTTTTAAATTTTAGAGATCATGCGCCTTCATTAAATGGTCTTTTTGTAAAAAAATACTAAAAATTTTATAAATTAGGTGAATTAAGTGAATCCATATAACATTGATTGGATAGCAATAAAAGCGATAGGCCTGCAGCTCAAAACATCAACTTAAAGAGTTTGTTAACCTCAATAGCAGTCGTATAGTTTTTCCGATCGCTGAAACCTCCTGAGTATAAATGCCAATCGATTGGCAAATTGGCCTTAAACTTGTTTATAGTAATCTGTTCTGCACAAATCGCCATTAACGGCCGTAAAATTCCAATCCTAAATTGCTCTGTCGCATCGTAAGCACTTGTAGAAATGCGGAAACCCCGAATACCCGGTGCCAATGGACAAGTCGATGTTTTCAGGCGAGACTGTAGGTGCGGCACAATAGCAGGCCGGGAAGGTTATGAAGTTATTAAGCGGGGAGCGCGGCGGCGTCTTTGGGACCACACACCTCAGCTTCCAATTAGAAGGCCGCGCTCTTTCATCTCGCCGCCGCTCGCCTCCTACTGGCGGTCCTGCAAACATCGGACCGCCGCACGGCGACTGCGCCGAGCGTCGCGCTGGCTTGCTAGGCTTCTTGTACCAATGGAATGGCTATGAATGAATCATTGTGAGACTAGAACATGAACAATGGCCTTCGTATTGAAAGTGACGTTTTCATTAGAAGGGTAACAAGTTGATTAGGCCTTAGAAAGACTAAAACGAGAGAATATTCTACATTAATCCACCCCCATTACTCCACTGTCTTTTATTGGTATTCAGTACATAGAACAACACGTATCATGCTAATCTAAAAGTTGTGTTGTTATTTCGTTACTAGCATGGAGATACTAAGGCCCGATGTTAAGTTTTTCGACTTTAAAACCAAGAACTCGATCACGAACTTTTCATCACGTTATTTATTCGATTTTCTCTGGTAAGCTATTTCCAAGCTTTGAAGGAAATCCTCGGAGCTGTTTTTGTGATAATAGTGCAAGCAAGCAAACAAACACACAAACATTGTTCATATTATAAGAGGGCATTTCATCATCAGCTCATCATAATATAACTTAAAATATCGTTAAAAATATATGGCCTGTAGAAAATTTGAGATGAAAGGTAAAAATGGGATCGAGTATAGACCAACTCCTTTCCTATGCTCCAGGGAGGGAAGAGGCTTGAAGATAACTCAAAGGTAAGAGGTAAATTAGAATAAACACTCTATGGGAATGGAAGAGTTTTCTTTTACCAGTTTTATTTATAGATCGGTCGTGATTATACAAAAAACTTTTGTTCTTAAATTAACGGAAAAGATCCCCACGATGAATTAGTATACCTATCTATATAGCTCTCATCGAATGTTAGCATGTTAATGAAATATAGGATTAAAACTTCTGTATTCGGCATAATCAGCAGATAAAGTAATAAATATAACGCATTAGTTTTCAAATATTTGGTAAATTTATTCTAATATAAAAAGCAATACACATTTTTCTAAACCGAATTAATTTTTTATCGAAATTTCCTAAACATTGCTATATTTTTTAACGTAATACTGAATAATAGACAAATCATTTCTTGGATTAGTGGTTTTATTACGAAGCATAAGAAAGTTAAATCACTTTTTGATTAGCATGATAGAGTTGTTATATATCCTGGATATAAATAAACGTCTTACAACATTAATATTGATGCCGTATTCACATTTAAAACAGTAAACACAGATGAAAGATTTGAAATCGCGATTGATTTCGATTGGTCACACCAGACATCATCAGGCTCTCATCGAGCCTGCAAAAAAGTTGTATGTAAGAAAGTTAAATAAAACCGAAATATTTGTATCAGTACCTAAAAACAAATTATTTAAAACGACAGTAGTGAATTGATATAGATACTTTTTTATTGACAGCTTATAAAGTGATCGGCAATACTATTTTTAATACAGACCTTTATTTAGTTGAACCTTTTTATACTATTACTAATATTAACTGATAAATTTCACTAAGTGAATGATTAATCCAATTTATTGTAAGTCGTGCAGATCAGTTTAATAAAAGCCCGATTTTTGACTGCTCGCGATAAATATTTATGAAGATCAAAGCATTAATTTGCATAGGATAAATAATGCATGCTCTGCGATAGGCCATGTTCAGTCATGTATAGAAATATGAAACGAACATATGGTTTTACCATTAAGTTTATATACCTCTGCATTTACAGTCAATCGCTTCACCTTTATTGAAAATCTAGCTACCTAGGGAGACATGTGCATTGGCTTATAATACGACTCATTGGATTAAAAAAAAATGAGTTCGCAGGTCACATTGCTTGTTAAGACTGGTAGGGCTCATGCAAGGTGAAGTTGGCTTTATAATACTGTAAACTGCAATCTGCTAAAACAAAAATTCCAAACTAGCATGTGATTTTCACAGGATATGACCTCGTGGTCAGGAGGGTTTGAGGAAATTGAACAGACTCAACACGCAAAAATTTTCCGATTTGTTTATCAATGTTCGTCTTGTAAAGTATTGTATCATTGATAGTAAAGTACTATTACAATACTTTTGAATTTGTAATAAAGTCAGAAGTAACCTTTTACTATCAAAAAGCAAATTGTGTAAGACTTCTGCAGCTGCACTTGACTTCCAGGGAACCTTTGAGCGTGCGGTTGCTTTATTAATGTGAAAAGGGGAATAAAGTGCAACGTTTAACCATGATGAGGTTAAACGCTATATCCTCAGAAAGAAAGAACAATAGGTGGCATTATCTTAAACAGTTAGATAGCTCGAATGGCCTCGACAACAATCAGATACAGCTGCCAACGCGTGAGCTTGGTTTATGTCTCCTGAAACCTGTGTATCAGCATCCGTCAAAACGATTGTTTTCGGAAGTGATTACGTTTAATACTTGGTCGATATGTATACAAACTCTAATTATAGATCAATGTTTTAACGATTATCATAAAGCTATCATAATAATTATATGCATTATAATAAAAACGTACAAAAAACTTAGGAGTGTTTACCATTTTAAACTACTAAACTTCGATCTTAATAAATACTATAAACAAGATTTATCTAAATTGGTAGTAAATTTAACGCGTAAAAGTGTTTACTATTACGAGATGAAGTATTAAATTTAAAGAATAAATCGTGATGTACAAGTTTCACAAGCAATGTTACTCATAAATTGTCCATCAGCCGCATTTCTGTCAATTATTGCAAATATTACACGACACTTTCATTAAGAACTAACACGGGTTCCCAAAATCAATTCTCCGTACTGAAAAACCAGAATATTTGAAAAAGCTTAACATGTGCGGTAATAATACTAGATGTAGCTACAATTAATTATTGAAAATGTTCTCTGTTACTGATTTTGGAAGGACTTGAACATGAACATATGTTAAGAGTGATTGTCTTTCTTGACAGCGCTTTAGTTTGTTTGCAGTTATGAGAAAAATTGGGCGTTTGAGGAGTATTGGTGCTGAATCAATAATGAATTAATTTCATCAGAATCAATAGGGCACTGAATAGATTTACAATTGACACCCGTCCACATATAGAAAGCTAAATCCACAAGGTCTCCAGGAATGATCAGAAACCAAGCTAATTATATCACAATAAAAAATTCCTCTCGAAGGTTAGTTGTTTAAAACCTTTCTGCTCTTATAGAAGTCAGACCACTCATTTCAGGATGGGGTTATTGATTATCTAAGTAAGTGACTTTAAGTAAATTGGTTCTCCGGTTTTCTGTTCTTATTCGATGTAAGTCAATTTTCATATTTTTACTTTATTATGCTTTGTTTAACAAATGGCTCAATAGGACGGTTTGCTTGGTTCAATCAAGATCTTGATTGAAAATCTTTTGTAGTATCGGTGATGTTCAGGGGAGCTGACGAGTGCGTGACGACCATGGTGCTAGTTACCGGCCTGCATGCTTGCATGCCACTCACGCTGCCGAGCATGCATATGCATGTGCTGCATGTGTGGTCGCGATAACTAGCGACTGTCCAAACCTTTTAGCTCACTTCTCCACTTAACTGCCACTCACTGTGGGACGTCGACAATGTATCCCATGTAAGCCTACGTCGGGGTTTTCTCAAGGTTTATCATTTGGTTACTGCATTATATGATTGGCCATCTTGTGAAATGATCTTATACCTGATGCCTAAACTTAGGAAATCTTTAACTTCTGTATGCAAAGTTGTACATTTGTGAGATGTTTATTAAATTGAATGTAATTTTTTAATAAATTGAAGCGTACCAGTAGAAAAATTGAACAACCCCTTTAAATTGCGAAGCGTTAATTGAAGAACGCCTAATTACGGAATTGTGGTTCTTTAATTGGGGAAAGGTTTGGTTGTTTTGCTAGAGGAAGTTATTTTCTCCCCTCCGAATGTGAAAATTAACTGTGCTAATTGATTTCGCGTGATTTAATGGTTGATTTAATTATTGTTTGGTAATTACCTTGGATCTTGTTTGTTGCGGCCCACTGGAGGCTGCCTTAATAGATCATTAAGTCTGATTATTTCTATATATAGAGCTAAGAATCATCAAATTAGAAACGTAGCATTGAAACTAGGTTACTCCGTTCTAAAAAAACATGGTTAACATTGTAATTGTTCCAATAAGTATTTATTGGATATTTTGTATAATCTAAGGGATGGTGGGATTTGAAAACTGTACAGGAACGACATGAACATAATGAACTCAAGCTTAAAGACTCACAACAATATCAAAGATTAGTTAAAATTTCACGTTATACCAATGAATTGAATTGAAGAATTCATTGAAAGAATAAATAATGTGTACTATTAATAATAAATGGTATAAATTCGGCTGTAAATGTAATAAACTCTTTGAAAGAATGCGTTTACATAAGTATATTTAAATAGCACCTTCGGTCCCCCATTACACACATAGTAAAATTAAAAACTTTCAATGGTGTTTTCTTATCAAAAAGCTTAAATGTGAATCGACTAGATAAATTGAGAATCAAAGTACTCAGATTAAATTAATAACTGTAAATCGACGATAAAATTTCATCCAGACGATTTAACTTACCAGAATAACCCGATAGTAATAGAAAACCTCACGAGGTAAAGTCAGTTATCTAGAGACCTTTACCTGCTCTGGGAGCGGCGGCCGCACGTACGGCTTCCGATCCTGCCGCTCCGGCCGTTATCAGACTGGCTAAATGTTATCAGCACAATCTGTGGGCTAATTACTTTCTGAGGGGGGGGAGTAATTGTACACTGCTCGCAAAACACGCCACTCAAAAATGTAAATAATGGCGCAATCTCGGCGGGAGAGGGAGTGGGAGCGCGGACGACAGGGTCTGTGCCAGCATGAGAAGGCCGAGATGTCATTACACTTGTACTGTAATTGTTCGGTCGCCGTCCCTTCACACTTCATATCGTCTCAAGGATCCTTGGATAACTGCTTAAGAATCATGTATTATTGGCGTAAAAATGCATAAAGTGGATCCGTGCATATGTTATGATTTAGGGATCCTGGACTTAGAGCAGAGTTTTGTCCTTTTATTTGTAACAATAATATAACAGATAATTTTACAATAAATTTATCGGTTGATTTAATTAATTGAATCCTTTAAGTTATGTGAGAAAATAAAACCTTTAATTTTGTGTATTTATAATAAAGGCAACAGCACGTTTTTTCCTGGCGTTAACAATTTAGAATAACAGTCCATAGTGTAGGTTAAGTATAGTTAACTGAATATGAATTTGAATATATACTATTCATCTGAGGGATAACGTTTGACCCATACAAGATCTGCAAGCAGTGAGATTCAACTAGGCCTTTCCCAGTCTCTTACAAGGGACAATTCGATTCAGTGCAATCGGACGACGAGAACCAGTTGAACCAATTGTTGCGGCGAAACAAAAGTAAAACCCGAGGCTAACCAGCCATCGTGAAATAGACGCACGGTTTTCTGGTTACCGGTCAAATGGAAGTGCTTAGCGGTCGGCGGCGGTGGCGGACCGTGTGAACGGCCAAGTGATACGATACGACTGACCGCAGCTGGGCTGGGAGAGCAACTAGCCACTACACTACTATTGTACACTAGCCACTACACTACTGCTGTGCACTAGCCACTACACTAGCCTGTGGTGGACCGTGTGAACGGCCAAGTGATACGATACGACTGACCGCAGCTGGGCTGGGAGAGCAACTAGCCACTACACCACTACTGTACACTAGCCACTACACTACTGCTGTGCACTAGCCACTACACTAGCCGGTGGTGGACCGTGTGAACGGCCAAGTGATACGATACGACTGACCGCAGCTAGGCTGGGAGAGTAACTAGCCACTACACCACTACTGTATACTAGCCACTACACTACTACTGTGCACTGCCACTGCACTAGCCGGTGGTGGACCGTGTGAACGGCCAAGTGATACGATACGACTGACCGCAGCTGGGCTGGGAGAGCAACTAGCCACTACACCACTACTGTACACTAGCCGTTACACTACTGCTGTGCACTGCCACTACACTAGCCGGTGGTGGACCGTGTGAACGGCCAAGTGATACGATACGACTGACCGCAGCTAGGCTGGGAGAGTAACTAGCCACTACACCACTACTGTACACTAGCCAGTACACTAGCCAATACACTACTGCTGTGCACTAGCCACTACACCACTACTGTACACCAGCCAATACACTACTGCTGTGCACTAGCCACTACACTAACCGGTGGTGGACCGTGTGAACGGCGAAGTGATACGATACGACTGACCGCAGCTGGGCAGGGAGAGTAACTAGCCACTACACTACTGCTGTACACTAGCCACTACACCACTACTGTACATAATCCACTACACTACTGCTGTACACTAGCCACTACACTACTGCTGTACACTAGCCACTACACCACTACTGTACATAATCCACTACACTACTGCTGTACACTAGCCACTTCACCACCACTTTACACTAACCACTACTCTACTGCTGTACACTAGCCACTACACCACCACTTTACACTAACTACTACATTAGCCGGTGGTACACCGTGTGAACGGCGAAGTGATAAGATACGACTGACCGTAGTGGCCAGTTACAGCAGTAGTGTAGTGGCCAGTTACAGTAGTGGTGTAGTGGCTAGTTACCCTCCCAGCCCAGCTGCGATCAGTCGTATGGTACGACTTCGCCGTAACTAGCACTACACCACCACCATACACTTGGCACTACATTAGCCGGTGACATACGTGTGATCTGTGAGGTGCAACCGCAACTATACCCACATCCACATCAAGGAGAAATTTGAATGTGAATAACAGACACTTAAAATGTATTACCCTCTTTAGTCCTGCAAATCAAAGTACCATCCGGAGATTGAATTCTAGTGACAGAGCAATATATTCAAACACGTACGGTAAATAATTTACTATTTCAAATATGCTTTTCAGCCCCAGATTGTCAAGAACAATTAATGCAAGTATTTGTGAAGAAGTTTTATTTAGTTAAACAATAGTAGTTTTCATTACTAGGAGCGAAAGTGGCTCTTTTTGGTACGAGATCGTAATTTACAGGCGAGGCGCAGCCGAGCTTGGAAATGCGATCGAGTACCAAGGAGACACTTTTGCTCCGTGTGATGAACAACTATTTTCATCATTATGTATAAATAATCATTTAATCGTTAAAAAATTAGACTACATAATTTTGAGGTTATCCAAAATAGTCATAGTCATTTAAACATCTGTTAGTTGTTTACAAACACAAGATAAGAAATCGTTCAACCTTTCAAACGTAACATAAACAAATTTTGACATTAGAGTACGGCAAAATTTACCATATGTTTTTCCAGTACTCCTATTCAAAGTGATCCAAAAACGATCATTTTGCGTACGATTTAGAGAACTAAAAACGGCTGTTTTCGGGACAGTATGATGAAAATATTTTAATAGTTTGGTATATGGCTGTTTTCGTAAAATGTTTAGTCCATCTATATTTAACAGCCTTTTAGTTAACCTCCCCTAAGTTATCGAGCACCCGGAAAATTTGGATTTGGATGTTTTGGTGATGGTCACTCGAGTATCTTACCTGGTTTGTTTTTGCATAATGATGTATCCTAAAAATATAACCTGTCTGGAAGCATCATAATATTAACTCTTATTTCAACACTTCATGATAAATTCCAAATTATGAAATTAAACTCTAAATTAAGGACTTCTTAATTTCAAATTTTATTAATAATCCGATTTTGGTTCGAAAAAAACAAACAATTTAGTATTTTTAAACATTGCTCTTTGTCTATTGGTTAGCGAGATATTGAAAGTGCTAACTATACAGTACATACTTTGTCACAATGTTAACCTTATGGGAAATAATTGAATCTCTATATTTCGCTAATTTCTCAACATATCTTATTAAAGCTTGATTTTTGGCTTCATTTAGATGAGATATAATGTATTTTAGTCGAAAATCCCCGGAATTTCCGTTTTAGTGTCAGCAAACCCGCATACTCAGTCCCCATATTATTCTTATGGGAAATAAATAATTCTATATCTTAATTATTTTCTAACATATCTTGATAAATCTTAGTACATGGCTTCTTCTAGTTAAGATGTACTAAATATTATCGAATTAAAACAACCCAGTTTTAACATACCTGTTACAGCAAACCTGCATATTCATTCCCCATGTTATTCTTACGGAGACTACAAAAACATATCATATCTCGCTATGTTGGATGGAAATATATTTTTTGCATTTAAAATTCCCTGAATATGCAGTTTTGCTGCAACGCATCGGGGGTATTTAAACAAATTTCAAACAAAGGAACCAAACAGTAGCGTAAAGTATTCTGTGAATAGTTACATGTAATAACATTCGTAACAAATATATTCAACTGAATCTAAGCATAACATTTACATTAATTAGATGACGAGATATCAGTAACAATTACCTCTACAAGACACGGCATCCGTCGTCGTCTCGTCCGGTTGGTCGGAGTAAGGGCCAATAAAAGTACGGAGTGAAGTCAAATAACAGCGTACCTTAATAATCGGCACCGAGGACCGCGGATAAATAATTCATGAGACCCGGACCCCCCATAAACATAAATATCATTAATAGTACTTAGTAACGCTAATTCGGCGGCGAAAAGGAATTGATGCTCCCCGAGTCGGCACTTTAGTCGATAGCCACGAATTAAATGTAAAGGCCGGCACTTTCTTGAGGCTGGGCCACATTAGGGCATTAGGGCTGATAATATTAATCAATAACTGGCGGTGGGATGACGTATAAAGCTAAGAATGGTACACCTGTACCCAGAGAATGTCTGTGGCTTAATAAAAGGGTATGTGAAGTGAAAGCCGTATTTAAAATTAATCAAAAAGGGGCATTCGCTGCAAAAAAATTATTGTAAAATTGAATCAGACGGCTTCTTTGGACGTTTTAGGCCTATTCACTTTTATTCATGTTATAACCTATAACCGATATTTCTCAAACCTTTGTCTAGAATCCTGAGCTAATTAGAGGATCAATTCTGTAAGATCACGTGGATATAGAATCTTTTATAAGTCAGAGCCTTAATACTAATTTTGCTGTTTGTTTTCGGGTGTGATTTGCTTAAACTAAGGTTACCATCAGAGCAATAAGTGACATTGAATATGCAGAATACTAGAGATGTTACTCAATGAATTTGAGCTTGGTAATAGAATTGTTACTAATTGAATATAATACGTTATGAACTCAAGGCTTCGATATGTAGGAAATTGCTCCGCGTTATAAGCTTGTGACTCCTTGAAAAGTGTACGAGGTTTAAGAGGGTGAGTTAAAATTTTAAATTTGCGTCCGTCGATCGGGTGCATTTATTTAGTGGTGAAAAAATTAAACATGAGGTAAAAAAAGAAAAAACACAACCGCAATAGCTTTATTGATAATGAAAGTTTTCATCACCTCAAGGGGTATTTTGAAGCCATCATTTTGGGATAGTAAAATTAATGAATTGGTACCGGAACCCCGTTAAGTATATTGTAATTTGAGAATCACAAAAGAGTCAACATCCGAACTGATGGTTATAGACTTTTAAAAGATTGTATACGGACTTGTAATGTGCTATAAAATGGAAATCCTTCTGATGAAGGCGTCAACAGTGGAAGCTTCGGCGTTTATGGGGCCACTAAACATCGCTACCCAAACAGCAGCAACTTCCTCTATTTTCCCCCGAGAGAATTAATTATATTTGTGGATTGTTTTGAGTCCTGCCTGATAAACTGATGTAGGTAGCCATTAACATAAAGTATTAGAGAAGGGCCTGATTCCTTGTTGAGTTATTTAGGTTTTATGTTTGATCTGGATGGGCTGAATATGTAATATTACAGTTACAATACACTTAAAAATTGACAGATTCTGTACATAGCTGTTAAATGTTCGATTGTCAAACTTATAGATTATACTAGAGAAGATCTTGAGCCATAAAATAAATTAAGCTTAAAATGAGTTGTTTTTCTTCGAAGTAATGGATTGTTTTCCAATTTTCCACTGTTGGTTTATGATCAGCTAGTGGTAATTGTTTACCTTCCTCTAACAGACTTATTGAATTATTCCGAAAGAAATGTACATGCACCCTTGGCCGTAAAGCCGTATATTCTATATCATATAGGGTTTATCGATATATTCTCATGGTGAAAAAGGTTGTCTGTATGTACTTGCTGCAAATTCATTAATTACAAATTTATTGTCTTCCAGTTAAAAACGGCATTTATTTATTATTCAACCGTATTTTAATTCGCTTTTTTATATTCTCGAGATGTTACAGATGTTGGATTTGTAGATGTTCGATTTGTCGACAAACAAAAATACATGATACAACTTCTGCAATCCCTGTAATTCTATTGCAACAGCACATGTCACGGCGGCGCTCTGATTGGTCATGAATCGCTGATTAATTAGTTTTCATCTGCACGGTGTCGCAGCTGTTACAGACAGCGACGTTTACACCGCGTAACAGCTGATCAACTGATGGGCCTCTGGGCAGCTGACTGCCGACGATCTCCTTGATACATTACCTCATATTAGGATCGGTTTCGCTAACTCGATATGTAATTTAGATCGTAATTTCCGCCGGGTACGGATTAGTAAAACAATTGTTTGTATATGAACAAATTAAATTATTTAAGCCATTATTGGCAATGATTACAGTTTTTAATCGCGATAGAATGAAATTATGGTTTTAGGGAATTGTTTGGTAATAATAACTGTTAACTATTTAAGGAGGTGGATTATTTAGCTCCTGCAGGACATAAACGGGCTAACAGCTACCCTTTTAGTCTACTATGCGTTATCCGTTCTACACCTCCTTCAATTTGTGTCTCAGGCACCCGAGGAGCTCCAGATATAGGTATCCTTAACAAACGTGTATACTGTTATTATTCTATGACCCTCTGTTTACAATGCACGTTCATGAACTCGTCGCTATAAGAATCATCCTTAGCTCTGCTGGTAGGATCCAGCTCGGCGATGCTCGGTGTATGTTGTTGGCTGGCGATGTGACGGACGTTTGCGTGTTGTAGAACATCCCCCACCTGCCGCGTCTCTGACTTAACCATGTCTGCAGTAACAAGACAGCGGCCATGTTGGATTGCTCCTTATCCTATGTCTAAGTGATAATTTTACGCATAGAAACGGGCTATATCAAACTAGCCCTCTAGTTTTGCTGGGAATTAACCATGTTGCGTGTTGCCTTCTTCAACGTCAGCGCAATCCAAACTGTGTCATTTTAGTTGAACAAGTTTACTTTGTATGAAACTGCTTCGACTTGTTTTCTTTGTAAATATGATATTTTTCAAAATGCGTGAAAGCCACGGCCCAACACAGTTTTGCATAAAACACTTTAATTAGACATAAAAAATCTAAGTTTATTTGTGAAAAAATTAAACATTTCAAAATTACCTATTGAATTTCAGAGAACATTCTTGTGAATTGCCTTAGAGTTTATGTATTGAGATTACATTAAACAAACTACCATTAAATTAATAGTTAATTTTGTTAAAATATATCATTGTAGGAAATTAGTTTCTAATTAAGAAGATGAGTAAAGATTTGAATGCAATAGTCATTACTAAAACACACAGTAAAGAATTATTCAATATTTACAATATTGCAATAATAGAGTAGTAATTTACAATATTCACAAAAGATCCTCATGCCTTTCCTTAGTTAACATGTCTGTATCTCTTTCGACAAGATTAATTCGTTTCGTAACCCTGATCCTCTCCAGTCGGAGCCCAATGAACACAAGAGCTAGAGTCGAACCGATCGAGCCCACGTATCATTAGGGCGCTCGCCGCCGTTGCGTAAGTATTAATAATCAGATGGTCCCGTTGAAATGGGAATCCTCTTAATTCCGTGACGGCTCGCAGTCAAATGGCGGGTATTAGATGTCATTTGACCGCTGCCCAGAGGTGAGCCGCACGTAACGCTTATTAATAGCAGGCAGCGCCGAGGGATCGATAACTTGCCAGCTCGCGGCACGCACTGTCAAAACTCAATTGAAAACATCAACTGATTAAAAGTTCCTTCTAGATTAGCATTCAGACCTCGATTGCTCCACTTCTTTCCTACGATATAGTCAAACATAAATGTAATTGTAATATACGCTTCAACCTTGTGAACTCAAGATTGCATTAATAGGCCTAATATTGTAACGAAAGTAGCTTAACAGAACTAATAAATAAAAGTAAAGACATGTATTAGGGTTAATTATATTTGCTTGGAATCGAAAAAATTTGTTTCTTTCAAGTTTAAGTAGTACGTTTTTCCTAAGGAATGACTAGTTACCGTGGGGGGCATTATGAGACTTTAGCCCTTGACCTGATAAATTTTCTTTCTAGGATTTCATTCTAAAAATGTGCAGGTCGGAAAAGAAAAACGCATCGCCCGTACGATACGTCCGCCTTAACATAAGCTCTACCCAAGAAGGATTTTAAGGCAATTTAGTAATTTAATTTGGATTTTATAAATTCATCGAGAGTAAAAATAAAATATTTGAATTCATACGATTTATCAATGTGCAGTGGTACGATATTGATGTCTCTTCAGAAGAGTTGCACCATGAGGCTACCCGCTGCGATTGGCGATGTAGTCCAACTTCATCATCTACAAAGCCGGCGCTGCATCATTGGCAGATCAACACCAAAACCAATTTCAATCATCAAATGTCAGTGTGCTGGTGGAGAGATGGGATGCTGTGGCCGTCGCCGCTGCCGCCAGAGCCGCCAACAGTTGTCGATTAGCGACCAGTTATCGCGCCGGTCGCTGTTGGCGGCGCTGTCCAAGGTTTTGCAGCTAACAACTCCACTGCAAAGTTTAATGGGATACCAATCACACTGGCAAAGAGCACGCCGAGTGTTACGGCATAGTCATGGCAGTAACTGTTGATCAATAATTTTATGACTATTCTTTAATATATTTTACGATTTTTCATTGCTCATTTAAATGCTTTTTTCTGAATTTACCAATTAATTAGGGTTGATAAATGTATAGTACTTCTCGAAAATTAATTAATATTTGATATGGATAGGAAACCCATTTAACAAGACTTCAAACATTCCACATTGTAATTGACAGAGCATTTATTCTTTGAAATTCACGACAAAAAAGTTTATAATAACAGCAGCAATGACAAAATAGGATTCGCATCCTATATAAAAACATGAAATTGAGTCAAAGAATGATGATGATATCCAATATTAAATCCAATCACATGTTTTGACAAAACTAAAACTTTAATTAAGGTTTTTTCGCTGCAATTTTTATTGCTGCATTCCAAAATCAATGAGTCGAAGACAAAACGATCCTGCTAACGTGGACTGATGGGAAAAAGTCAATAAAGCAGCATGAGTAAAGTCGGTGTTACAAATCCATTCCGCGGGCCCGCGCCCCTCGTGCGTGGGTCGCTGCAGGTGGCTGAGTGGCTAGAGTTGCACCAGCCTTGCACTCGTAAACCGTGCATTCTGCGCACCTGGAGCCGCGGCCACGGTTGTGCTGGTGGTATTTATCTAGCGTGAAATATTCTAAACACGACATTATCCCATAACTCCTTGGAAGTAAATATATTTAGCTATACGGGCACACAGAAGAAGAAAGGTAAATAAACTCAGACTTCAGACTCATTGCATTTAAGGCTCTTTTACTTAATAAAGCACTCAATTTGTATCTTGTGACTGTAATCTGTCTATATTTGTAAAGAATTTCATATAAATCTTATTAGAAAGACATGATCATATTATGGATGAATAGGCACTGTAGAGTCGGCTTTGTGACTAGCCTCCATTTTTAAACTTTTAAGATAATATAGTGTTTTTAAAATATAATTTTCCATGATGAATATAAAAAAAGTTTGCTAATATTATACTTTTTAATTTATGTTATTTATTTCGATACAGTTTTATCATCTTTGCATAATCTTGCGATTGCATGTGTCATAAGTCCTTTCAAACCGGTCCGAAAAAAGCAAAAGGAGTTCCGCTACGTGAGTCAAAGCTGATCAAGGATCCAAGTAGCGGACAAGCGCACCCTCCCGGCTCCCGCGCCCCTCAGTCACTCGGCCAGAGGCGGCGTGACGAACCGTCCGATGTCATCAATTTGTCTGTTGCGGGGGAGCCAATATATGAGATTTTATGGGCAGTAAATCAGCCGGGGCAATAATCCCGTGTTTATCCGAGCTTAAGCCCCGACCATTAGTGTAGTTAGGCCAACTTATTGAAACCTCGCCTGCGATTGCCCGGGTTTGGCCCACATTCATTTGGAACCCGAGTCGAGCCGCGCGCCGGTCGTTAGCGGCCTTCGTTAGGAGACCCGATCTTGTTGGATCGTACAGCGGTTACCGCGTGGTAACGATTCGGGTACGTGGCCAAATTGCTGGGGCGAACGCGGGAAACTCGATAGCGCTGCACTGCGAGAGATGTGAGGGGCGATTTACAAATTTTGTGGGTTTAATTCTTGCTTGTAAATAAAAATAAAAGCAGAAAGCGAAAAAGTACCGAAGGTAACGCTGATCATGATTGACCATAGAGATCGGTGACATACAGTACACTTTTAAATCGGGTGAAGTAAATCTAACACTTTACACTGGGAAATGCCACGTTAATATATTAATATTTTTCGATACTCTGTATCGAATAAGTCATTAATTATATCCCGGTCACGTCCGCCATTACTGTTTCCAAAATTACAGTTTAACGTAACAAATTGACTGGCGGTGTGGCGGCCGTAATTGGCGTTTTGGGTGGCCTAAGCTGATCTGGCGCGGACCAGCAGGCGGGCCCTACAGTATCGGAAATAGTTTGCAGCAGAGTTATCTTCGATGGTAAACAAAATTTATCGAACTAAATACATTAGATTCATTATGATACATTACCTCACACCTAATACCAAGTCCAGAATTGTTTTCCGATTACGAATATTTTATTAAAACACCTATACGTGCAAGCACTTAAGGTCATCGTGTTAAATACAAAGTGTAATATCAAGATGCTAGTATTTAAAAATCACCTAAAAATACAAATGTTACAGTTGTAACTACAATTTTTTTTTAATTTATAATGGAAAATGATAATAATAATAATAATAACTTTATTCGCCTTAACAAATTTACATTTGCATTGGCAATTACAATATTTCTTAATTTTATATATACAAAACTTATTCTATCTAATTTTTGATAATAACATTTTTGACATAGTGTTTAATTTTAATTTTCTTTTTCAAATTCGTAGTCCATATATTCTTTTATATTATAAAAGGCTTTTTCTAATAAGAGTTTTTTCACTGATTTTTTAAATTTCATTATATTTTCTTCTTTCTTCATTGTCACTGGTAACTTATTAAATGATTTAAAAAAGAGCAAGGAAGATGATGTACATATGACGTTGAGTTATTTTGTGGAATATCATAATTTGAATTATATCTTAAACTTTTTAGTTTTTTTTGTACTTCCTTGATGATTTTCAAGTTTTTTCATGAATAATAATGTTTCAATTGTATAAATACTTGGAAATGTTAAAATATTATAATCTTCAAATATATTTGATTTTATTAAATAATATATATATATATAATAAAAATATATTAAACCATAAAAAATATAAATGGATTTTTAAATCCGGGTTGTTTTTTAGCTTAAGCTGAAACTTGAACGCAAATATTTGTTAATTTTAGCGAATTTCCCCTATAGGGAAGAAGCTATTACCGTAGGTCTCATGGTAAGACCTAAGCCCGAGACCATGATAACTTTTCGTTTTGGGGCCGCCAGAAGCAAAAAACACTATTCGTTCAAATTTGTATACATATATATATATATATATATATATATATATATATATATATATGTGTGTGTGTGTGTGTGTGGTGTGTGTGTGTGTGTGTGTGTGTGTGTGTGTGTGTGTCTGTAAGCACGATAGCGCTCGCAAAAATGGTCCGATCGGAATGAAATTTGGCACAGGGGTGTAAAGTAGTAATTATTCGGATGAGTTAGAAAACCAGCCCGATCGGACCACTGGAAGGGGGGGTAAAGGGGGATAAACCCCCACGAAAATGGGTTTTTGGGGTTTTCACATAGAAAAATAAAAATAATCCAATTTTGGTTAGCACCATTGAATTCGGCTAAAAAAACAAACAATTTGATATTTTCAACCATTGCTCTATGCCCATTAGTTACCGAGATACTGAAAGTGGTAAACACAGTACGTTGTCCCAATGTTAACCTTATGGAGAATAGAAAAAAATTCTATATCTCGCTTATTTCTCAACATATCTTATTGAAACTTGGTTTGTGGCTTCCTCTAGATGAGATTTAATGTGTTTTAGTCTAAAATCACCGCAATTTCCATTTTTGTGGCGGCAAACCTGCATACTCATTCCCCATGTTATCCTTATGGGCAATAAAAAATCCATATCTTCATTATTCCTGAACATATCTTGATAAAACTTGGTATATGGCTTCTTCTAGATAAGGTCTACTAAATATTGAAATTAAACTATCTAACACGCCTGTAGCAGCAAACCTGCATACTCATTCCCCATGTTATTCTTATAGAGATTATGAGAACATGTCATTATCTCACTACATTGGATGGAAGTATTTTGTTGACATTTGAAATTCGCTTTGTATGCAGGTCTGCTGCAACGGGGGTATTTAATAATATATTGAAGAAAATTTTCATTAAATATATTCAAAACTTAATTTTTTGTAAGTTGTCTAGTAAACGGTATCTTTTACTTATGGATTGTTATTAGGACTAACAATGTAAATGTCTCGGGATTCACGATTTTTTCATGGCTGTGGTGAGGACGTTAATCACTGCTAATTGGTTGCATATTTCTATACCATTAAACTCCTATCCTATCCACAGTTTTCAAGTGGGTGGCAGAAGTGAAGATGAAATGTGTCGTGCGGACGCGCGGACAGTGTTGCTACAAGCTGCCGCCAACAGCGCTGTCGTCGCTCAATATTTAACCTGGTCACACATTTATAACAGCTGACAAATAGACCAACTAAACTCCGAGACAAACTAATCACTCTGTTGGCTTCCGGTTGCCCCTGCTAGACACCTCTGCCGTTTACTTTTCAAGGTTGGTCTTCAAACATTGTCTGGAGCCGAATCATTCGTCAATGATCTGCTTTTTAGTATGAGAAATTTTAAGGAATAGTTGTAAAAATATTAGGAATAATAAGAGCAAGAGTGTTTTTTTTCAAATAACTGGCTAACTATTTAGTGACTATTTTAAGAAACGATATGAGCTTATAAACAATCCCTAATCAAATTACATAGGCCATCCCAAAACTATTTTTCTTCTCAATAGAGAGAATTTATAATGGTTTTATTTATACAAGAATAGAACACTCACTTTTTACAATATCTTTACAGTATTTTGTATTTATTATTATTATTATTATTATTAAAACAGGTTATAGTAATTTAATTAAATCATTCCGCCTCTAATTTGTGACTGATGACTCGTTCCCACACGCAAGCGTTTGCTCATGTGGGGAACTAATTCCATAAACTGTTTTTACCATTTAATATTGTATGCATGTACTCTTATTTATGTGGATTAAACGAATTTCATATATTCTATTCTATTTTCTATATATATATATTCTTTCATGATTTATAAAGAGGACTTGAAAGTGAACTTAATTTCAAAACCTTTCGTCAAGTAAATGAAATATTTTTGAAAAATTAAAAGGGTACTTGTTATTAAAACTAAGTTTATCAATCAGTATGTATAAATTTGAACGAATGGTTTTTTATTTCCTGCAGCCTCAAAGAAAGTTATGATGGTCTTACTGAGACCTATACAGTAATAGTTTCTTCCCTACATAGGAGAAATTCGCGCATTATACAATTTAATACAATTTACATTAGTTTTAGGGCGGTAAAAATATTTGAGATGTATAAAAAATCAAAATTATTGATTGATTCTTATAGGTTACCATGCTAATAACGAAATAACAACTTGTACAAAAAGAAGTGTCAGATATGTTTAATTTTTCCATTACAGGATTAATAGGCATAGAAGTAAGCTAAACATATGTGCGGATTTCAGCGTTTAAGGGGCTAAGTAGGCAAAAGGAGTGCAGCTTTATCTTTGCATTACTATCACGCAGGGCTTTTATGTAAGGACTAGTTTCGGTTCTTTGTATAAATGCATTTTCAGGGCAGTAATTAACTACCAATCGTAATACGAAATAACCCACCGTGTAGTATTGATACTTACAAAAACACGATCAACAAGTGGTTAGTCGAAATCGGGCCTTAAAGGGACAACAAATTATCACCGTTCATATTATTTTCTCAAATCAAACTGATGTTTCTCCACCAGAGTTCATATCTCCTTAGTAAAAATGAGCCATTTAAAATTAATATAAATACAGGAAATCAACCGGAAGAAGAATACACGAAACCAACACGGTAATCAAGATAGCTATTTTTCGACAGTTGAACCTCGCGGTTTAAGCGTGATCGAGGAGCAGTTGAGATTGGGCAACTATGATGGATAAACCAGCGTGTAGGGTCAGTATTATTGACACTTTGGGAGCGGGCCAGGCGTGATTACAGGGCGGCGAGCGGGGCCCACCCCGGGCGTGAGTTACACCGAGCGGGGCCCGGGCTTGAATATAAATCAGGGAAATAGCGAGGAATGCAGAATAGAGTGTCTGGATGTGGCTGCGGTTGGTGCGTCACCGTCGAGGTATGGAGGGAAGAGAAACCTGAAAACCGAATATTGGATGAGATGTTATGCAACAATACAATTATAATATAAATTTTAGTTCACTCAAATATTTTATATTTCAGTTGAGCTAATTTGAATGTTGACGTAAGTGCAATCTGATTTTATTGTTTGAAAAGGTAATACTATTTCTTGGTTTACGAACCCCTATTTCTTTCAAATATATTATAACATTTTTTTGGGAGCACAAATTATGAAGTAATCTATTTTATTGCCTCGGAAGACGATTCCCATGAATGATCGTAAATATTACCCTGAAAATAGTCAATTTTATTAAATACTAAACTAAGTTATTGCTTATTTGTCACATGCTATCGAGCTTAATTTTGGCGTGAGTGACATGAGACTCTTTAGCTTACATTTCAAAACCTTTTTACCACGCAAACACATTTTAAATACATTACGATGAAAACTAATGCTACAATATTATATTTTTAACAGTTCAGGCTAAGCACTAGAGACGGCAGAGGAGTGTTTTTATTGGAGGGGAGGTCCGAGAGGAGCAGGAATGTTAACAAACCCGGCGAGCGTCGCGGCGCGGCGACGTCGAGTTCGGCGGCAAATGGTGCGTCGCCGACGCTGGCGGCACTGGCGGCAGGTGCAGTCGTTGACTTTGGACCGTTCCCAACCATCCCGGCTCTAAATTAATTACTGTCGCTCGTTATCTATTTCCGAGAGAACAAATGGTTCAGTATCCGCGCGTCTTTTGTAGATACGGTCAACTGGCGAGATGTGAGGCCGCGATGGGGCTCGGTGCGGAGCTCACCACCTCAGAGGGCTCTTGTTAGGGCTAAACTTGGAGCGGTCTCAGAGCCACACCTGCGACTCGATCTTTCAAATTCATTAGCTCCTGGCGTCCACCTACCGGTGATAATTGTGCGTTTGTACCTTGCCAACATATTTAACCAGAAACTCTTTGAATGCTAGCTTACTCTACGTCTTATCGCGAGATTGCTGGAGAAGATGTGTTCATTCAAAGTGAAATAGTTCATAATTGGAAAAGGTAGATTTGAATTTTTTACAGCAAAATGCTTTCAGCTACATATATTATTAAAAAAAGTACAGTGCGGTTACAACCTTAAAATAAAATTGACTCCATGTTTAATCGTTTAATCAATATTTGACTCATTTAAAAATACCTCAAGTGCACCACGTTTTATCAAGACCTGGTGTTTAAGAGCTCCATAACTTTCCACTTAACTCACAAACCACGTGCGATTACCATAATCTGTAGTTGATAAGTTAAAATTTGCCGTAACAAATGTCTCATAAACAACTTTTGACATGTTGACATCAACGTTGCTAATTTAAGTTGGGGTCTATTAGGTAAAAAGATAAGTTGAAAGTAAAACCGTAATTACCGTTTCCACTCTAAATCGTGCAGTAAATAAAACTGCCAAGTATCAAGCTTTGAATAACGTAATTTAATCTCAAACCACGTCGTATTTGTCCAACAGTAAACGCTTTTACGCTCAGACACTTCTCAAAGGCCATAAACCAGGCGAGCAAACCAGTAAAGCCAAAATACACACGAATAAATATCGAGGTGGCAAAAAGCCTGACGATCTGCGGCAGCTGAAAATGTTTGGGACAGTAAACTAAACCCGTCCTAAAACAACAGCTTAGGGGGCGCTATCCCCTCCCTCGGGATAAACGAAGCAGGGTTGACAAACGACCCCCCGCCGGGAGTCACCCCCCCCCCCCACGGCATGTAATATACACTTTGTCACCCCGGCCTCGGTTTCCTATTTTCCAGCCGATTACTCCTTAATACATCCAGGACTGGCGTTAACCGGCGACACTGCGGCGCTGGAATCTGCTCTCTCGTTTTATGTGATGATCTTCCGCGCCGTGCACATCGCAGAATGCTTCTCTTCTCTCATCAGAATATATCGCGACACCGAGCATCTGTCACGGTGGAATTGGACATTCGCTCGTTCATGCCGTGACCGAGCGAATTAGCAAAACTGAGTGCTTTCATTGTTTGACGCGTTTGTTATGCATTCTTGAGTCATTCTCTCGAATACTGTATAATAAGTTGTGAAAGAAGAACATTTTGAAAATTATATTTGTCTGAACGGATTATCTTGTACTCATCTGAACTATTTTTGTAGCTAAACAAATAAGTTATGAAAATTTAATGAGTATAAATACTAATAAAAATGTATAACTTACATTATAACGTTTCCGTTCTCATTTATGTAATAAATATAGTTTCCCCTAATTAAACATAAAACGATCATTATCAAAATTTGATTTCATTAATAAACAACAGCATTAACAGTTATACATTTTAAGGCAGTTAATTTAACGAAAAATAAATAAATATAAAAATAGTAATAAGTGTAAGTTTTGCAATTATGTTTTAATGCTAAAATCGATCCATTGTTTTACTGATTTTGTACGTTTTATGAAAGAACCGTGGGTCTCATGAATTTTAAATGTATCACAAATTAATTTAAAATACATACGAACTCTTACCAATGCGGACCAATACCCGGTCAATAACAATAGTTGTTGCTGATGCACTATTTAACTATGACTATAATTCATTGTATATTGCATACAACGTGACCGCCATTTTTAAATAGGTCCACATGAGTTATCAGACACCTTGAGAGCCCAATTTAGGGTTCCATTGCCCCCTCCCGCCGATTTCGGACCAATTACCAGCCGGAAGCTCATTAGAACACGCCACGTGGGAAGCTGTGTGCTTTATACCGACATTATGCAAAACTCTTTGTCTGGGCCACGGTAATATGACATAATAAATGGTTCTTCCATCCTTCAACTAAAGTGAATCTATGAAAATACTGTTGGGAAGAGGATGGAACTCTCAACACTGATCACCGATTTATATTCGGCTCTTCAGGTTGAAGTTATTTAAAAAGAAATGTTTAATGGTTCCCTAAAATATTCCCATTTTTCCTCAATAATATAAACTCCATTTTTGTGTGTGCTTTCTTAACATGGCTTTTAAATACTGCCATGTTTCACTGTATTAACCTAAAATCAGTGCATCCCATGACTTTAAAATAATTGTTCGGCAAATTCAGATAAACCTATATTTTGGCTGCGATTAAATTCTTTATATTTCAATCTTATAAAGTAATATTTTAATTATTTTAAACCGTCTTCGTAGCTGATATTTAAGTTCACGTGATATAGTACATTAAAAAAGGTAACAACTACTTATTTAAGAATACTAAAATAAAACCAAAAACTACTCCACACAAATAAATAATTGTATCAAATAAAATATCACATACAACTGTATTATAATTACTTTGGGATTTTGTAACGTCAGTATTTCCCTATAGTTCTTGGATCAAAACACGTAAAATGGCATTTGAATATAATAGGTATCATATGCTAATGTACCCACGTATGCATTGTTATTGCTGTCACTCCTAAGAATGTTTTATATTGTTGATTTTCATTGTGGTTGTTGCCTGATGAAATTTGCAATTAAAACCATCCAAACAATTAATTTATACAAGTATAAACCATAACATGTATTACATTTTTTTATATTTTATTACTCAAATTAGTTAATGATAAACAATCGTAAATGGGTTTCCCGTTGAATGATTATATAAATAAATTCAAGTTTAAATACAAATTATCATAAACATGCAGTAAAACAGTGAATAAAATAAAGTAACGATATTTTACCATCGATTCAAGTATCGGCAACTTTCCAAACAATTTGTTATCCTGTAAAGCGTCCCTATCAAAGCAGCTCTGCCAACATTCCCTTCCAGTCACCGCCCCATCTCCGTTATCACACAATAGTGTTCCATCGCTCTTCATGATTGATAACCGTTCGACACATTGTCGCAGAATCACTCCTCATAAATTATTAAGCCCTTCTCAAGCGTTGACAATAAACTAAACATGATTTAAACATCAAGATTTTAATACTTATTTTATTAGATTAATTAACATTAAAGAGTTCTATTTCAATAACGTATTTTGTGCTGAATATATGATAAATTTATTTGCATGCCTTTATTTGTTCTTTTATTAAATGTCTTTGAAAACAAAACACTTACAGATGACATCTTTATAATTGATACCCGATCAAATTAAAAATTATTTTACAAACATATACTTTGCTACATAAAGTTTGATGTGAATTACGAATATAAAAATAACAACGAGTATTAAACTATGGCATGTGTTAGATAGTTTTTATTTATTTTTTGTTTCACAAATTAATTGATGATAATAATCATAAATGGGTTTCCCGCCCATCGGTATCTAAATAACGTAATCGCCATCTCTCGGTATCGTGCGGCGGACGAGCAGATGCCGCTTCACTATCACAGTACTTAGTTGCCCATGTTTATGAACATGGCTACACAAATTACTAAATTGTTCTCGAATTTATTTGATTCATAAACAGATTGGTTCATAAAAACGGATCGCACCAATAAAGTAAAGCTACTAAATAATGTGAATTAAATAAATTGAATGAGAACTGCGTTTTGCTACAGTCTCTAGTAGCCCTTAAAGCGCAATAGAGTTTGGTTAATACACATAATGTTAAACTGATGCAGTGTATCATGTTCACAAATAAAAACATCAATCACTAAACCTGTAACAATTCATGCACTTTTTCCCCAAGACATTTTGTCGATTACGTACCAACCACACTCTCAGATACGAAAATACGAAAATAACAAGACGGGGCGAGGCATTCGCCCATTGTCCAAATGGGGGCATTGTATTCGACGATAAGCCATAATTTGGCCGGTGGAACTAAGTGTGGCCGAAACAACGTGGAAACAAACAAACGTAGCGGCCATTATACGGTGCAGATAAGGCCGCTCGATGACAAACTGCCCGTGATTGCAGGATCGGGCTGTCATTACACTCGGCCGGCTCAGGCTCAGGCGGGTAACGACGGAGACCACGCGAGGGGCGGGTAAAACAAAGAGCCGCCATTTTGCCGGAGAACACTTGACAAAAGTGTCCGCGCGTGTTTGTTATTGATCTCTTGTTTGGATTGGATATCCCCCACCTCGCCCGCTCTCACTCCTTCCTGGGGACTGGTTCTGGCCAGCCGGGTAGCCGCCGTCAGCAATCAAAGAAATCATGCAATCTCACAGTGTGAATTATTGAAAGAAATGCACACTGTCAATATATATTGCGTTACTAGACCGGTAAGTACTGTTTTAGCATGATAGTTCCAGCGCGAGCCAGAGGCGAGTGCGTGATTTTCATGCGAGTACGGTAAAACTTATCGGGCGTGTGACGTACGATACTTTACATCATACTACTCAGAAATCAGACAGAAACATAATTTTTTAATCATAACGTATCCCTTGCATAAACCATTACGTTTCTCAACTGTTCAAACCTAACCTATAAAAGAACCACCAAGCAAACATTTGCTACTGCTACCAATGCTACCTCTATACATTCCACTGAAGTAACCAATAAACATGCATTAAACGTCGGTTTTCTGCAATCAGCTGAATGTTCTGATCGTTCACTTCCGTTATTTCCGTTTCCTAGCGCTCCGTTTACTGTGCAGTTATCGGCAAAGAGTAACTTTCCAGCTCTTAGTAAGGCACAGAAAACTGGATGATTCCGTGTAGTAAGATGTAAAAGAAAATACATGCATGTCTAAGCCAAGTGACCGTATAGTGGGGGCATAGTATAGAAAGGGGGAAATGAAGATGGGGTATACTTATAGATGTGACGAGCTATTAAATATTGGCGTAACTAACATCAGGATAAAATTGTTTATGGACCGATTATAGTATTTTAAATAAAGTATATTTTGTCGACGTATAATGGATTTAAAATCATTATACAGAATTGTAAATCAGGATTAACCCTTCGGTACTACTATGAACAGTCGGCAACGAAACTAGGCAATTATGCTTCAATTATCATTATGTTCCCTTTAATTAAGGACATACATTTTAAATGAGATAATCAAGGAATCATGCGACCTTGATCGTCCATGACGTGATAAGCGGTCCACTAGCCTTGTAACCGAAACGCCCAAGAATCATCAGAGGAAAACTAGTTGCCGGTGTCTTTTAACTCTTAACACTATTGGTTGCACAACTAACTGTGGAGGGGATGAGACTTTGTAGTTGATTATAGCCTTGTAATAGTCAGCTTATGTAAACTTTGAGCCATAAAACAGATGGAATGAGATACGTCAAATAGCCGTGAAATAAGGCCTAAGATTGTTTGATGGAAGAACTTTTGGAAATTCTGGGTATTTATAGTTCCTCATATCAGGAGATGAGTCGTATGAGCAAGTGTACTCAAAATATAAACATATATTTTAACGAATATTATTATGGACGAAGCAAAGAATTGCATTAACTTTTTATTTTCCATACAATTCCAAATTTAATCTATCATCATACTTTATTTATTTTATCCATTGAAATCAATTACGGACCGATATCCTAAGTTGAAGTTTGATTCTACATGCTGAGCTGACAGATTAGGAACGTAGCCAGACGTAGTCGTCGCAGGGTCCGTGGAGTCCTCACCCCCCCCCCCCTTCTCCTACTAAACATTTTACTAATAATAATGAAATTTAACCCAGTTACAACTGTTTATTATTTTCATAGTCGTATTGTATGACAACCTCATGAATCCAAACGTTTTAAGAATAAAGCGAGGTTAACAAATGAACGTGGTGATATTAGCACAAGTGTCGTCTTAACGCATCGGAAGCTGAAGTCTGTGCGGTTCTCTTCCAAAGCTGGTTTTTATAAACTTATTCACGGTTTTTGATAGTACCTTATTTATATCTTTACAACATTCATCCTTTTACCTACAACCTCTTGTTTTATTCTATTACATACTTTGGAGGCTTACTTACGGTATTTTTCATTTATCTGCAACATAATAGCTCCGTAAGAAACTGCTAATCCATAAGAGCATGTTGAATTTGTGCTATTTTTGCCGCGCAAGAACAAGCGCGGTGACTTTTAGCGTCTCCAGTTCTCAAATTAAAATGTATTTTGATATATCTTTGTAAAATGAAGCGTTTTAGAATGTTCACTGCAATTCCAAAATCGTTTTAGTTCACTCTTGTTTTAGATACATGATGTTAAAATTAATAAGCAATATACCTTAAAACATGGAAAAGGACCATAAACTATTTTGGAATCGCAATATACACTCCACAATTCTTTTCTTTAGAATGGTACATTGCAATTTGTTTTAGAACTGGAGGCGCTAATTAAATGACACTGAGGTGGAGCGGGGTTTTAGGTATATTTTGCATAAATAGGGAACTCTCTTTTTGTAATCATTACTCCTGTGAGTTCAATTTTTATTTATTTGTTAAAATGCAAGTTTTGAAATTAATTGTTCTCTAGTGTCAATCGTTTTGATGAATAAGGGGTGGTAATAATTTTTATGGGTAATCGTTTTCAGGGTTTTATGGTTCGGAGCTAGCAACCTTTGAGTTATCTCATAGCTGATACGCAAAATTTCATTAGCTGGTAGTATTGCTGCTATATGTCCTTATTTTGTAGGAACGGCTCAACGTGTCTGTATTGTACTAAGTAGAGGCAATTTTAGAGTCTAACTTTTAATTGAGAGGGTAAAAATGAGTAAAACGCGTGAAAGTTATTTCACTTTTTTGCCGTCTGCTCTTTACATTTTTAATTTTTTAATGTCATATTATTATTACGTTATTGCTGTGTCAAGTAAAAAGTAAAATTAAAGAAGTAGTTTTAATGACGATTTGAAATAGGAACTTGAGTTTGACTTCATAAAGATGGCGATGCCGGACATCGAACGAGCGAACACGACATCGACGATTTGGTGTATTGTAGATTGCCTATAAATCTTAGTTTATTGTTCTACTTTTTTAAAACTATCCAAGGGTTTCCACCCAGACCCCCTTCCATGTGCTATATCCACCCCCGGACCTACATGGCCGACGGTTGCAATATTCCCCCTAGTATCTCCCTTTGACAAAGGTCTAACACTGTGTTGTTTTGTTAAAATTAATGAATTTCATTTTTATGTAATAATAAACAATCATAACTTTTAAGTTTTACTCAAATTCTGGGTAGTATAGATGACTGCTTGAAATTAAATTTAAACGTCTAAAATTATCTGAAATAACAATTTTGCTTGAACGATTTCAACATTTTGGAGGGGAGAACCCCGGACCCCGCGGTCGTCTGGAACCCCCTCTACCCAAAATCCTGACCGCGGCCACAGACGGGTGCTTTTGAGATGGTCAAACATTTTCTGAAACTTAGTGTGTGCATAAAGTAATCCATTTTACCACTTTTATATTTGTATTTACTGATAAAACCATCCAATTTTTAAGATTAGAACTTAACGAAACATTTTAACAATTGACGTGTTTACAAAAGTAAAATAATATTTAATTTTCAGTATATTTTTTATTTATTTTAATTTAAAAGAGGGTGGCGGCCTCTTTTAATATGCTTTTTTGTATTACTTAACGTTAAATACGTGAGATACTTACGTTTATGATAAAATAATAATTGTTTAATGATTGTCAAACTATTTGAGTTTAAATTTTAAGAAATGCGGACAATTTCGACTTATTCCTGTACAATGGTATTGGATCTTAATTATATTTTTAGTTACTCATAAGCTACTGACAAGTTTACCTAAGTTAGTTCAAAAATCCTAAATTAATTGCCACAGTTTACAACGTGTTTTCAAAATAAAATTTCTACGAAACCCCAAGTTTTCCTTTGCCCGGCCGCGCACTGCCACGACAAGACGTCTTGGCCTTTTTTGTCTCCTGACGTCGAACAGCTGTCGAAAGTCATAAATTTTGTATACAGTTTTATAGACGGATCAGACAAGACAAAATATCTTTTTTCAAAAAAGATATTTTGTCCTGTCTTGTCACGCCCTTGGGCGGAATAACTTATTTTGTTACGTTAAAAAAATAATGATAAGTCGACTTTTGCTGATCTAAACATTACTTTCAGAGAAGAGGTTTTGATATACCTTACCCAAACAATGCTTTACCATTCTCAGACTAAGTTTTGCACTCTTCAGCTGACTTCAAAACCAAAGAAAATCGCAAGAACGTGTGGTGTTTAATGTGTTAGAAGACTGTGATATTAGATAAAAAAAAAAACTTAGTCGACAGTTGTATTATGATGAAAAGTATCATTCGTCGCTCGAAAGCGTTTTCCATGCTCAACAAGGTTCGTGTGTAAAATGCTATCTTGCCTCGAATTGGTCATTTTCCCAACTAGTAGTGAAATATAATGTTATCATACTGTATGAAAGAAACCGTTTTCCGTTCTCTTCATCCTCCGTAAAATCTCACTTTTTAGTACTAGTATTAAAAAATTAGCTTTGATATTTTCTAGTGCGCTTATGTCAAACGTTATTTTAGTGTTATTTTTTCATTATTTTATATATGCTGAAAGTGTTGCAATCAAAATTTAAAGTTTTGTATACAAAAGAAATTTAAACATTGTAATTGACGTAATAGTCAACTTCAAAGAAACGATTTGTAGTCAGGATTTCAACGATTAAAATTTAACTTCCTCAGAATCATAAAAAAAGTTTTTCCATCACACGGAGCAAAAGTCCTTGACTTAGTCTCGCTTGTAAAACACGGTTGCGCACCAATAGTTACCACTATTTGCTCCTTATGATGAAACCCTCTATTCAATAACAGCTCTCAGTCGTGTCTGAGTCTATAACAATTAGGATTGAGTGAGTCGGTCGTCAGCGCGAGGGAGGAGACTGAGTGACGGCTCCCCAGGGCAGCGACCGCTGACGGCTGCTTCCTGCCGGTTACTTCGGGGTGAAGACTGCACGAGGTGTTAACCAAGTAACAAAATGGACCTATTAGCTTATATTCAAATCTGTTATAAATATTTATCTGTTATATAAAAGATCGTGTATATAACAGTCAGCAATTAAAGCTCTAAAAATATATATCGGTTTTTTTCTCAATTTTTTTTGGACTGGGAATATCTCAAGTACGAAACATATCCACACCTTTGTTCAATTTTTAATACAAAAAAATAAATTACCGTATAATATAATTTATATATTACACATAATGTA
This sequence comes from Flexamia atlantica, assembly GCA_035578135.1. Taxonomy (NCBI): domain Eukaryota; kingdom Metazoa; phylum Arthropoda; class Insecta; order Hemiptera; family Cicadellidae; genus Flexamia; species Flexamia atlantica. Next base: position 90,523,691 of record JAQJVK010000001.1, read on the forward strand.
GCAGTTTATTATGTAGGTAGTATAGAATTTAAAACTTCCTATGGCTACGACCTGTGTATACAGAGCATTAAGGAACTGACAAAGAGTTTTATAATAATCGAATTAATTATATGACATATTTGCGTTTGCTGATTCGATCAGCTAGGTTCAACTATCGATCAATACTAAATATTTAGTGGTAATATTTGATGTACCAAAATGTTTAGTGTGATACGTATATTCTAGACTAAATTTAATTTAACCACTGTAAACAAAATATTACGCAAACAAGGTTAGGAGATCGTCCCCTAAGCAGTATTTATACGGAGGCTGGCGGAGGAATTCATCACGCAGCGGCAGTGGTGACTAGATTGCGTCGCTGACAGATCGCAGGCCGAATACAAACACCACCGCCTCCTTGATTGAGAGTAACTCCCTCCGAATCCACCGTTAATGTAGATGTATACGACCTTCTATTGCCCCTATATCTACATTAGCCTCCTAGTTTGTAACGCTTTATCCTGCAATCAGTGGCCAACAGATAATCCGTATCTCTGATTGAAATTTAACGCCTGGTCTGAACAGCTGGAATTGGATTCGTTTCAAATTGAGCTATTTAGGCGTGTACTGTAAACTAATGATGGTTTATCTAGATGTGAATATAAAATATTCTTATATTTATTTAACGCTGATAATGTGGTTAGAGAAGTTGACTGTGAGGTTTAAAATAAAACACATCCGTTTATTTGTTTATGTTTCAGAAAAATAGGAAGTAATATTTCCATGTGTCTGTTCCAACTCTTCTTCAAGCCACCTCGTTTCAAAACAAGTTTGAAATACTAATGAAGAAGTGACAGGTACAAATGCGGTTCCTCGGAGAACAAATTAATAATCACACACCGCGCTGAAGCCGGGAAACCGTTAGTGGCCGCTAATTAAATAGTTACAAATCGCAGACGCGGGGAGCGCTAGAACAATGTCCGCACCAATTAGTGGTGGGTAAAGTAGGGAAATAAATCGCGCGGGGTGTCGCCCCAAAAACTTATTTAGAGCCGTAAAACTTCGCATTGCGCCGCACCTGGGTCAGTAAATTATAAGAGACAAGCAACGCATTCTAGTGTCGTGTTCGGACAACATCATTAACCTCTATCTAACCGCTTCCGATCAATCTTAACGGCGATCCCAGTGGCCAATTAGTGAACTACCTTCAAAGCCGCCAGAAATAGAGTTAAGGGAAGAGGTAATTCGGTCTCCCCGATGTCAATTGCGCGTGCCCCATTCTTCGACGACTTATGTGCCCTGTTTTAACGCACCGTTGGCTTGAGCAAAGTTTCGGACGGCTTTACGCCTGCAGTGATGAATAACTCGATATTTATGGAGCTATTTCTATCCGCTTCCCGGGCGTGAACGCGTTTGAAACCTCTACCGCTTTGTACTGCAGCGCCAGCGCTTGAGTAACAAGAATTCTAAGATCCAACGAGGAAATTTATCAGGAAAATATTTAATAAACTATGTTTGGATAAAAATTGTTTTGTGTAGCATTTGAAAGTTAAAAAATATCATAATCACGACTCAGTATTTCCAATAGTGAATTGGCTTGTAACCTCTACCTTTGATCTATATAATTTATAAATAATTTTTTATAGATCTATATACAACAAATATGAGATATGCATTTAGCTTTACGAAGAATATGGGTTTTAGTGGGAAGAAGTACACTATACATTGTCCCTATCTTATCTCACGAGTCGCTCGCCTTTGGTGGCGCCCTTCACTTGCGGTGGCCCCGTCCACGTTTACATCAGTGTAGTCAACTGGCGGGGATCTTTATGGCACTGGGATTGGTCGACGGTCTACTGAAAAGGTTTATTGCTACGTTACATCAGAGAGAAAGGAACATCGTCGTCTCCCTGCGACATCCCGACAATCGTCCGCTGATCCGCTGATCGACGGATCGCAGATTGAATTATTAAACATATTTTATTTGAAAACAAACTCTTAAAGAAAATGTCATCATTGATGACCATCGTGGTTACATACCTTATGAAATACCTTTTTATGTTATTAAAGCTAATTTAAAATATTTTTTAAATACAAGTAGGTCTACCATGTTTTGCGAAGATTTGGGAGGTTGGTTTAAGGTTTTAATTTCACAACACGTCTCACAGTGAAGTGATATGAACCGCTCTGTGCAGCTTGCTTTTCGCTGAAATTAGAAGGCATGATTAATAACAGATCCTTCCCTTCCGCGCCTCATCCCCAAGCCCCAAGACGCCACTGACGGCCAGGAAGTGTTCTCACGAGGCGCCCGGCGATGACGGATGAAGTGCCGAGTGCGCCACCCCCTGCGACGCTATCATCACCGGGCTCCCCGCGGCGCCACCATCCCCTGAGGGAGCCACCGCCACCGCTCGCACCTCGCCTGCCGGGTGTCACACGTAATGATTTGTTCTTGACAACAATTGAGAATTCAAAAAATAGACCTGCATGTTTCTAGCTTCTGCTTCAGAATGTTAAATAAGTTTAAAGGATTTGTGTTATAAAGCTCCAACATCTAAATGTAGATCGAGTGTCAAAATCATTTAGTTTTTACAACAGTACCCAAATTAGATGGATATGAAACCATAAATACTTGTAATGAACCCAAGGAGAAGAACATGCGCACTAAACGATGTGAATTAATTTCGATTGCATTACTAGCTGAGCGGAAACAATCATCTCAGTTCGTAAGTTGACATGTTTTGTGACACATTACTTCTCGACGTGTATTATGCCAGCCTATGATGTTTACACGAGGGTCCGTATTAACTTTGACGCACAGTTACACGTCGCTCTGCTGTGATTGAGTCGCGGTTGATGGCCGTCTGCAGATCAAAGCGGCAGATTGCTTCAGCTCTGTTTACAGCGACGGGTGTTGCTTGGTCGATATGACGGCGAGTGCTACGAGGCTGCGCACCCAGCAACAGTCGCACCTGGTTTTGATCAATGTTACTAATTAAAATTTGTTTAAATAAAAAAACATTTCATTTCCCTCATCTAGATTGATTTTAATAAATCCATGGAGAGTAAATGTAATCCCAAGTCCTCCTAGAGTGTTTATGGTGCCAGTGTGATGTGAAAAATTATTGTGTAAATATTTTATAATGCCAGAGTATATTACGATAACGTTCAAATTGAATTCATTAACAGAAAAACGCCAATAACTGATACAGTAATCGCCGTGAACGAAAAAATTATCGGTTCATAATAAAAATTTTATGAACATACTATAACGATAGTATATGCAAAACTAACACCTTTATATTTACTTGCTTGTATAAGAGTAATTTTTAAAAGGCTTTTGATTAGACTTTCTCAGTGCAATTTCTATCCAATATGTTGTATTGGGGAAACATAAGGCACTCGGCATCGGATAATATACAGGCGATACCAGGAACAGGTTAAATATAAAATATCACATTCAAGCGTATGCGTAATTCCAAGAGCATATAAGAGTGGACAATGTAAATTACTTAGGAAATTAATTATATAATATCCGTCATGGACTGGTGCTTTTTGGAAGAATATTAATAACGGTTTGAATTATGGCATCATGTACAAAAGCATAGCTCACTTTATGGAATGTAAAGGCAAATTTCTGGCCACAAAATATCCTGAGTTTTTTTTTAGAAAATGAAATGTCTTAATCTTAAAAAGAATTAAACTAATTACAATAATTTATAATTAGAATCGTTCTCTCTTACTACATAGCGGAAACAAACAGTAAACATCCGATGGACGATGGAGTCAGTTCAGTTATAAGATCTTTAATATTCGTTCTTTTATTTAGTGGAAAACCTTGACGATTTCAAGCGTTTAATAAGTTATCACAAATAATGTTATTATTAATGATTCGTTAATTTGGTGTATTGAAGATTGAAGGTTGCAAGTAATAGTTAATACTATTTTATGATGATTAAAAGCCTACCTTATTATACACATCTTGTGAAATGAAATGAAAAAAAATATTTTCGAGGAGAAGTTGAAGTTAGGACCAGCAAGTCCTCTACTTCTTAACGTTTTGAAAAAATAACAATAAATGATAGTAATGACAAGGACGTACAAAACGAATAAATAAATCAAAGGTGTGGTTCAGAGGTCATAAAAGCTGTATCATTAAATTCAAATTCAAGTTTACTTTTAAAACGATGTCAATTAAGATAAGCAAATTTTCAACTGGAGCTGGCTGCAGTCTCATCTCCGCAATGAGAGCCTTCCTGTTTTATCGCTGATCTCCGACGAGGGGCGGGGGTGAGCAGGCGCGCAGGCGACCAATGGCAGCGCAGGATGAGGATTTATACCCACAAACTAAATCCTCACTTAACTTCAGACACTCTGTTTTTGTTAGCAGTCGACATTCCAGCCCCATAGTGTCTCTTTATGTACTTCTCTGAGATTTCGTGTCTTGCGGATGGTTTGCTCTCTGTTGCTTCATCATGCAAATTTCAGTAATTTATTTTTATATCCATATACCAAGGATCATTCCGATATTCGATTGATTCATTTATGTCGACAGGTAACCCCATGACATCAAACGAGTGCGTAAAATCATGTTTACAAGATGTCGATTTCTTTATCACTTACTATTAACTAAAACCTTATAAAAACCATTAGGCCAACAAGACTGAATTAAATAATAACAATATTTGATACTATGGCAGTGAGATAGAAAAATGCAAAAAGGCCAAAATGCGGCAGCAGGCATCAACAAAAATAAGAGTATTATGTAACTTTTAACCCCGTTCAATTATGTCCACATTTGATAAACGAGAGAATCGCTGGAGTTGATTATGTTTCCATTATACTTATTTATATTTCCATTTTATTATTATTAATGTTATTCAATTATATTTAAATATGATACTATAAATTGAAAAAAAAGATATTCCGCTCCCTTGTGTAAAAGTTTCCCTTCCACTTATTTAAAATTATTATCGTCCTACCCAGTTAACCTAAAAATTATTTCGTTTCATTTTTCTCATCAAGGGATGATAATGAGACATGACTAAGCTTTGAAACTGCTGAACCATTACATTATTAGTCTAATGTCATTTGGGTGAAGAATGCGTATACAAATTTCTTAAATTGTTCATATGAAATTACGTGTATTTTTTCCTTTTTTGTGTAAGGAAACATCATAAACAAAATAAACTTCGTACCTTTTCAATGGCATAGAAAAACTATAAAATTCAAAAATATTAAAACAAGTTGAGGGAGCATAAAGACTGCAAGTCGTCACGCCGATGACGACGGTTGACTCAGTATCGCCAGCCTTGTCGATGGCATTAACACCGCCACATTGAGCGACACGTTCATTCCCGGAAACATTCAATGCCGATTAATATCACCATGAACCGCTCGTTCAGAGACAAAACCGCATGGCGTCATGCTCCGAACAGTCGCAATGGAACTTCGTCGCGGCTGAGCAAATCTGTCTTTCAGTATCGTGACTAATTCATTCTTATGAGCTAGAATATCACGGAAAGATTAGAAAAGGCACTTGATTGTAAATTGACTATTGACTACAGTTGGTGTGAACTAGTTTAGTGGTGTTTTGTTTGTACCACAAATATATATTTAATTTTCATAAATCTACGGTACCCACTATTTTCATCTACGCCGTTCGGATGGCTTCTGTATTATTAGTCCGTTCCGTTAATGACTGCAGTTATTTAGGACACCATAGATTCAACTTTGTACAGTTTATAACTTTAACAGTATATAGTTCTGTATAGGCAACAGTTGAAGCTACCGTAGTGTTTTAACAGTAATTTTAAGTTACAAAAAAAGTGTATTACATAACATAGGTAAATAAAAAATAAAAAGATCCGTATAGGTATATTTCACATACCACCACCTTTGCCTCCTCTCATCCTTCACATGGGTTCTTGCGGGGTACGTACAAACTCGCCAACATTTTTGGGACTGTTTCTAATATACAAACTCGCCAACTTTTAATTATGTGCAAGAACTAGGGTCAGGAATCCGGCCGGCCACATACAAACTCGCCAACTTTTGACCGCGGGCAGGTACCTCTCCCTCTTCCCCTCCCCCGGCTCGGTGACAATTTGTTAGCCGGACCTCTGCGTACATACCTCCGCTACTGCACCTGCATTCAAGTCTATATTCATTAAGAATTACACTACTTAATTGCTACTTAACGACTGTATTCTATAGCATTGGAATTACCTGTAGTTCAAGCAAGTCAAATACAAATTTTAGTCAAATTAACTATAATTAAATAAATATTAAGCATATGGAACATGTTGGTTTTAAAACCTTCATGGTAATAAACGTTTAAAACCATATAAGAGGACGATAAATACAGTACATCATATTTACTACTAATTGCCACATATTAAAGACACCGATGAAACTGTTGCAAGGTGACTAGTCGTTTATTTTCGTTGATTTTGCAGCAGTAATCTTCACTTTTCGTTTTGCGCTGGGACTCATTTTGCAAAATTAACAACAATCGACGACCAGACACCTTCCAGTTTCATCGGCGTCTTAACATGGGGTAATTCATAGTAAATATGCTGTACTGTTTTTATCTGGTGGGTATTAACGTCCGCACTATTGAATACTACGTTCATAGGACCGTCCTCATAATTAGATCAGTTCGTAAAACTGTTAACCGAGGAAATTATGGTTCGGATTCCACGTTAAAATGTAGGTCCCTTAGTTGTCATTGGCTGTTGGGCTATTAATTAACAGTCCTGTCGAAGGAACATGTCGGCCTTAGTCAGTACCAAGACTACAAGAACGCGCCACTATCATCCTTCACTCATCTGTTCATTCTGTTAAAATACCTACCTGGGTAGGTCGCCATTTCAAGTAATGTATCTAATGTATCTAACGTTTTAAAACCAACATGTTCCAAATGGTTAGTAATCATTTAATTATAATTATTTTGACTAAAATTTGTATTTGACTTGCTTGAACTACAGGTGATTTCAATGCTACAGAATACAGTCGTCAAGTAGCAATGTTAAGTATAATTCTTAATAAATATAGACTTGAATGCAGGTGCAGAAGTGGAGGTCTGTACGCAGGGGTCCCGGCTAACAAATTGTCACTGAGCCGGGGGAGGGGAAGAGGGAGAGGCTTCCCTGCTCACGGTCAAAAGTTGGCGAGTTTGAATGTGGCCGGCCGGATTCCTGACCCTAGTTTTTGCACCTAATTAAAAGTTGGCGAGTTTGTATATAAGAAACCGTCCCAAAAATGTTGGCGAGTTTGTATGCAGCCGTTCTTGCGAAACCCGAATTTCCACCGGCAGCGGGTCGCGAATCAGTTCGGCATGCAAACAACGAGCCGCTCTCCGATCAATCATTTGTTTCAAAAGCGCCGGGAAAAAAGAGGGCGATCGAGTCGAGCGGAGCCACTTTCTACAAAATGGCGGGTCGAGCGAAGCGTGCCGATCAATTGAATATCGCGGCGCTATTGGGCGACGAAGACACGTAAACCGGGGACAAAGAGTGGCCCGTGCGGCGACCACACAGGCCGAGCAAACAATAGGCCCATAGCTGTCATGCCAATTAATTCGAACCAGTTCTAAAGAACCTGCGATAAATCAGTGTGATTGCTATCGCCTCACCTGCGCCGCCCCGGGCGGACCTTTCGGCTACATTATGTCCTTTTCAATGTAAAGTTTATTAAATTTTAAAATTTACGTAGTGAATATGATTTAATTTTACAACTTTAACGTCACTATTTTTATGTTAAAGGGATGGGTTGGTTGCGTAAGGTCACATATCCACTCAACTCAAAATAATTCCAAAATGTCTTAGGCAAATATGATCGATGTGAAACCAACGTCGTTGATTTACTGCTCAATTTAGGGAGCAGAAAATATTTTTCATTAAAAAGCAAATAATATAGACCGCATTGGAAACACTAACTGATCATGAAATTGAGTTTTTAATATAATATTGACTAATTGACAAATGTCAAGGAAACGTTGGTGCAAATTGTTGAGTAAGTGTTTCCAAACCATAATTTTCGGATAAAGAATTTCAGTTGAAATATATGTACATCCCTACGCATGTCCCTTAACCTACTTTAAAACAGTTGGTCTATTTGTCGATGTTTTCTATTCGATTTTTATCACAACTAATCCTAACAAAATTAATCAACTCATCTTAGTCATAAGGCTTTCATCTATTCCAGCGCGTAGTCATCCTTCACTCTTATTACCGTTAAAATGCGCTGCCAGTGCTATGTCCCGATATTAGTAGCCTAATAAATAATCTCTGTCGATTCGATTATTTTGGGTTTTTATTTTTCACTTCACTGAATCCGCTCATTTTTGCTATCAGTTTAGAAGGCAGTGAAGTTAAGATATTTCCACATTTTTTCTATTTAAAACTATCTAGACGTCAACGATTTAGGGGTATAATAATTAAGAAGAACCGATCGTTGAAACCCCTGAACCTTTTGGAACGACGATGACAAACAACATTTTAAGTAAGTAGGCCTAAAAACTATGAGTACCGTTTTTGGGTAAATAGAGAAACTAGTCAACTCGAACCTTCAAGTATTTTGCAAAATTTCAAGATAAATCTAGTAGCGTAAACTTGACTCGAAAAACTCAATACTATTTTCCTTCAATTGCATAGCAGTTGAGGAGTATTTATGTTGTTGCATCTAAAACTTTGTTGTCTTGCATTAAAAATTTGTCTTTTCCTCGAAACGACCACCGGAATACAAAAGATCCTGATTCTTTTGTTCCCCGCGTAGTTAGCAGTTTCTGGCAGAAAGTTGCCGTCACGTCGAGGCAAAAACCACTTCCGTCGTCCTCGGCTACGGGCAAATTATCGTGATGGCACTGCCGAAAAACCGATCTCTTTCAATATACTTACTTATCAGGCCGGATCGAGTCTGAAGAAAGAGGGGACAATTTCGTCAGCCAATTTATGCTAAAATGACATCGCGGGCTAATTCAATTTCGCGCTCCGCCGGTTACAATTTCCCGCTAACCGCTTCGCACGCTGCCTGATTGCTTTCCTTTAATTTGTTAAATCACATACTTAATTAACCCACGCGCTTTACAAACAAGATGGCGGCGGCTGGAGAGAATCGCGGCTGCCGTTCAATCGCCGAGCAATTCTCTTTTTCCTCTCTTTCCGCTTCTAGAATAGAAAAGTCCTTTAATTTATTCTCCGCAAGAAAGAGAACAAAGAGTCGGTTGCAGTGTCACCCTCTGTGGTTGACAATAACAAAAGGGCTTTTAAACACTGTCAGGGAATCAGGACTATTTATTCTTCATGTGTAACAATACAATATTGCCTGAAAGTCGTAGAAAGGGCAATAAGTTTAATATTTTACAAAGTTTAAATTTTTACTTCCGACAACGACCACACTCAATAAAGTTGAAGTATTGTTTTAAGCTTTTTTATATCGGAAGGTCAATGCTTTTTAGCTAAAGCCTTTCTGCCAGCTATAAAAATAAAAGTCTTCTATCGGCGATGATCTGTCAATATTATAAATATTTAAAAAAAATCAAGTATTTGACTTGAGCAATTGTGCAGTTGGAGCTGGTCGCGGTCGCATTACCATAGCCAGATATCGGCCTATCAATCGCGGCTCGTTACGGCGCGGCGCGGCCGACATCCCCGCCCGCGGGCCCGCGTTTGATCGCGCCTAAACACCTTGTAATTTGATCTATTCCCTTAACGGCCAACTAATATTAATGTTGAATAAATCAGTAGCTTCTCGGTTTGTGGTTGTTACCGAGGTCCCGCCATTAGTGAGTTCCTGATGACAGGACTGCAGAGGGGGTCTAATACTAACTAATAAACGCGCACTGCCATAAAGCTTGAAAGTTTATACAAGTCCAATATCTGGGGTTCAAATACGAAAAAAAACAAACAAACAAAACATGATGGGTTTGCTGATAAAACAGTGTTTACTCCATTCAAGGCGTTAATTGAAATTATTATTTCCATGTTAAACCTGATGCAACACGAATCCGAAGTTTTGTGGGCTCCTAGAGCTCTTTCCTGAAGTTACCTTATCATGAATTTCGTTTCTTAAAAAACAAACCACCCCGAGACAAACTCCATTCTGTTGACGCCTAAATTATTTAGATTGGTATGGAACTGTTGGTGATGGAATGTTTATCACAAAAACCCCCTAGCGTATTAAATAGGAATAGATTACTTTACTTTGATTTTGTCATCCCTAAATGATGGACCAAACATGGCTTATATGATAGGAGTGGATCACAATACTTGATCTATGTTTTTGGTTGGAGATGGTTCAGAAATGTATTTTAGGATAGCCTAACAAAAATAGTATGCTTCTTTATAGCGAAGGGAGCCTACATTTAACTGTTTGTTTAGTTGGGTGTTTATTTATTTAATGCATGTCTATTTACTTTTACAGAGAAACATTTCTGTCATCTAAAGCTATGTCTCCCAGAATAATAAGTTATAGGTCTGAATATCGAGGACAGCGCTAAAAAAGACAATATTACCTCTTAAGGTGTAAACAAATACACCCAAAGAAAATTTACGAGGCCATGTATTGATCTCGTACGAACGACGAACTTCGCCACGTCGGATCAGTTACCGGGAGCCGTGGATGTATTTCAGCCAAGAGCCGACAACGCCGGGTTCACCACGTCGGATCAGTTACCGGGAGCCGTGGATGTGTTTCAGCCAAGAGCCGACAACGCCGGGTTCGCCACGTCGGATCAGTTACCGGGAGCCGTGGATGTGTTTCAGCCAAGAGCCGACAACGCCGAGTTCGCCACGTCGGATCAGTTACCGGGAGCCGTGGATGTGTTTCAGCCAAGAGCCGACAACGCCGGGTTCGCCACGTCGGATCAGTTACCGGGAGCCGTGAATGTGTTTCAGCCAAGAGCCGACAACGCCGAGTTCGCCACGTCGGATCAGTTACCGGGAGCCGTGGATGTGTTTCAGCCAAGAGCCGACAACGCCGAGTTCGCCACGTCGGATCAGTTACCGGGAGCCGTGGATGTGTTTCAGCCAAGAGCCGACAACGCCGGGTTCGCCACGTCGGATCAGTTACCGGGAGCCGTGAATGTGTTTCAGCCAAGAGCCGACAACGCCGAGTTCGCCACGTCGGATCAGTTACCGGGAGCCGTGGATGTGTTTCAGCCAAGAGCCGACAACGCCGGGTTCGCCACGTCGGATCAGTTACCGGGAGCCGTGAATGTGTTTCAGCCAAGAGCCGACAACGCCGGGTTCGCCACGTCGGATCAGTTACCGGGAGCCGTGGATGTGTTTCAGCCAAGAGCCGACAACGCCGGGTTCAATAACGAGCCGCCGCTCACTGATTACCGAGCCGACCTATAATCTCACAAACCGCTTCGCACTTACTGCTCACGCACGCTCCTCCGTCTCACTCCTTCCATCATACTCTTCTCCTTTAGTCCTTTCTATATACTTCCTGCTCTCTCTTCTGTGTATAGGGTTAACGTCATAACCTTTATATCAGATCATTCGTTTTTTGTGCTCTGAACATCTTAAATACTGGTTGATTGTGAGACTTCTATAATAGTTAGTTATAGCTTTAGCTTTGAACAACACATGGGTCAACATAGCCTTTTAAACATAAAACACCATGAATCAATCAATCAACCATTTATTGTCATCCGACTGCATACAGCATTGACAAACGTCACAAAGTAAATGTTCACAGAACACTTAATACAAACAAAGTAAGTACAATAATAATGCTAAAAAAAGATTGAATGTGGTATAAAACTAACTTGTATCATTTAAATACTCAGATACACTGTAAACTCTTCCCTAATCGAAAAGGTCCTCAGAATCGCATGAGGCAATTTTAATTTTTCTTCCATTAAAATTTTTCTTTTTTATGCCCTTTAATTGGATATGTCACAAAGGGTATGTTGCCATTTGAAAATTTTAAGTTAGGGGTTGGGGTGAGAAGGGGGTTTGGGGGGATAAAGTTTTCCTGTGAAATTGACTTCCCCCTGCGTTGGTAGACGTTTCCAGAAAACAGAATACTAAAATTTATTTTTGTTTCTGAATAAATTAAAACGCAAGTTGTAAAATAAAACACCCTGTATATCTTTTACATTGTTAACAAAGGTTTTTCATTTTTTTTAACTCGATTATTTATTTTTTATGTTGTTTTTCTTTAACTGTAATTATTTTGTTTTTTTTGCTATGATCTTTTTGTTATTTTTCTTCTACTTTATATTTTTGTTGTGTAACTAAAACGCATCGAGATAAGGACTCAGATCACGCACAGGTCATTCGACCCATGTGATTTTTTTGACATAATTGTAAATAGCTGTAAATTTATTCTAAAGAATAAAACAAATTTATTTGATTTGATTTGATTTTTTGTAACTCCTAAACCGAGAGCACGCCGCTTTTCTTAGCTTTATATCTTGAAGAAAGTTTAAATCGAGTGGACCTAGTTGTGTCATTTGTTACAACATAACTTAAGTTTTTAAATGTCTACAAATTTCAAAACATTTAGTTGAAACTTTTAAATGAGACGCAAACCCGCTCATCAAGCCGCGAGAGCCCCATAAACTCATCATCCCGCCTGCCACAATTCTGGATATTTATCGCCCCTAAAGCTGGGACGGTCTAATAGAGCGGTGTTTATGCAGGGATAAATTCACACTCGTGGGACTAATGGAGGGATATTTCGTGTCGTCATTGGCATCACTGTCGCATTATTACTCCGCTCCGGTTTATTTTTAATTCCCTCTGGAAGTTCGTAACGGCCTGACGAAAGATATCTCTTGTGTATGTCTAAATCGGCTGTCAGCGTAGGGTCTGTGGCTAAATTAAACACGTCTCTCAGTTCAGTTTATGGTCTCTTGGATGCTATTTTATAGTATTTTTATGTTAATATAAGTGTCCTCATTATGGTTAGTAAAACAAAGTTATAGCTCAAATTTTGGAATTATTTCTTTTACGAGTGCTACTATAAAATTCACAAAATAGGACGTATGTCAAAAGTAAACCGCGAGTCATAGGAGAACGTGTCACATAAATTTTATCGAAGCTCCAAAAATTTAAATGTCTGTTAAATATTATCACTTTATACAATTTTCAAAACTAATCCTACTTTTTTAATATTTCAATTAGTTTAGTTGGCTTTAAAATATGAATCAAATAAGAAATCACGTAAAATGAGTGTCCAAAATTTAGTCCCCTGTATGGAATTTTTAGATCTTTGTTTTCCGTCTTATAACAGCCAGTTTCACCCGTAGCACGTACAGTAAGATGTCGCCATGTCGCTTTGGAATGTTACACCGCACCTCACATGAAAGTTATGAGTTCCAGGAGCAAGGTGCTTCCGAAAGGAACGGGGTCACTAAAGCGTAGTTATGTCCAAGTTATGTCACCGCCAAACGACAGCGGTTTGAAGACTGGCACTCCCAAGTGCGGTATATGAGCGTTCGCGGAACATTGAGGCAGTAAACCTGTGGAAACCTCGAGTGTAACACGAGACTAAGACGTTACAACTGCACCGAGTACAGAGTGTGATATAAACGAAGTCACGTGATTGACTAAATTAGTATATGTTCTGTCATTAAGTGAGTGACATTTTTTAGCGCTTTTGCATTTTTTATGTTAACAATGCTCTTAATTAAGTGTTGACAAAGATAAGAAATGAGTTCAGAGATGAGAGTGAACTTGGCTGAATAAACTGAGGATTAATAAAATCTCTTTGATGAAATTGCAAACTCGAAAATATCCTAAAAATGTGTAATGAAATCTACATATTGTGCGATCAAGTTTATTAAAAAAGAGAACATTATTTATTATGTTTGTTATTACATTACATGCTGTTTTAACATTATTGTTTTTTGTATTAATAACTATTGATGTGTTTGGAAACTTGCATTGAATCCCATAGAGATTGCACTTTGGTTTCTTATACTTAGCTTAATGAAATTCACTGAAGCTAAGTTAGGTTGGTGATACGAGTTAGTTATTAATCAATCGCCCACAAACGTGAAATTACCTTTTGTTGAGGCACTTCAACCCAAGCCGAGGCTGGAGACATATGTCATGACATAAATCATATTTACATAACAGAACGTTCACCTGGTGAGGAAACATAAATTAGTGGCGAGAACCAAATATTAAACCTACTAAATAATCATGACACGAGCTCGAGCCCCCCACAAAAACGTGTTAGTCCGTATCAATCAGAAAAAGAAACCCGAGTGGAGTGGGTAAATCGTGTTGACCACTCCTCGCCATAGATAAATAGCGTAAACACGTGACGTGTAGAGAAGAGGTGAGCGGAGAGCCCCGAGGCCTGTGGTTGCGGGACCTCCCACCACGAGCGCTAGCGTTCAGGCCACACACCGCGCCGCCATCTTGCTTTCTTACGCCCGATTGAAATATCAATTGCGGCTGATTAATAGGTGAATCGGTGAATTATGCTAATACCGAGATCTGTCATGCCCGGTCAGCTGTTATTACAATTTCGTGAATTTAAAATTATAATTCGCTTCCAAACTCGCATTAGCTGTGTGTCACGAGATTGTTCTTGCCTCTGAGATAACCTGATGCAATCTGGAAGTTGGAATGGATAATCAAATGTTACAGAACCCAGCATATACAATAACGAATCATTATTTCTTTATCATCTTTTGATGCAATCGTCACAAACATTGCCGCAGGTATTAATGAAACCTGCTTAGTTTAGAACTACACGTTAACAAATAGTTATATTTAAAAAAAAACTTCTTGTTACGAATCAGGCGGAATGTTGTGATGTTGTCCACTATTACGTTGATGGTTATGGTTATATAGTATGTTTACGTTACTAGGCCGGAAAGTACTATTTTACCGGACGAGCATGATAGTTTAAATCATAACGCATTCCTTGCACAAAGCACTACGATTATCATTTTTCAAACCTAACCTAACCAAACAAACATTTGCTATTGTTACCAGTGCTGCAGCAGCATTACTAACATTCCTCTAAAAATTAACCAATAACCATGCATTAAACAGTTTTCTGCAAATTAGCTGATAGTTTACTTCCGTTTCCAGTAATCGTAATCCAGAAAACTTACCGGCCTAGGCTGAAAAGTTTTCTGGGCTGATATCGGCAATGGGTAACTTTTGAGCCAACAAACAGGAACAGAAACCATTCATTTCTGTGTCAGGATGATGACAACATTTTTTTTTTAATTTCAACACATGTCCACTGTATTGAATGGTAGGTAGAAGCGTGAATCTATAACTCTATATAAGTATATAGTAATAAGAAAAAATATAGTGTATGGTATTCTAAAACTTTATAACAGAAAGTATACTGTTGGATAATATTGCTATTATGTGGAGTATTGTATCTTGCAGAATCCCTAAAAAAAAACTCCTGTATATCGTACAGGAGTGGTGGTTTGGCCCTTTTCCAGGAGAGTGAGATACTTCCATGGCTTACTAAGGTTAACACATTTATTTCCTGATCTTTGCTTTGCCTTTTGTTACCTCTTGTGTCTTTCAAGCCCACAATGTAGTCGCTTTCAAAAATATCATGTTGGAACTCCACCGTGTCGCAACCAGGGCCGCCGAGAGGGGGGGGGCAAAGGGGGCAAATTGCCCCGGGCCACAAAAGGAAGGGGGCCACATTTTGAGCAGAGAAAATTTTTTTGTGGATTATTAAAAATTAGGATATTTAAATGAAGAAGACCAATATGAAATGAAAAATTAGAAAATACATAAAAATTATAGTCTTAAAAACGTGTATTTGTCTTATTTTGATACATTTTCATTTGGTTCTCTGACGTCTCGTCAGGGGCCTCCCGAGGTTAGGCCCGGTTAGGCCTGCGCCAGACGCCAGACCACACATAACTAAATCCGTACTAAACTAGGCCCCTGTATAACTAAATCCGTACTAAACTAGGCCCCTGTCCCTGGTCCAGTCAGCTGTCCTCAAAAATTCCTCACAAAACGTTGTACAGGCCTACGATGGACCGAGGAAAAGGATTCCAAGCTACAACTAAACGGAGTATACTGTATTTTACAAAGAACAGCTAGTAGTTACAACATTTACGTGACATTACTTGTTCTTCAGAGATGAGTAACTTCGTCATCTTCGTTTCTCCTTTTAGTTTCAGTTAAAGCTACGTACGAACCATGATCCAATGAATTGTAGTTTTCCTCATTCAAAAATTTAAGTAAATCGTGACGTCATCAGCGACTAGAAGAATGCAGCTTGTCTGAAGCCTCCAGCTGATGCGATAAAATATCTTGGCTAATCAGAAAGTTCTTATTACTGGCACCTCTGATTTAGGCTTTACTTTTACCCAAAAGTATCATGCTATAGCTAGGATACAACCACGGTCTGTGGTATATTAGAAGAGAATCCACTACCTGATAATACTGTCAGGTTGTCTTATTCCAACTCCCATATTATGACCTGTGGATCCAAGCCTGTGACGTCAATGGTAGACCCAATATCCGAATCTAAGCAGCTCTATTAGCATAAGGATAAAATATAGCCTCAAAGGAGGTATATTGATATGGTTCCTCTGATTGGTCAAGATTAATAACTTTTTTACAGCTGGAGATTGTTAGGTTTCCGGTCTACAGAAGACGTCAGGATTAGTTTACATTTTTGACTGAGGTAATAACATGTGTACCATTATTCTTCTCTTCAGATCTTGGAATACGACCGGATAAATTGTCTTCTGATGACGTCACACAGGCCTTATAGAAATATAGGAGTTAATTAATAAAAGAAAACCAATAAAGAATAAAGGGGTTTAATTAGGTAGTCCTCAATAACTTAGAACTATTTCTTTAATTATTTTTAACCCCAGGTACAGGCTTCTTACAAACATTGTTTAGTCTGGAGTTTCTAACCAAAAGATTCATAAGGCATATTAAAAATAATTTTACCTAATTTTACAGTCTGTGTTCTAAATTTAAATAAATTTACAAATAAAAGGTTTACTACAGGCCTAACGATGGAATTGTTTAGTTTAGAATAAATTAAGATAATATTAAACATTTTTAGAACAAAAGAACAACACTTTTTTTAGTCAGCAGGATCTAAGATTTTAGCTATTCAAGAGACAACAGTTTTTTTATCCACGATTTTTATCTATTGAGGGGCCTCGTGCCCAAACTTTGCCCCGGGCCTCCAAAAGTCTGTCGGCGGCCCTGGTCGCAACATGGTGACAGAGCGGCGGAGGAGCTACAGCCTGAAGTGGTAGTCGCCTTATAATCTGGCTAACAGCCGGATCACCCGGATAGTCAGAGCGGCGGTGGGGCTACAGCCTGTAGTGATAGTAGGCTTATACTCTGGCTAACAGCCGGATCACTCGGATAGTCAGAGCGGCGGTGGGGCTACAGCCTGTAGTGATAGTAGGCTTATACTCTGGCTAGCAGCCGCATCACTCGATCACTCGGATAGTCAGAGTGGCGGTGGGGCTACAGCCTGTAGTGATAGTAGGCTTATACTCTGGCTAACAGCCGGATCACTCGGATAGTCAGAGCGGCGGTGGGGCTACAGCCTGTAGTGATAGTAGGCTTATACTCTGGCTAACAGCCGGATCACTCGGATAGTCAGAGTGGCGGTGGGGCTACAGCCTATAGTGATAGTATGCTTATACTCTGGCTAACAGCCGGATCACTCGATCACTCGGATAGTCAGAGTGGCGGAGGGGCTACAGCCTGTAGTGATAGTAGGCTTATACTCTGGCTAACAGCCGGATCACTCGGATAGTCAGAGTGGCGGTGGGGGTACAGCCTGTAGTGATAGTAGGCTTATACTCTGGCTAACAGCCGGATCACTCGGATAGTCAGAGCGGCGGTGGGGGTACAGCCTGTAGTGATAGTAGGCTTATACTCTAGCTAACAGCCGGATCACTCGGATAGTCAGAGCGGCGGTGGGGCTACAGCCTGTAGTGATAGTATGCTTATACTCTGGCTAACAGCCGGATCACTCGATCACTCGGATAGTCAGAGTGGCGGAGGGGGTACAGCCTGTAGTGATAGTAGGCTTATACTCTAGCTAACAGCCGGATCACTCGGATAATCAGAGTGTCGGTGGGGCTACAGCCTGTAGTGATAGTAGGCTTATACTCTGGCTAACAGCCGGATCACTCGGATAGTCAGAGCGGCGGTGGGGCTACAGCCTGTAGTGATAGTAGGCTTATACTCTGGCTAACAGCCGGATCACTCGGATAGTCAGAGCGGCGGTGGGGGTACAGCCTGTAGTGATAGTAGGCTTATACTCTAGCTAACAGCCGGATCACTCGGATAGTCAGAGTGGCGGTGGGGCTACAGCCTATAGTGATAGTAGACTTATACTCTGGCTAACAGCCGGATCACTCGGATAGTCAGAGCGGCGGTGGGGGTACAGCCTGTAGTGATAGTAGGCTTATACTCTGGCTAACAGCCGGATCACTCGGATAGTCAGAGTGGCGGTGGGGCTACAGCCTGTAGCGATAGTAGGCTTATACTCTGGCTAACAGCCGGATCACTCGGATAGTCAGAGTGGCGGTGGGGCTACAGCCTGTAGCGATAGTAGGCTTATACTCTGGCTAACAGCCGGATCACTCGGATAGTCAGAGTGGCGGTGGGGCATGCGCGTGCGGAGACGGCGATTGGTCGCGGTCGGGGCGGCTCCCTTGATCAGCCCGAGTTTCACGGCCCTCAGTCCTCTGTGGTGATAGACCGACGCCTGTACACTCGCCGCCGCGACGCTGCTGACGCTCCCATCAATTCACCTCATTTGATTACATTGTTGATCAGCCTTTGTTTGGGATTGGGATAGGCGAGGAGATAATAGGCAGGGATCAATCGAGGCCCACTAACTAGACTTGTTCTCTTCAATCAGCCCGCACAATGCCGTCTGGAGAAGAGGCTGGGTTCATCGACGAAATAAGGTTTAGGTGCTGTTGTTACGTTTGTTACTAAGGAATATTATAAAACTGGGTGGGAGAAAATATCGTTACGATATGTTTCAATCATTTTTCCTACAGTTATGACTTTAGTTTTATGTATATGTTGTCTTTTAGTGTAGCTTTTGGAAGGATATTTTTTAGTAAATACAGTAAATAATTGTTGAATAGTATTATTGAAACATCGGTACTTATGCCTCATATAGGTGGGTAGTCATCCCTATAAAGAGGACGTTTTATCCGTAAACATTACTAAGGTAAAAAACCATTAAATGGTTAAGTTTTTCAAGTTGCTTAACTTCTTATTTTAAACTGCAAAGTAGGTCATTAGAGAATCGACAGATACGGAGATATCAGAAGGTTCTAATTTTTACTCACCTGCATGAAAACTAAAGCATAAATCAGACCACGAATAACCTTTCATGCTAAACACGCGTTATAATTCAAATCCACTTGTCTGTTCTTTATCTTTTAAATAACTAATAATGACGCAATTAATGCGCATGAACTCTGGACAAGGCTTGTTAGATTTTCGCCGGGAAGTTTCCTATGTGGTAATTGGCTTTCCTGACACAGAGTAATTAATTATAGAATTAATTTGACGATAAAGATGGCGGGCCGGCGACCTTCGTTATCAGATTGTGATAAGTGTTATGGGCAATGGGAGCGTTAGTGTAACGAGGGGTTCGCACGTTAACTGCGGAACATTATCGAAGCCTATCCGGTTAACAAATCTTCCGGATCAATTGTGAATTCACTGGTAAAATTAACCCCCAACTTATCAAAAATATTTTAAGCTACAACTTCTGTGCTTCAAGAGATATTTGTGTATCTGAGTAATTTTCAATCGTAACCGGCTCCTTCTTTGAAATTTATTGTTGATAAAGGTGAGTTTTTGTTTAGATTTGGTTTTTAGATGATCAGTAAAAACACGTTTCACTGTAACTGGTTCCCAAAAAAATATTCAGTATGTAAGTAATTTAAAATCTTCAATTCAGCCATCAAACGATCCTTACATGACTGTTCGGTGTTATTATTGTTACGAGTGGATTACCTTATTTTTTCTAAACAAAGGATTTGGACTTTTATTACAATTTATACAAATATAAATACAAGTTAATCCGTACACGAGTGAGAGGCAGGGCGCGCGGAAGGGCCGTGCAGCTCGCCGCCGCCGCCGCGCAGTTCTGATCCTATCTCCATCGATCCGCCGCCTAATGGCTTCCTGCCTCCCCGTGATTTAAATTTCGCCGTTGATTTCTTTAAGAAGCCGCAGGAAACATAACTCACCACAATCAGAGGTCGTAAACGCGCCAAAAAACGCAGTCCGCCTCCTCGCGCTGGCCTTGATAACTCACTGGCGACTGCCTTTGATTGCCTTTAATAGCAAATATATCGGCGATAAAACCAGCCCCATACTAAATCTTTGTTATATTGGATTGAATATAGCCTTTGTTCTAATCTCCAAAAAAGTTAATTTAATTTTTAATAATAGCCTTTTGCACTATTTAAAAAATTGAAATGCTGATAATATTTTAGTAGATGCATGAAGAGCAGTGGACTTTGTGAGGGCGACGCTGAAAGTGCAAAGTTCTATAGGTATTATGAGCATATATTTTTGGAGAAAGCCCAATTCCATGTGTAACGTATACCAAGTTTTGAGTCTGTAGAAGCAAATGAGATTTGGTGTCTAGTAAGTGTGATTATGATTTTATATACCACATATTGGATAATACCCAAAGTAACCTCTAGCAGTTAAAATTCGTCACTACAGGAATGCGTTGCAAGGACCAAACCCTAAAATTTTGTTGGGTTTTTTATGTTTGCTCCAATCCTAATGAAATAATTTTTTCTTTCCTAAATTACTAACACAAAAAAAGTTCTGATGAATTGTTCAAAAATCCTCACCAACTCTATTCATTTCTTTAAGCTACTAACAAACCAAATCCATATAAAACTAGTCTATATATACATAAAAAACCATAACTTATAGCGAGTTAATATAGCAAATAATGTACTAATTCAAACAAATACATACTAATACATACATACATACAAAAAAAATACAAATGAACAACAGCAACAAATCCATACTTCAACAATACATGCTAATGAAATCAAATACATATACAAGAATTGTTATTTTTTTCATTATTACAAAAAGCTATCAAATAGGGTTTCTAAAATAAATCAAAAGGGTTGATATTTTAATCAAGAGTTTAATAAAGTTTCGCTGTAATCCAAAGTATGAATTTTTAGTGAATAATTAATTGTTGATTCTTGAAAAAAATATGGGATTTCAAATTGCTTGCACAGTTACACAATATCCTTTAATTTTAGTAGAATTCCATGATTGCAGAAGCCGAGGGGTGTAAGGAGGAAGAGGTACGGAGCATTTACGCGCCTGACGGGCCTACTCCTTTCTGGATATCGATACATTAGTAGTTCCTTTCACCTTTCCAGATCGACATAACTCCGCAAAAAATTCCTCTGGAGAAATTTATTATTCGCGAATACATGTAGAGGCTGTTGCCGGATCTTGATGGAGATTCTTATCGAGTTTTATTCAGAGCCGCCTTTAACATTCTTTTTACATAACTTTATAATTTAAAAACTTGTTTTGAGTAATCTTTTTGTCTAAAGCTATCACTATCAACATTATTTTTTTATGTATAAAACATAATGTTTTTATAATTCATTTTTAGTATCGTGTATGCTGTGTGCTCGGTCATTAAAATTGTTGAAACTCAGGATTTCTCAATTAATTGAAGAACTTATCGTAAGCCAAGCTTTGATTTATTGAATGTCGACAGCACGTCTTGATCACTTATATCTGCGATCCAATACAGAATCACATAAGTTTGTACCTGGTGTTTGTAGCATTCCTTCCGCAATACAGTAAAGAATCAAATTACCGGGATATACAAACGGGATACTTAACGTGTTACACTTTCCGAACGCTTTGGGCGATATCGTGGTTCCGGTAAGTGGCAAAGATCGGCTTATCAACAATGGAGTCAATTGTTACATGTCAACAAGAATGTCATTGTTGCGACGACAACACATTGTTGGAAGTAATCACCTCTCTCCACTACAACAACCCGCCGGAATTAACCGAGCGAAGAGAGTCAAACCTCTCGCCGGACGGCGTTTTTGTAGAGACTCAAAAGTGCCGCTAAGCGAGTGTGAAATACAATTTGTAGTCGACGGCTGGGCGCGGGGCGGTGCACAGCTTTGCTGCTAGGTTAATCAATCATTCTACTTCATTTGCCGATATTGATCGCCTCTAACAATGGCAAGCGGGTTAATTTGCGCAAAGACCCTTAGAACGAATCGCGTGTGAAATCCCTCCACTCTGGTCTGTTATTGGGGCCGGACTGGTCGAATAGCTGTTTACGCTCGGAAAAGTTAATATTGGTTCACCTTTCCTGTTTCTTTTTCTTAATTTGATTTTCAATAGTAAATTGACTTTAAATTTTGTCTGACTTAATATTTTTGACCCAGAGACACTCGTAGTTTCAATAGTTTTAGTAACCAGATATTACGTTAGTACTTTGTCCTTTTTATTGCAATAAAATTATATAAAATTACGGTTACATAAAAACTTTAAAAATATTCATATATCATTTTTATTTTTGAATCCCTGTTATCTCTATCAATAAATGAATATTCCTAAGTGTTCACAGTGTTCTTTAAATTGTATTTAAAATTTCAAACATTTACAGTAAACTATTCTGTGAATAGGCCTTCATTTTAATTTACATTTTACTTATTTTAGTGTAATTATTATTAAAATTTTAGTTATTACTTTCAAGTAAAAATACAGTCCCAATTTTTTATTAACCTTAAGGTGCACGATTGAGCTACGAACTGCTCCGGAGATTCCTCGTGCGGATCGATCGCAGCAGTGTTGGAGCGGCGAAACTGACTCAGAGGAGTCGGCGCACACTTGACGAGTTATTTGATTTCAATATATCGCCCCTCCCCTCTCGCGGGTGGCGGCGACTTCAAAGGCCGCGGGTCGTATCAGTCTCACATTAGCGATATTGTCACCGAGCTCCCCCCCTTCCCCCCAGGATGGAGGGCCTCGTAAACTGCCCCCCACAAAGTGCCGGCCAATAAGTAAGTCGCGCGAGATTGCTCTGTCATAACACTAATTCCTCGAGTGTGGTATGCGAGATATTGACCGAGGAAGCCTTTTTGAGAACAGAACATATTTACTTGACTTACTCGTATGTCTGCATTTATTCAATATTTGTCTAACATTTACTTATTTTTTATGTTTTGAATGCTAATTAAAGAATTTGCGAAAAATACTTTTTAATGAAGTTAAACTTTTTTCTGAACTAAATAAAATTGTTTTGAAAACTAATAGCACCTACTTGAATAGTTATGAAATGAACTCACAAAAACAAATGAGAAAAAACGGCGTAAATTCTTTGTCAGAATTTTACAGTATGTGGTTTAGTTCAGTATATAGTTTAGTTTTTTCATGCTAGAGTACCTCATTATTGCCCATATAGCGAGCTCATTTTTGTTTATTTTATTACAAACATATACTAAAAGATTATTATTTGTAAAAGGTTTATAGTATATTGTGTCACTTCAGTAAAACCACTCGTTGATGTCTCCAGTGAAAATAATTTAAATAAGCTTTAAATGCTTTGAAGTTGCTTAAGTTACTGCGTTATGTTTTGCCTGTAATTTTCCATTTGATTTGAGCTATTACTTATTTAAATTATTAATTTACTCTTGGATACTTTGAAACGACAGGGTCGTTAGCTGCGAGTACCAATGATTGCCAATCGTATATTGAAAATGCTTAATCATCAACACAATACTGTGTAGGATGACTTACTTTAGAAATTTGGAACATGCGATTCAAGATGGATGCTTGGAGTACGGTTCGGGGCTACGGGCATTATCAGACGATCCCTCGCCCACCAGAAGGAGGCAGCGAGAGGCTGTGACCTAGCCTAGTCACAGTCAGCTCCGTCGCACGAGCCGCGGCCGCTTGTTATATGTAAATGACACGGGCCCGGCTCGGCGGTTATTCTATTACGTGGCGGCGGCGGCGGCGGCGGCCAAACCAGAAGGTGACTTACGGTGCCATTATGCCGCCACATCTCACCTCCCCGCTGCTCGCCGCGCCGCTCCCCGGCCCCTCGCCTGCCCAGCCTGTCCGCTTGCCTGTCCTCCCTCCCAGCTAGACTTCGGTGGTTGCCTACACAAAGTGAGGGAGAAAGGTGTAACGTGCTCGATTCAAAATTCGAAGAGCGCCCCAGATTGATTCAAAGAAAACACCTTAGACACTTTGCACAGGTCAAATACTGAACCCTGGTAACCCTGAATGTTGGCTGGTAAAGCTAATAAAACATTGAAAATACCCCCGTTGCAGCAGGCCTGCATACTCAACGAATTTCAAGTGCAAAACAACATATTTCGATACAACATAGCGAGATTTGACATGTTTTTGTAAGCTCCATAAGAATAACATGGGGAATGAGTATGGAGGTTTGCTGCTACAGGTATATTAAAACTGGGTGGTTTTAATTCAATATTTAGTAGATCTTAACTAGAAGAAGCCATTTACCAAGTTTTATAAAGATATGTTGAGAAATAAGCGAGATATAGAATTTTACTTATTTCCCATAAGGTTAACATTGGGACAACGTACTGTGTTTACCACTTTCAATATCTCGGCAACCAATGGACATAGAGCCATGATTCAAAATACTAAATTGTTTGTTTTTTTGGGCTGAATTCAATGGTGCCAATAAAAATTTGAAAAATTTTATTTTTCTATGTAAAAATCTCAAAAAACCCATTTTTGGGGGGTTTACCCCCCTTTACCCCCCCTTCCGGTGGTCCGATCGGGCTGGTTTACGAACTCGTCCGAATAATTACTACTTTACACGTCTATGCCAAATTTCATTCCGATTGGACCATTTTTGCGCAAGTTATCGTGCTTAAAGACACACACATATATATATATATATAGATATATATATATATATATATATATATATATATATATTTATGAAAGTGAACGAATGGTGTTTTTGGCATCTGAGGACCTCAAAAAGAAAAGTTATGATGGTTTTAGGCTTAGGTCTTACCATGAGACCTACGGTAACAGCTTCTTCCCTATAGGGGAAATTCGCTAACAAATTAGTCATGCTATATCTAACAAATGATCGACTTAGATAGAAATAATACAAAAAAACCTGGCTATTGGAAATATTTACGTTTAAAACGTAACATCGTTACTATAAAAAAGTCATGAAAATTGAATGTAATTGGTGAAATTAAAGAACATCGTTTATTTAATTTCGTAAGGCGATTCTTTGCGTCAAAATTGTGGGCGCCTGGCAAGTCATAGAAATATGGGCGCGGGCTCAAATTAAAGGTCTATATTACGTGATGGCGGGAAAAATACTGAAATTGCCCTAAATTCTCCAGAAAACAAGAAATAACGTAAAATATCTGTCATTTGAAAAGAATTTGGGATCTAAAAACGTCTGCTTTGTTTACATAAAACATGTGATACTGATACTTGATTGAAAACCATGTGGTAGGCTAGATAGTATTAAGTTAGATCCAGCTTGCTATGAAGGAGTTTTGAACTATAATAAAAAGGATTGCTTGAATTTTCCCTCATTAGGGGCTTAACCCCTTCGAGCCACTAGCAAGAATTAAATTACATTAATTTCAAATGTTTGGATTTTTAATCTGTAAGCTAAAAAAATGATTTAAGTCTATTCAGTATTGTCAATTAAAATGGCAGTTGAAGGTCAACCTTTGAAGCAGGCCATTTGATCCTAGGCTCATTTCATATCACGTTAAATATCTGGTCTGTTTCGAGCTTGGGCTTGCCTACCGTTTTTTTGACGCCGAATATATTTGAATTCATAAATAACACACGCATGACAATGATTGTATCACTGTATTCATTAAAAATATATTTACGTCACAACGCTCAATAATTGAGTGTGTCTTGGTATCAATGTCAACAAGATAAATGAAAACAACAAAGTAAATTTGAAAATATTGTTTAACTCTTGCCTTTCTAATACAACTTAATTATCTGTTTAACTGTCATGGACGTATTTTTCATTTTTTTAGTCCCTTGCTATAGTCAGAGAAATGCAAATCTTTGTCAGCAAGATCCTAAATTGGAAAATGAGGAGCAATGAACTCGAACGTTGCTGTAGCAACGTGAAAAAACAGCAACGTTAATAAAGATTAAGAACATGAAAAGGAGAAGGAGAATGATTTCTTCTCGCAGTATACGCCACTGACACACACGCACATGCGCGCACACACACACAAACGCGCGGCGAGCGGCATAAATACTTGTTACAGGAACTCGCTGCATAGCCGTTATTTATGAACACGTTCAATGGGACAAAATAAAGAGTGTAGTGAATCGGCTGCGATTATGAGGCTGTGAAATATTGTGATACGAATGACAGAGGGCGGCAGCTTTGAGCTTTGTTCTCCGCCGCCGCCGCCGCGCTCGCCGTTCACCGCTCAAAACACCTCTTTACCATAAAAACTCTGATGAAATAGTTTCTCCGAACTTAAAATTGCGTGTGTTGCAACCTCAATCACTAGAGCAGTATTCGGTCAGGTCAATATGTATTGTTCAACGTGAGTTTCTAACCTACCACTACGCCATGCCGTTGCTAAAGAAATCTTCGAATAAATCCTTAGGTTTTATTTTGTAGTTTCACCACTCTCTCTCCAATTATGGTTTTTAGTACAGCTCAGAAATCATTCAGCATAATTTTATCTGCGTTTTATTAAACCTAAATTATAACATGACTTTTATTATAATATGTATTGTTCTTGCTGAATCGTTTGAAATACTAAATGAAGTATTATTCCATTAGTCACATCCGTGACTGGAGCTGTCACTAGCCCATTATCTACTCCACTTTAAACACTCGCCGCCTACCAACCGACGTGGGTCGTGACGACGTTCCTAAACTCACATTCCCTCCAACCCGAGATCATTTTACACTCAATCTTGCTTTTTTGCTCGCTCGATGCAATTTCCACAAGCCGAGTTAAATATGACCTAATACACGTTTGTTACAGAGGGCCAGGCGAACCACCTGAACCTGTTCAACAGTCGCCAGCAGCCGAAGAAGAAGCGCAAGTCGCGGACGGCGTTCACCAACCACCAGATCTTCGAGCTGGAGAAGCGGTTCCTGTACCAGAAGTACCTCTCGCCGGCGGACAGGGACGAGATCGCCGCCCAGCTGGGGCTGACCAACGCGCAGGTGATCACGTGGTTCCAGAACCGGCGCGCCAAGCTGAAGCGGGACATGGAGGAGCTCAAGAAGGACGTGGAGAGCACCAAGGTACAGCCGCGACCGTTGCCATGGTGACCGACCGGTTCGTGTCCTGTCGTGCGATTATACTGCTTAGAAACAAGTTCCAACTTTTGGAGCCAATAATTAACTCAAACCACTAAATTTAAATCATTTACGTACTTACTGCCTTCTGCCGTAGCCATTTGATGGCTTCAGCACATTTTTGTCTTGAGGTCACCTCATGCTGAGGAGGTGGTCGCAAGCTTTGATCTGTTTACTGAAGAAAGCTTACATTTCCTTAAAAATTCGAAAACATATACTAAATTATTTCGTTCATGTTCAACCTAGTATGTCTTAACTTATTCACTTGCAGTGATAATGAGGATACATGCACCTTCCTTAATAAGATAGTCAAAACCCCTCTTTAATGCGTTATTTTTAAGTTAATAATTATTGTTACATGGTTGAATTCAATACAAAATCTATTTTTACTGTAGTCAACATTACAAATTCTATAAGTTCATTTTATACATAATTCCTGATATTTATATTGATTTTACTTTGGAAACATTGTAGCAAAAATGAATGTTTCATTTACAACTCTGTAAATAACTTTGAAATTTAGTTTTTACTCATACAAAACTAAATATAAAAGCCTAAAGATTATAAAGATTTTGGTATTATTCTTAGCTTAGCATAAAAATACGAAAAATTACTTTTTGCCCACAGTGTATGCGATCATCAATATGATATGATGTTTGTTTTTATCCTTCGCTTTTAGATGAGACTTTATAAGAAGGTAGGCTAATGATTGTTCTCTTTGTCCCACTCAGGAGGGATCTCGAGAACGGCAGTTGAAAACTGCACTCGCTGTATCGTTTAGAGGGCCATTATACGAGTAAAAACACACCAAATTCTCGTAAATCAATGTGAGTATTTCAAAGGTTAAAAATATAACAATTTATTGTTTTTTTTTTTTCAATAACAAAAATGCTTGGTTTCCGGGCTAAACTTCAATCGTAAAATAATATGAAACATTTTACAATTTTCTAAGGATTAGTTTTTACCAACCACAATAAACGAAGGTTCATATTGATGGTCGCATATTTGGCATTTTTTAAGTATGGAGTTTGATTGAGGAAGGCTAAACTGAAATGAAATTGTTCCGTAGTTTGAGTATTTTTTTAGTAGTACTTTATTCAACGATTGTGTTATGTGTTGTTTAGAACACTCGTGCGTTGTTTAAATTGTTACAACTAAATTTCACTCATGGTGGAACATGTAACGACAAATAATGTATTCGTACGACAAATTAAGGATTTATTTATTTATGTCAAATCACATTTGAGGTTAAGCACATAAACTGCGACACGAATCGCAGTAGAACAATCAGCTGATGAAATAAGTCAACTCACTGACACTGAAACATGAATCGTGGTTGAAAAATAGCTGATGTGCGAATTGTGTAATTTTTGTCATTACGCCACTTTCCTTAAATGCTGAGCTCTCATTGGGCTATTGGTCTAAAACCTGCTAACCTTCAATTTATAAAGTAATTCCTGTATCATAAAAAACTTTGCTTTATGCCATTGGTATTAATTTGGATTAATATTGTACCTCTTTAACGTTCCTTATGTATAGTTACAGTATTGGTGCTTATTGCAACAGTCTTAGATAAAGAATAAAAACATATAATCCATACATATCACCAAAAATTTATTATATAGGATATAAAAAGCAAAGTCAGTTTGAAACATGTTTTTCTGTGAGGTTTAGATTATTCCTCTCTAAAATAAACTGTTGAATGTTTTACAACCTAATAAGGATAAACATTTTTTAGACGTAATAGTTAAATTCAAAAGTTTTATTCCATAAATAAACACGTTGGTTTCGTTAGTAACTCATAACCTGAAACTGTTTGAAGGGAAACATAAGTACCTTGGTCCAAAATTTTTTCAAAACTTGCCGGACAGAATTAAATTAATAGATAATTATATCAAATTTAAAAAAGTTTTCTTATTGAAAAGTGCTTTTACTCAGTGGAGGAGTTTCTTACCTCCATGAGTTAAAGTAAGTTATGAAATGATTATTAGGCCAAAGTTTTCATATTTTTGTACTTGAAGAAAAGAAGATTCTTGATCCTTCGAACTTACCTATCCCTGGCAGCCTGAAAGCACTGGGATGGGTGCTGACGATCCCATGCCCATTTGGGTATACGGGGGAATGAAGACACCTAAGACATATACGTACATCAGAAAGCACACCATCAGCCCAAGACTAACCAGCCATGTTTTCTTCTTTTGTGCCTATGATATTTTTCGTTTAACTAATGCCTCGCGTTGTATGCCTACAGGTGCTGAGCGCCCACAAGTCGTTCCTGGAGAACGTGCAGAACCTCGGCATCCTGAAGAAGAAATCGGTGGCCGGACACGACGTCGACGACAAACCTCTGAACGTCGTCATGGAGAAGTGAGACCCGCCGCCGAACCTCGAGAGTCATTGAGACCTTCAGTCCAACGTGAAGTCAAAGATCGGCTGCAGCGACACCCGTCTCAGCAAAGCTTGGCTTTTTTATTTATAAGCGCACTAATTGTATTAATGGAGGGGTATTGAATGACGTTACCAAAATTTATCCATAATTAATTACAGCGGTTTATTCATCTTCGAAATCAATATTTTTTTAAGATCTCAACGTTTGACAGATAATTATAACGAGCTTGTGTTGGCTACTATAATTAAACACAACTACACAATTTAAAGTAAACCTATAATACTTTAAATATTTTTCATATATTGGGAGATATTATGCATACTTTTAATCAATCCATCAATAACAGTGACCAAAAGTCATAACTAACTGTGTTTGGATTGTAAACTCTACATTTTATTTGAATTGATCCGTTGTTTCATTATTGCGTCAAGTTAAGATAGTTTGGAGTCGACATTTATAACTGTGATACTCAAAATGTTGCAGTTAGTGGGTTATTAGTTGTCTGACATTGAAGACGTCTAGTGGAGAGTAGCTTAACGAACTATATTTAAAGTTAGTTATTAAGGTATCTTATTTTTTCGATTCATCAAGTTCCTTTTTCAAGTACTTATTGTTTTGTACTTAAGCAAATGTAAAAATGTATAAAAAATTACGTATTAATTATTTATTTTTATTGTTTTATATTTTTGTTGAAACTGTAAATAATGTATATCCAAGTGTTTTATGGCTTGTAAAAATGCGTTATTTATTTTATATCTACCATTTATTTACTCTTGTTACTAAACTAACTGCTTCAATGAAAAGAAAGTTTTCTGAGAATTTATTTTACCAAGTTTTCTTAGTTTATTGTACTACTATCTATCTTTCTATATTCGTATAACTTACCAATTTAGACGAATGGTGTTGATAAAACAGAAATATTTCTACATCATTTAAATAAGATTTGGTTTTAATTGGTTTTCCATGGATTCGTCTGCCTCTTAGGTCATAATTCATTGTTTACTTCATCTTTGTTACCTTGTTTATAAAGTTAAAAATTGTTTTGTGAAAATAAATTCAGTTTTAATAGAATTTTCACCAATTAAATTCATTTTGTGAAGCATATTATTTTACAATAAAATATTTTATAATGTTGAAATAGTCTTCATGTAATTTCAGATTAACGTGATACAGACCTCTTTAATGAAAACACGACCTCTTTACACGAGGATGAAAATTAATGAACCATATTATTTTCCTATACCTTATCTAATAGTTATGACCTCTTTGTACAAAAAAAATGTAAATATGTAAAGTCAGTGCACAAAACCTCAGTGCTCTATATGCGTATCAGTATTATTCATTCAATTGTGCAATTCTTGTAAATTACAATATTGTAGATTGTATTTATATATGTATAATATTTATTACTTATTAACATTTGGGCAGTTATTACTTTTAATTATGAACCATCTGGGAGTTCATAATAAGATTATATCATTCACCTATTAACTATTTGTTTTGTAACTTCAAAGTAGGTATTTAGAATCTAAATTTTTGGAACTAAAACTCGAAAGTCAAGGAAAGCAAATTAGATGGTTGAAGTTTTAAGTTGACTTTCCTGAAAACGTTTGCGTCCTTAATGTTATACTGTTACATCAGTATTAATGAGTATTCTTTTTCTATCAGCTAAATGCTTCGTTAATATTATTTTATTCATCCCCAGATGGTAACCCTTGTAGAAAAATAGTGCAATAGATAAAATGTATTCGTGTATATAAGAAGGCAATAAATTCTTTAATAGATCGTAAACGTGTCCTATTCATTTCCTCTGGGTAAAAGGGTAAAATCTTGACTCTAATGGAATGCTAAGATTAAACGGATTAGCCTACACCAATAAATGTTCCATTACAGGTTGACAACTTACAAAAGAACCTTCTACCAAAAGAGCCTTCTCTAGGTCTTATTTCCAAAACCGCAACCCTAAATCCTGAAATTTGGCATTTAGGTTCCCCTTAGGCCCTAAATGATCATTCTTAAACGGTTTTACAAAATTCCTTTGAGTTTTAAAATGTCAGTCAAAAAAACAACTGTGGGTAGGCTCTTTTCAAAGTTGTCGGCATTTAGACCCAGGAGTCTGAAAATCCACAACACAACCTAACGATGAGTTCTCAAACTGCAAAACATCGGTTTGATCGCCTAACGATGAAGTGTTTGGTATGTATCAACAATGTCGAACGTTTTAATAGGGAATGTAATGCATTTATATAAATCTAGTATTTTATCTCATACATTTTCATATTCTTTGATTGGATCAATTCATTTGGTATAGATTTAAAAGAATGTGTCAATACTGTATTAAAAACACTGCTTTATGTATGGATGTCTGCTGCACGTAGTCGTTTTGGCTGCATACCGTAACTGAAAGGGTTTGTCATTAATTAAACTAAAATTTAGAAAATGTAAGGTAAGCTTAAGATAGATAAACCTTTTTGTCCTAGAGTAAATGTAAACAACTTTATAATTTTTTTTATTAATACTTCTCTAGCATTAAAAAATAATATTTAAATTACAATAATAAGAGAGAAGTTCTCAATACGTGTTAAAGAAATAGTAATAAAACTCTGTTAGATATTGAATTTAATGTCAGTAGATAATAAGGTATAAAATTGAAGAACTGAAGTGAAGCTAGAATATAGTGAAATTTAAGCTGGGTTTAGGGCCGGAACTAAGAGGGTGGGAAACACGGAACCCTCAATTTAGGGTAAAAATAATATTCAATATTGTAAAAATGTGTAATTACCACATTGCATTTTTAAGACAACTAAATCCAAACTTCTTTCATTTTTAAAACCTCAAAAATTATATTGGGTCAACGGTTATTGGTGAAGTCGGTCTTTGATCACAGAATTATACTAAATAAACTCAAAAAAATATTAAACTACGTTTTGTGAGGAACGGGACTACATCATCTTTGAAAAATCGATTATACCTACCTTCTTTAAAAAATAAAAATAAGGCTTTCAGTTTATGCCTTCGGCCAGACCTGCTTCGGCCTAATACATTCTAATACATTTTCCTCCAAATTTTCAGATACGTGAAAATCATTAAGTGATTTTAGGATCTGATTAGTTATCATAAATATTTATATGTTTTCTGAAAAGTTCCCTTAACATTAAGGGAGTGGAGTGCTCGAGTATCGAGTTTTTCAAGCAGAGTTTACATCTTTGTTTGACCCTAATCAAGGAGTTTTTTAAGCCATCGACTTAAATAAATTGATACCTCATCTTGATTCCTTCCTAGAATTTTAAATTATTTCTTGTTCCTTCACTCTGCAATTAAAAATAACATATGTAGATACTTAAAACTAACATTGAGCTATAGGCTTTATGGTGGCATTTGTGCTGAGTTTTATTTATTTTATTTAAAAGAAAACAGGTAGACCAAATAAAGTTAAGGAGGTTTCAATGAAAAGAAGAGTTAATTTAGCCAACACAACAGCAGAATATCAGTCTTTCATTTGGCATAATTTGGGAGTTAGTTACATGGTCTTAGCGCATCCTCATATCTCTGTTTTTGAGGGTTTTTTTCAAAAGTAATGACTCTGTATGCTGTCATTTCTAAAAAAAACATCGACATATCAGTCAATTAATAAAAATTGTTAATAAGATGTTCAAACCAAGGATCGACATAAACCAATCTCTGAATAAAAAAAATAAAATTGTAATTCGGTGTGAAAAAATTATTAATTACTCATTACGGCCAAGAAATTACACTTCTAAAGTTACGGCTTTTTGTTTCTCTTCAATAAATTATATTTTTGGCAAATTAATACCATGCAAATAACAACTTTGACAAATTCCTAAATTAATGAGGTCCATTTGGTGTTGGTGCAATTAAAAATCAAGATTAAATAGGCATGCTAATCGTAAACAGTTGAATATCCTTCGCATTCCAAGTGTACATGAAAAACTTCAACTTTTATAATGTGTTTTTAAAGCTGGATTTCTCTTAGATACAACTTTATCTGATATTGATATGTTTAAATTCCCAACGTAGAAATATGCGTCAATAGTTTAACTATTGACGCAGTTATGAGTTCCTTTTAACTTTTCTTTTTTAGAAAATAAATACGGGAAATTAAATTGAGAAACAGATTGGTTTTGGATTGAATCGAATAGATACCCTTCCATATGATGAAAATAGATTATTTTCTACTGTCTTATAAAAACGTCTATATTTTGGAAAACCAAAATCATAATGTAGATAAATATTAACTGACTTCTGCAAACCCTGCATTCTGTGGTACAACTACGTAACTATTTGAAATCCATACTATCTGTTTTGTTATAAAGAAATGAGAATTGGAAAACGTTCACAGGAATTACAACAGATAGTAGCACATTCGCTGAAATTTCAAAAGCCTCCCGAAAGAAGGCCTTTTATATGATATTTTCCAAACCAAACAAGATGAGCATAATAGCTAGAGAATAGTAGCTTCAATTTGATACCAAATATGTATAAACAAATATACTTTTAGGGGCCGATTTGCTCTCGAAAAAATCCCAGAAATTCTTTTAATAATATGTATTAATCCGACTTAACGATGAACACCCCTCTATTTTATACCCTGACTTTTGGAGCGGTTTCAAAATAGGAAAATATGGCCGCCATTTTCTAAAATGGCGGAAATATAAACTTTTCTAATGGAACACAAGTATATATATATTTTTTTTTTATTGTAGAGGTTAAAGGATCTTTTACATTTAGTACAATTTCTAACAACTAACGGTTGTAGATATATGAAAACCTTTAATTTGAAATTTCTTCTTTTAAAAAACATTATAGGTAAACTTTGGCAGCATTTATCTAAGTGTCCTATGTGTTATTATGGAGGAAAATCAAACTTCAACCACCTATACCTCCTTAAATTTCAATTGTGAAGCCCCTTCATAAAAAAAACAGTAGGTTAGACAGAAGTAATTACAGACCCATTTCCTTACTATCAACCTTTTCAGAAGTTTTAGAGGAGTTGTTTTTTAATCGTTTACATTCTTTCCTTAATGTTTATAGAGTTCTTCTCGAAAAAAAGATTTGGATTTAGGAAAAACTCTTCTACATTAGACGCTATGATTAGCATCAAATCAAATGTATCAAAATCTTTCGATGGGCATAATCATGTTTTTGGAATAATTTTAGATCTGAACAAGGCGTTTGACATGGTCAATCATAAATTACTCTTGAAAAAGTTGGAACACTTTGGAATCAGAGGCAATGCTCTTAGTTGGGTTTTCTTATATTTGGAAGGCAGAAAACAGGTTTTATAAGTGTCATTTTTTGATAGTAAAGGGTGTGTATCATCTGTTAGATCAAGTGAAACACTTGTTACCAGCGGGGTTCCTCAGGGCTCCGTGCTTTTACCGGTCCTTTTTCTGTTATTTGTCAATGATATCAAATCGAGTGTTTCAAACGTTGACCTGTGTCTTTTCGCTGATAACACGTCTTTGAACATAAGTAGTGGCTCTCATGAAAATCTTGAGATCAAGTCTTCCAACCAAAGTAATTTTCTTCTCCAGTGGATGGCAGAGAATAACACTTTTCATGAATTTCAAATTGCGAAATCCTCTCGGCGACACTTCAACTTTGCTTTTGGGTGACAAAGAAATTCAATCTTGCCATCAGGCAACTTTTTTGTGTTTGACCATTGATCCTCACCTCGATATTTCAGAACACATTCATAAGGTTTCACGTAAGATAAATAGCTGAATTTTTATTCTTCGTAGGTTGTCCAATTTAACAGACACCCAAGTTTTACTTACTGCCTATTATGGATGCCTTTGCCCTCACCTAAGTTACGGTAATGCAGTTTGGGGTGTCGAGTCTTCACAGACAAAGTCCCTATTCGTTTTACAGAAGAAAGCGATTAGGTTTATTTTTGGAATTCAGATAAATGATACATGTAGTGGTCTTTACCACGAATATCCTGCTCACTTTTGATTGCCTATACATAAATGAATGTCTTTTCTTTTCTTTAAAAACAAGCATTTCTTCCAACTTCGTAATAATAGACGTTACGACCATACCTTTTCTTGACTTTAACCATTCCACAACATAAAACCACATTTTTCGAAAAACAGACCTTTTAAACGTAGTAAAACTTTTCAAATTCCCTCCCAAACTCCATCAAAACCGAATAAATTATACCAATTCATGACAATTGCTCTATTTCGAGGAACGGGTTTACTAGTTTCTGTAAATATGTATGTTTGACGTTTGTCCATGCTTGTACAAGTTAATGAAGAGAGAATTTACATGCTTGTACCAGTTAAGAGAATTTAGTGAGTCGGTGGCGCAGTTGGTAGCGTATTTAGCCCCGGTTCTGTGGCGGCAGCGTCGCAGGATCGAGTCCCGATGATGCCGCATACTTTTAGCAGTACTGTTCATCCTTGTACTGTACCGGCTCACTCCTTGGGTTTGCTTAATAACTTCCACGCACAGGCCTGAGGCCCATGTGGGGGGGCAAATGCAAGGTAAAAAGAGGCCGCCACCCTCTTTTTTAGACAAAAAAATGACAATAAAGTATTCTTGATTCTTGATTCTTAACAGTTTACAAAAAAATTTCTTAACATAACATGTACAGTCCGAAAATATAAAAAACAGGGTAAATAGAACGTAAGCGTCTCCAGGTGATATAAAAATATATTCTTGTGTAACAACTGTAATTACTTTGAATAGGAGCTTACCCAGTTCTCAATTATTAGAATATGAGTGTACTTACTCAGTGGTTACTCTATAATGTGAGTGCACTCAGTTGTCATTTTCCTAGAATATAATTGTATTCAGTTGTCTATATATAAGCTAAAACGGTTGACTGACTGACTCACTCACTCACTCACTGATCACAGTGTCTCAAAAACTATAAGGCTTTTGGCCATGAACCTTGACAGAAATATTCTTTAAAGGCTCTAGATGCTTTCTAAGAAAGGAATTAAATATTATTTCTCAAAAGGCTGAAAAAGAGTACGTTATAAAATTAAAAATGGCGGCCAATTTTAGTTTTCAAAGCTTATTTTCTCAAAAACTGTAAGGCTTTTAGCTATGGAACTTAGCACAAATATTATTTATAG
This sequence comes from Flexamia atlantica, assembly GCA_035578135.1. Classification (NCBI taxonomy): domain Eukaryota; kingdom Metazoa; phylum Arthropoda; class Insecta; order Hemiptera; family Cicadellidae; genus Flexamia; species Flexamia atlantica. The sequence goes on from JAQJVK010000001.1 coordinate 90,560,516, forward strand.
ACTACGGATGCGTACTGAAAAAATGTAAAAACATTTCTACCAAAAGGCTAAAACATAGTTATTCATCAAATTAAAATTGCCGCCTTTTCAGTTTTAAAGCTTTTGATGACAAAATGTGGACGGAAAGCCTGTGGAATATTTTCAAGAGGCAAAACAGGTTCAAAATTGTATCTTCTAAAGGATTAAACTATTATACTAAACTAATATGGCCATCACCGATATATTTGTCAAATACAACTTAGACCACTCGCGTTTTACGGACCACCAGAAGTACTCGAACTAGGAAACTCTGCACAGCCATTCCATTCAGTGTAAGAGCCTTCTAATAAACTGGGTTTCCAAAAAGTTTGAGAAGCTGAAGAAGATTCAAGTTTAAAAAAATACTATTACCATCTAATTTCTACCTAATTCTAATTTACCTATTCTAATCTATCTATTCTAATTTATCTAATTCTAATTCTACCTAAGTCTAATTTTTTTCTATTCTAATTTAATCTAAAAAAATTACCATCTATTTTCTCCAGCACAAGAATGATCCGATATTCAATGTGTTTTAGAAGTTTTTAGGGGGAATTGTGATCCCCATTTATTGGCAATCCATTAATTTAATATATTTTTCTTGCAATCTTATGTTTATAAAAAAATCTAAATTCAGAGTTGACACCTAGTGCTATTTATTGTCGTTTAAGAAATTGTATATCCTGGGTTATACCTCATATTCTCATGTGTCAAACTGCCCGTCAGGATTTAGCATTCAAACTGTCATCTTGAAACTCATTGTAGACATTTAATTTCGAGTTTATGTATATCCACTAGAAACATATTTTCTAAAACTAAAATTTTAGGAGGGTTTGCAAGAGGTGATGATGAGGAATTCCAAAAAATATAATATTACTACAGTAAATTTGCCTTACTTAGTGACTCGATATTCAATGTGAATGAGAAAAGTCTGGGAAATGTTTTTTGTCCACGGCATTTACCGTCTACTTTTATTACAGTTTTCGGTTTATTTTCAAATACATGCTAAATTAAGATTTATGTTAAGTCGAAAACCCGCCCTTAACGTCTTTTTAGCGAATTTCCCCTATAGGGAAGAAGCTATTACCGTAGGTCTCATGGTAAGACCTAAGCCCGAAACTATGATAACTTTTCGTTTTGGGGCCACCAGAAGCAAAAAACATTATTCGTTCGAATTCATATATATATTTGTCTGTTAGCACGATAGCGGCCGTAAAAATGGTCCAATCTTAATGAAAATTGGTACATACGTGTAAAGTGGTAATCACTCGGACGAGTTCGTGAACCAGCCCGATCGGACCACCGAAAGGGGGGGTAAAGGGGAGAAAATCCCCACAAAAATGGGGTTTTTGAGTTTTTTACATAGAAAAATAAACTTTAGCGAATTTTTGTTGGCACCATTGAATTCAGCTCAAAAAACAAACAATTTAGTATTTTTAATCACTGCTCTATGTCCATTGGTTACCGAGATATTGAAAGTGGTAAACACAGTACGTTGTCCCAATGTTAACCTTATGGGAAATAAGTAAAATTCTATATCTCGCTTAATTCTCAACATATTTTGATAAAACTTGGTAAATGGCTTCTTCTAGTTCAGATCTACTAAATATTGATTTAAAACCACCCAGTTATAATGTACCAGTAGCAGCAAACCTGCATATTCATTCCCCATATTATTCTTATAGAGCTTACCAAAACATGTCAAATCTCGCTATGTTGGATTGAAATATGTTCTTTTGCATTTAAAATTCGCTGAGTATGCAGGTCTGCTACAACGGGATTTTTTGTGTTATACCCCGGGTTAACTCTCATTTTATGTATTGACAAATGGGAGAAAGCTAATTCATACCATTTGCTTATCAAGAGAGAACAACTTTTAGAGGAAACGTTACACCTTCTCTTGTCAATCTGGGGTGGAATTACCAACTGCAACTCTAGGGTGTAATTGCAGCCAATGGCCCATAACCGTAATCAGTCTATTTGTTAGCTATTCCTAAAAATTGCACATGGCACAATATGGTTAAATTAAAATTAGTTATCCTTTCAGCGGATGAAGCTGCGGGTATAACTGCTGGTTATTATCTAGAATTTGTACACTCAGTTGTCATGAAACCGTTACGACTGACGGGGCGTGCGAGCGTTTAATGTCAATTATGGCAGTAAAGTAAACACTGCCTCTCCTTGGCATTTGGGCGCCGCAGTGATCGTTGCTGTACCCTTCACGATCTGACGAAAATACAGCCCTAAGTAGGTGGGATATTTGGGCAGTCGGGCAGATAATGATGAACAGATTTCAGTAGACTGTTAACAGTAAGCAAGGTTTTTAATGTTAATTTTTTATTTGTTGTGTGTGATTTTTTAAGCTATCCCGAACAGGTCGGCATCTTTGTACACTCTTATCTAATATAATTTGATCGCCGTAAATAAGTTAAAGAATAATTTTGTAGTTTTTTTTTGGTTTGCGATTATATTGATAGTTATAATCAACAACAATGTCATGTTATGTAATATTAGCTGCAAAAGAGGGTAAATGACTGTTTCATTAAGATTGTTTCTACGAGGAAATCATTTTGAATTTTTTTTTTAAATTCAAAGTTTGGAACGCACCACATCCCTGTTTTATAATTATGATGTGTGCTATTTCTTACACTTGTCTCAATATACTCAAAGAAAACACTTGTCTCTTGTTCTTAAAGGAAACACGTTTTATCTTCTTCATCTTCATAATAAAATCTTAATGACATTACGCATTTCATTATGTTTCTCCATCAAGAGTAGCGCAATATCTTTCGAGTGATCTAAAACACCAATATGGTATATTTGGAGTTAATTTACAACATATGGGCATTAGAGTATTAGAGCATTAGAGCCGCGACTCATTTACGAGTTTTACTAAGATGTATTTTAAAAAATAAGGAAGACATAGCAATTTTTATTTCCCTTAAGGATAATAAGGATGTAATGAGAATAAGTGTACAGCTTAACTTACACGGAAATGTAAAAAATGGGGATTGTAAGTTAATATACAAAAATTCCAACTAGATGACGCCACAAACCAAGTTTTGTTGAGATGTCTCAAGAAATAAGCGAGATATAGAATTTGTATTATTTGCTAATAAGATAACATAGGGACAACGTACTGTGTTTTTTTTACTTTTCCTTTTGCTTCTTTTTGTCTTGTTCCGGGCTCGTACCACGAATCAACTTTTTTTTCATTCATGATAGCGAAAAATTCTAGTTAAGCAGCAAAAGGAAAATAATAATAGTAAATCCTTCGCTATCATGAATTTGAAAAATACAGTACTGTGTTTACCACTCTCAATATCCCGGTGACCAATGGACATAGAACAATGACTCGAAATATTGTACCACATTTTACAATATGATACAAAAAAATGAAATATGAAATGGAATGTGAAATAAAATATTAAATGAAATATAAAATGAAATATAAAATATTAAAACATGAAAATATAAAAATATGATAAAAAATTGTGGGGACCTCTGCCGGAGGTTATCAAAACGAAAGGAGGAGGCCAAAAAACGTTAGATTATCACGGTTTTGGCCTTAGGTCTTATCATGAGACCTATGGTGAAAGCTTCTTCCCTAAATGGAAATTCACCAAAAATATAGTTTTAATAAAATCCAAACAACTACAACCATACATAAATTACTAAATATTTTATATGTGCATAAAGAAATCAGCTATGAAATGTTTCCTGATAAAAAATATGTAATAATAAATCTGATTTTGCAGGTTTTCTGCCATTGGTTTAGATCCCCATCAACCGGAAATAAGGTTAGGCAACAGAATAATAAGGCTAACTGTCTAGAGAAATATGTTTTATCAACTACAGAAATAAGGCAAATATAATAGATTTTCCTCCATCCACTATCTCAAGTCGTTTTTATGTCCCTGGAATAGAATACGTAAGTTCTAGTTTATACTCCAGGGGTCTTACTTACTTAATCGATTAAAATAAAATTGTCTGTAGTGCCATGAAAAACATACAAAATGAATTGGCATTCGTCAAAACAATTACCATGGTACTGTACAAAAAATAAAACTACAACTAAAAAGTCATATGAACCAAAACATACAAGAAATTTGAATATGTATGAAGATGCACAAATAACTATTTCTTTACATGAGATTGGGTAGAATGGGACAACTATCACAGTGCACTGATAGACACATTAGTTGTCTTTCCTGATTATCAATTTTTAGATTTCATGAAACTATGGATGGGAAATATTCAATTATATAGAAATATAGTAAAAGTTTTGACTTAGAAATATAATAAAATTTGCAATATCGTTTGACGATTTGATTTTATATGGAATTTCTCAAATAAATTCCCCCCCCTGGTATGTTGGTTTTCTTCTTAACATTCAGAAACTATGAGCTAGAGCAATTTTTCCTTTCTAAATCTAGTACACCACGAGTGGGATTTGATATCTAGCAAAGACGTCCCGATAAACACTATTTTCTTATATAACATGAGACTGCCATGGTTTTAAGTATCTAATTGCTTCTGCTATTAATAGCTTTAACATTGGAAAGAGACTAGCTCTCTTAGTGCATGTGTTTGCAATTATCACAGCACTATCTCATGTGAATGCAGGCTTTACTTTGATGGTCCCTAAGTCGATTAGGCAACAGAATAACACTCCACAATGCAACGGAGCCATGAACTGGATCCCTTCTGGTCGTCGGGTGTAATTAAACCCAGTTTGATGCCCCGTGTTATTCCAGGAGATCAGATAGTTTCGAGGAATCAGCCTCATTGTTCTATGACTTATTACGCGGGCGACCTCAGTACAATAACTGTAATCACCTGTCTGCATCCTTCGCCTTTAGCCGCTAATGGCTCTAGGAAAGTAAAAGGACAAATTGCCTAGTTAGCCGTACGTAAGGAATGAATAATTGGGTTATTTCTTACAATAGCAATTTAGCATTCTAACGAGGAATACAATTAATTAGGCATTAATTGAGAACTAATCCAATTATCCGGCGGTCGCCGCCATTTTGATGGCTTCCGGCGTTGGCGTGAAATGTTTAGTGGAGCAATCAACAGAATTATCTCTGAGAGTAAATATGAAGAGTTGGTATCAAGGAAATATTCATCAGTCACTCTCTGATATATGTTAAGAGCTCGGATGTTCATAATATTAACACGAACACCATATATGTTGCTTTAAACTATCTACGTAGCATGACTATCGAAATTAAAATAAAAACTATTGTTGATTGAGATACGCGGATCTCAAATAAGCATCCCACGTTATACGGACCGTTAGCGTCCGGTTTATACGTTATTGCTTTTCATTGAAAAAATCATCTTATTTGAGTTGTATTATGTTAAGTTTACTTGAATATTTTTAGTATATTGTTTATAAGTGTTGATGATGGACAATTGAATATTTATTTTAGGATTGCCATTATATGCTGCTGCGCTTAGTAATATTGACATCTCATACACTCCATCCTTAAAAAACGTGTACTCTTTTTGTTTCGTCCTTTAAAAAAGTGTCTTTGTAAAATTGCTCATGATTTCAAACCCAAACCTTTATCCACATTTATGACACTGACTGTGATTCAAACCTATTGGCTGGCACGCCATGAACAGCTTCCGTTTACCTTTTCAGTCATACTATAATGTGACCTGCCTGCCGACGATGACTGCTCTTGTTTGTCGTATCCTCTCATATGTTTATTGCCCTGCCTTCAAACGCTGCTCGATCTTTGATATCGTGGCCTCTGGTTTGTGTTTCTGTCATTTTGGCGCTTCCACGAACTTCACTTTGATCCTAGTTTTTGGGTAACGTTTGCAGAGTCTGTCTTTGGTCAGGTTTCCGGTTTATTTCTCAGTCGCAAGGTGATTACATTTGATGAAATCAAAGTTTTTGTTATTGAAGTAGAATATAAGAGGTCGAAATATACCAATTTAAAAAACAATTTTTTGTTTTTTTATCATAATAGTGATGATTAGCCAAAATAGTGCATACTTAGAATATATGTCTCGCATAGTAAGATTCAATATCATGAAAATGAGCATTGAAGATACGTTTTAAAGGAGATTTATAAAACTCATAGGAAGTTGAATATACTATGTTTAGAGTTAAGGGTAGCTGTCTTAATGTTGTCACTAAGGGAATAAGGGTCCTTCCCTAACCTCCTGTTCTTAGAAATCACCTAAAAAATGAATTGAATAATATGTAAAACGTTACAAATCTCTATTTGTTTTTTTCTTGATAAGTCAAAATATTTTAGTGCAGTATTTATTTATATACAGGGTGTTTTTTTAAGCAGCCCATTTTTAAGATTGAATAATGCACATATAAATATGAAATGAGTGTTGCTTTGTTAATCTTTTAATTTTATATAACCTATTATTTAAGTTCGTTCACATTCCTGATAACTTGCTGTAAGGTACGTCTATGAATTTTTGCATTAAATTTGTTATGTTTGTTTTGAGGTGCTGAATATCCTGTGAATTGTTTTCGTAGGATTTACTTTTTATGTATCCCCAAAGTAAATTATATAGTGGGATCAAATCCGGGGATCTTGGGGGGGGGGAATAATCCTTCACTGGTAAAACAAAGTTTTGGGTTGCGTTTAAAAAAAAAACACCCTGTAGTAATTTAACTGAAAGTTGTATTTAAACACTGAAGAAAAACTTGACATATTTAGCGATTTTCAAAACAAAATCTATCCTTAATTCTACCAGATTGTTAGTCTTCGAAATTTTTTTTTTGTTTAAGTTTAATTGAAAATCAACTGATAACAAATAATAAAAAAAAACATTTATTTGCCCGCTATTGTATGAGTCTCCCAAAAGTCGTAGACTCTAAAGAAAAACTCTAAGTAAGATAAAACCTATTTTGCTTCATTCGTCAATCAAAAAATTATCTTTAGAGGTATTCCCATACTGAGCCTGTGCGCAGGGTCTTCGAAAGTGACAGTGGCCCTCGGGCTGAAAATCCATTTAGTCGTATAGGCCAGCAATATCATTGAAGGTGCCTGTGTGCTGATCGCAAGGCCTGCAGGTCATCGATATGCGACAGTGGTCGACGGGCTAATAACTTATTTAACCATGTAGCCTAGCACTATCATCGTCGGTGCCTTTGTGCTGAACGCAAGGCCTGCAGGTCATCGGTATGTGACAGTGGTCGCCGGGCTAATAGTTTATTTAGCCGTGGAGTCCAGCGGTAACATCGTCGGTGCCTTTGTGCTGATCGCAAGGCCTTCAGGTCATCGATACGTGTCAGAGGTCGCCGGGCTAATAATTATTTCAGCAATGTAACCCAGCACTATCATCGTCGGTGCCTTTGTGCTGATCACAAGGCCTGCAGGTCATCGATATGTCACAGCGGTCGCCAGGCTAATAAATTATTTAGCCGTGTAGCCCAGCGGTATCATCGTCGGTGCCTTTGTGGTAGTTGCAATGCCTTCACGTCATCGGTATGTGACAGTGGTCGCCATACTAATAATTAGTTTAGCCATGTAGCCCAGCACTATCATCGTCGATGCCTTTGTGCTGATCACAAGGCCTGCTGGTCATCGATATGTCACAGTGGTCGCCAGGCTAATAAATTATTTAGCCGTGTAGCCCAGCGGTATCATCGTCGGTGCCTTTGTGCTGATCGCAAGACCTTCAGGTCATCGATATGTGTCAGAGGTCGCCGGGCTAATAATTCTTTCAGCACTATCATCGTCGGTGCCTGTGTGCTGATCGCAAAGCCTCAGGTCATCGATATGTGACAGTGGTCGCCGGGCTACTAATGCTTCCAGTCGTGTAGGCCAGCAATATCATCGTCGGTGCCTGTGTGCTGATCGCAAAGCCTCAGGTCATCGGTATGTGACAGTGGTCGCCGGGCTAATAATGCTTCCAGTCGTGTAGGCCAGCAATATCATCTTCGGTGCCTGTGTGCTGATCGCAAAGCCTCAGGTCATCGGTATGTGACAGTGGTCGCCGGGATAATAATTCATTTAGCCGTGTAGCCCAGCGGTATCATCGCCGGTGTGAAGGGGCGGCACGGCTACCAGGCGGCGAGCAAATTACAGGCACTGCCAAATTACCCGCAGGAACCCAAAGTAATTCTAACTTTTAACTGGGAATGGTTGTTTTCTGTCTCGTTGGTGAGTGCCGCCTAAAGATGCGACCTCGGTGATTACAATGTGTGCGGTGGAGAGGACATCCTGGATGGAAGGTTCAAGAATTTCAGCTTATATAACAAATTTATCACTAACGGGATTTCTTCATTATTGTTGAATTGATACGTTTTTTTCTAAACCACGATAACTGTTGAATTACATTACTTAACGTTATATTACTTCTGCTGGGTACTAAAATTTATTACATCCATTTCAAGAGACTATTAAAATCAAAATGGATTTATTAATTAAAGATGAAACATACATTGCTGTATTTATTCTCCATTTTTTGTTCAAAGGTTTTGATTCCTCTTTCAGAGAAATTCCTTGTAATAATTCCATTATATTTAGTTGTACTTACCGGTAAAAACACGAATTGTAATTGTGATTTATTATTTTTTATTATAATTAATATATCAGTTGTCTAACTTCTCATGTAGTAATGTGGTCGCTTGATCATTTTCCCGATCAAGTTTACAAGTTCATATGATGACAAAAGGTTGATGACAGTATAGTAAACTTGCAAGCAATCCGATAAAATATTCCCCTCCATGTTTTCTTATGTTAACAAACAAGGGCGAGGTCTGGAGGGTGATAAAGGATAAGGGAGTGCTAATGGTATCCGTTAATTGGAAACTCAATGAGGCAGGAAACTCAGCAGTGAAGTAAACCGATCTCGATCGCTAACCCTCCCACACCCTCGCTGGCACATAACCATCGTCAGTTACCTTGGGCTGTTTAATCAACTGGTGTTTCATACATGATTCGCATAGTAGTGAAGTTAACCGACTTCGATTGGTATATAACCATCCCACACCCTCGCTGGCACATAACCATCTTCAGTTACCTTGGGCTGTTTAATCAACTGGTGTTTTTCAAATCAAATCAAATCAAATTCATTTATTCCAAAAAATAGTTACACATAGAAATGACCCAGAAACAGTAAGATAAAACATAATATTAATTTGAAGTAGTACCTAAAAAAAATTAACATTGGAATTTAGTGCCTACATAGGAGTAAATTCCTGTGCGTAGGCACGAGCCGCTAAAAACTCAGTCTTGGTCAGAAATTAATTAATTAGCTTGGCAATATGTGTAAATAAAAAAAGTAAATATGCAAATTTCTATAAAACGTTTTGGAGCAAGAAAAGTAAATGACGAAGCGTAATTTTAATTTGATCGGGGAACTATTGGAGAATGACCACTGCGACGAACTGCTACTCGTTTGGCAACTTAGTATTAAGTCAAGTCTAGTCTAGTCTTATCTGTACCCAGATGTGATAACCACCTCAGATGCCTCCCTTCCAATTTCCATTAACCAATTTGATACATGTTTCTTATAGGTTGCTATTTGAACACTATTGAAATTTTGAAGCAGGAAGATTTCTGAACAGAATTTGAGATATGTAGTGCGAGTTAGTGACTGACAAAGTTCTATTCAACCTATTTACTCTGATTCTTGTGGTTTGAGAACTTCGGGTAAAATAACTGTGGTCAAAATTTTGAAAAATTTCATCGACATGGTTAAATATGTAAGTTAATAAGGATTTAATATACAATTACCTTAAATATAAAACACGAAAATCATCAAATAAATTTTGAGTTGGATATCTTCGTCCCTTACCTAAAGCAGCTTTGAGTATTGATTTTTGGATAACGTTTAATGGTTCGAGTATAGATCGATACCCTCCGCCCCAAGCAATAATTCCGCTCATGAACAAAGATTGACAGTAAGCAAAATAACAAAGTTTCAATTCGTTAATGTTTAAAATCTCATTAAGTTGTCTAAAAACAAAAATAAATATCCTAACTTTACCTTTTAAATAATCTACATGAGCTTTCCAATTCATACTGCTATTAAATACAACCCCCAAATATTTATAAGATTCAACTTTGTTTATGACACTACAATTGCAGTTATGTGACAAAAGATCCCCACATGAATGAAGTTTCAGACTATTAAAGTCAGTATTCAAATTTGATTTCAGAGCTATGGGCATAAATTTGGTTTTGGAGTCAGTAAATTTTGATCAAACCATCTTTTTACTCGTGCAAGATTTCTCAAGGCCAAACATTTCACTTCCTCCCAATTAGACCCCTCAAACAAAATTGCAGTGTCATCCGCAAATAGATAGAATTTCCCTTCAATGTTAAGGTTTGATAAGTTATTTATGTAAATTAAAAAAAGAATAGGTCCAAGAGTGCTTCCCTGAACCACCCCATAGTCAATTGAATGTTCTCAACTCTCAACTCCACATATTGTGACAATCTGTTTCCTATTTGAAAGGTAACTAGCAAACCAAGACAAAGAATTATCCCTACAACCAATCAATTCCAATTTCCGAAGTAATTTAACTCTATCTAATAAATCAAAAGCTTTTGCTAAGTCTAAGAAGGTCAAAAGACATCGTTTATTGTTGTTTATAGCTGTATTTATATCTTTATTTATAGTGAACAATGCATCTGAAATATTTTTGTTTGAGCGGAATCCATATTGACAGTGAGTTAAAATTGAATAAGTTTCCAAATAATTCACGAATTGTTCCTTTACAATTTTTTCAATTACCTTAGAGAAAACACTAAGGAGAGAAATTGGTCTGAAATTGGTTTTGTTGGTGATGTCTGCTGCCTTATACAACGGAAAAACTTTAGCTTTTTTAAAAATGTGAGGAAAAATTCCGGTACTTAGATTAACAATGTACAGGAGAGGTGTTGAAAGTAAATCGACGTTTTCCTTTAGAAGGCACATAACCATCGTCAGTTACCTTGGGCTGTTTAATCAACTGGTGTTTTATACATGGTTCGCATAATAGTGAAGTAAACCTGCTTCGATTGGTATATAACCCTCCCACACCCTCGCTGGCACATAACCATCGTCAGTTACCTTGGGCTGTTTAATCAACTGGTGTTTTATACATGATTCGCAAAGTAGTGAAGTAAACCGACTTCGATTGGTATATAGCCCTCCCACAACCTCGCTGGCACATAACCATCGTCATGCAGTTACCTTGGGCTGTTTAATCAACTGGTGTTTCATACATCAAACGCATTGTAGTGAAGTAAAGCGACTTCGAAAAATATTGACTTAATATACTGTCTTTAGATAAGCTGATTTAACGAAAGATGTCACACAACTAGATGAAAACTGTTACCTTAACATCTCTCTATCAAGATCAATTCCTTTCCATACTCAATTGTTTATCTAGAAAAATAGTTAGAACAAAACAAATACTAACTACAGTATTTAAATTAGCAGTTCATTTTTATTACAGTGGAGCTATAAAAACATTGATTTTACTAATTTTTAGATTTTATTACAATGGTAAACAATCCTATATTCATTCCGATATTAGATATTGGTTCTTTAGAGCAAGGCTCAATCTACTGAATCATTTCATGGGCTTAAGAAGTAGACTTATTAAAAGGAGCCATAGGGTGAGTCTTCTAAGCCGTCCACAACAGATTGTAGACAAATGGCTTCACATTCAAGGACGAAACAAAACATTTCCTACTAGATCATACCCAAGGAACAACGTAAAAATATTTTTAACCTTTTTAAAATACAGGGTGTTCCAAAAATTGGGGTCATGGGTTCGAATCTCGGAATTTTTTAATGCAAACATATATCATAGTATAGTACATAATTTTAAAGCTCTAAGCAAGACAAACAATTTCGTGAAAACAGAACTCAATTATCTTTATTGTTTCAAAAATGGCTACAGTTTTTGTGAAAAATATTGGTATCTACGGAATACACTTTACCTCGAGAACTACTAATGGTTTTTTTTGTTCTATTTGAAAATTCTTAATCCTTGTAAACTCAGCTTTAATGTGATATGCAAGATGCCAATATCAAAGGAAATAATTTTTTTAATATTTTATTTTTTGTAAATGTTGGTAGGATTGAAAATCGAAATTTTTAAATGGCAACATATGTTATATAGGAAACATTTTAAAGGTCTTGTAAAATCCTACAATTTTTCAATTTATACTTCTCTTCTATCTTTGCTAGTTTTTCAGTAATAAACAAAAAACTCTATTTTCCCATGAAACGCCCATGTTAAATTTGCTGTACTCATTGTTAAAGGATGAAAATTTTAATGCTTTGAGTACCGCACATTTAGCATGGGCGTTATATGGGAAAATGGAGTTTTAGCGAATTTCCCCTATAGGGAAGAAGCTATAACCGTAGGTCTCATGGTAAGACCTAAGCCCGAGACTATGATAACTTTTCGTTTTGGGGCCACCAGAAGCAAAAAACACTATTCATTCGAATTTATATATATATATATATATATCTATATATATATTTGTCTGTTAGCACGATAGCGGCCGTAAAAATGGTCCAATCTTGATGAAAATTGGTACATACATGTAAAGTGGTAATCACTCGGACGAGTTTGTGAACCAGCCCGATCGGACCACCGGAAGGGGGGGTAAAGGGGGATAAACCCCCCCAAAAATGGGTTTTTTGAGTTTTTTATATAGAAAAATAAAATTTATCAAATGTTTGTTGGCACCATTGGATTCAGCTCAAAAAAACAAACGATTTAGTATTTTGGTTCACTGCTCTATGTTCATTGGCTACCCGAGATATTGAAAGTGGTAAACACAGCACGTTGTCCCAATGTTAACCTTATGGGAAATAAGTAAAATTCTATATCTCGGTTATTTCTCAACATATCTTGATAAAATTTGGTAAGTAGCTTCTTCTAGTTCAGATCTACTAAATAATGAATTAAAACCACCCAGTTTTAATATATATGTAGCAGCAAACCTGCATACTCATTCCCCATGTTATTCTTATGGAACTTACCAAAACATGTTAAATCTCGCTATGTTGGATTGAAATATGTTGTTTTACATTTGAAATTCGCTGAGTATGCAGGTCTGCTGCAACGGGGGTATTTTTGTTTATTACACAAAACTACTTAAGTTAGGAGGTGAGTATAAATTGACAAGTTGTAGATTTTTGCAAGACCTCCGATTTGACATATTATGCCATTTAAAATTTTTGATTTTCAGTGCTACTAACATTTACAAAAAAAGGTTTAAAAAAATTTCTTTTAGTGTTGGCATCTTGCATACCACATTAAAGCTGAGTTTACAAGGATTCAGAATTTTCAAACAGAACATAAAAACCTTCAGTAGTTCTTGAAGGTATTCCGTAAATAACAATATTTTTCACAAAAACAGCCGCCATTTTGAAAATAATAAAGCTAATTGAGTTCTGTTCTCACCAAATTGTTTGTCTTCCTTAGAGCTTTAAAATGATGTACAATGACATATGTTTACATTTAAAAATTCAGAGATTCGAACCCATGACCCCCGGTTTTTGGAACACCCTATATTTTAAAAAGGTTAAAAATATTTTACGTTGTTGCTTGGGTATGATTTAGTGGGGAAATGTTTTGTTTCGTCTTTGTATATTAGCCGTTCGCCTATAATATGTTGTGGAAAAGTGATTGACTTATACTGGATGAGTTTTACATCCACCCACCCCTACCTTTTTTCCACAATTCTTGAAATATCAATCCCAGACTACCCCTAAACATTGCTGGGTAGTAAGTACTTCATTTTGAGTGCGTGATCAATTGTAGACTAGATTTTTACGCTGATTACAATGCCGCAATCCGTTTAAGAAAATATTGTTTTGTTCTCAAGATATACTCGATAAAATATTCTTCCCTGTACATTTTTAATGGGCGTTTCCAAATTTAACTATTTTTTGCCTTGTTTTTCTTATAACTCCGGTTCTAATCGCAATATAAAGTTCGTTTTGGTCTTAAAGGATTAAATGGCTATAATTTGAAATATTCATCATTCAAATACGACCAGACCAGAGATGAGCTACAAAGCAACACTGTATATAAAATGTTGATTTTTCAAAAATTGTTTTTTACTTTTTACTTTACCTGAAAGCCAAAGATCAGGTGAGTGTTTTAAAACCAAACCTAATATATAGACTTACTTAGAATCTGAGATATAAACCTTAAAGTAAAAATAAATTTTGAAAATAAAGCCTTAATCTAAAGATTAAGCTAGATATTTTAAGTGACTACTACCAGTCAAAGTTGAGCCATATCCACTGTGATTTTGATAAATTTAACATTTTCGAGCGCAATTTTGAATTCGCCATTTTTGAAATGAGCTCAAGTTATTTCAAATAAAAAGGTGGTGTTGTGACCTATTATTTCCAATAGATTTTTAAGCTGAATAAAATGACGTAATCAGTTTTTAATTATCGTTCATTGTTTTTAAAATATCGCCTTTTTTGAGAATACAAATAAAAAAAACTGCATTGCAAGATGGCACCCGAAAATTTTTAATCCGTCAAAATCACGCGGATATGGCTGAACAATGACTGGCAATGATCACTTGTCATTACCTAGCTTCATTTTTTAATTATGGACTTTTTTACAATGCATAATATTAAATTGAGCCAAAAACTGTTAAAAAAAACTGAATATCTTAAAAAAGGGGTTTATTTATAAAAGAAATTAAAATCTTAATATATTTTTTCAAACGAATTGCGACACTGAGACCAGAGTAAAAACCTAGTTTAAAATGGTGGGTCACAACACCACCTTTTACATTTAAGAAAAAGATAATTTGTACTGGTATCCAACATGGCGGATCCAATATGGCGGCTGCAAATGGCCAATTATGGAAAAAGATTAGGTGGGACATTTCAAACTCACCCTGTATGAACAAAATGTAACAAAAATTCATAAAATATGTTCAGTAATATTATTAAGAATGATTTCATTCAGCATTACTGTATTATTTTTTCGTACGGTAGTTAAACAAAATGGATATATTAGCTTTCTCTGTGATATATTGTAAAATGTATTAATTTGTTTGTTCCCATATGCTCAACTAATATCGAATTTTTAAGTTTTCATCAGGAAGAAAAATAAATCAGGCATTGTTTACAGCTGTATTTCAGTTGTTCAATTTACTTTATTTTTTATGGCTGTTTTCCATAAAGTTAAGTTTTTCTGAAGGAGGACTATTAAATGGCTAGCTAGAAGTAGGCACGTTTTCACATTAAAAACACAAAACCATAATTTATAAAAATTAAAACTTTAAGCAGAGCGGAGGACGTGAAAAATTACAAAATGCTTAAACTAAAAAAATGTAAAAAATTATAAATAATTTCACCAGTGTGCCCTCTGTTTTCCGATAGGCCCTCTGAAGTAGGTGCTACAGCCCATAATAGAAAACTACTTTCCTGAGCGTATTGAATCTTCCCCGACTTACGAGGTGGGGTGGGAACTGTTTAGAATTTTCATGTTGATGAAATTTCCTAGAGAATTATCGCGCCAAATTTTAAGACGCTGGCTCATCGGTAAGTAGAAAATCTTCTTTATGCCTCAATCAGCCAGTTATACTTGCGGAGATGTAGTTTTGCCATTATTCGACGAGTAAAGCTATTTTATTTTAATCTAACATCAAAGCAAGAAATACATAAATAAGTTTCTCAACAACGATTAATGTAAGAATAAACCAAACAAATATTAAAACTCCTAGTTATAAATTAAACAATTTTCGTTTAATCTTTCCACATAAAAATTGTAATATTAACTTAATTTTATACATTTTATTGTACAATATTATTACAATATGTTATTTGTAAGGATAATAATTATTAATGATCGATTAAACTAATCGTCTAACATAAATTCATCGTGGGATTAAAATAACATGATTATTTTATTTACTTATTTATCTATTCATTTATTTATTTATTGATTTACATCATCACATAACATAAATTTTCTTGACAGGTGATTTGTCCTTAAGGTACTTAATATAGTTATACATATATAGGACACAATCACAACTGAACATTTACAATTTAAATACCTTATAGGTATTACTGCAGAGAATAAAATGCCTTCTCCAGTAGATAAGTCTTTAGAGCTTTTTTAAAGTTCGTAAATGAATCAGTATTTTTTATTGAGGAAGGTAAGCAATTATAAACTTTTGGACCCATGTACTGTAAAGATAAATGCAAAATTGTAAGCCTATGTTGAACCGGTTTTTATATTATTTTTATATCTAGTGTTATGGGCATGACAATATTGATTCTTCATGAATGTATCAATGTCACTTTTAACCATTAATGCTAATTTATAAATATTTTAAAGCTGTACAAAGTTAGAATTTTATATTGGATGAAAAAATCTTTACAGTGTGTGGTTTGAGGAACTTTTGCTATCACTCTAATGACTTTTTTTAAGAATAAAATTTTTTTAGCCTGGCTTGAAGAGCCCCATACAATTAGTCAATAATTCATAATGGATGAAAAATATGCATGGTAAACTGCTATTTGAGTTTAAAAATTGTTGTATCCCTGATAATCCGCAGCACCAATGTTGCTGAGCTGAGTCTTTTAGATAAGTTTTCAATGTGTATTTGACAATTTAGTCGTGAATCGATTTCAATGCCCAAGTAGTTAATTGATTTTTGAGACTGAATTGAGGTCGAATTTGAGTTGAATGTTATTTCCTTATTCAAATTAAAAGGAGAAAACTGAAGAACTTGTGTTTTTGATACATTCATGGAGAGGCCACTTGCAGTAAACCAGTCCCCGACGAGTTTTTGTTTACTAAAATGAAAAATAAGGATTTTCGTATGTTCTTCCAGTGAATTAATTTTAGAGTAAGAAGATGGGGAAGGCCCATCACAATTAAACCGGATAAGTCGACAGTTGACAACATTCAGACGTATCCAACCGGAAACCGCAGACGTAGAACCCAACTGATGATTACTTCCGCAACTTTCTACAACCGGCGCGGCGGCGGTTGGCACATCTACGTCATGTTTGACTATTTCACGGGTTATAGAGTTATATTACTGCGTTTTAATTTTCTTGCGATATAGTTTTCCTATGCAGTTACTAGTTATAAGTAATTTATGTCTGTGATTGTAAGAGCCCGTTAATAATAAAATATTTGATTCATTTGAAAAATGTTAAACTAAGTATTTACTGTAAACTGTCAGAACTATTACTAATAGATCTTTCATAATAACACTGATGTTTCAGACGATAACATTCTTACAAAGAGAACATAAAATTTAGTAACTATTATTTTTGTTGATAGCGCAAGAACAAAAAAAATAACTAATGTGTCCAGTATTATCAGAATAATTAGATAAGATTGCCTAAGGTCTAAACAATACCAGGCCAGCCTACAACAGCTTATTAATTTAAGGGAACCCGTTAAGAATGCAACTAAAAGGCTACTTAGAAGACTAATTAAAAAACAAATGTTCTAGACATAGGGTTTTTATATTACTTTTAAGATTTTTGTAAATTATCTTCAAAATGTGTATACATTTAATTAATTGTCTATTGTAAATTAGTTTGCCTTTAAAACTTTGATTATGCTAAAATTGTCCAATTGCTTTTCATAATAATCCAAAGGACATTTTCCCTACAAATGTAGTATGCATATCAACTCATACAATTTCAGACAGACAGACGGAAAACTAGGCACCAGAGACCTATGTTCCTCTATAGTGAAATGTGTTTGTCTTGACCTAAGTAATAACGGTAAACTCATTTGTCCAGAGAGTTACGGGACACTCTGTATTTTTATTTGTATCTCATCTAGGACGGTTCCATTAGGTTTCTCATCGCTATCCCGCACACACCAGCCTTCACCCACCTACCGGAAGTAATCACCTACATTACCATGGGGTAGTGCCACCTTGAGCTGGATCACAACTTCAGATCGATTTCACTCTATTATTTCACCCCCTATTAAACCCTTAAACCGACCTATTACCCGGGCAGGTGGGGCGCTCAGCTGCAAGGATGATATAGTTTGTATCTGATTGGCCTAATGACACTTCCTGAGGTGCAAAGACGCCGACATCAGACGAGTTAATTAGTCTAAGATGGCGGCTGGGCGCAGCGGCGGCGGTGACAAAATGGCGGAGATGGGGCGTACAGGCGCCGCGCCGGGGTTGATGAAAGAATATCCGCAGTCTTGACTGATTAGGTGGTCGACTTCTGGAGCCGGCAGTGTGTGAGTCGTCCACGAGTGCCACCCGAATTTACGTTGTTTAAATATTTGAATTATTTATTGAAACATCAAATTTGTTTCGAAAATAAATAACAATAAATTAATTATTTTTATAACAGGAGTGGAAGAATGGAAGAATGAAAGCATACACATTTAGAATATGAGTAGGAATATAGAAAACAAACCATACTGAGAGTTAACGAACAGAACAGTAATAAAGAGGCATATAAATACAAAGTCAAGAGTAGTATAAACCCTGGTGTAAAAATGATCGAGAAGAATTTGGATGAATTTAAAAATTGAATTATTTATTTTATTTTCTTAAATAATTACTTGTTTTGTTTGTACATTTGTTTATTACCTTTTGAGATTATAAATGCCTATGGGGATTTGCTTCATCTCTAGGAGACTTGTGAGCTGCATCAAAAAAGTAATTTGGAGTAATTAAAGCAGACGAAGTGAGCTGTAATAATTACAGCTCACTTCAGAAGCGGTTCATTGAAGCGGTTCAGAGTATTGTTTAACGTTGAATTGAATTGTTATCAACATCAAATTATCTATAAAGTTTCGTGATTCATAGTCATTAAAGTGACCATGAAGTTGTCTTTGAAGACACAGTTGCCACTGTCGTTATTTAGAGGATGTTTCGTTTACATATAAACGAAAATATGCTCTAAATCCATACAAATATCAAGGTATCAGTATGAACATAATGAGCATTGATGGAGGAATAATGTTACTTGTAAATAGCTATAAATAGATTTTATTTTACGGATAACGTTTATGGATGGACCAACAATTTGTGATGGAAACTAAACGAACTTGAAAACCAGTTTGATTCTATTCTGAGAAGAAACGCGGGTTATAACTATAACATTGTTTATAAATCAAATTCAACGCACTGACCATTACTACTTAGAATTCATTATATATATTATTCTTAGCATTTAGAGAAAGTACTTTTGATAAATAAACAAAAAGGTCAAACTGTTGTCTTATTATTTATGTTATCTCAATCAGTTGCAAGATTGAATCGAGCTTCCTTCAGGGAGCCGCTCACTTCTTACATCCATTACAGCCACATATTCTAGAAGCGTATAAATTTAACGGCAAAGGTGGAAAAGAGTAAGAAAACATTGTTCAATTTAGTTAGGATTGGTCTAGAGAGCAAAACAATAAAACTATACCATGGTTAATAGTTACTGATTTAGAAACAGTTATCGATAAAAACCAATAGTAACTGTACCTTCCAACAACTCCAGCAATTTATTTAAAAACTCTTATTACGAGCCCTCTATAAAGAAAAAGTTTCGAATCAAACCACCGTTGGAACGATTTACTCCCATCATTCCGTCAGTAGACAATACCTGCTATCGACATGTCCCGATTTCCCGCCACCGCGTGACAATCAGCTGATGTTTTGGCGGGAGTTCCCACGTGCGGTGCCGCTCGATCACAGCTGATATCACAACATTACCGGCGGCGACACGCCTTATTGGGTGGGAGGATCGCTGGGAAACTCCTCGCTAAAAACGCAATTTCTCTAAATGGAAGAAACAGGCACGAACTGTCAATTCAAAGGTTGGAGATTGTTTCAGAATTGCATTCTGAGTTTCACATTTTAGTGAAATAGTAGTATTAAGCCTATAGCCTATATTCTGGAAATAAAATGTATATTCCTGTTTAGGGCCTATTTGTGTAAATTCCACAGTTACAATGACATTTGTATTTCGTAAAATGTGAGTTGCAGAGAACTTCGTGGAATAAAAGGTAAATATTTTATTTAAACGTATTTTGGTTTACTACTAAACAGTAAGCGTTATCATATGTATTCAGAGAGGCGACAACTGCATATTTGATCCAAATTTCACTTGTTCACGTTTCACCACTTCCCCTATAACTAATCACAGCCCTACAATTTAAATAATTCCTTTCCTTATCTCGGCCGTATTCCGATCGGAAACTCGTTTTAGCAAATAAATCAGGCCTAATTTTGCCGATCACTTCCACTTAGCGTAAATTAGGGATTGCGCGGCCGGTCTAGCCAAAACAATAAACAAATGCGGTGGTGGGAACAGAGTGTAGCTAATCAATAGTCGTCCGAGCGGCGGCCTGTCTGATGTCAATGATATAATCACGTGTGATGACGTCGGCCCCTGATTACAAGGCGGCCTCCTTTGAGCCCAGAGCCCCGGGTGGGGGGGGGGGGGTAAGCGCCGCAAATTAATGAATCAAAAGCTCACCTCAGAGCGACTACCGCGCATGCCTCAACAATGGTGTATAAAACACGGGGATCTGATCACCCGGTGATACCCCACTGATCTGCCGGAATGCTTGGCCCCGTGGCCAGCGGTCAGCCGGGCTCTAATGCTTTATTCGACACGGATTTTGGTATTTCTTATTTAATTCTATCAAATGAGAATTTTTGTAAGGTGATTGATGCAAAGGATACTAAAGAATTCATGCATATTTATGGAACTGGTATTTACTGTATGTTTGTTATTCAAAATGAGATATTCATCAAGAACAAAGTTAAATTGGTCCTAGAAGTTATTTCAACCTCCAATAATTATGTAGTCAAAGGTTATGTTGATCTAAAACAACTTATCCATTATGAATCATAAGATGTGGCTTGCAAACTATGAAAACACGGCATGCAACTTTTGTATGTAATATAACTAAATATAGGCGATAAATACAAGTTGACTGTTATCCTTTGCGATTATTTAGATCCTCTTGTAACCAACCACTGGCTAGTTATGATTACAAACCTGATCCTTGTTAGTATTTCAGCTTTGAAATATTCCAGAACTGAATAATAATAAACGGTTACTGTCCAAAATTAAATTTCTCTTATAAAGAAGCTCAAAACTGTACGACTACGAGTTAGGCGATTAGTCACGCATAAAATTCGCGGCCCACCATTGTTAAATATGCTAATAGCCCCGTGTTTATTAATTAACGTCAAATTAAAACAGCATAAACAATAGGGGCCTCGGTGATGGTAATTATGAGCGCGGCGAGGCCGTGAAATATGTCGTCATGTTTAGTATTCAACGACTCGTGTTGTCCCCGAAACTATAGCTGGGGCTAATGTAAGAGATAAATACATGAGCGAGACTTTGGGCGGCGACCACCCACTTGGCGGCTGTGGCTGTATCTGAGTGATCGCGTTACAGGTCTATCTTAGTAATATAGGCATTGTAGTTTACCCACTTGGCGGCTGTGCCTGTATCTGAGTGATCGCGTTACAGGTCTATCTTAGTAATATAGGCATTGTAGTTTACCCACTTGGCGGCTGTGGCTGTATCTGAGTGATCGCGTTACAGGTCTAACTTAGTAATATAGGCATTGTAGTTTACCCACTTGGCGGCTGTGGCTGTATCTGAGTGATCGCGTTACAGGTCTATCTTAGTAATATAGGCATTGTAGTTTACCCACTTGGCGGCTGTGGCTGTATCTGAGTGATCGCGTTACAGGTCTATCTTAGTAATATAGGCATTGTAGTTTACCCACTTGGCGGCTGTGGCTGTATCTGAGTGATCGCGTTACAGGTCTAACTTAGTAATATAGGCATTGTAGTTTACCCACTTGGCGGCTGTGGCTGTATCTGAGTGATCGCATTACTGGTCTAACTTACTAATATAGGCATTGTAGTTTACCCACTTGGCGGCTGTGACTGTATCTGAGTGATCGCATTACTGGTCTAACTTACTAATATAGGCATTGTAGTTTACCCACTTGGCGGCTGTGGCTGTATCTGAGTGATCGCATTACTGGTCTAACTTACTAATATAGGCATTGTAGTTTACCCACTTGGCGGCTGTGGCTGTATCTGAGTGATCGCATTACTGGTCTAACTTACTAATATAGGCATTGTAGTTTACCCACTTGGCGGCTGTGGCTGTATCTGAGTGATCGCATTACAGGTCTATCTTAGTAATATAGGCACTGTAGTTTACCCACTTGGCGGCTGTGGCTGTATCTGAGTGATCGCGTTACTGGTCTAACTTAGTAATATAGGCATTGTAGTTTACCCACTTGGCGGCTGTGGCTGTATCTGAGTGATCGCATTACAGGTCTATCTTAGTAATATAGGCATTGTAGTTTACCCACTTGGCGGCTGTGGCTGTATCTGAGTGATCGCATTACAGGTCTATCTTAGTAATATAGGCATTGTAGTTTACCCACTTGGCGGCTGTGGCTGTATCTGAGTGATCGCATTACAGGTCTATCTTAGTAATATAGGCATTGTAGTTTACCCACTTGGCGGCTGTGGCTGTATCTGAGTGATCGCGTTACAGGTCTAACTTAGTAATATAGGCATTGTAGTTTACCCACTTGGCGGCTCTGGCTGTATCTGAGTGATCGCATTACAGGTCTATCTTAGTAATATAGGCATTGTAGTTTACCCACTTGGCGGCTGTGGCTGTATCTGAGTGATCGCATTACAGGTCTATCTTAGTAATATAGGCATTGTAGTTTACCCACTTGGCGGCTGTGGCTGTATCTGAGTGATCGCGTTACAGGTCTAACTTAGTATAAGCGTTCTAGTTTCCCACTTGGCGGCTGTGGCTGTATCTGAGTGATCGCGTTACTGGTCTAACTTAGTATAAGCGTTCTAGTTTCCCACTTGGCGGCTGTGGCTGTATCTAAATGATCGCGTTACAGAGCTAACTTAGTATAAGCGTTCTAGTTTCCCACTTGGCGGCTGTGGCTGTATCTGAGTGATCGCGTTACTGGTCTAACTTAGTATAAGCGTTCTAGTTTCCCACTTGGCGGCTGTGGCTGTATCTGAGTGATCGCGTTACAGGTCTATCTTAGTAATATAGGCATTGTAGTTTACCCAATTGGCGGCTGTGGCTGTATCTGAGTGATCGCATTACAGGTCTATCTTAGTAATATAGGCATTGTAGTTTACCCACTTGGCGGCTGTGGCTGTATCTGAGTGATCGCGTTACTGGTCTAACTTAGTAATATAGGCATTGTAGTTTACCCACTTGGCGGCTGTGGCTGTATCTGAGTGATCGCATTACAGGTCTATCTTAGTAATATAGGCATTGTAGTTTACCCACTTGGCGGCTGTGGCTGTATCTGAGTGATCGCATTACAGGTCTATCTTAGTAATATAGGCATTGTAGTTTACCCACTTGGCGGCTGTGGCTGTATCTGAGTGATCGCGTTACTGGTCTAACTTAGTAATATAGGCATTGTAGTTTACCCACTTGGCGGCTGTGGCTGTATCTGAGTGATCGCGTTACTGGTCTAACTTAGTAATATAGGCATTGTAGTTTACCCACTTGGCGGCTGTGGCTGTATCTGAGTGATCGCGTTACAGGTCTAACTTAGTAATATAGGCATTGTAGTTTACCCACTTGGCGGCTGTGGCTGAATCTGAGTGATCGCGTTACAGGTCAAACTTAGTAATATAGGCATTGTAGTTTACCCACTTGGCGGCTGTGGCTGTATCTGAGTGATCGCGTTACAGGTCTAACTTAGTAATATAGGCATTGTAGTTTACCCACTTGGCGGCTGTGGCTGAATCTGAGTGATCGCGTTACAGGTCAAACTTAGTAATATAGGCATTGTAGTTTACCCACTTGGCGGCTGTGGCTGTATCTGAGTGATCGCGTTACAGGTCTAACTTAGTAATATAGGCATTGTAGTTTACCCACTTGGCGGCTGTGGCTGTATCCGAGTGATCGCGTTACAGGTCAAACTTAGTAATATAGGCATTGTAGTTTACCCACTTGGCGGCTGTGGTTGTATCTTAATGATCGCGTTACAGGTCTAACTTAGTAATATAGGCATTGTAGTTTACCCACTTGGCGGCTGTGGCTGTATCTGAGTGATCGCGTTACAGGTCTAACTTAGTAATATAGGCATTGTAGTTTACCCACTTGGCGGCTGTGGTTGTATCTTAATGATCGCGTTACAGGTCTAACTTAGTAATATAGGCATTTAGTTTACCCACTTGGCGGCTGTGGCTGTATCTGAGTGATCGCGTTACAGGTCTAACTTAGTAATATAGGCATTGTAGTTTACCCACTCGGCGGCTGTGGTTGTATCTTAATGATCGAGTTACTGATCTAACTTAATAATTTAGGCATTGTAGTTTACGCACTTGGCGGCTGTGGCTGTATATGAGTGATCGCGTTACAGGTCTAACTTAGTAATATAGGCATTGTAGTTTACGCACTCGGCGACTGTGGCTGTATATGAGTGATCGCGTTACAGGTCTAACTTAGTAATATAGGCATTGTAGTTTACGCACTTGGAAGCTGTATTTGAGTGACCGCGTATGGGTTTATGTTATTTTAATCATAAATTAATTGATTACAGTAGATATCTCACTTAAATCAAACCAATGACCATACTAACTAACCGGTAGTTTAAATTATAAATTTAACAAAAATCTTTTTTATGGAGGTATAGCTGTTATTTACCGTTTAGAGGTGGTTTCGAATTTCATAAATATGGAAGGCATTATTATAGCGAATAACGTTTATTTCTTTTACGAAATATCCTGTATTTCATAGTGTTTCTGAGTTTTTCTGGTTATTCTGTCACTTTAAAATCTTGTAATTTTCTGTAATTAACTTAAGGAGATAAGTTTTGTTAAATATTTTTATCTTCCTCTCAGAAATATACAAGGAAAAATACAAAAATTTGCCTCTGACGTTCTTTAAATCAGGGGAGGGGAGTGCAGCTAGTACAAGTTGCTCTCTATGGCCCTGCTTTAAATGGGGGCAAGTTTAACTTAAAAGCTGCCCATAAGTCAATATTCGTTGATTCTAGGAGAAAATGATTAATTAACAAGTGTTTAGAATATCATTTAGGTTACAAAAACACCATAGAATTCAGGGTATTCCATCATAAAAATCAAAGAGGCCATAGAAAGATTACTTAAATACTTGAATCTTATGCTCCAGGTGTGGGGCTTTGACCAGGTTAATAAATGCCACATGTGACATTTTTGTGGCCAGCAGGAGTTGGCAGGGTGGGCCATATAGCTCAGGCTAGGTTGGTTTAGTTTAGGAAATAGCAATGGCTTCGGCAGGTTAAAAATGGACTGCAAGGCTGCTCAAACTGTAGAAGCTATGATTGATCAGATGAGTTTTAAGGGTTCTTTTAAATTTATAGTAAATGACTCAAGCTGTAGAAGCTATGTTTGATCAGTTGAGTTTTAAGGGTTCTTTTAAATTTATAGTAAATGACTATTTTTTGTTACAAATTTAGGAAGCGAGTGATAAAACTTTAAACCTTGGTACATGGGCTATTTTTCTAAAATGGCTTAGTTGCATAATTCAACAAATTATGCCTTTAACCTAGTGTTATAACCATGGGTGTTTCTTCCATGGTCCACTAGATGTTGATTTCTTACATAAAATACAAGCTTGCAAACATTCGGGCTATGAACAGTCAATTTACACTAATTCTTTGAAAAATCATAACAGCCCATTCTTGGTTTGAAACTCATTGTTGGCCATGGTGACTTTATGTTTTGATTTTTATTTTTGTGGACATTTGCCTATGAGTCCAATTTGGTAATCTAGAAATAGCCCTAATGACTTTCTTCCAAACAATGCTGACAACGTGAGTCTTGAGCCCACAACAAAGTGCTATTGGGTAAACTATATGGGATCCTCTCAACCTAAAATAGTTTTGGGAAGGTTGACATTATTTAATTACGGGGTTTTTATCAACTCGAGAAGCCCTTAGGAAATTCGTTTTCGATTTATTTCAATTCGCTCAGACCAGCAAAATTTGAAGCAGCAGTGTCCGAGGATCGATCCCTGAGGAACTCCGCATTTAATAATCTTTATTTCAGATTAGAATCTTTTTTTCATTTAGATTTCTGTTGAATTTTTACAAATTGACGGTGCTCTGAAGGGAAAAAAGTCAGCCAACGCTTGGCTCAATTTTGGATGCAAAGGTTTTGCAATTTCTGAAGAAAAATAGCTGAGTCCTTGCAGCCAAAAGCTTTAGAGAAATGTGCGAAACAGCAAGTAACTGTCTACCCTACAACAATTTAATCGATGCTTCGATCAAAGCCAATTTATTCATTTGTTTTTGTGGAAGCAAAATTGTTTTTAATTAAATATTTTTGGTTTCGAGTTAATGAATGAGTACATACTCTGCCCCCTCAAAGATTTTTGAGAATTATGGAATGAGTGAGATTGAGTGGTAGTTACCCATGTCGAATTAATTTCCTTTATTGAAAAGGTCCTTTATTTCTGCGTTCTTTAAACTGTCCAGGAAAATCCCGAATCTCAGAGATTTGTTAATTAAATGCAAGAGATTTAATGATGTGGTTGTTAGAGTATTTTGTCAGCATCATGTTGATTTCGTCAAAGCCTGCGGACACTTAAATATTAAATCTTGAAAGGAAATTATAGACGTATTAAAAAAATTAAGCAAAGTCGTCAGACGACATCTGAAGGCGAATCATGATCATTGTTGCATCAATGGTTTTCCTTAAATCTAACACTATGTTATGAGACGAATTATTGTTAAATTGTCATAGTTTTCAAAACAGGAATTACCTCAAATAATAACATTGAAATAAAATAAATAAAAATTGCCCATCAAATTAATTGACAGATTTACAGTAAACAATTTAGCTATCGGTTCAAAATAGGTGAAATATCCGGTATTATGAGTTCTTCTTGGTGATATTTAGATAAAGAAAAAGTCTCGGATTGACTTATATCTTTTTTGAAAAAGTATCTTCCATAAAAAACACAATTGACTCTTGATTGATTAGTTTGAAAACTAAAATTGTGCATTACACCTATAGATATAGGCGTATAGCCTAAAAATCCACATAAATCACTCTTTTGATGTAAGCAGAATCCAATTTAGAGAACCATTTTTCAAAATCTGAACCCTTATTGCAAAGCGATTTGGCACGTACGGATAAACTTTTCGGAATTGATTTTTTTTTATATAAATAGCTCTATTAATGTAAATACTGCATTTTATTTGAATCTTTTAGATTACTTTTTCTTTTTTAGTTTATCTTTATCAATGAAAACATGGACATCCACAAAAGTCACTGATTTAGAAGAATAACTCCGAGTAAACTTCAGCCTACAAAATTGATTTAAATCTTGCAAACATTGTTTTAAGGTATCTAAACCATGCTGCCAAGCAATGAAAATGTCATCAAAAAACCTCAACCAAACTATAGGTGAGAGTAAATGGTCAAAAAGGAAATTTTGTTCAACTAGACCCATGAAAAGATTTCCGTAAGATGGGGCCGTGCCTGCACATCGCTGTACCTTCAAGCTGCAAAAACAATTCTAAATTCATAGCTTTCAAAGCGATTGTTCGCTGTTTTAGTCTCTATATTATAGATATCTCTATAAGCTAACTGCAAGTCTCCCGGTTCACGACATCTGCTTACAGTTTGATGAACACATAAAAATGTATTCTGTTTCTGAGAAATTTCATGGTTTCAAGAACAACCAAGCAAACCCAAGCTGATTGGCGGGTCCCTTGAGTGATGGCTCTTGCTCAGATTTTCTATCACTCGAACGGCTTTCTTCATGAAGTTTTAATTTGATGAATTTTGGTTGTGTAGAAAAACACAACCACCCACACAATCATGGCTTGGACAAGGTCTACATCCACATTAAAATCGGACGTATCTGCTAAGCTTTTTCGGAATCAGAAAAGTATCTTAGTACTATTCCGAGGCTCAAACGCTTGTAAGAAAACATGCATGGATGGGAAATGGCACAATTCACGTTTTGTCGGCTAATTACCTTAACTTGAGTAATATTTATGGAACTGGATAAAAGTTTAACACCGTATCGGTTATCGTAGCCTATAGTAGTGCCAATAATCTCAATCAGTTATGGTGACGCAGTGAGAGTATACCACTGACCATTCATAAATTCCGTCAACCGGCGCGGCGTAACGTTTTTGTCTTCCTCGCTGCAACCCAGGATAGCAAAACCGCGCGTATATCTCTAAGAAAACAGTTCTATTCTAAAACGGGGATAATTGTGCATGAATGGACAGTCAAAGATCGAACTTTGAATGAAGGAAGAGGGGCAGCAACGTGCGACGCGACGGTAAAGGGCAATACCATTAACAACGAGGCTCGCCGGCCGCGCATTGGTGTCAAAAAATGGCAGAAAATAACACGTTACCGGGCGGCCTTATTAAATGGCACTTAGGCGGCGGCACCTTTGATCTTCCCCCTCCCCCCGATTGATTGAACACCGTCTCTGTTTGTTATACGGCCGCCGCGGCCAGACCCGGCACATTCAAATTTCTTACTTTACAGCTCCTCAAATTTAGGAGGTTTCTACTAATGGGGTTTATGACTGTTTGGACAAATGTCCGCCTGTTTCAGATATTCGGTCTTCATGATTTAGCATACTTGCTGGCGTTTTTGATTCCTATCATCTTGGTAGAGACCAGAACGAAATATATTTTTGAATTAAGAGTTCATGTATTTGATTGTTATTTATAGATTTTTTCTATTTTAATAAATGACTCACGAGCACTGTGTCAATGAAAAAACTACTCAAAACTTGAAAATAATCAATAAATCAATCCTCTTAGCGAAAATAAAGTTAATCTTGAAATAAAGTTTTTCCAAGATCACCACAAACATTTACATTTGATATACATACACACATACATACATACATACATACATACATACATATATGCATTGACAAATTTACACAGTCTTTTCAGTAAAAGTTTCATCAATATAAAGGAATTACTACTAACATTTAAACTGACTTCAACTCCCACAAAACTTTTTTAATGTATGATTCTTAGGAACATTTTTATCTACAGTCTATTAAATATTTAATGCATCGGACCTAGCAAATAACAAATAAAATGTATGATAAAATAATAACCAATCAAGAATATTCGTCTTAGTTTGAACCACATTTTAGGCCTAATAATACAATTAAATCTTATTTATAATTTTGTCATTTATCATAAAGCATATTTTAGTCAGTATTAAGCATTAGGCTCTGAAAGAAAAATACTAATATTACTCGTAGAAAGAGTAGGACCGTTTTAACTTTTAACACCTCATTCCATGCAGGAGGTCCAACGTTTAGACGTTCAACTTCACCAATAGCTGTCGGAATCCACCAATCGCCGCCGTCATAATAATAGGCCTTCCGCGGTCGAAATTGAAAAACTGCGTGTAGCATCCGACTCTCACAAAACAGGTCAGATCCTGGACCCATCTGTTGTGTTCAAGGGCGATAAAAACTAATCTGAGACAGACCGCAGCCAGATCAGAGCATTGTGTGATCACGCAACGCATGTGCTCGGGAGTCAGTTGGGTTTACTGCCTAACAAGCATGTCAATGACGTTAACAGCTTTGACAGGCCGTCCTGGAATAACTTTTTTAATGCTACTAAAGTTCAGTAAGTGTTTGCTCCTCATTATGTATATTGGTTATATCAAAAGATAGAGAACAAGGAATTTTAGGAATTAAAATAAATCAAATCCTTAAAAACTCTATCCGTCAGAAGGACAGATAAAACCCTTTTTAATAAAAGCCCTCAAAAGCTGTTACGCTGATTTTAAGAAAAATCTGTTCTCAGTCTACTTCGTGGACTGAATACCAGTATCCCAACACTGCGCAACTGAAACCGCCCAATTACTTTTACCGACAAGCAAAATATTAGTCAGTCAAATTGTAAAATAAAGAGGATGAAACTGACACACTATTCGAGACGTCTGGATTTTAGATATGTTGTTAGGACCAAATAAAATTGTAATTGATCTATGCAATAGAGGGAGTATCAATAAACATTGCAGACCTTACCAATTCAGTTCCAGCTCTCTCTATAGGAGATATGAGAATAACTCTGAATTCAAGAAGTGGCTCATCTGAAAATCAAGCATTCTGAGTGTCTTCAATAAGTTTCGTCTCTCGTGACATCAACAAGATTGTCATACAGCATTCAATTGGTATAGTGCGATGGTCACCCGCGTTTGTTAATAAAGGTATTTCAGTTGACAACATTTAAATAACATTACCATTATATTCTGTACCGATCCAAGGAAATTACCAGCAAGAAGAATGTGTGTCTATTGATCCTTCCATAATATGTGTATCATCAGATGTACATAAATTTATGACACATAACCGTATGAAAATTTTACCTTAACCTATTGAGCAGGGTAATGAGGGTAACAGAGGCAATAGTAAAAATGTTAAATTAATTGAACTTGGCTGTAAGACAGTCCGCTGGAAACTCAATTATTGTCTCTGCTACCCATATTACGCTATTTAATCGGTTAAACTAAAATTTTCCTTCCATGTCATAATGAGATCACATTAAGTTACAGTCATTACTACAAGTTTAGTGAAAGGGTAAAAGAGTTTACTCTACGCGTATGGATTGCCCTCTTAAAGGGCAAACACTACTCATCTTGACAACATCAAGCAAAGTAATCTGTATTTAACTGTGTACTGTGTAAAATCTATAAGCCAGGTTCACTTGTTTGATTCGGGTTTCGCATGTTGTCCGGTAGCGGGAGGCGCGCGGTAGCGTGTTTGGCGGTAGTGTTAGCACCATGGCGGCGACCTCTCATCAAGCCATATACTGCGTCTCTGGGTGGCCCTTCCTTGCATAATTGGCCTTCAAGGCATCCTTTCCGACTGGGCGTTTCGAAAGAAAAATTTAAAGCCGGGATACAAAAACAAGGAATATGCAGTGCCTTGAAGACCCCTCTAGAAGAACGCTGCAATATGAAAGTTATATATGTCTCGTCATGGATAACACTTCTCCATTGTTTGATCTAGTTATCAAATTATTAAGTATTCGTTTTTCTGCTCTTTAGAAATTGCACTTAGCGAAAAATTATGGAATTTGTTACATTTTAGCGAATTTTCCCTAAAGGGAAGAAGCTGTTACCGTAGAACTCATGGTAAGACCTATGACCGAGAACTTTTCGTTTTAGGGCCCCCAGAGGCAAAAAACACCATTAGTTCGAACTTATATATATATATATATATATATATATATATATATATATATATATTTAGAGAGATTATCATTTTTACTAACAGAGTACCCTTTTTTTGTTCATAATTAAATATTTATTTAATTAAAATTGACGACATGTTTCGGCTCTTGGCCATTTTCATAGTCAAAACAAAAACCTAACCTAATATTATAAAGTTAAATATTATAATGTTTATGAGAACAGATGTTTCTTATTTGTAGTATAAGAAATATATAATTCTTTTTTGTTTGTATAGTATAGAAATACGACAGCGACGATGGTGAGCTATCGATTGCATCGAGAGTGGTTGTCGGTTATTATTATCAGTTGTATTTCATTGTTGTATTGTTGTCGCAAAAATATAATATTTTTGAAATATAATGTCATTGAGGCACTGTTTCTTGTTGATCTAAATTCGCATCTCATAGAGTCCTTTATCCTGATTTATAGGGGTTTCGTTTATATTTAACCGTTAAACAATTCCAAGCTTAAAAGAGCGTAAACTGAGACAGACAGTAGTGAAACGTAAAGTACACAGATTACACTTTGAAGTATCGTAAACCGTGTGTCACACCTAAAGTGAATTAATAGCTCACCTGAAAATGTGACAATGACCCATAAATCTAAATATAATACTGTATTTTACAATACTTAATAAAATATATCTTGGAAGTCATGCGAAAGCTGTAATCGGATCCACTTTCACCTTTCAGAATGGAATTTCCATATGCTATGTATTTCAAATAACAATTTAAGTTGTATAAACCAAATTATGTCATGATCAGTTGATAGTTTCGTAATAAAATGTTATGGATATTAGTTAACAAATATAGCCAACATAGGTAATAGAGTTGAATTATCCCATAGAGCCTTTAGTTAAAGGTGAATGTGGAATTTAGTGGCATATTTTACTTAATGGAATGTACCAATTGGTCCAGGATGTATAATAAAATATATAATTAATTTTTGAAACGCTAAGGAAAACTAATGTTTGCTAACGAGCGCGCAGATAGTTAAGAGTCATTTTTCATGTGTTTATGCTTGATTTAGTAAACCTATTAAGCAAATATGAACGATCTTCTTGAACATAGATTTGAGCGATTTGGAGGGGAACAATACCGTCTAGCTATGACGGATATATAAGTTATTTAAAAAGTGATAACTGTTCAATTGTGTTTAAAACATTAATGGCAACGGAAAGTCATGCACCCCTAAAACCACGTTACATTATAAAATTGGAATAGGAATCAAACCAAGTTATTTCAAAATAAGACAATTAGCTGTTTGATTCATTAAAATGTATTAACACTGGTGGACCCCAGTGACCACATAGTATAAATAGACGGAGCACAAGAAACCGCGACTTGAAGCCTGGAAGCATAGAAAAATAAAGTACGTAAAAAATTACAAATATGGTATCAAATTAAAAGTCTGAATCTCAGAATCACTATAGTACCAAATATAAACGGCTCGCAGGTAGTTTACACATCGTAAACACTGATAACCTACAAGCTTGTCCTGACATTTTTTGAAAAAAGCTGCCGCCACGGAATGCAAATATAACGTTCCTATGATGTGTAAACTGCTTCTAAACCATTTATAATTGGTACCATTGTAATTGTGAGATTCAGACATTTAGTTTGATACCACATTTTTACTTTTTTTGTCGACTGTATTTTTGTAAAAAACAGTTTAGGATTGACTTTGTTTTTATGCAGGCGCCGCGCCGCACGGATAAACTCTCCCGCAGTATAAGTTATCGACCAAACTACATTAGCTAATTTTTTTTTCAAAAAATATGATTTAAAAAATTCAACTCTAGCAACAAATTTCCACCGTTTTTATTTTACCTGACCAAAAAATCCACTTTCATGTCACCACTTTTTCATGTCATGTTTTAAAGTGGAATAAAAATCTGTGACTATACAATTTTTTAAATAAAAACATATTTTGGAAATATGATTGATACTATTACCGTTCCAAACCAAAGGACTCTTCACATGCAAAATTTCAACCTTAAGTGCCAATGCTAAATGGTATAAACTACGAGTTATTTGAAACATGAGCACTGTCAGATTCATCGACCACATAGTACAAATTGATGGATCATAGGCCCGCGCGCGATGAAGCCTGAGATTGTCCTTAGTCGGTGACAAGATGGCTAAACAAATTTCGTAAATGATTAAAGATAGAGTATCAAATTAAAGGTCTGAATCTCACAATTACTATGGTACCAATTATAATTTGTTTAGAGACAGTTTCACATCGTGAAAATCAATAACCTAGAAGCTTGTCCTGACATTTTTTAAGAGAAGCTGCCGCCACGGAATGCACCTGTAACGTTCCTATGTTGTGAAAACTGCTTCTAAACCATTTATAGCTGGTACCATAGTAATTGTGAGATTCAGACCTATAATTTGATATCACATTTGTATTTTTTTACTCGACTATATTTTTTTAAACAACAGTTTAGGATTGACTTTGTTTTTATGCAGGCGTCGCACGAATAAACTCTCCCGCAGTAGTAGCAGCCGACTACTTTTTTCTCGTCATGTTTCAGAGTTGAATGAAAACTTGTGAATTTTTATCATTTTTTGAAATTGAAAAAAAATATTTTGGAAATATGATCGATACTATTATTGATCAAATTTAAAGGGCTCTTCACATGCAAAATTTCAACAGTTAAGTTTTTGGCGTCGTTTTGTGTTTCTATACCGAAACAACATGGCGAGCCCTGCTTCATTTGCTGCAATTCTATTAAGATAGGGATGCTCCGTCTATTTCTACTATGTGGCCGCTGGTGGACCTGCACTGGTTTTTTCTATTCGAGGGCCAGGATTAGAAGTTTCCATGGACATGCACTACAGCTTATTTAGCTTATTGTACACCCTCAAGGTTACAACATTATCACATAGCAAATTGTCATTGAATTAAGTAATAGAAGAAAAGTAATAATAATGTTTTTACAACCTAAATGCGATGACGATGATAAATTCATAATAATAATAATAATTGTGATGGTTAAAGTTTAAAGCAGTAAAAAATTTCATTTCCAAATGGAATGTTGACAGAGCGTCCACCCATAAGGCTTTATTTCCACCTTCGCAGTATTAAATCGTTCCTATAGTTGAGGAAGTAAATATATTTTTCTTAAACCCGACCGATCTAAACGTATACTGTATATAACCAAGAAAATGCCTAAAGCACTAAGAAAAATATCTGAATCACCAAGCAAAATCTTGAACCAAAACAAAAACTAACCATAACTACCAAAAGATACACAAAAATTATAATTTCATATTAATTTAGGGGAAATAATTATGAAAATACTGATTGTCCTTAAGTGATAAAATATTTAGGAAGAATTGGATGTATAAATTTTTAGTCAATTGAAGACTAATCTAGGGGAAAAAGTATTGTGTTTTTGCTGTAATTGCTGGTTGTATAACGTGCGATTTAAAATTTACAGATATAGTGAAAGCCAGAAGTTTAGTTAGTAGGGAGTTTTTGGTATCCACGGTAAAACAATACGATACGCGTTCAACGGTATTTCTTAACGTTGTGCTAAATGGGGAAAATGGTGCGGTGTTATAGCCTACAATCTCATAGCCTATAATTGAAAAAATTGTGTTATAGTCTATAAAAAAGCAAACTGTGTTATAGTATATATTGGAAATGTAAAAAGTGTGTCATAATCTATAACATCGGAACTGTATCATAGCAAATAATGAATTTCACAATAATTTTTAGCAGAAGTGTGTTATAGACTATAATTTCAAAAGTGTGTTATAGCATATAATGGTCGATTTGTGGCATAGTCTAGAAAGAAGATTTTGTTGCATAACATATAATGCCCATTATAGGGTATAACCCATAATCACAAATCGTTATAGGCTGTGAAACAGTTTGTAAAAAGGTTTATATGTTATAACACAGTTTTGTTGCATAACCTATAATCATAAAATTCTAATATATCGTTAATGATCTGCTTTGTTATAGCCCATAAATTCGAAATTGTGTTATAATCTATAATAAGCAAAGTGTGTTGTAGCATATAATGAAATACAAGAAAGTGTATCATAGCATATAATAGTGAATTTGTGGTATAGCCTAGAAAGACGAGTTTGCTGAATAACATATAATGGGGAGGAGAGGCACGCAGCAAGTTATAGACTACACCCACAAAATCGCCTTTCTAGACCATAGCAACAAAATCGTATTTATAGGTTCTAACACAAAATTGGTTTTATAGGATATACCACGAATTAACCATTATATACTATAACACACTTTTGAGATATATAGACTATAACACACTTCTGCTAAAACATTATAGGTCATGCAACAAATCTTAAAACTCGTTACATATTATGATACAGTTATCAATATTATAGATTATAAAACACTATTCATATTTTCATTACATGCTATAACACAGTTTGCTTTTTATAGACTATAACATGATTTCCACATTATGGGCTATAATACAGTAAGTTATTAGCAATTATATTAGAATTTAACTATTATAGTTTATTATAAAACAAAACTGTGTTATAGCATATAATGATTTTGACAAAGTGTTTCATAGCCAATA
Organism: Flexamia atlantica; assembly: GCA_035578135.1. Taxonomy (NCBI): domain Eukaryota; kingdom Metazoa; phylum Arthropoda; class Insecta; order Hemiptera; family Cicadellidae; genus Flexamia; species Flexamia atlantica. The sequence continues at coordinate 90,596,327 of JAQJVK010000001.1, forward strand.
AAAGAAATGTGATTCTAGGTTATACCCTATAACTGGCGTTATATACTATGCAACGAAATCGTCTTTCTAGGCTATGCCACAAATTGACCGTTATATGCTATGAGATTATGGACTATGAGACGTCTCGGGGGAAAATTAGCTGATTCAATCGTTTATCGTTTATCGTGTAGTTTTATCTAATATTTCGAAAACTACCTGTTCTAATTAAATCGCACCGTAAAATAACAAAAGTCAAACAGATTGTTTGAATAAAGGCAATTGCGCCGAGCAAATTAAAATTTTCGTTGGAAGAGGTCTACAATTTCCTCATAAACCACCTAATTTTTAAAACCATTTAAATTTGGAGACTACAAATAAAGTACTTCTCCTCTCTCTCTCTCTCTCTCTCTCTCTCTCTCTACTCCTCTCTCTCTCTCATCTCTCTCCTCCTCTCTCTCTCTCTCTCTCCTCCTCTCCATCTCTCTCTCCTCTCTCTCTCTCTCTCTCTCTCTCATCTCTCTCTCTCTCTCTCTCTCTCTCTCTCTCTCTCTCTCTCTCTCTCTCTCTCTCTCTTTTGAAGACCAATCATTGAAGAGTAAGTTGGATTTAGCAGGTCATATCTTCAAGTTCGTCCGATTTTAACAATTAGTTGTCGGTTAAATAATTAAAGCCAGTTACTCATAGAGTGTTCTAAAATAAAAACCTTTAATTAAAGGCACATTTTGGAAAATATTCCTTCATGTTTTGAAAAATTTACTTCATTTTTGAAAAATTTACTTCATGTTTTGAAGTAAATTCTGATAGTTTGGTCTGACATATTCATTAAGTAGTCTAAAATGTTGTCGTTGACCCTCTCACATCAACACTTAATTCCTAGAGCATTATTGGACGTGGTCGCTCAAAGATGGCGGATGACTCATTAAGCCGGCTAACAAGCCGCACAGGGCTCTAATTGTGGTAGATGGCACCGCGATAGCCACCGGACCTCCACACGGGAAACTCGCATAATTAAGAACAACCTGCTAATGCCCTCAGACATTAACACTTCGTCTTATATTTCTCCCGTAGTTTATACAAATTTCCTGTTGGCCACAATCGACCCATTCTGCGGAAATGACACCCTTCCTGTCGTTTGTTTGACTTTTGCCGACTAATGTAGAACATATTTCCGCGTTGGGGGCAACGGTCTGAACAGAAGATCTTTTGTTTATTTTGGAGGCCATTAGGACTTGGTCTTTTAACAGTAATCTTCGAAATTACAAAAATCAAGTAAACCTTATCATTTTTTATCAAACCAGAGCCAATACATAAAGAGTAAATTGTTTACTCAAATCCAAGTTTTACAAAACCAACATTTAAAAAGTAATCTGCCGTATGTTTTAATTTTTTTCTTGTTCATTTTTCAAACATGAACTTACCGGTAAGTGTTCATAACTGGATCTTTTGAACACATAACAGAAACAAGATTGATACACTTCAGATCCAACCAATAAATGCACAAGAACAAACCCGTTATAAAAAAAATTGTAAATAAAAAAGAAAACAAATTTCTTTTAACCACAACGAGAGATTAAAAGGAGTGAACATCCATAATATGCAAGAACGTAATAGGAATTACAATTTTCGAAAGGACAAATTATATATTGTGTGGACCAAAAGTCCCGAACCGGTTTTAATATCTTTTAAAGTAAGCCAGATATCAAAACGGTATTTTTCATACCTTTTAGTACTAAAAAACTACTTTTTTATGTATAGGCCTATGTCATTTCTGTTCCTGCCCCCAAAACTGGATTTGGGGGGGTAGCCCCAAAATTTTAAATGTAAACCCCATCGTGCGACTGCTTATTTTAAAGGGCTTGTTAAAAGAAACACAATGCCGCGAACAAAGAAAAAAACAGGTACTATACTTCTTAGGTTTTTGTAGTGCCTGGTCGATATCATGCTCCAGTCCAAAATGGCGGCCATTCAAAAATTAAAAAATGCCGTCCGGCAAAGTATTTGGCAATTCACATTTAAATCGAATAAAAATCACCAGAACACATATTTATTACTTAAGGGATACAAAAATAATAATTTCTTCTTCTCATCATCAAGGCTCAACTCTCCAAAATTGTTTCTTGGGGGTGGGGGTTTGTCCAACCAATTCCAATATCAACTCACACATAGACCACTCGTTTTAATATGCTGAGTGACTAAAAAAAAAAATAAGCCAAAGCTTGTTTTAATGAATTTTCAAAAAAAAATTATTTTTGTGGCGAATACTTGGTGATTAATGTATGTGGGTTTTCCTAAAAGATAACGCATAGACGACCCTCCGCAGGTATCGACCTTTGCCGCAGTGCTCCCCAGCCAAAGGTCGCATCAAAGCGAATATCTATTAATATGTTAGTTAAATAATTTTGACACTAATAAAATTAATTTATTTATTATAAGCAAGGTAACTTTTTTGAAATTTCATTAAAACAAGCTTTGGCTTATTTCTTTACTCAGCAAATTAAAATAAGTGGCCATACGATGTTAGTTGATACTGGAGTTGGTTGGACAAACCCCCCCCCCCCCCAAACAATTTTAATGTGGTTAAGGATGGTTAAGCATTGATGATCACAACAAGAAATTATTATTTTTGTATCTTTTAAGTAGTTAATATGTGTTATGGTGATTCTTATTCGATTTAAATGTGAATTGCCAAACACAAAAAATACTAAATTTTAATTGACGGACGGCATTTTTTATTTTTGAATGGCCTCCATTTTGGACTGGAGCATGATATCGACCTCCGGTTTGTGGCATTGTGTTTCTTTTACACATCCCTTTAAAATAAGAAGTCGCACGATGGGGGTTTACATTTAAAATTTTGGGGCTACCCCCCCCCCCAAGATTCAATTTGGGGGGCAATGGCAGAAATGACATATATCAAAAAGTAGTTTTTTTAGTGCTAAAGGTTTGCAAAATATTGTTTTGATATCTGGCTTACTTTAAAAGATATTAAACCGGTCCGGAACTTTTGGGACACACAGTATGTTACGCTCAAACCCCTAATTCTGACAAAGTCCGAAACTTTTACACACTCCGCGACGTGGATACAGTACTCTAAAATGATTCGGACATTGTTCGACGAGAAATGCCCAGACCGCAGAGTGGGTAAACTCATTAGCTCGATCGTCCAAGTCATAGTCTCTTCGGGGATTGCACATACCCACTTGGCGACGTGGGTATTTCTGTTTGTGCAAACGCGCAAGAGCGTCGGGCGTCAACATCCAGACCACTCTTTCCTGTTAGTGCGCAGTTACTCTTAGAATATTATGAAATAAAAACTTATAAAAACTTCTTTTTCTAGTACATGCTTAAATGAGTTTTCTCTTGTTATCTGTATCTCGTGCTGAGCACTACCTTGATTGATTAATCTTGTTCGTGTGTTGAGTTTAGGGATTTTGTTTTGGTGTTGGGTCGCTGTTATGGACTTCAATAACAGCGACAGTTGAAGTCGGCCGACCGCACTGAACATTTCAATGTCAGTAAAATTCACAATATTCGAAGTGGAATATGTAGTTAAAGAAAAATAATCATTAGCAATCAGGAATTAAGGAGAGAATATAATTTGTAGGCAAAACAGCAAAATTTGATTTATTTTTGTAATTGAAATGTAGGTTATAATGAATTTCAAATATATAATTCGCAATATAGTTTTACTTATTTAATTAATTGTACTATCTAAGGTTTGTTATTATTTGCATTTTAGCTCAACATGTATTACTTAAGTGGAACAGAACGGCGAAAACAAATCGTACAACATTTTAATTTGGTTAAAACATATTATTAAAGCAAAATTTGATTTTTTATAATATTTAATTTATTATTCTAGTACACTGTAAAGACTAAAGTGAACAACAATTAGTGAGAACAAAATAATTAAATAAATAAATCATTAACTTTTATCAAACTATACTTAAAATTAAATAGGTCTGTATTATACTGTAGTCGTTATTTAAAATTCTTTACTGTGCTAGAGATAGTTTTACATTATGCCATGCATTTTACTGATTTTCATTCCCTTTCATTGAAATAATCCAAGTTAAAACTAAATCAGTATTTTATTATGCCTAAATACCATCGAGTAAATAAAGCATTAAACGTCTGATAGTGCTCATAGTGTTCCTTAAAATCTTTATCCCCAATATCTTCTGTTAAGTAAGTTAAAAATTAAGTTTCAGGAAATTTTTAACTTGTCCTTAAACTAGCCTACTCCATAGCTGAAATTTTTTACATAGCGAAAACACTCTCCTTTGGTCACATAATCATCCTCAAAAGCTAATACTTTTAGTGGGCTTTTTGAAACACACGGTATAAGCTTAGGAGTTTGCGCAAATGGAAATACGTTGCGAACTGGGCCATCTGTTTTGCGCACGTTGCGACGTGGGTGCTGTATTAAGATTTTACTCAAACCCCGAGGAGCGTTGTGACTTGAGCGATTGAGCAAGTAATGAGCTTACCCACTCCGTGGTCTGGGCATTTTGAGACGGACAATGTCTGAATAAAATGCTCACTACGCGGTATGAGTATTTTAGAGTGTACATGTCGCGGAATACGAAGTAGAAATTCCGGGCATCGTCCGATTTCGGGATTTGAATGAGTAAATATATGAGGAAAACTTTTTTGAACCAGTCCAAAACTGTGCATGAAATCAAACTTACAATAATTATTGGTAACTCAAGCAATAACCTCAACAACTCCCATTGTTTGCCTTGTTTTTCTCTTGTACTTAGGTTTTAGGTAAAAACAGCTAAGACAAACCATTGTAATTTCGAACAGGAAACGTAAAAGATTATATTAAAAAGCCGTAATTGTTAAGTCCAGTGAATTTTTTTTATTGTAAAAAATGTAAAAAACACGAAATCGTGTTTAAATTACAACTGAAAGGTCACATAAATTTAATTTCAAAACAATAACAAACAATGCCAAAAAATAAGGTCTGTTTTGAGCAGAAAACATACACATTATTTTTCAAACGACTCAGGACAGTCAAACGTAAAGGTGTCCAAGCATAAAAAAGAAAAAGAAAGCATAATGAAATGGCAAAGGATTAAAATATAGAGACAAATTGACATTTTTCAATCAATCATGAAAAACCACAATTTGGCAATTGGCAACTCAAAAAGGACGATGATTCCAATTGTTTGCCTTGCTCTTCTAGTGACGCTTGAAGTCTTTGGTTTCATGCCAAAAAAAAGTCTATAATTATGATCTCGAAAACTATATAAGAAGACGAAAGATAAAATAACCGAATAACAAATCAAATATAAAGGACAATAGGTATTTTTCAAACGTCAACACAAAATACCATAAAAAATAGATAAACGTTTATTTTTTTCGGGACTGATGTTCCATTCGCAAATCCTTACGTCAAACATATTAATTATATACACTTAATCTTCGTCAATTTAATAAAATAAAATCCTTAGATATTTCTTTTGAAGTGAATAATATGTGAAGATTTTTTTATTCTATTAATTATTATTTAAGCCATGAAAACAAGTACACTCTAAATGACTTAAATATTATTTTTAAACCTAAATGACTTGAAACATTTTGTAAACGTAAGATCAGATTAACTATGCTTGAACCTACCAAACTTATTTGTTTACTTGATTTGTTACCAAAGATTTTAACATAAAGAAGCAAGTGCTAAGATTAATAGAAGAGATCTAGCCTGGTGCACTCACTAGCCGATTGCCGCGGTGGATCCATGTATCTGCTCCGTCAGGAAACGAACAGACGCAGACGCTATAGAGTAAATGTAGAGTCGCCTGATGCCTCGGCTGTGGCTCGTGATCCAAGCTGTAACATACAAAATAAATAATATATTCAATGCAAAATTACAAAAATTCATCATTCATAAGCTTTTATAAAACACAAATTATTATTTAGATAATGTCCAACGGTGAATATACTCAATTCAACGGTGTCATTCTTCAACAGTGAGAGAGTTAGTTTATACCTCGGAAATTTATTTTAGAATAAAAATATATATTTTCTGTTGCTAGCTTATTTTTAGGTCAGTGGAACACGGCCCTTGAAGAGTCAGTAAATATCCTTAAGGTGTAATTAGAATTCGCCATTAGTAGAATTCACTGCCCTTAACCGCAGATAAAAAGCCTTAGTATATTCATAACGAAATTGCGACTGTTTAAATAATTAGCAATCATCTTTAAATTATTTAACTAATGGCCATCTTTATCCCAATCAGTATATATACCAGTTAATTTTAGCAATGTATGAAATCAATTAAATATTCCTTGATTATAGGGCACTGCTCAAGATAACAGTCCAATCTCAATTCATTGCTAACATTCTCAGTCAGCAACATTTTTGATTCATAATTAGTTTTTAAAAACTCATTCAAAATTTAAATTTTGTAAAGTAACGTTTTACTATAAAGATAAAACCACACAGGAACAATAAATAAAAATACGTCGCATTAAATGCACCGCATGGATGTTCTTTTCAGTGTTCATGATCAATGTGCATAGGTTATTTTAAGGTAGTTTTTTAAGTTTTGATTTATTTTTTTCAATATTAATGAACTTTGTGGTTAAACCTAAACGTCTATTTTAAATCGTTGCCTTTTTACATAAAAGTTGTAAAAACGCTTTAAATAATGAAACATGGGGGTTTCGCCTTTGAAAATTTCAAAGAGGATACAAATACACTCATACCTATACCAAATGTTATCAAAAGTTTGAAGACATTATGTTGAAAAACATGCTGCCAAAAGGAGCGGAGTTAACTCATCTCACCCCAAGTAGAAAACTTAGCGTTTGACTCAGGATTTCTTGGAGAAATTTTTTATTAAAAACATTTCTGTTTGTAATTTGTCCTTTATTGAGCATTGTTCCCAATCTTCGTTGGGCTATCTTTAGGAGTGTGCGAGTAGTGATTTTTTAAGTCGAGTCGAGTCGAATTTTGAAAAACACTCGCGATTTTCGAGCCGAATTTTTTTTTGAGATTATAATATAATTGTCATCATATTTCTACGTAATCGTCTAACAAAAATTATCATTACTAATCAAATACGAAATACAATTTTAAAGTAATTTAACTTAAAATAGTTACTCACCTAAGAGCAGATATACAAATACATTATACAAAAAAAGAAAGAAAACCTTTCACTTACTCACACTAAATTCTTGATTCGATGTATTTTTAAAGCCTAACTTGTTAACTTGTTGTTTTTAGGCTTACCTGGGTTTTGAAATATAATGAAAATACAGCCCTTCTGTACAATACATGCTTAAAATATATCTTTTGAGTACACACTGGTTGCTGGTTCATGTAATTATCAACAACAAAAAATGAGCTTGTTTTTTATTTGGTTTGGTTTCTAAAATATGGCAAAAATAACTTTTTCCAGGAGAGGAATAATAAATAGCCTCAAACTATCTCTAATAACTCAAAATAACTCCCTACTTTTAGTATAACAAACGTTGCGTTCATTGGAAATGGATTGACATTTTGAAAAATGACAATAATATTTTTTCGCTCGCACCAATTATGGCAGGGGTAACTACTCGACTCGAACTTTCGTTTATTTTGCAATAAGTCGAGTCAAGTATTTTTCCATTTTTAATTTTTTTCTGAATTCAGTATGAAGTTGTAAATTTTTATTTTGGTGTAAACGCCTGTAGCCTCAACACATGAATGCATTACATAAAAAAATAACCGTGTAGGTTATGCTGACGTCATGTCGTTTATGTGTGGTTTTCGTGTATAATGCTTAAATTACAATTTAAACTAAGTTGAATTTTAGAAAAAAATTAAATAATAGCATTATAGATAACAATCCTTAATGTCAACTGGGTCTAGCTGAATCTTGCCCAGTATTCGAACCGCCAATCACCATATTTTGAAGATTGAATTAGTGAGTGAGGATATCCTCTCGGGTGCCCAGAAAGCATTCAAGAGCAGACAACCAAACTGTTTGATTTGTAACGATACAAAACTACTTGCATCTATATCAATATGTATTTCGCCACATATATGAACATTAAACATACAGTATAAGCTCTCGGGGTAGGTTGGGTGGAGCAAGGACTCCATCCACTATTTCACCTGCAATTTCAGGATCAAACGGTCAAATTTTCATTCATACTGGTGACGAAGACTACAGTTTTCCGCACCCTTGAATGCCAACAATTCGAGGTTATCAGCATTCATGTCGGGAACGATGCAGTCGTGACGGTCGGGGTAGTCGTAACGATGCCTCCTCGAATCTCGGCTAGTTTAAACTGTCGGCATCAAGCAGTACAAAGGGGCCGCCGCGCCCGAGTGGTGGGTGGCACCCAGTACTAGCCGAGCTGCAAACATACACTTCTTACATTTCATGTTATATGATTTTTGTACTTTTTTCTTCAAGGCATAATTTTATGATGGAATATCCTGTAATATTGTAATCTGGAGCATCCTGGTGCTCCGAGTGAACTAAATTTGTTCAGTATTAAACAATTAAACCTTTTGCAAGAATACAGATAGTACTAATTCTCATTAATGGAGCGAGATAGTAGATTTGGATCGTCATGTTTTTAAAATAACTGAAAGAAACTGTTCCAATCTAAATCTAATCTGCAATTGCTGCAGAAAGCAAACTCATAATTCAATTTACATAAACTGTGATATTGTTAATGGCTCGCGGTTTGCTGACCTTCAAATATTCAAAATGCTATGAACCGCATTCATGGCATGTACCGGTGGTGCATGTACCGTGTCATGTACATTTCGAGTGTCGAGCCCTATTGTTTGAATGTTTTAAACCCTTTAACATTGATGGAGTTAAAATTGGTATTCGTGTAAAGCATTTATTTTTAGTATGATTTAGAGAATCACACCACTTAGGAAACCTTTAGGTTACATTTTATTTAGTAGGCTAGTTAAATTACAAAAAAACGCGATCAAAATTGGATAACAAGCAGAAAGACTTGGAGAAAGCAGCAAATATTTGGTTTCAATTTTGTTACATTTATGTGGCCGCAGTAGTAATGTAATGAGACAACAATACTTTTTTCTGTTGTTCATGAGGGAAAACCGATTTTAGCATTTAGTAGAAACTGATATTTGTTCATTGAAAAACGAATTAACTATCACCAATATTCATGCCGTTAACGCAGATTTCCGCTCCAACTGTACCAGGTATAGGAAACATTAACAATTGGCTAGAAACTCCCTGATAGGATCACGAAGTGATGGTGATTTAGGCAATCAAATACAGGAAAGAAGGCAAAACCCTATCAAACTGTGAATCAGCGGTATCGCGGGCCAGATTAGTGTGGCGAGGTGCCGTTAGGCGGCGCCTCGTTCGTTATTAGATCCCGAGGTGGCCTCTAGCCATTAGAACAGCGCCACAGTCGAGTAATGGATGTAGACCTATATAAACTTCATAAGTCTAATCTTGTCTTCCGTAATTATATTGTGTGTACTCTCTCTCTCTCTCTCTCTCTCTCTCTCTCTCTCTCTCTCTCTCTCTCTCTCCATTCAAATAAATCGAGACGGCAAACTGCCTCGCTTTACCTACGTTTAGGGGCTATGGAAATCTTATCAACTTCTAGGTATTATTTTATAACAATTTAAATTTTATTTTTAATACCAGATGATTAGGTTTATTACTGATATCATACACCAAGCAGTTAAAGTTTCAGTTGGCAACAACTTGAAAGGAATAGCCTCGACTTTTTAACTGTTTTACGATAAAAAAAATCTTATAATTTTTTTAGATACGTACTTAACGTATTGTTTTTAGGTATGTACTTAATTTCAAACTACATGTAATCACAAACTCTTGGCCTTTTTTAACCTTTTATATGCTCCGCCCAGATGAAGAACAGATTGGCAACCTAATGCATTTTTTCGTGCCCGCGTTCTTTCGGGCGCGGCGTCAAGTTTGTTAGCTTGTTTAGCCACAAGCTTGTTTGTTACAAATTGCATTGGTATCAAGTATAATTTCGACAATATCAAATCTTCAGGTCCCAAAGAAAATATAGCCATTAATAACTTTGATACCAGTACAATTTGGGTGACATAACAGCCTATCAAACTTGATGCCGCTATAGAAAAACGGGCACGAAAAAATACATTAGGTTGCCAATCTATATAGTTCTTTATCTGTGGCTCCGCCCACAGAGACTATTTTGTTCCATCCGTGGACGTTCAAGATCCCTATCAACTGCAAAACAAAGAGTGAGCTGGTACGTACAAGAATTAACAGTACAGTACTTTTAATACTAGATATACTGGCGGCGGGCGGAGCCGAATCAACGACTTCGCTACAGAGGGCTTGAGGTCCGGGGCGCTTCTAACCGACTCACAACTAGGGTTCTCTGTGATCACAGAAGGCTGAAAAGTAAACAGATTTAGAAATAAATAAAAGAGAAAATCATAACACCGCACTGAAAAAAACACCAGCTGACTCTTAACAGAGCGCTTTTATGTGGGTCTCCTGTTGCGCCCAAGTGCTTGCTAGTTACAGTTAAATCCAGCTACAGTTAAGTTACTAATTACTAGTTACATCCAGTTACTAGCTACAGTAAAGTTAAATTAGGAAAGGACAGCGACGGTGCTGCTCTCTCGAGGCGTTAATGGTGAACTATTTTTTTATAAGTCCTCGACACCAGCGCTTGACACCAGCTAAGCGCAACATTAGAAAATACCTCTGTTTGGTTCTCCTCTGTGCTTTTCAACAAGTGAACGATCGACAGAACAGCAAACTCCTAAGAACGCATTGTGAACTACTGGCGCCAATGTTTATCTGGGAACCAGTTACGTCACTGGTGATCACTACCGTGTTGTTTCTAGTCCTATACTCTTATAAGAGCAAGTACCTGGTGGACCGAGCCTTGCTCGGTGTTATTTCATGTTTACCAGTTCATCCAGTTACTATAAAATATCTCAATGTCATAAAATGTATCAATATAAACCTTTTTTATTGCTCCATGGACTCTTCATCCCACCTGCTGTATTTTCCAATAGCTGTAGCTGTAGATTCCAAACAGCTGTTATTATTACTTCATTTGTTTACACTTTCCTTGTTTATTTTCGTTGCTATCACGGCAACCCATAAGGCCAATGTTAAAATTTTACAACTTTAAAATTCGATTTATTACGTTATTAGATTTTCTCTGGCCAAGTAATCTGCGTAAAAGACGTTTTTGAGTCATAAATTACTTATTTCCAGACTTTGAAAGAAATCCTCGGAGCCGTTTTTGAGATAAATGTGCAAGCATACAAGCAAGCACGCACGGCCGGACGATAACATTGCTCATATAAGAGTATAGGATGTTATCGAGCGTGCTTGCTTGCATAATGATCTCAAAAACGGCTCCGAGGATTTCCTTCAAAATCCGGAAATAAGTAATTTATGACTCAAAAACGTGTTCTATGCGGATAACTCGGCCAGAGAAAATCTAATAACGTAATAAATCGAATTTTAAAGTTGTAAAATTTTAACATTGGCCTTATGGGTTGCCGTGATAGCAACGAAAACAAACAAGGAAAGTGTAAACAAATTAAGTAATCATAACAGCTGTTTGGAATCTACAGCCATCAAGGGGAAATAGAGCAAGTGGGATGAAGAGTCCATGGAGCAATAAAAAAGGTCTCTATTTGTCAATTTTATGACATTGAAATAGTTTATAGTAACTGGATGAACTGGTAAACATGAAATAACACCGAGCAAGGCTCGGTCCACCAGGTATTTAGCGTGAGTGGAGGTAACCATCACTGCTTGGAACATTAAAAATGTAAACAAATAAACAGCATCCATTTGAATTATGTTGTAAAATTAAATACCCCCGTTGCAGCAGACCTGCATACTCAGAGAATTTCAAATGCAAAACAACATATTTCAATCCAACATAGCGAGATTTTATATGTTTTGGTAAGCTCCATAAGAATAACATGAGGAATGAGTATGCAGGTTTGCTGCTAAAGGTATATTAAAAATGGGTGGTTTTAATTCAATATCTAGTAGATCTGAACTAAAAGAGGCCATTTACCAATTTTACCAAGATATGTTGAGAAACAACCGAGATATAGAATTTTACTTATTTCCCTTAAGGTTAACATTGGGACAACGGACTGTGTTTACCACTTTCAATATCTCGGTAACCAATGGACGTAGAGCAGTGATTCAAAATACTAAATTGTTTGTTTTTTTGAGCTGAATTCAATGGTGCCAACAAAAATTCGATAAAATTTATTTTTCTATGTAAAAACCTCAATAAACCCTTTTTTAGGGGGATTTATCCCCCTTTACTCTTTACCCTCCTTTCAGGTGGTCCGATCGGGCTGGTTCACGAACTCGTCCAATTGATTACCTCTTTACATGTCCGTACCAAATTTCATAAAGATCGGACCATTTTTGCGGCCGCTATCGTGTTAACAGACACACACACACACACACACACACACACACACACACACACACACACACACACACACACACATATGTATATATATATATATATATATTAAATAAATGACAAGAACTGAGTACCCTTTGTTAGATTTTATTTCCAATCGACATGTTTCGGGATAAACATCCAGGACCTGAAAAGCAACAACACCACAACCATGAAGTCGACATTTGCTGAACACCTTTTAGACTCCAACCACAATTACGAAAGCATTGACAAAAATATGACGATAATAGAGTATATGACAAAAGGTAGCAAAATGCAAAGAAGAATTACACATATATTTGAAACATAAAGAAAACCCCAACAGTGTCCTAAATACTCAAATTAATTTAAATAACCCAATATTTCACTGGATATGGAACATGAAAAAAATGAAATAGAATGATTACAAAACATTCCCTACTTTACCAATGTTGTATATGCATGTGTTAATTTTAAATTTTGTTTACTGCTAATTGTATTTATTTACATTTTGTAATTTTACTATCTAAACATCAACTTGACCTTGTAACTTTTAAAAAAACCTTGATGACGGGCTTAGATCCCGAAACATGTCGGTTAGATATATATATATATATATATATATATATATATATATATATATATATATATATACATATACATATACATATAAATTCGAACGAATGGTGTTTTTTGCTTCTGAGGGCCCCAAAACGAAAAGTTATAATGGTCCCGAGCTTAGGTCTTATCATGAGACCTACAGTAATAGCTTATAGGGGAAAATTCGCTAAAACAAAATAAAATAAAAAATAAAAATAATCTCTGTCGTAATCAAATCAAATTTGTTTTTTAGGAGCTTGCTGTTTTGTTTTTAAAACACTTAAGCTAGTTCCAATCCATCTAAAACCTTCTGAATTTTATTTTTTAACATTTTTTTAGAAAATAATAGTGACAATCTCTATAACAAAAAAGAAGAGTATTCAGATAAACTAACATTCAAATTATAAAATAGCCTGGAAAATCAAATCAGCTGATAAGGCGACCTTGACCAACCACCTGCTGGCAGTTGATAGTAGATCTACAGGATCCATATTGTATGGACAGTTTTAGGTTAAAATGTGCGCACTAATGGACTGCTAACGTGGTGGGAAAATGTAAATATATGTTTTTGCTTGTGTAATGATATAAAAAGGTTTTAACGTCCCGACAGTCATGGAAATGTGCTCCAGTTTTATTATTATAGAGTAATTACATGACTTATATGACTGAAGATGGTTCGTCATAGAACCGAAACCGGTCTCTATTAACAAAAATATTATTTGACATCTAAAGGCTGATTACCAAATTTGGCAAGTTTTTAATTTTATGATGTTTATATTATTGTGACCATTTAGGTTATATTTTTTTACTGTTTTATCAATTTATTCTTTCATCAGTTTACTTTTTAATTCTAGTATTCTTAGTATTTTATATTTTTTCTACTATCGGATGAGGGATCAAGAGCTACCCATTCGAAGTAACCTGATGAGCTGGTAAAACGAAAGTAAATGAGATACCTGCGAAAATAGGAAGCATAAACAGAATATATATGTTTGTTTCTTTGGATCTATGAAGGAAGCTTTCAAAAGGATTATGGTTTGATGATTTTTGTTTGGTGATTTTGATGGTTAGGTGAAACACTATATAAACCAGTAAACTGTCATACACAAAAAGGCACCAAAGAAGTTTTGGAATCGTGCATAATCGATCTGACCATATATTATATTGAGAATGTTGATAGTTAGTTTTTTTCTAATTACAGTTACATCAGTAGGGAGAATGCTAGCAGTGGTGTTTGGAAAATTAATATTCCCGTCTGGTCTTTTCCATTGATTTTTATGGTGTAATTGTAATTTTTCACCAGAAAATGAGCAATTAATTTATGGTACTTGCAAAAGAAGCCTAGCAAACATGAAGAATGAGGAGTTTTAATATAATGTTGTTATATGTTTTTTGTTTTTTAAATTGTCATTAACATAAAATGACCTAATTAGTGGTTTTAATTAGAGTTCCTAAATTAAAGTGAATTCATGTATCAAAACTATTATAATATACAAATACACTTTCAAGGTATCACCCCATCAAATCTCCAGCACGGCATTTTGCTTAAAAGTGATAGATTCGCCACCTCGTAAAAATAGACTGCATGCAGTCTGACACTAGGTGTTTACGTGCTTAGATATAATGGAGGTATTGTGAAATATTAATTTTTTCCAAGACTTTTTCTAAAACGATTGCAAATTTTTTCATGAATGGACGTGTGTATTATTAGTCTATAAATGTTGTCCAAGAAGGTGTATTGTGCGGCCTCGGCCTTGCCGTGTGTTGTGCTGCTTGCTGTTAAATATTGTACAACCTACACTTATGTTCTTTAGGCTTTTCTGCTCAATTTTTTGACACTAAAGCAAATAATACGAAATAAAGAAAATAATATACATAAGAAAATAATAATAGCTATTCAATTTGGATACAGTTTATTATTTTGACAATTGGAGTATGTTACTAAGTAATCGTTTCAAAATGAAGTTCTTAAACAGTTTTTTATCTAAGATTTAGTAGTCTTATAAGTAGCAATCGAAAGGAAATTACAAAATAATTGTCTCTGACGCAGGCGTCCGCCGGTGATAATAGAGACGTTTAAGCATGTTTACGCAATCACTATGTCCAGTAGATGTTCTGCAAAATAGTTTGCGTTTGTGGTGCACACACTTTGTTTGCGTGGTGGACCTGGCTTTATCGCTGTAATTCGTAATGTCCTCTTTGATCACACTAGGCATACTTTAAATATATTTCGAATATTCAATGAGAAGCCACATTTGGTTAATCTTTGAGTCATTGTGAATTCCATATGTTTTTCTTCTTGCTCGAACACAGAATCTCCGTAGAAACTGACGTTGGCTACCACTGCTTAACGCTTGTGTGTAAGATGTTCTATACTGATCTTGTGAATTTCACACGTACTAACCACATTTCGCACTTAGGTTGATCAATTTTGCAATTCATTAATTACAAGTATGCACTTCACTTATATATTTTCAGTTCTTAAACTCGAACTTTTCACTTACATATGTTCAGTTAAACTTGTGTCCAACGACATTCCATAGGTAATTAATTAAAAATATATATATTACAATATTTAAAAAAAACAATATAACTATGAACCTAAAACACCTCTTACTTTTTTATACTGTTCTGCCTGATTTTCTCGTTTACATTGCTACACAAGACAAAACAGAATACAGTAAAAACAATTTTATTTGTCAAATAAAAATTAGTTGAACATCTCACTCAATTAAGTCATAAACATAAAGGGACAAAAAAGTTGTGAAATTTAATCCAATTAACGCTGATATTAATATTATGATGATCGGATTACTAATAACGGAGAAATTTTAATTTTTCCAAATAAAAACATGGAAATTTCTGACAGTTTGTTCTAAAGGACCATGTTTTTATTCAGAAAAGTTAATATTTCTCCGTTATTAGTAGTCCAATCATCATAATCTTAATATCAGCGTTAATTGGATTAAATTTCACAACTTTTTTGTCCCTTGTATAATTTTTCTAAAATTTACGGTTTTTAAGATATTTAGCTTTGAAAACAAAAAACAGTCGCCATTTTGAAATGGTACAAAGTATAAATTTGATACTAAATACAAAAATAGGTCTTAATAGTATTCATCCATGTACCAAGTTTGAAGTTTGTACGTTAAGAGGTTCATGAGATATGATTAAATATGTAAAAATCACAAACAGACACACAGACGGAAAACGAAGCACTTTTGGACCTATGTTTATATGAACTTTTTTTCTTATTTTTACCTGTACTATCATATACTAAAATATTTTACCATAATTTTGGGACACCCTGTATATATAAAGTATTCCAATTTCATGTTTATTTCGGCGGAAAATACAGGGTGTTTCGAAACTCTCTCCCGAAACTCCGTGGGCACGTTCCTTAGGTCAAAACAAACAAAAAATGTCATATAAGTATAGGGTCTATCTCGCTCCGTTTTCCATCTGTGAGTCTGTTTGTGTTTTTCAATTAAAACTGTATAACTTTGAAACGGCTTGAGTTAAATTATTGAAACTTGGTACGTAACCTATAGTTATTGTGGCCAAAATCTTTACCAATTTTCAAATTTTAGCGAATTTCCCCTATAGGGAAGAAGCTGTTACCGTAGTACTCATGGTAAGACCTAAGCCCGAGATCATGATAACTTTTCGTTTTGGGGCCCCCAGAAGCAAAAAACACTATTCGTTCATTTTCATAAATATATATATATCTATATATATATATATCTATATATATATATCTATATATATATATGTGTCTTTAAGCACGATAACTCGCGTAAAAATGGTCCAATCTTAATGAAATTTGGCATGGATGTGTAAAGTAGTAATTATTCGGACGAGTTCGTAATCCAGCCCAATCCGACAACCGGAAAGGGGGGTAAAGGGGGGTAAACCCCCCCAAAAATGGGTTTTTGGAGTTTTTTACATAGAAAAATAAAAATAATCGAATTTTGTTGGCACCATTGAATTCAGCTCAAAAAAACAAACAATTTAGTATTTTGAATCACTGCTCTATGTCCATTGGTTACCGAGATATTGAAAGTGGTAAACACAGTACGTTGTCCCAATGTTAACCTTATGGGAAATAAGTAAACTTCTATATCTCGCTTATTTCTCAACACATCTTGATAAAACTTGGTAAGTGGCTTCTTCTAGTTCAGATCTATTAAATATTGAATTAAAACCACCCAGTTTTAATATACCCGTAGCAGCAAACCTGCATACTCATTCCCCATGTTATTCTTATGGAGCTTTCAAAAACCTGTAAAATCTCGCTATGTTGGATTGAAATATGTTGTTTTGTACTGGAAATTCGCTGAGTATGCAGGTCTGCTGCAACGGGGGTATTTATGTTTTGGAATTTCAAAATGGCGGCCTTTTAAAAAATTAATTCATTAATATCTAAAAAAGTTGACAAATTAACACTATTCTTTTGACTATACATTTTATTTGCCATTTCATTACAAACATAACGACACTTCATTTATTAAAATCGGACAATAAACAAGCGAGATACAGCGATTTAAGTAAAGCATGTCATGGCATTTTCCATCCAGAGGCCGGCCCGCGAGACCGTGGCGCCCCGCGTCGCGCTGCAACAATGACGGTCTCGCGCTAGTCGCATGGAATATGTCATGACATGCTTTACTTAAACCGCTGTATCTCGCTTATTTATTATCCGATTTTAATAAATAAAGTGTCGCTATGTTTGTAATGAAATGGCAAATAAAATGTATGATAAAAAGGTTAGTGTTAACCTGTCAACTTTTTTAGATATTAATGAATTAAATTTTTATAAGGCCGCCATTTTGAAATTACAAAAGATAAAAAATTGAAAATTGGTGAAAATTTTTAACTTATTGACTATAGTTTACGTACCAAGTTTCAATAATTTATCTTAAGCCGTTTAAAAGTTATACAGTTTTAATTGAAAAACACAAACAGACTCACAGACGGAAAACGGAGCGAGATAGACCCTATACTTATATGACATTTTTTGTTTGTTTTGACCTAAGGAACGTGCCCACGGAGTTTCGGGAGAGAGTTTCGAAACACCCTGTATGTCTCTCAATAGTGAAATAGCTATAAGCCCCGTATTATTGTACACGGGCACTCAGCGTCCCGATCTCGCAGATCCCGCAGATCTGCGTCCGAAGTGTCCCGGCTGTGTCCGAGGGCGAGACGCAGATCTGCGTCCCGGCAGCTGGGCCGCCAGTGTCTCTAGTCAAAATTAACAGTGAATCTTATGGGAACGTCCCGCGAGTCATTATACACGGACACACGGTGTCCCGGACACAGACTGTAGCGCAACGACCGAGGACTGTCACTGTGATGAAAAATATCTACATCAGCATTTAATGAGATAACATAATTGTAATTACGGATCATGGTATTCAGAGTAGTATTAATCATATAATTTTCTCGATAGTTCCTTATAAAATTTAAACTATTCGACGACCTCCTATTAAATAGGAATATTTTTCCTTTTTTACTGTCCTCCCTTCACATAACAGTACGCTAGACCTGGCCCGGAACCGTTTTCCACATTACTTCAGGCCAGGTCTAGTGGGTCACGGCATTATCACATGGCGAAAATGCCATTGGTGATTGGCGGGATTTGAACCCGGGCCTCCGAGATCGAAAGCCCGCGCTCTAACCACTAAGCCAGGCCGCTCCCCACCTATTGAATAGGAATAGAGATATATAAATTTCTTCTTTCTGAAGGATATTAATATCATCTACTTGTCCTATAACAATTTTTTTAAGTTTAAAACGGAAGCCAATTTTATTCTTTAACTTAAACTTTTAATGTTGAATAAATAAATAAATCATTACAGCTAACTTCAAACGTGTAAACATTATTATTTTTATAAAACAAGTAGCGTAAAAACCGGTTTTGAACTGTCTCCAACTGTGCAAATATACAACTTTAAGTTGAAAAAATGGTGCATCAAAGGAGACAGCTACAAAAGATAAAAGAGAGACATTTTTCCTAAAAATACAAAAATTAATTTTTTTAATGAACACTAAAGATTTTATTTTTTGTGAAATGGAAAAATATCCATGTAACGAAAAAAATATTCACGGTAGCGACTGAGTGATTTGGTGGTGGGGCGGTGCCGATGCGGAGTCCCTGCAGCGTCCCGGCTGTGTCCGAGCCGCTAAACAGCTTCCCGGACACTTCCGGGACGCAGGCGGGACGTCGGCGTCGGCGGCCCAGCCGCTTGGGACGCTAAATGTCCGTGTATAATACGGGCCTAACACATACAAAGCCTAATTCATTTGTTGTGAGCTGTAACCCGTTTGCCGGAAGTCGAAAAGTGCTTTAATAAGCTTAAAAATTGAGGAATTCTCAGGCATGTTTTTCGGCCATTTTGCAGGGGTGAGAATCCTCTTAAAGCCATATGCTATACTGTAAGAATTTCTAATGTTCACGACACAATTAAATTGTTCAAGACATAATTTGTTAAATTTGAGAATTACAAAATATATCACAGGATATATTTATAGTGACAATATTTTGAATGACAATTTACAATGAGGGCTCAAACAAATCACATGAATCACATGATCTGAAGGCTCAAACTATAAACTGAATCGTTTCTATAAGATATTTCATATATAATTTGAATATTTTTAATACAAAACAGTACGGGTGATGTAATTTAAGTTGAGTATGGGTCACGTCATGTTTATTATAATTGAATAGGTGTAAAATTGCGGGCCGAAGTCACTCGTGCAGCGTGCAGCGGCGAGTGAGGCTAATGCCGCGCCGTGGAGAGCGACCGAGCGAGCCGAATCAGCGGCGAGCGCCCGACTCGACTGTGCGATATGTCGATTATTTGTGGATAATTTAATAATCACTCCCTTCGGATAAACTGGATCGTAATACTTAAAGGCAAGGAAAATTAATACGAATCGTTTAGTTCGATTTGTAACGTAAACGTTTATAGGCCTGGTCTTGGCGAATCGCTATATAGGGGATCTTCTAGGAAAGTATTCCCATATTTTTATTTTTGCGGACACTGAACTTAGCTGAACTTTTGTGATAACTGATTAGTAAAAAACTGTTTTTTACTAATCACTGATGGCAAATGCCCGCAAAAATCAAAATCAAAATATAAAATCACAATCAACAACAATAAATTTCAAACGAAGAACAACATGTAAACAAATATCATCATATGTAGCTGTTATATCACATGCTACTTTTCTAAGAAAAATATGTGAGTGCAAAAAGTGGGTAAAAATATACGATGTTTTTCCGTCATCTGATGAAATATAAAACCAAAACAATAACAAACAAAAGGTCAATCTACCATTTATTTACATCATGATCAAATAATTATTTTATAGTTTTTAGCGAATTTCCCCTATAGGGAAGAAGCTAATACCGTAGGTCTCATGGTAAGACTTAAGCCCAATATCATCATAACTTTTTGTCTTTATGGCAAAAAAATTTTTGTTTTGATTTGCCAGATAGGCCTACCAAAAACACCATTCGTTAATTTTCATAAATAAATATAAATATATATAAATAAATATATATATATATAAATAAATAAATATATATATATATATATATATATATGTGTGTGTGTGTGTGTGTGTGTGTGTGTGTGTGTGTGTGTGTGTGTGTGTGTGTGTGTGTGTGTGTGTGTGTGTGTGTGTGCCTTTAAGCACGATAACTCGCGTAAAAATGGTCCAATCTGAATGAAATTTGGCACAGACATGTAAAGTAGTAATTATTCGGACGAGTTCGAAAACCAGCCTGATCGGACTATTGGAAGGGGAGAAAGGGGGGGAACCCCTCCAAAAATGGGTTTTTGGATTTTTTACATAGAAAAATTAAAATAATCTAGTTTTGGTTTACACCATTGAATTCAGCTTTAAAAAACAAATAATTTAGTATTTTGAATCGTTGCTCTATGACCATTGGTTACCGAGATATCGCTCGTGGTAAACACAGTACGTTGTCCCAATGTTGTCCTTATGGGAAATAAGTAAAATTCTATATCTCGCTTCTTTCTCAACGTATCTCAATAAAACTCTGTATACGGCTTCTTCTAGTTCAGATC
Organism: Flexamia atlantica; assembly: GCA_035578135.1. Lineage (NCBI taxonomy): Eukaryota > Metazoa > Arthropoda > Insecta > Hemiptera > Cicadellidae > Flexamia > Flexamia atlantica. Next base: position 90,617,427 of record JAQJVK010000001.1, read on the forward strand.
TACTAAATATTGAATTAAAACCACCCAGTTTTAACGTACCTGTTGCATCAAACCTACATACTCATTCCCCATGTTATTCTTATGGAGCTTACAAAAACATGTCAAATCTCGCTATGTTGGATTGAAATATGCTCTTTTGCATTAAAAATTCGCTGAGTATGAAGGTCTGCTGCAAGTGGGGTATTATCATTTAGTATTTTTAGCAGTATGTTAGATTTTTTTATTTTGTTGATGCGCAGTGTCTGCCCGTTATGTGAAACTAATTGGTTGTCTGTTTTATTTTGTTGTAAACGTAAGAAGTAACATTCACGCTACCAGAACTTCGATGTTATTAACTTAACAGTGTATCAATATAGTATTTAAAAATATTTATTTTTTGCCCGTGAAACGTCTGCTCGCCATGTGATTTTTTTGCGCAATCGTTATAAGTGACATTTACATTAGCAGAACCCTCGGCCTTACTAACTCTTTCATGCCTATACACCGAACTTTTAACTGGCTGAGTAGAAAGGAGGGATATTTGCAGAAATGTAGCCTAAACCAAATACGAGCCAGTCTACAAGATGAAGTTATGCGGAACTTAATAGATGAGTTCATATGCGTATTGAGGGAAGTGCCAAAAAACTTGTGTGGTTCAGACATTGGATTAATGACCTTCAACTAGAGTATGACTGGACATTACTTCAAATTGTGTTTTTTATTGGTGGGGAAAATAAAATGTTTAGTGATGGCAATAGAAAAAGAGGAAAGGAGGAGAAAAAGATCAGAAGGTTAGGAAAGAAGAAAGGGGAGAAAGTAAGAGGAGAATGAGGAGGAAAGGAGGGGAAAAAAGAGAGAAAAAGGTTGGAAGGAAGGTAAGTAGAGAGTAAGGGAAGGAATGAATCAATGGAGGGTGGGAGGTAGAGAATTGTGTGTGGTAAGGGGTAAGGGATAAACTGATAAGATGACTAAATTTTTACTTTTCTCTGAAATAATAAACGGTTCAGTCGTAAATATATAAACGGGAATCTTAATAGGGTGTTTTTTTAACGCAACCCATTTTTAAGATTGGATAATGCACATATAAATATGAAAATGAGTTTTGTTTTGTTAATCTTTATATTGTATACAACGTATTATTTAAGTTTGATCACGTTTAGTTTACGTTTACAGTATGTGTTCAAAAAATCCGTCATTGGCATTTGTTAGCGAATTTCCCCTATAGGGAAGAAGCTGTTACCGTAGTACTCATGGTAAGACCTAAGCCCGAGACCATGATAACTTTTTGTTTTGGGGCCCCCAGAAGCAACAAACACCATTCGTTCATTTTCATACATATATATATATATTACGAAGTGATACATTAGTATTAGGAGAGCATGTCATGAACAGTTTAACGAGGCAACTCAACCATACATAATATATATATATATATATATATAGGTGCATATATATAGGTGTGTGTGTGTGTGTGTGTGTGTGTCTTTAAGCACGATAACTCACGTAAAAATGGTCCGATTTTAATGAAATTTGGCATGGATGTGTAAAGTAGTAATTATTCGGATGAGTTCGTAAACCAGCCCGATCGGACTACCGGAAGGGGGGGTAAAGGGGGGTAAACCCCCCCAAAAATGGGTTTTTTGAGTTTTTCGCATAGAAAATTAAAAATTATCCAATTTTTGCTAGAATTATTGAATTCAGCTCAAAAAAACAAACAATTTAATATTTTGAATCACTGCTCTATGTCCATTGGTTTCCGAGATATTGAAAGTGGTAAACACAGTACGTTGTCCCAATGTTAACCTTATGGAAATAAAGAAAATTCTATACCTCGCTTATTTCTCAACATATCTTGATAAAACTTCGTAAATGGCTTCTTCTAGTTCAGATCAACTAAATATTGAATTTAAACCACCCAGTTTTAATATACCCGTAGGAGCAAACCTGCATACTCATTCCCCATGTTATTCTTATGGAGCTTACAAAAACATGTTGAATCTCGGTATGTTGGATTGAAATATGTTGTTTTACATTTGAAATTCGCTGAGTATGCAGGTCTGCTGCAACGGGGGTATTTAAGTTGTGCACCCTCCATCGAATTCCCGAACACGTGTTGCAAGGTACGTCTTTGAATTTCTTGCATTAAATTTGTTATGTTTGTTTTGAGGTGCTGAATATCCTGTGAATTGTTCTCGTAGGCGTTACTTTTTATGTATTCCCAAAGAAAATAATATTGTGGCGTCAAATCCGGGGACCTTGGGGGGTAATAATCATTCACTGATAAAATAAAGGTTTGGGTTGCGTTATAAAAAAACACCCTGTATAACACTAATTACTCTCCAGAATATAAACCATGCTATAAATATACGCCAGAGGAGAGGTAAAACAATGATTAGTCAAAGTCTTTCTCTTTTGCTTTCGGTTCCCGATTGGTTACATTACTTGTTTACGTGGAAAATGTGTCCTATATGATTTGTTTTTAGAAACACATTTGTGGTTCATCATTTTCATATTCAGTTAACCCTATATCTTGATTGGAAAATTGGCCGAATGTTTGACCACTGGCTATCCCTAGTATTAAGTTAATTCAAATTTATTAAATAAAGATAATTATTTACAAAAAATGGTAGAGTAGTCGTCTGCCATTTAACTTTATATACAAGTGAAATATTTGATCTATCGTATTCAATCTAGTGGCTAGCTATACTATATGTCTCATTGTGGGGGACTAAAAAAAATACCCCTGGTGCAGGAGACCTACGAATGCTGCGACTTTATCAAATTAATGCTCAAAATCATTTTTCGCCCCAAACAAATTTTATTTTTTAAAGCGATAACATATAGATAATGATCTTTGTTTTCTGCTTTCAGTATTTCTATATAATTGGACAATGAAACAATTAATATTCAAATTAATTGTTTTCTGGTATTAAATGGTGTAAGCTAAAATTATTTAATATCCACTTTTAAATATATACGGGGCGTCCAACTTAACTGTGCCACTATTGGTATATCAGAAACTCTTGGATTTAGAGAAAACTTTAAATGGGGAACCTCACCTACTTTTTTAAAAATTTTAAAAAAAATTTAAATTTAAAATTTAAATTCCATTTCTTTCTAAATGGCCGCCATTTCCCAGTATGGCGGACAACTTTTATTTTTCTTATGGAACACCCTGTATTTTATGGTGAGTTTGGATTCTACGCTTAATTTTAAGAACATTTTGTTCTTTGACATTTTTGTAAGCCCAATAGTTAAGGAGATATAAGCAGTTAAAGTTTGATTTTTCCCCATTTGAAATGCATTGTGTCCATTTTAACTGTGCCATCTCATGCAATCCTTATGGAGTACAAAACTATTCAAAACTGTTCATTTCCATGAGTGAATCTCGACTAAAAACTATTTCTATGATTGGATCTAAACTAAAAATCACATTTTAAAGCACTTTTGTTCTCTATTATTTTCTAATTAACCCAACCGTTATCAATATACCGGGTACCTATAATAACGCAATGGATTTCTTAGGGGGGAAAATCAAATTTTTATGGCTTTATATCTCCTAAACCATTGGGTTTAGGAAAAAATGTGAAAGCACAAAAAATTCTTAAAATTAAGCATAGAATCCAAATCCTCCATAAGAATAGAGGGTATTCCATAAGAAAAATCAAAGTTGTCCACCATATTGGAAAATAGCGGCCATTTAGAAGGAAATAGGATTCATATATTTAATGTCATTAAAAAAGTACGTGAAGTCCCCCATTTAAAGTTTTCTCTAAATCCAATAGTTTCTGAAATACCAATGGTGGCACAGCCCTGTGTACATGTATATACAAGGAGTGACGGGAGGTCGACAGTTAGAGTTTGTGGGCGAGTGCTCTCTGGAGGAACCCCGAGGATGGACCTTCCCCAGCATCCTTGCAAATCCGTCCCTTCCGCAATCTGTACAATATCTCAAGGGAAACCTGCCTAGACTGGCAATTTTGTGGTTTTTTAACCCTCACGATCTGAAAATCTAGGCATGAATATAAAAACGGATTTTTTTTCAGAGTGAATTAAATGAAATAAAGGACCTTTCAATAACTTTAAAAGAGTCAAAATACAAATATTTTAAAACCTCTATTTACAAACCATTTTATTGATTTTATTCATCCAACACCTTAGTATACGTTTTGTCTGTAAATTCTTCATTTACCTATTAAGAAATATCCAGTTGATCTCCCAGATAGAAATTATCGACCCATGTGAAATAAGCTTGTATCTCAATGTAAATTTACTCATATTCATACAACACAATTAGCATATCTTAGATTATCGAGCCATAAAAAACTCTATTCGGTAGATGAGCTATAAAGTGCAAAACTACCCCTTCCAGAAACAAGGGGGATAAAATGTTACCATCATTTTACGCAGTGAATCACTACGGGCTAATAAAGATTTACACTTTGGAGGCGTTCTGCTAAATAGGATGTATTGGGCTGATCCGGCGCAGTTTACGAGCCGAGTGTGCATGGCTAATTGTACAGTCGGCGTCTTTGAAGGACCTTATAAGGAAAGCAATTACGGGCAGGTGAGGAGCTGACGTTTTGCGGGGCCCCCTCGAGTGATCCGAAGCTTGTGGTACTGTCTGTTGTGAAAACATGTGATACTGATGGGCCCCCCGCGAAAGGTGAGGAGCTGAAGTTTGACGGGGCCCTGTCGAGTGGTCCGAAGCTTGTGGTACTGTCTGTTGTGAAAACATGTGATACTGATGGGCCCCCCGCGAAAGGTGAGGAGCTGAAGTTTGGCGGGGCCCCCTCGAGTGATCCGAAGCTTGTGGTACTGTCTGTTGTGAAAACATGTGATACTGATGGCCCCCCCGCGAAAGGTGAGGAGCTGAAGTTTGGCGGGGCCCCCTCGAGTGATCCGAAGCTTGTGGTACTGTCTGTTGTGAAAACATGTGATACTGATGGGCCCCCCGCGAAAGGTGAGGAGCTGAAGTTTGACGGGGCCCTGTCGAGTGGTCCGAAGCTTGTGGTACTGTCTGTTGTGAAAACATGTGATACTGATGGGCCCCCCGCGAAAGGTGAGGAGCTGAAGTTTGGCGGGGCCCCCTCGAGTGATCCGAAGCTTGTGGTACTGTCTGTTGTGAAAACATGTGATACTGATGGGCCCCCCGCGAAAGGTGAGGAGCTGAAGTTTGGCGGGGCCCCCTCGAGTGATCCGAAGCTTGTGGTACTGTCTGTTGTGAAAACATGTGATACTGATGGGCCCCCCGCGAAAGGTGAGGAGCTGAAGTTTGACGGGGCCCTGTCGAGTGGTCCGAAGCTTGTGGTACTGTCTGTTGTGAAAACATGTGATACTGATGGGCCCCCCGCGAAAGGTGAGGAGCTGAAGTTTGGCGGGGCCCTGTCGAGTGGTCCGAAGCTTGTGGTACTGTCTGTTGTGAAAACATGTGATACTGATGGGCCCCCCGCGAAAGGTGAGGAGCTGAAGTTTGACGGGGCCCTGTCGAGTGGTCCGAAGCTTGCGGTACTGTCTGTTGTGAAAACATGTGATACTGATGGGCCCCCCGCGAAAGGTGAGGAGCTGAAGTTTGACGGGGCCCTGTCGAGTGGTCCGAAGCTTGCGGTAATGTCTGTTGAGAAAATATGTGATACTGGCGTGGCCCTTACGAAAAGTAAGGAGCTGACGTTTGGCAGGACCCTCTCGAGTGGTCCAAAGCTTACGGTCCTGTCCGTGTTGAAAACTTGTGATACTGATGGGGCCCCCGCGAAAGGTGAGGAGCTGACGTTTGGCGGGCCCCCCTCGATTGGTTAGAGCTAGAGCCAAGCCAAATAACTTTTCCTCTGAAAAAAAACATCAGCTGGTTGACTACTAGCCACTTTAAATAATAGTCTTAAAAAGTGTTTTGTGTTCATCACATAGTTTACACAACAGATGTCTCGGAAAAGTACAATTTTAGTGATTCAGAGCTCTCTGTTGTAGTTCATAGGAACAATCGAGAGAAAGTTATTTAATATTAAAAAATAAAAACTAGATTGTATGCAGAACTGTTAGAATTGGTCAAAAATTGATCATTGTTGATCGTGCACCAAAAATTATACATTAATTTTAATTTTAGGGCAGATAGGGATTGAACAAAGTTAGTAGTGAACGTGTAGAGGTATAAGTGGTGAAATAGCACCAATCCATACCCATACGGAGTCGATGTCAGAATTCAGATTTTTTCAGAATGTTTGTTTTTGTTGATATAAATTATCCATTACAAGTGCATTTAAATAATGTTTACGGATTTTGCAGTGAATTTCAAATTTCTTATAAAATTTTCACTAAGAATATCACAGAAAATTTGGGATTAAACTCCTTTGTAAACTCTTGGTTAGTCAAAAAAATCAAATATTATGTTGTTTTCTTCAGGAATTTTAAATACATTTTTCGTCAGTTTTACTATGTTACTGAATATTTGAGGATGTCAAATAGTATAAAAAACTATTCTATTACTAAGTCTTAAAATTATAAATTGTATATACCTTCCTCTGATTATTCTTCAATCTAAGAGTTTGTGTGGAATAACTAGTTAGGTTTAAAGCTGCGTTTCCTTTAAAAATACATGTACTTGCTGTTTTCCACGCTTATTCCACTCTGCAATATTATTTTATAAGATGTTGATTTGGTATCAGGTTGCAACAAGTTCTATGCTTATTTTAATCGACTTTATCATGCCAGGTTTAAACATTTTATACTACACTGAAATCACTAATACTGTATGGCTCCATAGCTACTAATACTACCATCGCACAGTGGTCACGATTTACTTTGGCTAGTTTAAAAACTAAGTCAATAGTTGTTATGTTCAAATTGAATTGTCTTTTAATTAAGAAAGAGTATCATTAATAAAATTTACCCCCGAATCATCTTATTCTCGTTGAAGCCAACATTGTCGATTAAGACACTTCATTGGTCCACTGTAGCTCACTAGTAAAGTTCCTAACTCACCGAAGCTGTTTCCGGGAATTAAATTAGGTCCAAACTAACGCGGAACGAGATAAATTCGTCAGTGGCAGCCGTAAGTCTGGGCTAGTTGGGCGCGATCTGTGTGGCCGGCTACAAATTAAGATTAAAATATAGGCAGGGCTAATTACATTATGGTGGTCCACGTCAATTTATGGGTTTTGATATGGGGAGAGGAGATTAACAGGCGGTCCGCCCCTTCACGCGGCAGAGCCTCGCGCGGGTCTGATGCACCGTGCGGGCCGCGCCGTACAGGTACAGTGAGCCTACACCACTGGCCAAGATTGCAGCGTTATTATAGTATTTTAAAGGTATACCCTTATTAAGTTATATATTGTTTTTATTGTTGTGAAACAAAAACTACTATCTATCATTGCTAAATTTATGGCAATAATAGTTCTTATTTATTTCTCATTTAAATAATTTAGTAAAATCTCTTATATATTTAAATACGTTCCGTTATAAAAGATTTACTGAATAAATTAGGATATTACAGAAAGAAAATATAAAATTAATCCTGTTAGCATATTTTTCTATCAGTAATGAACTAACTATAAAAATCGTATCTTTGGTGATCCTAAAAGATCACCCAATATGAAGTGTTCAAAATTAGGGGTAGGAAATGTTTATTTAAATAGTGGATCGGTGGCGCAGTTGGTAGTGCCGGACCACAGAGTTTACAGAACTATCGATAAATAACGCACGAACTAACGTTTGATTACAATTTAATGATACGTTTTTTTCACGTGGGTTAGCTGCCGTGAAGTTAGCCTACCCATTTATTTTTTTATTCACACAACTAAATAAACGAAACTGAACTACTAACGAAAAATTCTTCAGAACTATCGAGAACTAACACAGAATTAACGAATGGTGATAAATTCGAGGGTGTGTTCCGTATGCTGGTTTGGGTAGACCAACTTTACAAATTCTTTTTAAAGATGTTTTTGGCCATGATTCAAACCATCTGTCATAATCTTGAGACAGTCATAAGGAATTAAATGTGTGAGTAGTACTGAAGTGTTCTAGTAGTAAGCATCCGTGTAAATTTGACTGTTATAGGAAACGTTATTGCTAATTTCTTTTATTTCTGATTGTTTATTGTTGAAATTTGTATGTAAATGACTACAAAATTGTTCAAATGCCATTCAGTAACAACCATTAATCCAGAATTGAATACTGTGTTAATGCAGCCTCCCATAGCTTTCAAGTCTTCTTTAACCACAGTAAAGTTCGACATCTCCTGCTTTCACCGGATGATTCAAAACTGCTCAAAACAGATGTTTCACAAGGACTAATTTTCTGTGCATGCAGGTATGAATGAGGCGCAAGCAAAGCAAAGGATAGCAACGAGAATAGGCAAATAACAAGGCGCGGGGCGGCTTATTTCCATACAATGGCAGGTAGTTTTGAGATGATCGCGCGGTGCGAAATTGAAGAGTAGGCGCAGCGAGTGTCACGTGGTCGGCATCGGCGACGTCTCGGGAACAATTCAAATTGGGCTATCGTGGGGCGAGAGCGTCGTGTGCCTGAATGGCAAACATTTCGTGTGCAAGAATTACTTTACCAATTAGTATTGTCTTAAGTGTTCATCTTAATCGTGAAATTGCTCAGAAATAAGTAAAATATGATGTGCTTAAAGCCCTCCCCCCAGGTGTAGGAGTAGAATACACTGATGAGTTAGGTATATAGCATAAAAAACCTGAGGTAATTTAAAAGTCAAAAGATTTATCTTTATCGTCACTCGAAATAAAATGCTTGTATTGAAGTTCAATTGTACAAAACAATTCAATTTATCGCAGCTGTTTTGATGGTTTAGAGACAAAAGTTTTCAAATGAGTCACTATTTTTATGTTTTTTTTTACACATTAGTCCAGAATTTCAAGGCAAATCGACTTGGCAAATCCTAAGTTGAAACCTAGCACAGATGTTAAGTACACCTCCTTAATAAAAATGACAAAATACCCCGGAAAGTATTGCTGTGCTCCAGCCGCCATCTTAAAAAAGCCTTTCCGGTGCGTGTTTCTCTAAACATTTTATTCAATTAGCACGACAGTCATAAGAGATACGTTTAAAAAGTGTAAATAACTTGTTCCGAAAAGGATAAAATTTTAAATAAAATTAGAGTAAACATTTACGAGATGTGTTAATAATAACTGTCGATAAAATTTATGTTCTATAATGTTGTATACCCCTGCCATAAGGAATATACGTAAAATTTCATGTAAATATACTCCCAAGGGGGTGAAGCTCTTTGACCTCCCTTAGCCGCCTTAGGGAAATTGTAAAACCATTACTATAAGAAATAATTTTTCATCACTCTGTATACAACAACTGTCCGTTACTGTACAGCTGAGATGTACGAAATCCCTCGATATCCTTACATCAAAACAAAAAATGATCAGCTGATTTTTCGGTACCCAAACATTGCATTTCCGAACCCGAACAAACTTTTTCCGTATCCAAACAAAATTTTGCCGTACCCAAACAACCGAAGTTTCTATTTTGACACAACCAGCTTACTATAAACTAAAATGGACAGTTCAGCCGTATTGTGTTTGCTTATATAAAAATGACTAAATTATGAAATGTTGGATTGTTTCAATAAGTTTGGCTACTTATTTGCATCGTGATGGAAAGTATTGTTCACAACTCGTCACAAAAGTCCCATTTCGGGGCTCGATGGTGTCTTACATGCTCGGCTTACGCCTCGCAAGTAAAACGCTATCTTGCCCCGAAATGTGCTACTTTCGTGATTAGTAGTGAAGTATACTATTTATAAGCTTACCCACGCTTTTACAATGAACCAATTGTAATGATTGAGGAGTCAATTAACTGTAATTTCTATATCAGGTTATTGATTATTTATTGGCAAATTATTTTCAATAACAATGTATTATTATGATTATGATGCATTATTCATATATTACAAATACATGATTATTAATATAATAATGTATTTGATGTAAAATACATTCTCAAGGGAGCGAAGCTCTTTGACCTTAATCCCAGTTATTTGACTCCTTAATCATCAAAACTTGTTCAAAATAAAAGCGTGAGTAAGCTTATAAAAGTGATTCCTTATGGTAATAGTTTTACAATTTCCCTAAGGTAAAAGGAGGGAAGGTAAAAGGGATTCGCTCCCTTGGGAATGTATTTTACATAATTGATTATTTATTAGGGTCAAGGGGCTTCCCTCCCTTAAGAATGTATTTTACATCAAATTTTAAATGTATTCCTTACGGCAGGGATATTAGAATCACCCCTGCCGTAATTTTCAAAAATTTTTCAAAAATTAGTAATATCAGCAGTTATTATTAAAATTTACTGTACATTTTTCTACTGATTTAATTGTAAATTTTATCCTCTACAAAAACGCTATTTACAAGTTTTTCGTTCGTATGGTGTTATCTTATGGTGTTCGTGTTAGTTAAAAAAATGTTTAGAGAATCACGAACCGTGGTTTTTCAAGCTAGTGGCTTGAGCACAGCAGGGATTTCTGGGACTTTAGTAATTTAAAATAGGAAAGCTTACTTAGCATCTGTGCGAAATTTAAACTTGGTCAGGTTTGTTAGGTCCGATTCACTTTTTTTGTGCACAAAATTCCTAGACTGAATGGCTTACAGCCGCGCTGTTATCCTGCTTCGCTGGGTAAATATTAAATAACCCTGCTGATGATTTACATAAAACATCAAACAACCCTCAAAACAAAAAATCCAAACAAAGTATTCCCATCCAATATTCCGATAGATCTCTTTTTAGTGACTGTGCCTACGCTACAGGTGAGGTGGTCTAGACTAGACATGCATAGTTTTGTGCTAGGTGAGGTGGATTAGCTTGGGCGTTGATCGAAATTTCGTCTGGTGACAACAGTTAATAAGTACAAATGTTTATTGTTTAATATAAACTAGAGATCGCGTGGTCGAAAATTCTACCAATTTTCAAATTGAGAAATAGTAATAGCTAATTTTGAAAACGATCTTTACATACACCAATGCGTGTCTAAATACATTTCATATAGTACACATTTTCTATGTAAACACATAATATAACTAAATGGGAACCAAAAGCAAAAGAGAAAGATTCAATCTTTGACTAATTTTTTTACCTCACCTGTGGCGCATATTTATGGCATGGTTTATAGTAATTAGTGTTTTATTAAGATTCCACATTTATTTTTGTAAGAATGAGCTGATTACTGATTCAGAGAACAGTGAAAATTCAGTCATCAAATAAGTTTATCCCATACACCCCTTACCATAGTTCCCTCCCTCCCTCCTCAATTCATTCCTTCCCTCACTCTCTACTTCCCTTCCTTCCGACTTTCTTTCCACTTTTCCCTCCATTTCCTTTTCATTCTCTTCTTAACATCTCCCCTCCCTCCTTTCCTACCCTTCGGAACTTTTTCCCTTCTTCTCTACCCTTCAGAATTTTTTCCTCCTTCCCTCTCTTCCTATCATTATCATTAAAATATTATACATATTTTACCCTTCTCTTCTAATGAAAACACATTTTGAATGTAAAGTCCATTTATATTCCAGTTGCATGTCAGTTAGTACACTGGATGGTAGAGTAATTTTTATCTCTTTTTAAAGCGACCAAACTTTTTTAATCTTATTTAAGCGACCAAACTTTATTTTCTCCCTACATATCAAATGAAACACATGTGAATATAATATCTTCAATTTTCTCTAAATACTTAGTCCTGATTTCATTAAATACTATATTTTCACTCCATGCCCCAATAAAACTTGTGGCTTGAAACGGCTTCAAGATAATAATTTGTTCTTAACTCTGGTAGATTTTACTGGACGAATACTAACTCGTGTCATCAATGAATTCCTTACATTTATTTATTGCTTAATAAAAATTTGTTATTGTTTTGGTTTTATATCTCTAATGAAAACAGCGTACATTTCTGCCCAATTTTGACTCTCACATAATGTTTCTACATCTAATTTTTACCCAACGTAAAATAACATGTGTTAACAGCTACAACAGATGACAAATGTACAGTTCTGTTTTGTTTTTCTATCTCCTCCATGGTAACTTATAAGGCTAGTGATAATTTTTTCTGAAATTTAGAATCAAATTTTCTGTTAATCTAAAAGACTATTTTAAATTTTAATGGGATTGTGCACATCTACAGAAAAATACAATTTTATCGGTGGTCTTAGATTTTTGCTACGTTGCACAAATGCTGAGAAAAAAGGAGGACAAAAACCTTCTGGGAAAAGTGTTTGTCTATTAATATAACGATGATTTTAAGGTGTGCATTAATAATTTCGAATTTAGAGGCGTTAGAGATAGCCCTATCATATTCAGTTTATCGGCATCAAGACAGACGTCCTTCCAAAGGACTTGAATAAGAAGAGGTCCTTAAGAGAAGTCGGTGCACCTTTTTTGATTGAAATTTTTTGACTATTTATTCAGTTTGAGTAGACAACGGCGGACAAGGTAGGATAACGTCAGTCGGGTTAGTAACCTGAAGAATGAATTTATTTAAATTGAATTCACTTCGGCTCAACTATTGAAAACTCCCCTGTTGTGGACTCTGTTTCATGTAGTTTGACCAGTAATGAGCCGATTGTATGTAACAAAGTAGTTAATACAAGTAATCGTAGTCCTACCAAAAAGAATGAAATTGTAATGAGGTCTTGTGCCAAAAAGGCTTCAGAGATTTCTGATAAGATTTTAAGTGACAACGTTCTTGACAGTGACTCTCATAAAAACGTAATGGACAAGGTAAAAGTGAGACTTGTGTCGGACAGCCACGGACGCCACTTGGCCGATCTCATCGGCAATAGATGCTCAAGGAAATGCGATGTTTTGGGTATTGTTAAGCCTAATGGAAAGCTTATCCAAGTAATTGAGAATGTTGCTACCCTCACTAAAGACATGAACACTAATGATGTACTCGTTGTTTATGGTGGTACCAATGATGTAAACTCAGTACACTGTGGAAACGATATCGTCTCTCAAATTTCAGATTTGCTTAAAAATGTTTCAAACACACAAGTGGTCATTGTTGGCCTACCTTTCAGACGAGATCAGCCTTGTCTTAACAAACGAATCTCTGAGATCAATGTGGGCATCTCGCAAACAGTTTCTCTGAGTAAAAATGCGTCATTTCTTTCTCTTGGTTCACTGTACAAGCAGCATTTTTACACAAAGTTTGGTTTACACTTCAATATGATTGGAAAGAAACTGATTGCCAAGATGATCTCGGATTGCTTTTTATCCGTGACTGACTCTGCCTGTATCCAACCAATTCCAGTACACATCACATCAACAATAAACCAAATTCCATCTTTGCAGGTCCATAAAACCTCACCCGCTCCCCCAATCATTGCTTCTAATGATGGTTCCCGACCGATTCCAGTCCACATAACATTATCCACTAATCCAAATCCATCACTCCAGTTCCATAGAAACCTAAGCAGTCTCGCAATGCCTAATAGGAAGACTTTTTTAGAGACAACTCATCATGTACCCCCACGGCTTTGATAGATAAATCTCTTGAGGACATAAAGGCTTTTAGGATCGTTCATCAAAATGTCCAGGGTATTATTTCAAAACTTATTATGCTTGAGTCATTTATTGAAACTGTCACTCCTGATATAATTTGTTTGTCGGAACATTTTCTAACTTCCCCTGAAATGGATAGCTTTTGTCTCCCTGGTTACATTACCGCTGCCAGTTTTTGTCGATCCAATATGATCAGAGGAGGTGTTTGTATTTTGAGTGTAGCAGGATTCCCCTTTAAGCCGGTTGATGTTAGTGCTTTCTGTACTGAAGGTTTTTGTGAACTATCTGCTATTAACTTTGACCTGGATAACGTCCCCTACCTGTTGGTATCAGTGTATAGACCTCCACACAATTCTGTTCTTAGCATTGATCTATTTTTAGACTCTTTGGAAAGATGTCTCCAATTGCTTGTAAAGCCTAACCAGTACGTTATAATAGTTGGGGATTTCAACATTGATCTGTCTATTTTCAGTTCGTCTGCTAAGAAATTATCGGATCTCATGTTGTCTTTCGGTTTATATGATACAGTTTATTCTTACACTCGAGAATTCAATGGATCCAAAACACTCATTGATAATGTTTTTTGCAATCTAAATCCTAACATCCTAAGTACAGAGGTCGTTATATCAGGGATATCTGATCACCATGCCCAGGTATCTGAAGTTAAGATTTCTGAATCCAACATTCCACCTAATTTTGTATTTAATAGGTCTTTTTCCGAAGATAATGTAAGAATCTTTAGATATCTCCTTGAAAAGAACAATTGGAACGACGTATTCTTTATGACCGATGTTAATGATAAGGTTGATGTATTTCTATCTTCTGTAAATTATTGCTTCAATGAGGCGTTTCCCATCAAGAAATCAAAGGTTTGTTCCAGAAAATATTTCACAAAAGTCAAGCTGGATCCATCTGTCCTCAGGCTTCGAGAAAAAATGATTGAATTATACTTCTTATCCAAAGATCTAGGCCCCACTCATCCCTTAAGAATATCTTACCTTTCATTAAAAACCCAATTCCGGTCCAAAGTTAAAACAGCTAAGGCAGAGCAAGTTGTCAATCATATCGATTCAGCAGGTTGTAAATCAAAGGCGGTTTGGAATATCATTAATGAAGTCATCCCAAATAAAAAACAAAAGTCCTTTGTGCAGTTAACAATTGAGAATGATGAGGGGAATGTTTTGTACTCTCCCAGCGAAGTAGCTAATGAATTTAACGTATTCTTCTCTAACATTGGCAAAGGGTCTTCCGATAATGTCCCTGCTGCTATAAATGACACTATATATCTACCTAGAGTTCTTTCAACATTGTTTTTAAGGCCCACAGATGAGAATGAGGTGTTAGAGGTCGTGGGATCCCTGAAATGCTGTGACTCGGCCGGAAGGGATGGTGTTTCCTCAAGGTTATTAAAATGTGTGGGAGATATTCTTGCTAGTCCGCTTGCTCATATTGCCAATTCCTCTTTTGAACAGGGGGTATTCCCTGAGTCCCTAAAGCAAGCTGTAGTCAAGCCTTTATTCAAGAAGGGGGATGCTGCTGATAGGAATAACTATCGCCCCATATCAATAACATCCACATTCTCAAAGATACTCGAAAAAATTTTTCTCAACAGACTGTTTCCATTCTTGGCTTTCAATGATGTTCTTTTTAAAAATCAATTTGGCTTCCAGAAAAATATCTCCACAGTCAATGCTATGTTCAGTTTCATTTCAAATGTTTCAAGAGCCTTAGATGATCATAAATATGTTTTCGGCCTTTTTCTTGATTTAAGTAAGGCTTTTGACATGGTGAATCATGGTTTACTTTTGGAAAAAATGGAATGTTTAGGTATTAGAGGTATTCCCTTGAATTGGATTTCGTCGTTTGTCTTGAACAGGAAGCAGGCAGTCAAGGTAAATTACGTTGACAATAAGGGCTGTATAAGGTTTCATGAATCTAGTGAAGTAGCTGTTAGTTCCGGTGTCCCTCAAGGGTCGGTCCTTGGACCGATTCTTTTTTTAATATTCATTAATGACATTGCAAGCAAGGTCCCAAGTTCAGATCTTTGTTTGTTTGCGGACGATACTTCCCTGTGTATCAATGATCACACCATAACTGGTACTGAAATGAAGGCTTTCATTCATAGTAGTCTTTTACTGCAGTGGCTGGAGGATAACAATCTTTCTGTAAATACTGGAAAATCTAAACTCATTGATTTCAAACTTAGGGATGAGGGTAGTAGATCATCGACCATCATCATTGGGGATACTGAGATAGATTCTTGTGATCAAACCAACTTCTTGGGCCTAATAATCGATTCTCGACTTAACTTCTCAAAGCACATTGATAAGGTTGTAAGCAAAATGAATAGCGGAATTTTCACTATTCGCAGGCTAGCTTTGTTTTCTGATAGGAAAGTTCTTCTCACTGCCTATTTCGCTTGTGTGTATCCTCATATGTGTTATGGTGTACCAATCTGGGGAGCCGAAACTGTCAGAACGAAGAGGATATTCATATTACAGAAGAAAGCTTTAAGACTCATTTTTGGTTTGGGGAGGGTTGAAACTTGCAAGGGTGTTTTTTCTGGTAATAATCTGTTGACGTTTCCTTGCATTTATATTTTCGAATGCCTCTCATTTCTTGTTAAAAATAAACATCTTTTCCAGTCTAATCTCTCATCTATGTATGAATTTAGAAGGCGAGATCTCCTAACTATTCCCCAACACAACACCTCTTTTTTCGAAAACCAAACATTTTATTCTGGAATCAAATTATTCAACTCCCTCCCATTCCACCTAAGATCTGTTACTGATCCGGTCACCTTTAAAAGGCTTCTGAGGACCTTTTTGATTAGGAAGGAGTTTTACAGTGTATCTGATTATTTAAATGATACAAGTTAGTTTTAGTTACCGCATTTATCTTTTCTTTATATTCTATTGTACTAATTCTTTGTATTTAATGTTCTGTGAACATTTATTTTGTGACGTTTGTCAATGCTGTTTACAGTCGGATGACAATAAATGATTGATTGATTGATTGATTGATTGATTGATTGATTTTTTACTCATTAGAAATAAATAACATAAATTCAAGTCGTTTGCTATCCACCGTTTCCAACCCCAGCGTCCCAGTGGTCGGGGGGAGCGGCGCGGAGGACGGCGCCACAAGCCGAGCGGGACTTTGAAAGGTAACCGCCAGTTTGTCGAGGAGACGACCAACTAGATGTCAAACTCTAAACAAATCAGAACCAGATGTTCGCCGGGCTAATTGGACAAACAAACAATTTGTTGTCTCATCTTCATTACGTCCGTCCGTCTGTCTGTCTGTGGGCCGTCTGGGGCGGGGGAGGATTTATTTGCCTAATGAGGACAGAATAAGGAACCACTTTCAACGCCTGGAGTTAGCGATGTATCCTCAGATTTAATGAAGAAGGAAGAAACTGATCAGAGTATTATCATTGAACCACCACCCAAAAGAACAAGAAAATTGTATTTATGTTTTATTAGATGCTTCAGTTAATTATATATTTTTAAAAAATTTACGTATCTGAAGATGTTAGATTAAATAACATCTTACCTTTAACATTAACATATACACATATATACACATATATACACATATTAACATATACATATATTAACATCTTAAATAACATCTTAATATATTATGCAGTTCAAATTAATTATTTCAAAAGCTCGGTGAATTTCGGTAGAAAAATTAATCCTAATTACGATAAGAAAGCTACAAATATGACTAAGATGAACAAAAATTGTACGAAAATGGTAGAGAGGACTTTCTGAACATACGTTTGTATATAGTCATTCTTAATTAGAATTAAACTTATAAACAATGTCATTGGAAGTAAATATTTTGGTCAAAATTCATTTTTAAATCAAATATTCAGTATCATAGTGGAGTTTCGAAATTGTAAAGAGCCTCGCTGTAAAACAATGTCAATAGTTACACAGGGTGAGTTTCAACTGTCCCCCCCATACGTTTTCTTACATTTCTAAAAATAACTATCTTAGACCCCATCCAAACATTATTGGGTAGCAAATACCTCATTTTAAAGGGGTACTCATATTCGGCCGCCAACTTGGATCCGCCATATTGGATACAACTGATTTATTTTCAAATGTAAAGATAGGGTTGTGACCCCTTTTTAACACTGTTTTTTTATTTTAACTCCAATGCTGTAATCCGTTTTGTTATATCTCTATTCGTTTTCAAGTTATTAAACTTTTTGTAAACAAGTTTTCAAACTTGATTTTTACAATTCTACCTCAGATATCAACAATCGAATACCACATAACATTGTTAAATTGTTGGTACATCATTATTAGAAAGTTAAAATTTTTGACCGCCATCTTGGATCCGCCATATTTGATGTAAAAAATATTTTTAGCATGAAGGTAGGGGTGTGACCCTTTTTAACACTGTTTTCGATTCTAAATTCAATGCTGCAATCCTTTTTCCAAAATCTTTTTTAGTTTTCAAAATATCAGTAATTTAAAAAATAATAATATTAGTTATTAATCCTTTTTTATTGATTTGTTTATTTTTAAACGCTCCAGATATCGAAAACCGATTTTCACTCAAAACTATCGGTTAATTAATCATTTTCCGACGTGTTACAATTATTATTGGGCGCTATCTTGGTTAAATTTGTATAAAAAAAACTTTGCCAAATATTTGTAAATCCATAAACCATTTTATGAGCGCCAGCACAGAAATAACTGACGTTGAATGAGTGATCGCAAGAACAGCTGTTTTAGCTAACGGTTGATGGCATTGTTGCAGCACGTGTATACAGTTACAGCTACAGGATCGTTTGTTTACCTTTGTATTTTGTTGCATGCACGTGCTGCCACAATGCTATCAGCCGTTAGCCCAAACAGCTGATCTTGTGACCACTAATTCAACGCCAGTGATTTCTTTGAGAATATATTTTTTGTGACCTTACCCACTCTTTTCGTGAACCTATTTTGATGACTAAGGTGTTACATAACTAGAACGTTTATCAGTATTCTATGGATATCATTTTTTATTCATTAAGGTTAAAGGGGTTCGCCCCCTTGAGAATAATGTATATGATATCAAATTTTATATATATTCCTTATAGCAGGAGTACTAGGATTACAGCATTTTAGAAAATTAATAATATAACAATTGTTATTAATATGTCGTGTAAATATTTATACTCATTTTATTGAACATGTTATCCTTTTCAAAAAACGCCATTTACATTTTTACGTTTTTTATGATTTTTGGGCCAAGTAAATAAAATGAGAAACATTGACCGGGAGGGGGTTTCAAGATGGCGACTACAGCACAGCAATGATTTCCGGGGAATTTCGTCTTTTTAATTAGTAAGGTTTACTTAACATCTGTGCTAAGTTTCAACTTTGATCCGGATTTGCTAGACTGATATTCCTAAAATTCCTTGACTGCAATGGACTTTTAGAACAATGATTCAAAACAATATAGATTGTTTTTTTTCAGGCTGAATTCAATAAATGCAAACAAACATTCTTTTATTTATATTTTAAAACCCATAAACCTCCATTTTCGGGAAATTTTTCCCCCTCCCTTCCGATGGCCAGAGCTGGTTTTTATAGTCTACCTGTACGAATAGTCAACCAATTTACACGTCTGTTACAAATTTCATTAATATCGGAGCACTTTTCATGAGAGAGTATCATAAAAAATAAATTATATCATTGTCTAGTTATGTCTTACGTTTTACCATGAGACTTAAAGTATAATAAAGTATAATTCTTCCTCACAGGGAAAATTGGCGAAAACAGTAACTTGCACTTAGTACTAAAACATATTTTCAGTATTACAAGGTACCCTGTTACCTGTTACTGAGTATAAAAGCCTGGGCAGTGTTAACCTACTTAGCTCTTTAACTGAAAAGCAAATAAAACAAAATTAAATGTAAAACAAATTTTTATTTTCATTTTTACTAAAAATGGCGTGGGATGTATACAAACTTTGGTTAGTCCATAAAAACTATTTAAATCACCTTGGCTCAACATTTCCCACCATTATAGTTTAACTTTGTTAGAGTCTTCAATGGTTTTCATTTCGGTACTTTTTTTCTCTTAAAGAATGATTGATAAGGATTTTAACAACAAATTCCTCAAATAATATGTCGCATTACGTGGACAAATTAATTCACTCAGCTTTCTTCAGGTTGTGGAAGCTGACGCGACCTAGCGGAGATGCGTTGAACATCGTAGTTACTGGAACAGCCGGTAGATCGCACGAGCGTTCATAAATCCTTCATCTGGCACCATCTGAAATATTTTCCCTCATATAAACTAAATTACTTGAGTCATTTATATAAATTTAGATGAACTTTTTATACAACGGAGTAACTCTGATTACTAGACATTAGGGTAGTTAGAACTATTGACTTTTTAAAGTTCATGTTAGAACTATAGAATTATTAAAATCACAGACTATACTATGTCTTTATTCCTAAACAAGTTTATTGTCCTCTTTAATGATAATTATTGTTCGCAGCAGGTACGATTAATAGCATGGCCACCTCTAGAGATGTCTATATAAATAAAAATTCCAATTATAGTTGTAAGAAAAAAGAGAAGGCGTAGGCATAGAAACCCTGAACAATTATTTAAAATAAATTTTAGCCACAATATGCTTATACTTGGCTACAGAAGTTTTCTTACAGTTACTGTTGACTGCTAGGTTCCTATTGATTTTATTTACGGTTCAATGTTATTTAACTATGCCAAAACTGCATTTGAAGAGTCCCAACAGCAATTAGGTTCCATGACGTAACCTGAGACAAAGCCAAATGCAAACTAAATATAAGTTAGACTCAAATGAAATAGACACAAATAGACTTTGTTCTTGTTACAAATATATCGACAGAAATATAAACAAATGCAGAAAAACGATAACATGTATACGTATTAAAAAAATAAATAACCTCAACGACACAATAACAGTAATACGAGTTTATTATAATACAGGATAAAATAGGGCGTTTTTATTAATGGCATCTTTATAAATTTAAATTGTATTTAATTATATCTCAAATAAATGTTAGTATTTGATTTGCTGGAAACGTTTATCACACATAGGAGAAAGGTTTTTTCATAGGAATTTCATAAAAGCGTCAACCAATACCCTTCCACCTTCATCACTAGCAAACAGAATTTCATAGTAATGTACTCTATAATATTTTCTCTTTTAAAAAGCCAAAAAAGGAAAATATTTTAAATTGAATCACGCGTTCTCGGAATATTGCATTAAACATCCGAAATCCTATGTCTCCACCTTTTAAACTTATTCAAATCTATATCTATATGAATAAAAATCTATTCCATGAGTGGTAAACATAGTACGTTGTCCCAATGTTAACCTTATCTATATAAATAAAAACAATCCCAGTTCTATATAATTCAATAACTTTTTTATATGTGCACCAAATTGGATAATTAATTAATATTAATGTTTCATACCTTTTGTTTCTGTGGTCTCATGATTTCGGTAAAGTAGTAAATTATACCATGTGTATGTTCCCGTCAAAGCCAGGTGTTTGGTCAGACTTTGGTACGCGCATTGGTATGCGCGCGTGGTATGATGACACGAAATCAAGTTCAATCCTTTTCTGCTGGCACCTCACCCCTACCTGGCGCGGGCTTGGCGCAGCTATAAGGAGCACTTTTTGGGTCCCTTTGGCGCAGTTAAGGAACTCTTTCGCGCAGTTAATGCGCGACCGTGACTATTCTCCCAGCAACATACGTCGGAAGTCCGCGACATATGCATGAGTAATCTCGCAGGATGCTAAATTCGATGTAATTCATTATGGTACACCAGATTTGTTTATTACGTTCAAGTGCAATTCAAATTAGTCAGAAATTTTACAGGAATTATTTCCTGGCCAATCTCCTATTGATTGCCATATTACCACAAGAGTTTTTAAAAGAAAATCAGCGTTACTCATGGATTTTATTGATAAGCATTGCGTGTTCGGTGAGACGCATTGTTGGATATATTCAAAAGCATTGTTGGATATAACCAAAGAGGGAAATAGCAAGTTTAAATGTGCTGAAAAACAAGACTGGCTCTTTGTTTCAAGAGTGCATCATACGGTGAAACTTGGTGACTTGGAAGACTATCTGAAGGATTCTGGTATTTCTGCATTCCAATGCTCAGAACTTAAGACTAAGCATAACACCTATAAGTCTTTTAAAGTAGGAGTAACTGCGGGTAATCTGGAAATTTTGCTTGATGAAGATTTCTGGCCTGAAGGTTGGCTAGTAAAGGAATTTGTCTCGCCAAGGTACTCTTATAGGCCTAGGCAGCAAGATTTTTTACCGAAGAGACCAAACAGGACTGGCGAAATATTGGGAACGCGGTCCAAACTAGCAACATAGCTCTAATGTTTATCAACATACAGTGCGTGAGGGAGAAGGTAGAAATATTGGAATTAATTTCTTCCTCAGTAGACTTTTTATGTTTATCGGAACACTGGCTAAAAGCTGATGAAATTCAGTATTATACGCCAAGTGGTTACTACATTGGCAGCAAATTCTGTCGCTCTACACTCAAAAATGGTGGAGTATCTGTCCTTGTCAGAAATCACCTAAAAAGTGAAATACTTGACATAAACGGGTTGAACAAGGAACTCGACTTCGAGGTTGCAGGTATCATTGTGGACAGTATCAAGACTATTGTGATTTCTGTATACAGATCGCCAGTTGGCAATGTAAATGTCTTCCTTCAACAGTTGGAGAGTTTACTAGAATTTTTAAGTCAATGTAAATGGTACAACTATAACATAATTTTTGGTGGAGACTTAAATTCTGCTTTTGATATTACTGAACATAAAAGTTCTGTAATTGAACTAAAAAATCTGCTTTGTCAGTTTGGTTTTTATATTCTTAACTCAAGCCCTACAAGGCTAAATGCATGTTTGGATAATGATTTTACCAATGTAAAAAATAATTGTTGTAAAGTTGATATAATTAAGTTCCCCTACTCAGACCATGACATCTTAAATGTTTGTTTAGAGCTAAGTAGGCCTAAGCCTATTGATGAGTTTAGTCGGGTAAATAAGCCTAGAGATATTCCTGTTTTTAGCAATAATAATTGTTCAAGGCCATACTCTACTTGTAAAAGTTATATCTCTGTTGGATGCTTCAAAAAAATTAATGAAGCATTAGATTCTTATGACTGGTAGTGTATGTTAACCGATCCTAACCTCACTTGCCAAAATGCTTTTGTAATTTTTAACTTGTTTTTTTGTACTTTGTTGAATGTAATTAATTATTTTATGAAGCTTAAGGTTGATAATGGACACAGGATTTGTAGGACTGCTAACAGTTTTAAAAAACCTTGGTATACAAAAGAACTAGCTGACTTAAGGAATCAAATTCTGGCTATAGATCAAATACATAAGAACACTCAAACGGTTGTTTCAAGCAATGTAAAAGGAGCTCTTGTGGCGAAGTATAGAGAGGCTATCGTTGAGGCAAAACGTAAGTACAACTCTGATTTTATTGAAAATAGTGTAAATAAAAGCAAAACTGCTTGGTCTGTCATCAATAAGGTTGCCAAAGCTACTCCCAAGATAAATGGCACTACCATCACGCCCAATCAATTTAATCATTTTTTTATTAACTCTGTGCATGAAATTAGGGATACAATAATCGAGCCTGATGTGACTGCACTTGATTTGGCGGAGAACTGTCCCATTCCAAGGGATACTCTTTTTGAGTGGGAAGAGGTGACTGCTGATCAGGTAATCAGTGTAGTAAACAGAATGAAAAATTCAAGTAGTGTTGATCATTATTCCATGTCAAATTCTATGTTAAAATGTATCATTTATACAATTGCTCAGCCAATGGCATATTGTATCAACTTTTGTCTCGCTGAGGGAGTTTTCCCCAGCCAATTAAAGATTTCTAAAGTGTGCCCGATTTATAAGAATGGCAATAGAGATGAACCACAGAACTACAGGCCAGTTTCGATTGTTCCTGTAATTGGGAAAATATTTGAATCCTTGGTAGGTGACCAGTTAAGCAAATATTTTGAGCGATGGGGTATTTTTTCTGATTCCCAGTTTGGATTCAGGCAAAAGCGATCTACGATAAATGCTGTTGACCGATTAGTGAGGGATGTTATTGGTACCTTTGAGGACGGAGGCTTTGCTCAGGCCACCTTCTGTGACCTGAGCAAGGCCTTCGACTGCATTGACCATAAAAAGCTGCTTGACAAGTTGTATTATTATGGAATAAGAGGTTCACATCTGAGATTTTTTCAGTCTTATCTTGAGAATCGTTCTCAATTGGTTGTCACTGACCTTGGTCAATCGGATGCCTTACCTGTAAACGTAGGAATACCCCAAGGCTCTGTCTTGGGGCCACTTTTGTTTATAATTGCTGTCAATGACTTGCCCTTTAATGTTTGTTCGGGGTGCCATATGTATGCCGATGACACCACCTTATTTTCAATGAGTAAAGACCTAGCCTTGCTTGATGATCTTGCCGAGGAGACGTTAGAAATGGCCTCTATCTGGTTTAGAGCCAATGGTTTACTGTTAAATAACTCTAAAACTCAACATCTCACATTTACCCTTTGTAAGAGCTCCAAGGACTGTCATGCCAATAGTGTCAAATTTTTGGGGATTAAAGTAGACTCTCAGTTGAATTGGCACTCCCATATTGATTTTATTTCCTCTAAGCTTTCTAAAAGCATATTTCTTTTTAGACGATTGAAACACCTTGTTACATTAGATTATCTTCGTGTAGCATATTTTAGTTTTTTTCAGTCTGTGATATTGTATGGGTTAGTCCTTTGGGGTAACTCAAGTAAAATATCAAACATTCTTCTGCTTCAAAAGAAATTAATTAGATTAATGGCGAATGCCAATTGCAGATCCCATTGTAAGCCACTTTTTGTTGAACTTAAAATAATGACTGTTATAAATTTATATATTTATGAATTAGTAAAATACACTGCGAAGGATTTACCTAACCTAACTTTAAGAGGTGGTGTACATGAACACGATACTAGAAGTAGAAGTAATATAGACTATAGTTATGTAAGATTGACAAAATCACTGAAATCACATCCTGCTGTTGGATGTAGAATCTACAATAAAATAAGTCATAGGCTCTTTCCATCACCAAACTCTGTAAGTAAAAAGTGTCTGGAAAACTTTCGAAACTGGCTCGTAGAAAATCTCTTCTACTCGCTACAGGAGTTCTTTTCATTAAAAACCTCTGATATTAATTTTTAAGTTAGGTTAGGTTTGTTGTCATTGTTAATTGTCTAAGTATTGTTTTATTGTAATTCAACTTGTAATTTGTAACTTGTAACTGTAACTGTAACTTGTAATTTGTAACTGTAACTATTTTAATCTTTGTTAGCCACTACACTGTACCAACCCTGTAATGAAAATCGATGTCTCATTTTATATTTATTTGTATTGTAAACTATGTTAGCCTACGTGAAGTTTATAACAAGAAGCTTGAACATTTGACTCAGTGATTACACTATGATCATGACTTGGCCAATTATATGTGCAACATATTTAAAGGCAATAAAGATTCTTATTCTTATTCTTATTCAGTAGAATGGGGTAAACGCGGGTTGCCCCACGCACACATCCTTATTTGGTTGGTTGAGAGGATAGAACGGAATGAAATCGATTATGTGATATCAGCTAATATAATGGAGAATATACATTCAGCTAAAAGTCGGTTCAGTAATTATTGGGTTGCAGAGCATGAACTCAATACGTATTTGTAACCGCACTCAGCTGACGGTGAATAATTAATGAACAACATAATTGAGGCAACGATTTCGCAAGGTAACTACAAAGGCGAAGACGTTTTAATTCCACGTATCCAAATGATTCCAAACGATACGCCCTTAATTTCCAGCAGCTTACATTTGTAATGTCCGCATTAAATGGAGAGTCGTTGAATGTTTGTGGAAACAACCTTGAAAATCCATTATTTTCACATGGCCAATTGTATGTCGCCTGTTCCCGTGTCGGGACACTGAAAAAATATTTTTTGCGCCAGAGAACAAAACTAACAATGTTGTATATTAAAAAAGCTTCAGAATAAAAGTTATATTGTTGATGTGACTATTTTGATATCTATTCAAACTAAAACAAATTATTCATAAAGACAGGACAACGTCTGCCGGGTCAGCTAGTCATTCTAATGTATATTTAGAGTGCATTATGCTTTTTGACTAAAACATTTGTTAGCGGATTTCCCCTATAGGGAAGAAGCTGTTACCGTAGGTCTTATGGTAAGACTTAAGCCTAAGACCATCATAACTTTTTGTTTTGAGGTCCCCAGATACCAAAAACACCATTCGTTCATTTTCATGAATATATATAGGCCTTATATGTGTATGTGTGTCTTTAAGCACGATAACTCACGTGAAAATGATCCAATCTGGATGAAATTCGGCACATACATGTAAAGTAGTAATTATTCGGACGAGTTCGAAAACCAGCCTGATCGGACTGTTGGAAGGATGAGTAAGAGGGGTAAACCCCTCCAAAAATGAGTTTTTTTTATTTTTTACATAGAAAAATTAAAATAATGTAATTTTGGTCTACACCATTGAATTCAAAAAAACAAATAGTTTAGTATTTTGAATTGTTGCTCTATGGCCATTGGTTACCGAGATATCGCTACTGGTGAACACAGTACGTTGTCCCTATTAGCGAATTTCCCCCTATAGGGAAGTAGCTATTACCGTAGGCGGCATGGTAAGACTTAAGCACGGGACCACCGTAACTTTTCATTTTGATGCCCCCAGACCTCAAAAACACCGTTCGTTCATTTTCATATATATATATATATATATATATATATATATATATATATATATACCTGTCCGTAGGCACGATAACTTTCGTAAAAAAAGGCCCAATCGTGATGAAATTTGGTACATACGTCTAGAGTGACATTTACTACTTTGAGTTCGAAAACCAGCGCGTTAAGTTAACTCTAAGGACAGTTTTTTGACAAAATAAAATTTATTTTTAGGATTTGAAATCTTCATATTATCTTTTTAAATTTAATTGTCAAAATTGGATTAAGCTTAAAAAAACAAACAATTCAGCATTTTAAATTATTATTCTATGTCAATCCGTTGCTGAGATATTGAAAGTGCTAAACACAGTACGTTGTCCTACATTAGTTTTGGTTTTACCCTTAAAAAAGTATAATTACCCTGTTTTCTTTGAAAATTCCCCAAAAGTTGCATTATAATTACTCTAAATCCCTACATTTACCCTAATGTAGGGTAATTTGAAAATAAAAGTCTGAACATATGATTATATTTAAATTTTCAGGTGAATATTTTATTTGTCTTTTTTTGAATGGTTAGAGTTCATTGATCATGATTTTGCATAAAATCTATATTACTATATGAAAAATGTAAATTATTTTTAAGTTTTATGGAGAAACTATGTGCATTGGGGGGGGGGGTGTCTTGGTCTAGACTTCCTGAAAATGTAGCATAATTATGGTATGTTTAAAAGTCTGAGGAATAATTTTTTTAATTGGCTGGAGATGCAGGTCTGCTGCAACTAATAGGGATGTTTTATTTATAATATTAACCATATGACTGAATTTAATTTGTTCATGAGATTATATTATTTGTTTTCCAGTATTTTGAATTTATTGATTATATGTTTTCTGACATTTATATACTATAACAAGACTACATTTATTGAAAATTAAAAGGCTAAGAACTTATAAAATACAAAAAGTCTATATATTACTAATGAAAACCAATGTGATCCCCTTGTCAATTGTCCTTATGTTTGAGTTTATGAATGATTAAATATAAAATTTAAATATATAATTTACAAAACATATTTAAACGATATTTTACATAAGTTGAATGCTCACATATAAAAAATAAAGCCTATGGAAATTCGCTGAGAACGCAGGTCTGCTGCGACGGGTGTATTTTATCCTTATGGGAAATAAGTAAAGTTTTATATGTCGCTTATTTCTCAACATATCTCAATAAAACCTGGTAGGCCTATATGGCTTCTTCTAGTTCAGATCTACTAAATATTGAATTAAAACCACCCAGTTTTGACGTACCTTTTGCAGCAAACCTACATGCTCATTCTCCATGTTATTCTTATGCTTACAAAAACATGTCAAATCTCGCTATGCTGGATTGAAATTTGCTCTTTTGCATTTGAAATTTGCTCTTTTGCATTTGAAATTCGCTGAGTATGCAGGTCTGCTACAACGGTTGTTTTAATGCTATATAGCCTATAATTTGATATATCACAACGGGTGGCTTTCCGTTTACATCTTTTACGTTAGGGGCGAGGGTGGAGAGGAATTGATGGTTATGCGATTATCATTCGATAAATAATCAGTAATAGATGTTTCCAGCACACCGGATACGCTTCTAAAATTTACTAAGATTAAATATGTTATCAAAAATACATCGTATAAACGTATACATTGCCTATGACAAAGCGTTTTTATGTTCGTTAAGCCTTAACAAAGTTCGCTAGTTAAACAGTAATTCGCTAATTTTGTATAAACAATTTAAGATTATAAAAGTAAATACCCCCGTTGTAGCAGACCTACATACTCGATGAATTTCTATTGCTTAAATATATATTTTAGACGGAGCCTCAAATCAAGTAAAATCAACTTTATATAATTTTCTCCCTAATAATTACAAGGGAAATTAGTATGCAGGATTTGCTGCCGTGAAAGTGTGAAATTTAGATATTTTTGGAATAATCCAGTAGATATCACTCAATTGAAGCCATATACCAAGTTTCATTATGATATGTTAAGAAATAAGCGAGATATAGAATTTTATTTATTTTCCATAAAGTTAAACGCATTGTGACAACGTACTGTGTTTACCACTAGCGATATCTCGGTAACCAATAGACATAGAGCAACAATTCAAGATACTAAATTATTTGTTTTTCAAGCTGAATTTAATGGTATAAACGAGAATTTTATAATTTTTTTTTCTATGTAAAAAATCTCAAAACCCAATTTTTTAGGGGTTTACCCCCCCTTACCCCCTTCCAATAGTCCAATCAGGCTGGTTTTTAAACTCGTCTGAATAATTACTACTTTACATGTTTGTGCCAAATTTCATTCATATCGGACCATTTTTATGCGAGTTATCGTACGAAAAGCTGTGATGCTCTCGGGCTTTGGTCTTACCATGAGACCTACAGTAACAGCTTCTTCCCTATAGTGAAATTCACAAAAACTATATTACAAGACATTTACTCTTTCTTTATTCTGTTTAATGTGTATTTCAAACAAAACCTATTTTTTTACATTGAAAAACATTATATTAAGATAAAAATATATTAACTACCAAAAATATCTGTGTAGAGATGTACTCAATGGTGTTTTATTGAGGTCCGAAATGGTCGTTTTGTTAACTGATGCTGATGAGTTTATTAAAATGCTGAAATGTAATTTGTGTAATGACATCTCAATGTCTGACTGGGCGGTTGGTGTCACGAGTCACTATCGCAGGGCGTTGTCAAGCTGACAGTCTGAGTGGGCGGTTGGTGTCCCGAGTCACTATCGCAGGGCGTTGTCAAGCTGACAGTCTGAGTGGGCGGTTGGTGTCCCGAGTCACTATCGCAGGGCGTTGTCAAGCTGACAAACTGAGTGGGCGGTTGGTGTCCCGAGTCACTATCGCAGGGCGTTGTCAAGCTGACAGTCTGAGTGGGCGGTCGGTGACCCGTGTGGCTATCGCAGGGCGTTGTCAAGCTGACAGTCTGAGTGGGCGGTTGGTGACTCGAGTCTTTATCGCAGGGCGTTGTCAAGCTGCCTGTCTGAATGGGCGGTTGGTGACCCGAGTCGTTATCGCAGGGTGTTGTCAAGCTGACAGTCTGAGTGGGCGGTTGGTGACTCGAGTCTTTATCGCAGGGCGTTGTCAAGCTGACAGTCTGACTAGGCGGTTGGTGACCAGAGTCGTTATCGCAGGGCGTTGTCAAGCTGAGAGTCTGATTGGGCGGTTGGTAACCCGAGTCGTTATCGCAGGGCGTTGTCAAGCTGACAGTCTGAGTGGGCGGTTGGTGACTCGAGTCTTCATCGCAGGGCGTTGTCAAGCTGACAGTCTGAGTGGGCGGTTGATGTCCCGAGTCGTTATCGCAGGGCGTTGTCAAGCTGACAGTCTGAGTGGGCGGTTGGTGACTCGAGTCTTCATCGCAGGGCGTTGTCAAGCTGACAGTCTGAGTGGGCGGTTGATGTTCCGAGTCGTTATCGCAGGGCGTTGTCAAGCTGACAGTCTGACTAGGCGGTTGGTGACCAGAGTCGTTATCGCAGGGCGTTGTCAAGCTGAGAGTCTGATTGGGCGGTTGGTAACCCGAGTCGTTATCGCAGGGCGTTGACAAGCTGACAGTCTGAGTGGGCGGTTGGTGACTCGAGTCTTTATCGCAGGGCGTTGTCAAGCTGACAATCTGACTAGGCGGTTGGTGACCAGAGTTGTTATCGCAGGGTGTTGTCAAGCTGAGAGTCTGATTGGGCGGTTGGTAACCCGAGTCGTTATCGCAGGGCGTTGACAAGCTGACAGTCTGAGTGGGCGGTTGGTGACTCGAGTCTTCATCGCAGGGCGTTGTCAAGCTGACAGTCTGAGTGGGCGGTTGATGTCCCGAGTCCTTATCGCAGGGCGTTGTCAAGCTGACAGTCTGACTGGGCGGTTGGTGACTCGAGTCTTTATCGCAGGGCGTTGTCAAGCTGACAGTCTGAGTGGGCGGTTGATGTCCCGAGTCGTTATCGCAGGGCGTTGTCAAGCTGACAGTCTGACTGGGCGGTTGGTGACTCGAGTCTTTATCGCAGGGCGTTGTCAAGCTGACAGTCTGACTAGGCGGTTGGTGACCCGAGTCGTTATCGCAGGGCGTTGTCAAGCTGACAGTCTGACTAGGCGGTTGGTGACCAGAGTCGCTATCGCAGGGCGTTGTCAAGCTGAGAGTCTGATTGGGCGGTTGGTGACTCGAGTCTTTATCGCAGGGCGTTGTCAAGCTGCCTGTCTGAATGGGCGGTTGGTGACCCGAGTTGTTATCGCAGGGTGTTGTCAAGCTGACAGTCTGATTGGGCGGTTGGTAACCCGAGTCGTTATCGCAGGGCGTTGACAAGCTGACAGTCTGAGTGGGCGGTTGGTGACTCGAGTCGCTATCGCAGGGCGTTGTCAAGCTGACAGTCTGAGTGGGCGGTTGGTGACCAGAGTCGCTATCGCAGGGCGTTGTCAAGCTGAGAGTCTGATTGGGCGGTTGGTGACTCGAGTCTTTATCGCAGGGCGTTGTCAAGCTGCCTGTCTGAATGGGCGGTTGGTGACCCGAGTTGTTATCGCAGGGTGTTGTCAAGCTGACAGTCTGATTGGGCGGTTGGTAACCCGAGTCGTTATCGCAGGGCGTTGACAAGCTGACAGTCTGAGTGGGCGGTTGGTGACTCGAGTCGCTATCGCAGGGCGTTGTCAAGCTGACAGTCTGAGTGGGCGGTTGGTGACTCGAGTCTTTATCGCAGGGCGTTGTCAAGCTGAGAGTCTGATTGGGCGGTTGGTGACTCGAGTCTTTATCGCAGGGCGTTGTCAAGCTGCCTGTCTGAATGGGCGGTTGGTGACCAGAGTCGCTATCGCAGGGCGTTGTCAAGCTGAGAGTCTGATTGGGCGGTTGGTGACTCGAGTCTTTATCGCAGGGCGTTGTCAAGCTGCCTGTCTGAATGGGCGGTTGGTGACCCGAGTTGTTATCGCAGGGTGTTGTCAAGCTGACAGTCTGAGTGGGCGGTTGGTGACTCGAGTCTTTATCGCAGGGCGTTGTCAAGCTGACAGTCTGACTAGGCGGTTGGTGACCAGAGACATTATCGCAGGGCGTTGTCAAGCTGAGAGTCTGATTGGGCGGTTGGTAACCCGAGTCGTTATCGCAGGGCGTTGACAAGCTGACAGTCTGAGTGGGCGGTTGGTGACTCGAGTCTTCATCGCAGGGCGTTGTCAAGCTGACAGTCTGAGTGGGCGGTTGATGTCCCGAGGCGTTATCGCAGGGCGTTGTCAAGCTGACAGTCTGACTGGGCGGTTGGTGACTCGAGTCTTTATCGCAGGGCGTTGTCAAGCTGACAGTCTGAGTGGGAGGTTGGTAACCCGAGTCGTTATCGCAGGGCGTTGTCAAGCTGACAGTCTGACTGGGCGGTTGGTGACCCGAGTTGTTATCGCAGGGTGTTGTCAAGCTGACAGTCTGATTGGGCGGTTGGTAACCCGAGTCGTTATCGCAGGGCGTTGACAAGCTGACAGTCTGAGTGGGCGGTTGGTGACTCGAGTAGTTATCGCAGGGCGTTGTCAAGCTGACAGTCTGACTAGGCGGTTGGTGACCCGACTCGTTATAGCAGGGCGTTGTCAAGCTGACAGTCTGACTGGGCGGTTAGTGACTCGAGTCTTTATCGCAGGGCGTTGTCAAGCTGACAGTCTGAGTGGGCGGTTGATGTCCCGAGTCGTTATCGCAGGGCGTTGTCAAGCTGACAGTCTGACTGGGCGGTTGGTGACTCGAGTCTTTATCGCAGGGCGTTGTCAAGCTGACAGTCTGACTAGGCGGTTGGTGACCCGAGTCGTTATCGCAGGGCGTTGTCAAGCTGACAGTCTGACTAGGCGGTTGGTGACCAGAGTCGCTATCGCAGGGCGTTGTCAAGCTGAGAGTCTAATTGGGCGGTTGGTGACTCGAGTCTTTATCGCAGGGCGTTGTCAAGCTGACAGTCTGACTGGGCGGTTTTGACCCGACTCGTTATAGCAGGGCGTTGTCAAGCTGACAGTCTGGGTGGACGGTTGGTGACCCGAGCTGCTATCGCAGGGGTTTTTTTAAGCTAACATTCTGATTGAGCGGTTGGTGAGCCGAGTCGTTGTCGTAGGTTGGTGTCAAGCTGACAGTCTGAGTGGGCGGTTGGTGACCCGAGTCGCTATCGCAGGGCGTTGTCAAGCTGACAGTCTGACTGGGCGGTTGGTGACTCGAGTCTTTATCGCAGGGCGTTGTCAAGCTGAGAGTCTGAGTGGGCGGTTGGTGACCAGAGTCGCTATCGCAGGGGGTTATAAAGCTGACATTCTGAGTGAGCGGTTGGTGACCCGAGTCGTTATCGCAGGGGTTTGTAAAGCTGGCAGTCTGAGTGGGCGGTTGGTGACCCGAGTCGTTATTGCAGGTGGTTGTAAAGCTGTCAGTCTGAGTGGGCGGATAGTGACCCGAGTTGTTATCGCAGGGCGTTGTCAAGCTGACAGTCTGGGTGGGCGGTTGGTGACCAGAGTCGCTATCGCAGGGGGTTATAAAGCTGACATTCTGAGTGAGCGGTTGGTGACCCGAGTCGTTATCGCAGGGGTTGGTAAATCTGGCAGTCTGAGTGGGCGGTTGGTGACCCGAGTCGTTATCGCAGGGGTTTGTAAAGCTGGCAGTCTGAGTGGGTGGTTGGATTGGGTTCATCGAAATCTCGCCAAAATATCCTGGTTGACACCGAAACTCTCCCAACAGCTAAAAATCAATTGTTGGTGGCATACCGAAACTATCATACTGTCCTTCTTTAAACCCATTGGGAGGCAATGGTTATATGTGATAGTTTCTGTTCGAAATTAAAGAAAGCTAAAATTTAACCTGTTCTTCATAATGATAGCTTGGATGAGAGTTCCTGGTGAACTACACGACTTTGACTAACGTATTTAGAATTTATCAAGTAGGCCTATTGCGGATCCAAGATGGTGGCTAGAATTCAGAAATCAGTCAAAACAAAGTATTATAACCCAAAAAGTATTGTGGCAGTCCCAAGCTGAGAAATAAAAAGTTTATAAATAAAAAGTAAAATTAAAATGATGGAAATGATGGATCACAACATAACTTTTACAAGAAATCTTTACAAAATTGAATAATGTTTTGAACCTAATATGACGGATCCCACATGACGGTCGAAATTGAGTACCTACTCAAAATGAAGTATAATCTACCCATGTTTGGGGGTGGTGTAGGATTGACATTTGTAAAAAATGTTTTAAAAAATTAAGGGGGGGGCTATTGTGGAACACCTCCTATAATTTTGGCTCCATTGTTTAAAAACTGACGCCATGAAAATTATTAGGCTTTAATCAAAGTGCACTTTAAAACTTACCTCTTGTTGAAATAACTCGCAGCAGGATATCCACAATCATCCACAGCAAGGGTGTGCGAGAGGGTAATTAGGAATGGTCCACAATGAGCGGTTAACAGACCGAGTGCAGCCAGTGATCAGCTGTCAGTGACCGTGGCAACAATACCCTCATAAGCGACTACCGATATCGCGTAGTCGCGCTCCGAGGCTGAAGTCCTGCAGTCCGGCATCTAACAATGTTATCTGTTTGAAAATTTTGTACATAGCATTTTACGTTTTTGTTTTGCCATAGGGGTCTGAAGAAGTGTTTTCCACTCGGGTGTCAAGCACGCAAGTGGTACGTTCTCCGGCTATGACGTCATCAATATGGCGGAAAAGCAATTTTGAAATGCGCCTATTTTGAATACTGTTTGTTTGATCGGAATAAACGTTTTTGTTTACAAGATAATTTTTTATGCTATACGATTTAGTTTTACTCATTTGTTGTGTTAATAATACTTTCTTATTAATCAAAAAAAACCTCTTTTTTAATATACTTTTTATTCAAATTCTTTAAATTACTTTCTATCTAAAACATGATCAAAACATGCCTATGGTAAACCTTTTATAGAATATTATGAGCTTTTGAAAATACCATATATTGTATGCTTTCCTCGAATAATAAAGTGAATAATCTGGATTTAATGTTGTAAAAACACGGAATTCTCCGTGCGGCAGACCAGTCTTAGCCGGACTAGTGTTCTTTGTGCAAGACGGATAAAGAAAACTTTTCTGATTTTTTTTTAGTAGATGTCTAAAGAAGCATTTTTTACTTGGGTGTCAAGAATGCAATTTAAACGTTTTCCGGTTATAACGTCATCACTATGGCAGAAATCCATGAACAAGAAGGCTCTATTTCACATTCCATTTGTCCGGTTTGATTAAACCTTTTTTGTATGAAACATAATATTTATAACCACAATTTTCGTATTTGAACATTCATTCTATTCCTAAGGAGTGTTTTTTTTTTTTATAAAACCAGTTTTTTATACATTTTTGCTCAATTTTTGCATTTAACTTTTCTAATAAAAGAATTATTTAAATATGCCTGTTTAAAATTTGTAGACTATTTAAATATGCGTTTTAAGACTATTTAAAAAAATGCCATACTTTGAATGGTTAAGTCACACAACTCAACAAGTAAAGAAACTCGATAAAATTAAAAAACGAATTTCCCTTGTTTCCCAGAGAAAAGTTTCAATCTTAGCCGGACCAATCTTCTGTGTGCAAGTCGGATACCGCTTCTCGGCCTGTTGGCTATAATCAAAGTAAAGAGCATTTTTCTGATTTATTTTTTAGAGAATGTCTAAAGAAGTATTTTCCACTTGGATGGCAAGAATGCACTTAAAGCGTTTTCCGGTTATGACGTCATCAATATGGCGGAAAATCCATTAACAAAAAATGCTCTAACTCACATATTAATAGTCCGATTTAAATAAACTTTTTTTTGTTTAAAAGAAAATGTTTAATGCTATATCTGTTTTAAAAATACACATTTGTTGTATTAATAATACTTTTGCTGTAGGCAAACTGACCGACAGCAAACATTCAAGCGGCGGTGCTGGCGACCCGAGCTGCTATGAATGGAGCTGCTATGGTCTGTTAACTTTGGACTTTTTATGCAATATTTCTTCTTTTTATATGTTTAGTTGCCGGTCATAATACGGCATTGGGGCTTGGGTATTATGACCGTAGCTGCAATAATACCCATTTTTCTAGTTTTTTATTTAAACTTTGTACATGACTCTTTCCGTAGGTTTTTAAATGATGGAGCCGAAATTATACTGGGTACCCATAATAGCACCCCATCCTTACTTTTTTATATATGTTTTTTTCAAACGTCAATCCCACACCGACCCCAAGCAGGGGTATTGTTAATACTGTACTACATTTTGAGTGGGTACTAAACATAAATCGTTTAAACTAAAATCTCTTTAACTTCTGAATTTTTACAGATGCTCTAAAAAATGCTATATTTTTGTACCTAATTTAGTGCTTCCATTCAATCAATGAATAAAGTAATACGGTATCTTCACCACGCCAATTCGACTGGATATTGGAAATCAAATATTAACGTTTGTATATTATGCACAATGTGCCCTTTTCAAGAACTCAAGACTTAAAACTAGGTCTGAATTCTCGAAGCCCTACCTGCCGTATGTCTGCTATAAAACGTGTTGGTTTCGACTAGATCTTTGAACTCAAACGTTCTCTGGAACTGATATCATCTGAGTGACACCTTAGCCCCATATAATATCTGATTGTGTAACATTTTTGTTGATACTATATTTTTACAATACAACTAATAGCATTGTATTGCCATAAAATATAATGTTTTCACTATGACATGTTAATTTATATCAACTACGTCTTAATTATGATATGTTTTAGTTTTATTTAGATGGTCGTTCTTATCAATGAAAGATTTTTCGGCATGTTCAAATGTTTCTGAGCATATTTGCACATTGCTTATGCATTTATTCAATAAAAGTAAACTGTTATTTAACTTCTATGCTTCTTTAACTGTTTATAGTTATACAACGTAGACAATCAATTTATTCAGAAGGATACTTTTTTTTAATAACCAGTAATTTTGCTCGGGTGATTGGATCAACCAATTTAATTTTAAAAACTCTAAAAAAAGCAATTCGGAAGTTAAAAACTTTTAAAGATTCGTAAACTAAATCCACGAAAGAAAATTTCCCAACAAATTATAATTTAAGTTCTTTAGAACTCGGCGAAGTAAAGAAGTCGTAACGCCAATTTATTCCGCAACAGAGAAATGATCGAGAGCGATCAAAGTTGGAGTCAAAAGGTTAATCCGGAAGGCATCGTTTTGAATTCGATTCGCGGGCGAGGGCGCTTTTCTTGTGTAAATTTGAAAGTAAGGTTTAAGTAAGAAGGAAGCTGATTACAATTGAGGATAATTGGAGAGAAGGGGAGATGAGGGGGTCGTTCGGTGGTGGAGGGGAGGGAAAGAGACGATTGTCCTTAATTGGAAAGAAATCAAGTGAACGCTGGTTGCGACCGCCGCCCTTACACGACACTCGTCCCCTCCCCACTATCACACTGTCACTGCAAGCTACCGGCCGCAACACTGAGGACTCAGTATTGCCAAGCTGCCAGTTGTTATAATCATGTAATAATGTACCTAATAATTTATCTAGCTATATTTCAAAGTTTTTAATTTAATTGATTTATTAATGGTTTGGCTATAAAGTTGTTTTGACTAAATCTATATAATTAATACGCCAACACGAAATTTGTCTTATGAACTCCTCCGTCATTTCTTAACCGATTTTGATCATTGACGGCTCATTGGAAAGAGCGTGTTACGTAGATTTGCAAACTGGCCTTACATTTTTGAAAAAGTCCCAAGGCTCTGCCCCATTGGCTTTTAAAGTTCCCATGTTATCCTTATGAAGAACATAATTGTTTACATTTTGATCAGCTGGATAATTTAATTGCTGTTATTTTTTAATTTGTGTAAACATAACCCTCAAGACGGATCGTGTTAGCATGATTGTGTTTTAAATTTGTCGCCATTTGAATTATCGCTCTGCTAGAGTAGCGCGCGATTCCGTGCGCTCGGATCCACTAGTCTGAATTAAATTACCTAAAATAAAATAGGAACACAAATTTTTAATTTTTAATTTTTAATTTCCTGTATCATAAATTCAAGTATATTTTTAAACATACCTCATAACCTAATAAAAAAGGATTACATTTCAAAAGTAAAAGAAGTAATGTGTGATTTCATAAAATAGTATATTTCAGAATGAAAAGTGGAAATTTGCATATTAGAGACCGTATTTCAAGAATATGCCAAACATTTTCACTCGTATTTTAACGATATTTTTCACTGCACGAAATAAGAAACCACTGTATTCGTTTATTTGTTTGTATTAGGAAAAAATTAAATTTTACATTTTTCAAAGTAAACATTTTTCCTTAGTAAACAATGTAATGATGATTTGTTATAAACATATAACAAAAAATAGATTATATAGTGTAGGGAAATAGTATATTACGTTACTTGGTAAGTACCGTTTGGTAAGTTCGGCAAGTACCGTTTTACCGGGCGAGCATGAAAGTTCTCGTGCGAGCCGGAGACTAGTGCGGGATTTTCATGCGAGTGCGGCAAAACTTACCGGACATCAGCGGTACTAATGTCATACTGCCACAGAAACACCTGTTTTCTGTTCCTTAATGTTGGCAGGAAAGTTACTCTTTGCCAATACCAGTCCAGAATACTTCCCGGCCTAGGCCGAACAGTTTTCCGGACTACGATTACTAGGACACGGAAGTAAACAATCAGCTGATTGCAGAAACCGACAGCATTTAATGCATGTTTGTAGGTGATTCAAAGGAATATAGAGGCAGCATTGGTAGCAGAGCAAATATTTGTTTGTTTATTATAGGTTAGGGTTGAAGAATTGAAAAACTTAGTGGTTTATGCAAGTAATGTGTTATGATTAAAAAATACGTTTTTCTAAATAGTATGATTTATATTTCGTTAGTAGACCGGGAAATAGGTGAGTAAACCCGTTGCTCGGAACCGAGCAATCGTCATGCACTATTGACTTCTTGGTACATTATTTTAGAACTAATTCATTAATGAAATGGTTAAACTCAAAAGGCACTTTCAGTAATACTGAGATTATTAAAAAATAATTCTTTATAAACAATATTTCTTGTGAATACTCTATCATCTTTCAGAAGATGATTCGCTTTAGGTTAATTGACAGATAGAATTAAAGATAATTTACAGATAGTTTACAATTTACAGTTAGTTCAGTCTATATTGAACATCCTTAGTACAACCACAGAACATCACTTAGGTCTAAAATAATTGATAAAAATATATTCTTTTAATAATATAGATTTTTTACATAATTATAACTAACACATCACAGTTGAACAAAATAAAAATAGTTTAATGAAAACCTTATACAAATTGTTATATTTAATCAACTTGATCGAGCGCCTACTGGCCTACTACATATTTTAATTTTCAGATCATTACTCTCGAACAAACTTCATATTATCCATCACAATAAATTCCAAGAGAATTGTACATCCATCGAGTTCACCAAGGCGCCTTTGCCATACTTAAATTAATAGTATAAATTAAATAATTATCACAGGGAACAAAATACAAGAAAACAATCAGTTATTTGTAAATCGACTGCAAGTTTGTTTATACCACACATATGATTTTAAATAGGTCGTTTTTAAATAGATAATAAAGAAGTAAATTTTATTGTGAAATATTACAACAAATTTAATAGCTTTTACGTTATTTTTTAAAATATTTCTGTAGTTCAGTTTCTATTACTAAATTATAACCCTTCTTAATCTTAACACAAACTAAAATAGTTCACTAAATCTACTAACTCATAATTGAATGCTTAAAGTCTGTTTCAGTACATGCAGGGTGTTTTTTTTTAACGCAACCCATTTTTAAGATTGAATAATGCATATATTAAGATGAAATGAGTTTTTTTGTTATCTTTGCATTTTATACAACCTATTATTTTAAATTGATTACATTTAGCCTATATTATGTGTTCAACAATCCGCCATTGACATTTATACAAAGTTTTGTTCTCTCCATCAAATTCCTGAACAAGTTTTTCCAAGTACCTCTTGGGATTTCTTGTATTAAATTTTATATGGTTGTTTTGAGATGCTGAATATCCTGTGAATTGTTTTCTTAGGCCTTTATGCATAAAAAAATATATAATGGAATCTTGGGGGGAATAATCATTCACTGATAAAATAAAATTTTGGGTTGCATTTAAAAAATACCCTGTATATTCAGTGGTTTCAATTCCAATAACACATGGCTTTGCTGAAAACTTTGATTTCTCTATTCAGCTGATTTATTGAAATTTATATTCCCAAATTAAATCTTATGGACGAACACAAAAATTTAAGGGCGTCCAGAGCCATTCCCTTTAGTCAAATCTTCATAAATTTTATTTCCTGCAAAACTAAACGCCCTTTCCAACGACACCTAAATTATTAAAACCGGCCCAGTAGCTTAGGAGAAGTAATGTTTAAAAAAAACCCCTATCGTATCAAATAAGTACTAGTAAACCCGTTGCTCGAAATCGAGCAGTTGTCATGTATGGATTTTTAAATAAAAATAATTACGCTACAGAGAAGCTAATTATTGAATAAACAATATTTCTTGTGAATGCTCTGTCATCTTTCTAGGAGACGCCTTGTTCTTTAGTCTTTCTTACGAGTATTTTTAGCCCCTCGAAGAACATGGCTTGACTTGCCGCCACATTTAGTGGTCCATGTAATAATACTGGTTGGGGAAGGTAAACTCTAACTTTTGCAATAGACTGATCATTCATGTAGGAATCAAATTAAGCCAAGAGATACGGATTTTAGGCTCGACATCGATCATGTACGATTTTACCCGTAGCATGAGCGGTTTCATTGTTGTCTAGCCTTTTTCAGACTGCGTAGTCTACCCATTCACATTATCCAGAGTAGCCTCATTCAAATCAAGGGAAATTCTTAGAGCTATTTCCATCCCTCACACATGGTGAATAAGGATTTTAAATGCTGCTTGGCCCAAGAATCATGTGATTCTTCACCTTGCCATAAAGCAATGGGAAGACGTGGCCAATTTGATCGACTTAATCGGCTTCGCGAATTCTGTCTTCCTCATCAAGCGCCAGAAATATATGAGCATGTGACAATCGTATTTTTTGGAAATCAGTGGTTTAAATGAGTGCTAATACTATTCCAAAAATGTCCTCTTTCACAATACTTGGTGTCAGCGCTTTTAATTCGCTGTGAAAGGCGCTAATGATCAAATCAGGTCTAAAATGATGTAGCTCTCGAGGCAGTTTTTGAACAATCTCTATCTATTCTGGATTACATTTCATTGCAATAAAAAAGAGGGTTTACTGGACTTCCGCACAACAGCCTTTGCATCTAGATAATTTTGATACATATAACGTGGTGACCCTTCACATGATCTTTCACTATAAACTCCAAGCAAATCGTATGTATTCTCACCCGAGTTCACCGTGATGTCTTTTCATACAAAAATTATTAGTTGATACGATTATTTCAGGCATAAAGGAAAACAAACCAAAACAAATAGTTATTTGAAAATCGAGTTCAATTTTTTTTTATATAACATGCATGTTTTTAAATGGATTGTTTTTAAATAGACAATGAAGAATTAAATTATATTTAGAAAAAAAAATAACAATTGGTTTAGTGGGTTTTACAAAATTTTGTAACCATATCTTGAGACCAAATATAATCTTTCTTAATCTTAACCCGAATCAAAAACGCTGTCCAAATCGACTCATAAATGAATATTTAAAGTATGCTTGAATATATTCAACAGTTTCAATTCCATTAATAACATAAGAATTCGCTGAAAAATTTGTTTACACCATTCTGTTGTCTTATTTGCAATTTCTATTCCCATTTTAAATCTTATGGACAAATATGAAACTTTAAGGCGTCTAGAGCTCTTCTCTTTAGCCCAATCTTTATTTCCGGCAAAACTTCAAGCCAAGCTATTTTCAACGACACCCAAATTATTAAAATCGGTCCAGAACTTTATGAGGAGTAATGATCAGAAAAAAACCCTAGCGTGTTAAATAAGTACAGATAGATATAGATAGATATATAGATAGAGAAGTAGCTACTACCGTAGTCGGCACGGTAAGACTTAAGCGCGGAACCACAACAACTTTTTATTCTGATGGCTCTAGACCCCGAAAACATGTTAATTCATTTTCATACACGCAAATATATGCCTTTCCGTAGGCACGATACCTTTTGTAAAAAAAGGTCCGATTGCGATGAAATTTTGCACATTCGTGTAGAGCGTCATTTATTACTTCGAGTTCGAAAACCAGCAAGATTAACTATAAGGAGGGGTTTTTAACAAAATAAAATTTATTTTTAAGATTTGACACCTTTATATTAATTTTATGTAAATTTAATTGCCGAAATTATTTTCAGCTTAAAAGAAACAAACAATTTTGCATTTTGAATTATTATTCTACGTCACTGCGTTGCTTAGATATGGGATGTGCTAAACACAGTACGTTTTCCGGTATTATTTTTATATTAACCTCCTTAAAGTATAATTACCCTGATTTAAGGCATAAATCTCCCAAATCTGCATAATAATTACCCCAAATCAATAAATATTACCCTAATTAAGGGATTTTTAATACAATTCTGAACATATGATTATATTAAAATTTTCAGATGAATTAAATCTGATGAATTAAAAAATTATTATATTTTTTCATGCCCCCATGCACATTCCTTCTTTATTAAATTTTAAAATAATTTGTATTTATTACCCCCCCCCCCTTGTCTTGGTATAAAACTCCTAAAAATGCAGAATAATATATGGTATGTTTACAATGCTGAGGTATGATATGTTCATTGACATTGGATGGAGATGCAGTTCTGCTGAAAAAGGGGTATTTTAATTTTTAAAACTAACCATATAATTAAATTGAATCCGTTCATGTGATCATTTTATTTTATGAATGAATGAATGAATGAATGAAAAAAGTGTTTTATTTCACAATCAAAGCTAACAAAGTTATTCTACATAAATATTTACACTTGTAGGACAATGGTCTTAAGACCGTCTGTGCGGTTGGCCATTCCAAAATAATCGAGGGAAATGTCCAGATAAAACACATTAAGACAATAAATTCACCTAAAACCTGTTCCTGAAAATAGAAATACACGTTATCTTTATACATTTTATTTTATGTTTTATAACTGATTTTAATAATTTAAATATATGTTTGATGGCAGTTATATATACTATAACAAGATTAGAAAATTATTAGACCAAGAAAAATATAAAATACAAAATTGTAAAACTAGAAAATTGACATGGAGTCTAGGACACCATTCAAAATTATACGTTGACAATAAATAAATTACTCTTTTATAAGGTTGATTTTTTAAATAAATTAAAATAGATATTTGTCATTAGGAAAAATTCTTTAAACTATTACTATCATTGTACAAATAGGAATGCCTGAGTACTCAGATCTGCTGCGACGGGTGTATTTGAAAATTAAAGGCGGGTTTATAAAGATTAACTGCATTTGTAAAAAAACTGAAATGGTTGAAAGGCTTTTAACGAAACTTGCTCTTTCAGTTTTCAAGTTCAACAGTATTTAGATCAGGCTTTATCGAGGATTCGTACTGTTGGTCTTGCTAACTGTGGATAGGCTACATCTTTTATTTAATAAAAATTATAATCACAAACAATAACATTATTAACTAGTTATTTAACCATGAAAATTACTTAACTATAAACACTGCTCCTTATGCAAGGAGTGATCGTTAACCACAAGCCCCTTCGATAAACTGTAGGCTGTTTTGTAAAGGGGAGACGCTATATAAATCTGTCTGCGCAGTCAAGTGATTGAAACAAACATTAGTCCAAACAAACAGCGGGCGACTGGGCTGCCTCCGTTGTGCCTTCCCGCCCTTCAGCCGAGGGCCGATGACAACCTAAAAGTTGGTAGAGTGCTAGAATGTATAAGCTTCACGGATTTTTATTAACTGTCCCATTCAAATCGAAAACGCACTTTCATGATGAGCTGCACAATATTTGTATTAAATTAAGAAACTTCCAAAAAAACTACTTTAAACTAGGAGTGTGTGAGTACTGTACTTGAGGAACAAGATTTGTTCGAGTCCAACACTACTCTACTCGAAGTTTTGCAAAATACTCGAAAATTATTTTGAATAATCACTCCCTCCGTTTATCTTACATTGGTACGTGCGCTCGAATTAATGACTGTTTTTACCCTCAACTAACCCCATTTTATTTTCCCAACCCTTTTTTATTGAATTAAAGCGGATTTTTTAGTTATTAATATCAATTAATTTAAATAACTTTTTTACTTTCTATAATTTGAAATTTCGTCCTCTATGATACTGATTATTTGTTATTTTTGAACTTAAAAATATATTACAAGATCTTACATTGTTATAAGTATACAAGTACAATGTTCTGGGTGTGTGCCTTATCAGGCTATATCCAAATATTGAGTAAGACTATTAAGGAATTAAATTATCATCACTTCAATTGAAAACTCATGTTTGCTGAACTCAAGCTGCACACTTCCAAGTTAAATACCTTAAAATATTACGACATTGTATGTGATTATTATTTTAGATATAAGGATTATGTAGAGGTTTGATAACAATTATCTTCTGTTCTTCAAAACACTCAAAATAAAAGCGAAAAGAAACTTTTTAAAGTTTGTTTTTAAAATAGACTTGACTTTATAAAGTACCACTCACAACCCCTACTTTAGAGAAATGTAACCTGAATTTTTTAATAAAATGAACATCCGTTTCCAACTAGAATATACTATGTTTTTGGTTTTCCAAACAAATTGCCTTGCAATTTTGGGCAATGTCCTTCTAATAACCAGCCAACGTTAGGTGATTCTGATTATATTTGTATGAATATCCATACTAAAGTAAGGCGTACTTTAAATGGCAAGAGAATAACAGTAATGTGATCTGCGTATAAAGGCCTCCAATGGATAACAAGGACAGCAAGGAAGTTTTTTTGACAAAATTAGCGGTTGTCTGTTGCACACAGTGAATGGTGGCCTTAGGTCTATCGTTCTTGGTGATTTCAACATCTATTTAGCCATTTCCTTCTTAAGCCCTGAAATGCTGTTACATGATATGTCTTCTTTTGGGCTTCGACAGACGATTCGCTACTATACCAGAGAGTTCAAAAACTTAGAAACATTAATTGATCATGTGTTGACGGATGTTCTAGAAGATGAATTTAGGAGCTCTGTGTTAGTATCTTGTCTGACCAACCATTATGCTCAGGTTGCTGTTATGGGTAAGAGTCCAACAAATATTTCCAAATGTTTTCAAATGTGAATGTGTCCATCTCCTTCAAATGTTTCCTATTCAAACGTTTATTCTCTGAAGGCAACATAAAACTGTTCAGTTTTTACATTTGCAATGAAGAATGGTCAAATAAACATAATTCACCATATGTGAATGATATATTTCATTCTTTTCTGAGAACCCTGGACCATTATTTAAATTTGTGCTTCCCTCTGGTTAAAAGAGGGTCTAGGATAAGTTCGCAATCTTATCAGAAAGTCAAACACAATGGAGAAGCTTTAAAAGTTAGGGAAGAACTTAGAATCTCCTACATCTAAGGATGCCCCTCCAAGGCAACCCACCCACTGAGGAAAGAATACCCCTCGGTCAAAAAGCTGTA
Organism: Flexamia atlantica; assembly: GCA_035578135.1. Lineage (NCBI taxonomy): Eukaryota > Metazoa > Arthropoda > Insecta > Hemiptera > Cicadellidae > Flexamia > Flexamia atlantica. Next base: position 90,662,361 of record JAQJVK010000001.1, read on the forward strand.
TGGGAACATAATTCTAAAATTTAAGTCTGATAATGTAGCAAGAAAATATCCAACAGAGGCTAAAATCTTTGGGGTATCGTTAATCAGAGCAGAGGCTCAGTCGATGTTAGGAAAGATAAAACACAGCAATTAAGTCTCAGAGTGATTGTGTGGTTACGGATCTCGTTGTTGTTAATAATTTATTCAACAATCATTTCCTTGATGAAGGGAAATGTTTTAACAAATCTTCTGTCAACACCTTATCTGAAAACACATATTTATCACCTATAAACTCCTTTTTATTGTTTTTAACCAGTCGTCAAGAGGTTTGTAGATGCAACCTGTTTCCTACAGAACAAGTTTTTAAAGTACAGATGCTATATCTTCAGCATTGCTGAAAAACGTAGCTGTTGAACTGGCCCAGCCTCTTTGCGCTTTGACAAATGAATCATATTTATCAGATAAGTTCCCAAATTCCCTGAAAGTGGCTATTGTTAGATCTCTTTATAAAGGCAAAGGTACATTAGAGTGGTAGAAATATAGGCCGATCTCAATCGACTTTTTCGTATGTGTTTGAGTAAATTGTTTTCAATAGGCTCTTGACCTTTAGAATAGTAACAGTTTGTTATTCTCTCAACAGTTTGGAGTTATCAAGGAGAAAAGCACAACCAATAATATGTTCTCCGTTGTTCAAAATATTGTCGATGCGGTTGACCAGGGCCAATATTCATCTGGTTTATTTTTGACCTCAGCAAGACATTCAACCTTCGACCTTTACTCATCAAAATGTGCAGCATGTATATCAGAGGTAGGGCCTTGAATAGTTTCATTCATTCCTCACAGGTAGAACTCAGCGAGTAAAGGTTTTCTCTACCAGTCATTCAAATACCCTTTCTACTATTCTTTCAAGTGAAGGAGTGGTTAAAAGTGGTGAACCACAAGGTTCCATACTCGGACCTATATTGTTTCTTTTATTTATAAATGACCGCCATATAAAACTAGACGATGCAAATATTTGCCTTTATGTTAACGACACTTCATTCAGATTTTCTAATCCGTCTAGAAGTCATCTAGAATTTATAACCTTTTTACAAGGAAATATTCTTCTAGATTGGCTTCAACAAAACTAACTTACAGCAAATGTCTCGAAAACCACTAATGTGGAATTTTCTTTAAGGGACCGCCTTGATAGTTTATTCAATGTCACCTTACTAATGAAGCCATTTTTTCAACTTCTGTTGCAAGGTTCCTTGGTTTATTCGTTGACTCCAACCTCTCTTTTCACACGCATACTGATCATGTGTGCAAGACACTAAGCCAGGGCATTTTTGTGCTTAGGAAGTTGTCATGTTTTGCCTCCACCGAGCTGCTCATTACAGCCTACTATGGATTTATATACCCATACTCGACTTATGGAGTACCCGTCTAGGTTTGTAAGAGTAATAAAACTCAGCTAATTTTCAGATCACAAAAAATTGCAATTAGAACGATTTTCCACTTGCCCAAGCGAACATCGTGTTCAGATCTCTTCATGAACAATAAAATTCTTACTTTTCCTCCTACTTATATTTTGGAAACTTTGTCATTTCTTCGTAAGAATTTCCCACTATTTTGAAATCTTTTTCATTCTCACGGGTATGAATCAAGAAGTAAACCTACTTGTGTACAAGGTATACCTCCTCACTCCACATCATCTTTAAAAACATTTAAAATACTCAGGTATACTCAACAGTCTGCTTCTTGGTTTGAAAGAAGAACATGATTATGAGTTGTTTAGGAAGAAGTTAAAGAGCATTCTTATTGTTAAAGCATTGAGACTGTTATTGCCATAAAGACTGAATGATTTTAATTTTTGATAGAAATTAGACGTATTTATATCTTTGCTAATTGTTGCATGTTTGTAAAGAGAATATTTTTAAGGATTATTTATTTTCGATGAAGCTTTGTATGACATAGCATATGCATTGAATATGTCTACATGCTCAATAAAGAACTTGAAGCGATTGATTCGCCATGAAACAAGACCAATGTGATTTTTAAAAATAAATCTATAATGACTCAAATGAATAAAGTGTATATTAAATCGCACTCCTGGAATAGTAGTTTATGTAACGATTGTATAATGAATGCCTTTAAGCAACGAGTGAGATGTAAGTTAGAACACGAGCGAAGCGAGTGTTCTAAATATCTCACGAGTATATTGTGTCTTAAGTGACTCCAGTACTCTAAAGTCGTCATTAGAGTACTTCTTGGTTTTTGGTGTTTTAATGTATATCATTATAATGTTTATTGTAATACCATAATTGGTGCTTATTGCAATGGTCGTAGATAAAATACCATAGTAAATGTCATCTGTGTTGTAGTATCTTTATAGATAACACGATTAATCCATATCAATTTTCGTAACACACCCTTTTTAATGATATGATTTATTTTTCAGCTTTATTACTATTGATCTTTAATTAAAATTTAGGGCTTAGCATATTTCTGAATATGTAAAAATAAATAAATATTTCAAAACATTCAAATATTTTACAATTTAATTTTTAATCAAAGATAATTTTCGAATAAGAAGCCTAACAAATTAATTTCAGCAAATACATTTCAGTTTGTGTTTTATCAATTAATGATATGATAGTTTTTGTTTCCTTGGGACTGAGATGAAGACTTTATTCTTGAGAGTGATAGATAATCAACCAATAAAACATTGTATATATAGTGGCAATAGCACTAAATATTTAGAATAAGTAAATAGATGTAAAGTAGATGAATCGCTGTGAAAATAATTTGTGATTTAATGTATTTAAATGCATTTAGAAAAATCAAAATCGTGTAGGGTAAACAAGTGAACATCGTAATTAAAGATTAGCCTTGCATACAATATTTACATTAGATTCCTGACTCAATAGTTTCTTAAACAGTTACTCACACAGAGACTTCTGTCCTTTGATATAATCCCTTAGAATTTAGGAATTTAGAATCGGTGCAAAATATTATTAATTCAACATTAGAGCAATGTTTTATTACGACGCTTGAAATCACCGGAAACAAAATATGTCAAAATATGTGAAGGGGGTTCTGCTATTGGAACTCCATGTTAATTTATGAACTTTGTTCGTAATGGCTCTTATTAAATGCTTAAATTTTGCACTTGAACAATCTGTTTCATTTTAGCCGGGAGAGCGCTCTTCAGAACGTAAACTTACAAATAATCAAATAAGAAAATTATGCCGAGTTGAATAAGAGCGAAGAGTTGGAGATGAGAATATGTCCTCACACGAGCGACGTGAAGCGACGCAATTTGCATTCAGAAGTCGCAGAAGAGAGCTTCAGAAATCTGGAGCCACAACTCGGGTAGTTGGAGCATTCAAAGAACCGAGCAAACGTGTGACGAGTTAGGCAAATCGCGACGATAGAAATTGAAATTATCCTCGGGCAGTTTTAACACTTGAACGTAAGGAGGAGGAGTCAGGGAATCGGGAGGGATGGTTGTGCTTCGTCTCACCTTGTAATCCACCCTTAGCAAATGTTTATTTTAATTTAAATATGTTTATATAGGCATTTTATAAGAACATGATTCTTTATTCAATTTAACTATATCTTATTTTCTATTATAATAAAGATTTATCACACATAATATATCAGGGATAAATAAATTCAAACAATAAGCTAAGCAATAAACTGAATAAGTAGTAGTTTAAATCATTAATACTTAAACAATATATAGTTTATTTACGACCATTGCAATAATCACCAATAACGATGGTACAACTAATGTCATAATGAGTTCCATTATTAACCAAATACAAACCCGTGCATAAAGTTAACTTTATGCAACTGGTGTCACTTTACGATACATGTTGTAGACCAATGGGAGCGCGGCATTTGACGAAAGTAGTGTCATAATCCTATACTCTTATATGAGCAATGTTATCTTGTATGTATGTTTGCTTGCTTGCTTGCACATTTATCTCAAAAACGGCTCCGAGGATTTCCTTCAAAGTCTAGAAATAAGTCATTTATCACTCAAAAACGTCTTTTATGCAGATTACTTGGCCAGAGAAAATCTAATAACGTAATAAAACAAATTTTAAAGTTGTAAAATTTTAACATTAGCTTTATGGGTTGCCGTGATAGCAACGAAAATAAACAAGGAAAGTGTAAACAAATGAAGTAATCATAACAGCTGTTTGGAATCTACAGCCATCAAGGGAAAATACAGCGAATGGGATGAAGAGTCCATGGAGCAATAAAAAAGGTTTCTATTTATCAATTTTATGACATTGAAATATTTTATAGTAACTGGATGAACTGGTAAACATGAAATAACACCGAGCAAGGCTCGGTCCACCAGGTACTGACATTTACGCAATTCACACATTAGCTGATTGTTGCATTACGATTCATGTTTGAGTTGATTTATCCCATCAGCTGATTGTTCCTCAACGATTCATGGTTAAGTCTGCTAGTGTGCCTAAACTCGACTCGCTTCGCTTCGGGAAAATTATGGGAAACTGGTCCTATTAAAAATTGTGAATGCAAACTGTAACTGTAATGTTCATTTATGGTTTATTTCAGTATCAGATCTTGTGGCGAACGATTTTTAGATACCTTAAACAATTATATCATTATTTTTCTCAGAGTGGAAGACATTCTTTTCACTGAAGAGGACCACGCTAAGACGAACAGATTGCCCTATTCAAATAAGTGACAAAGAAGCGGCGAAGCCTCTCTCTCCCTCACATCATGGCGAGATTCGCCCCTCCGCATTCTTTCTCTCTTGCTCTCGCTCAATTAACCCTCTTGTTTAGTCATCAGGATCGGTTTACTGCGATTGTTTTAAGTAATTACTCGAATTGCAACTTTGCAAACTGATAAATAATTATAGAAATTTCGTTAAATTATTACCCAATTTTAACGAGAAATGCTTCAGATAAATTTCTTACACATGCATGAAAAATCTTCGTATTTTGATTTGTTAATTTGGAAAGAAAAGCGAACAAAATTGGAAGAAAGCGCATTGGATTTTGGTTTGTTGTTATTATTATTATTTTTTGATAATTGGTATGAATTATCTGTTGCGGTCTATTGATAAGAAAATTAAAGTTGATACTATTTTATTTTATCAGTAGTACGTAAGGGCTTTGACGAAGAAAAAATCGAATCGTAGGAAACGTTTTTGTTTAGCAACACAACAGTAGATAAAAATAATTTTCATAATGTTGAAAATTAATATTTGTTATTTAATTTTTATAATAATTAAAATAATTTATTTTTATATTTATAACTAGAAGAACCCGTGGCTTCGCTCACGATAAAAATTAAACATACACTATCACCCATCAGTTATAAATTTACAGAGACTGGCTCACCCAAGACAAACGCCGAGAAGAATTTATGGTCGTTTCTGCTTAACGCACGGTATCTGAGCTTGCCCTGATGATGATCATGGGGCAGCTCGATATAAGGAATAGTACCCTTGGCTTTTTCGACGGCTTTGAATCTGCTCGCATATTAGCATATCAAGGCCACACTGTGGGGCCTTGAGCATAATTACCCTTAATTTGAAATTTATTGCACCCCCGTCGCAGCAGACCTGCGTATTAGAAATCCTATTTCTTTCCTTCATGAAGGCATACGTGTTAAAAGGAACTATAGAACATGACTTGAAATTTTATTCACTGTAAAAGATCATTTTCTTAAGGTTTTAGGGTCTACATTGAACAAACATTACAATTCCACTCCAGCAATTATTAAAAAGAGCTGTCTTACGTTTTTAGGCTCTACATTGAACAAAAATATTGAATGAGCCGTCCCGGCAATTTTTTTAAAGTGCTGTAGATAAAATTAATACTTTACAGTAGCAAATTCTTCCTCTTTAAACAGCAGTTTTTTATCATAAAAAGAAGTCCTTCAAGTATAAGTGATCAGTGATCACAGAAGTCCTTCAGTAATATCAATTATATATTTTATTTTATACTACATACCAGCATTTTATATAGTGTATTGCACTTAAAATATATTCAAATATCTTAATTTATTAACCATCTGGCACCAAGTAACAAATCTTCATGTAAACAAATACAATTAAATAGCAGAAAGAAATACCATTAATTTACATCACCTGTTTTAAATTTTACTTTCACATGTTTTGTTAGTAAATAAATCCAACTCAAATTCTTTCAAAATCCCTGACATGGGTACCTTTAAGACGGTCCCAGGGCTAAGCCCTGAAAGTTATCCCGAAATTGAAGGTGTATAAACCTACTCCATGAAATTCTACATGTATCTACCAAGTTTCGTGGCCATCGGTCCAGCGGTGTCTGAGTTTATCAATGCTATATATACCAACATCCTCTTTTATACTTATAGATAACGAATTGCAAACCGGCACGACATTTTCGTACCTGGCCCATACACTACATCAAACCGAAGCTTCGTCCTTCCGTTTTGACCCATTTCCATATTTATTATATTACATACATGAAATATAATTTATGTTCACCTTTGGATTTGACTTGTGAATAGGTTTTGAGCATTGCACTGGCTTTAAACTACGTTTCTTTGCAACAGTTTCGTTATATGATGTTCATAATCACTAACATATAAAACAAATTATTAAAAAATAAAGACACCGAACAGACACGGGTAAATTTCTTCAATTTACATTTACCTGATTTGCAATTAAAATGTAAAAATTGTATACAACGTGAATTTCATGTACTTTAATAGAGTCCTATGTAATAGAGGCCTATTTCGGCATAAATATTTTGTCCTTTGAATGTTTAAGTATCCGTATTAGATAATATTCATGATGAGATAAATTTCTGCAAGTTAACAACACAAACCAACCTTGCCCTTGAACCAAGATATCAGTGCTGTATGAAGAATAAAAAAAACATTATCTACAGCGAAAATACTATTAAAGACAATAGCTTATAATTTATGTTTGACCGTTTTACATTTAATAGTAACTAGATAACACGTAGCTCGAAATCTAGCAAAAAATCATAAAAATCATGGTAAAATAAAGAAGAATATACAGCCTACTTTTATACTTTTGAAATTTAATCAAAGGGCTAAATTCAATAGCAAAATTATGGCTAAATCATTGAAACTCTAAAAGTTCATTTGATTTACTGCAGGAGTTTCCGGTCAACGACTTTTTGGGAAACACCGAAACACCTTAATTTTCCATGTTCTCTTTATTCTGAAATATATATTTTAATACCGGCAAAATATCGAGCTCTGCTTACAGCAACATGTAGCTGACCGAGAGCAAACACTGGCGCCGTGAGCGTTTAGGGAATGCCCCTGCACCTAATTGATAGTTATCGCCAAACCGGAATCATAGGGAATGGCTGTCTTTTTAGGGGTCCTTTCCTATGTGGCAACAACGCGTAGTAAATGCCGCACTATCTCTACCAGTCTTTTAATTTCTGAAATGAAACACACCACGATGAAAACATTGTAAGTTCATTGGTCTGAGGTTGGAAAGAGCATCAAATATGTTACATCCGGAGGGTGACTCTAGGCGGTCGCGATCGTGTTCCTTCCGATCGGTCAATATTCGCCTTCTTCTTATTGGCATTATTACTGCACCACATCAAAAAATAAATTGGCTCAAGTTAATAAAACTTCAAAAACCACTATGCTGAAATGTATTGGGATATCGTAAACTACATTGTAAAACTGGAAACTGCAATGTTTATAAGCCCTTTAAAAACACTTCATAACATAACCTAAATTACATAATAAATCTTTTTCTTGAAAGCCAAAGCAGCTGGAAAAACAAAAAACTGTTCTTTTCAAAAAAAAAAAAAATAAAGTGCTGCAATCTGTGGTTTACCTGTAGAAATATTTCAGAGCTTGACAGACTTAACCATATGTTCAGTTTGTAAACAAAATAAACTGAGGACTAATCCATCGATTAGTCCTTCAATGTCCATGAATAGCGCTACTGTTTCGAAATTTCAGCCCTTTACTGTACTGAAGTGACGCCTTTTTTTAAAATTCTGAGACTTGATGACAAATCTGCATAACAGTTCCTTTAATTTGACACCTCAAACGTTAAATCCATCCAGCCGTTATTGCGGTTGGACTGTGAAAAGAAAACCGCTTGCGTATTAATATATAGATAAGAAATAATAAAATGAAACTTTAATCGTCATTTATATAATAATATAACAAGAAAATAATATATATTGTTTGCATTTACAATAAATTAAAATATGTGAGGTAAAAGAAATACTTAAAGTGAATAAATTAGGTGATCCCCTAGGATGTCTGTTTGAGGTCATCCTGAGATTTTTTATAAAACAAAAACATTGTGGGACGCACTTTTCTTTTACTTCTTAGAAGTACGGTTTGATAAGAAGATTGGTGAAGAGTCAATCATTAGAGTCAATCGTAACATCCAGCAAAGGAAGGCAGAAGAAGAAGATCTGATTGGGAGCCATTTTGAGTGACGCCGCAATTGGCCAATCTGCGGTGGCGGCTCCAATACTTGATCAGATGGCTCTTACATGCCCCTGCCCCTCCCCATTAGCTACAGCCAATTTCTTATTTCCACACACGTACCGTCTTCCTCGATTGCTGCTGGCGATTGCCGATGTCTTTATCGTGTAACTTTATTACAGACTCTTAAGAGTATAGACCATTAAATGTATCAGGCTTTTAACCACTTCCCACCTCCCTAAAACTAAATACCCCCCGTTGCAGCAGACCTGCATACTCAGCGAATTTCAAATGCAAAACAACATATTTCAATCCAACATAGCAAGATTTGACATGTTTTGGTAAGCTCCTTGAGGATAACATGGGGAATGAGTATGCAGGTTTGCTGCTACAGGAATATTAAAACTGGGTGGTTTTAATTCAATATTTAGTACATCTGAACTAGAAGAAGCAATTTACCAAGTTTTAACAAGATACGTTGAGAAATAATCGAGATTTAGAATTTTTTTTACTTCCCATAAGGTTAACATTGGGACAACGTACTCTCTTAATCACTTAATCACTTTAATAAGACAGGTACCTCATGGAGGACGTTACCCTGAATATGAGTGAAGGATGAGTGTGATGATCGTGATGATAGTGGCGCGATCTTGTAGCCTTGATACTGACTAAGGTTGGCATGTTCCTTAGACAGGATTGTTAATTAATAGCCCAACAACCAATGGCAGCTGTGTTTACCACTTTCAATATCTTAGTAACCAATGGACATAGAGCAGTGATTCAAATTACTAAATTGTTTGTTTTTTTGAGCTGAATTCAATGGTGCCCACAAAAATTCGATAAATTTTATTTTTCTATGTGAAAAACGCAAAAAACCCATTTTTGGGGGGGTTTATCCCCCTTTACCCCCCCTTCCGGTGGTCCGATCGGGCTGGTTCACGAACTCGTCCAATTGATTACCACTTTACATGTCCGTACCAAATTGTCATAAAGATCGGACCATTTTTGCGGCCGCTATCGTGCTAACAGACACACACACACACACACACACACACACACACACACACACATATATATATATATATATATATATATATATAAATTCGAACGAATAGTGTTTTTTGCTTCTGGGGGCCCCAAAACGAAAAGTTATAGTGGTCCCGAGCTTAGTTCTTACCATGAGACCTACGGTAATAGCTTCTTCCCTATAGGGGAAATTCGCTAAAAACAAAACGGTAAAAATAAATTAAAAACTACTAGTTGAAAAAAAAATTATTTATTGCTTTAAGAAGAGCATGGAAAACAATGAAAGGTACCTCGGAGGGCCAATAAAAACTTTCAGTAGTTTAAAAGTTACTTGTAAATAAACTTTTCTTAATAAACCTACTTTTATGCAAAAGTTAGAGGCAAGTAAACTATTTTTATGTTGCACATCACTTTTCTATATCAAAAACATCAAACTGGAGTTACAATACAGCAACAAATAAGTTTAAACTATTTTTCAAATACTGCCTGTAATTTATTTCAGTAACTGCTGCAATTCCTTATACATTTATCGACTTTGAAACCCTCTTAATCCCTACAACATATCTCCAAGAAATTCCAACAAAACCCAGAGTGAGCGATGGAGTGGGGACAGTGCGGACTGTGTCGTCGACACCCCATCACGTCACGTCCAAGTGGCGGTGGCAGCGCCGCCTGCGGTGTATCGGCGACACTCGACTATTAGCCACTGCCTCCGTTATCACGCGTTGACAGTTGACACACACGCCTCGATCGCGCTAACAGGCTCTCCCCGACACTACGCCAAAACACGTCTCTCCTCTCTATAAATAAACATTGAAGTGGAGCGCTAATAATTTAAAGCGGCGTGGGAAGAAATCCTGTAGGCGGAATTGATGAACAGCTTTTTAGCATTCTCGCAAGTAAATAGTAATTTGGACATTGGATTAAAAATTGTTACTTACACTCTTATTCACCAAACTGTAAATTTTCCCTCGTACTTCGTTATTAGGTTGAATAACAAGTGGCAAATTAATGACTCGTCTTACTAATTTGTTCATGTAATGATGAATGAGTTGTTCTAAGTTGAATAAAAAAATGTAATGTAAGTAAAATACCTTTTTCTTGCACATACTATCTAAAGTCGTCTTTTAGTCTCTGGAATAGAATACCAGTTAATACTCAATGGGACTTACTTAATTACTTTTTCTCCCACGGGACTAAAAGTATCTACTTTTTCTCCTATGGGACTAAAAGTAATCTCACGACATAAATGGGAAGAAATCCGGCAACACCATGATGGGCAGTGAGAAAATTTGGCAACACTGTCGAACACTGTTTTCATTGGCATACTCTAAATTTAATTTAAGAACTTCAGTGTTTCAACTTAAGGGGATACGCCTCCTTCTAAGACTTTTTTTTATTTTTTATTTGTTATAGCTTTTGTGGGTTTATTCTGTTTATACTTGACCAAATTAGAGGATTTATATAAAAAAATGTTATCTAAATATATTTTGGGTGACTTTGGTGTAAATTTGAAAATTTTAATAATATTTTTTAATATTTTCAATTTTGAATAACTTTTTTGTTTATCAACATAATGTAAAAAAGTAAATATATTTTAATCCCCACATAACAATGAAGATTTCTGTGTATTGAAAATATGGTAACACAAAAAATACAGTGTTAGTAGCCTTTTTTACAATGTGATGAAAGATGTTAGGGAAAAACAGATTTTCAATCTAAAACGATGAAATTTATAATTGCACATTGTTCTCTATATACACAAATCTTCTAAATACTATCAACAATATCTGGTTTCATTTCATCACTAGTTACAAAGTTATCCAAACTTACGTAAATGCAGTCAATGAAAAACATAGTTTTAAGAAAACACCGTTTAAAGTTTTCACTACACTCCACACACACACACACACACACACACACTAAAATCACTTGAAATCGCTGAGCGCAACGTTTTCAATTTTATTGCAAAAATACCTGAAATAATTTTCCTAATCAAATGAAACTTTGGATAAATGTTCAGAAATAAATTTGGAATAAAAAAATGTCACTTTTGAAAAATGTCAAATTGTTTGAAAATACAGCCTATAGAAGGAGGCGTATCGCCTTAAGAACACAAAACCGTATGCGTTTAATAGCCATGTAATAATTTTTTTGCATGAATGAAGTTGGCAACACTGAATATAAACATATTTTATAGAGTTAATTTTAGTCAATATTCCGAACGTTTTATAAACATAATTGGTTTTAACCTACAAAGTTTGGGAGGTATTTTTTTAATTCATTGACTGTAGAAAAATTTGTGTTTTAAAGAATAGTATGAAAGTGTAAATAAAATGGTTGTATTTATAGCCTAAATGCCTTATGTCATTTAATTATATACGATTCTAATCCAGTTAAATGGAGGTAACAATCATATGGAGGTAAAGTTACATTGTCATTGTTAGTGATTTAGATGGAGGAGAAATGTTTTAGGCATCAAGTGATTAAAGTTCTTTTTCTCCCTCGGGAAAAAGTTGTACTTTAGTCCCTAGATGCGCAAATAACAATTTCCACATTCATATAACATAAAATACAGATCAACCAATCCAGTTGCGTTATAAACAGAACATATTTACGAGCCTTGTTTAAGAGTTATTTGAGAGGTTGCGGTGCTTGACGTGGAGTATTCCAGGCCGGTGGCTAGGTGGGCTGAGAGGCTCAAGTGGCCTATTCCCATCACAAGGCTGCGTGAGTGGCCGCGTGCGTCACCGGCCACTTGCCGCTACCTCAACATCGGGTCCGGGGAAACTTGGGCCTGCGGTTTGTCTGTATAAATAACCATTTAGGAATGTTTTAAAATCGCTAATTAAGTCGCATTACTTTTACCAATTTAAATACTGTATAACCTTAAAAATCGCTTTAGTAGAACTAAAGATCAAGTTTATAAAGTCAGCCTTACCTACCTGATACAATAATTACTATTTTTGGGATCGAAGTGGTTTACTTTTTACCACACAAGGTTGAAAATATTTCATGGCGAATTTTGAATGCGTAAGCAATTATCATTTTACCAATGGTTTTACCTTCATCATCATCCCCTTGACCACTAAATTAAATTTTAAATTTACTAGTCAAGATAGCTTAGACTGGAGAGGTAAGGATGGTTTGGTTGTTCATATGTCAACTTAGATTAGGTAACACCTCACACGTTGCTACTTATTAATATAAAAACATTATGGGATCAAAAATCCATTATGGCTGAGTCAAAAGTTTTAAATATACTGAATTGATTTAACTTTTTAGACCGACAAATCTTTGAAGGATTTTCATTCATTGTATCTCAAACAATTGCAAATTATGGGCTATGGTATTTATATTGTTTCAAGATATAGTAAGAACCAGGGGAAATTAATTTGGACACTCACCATAGATTTTTATTTTGAAAATATAAAAACATGAGACAATCATGATATTTAGTTGTGGGAAGGCTTCTGAGCAGTAATCTATAGCTTCAAACCCAAAAATATACTCGCCACACTTCCTTTCAATTTTAAATTAATTATTCAATATATATAATTTAATGACTAGTTAAGTAATCAGCATGATTTAGTGCCAGACACAAGCCATCCAACCTTAAGCCAAGACAGGACTCCGTCTTACATCACAGTGGTCCTCAAAACCGTGGGTCCCCCGGGATCTCACCCGGAAATGTAAACGAAATGGTTGTAACATTAGAATTAGGAGAGAGAAAGGCAGGAGGACGCGGGGAAGTGAAGAAAGGATTAAGAGAAGGACGCTAATACAAAAAATAATATATAAATGATAAAATAAATAAAAATTAATCAATCAAGGAAGGAAGAGTTCCTGAAATATTCCGAGAAATACATAAAGGAAATTCCAATCATTCTGAGGTTTGTCGAATGATTGGGACTCGGGGAAAGGAATAAGCAAGAAATGAAAAATACCCCCGTTGCAGCAGACCTGCATACTCAGCGAATTTCAAATGCAAAACAACGTATTTCAAGCAAACATAGCAAGATTTGACATGTTTTGTTAAGCTCCATAAGAATAACATGGGAAATGAGTATGCAGGTTTGCTGCTACAGTTATATTAAAACTGGATGGTTTTAATTCAATATTTAGTAGATCTGAACTAGAAGAAGCCATTTACAAAGTTTTATCAAGATATGTTGAGAAATAAGCGAGATATAGAATTTGACTTATTTCCCATAAGGTTAACATTGGGACAACGTACTGTGTTTACCACTTTCAATATCTCGGTAACCAATGGGCATAGAGCAGTGATTCAAAATACTAAATTATTTGTTTTTTTGAGCTGAATTCAATGGTGCCCACAAAAATTTGATAAATTTTATTTTTCTATGTAAAAAACTCAAAAAACCCATTTTTGGGGAGGGTTTATCCCCCTTTACCCCCCCTTCCGGTGGTCCGATCGGGCTGGTTCACGAACTCGTCCAATTGATTACCACTTTACATGTCCGTACCAAATTTCATAAAGATCGGACCATTTTTGCGGCCGCTATCGTGCTAACAGACACACACATATATATATATATATATATATATATATATATATATATATATATATATATATATATAGATATATATATATATATATTCGAACGAATAGTGTTTTTTGCTTCTGGGGGCCCCAAAACGAAAATTTATAGTGGTCCCGAGCTTAGGTCTTACCATGAGACCTACGGTAATAGCTTCTTCCCTATAGGGGAAATTCGCTAAAAGTACCAGTCACTGTATCATACGAGATACCTCACATAATCTATACCCATCATTTAATCAACATTCTTCTCCTTCAAAACTCACTTGGTGATCGGTTGATGTCGCAATAATATTCAATCAATGAAGTAAACCATTCCATTATTAGTCTAGGGGTGGTAAGTGAGCACAGAGCAAGCGCGGTGTAGTGCGGGTGGTCCGGCCAGCGACGAGCACGTGAGCCGCCAGATGCCGCCTCTGTTTACGCTATGTCAACTCTACTTCAGACGGATTATTTGTTTTATGAATCATTAGATCTTTATGGCTCGCCTGATGGGATATCGCTGCCACATTTGACTGATTTCCCTGAAATCTCGGCGCTGTTAAAGGGAAACCAAACAAATTAACTGTGCAGGATCCGGTAGCGTTCCGTGTCAAACCAGTGGCTGATCTACTACATATCAATACGCAATTAAAAGTCTTGAGTTCTCAGTAGGCCTAACTACTGAACCGATCCTCAGGTTTATAAGTAAAATTAAATGGGGTAATGTGAAGGTTAGCCAAATTTATATAGAATTTCCGTTTCCCTCTAAAAGCTATGTCCTACAGCCCTTCAAAGGCTGAGTATATACAAATCTTAGGGAAGAAAACAATTACATGTGAACAACTGATTGAAATAAACACACTTCCTTTGCCAGCGAAGCAAGGGACCAGTAATCTAGAACCTTTGCAATACGCTAAGGATTTTTTTAGATGAAAATTCTTCCTATAATCCGATTTAAATAATTTAAGTGTCGTTAAAAATTAGTTCGGTGAGAAGTTTTGCAATACACAACATCTATGAGGAAAGAAGATAGGAATTCTAGATAATCTTACAGGTTAGTTTTATCTGTAAGATTTGAGAATTGAATAGAAACATCGAGGAATGGTTGATACTAATGAACATTGTTCATGAGTAGACCATCTACAAAATTAAATGAATGAAAACTTAAAACAGGATGAGCAAGTCAGTCCTCTAGTCAGTCATAAAACTGTTATCCTTAACAGTGTTTTGGACCAGACAAAATATGTTTTTTTGTATCTATGGGCTAGATAACAATCTGAAAAATTCTGTAAACCCCTCTCTAAAAAGTAATATTAGTTTTAAAGAGGGGGGGGTTCATGGCTGATATATTATACATGCTATGTTGATATTAATAAACTATTTTCCTAATTGCATTTGGAATTTGCATTTGGCTTTTGAAAACAGAGACGATTCTTGTTAACAAACGCAAATTAGAGATTAGCCTTAAAAAACAACAAACTATAGAAAAATCTCACAATTAATTCCAAAAACACTGTCAATTACAACTTATAAGACTTATTCTTTGAAGCATTTTTCTCTTTTACTTTCTTAACGAAGCTCTTAAAAAGTACTATGAAAGAAATTTTAAAAAATATTTCGAAGCTATTAATTTCTTGCGCAGATATTTAATTTATGTGTAATTGATACCTGATTAACACGGGACGTAGCACAGGCTGTGTATTTCTACCGGAATAAGAGCAAATTCATTGATATGAGTGAATGATGATTGTCATCATATGAGACTAGCAGATATACCCGCAGCTTCGCCCGCTGAAAGGATAGCTCATTTTAATTCAATTATATTATGCCTTGTGCAATTTTTAGGAATAATTAACAAATAGACTGATTTATTTGGGTCATGTGCGTGCAATTAAACCCTTAAGATGCAGCTGATAATTCCCCTCTAAATGAAAATGAGAAAGTGTAACGCTTCCTCTAAACATGTTCCCCTCATGATTAGCAAATGGTATAAATTAACTTCCTCCAATTTCCCAATACAGAGAATGAGGATAACCCGGAATATAAAACAAAGAAGACACTAAGGATGGATTTTCGACTTGACATCAATCTGAATTTAGCACGTTTTTGAAAATAAACAGAAAACTGTAAGAAAAGTAGGATGTAAATATCTTAGCCAAAAACCTATTTCCCCAAAAAGTCTCTCGTTAAATTTTTAGATTTTATTATTTCAGTAGATTAGTTCTCGTACCTTTTCTGTTCCCTGAAAATATTGTACAGGACTCCCATCCATAGTTAGGAAAAACTAAAATGGCGGCCAATTTGAATTTTTTCAAATAATCTATTTTAGCCGTCTAAGAAAGAATATTTTGAAAGCCTTTCTTTTTTACGCATCTAAAGCCTATAGAGCCTGTAAGGAATATTTGTGCCGAGTTTCATGGCTCTAAGCCTTATAGTTTTTGAGAAACTGTGATCAGTCAGTCAGTCAATGGGTTTTGGCTTTTATATATATAGATTTAGGCCTTTAGAGACAAAATATTGCAAAATCCTTTCTTAGTACGAATCTAGAGCCTGTAAGGAATATTTGTGCCGAGTTTCATGGCTCTAAGCCTTATAGTTTTTAAGAAACTGTGATCAGTCAATCAGTCAGTCAATGGGTTTTGGCTTTTATATATATATAGATAGACTTACGCCTTGTTACTGACTATGACCAGCTGATTTATTTGTCAGGATAATTAATTAACACCTCAATAATCAATGGCAGCTGAGTCCAGATTCGAACCTTCGCAAAATATTTTGACGATCGATCTTGCTGCTTTCGTTTTTTGAAGAGCACTTCTGTGCTACCTATTCTTGTTATGCAGGCTCATTCTGTCAAAAATAAGGAATATGAGGATGCTTCAGTCACGAAAAATATCCCATTCTACTTGCTTCTCCCGTAAGGCAAATGCTGCAGCGTCAGCTTACAAATTCGTCAACTTACAGACCCAACTGTTCATTCTAATTATTGGTTTATAACTAACTAGTGGCTTGAAAGGGCTGAAAGCCCATAATCATAATCGGGTGAGTTTTAAATTTAAACAAACCTTTATTATACAGTACAAAGCACCTTCTTAGTAAACAAGCTTTTATTTTTTTCACCATAATATCTAACGCTCTGTTTTGAATTAGACAGCAACATCACTTGTTCGAATGTAAACAAAGCAGACGTTTTTAGATCCTAATGTTTTTAAAGTGGCTGATACATTAAGTTTTATCTCATTTAATTTCTTAAAAAGTTAAAGGAAATTCCAGTATTCCTCACGCGTCTCTGGGACCAACTCCTTCAATTTGAGCCCTCTCCCATCATAGTACGACTTCCCAAACGCCCACTATTTTTGCGCAAAGATTTCCATTACGTAAATGTATAAATACTAGTGGCTTGAAGTGGCAAAAAGCCCATGATTGGTGAAAATTAGAAAAATCCTTTACTGTAGTAAAAATTAGCTTGATAGTAAAGTGGCTTTTCGATTCATCATATGTTAATATCTAAGCACATGGAATCAAGTATTAGCACTAAATGTTACATGTAAACAAATCAGAAGTTTTTAACTTCCATTCTCTTCTTGTGGGGAACATTTTACATTATATCTAATTTTATGTTAATATTTTTTGGAAATCCCACTATTTTTCCCATCATCACAGAATAGTGTTTGAGCCCTCTCCCATCTTTCTACAACTTGCCAGACGCACAATTCTGACGCAAAGAATCGCCTTACGAAATTAAATTACATAGGCCCTAATGATAGATCGCGCCACAATTATCCTTCACTCATCTGCCATTCATTGTTGGCTTAAAATACCTTCCTGGGCAAGTCGTCATGTCAAGCAATGTAATGTAATGTAATGATTTATCTAGTAATTTCAGTGAGCAAAATTTTTACATTCTATTTAATAATAAACGGTATCAGGAAACTGACACATACTTTCTCCCTACAAGTCATTTAAAACCAGAAAACATATATTGTGAAATAAAACAAATTAACAATTAATTATCAGACAATAACATACCAAATTATATCAAAATCAGTTAGTAAATAATGGAGACATTGGTTTTTTTTTTTAATATTTGCCATAAGAATAACATTCACAACGTACTGCATTTACCACCGAACTAAAATATAAATTATCTCTGCAACCAGTTGAAGTAGACTAATGATTCAAAATACTGGATCATTTAGTTTTTCAAGACAAATTTTATTGTTACAAGTTTATTTTCCTTAGAAGTTACAGATTTTGTGATATTTCTAAAATATGAATTTTTTAACATTTTAAACCCCCATAACTTCTGAACCTGAATTTTTACAGACATGCAGGTGATGTCATTTTGTTTGTAATCTTAAGCACTATAAACCGTGAAATTTTGATCAAAATCATTACAGCCGTTTTTGAGAAATTTGGATTTTTGTCGTTTTTATGGGTTTTTATGGGGTAAATATCCTTAAATATCAAAAAAAAATTTTAAAATGAAGAAATACCTGGATATATCATGGTTTTATACCTGTATGCCAAATTTCAAGAAATTCGGACTACTAGGCCTAGTATGGTCTCCAGCTTTGTTTACATCCACACACACATACATACATACATACACACACGGACAGACAGACACCACTCCGAAAACTACTTTTTTGGACTCAGGGGGCTCTAAAGCGAATATATCCACTGACAACTCAAATTCAAAAATTTTGACGAAAACAATACTTTTTTCATAATACTATATATAGGGGGGAGAAAGTAAAAATTTAATATAATCGCGAAAATTTAGATATTTGAATTTTAACAATTAATTATTAACTTTAACTTATACAAAAACACTATTCACTGAAGTTGCCAGATATTTATTTCTCTTCCTAATAATACATGAATAAACGAATTTGGTTGACTGAATCCCCAAGCCAGAAAAAAGCAAACTCTTCATAGAGCTATATAATGTATTATTAATTATAATATTAGTTTGAAAATTATTAATAATAATAAAAATAGCCATTAGTGTCTTAACTTTTTAATTTATAATAATTTATTATTAGTGTCTTAGTATTATTATTCGTATTATTCATATTACTTAGGATCATTATTCATTTTTAAACTGTTTACAATCATAAAATAACCCTCATCGATAACACAGTATACTGTAACTTTTTCATTGCTGGCATTACTTTAAAAGGAATTAAATATTATTTATTTAATATTCCGTAATTCCGTAATTCCATAATTTTTATTTATTAATAAAAATTATGAAGGAAATTTCCTTAAAGAATTTTTTATTAGTCACAATCACAAAACTGATTTTAATGACATCTGTTAAGTAGAAAATAATTATTAACTCATTGAGTGAATGCTATTTTACTAATGTATTTTTTATACTGTATTTTGAAGTAATACCTTCTAGAGGAATGTAAGGTTTGGAGTTCCACATAAATTTATAAGAATTCAAATTTTGAATGAACTACTCATAAATAATTTATAAATCCTCGTAGATAAAGTAGGAGTAAAACATACAGAGGATTAAGAAATGTACTAGCATTAATAAAAAAGTCTTTATTTTAAAATACCATAAAATAACAGTAATACAGTGACATTACTTGATTTGTGACTAGAATTTCACAAACACTCTATTTAACGTTAACTATTATGATCGAATTATACGTAACATTTAACACTTGAATAGTAAACCATAAGATTTCCCAATAATTACTTGAACTGCAACGTCAGGTAAGCTCTATGTGTTACCTAATTTACAAAGTTATTAAGAAATATAAACTTTCCAAAACATTCCGCAGTGTGCGCCTCTTAAAGTTGAGTTTCCTCCAATCAAAATTTGGAAAACATTTTTATGTCAATAAAAAGCACTTCCTCAACACCAGAGTTAATTTACAAGTTGGAAACTCCGGAAAAAATTAACAACCATGAAAGTTAAGAGTTTCAAATAACGAACAAATCAAGTGAAATATTTCAACTATGTGAGGACGAACATTGACAGAGAGTCTAGTCTACAGAGAAGGGTGAGGCGGAGTGGTCCAGAGTGTCGGCGGGGGGCGAGGACGTGTGTGTGGCGGCCACGGCGCCTTGCAGGAAGGGGTAGTAGTAGTAGGCGGGCAGGGGCAGCTGGAGCGTCTGCAGTGGCGAGGGCGCGGGGAACATGCCGGCCGACCTGCAACACAACAGACAACTCAGAAACAGTACCAAGTACCAGTAGTAGTAGGCGGGCAGGGGCAGCTGGAGCGTCTGCAGTGGCGAGAGCGCTAGGAACATGCCGGCCGTCCTGCAACACAACAGACAAACTCAGAAACAGTAACAAGTACCAGTAGTAGTAGGCGGGCAGGGGCAGCTGGAGCGTCTGCAGTGGCGAGGGCGCGGGGAACATGCCGGCCGTCCTGCAACACAACAGACAATCTCAGACACAGTAACAAGTACCAGTAGTAGAAGGCGGGCAGGGGCAGCTGGAGCGTCTGCAGTGGCGAGGGCGCGCGGAACATGCCGGCCGTCCTGCAACACAACAGACAATCTCAGACACAGTAACAAGTACCAGTAGTAGAAGGCGGGCAGGGGCAGCTGGAGCGTCTGCAGTGGCGAGGGCGCGGGGAACATGCCGGCCGTCCTGCAACACAACAGACAATCTCAGACACAGTAACAAGTACCAGTAGTAGAAGGCGGGCAGGGGCAGCTGGAGCGTCTGCAGTGGCGAGGGCGCGGGGAACATGCCGGCCGTCCTGCAACACAACAGACAATCTCAGACACAGTAACAAGTACCAGTAGTAGAAGGCGGGCAGGGGCAGCTGGAGCGTCTGCAGTGGCGAGAGCGCGGGGAACATGCCGGCCGTCCTGCAACACAACAGACAATCTCAGACACAGTAACAAGTACCAGTAGTAGTAGGCGGGCAGGGGCAGCTGGAGCGTCTGCAGTGGCGAGGGCGCGGGGAACATGCCGGCCGTCCTGCAACACAACAGACAAACTCAGACACAGTACCAAGTACCAGTAGTAGTAGGCGGGCAGGGGCAGCTGGAGTGTCTGCAATGGCGAGGGCGCGGGGAACATGCCGGCCGTCCTGCAACACAACAGACAAACTCAGACACAGTACCAAGTACCAGTAGTAGAAGGCAGGCAGGGGCAGCTGGAGCGTCTGCAGTGGCGAGAGCGCGGGGAACATGCCGGCCGTCCTGCAACACAACAGACAAACTCAGACACAGTAACAAGTACCAGTAGTAGAAGGCGGGCAGGGGCAGCTGGAGCGTCTGCAGTGGCGAGGGCGCGGGGAACATGCCGGCCGTCCTGCAACACAACAGACAAACTCAGACACAGTACCAAGTACCAGTAGTAGTAGGCGGGCAGGGGCAGCTAGAGCGTCTGCAGTGGCGAGAGCGCGGGGAACATGCCGGCCGTCCTGCAACACAACAGACAATCTCAGACACAGTAACAAGTACCAGTAGTAGAAGGCGGGCAGGGGCAGCTGGAGCGTCTGCAGTGGCGAGAGTGCGGGGAACATGCCGGCCGTCCTGCAACACAACAGACAATCTCAGACACAGTAACAAGTACCAGTAGTAGAAGGCGGGCAGGGGCAGCTGGAGCGTCTGCAGTGGCGAGAGCGCGGGGAACATGCCGGCCGTCCTGCAACACAACAGACAATCTCAGACACAGTAACAAGTACCAGTAGTAGTAGGCGGGCAGGGGCAGCTGGAGCGTCTGCAGTGGCGAGAGCGCGGGGAACATGCCGGCCGTCCTGCAACACAACAGACAAACTCAGACACAGTAACAAGTACCAGTAGTAGAAGGCGGGCAGGGGCAGCTGGAGCGTCTGCAGTGGCGAGAGCGCGGGGAACATGCCGGCCGTCCTGCAACACAACAGACAATCTCAGACACAGTAACAAGTACCAGTAGTAGTAGGCAGGCAGGGGCAGCTGGAGCGTCTGCAGTGGCGAGGGCGCGGGGAACATGCCGGCCGTCCTGCAACACAACAGACAATCTCAGACACAGTAACAAGTACCAGTAGTAGTAGGCAGGCAGGGGCAGCTGGAGCGTCTGCAGTGGCGAGAGCGCGGGGAACATGCCGGCCGTCCTGCAACACAACAGACAATCTCAGACACAGTAACAAGTACCAGTAGTAGTAGGCGGGCAGGGGCAGCTGGAGCGTCTGCAGTGGCGAGGGCGCGGGGAACATGCCGGCCGTCCTGCAACACAACAGACAAACTCAGACACAGTACCAATCGAGGGTGTTCGATGTCCAAACAATTTGTTTGGTATATACTGACTTTTTCCACAGTAAATACTAACAAAAATTCAGTTTCAAAATAACAAATCATTAACTAGATTTTCCCATGTTCATTTTTGTTAACTTGTGTATTAAATAATCAATTTAAGATACATGAGTTAGCATTGCAATCTGATTTAATCCAACAGTGTTGTCATAAGAATTGTGAGCTGATTTCATAGTTTATATCTTCTAGGATTAACTGCAAAATTCTCCTCTGCAGTGAAACTCAGCATGCTGAGATTGTACCGGGGTCTGATTGGCTTTGGATCTGACTTAGATCTGGCATAGACCAAGTGCCTGTTTGTTATTCATCTATATTTGTACCTACTTTGTAACCACCAGTCATTAACTATTGAAAACCTCATAAAAATATGGATAATGAGCTGAACATCGCTACCTGGCGTGGGCTTGGCTGACGGGCCGGTCGTCCCGCACCAGCACCTTGACGGCCACGCGCTTGCCCGGCCCGTCCGCCAGCAGCTGGCGCCGCTTGGTCTTGTACCTGCGGTTCTGGAACCAGATCTTCACCTGCGTCTCCGTCAGCCGCAGCGCGTGCGCCAGGTCCGCGCGCTCGGGGCCCGACAGGTAGCGCTGCTGGTTGAACCTGCGCCACCAAGCACACTTATGGTCATGTCTTCGTCTTTCTGCTAATAGTTCGAAAGGTTAAAAAGTTAGATACTAACTCCTTCTGACAACAAAAGTATTTAATGTTCTTCTACCATCAATCCATTCGAAGATGGCTTAATGGTGCCTTATCGCACACAAAAAGCTATTGCAGGGTAGGTAAATATATCAACTCTAATGTAAACTAAAACACAAAAAGTTCTGAAGGACTATGATCTCAATTCCATAGGAAATTCAAAGTGAAAGTCTCTCGTATTGAAGGAATTTAATTTTCTTTTGACCAAATTACTCTTGAGCTGATGTTATCAATTATTCGCTGTTGTCAGTTCAAGACAGTAAATATAGGGTATTTTAGAACATTCTCAATTTGAGAGGCAATACAGTAGCTTGGATTGTCTGTTGTACCTGCGCTCCAGCTCGTAGACCTGGGAGTGGGAGAAGGCGGCCCGGGAGCGCTTCTTGCGGCCGGCGTTGTCGGCGTGGAGGGCGCGGCCGGCGGGCGGCAGGCACGAGGGCCGCAGGTACAGCAGGCTGGGGCCGGCCACGCCGCGCCCGTGCAGCGTCTCCTCTGGAAATGTAACAAAATAAAGTTGCCTCTTCACGCAAGTGTATAAGATTTTTGTGAGTACAGTAAAGTTGATTGACATTGATTTTTTCGAGTGCATTGACGAGACTTAGGAATAAAAACTATCCTTATAACCAACAAACTCATGAAGATAAATTGGTCACTCACAAACAATAACCACAAGATTTTCGTACATTCTTTCTTAACCTTACTGTTTTTAAGTACTGTCCAACATCCCAGAAAAAAATTATCAAAAAAAAGTTAAGACACAGCCGATAACGAGGAACCCATCCATCACTAATAATATCAAAGTATTAACTACTAGAATTAAAAATGAAGCATGCCGAGAAAAGAGAAAGTCAAACGTCTTGGATGTGATCAAATATAGTGATCTCATTATTCCCAACAAGTGCTCTCAAAATTATCTATAGCAATCAAAGTGACAATTTTTTTTTTAATATTTAATTTACACAAAGAATAAATGTAAAACAAACTGTAATTTGTTTTTAAATACTTATTAGTGATTAAGTAGATTCGTCATTGAACAAGATAATTATTTTGAGGCGTTCTTCAGTAATAGAACGTTTCATAAAACAACATAATTTTACTCATAGTGACGAGTTAATCCGAGCACCGACAGCCTCTTTATTAGAGTGCGAGTGGAGCAGTTCGTTAAGAAATAGCTAGACTAAAATAAGCATATTTGCTTGTCGACCAAACAAGTTAAGTAGTTTAGGCCAAATCACCGACCAGACTCCTCGCGAAAGCTCTTTCACCTATTAACTCGTCGATCGGCGTAAACACCAGGCTATGTTTATTTGGGCGGACAAAACGCGAAAACAAACGTTGGATTAGGCAGACAACTGAGACAGTCGATCCATCTGAACAAACGCTCGGCGGTGTGAGTGACAATGTCGTGGAGCAACACCAATCGACACGAGGACCGGAAGTCTGCGTCCATTAGAGCCATCAGCTAATGCGCCATCATCCGCAGTATTGATAGGCGACGGTAATATGGTAAAAGCCTCGGCTGAGCGTCCCTGGCACCCCTTGGCACCGCAACGTCACCGAAGCGCTGCTGCAAAGGTTCAACGATCTAACTTTTCAATGGCTAATTATAAAACTAAACATTTTAAATTACATTATAACAAGTAATATAATTTAATATCTCAAATTTAATATATTTGTACAGTTTAATTTTTTTTCAACGTTTGGAAATTTAGGAACATAATCATCACTATATAGCGTAGGTACGTCAAAATGTTTTTTAATAGCTGTTCATATGTTGAAAGTTATAAAAACTGTGGAAAATAACTAAACACGGTGTGCCTTAGTTTTTAAAACCTTCTTTATCTACGACCATTGCAATAAGCACCAATTATGGTATTACAATAAACATTATAATGATATACATTAAAACACCAAAAACCAAGCAGTACTCTAATGACGACTTTAGAGTACTGGAGTCACTTTAGAGTACTGGTTCTAGACCAATGAGAGCTCGGCATTTGACGGAAGTAGTGTCATAATAACAATTACGCAATTCGCACATCAGCTGATTGTTGCATTACGATTCATGTTTGAGTTTACTTATCCCATCAGCTGATTGTTCCACAACGATTCATGGTTCAGTCTGCTTATTTGCCTAACCTCAAATTTTAGTTGACCTATTCCATCATTAGTAAAAGTCATGAGTTTTGTTCAACTTCGGGGGAAATTTTGTCGTATATTGTTGGTCGTAGATAAAATAGTGTATGCAACGATTGTATTATGACTTTAAGCCACTCGTGAGATATTTAGAACACTCGCTTCGCTCGTGTTCTAACTTACATCTCACTCGTGGCTTAAAGGCATTCATTATACAATCGTTGCATAAACTACTATTAAATATATTTTAGAAATTATATACTAAACAATTAGCTAGTGACTAGTTTGGTGATAATATCTAGAGTGTATTTGCCGCAATAAGATAATTAGAAATTCAATCGACAGTGAGGCCCCTTTCGGCCGAATCTTGAGAATGTTACTTTGACCGAAACACGCTGTTTTAATTTGGTCCAGTGTAACAAAGCAGAAAAGACTTCGGTCCAATGGGACAAAAAAAAAATGTTTGATCCAATGTAAGAAAACATGAATTCATTCGAATGCAACATTTACACATTCGGTCCAAAGCAATAGACCAGAGAATATTTCGGTCCAACGCAACAACTCACATGTTAAGCCGGCCCACAGCAAAAAACAAAAATCTCGACCTAGTACAATTAACCATTTATTCAGTCGAATGCAATAATTTAATGAATTCGGTAGAATGTAAGGTTTACAAATTCAATCCAACAAAACAAATTAAAGGAAATGTTTGACCAATGCAACAAATCACACATTTGGTCCAAAAAACCTCATACTCAGTCGGACGCAAATTTACAATTTCGGTCCAACAAACTAGAGAATATGTCGGTCCAATGCAACAAACTACCTTTTTGGCCGATTGCAACATATCAATTTTTGGTCCAATACAATATTTACAGGATTCGGTTGAATGAGCCCCCCAGCAATCGACAGTCCGGTATAGTGAAAAAAATCATTTGGATATGGAGATGATTTACATATTGGAATTATTGTCTGGTGACAAATAAAAACCACGAAAAAATAATATAAAATATTATAATTGTTATTCACTAATTAACTTTTTTGGGTTTCAATTAATTGTGGATTTGTTCATTTCAAAAGATAAAATTTAAGCTGTTTCACGTTTTAATTTTATACATTTTAACCCATTTTTCTAAATAAATGTAATTTTAGTAATCAGTTGTTTTTACTTTTATAATAAAAGTGATGTTATGAGTTTTAAAATCTGTCTCCTTAAGGCTCGTATCAAACATAACATGGTGCGATCCATAGTTTTTCGACATTCACCTAGAATCCTAACGTGCGTCGTTATTCATTGTTACAATTTGATTTTTGAATAAGTTATGAAGTTTGAGGATATAGGACGTCTCAATACTGTGTAATTAAACGTTTCTTAACATTATTTGATTCATATAGCCTAATAACCAGAAAAGCCGAGTACCGCACTTGAAGCGATGTATACGTGCAAGTTTGAGTAATTCGCTCTCGACCCCACAATGCGCTCTAAGGTCCATTGTTTATTTAGTTTTAAATACTAAATAGTTAGTTTATAATGTTGAGTGGATTTTTAAGGAATACTTTTCTTTAAAATACTCATTGTTATTGTTTCATTCAATTATGCATGCAGAAATCGCTGTTTGCAAGTTGAAAAGTGTTGTTCATAAACAACAGAAATGTAATCATTGGAAATTATGTTGTTACCTCAAAAATCAACTTGAGGCAAGAATTTCAACGACTAAAAGCTCATTTCCACGGCGTGATAAAGAAATTGTAGTTTTAATTACGAGCTCGGCTACGCACCGCTTTTAAAACACGATTGAGCCTCAAAAAGTACCTTTTTTGATCCCTGACATGAAAACTACCGTATTATGGCAAAAGCATTTTAGTTTATACAAAGTTATGGAAGTAAGGAAGTAAAAGTTATTTCGTATAGAGAACGGGGTGCAGGATGCAATATGAGCACAGCCTCTCTATTGCCTACCTAGACTAATACGGCGAACAGGTAGCTCTGCATGTATACGATAATGAACCACGTCTCCAACAACACTTCTCATTGTCGAGTTACTATTGATCAGCCACTAAATAAGACGCGATTAATGAAGTCTTTTCAGGCACTTCATCTTGCCAAATCTTACAAAGTTTGTGATAGCATCTAGAGGTTATGAATTTGTTTACAAGATTAAAACAAATTCAGTGTTGATGACAGTCCACTGTTACTTATTTGGAAAGCTACTTTGTAAATACAATGGTTGCTTTTGGTTCAAAGATACCTAATTTAAAACTTGTTGACTTAATTCAAAATGCGCGCTCACACGAATGCTTGTATTGGTTTATATAACCTCACAGCAAATTACTTCCGTAGGTAGAGGATCATTTTAAACCAGTTCTGGCCAGTCTATTGAAATTAGCGAGGCACGTTTCATACAGCCTACGGCCAAAGAAGGAATTACTTTGAGATAAAGTATTTGAATAATTATTGAATTAATTTTTTGGATTTTACTCTTTCGGCCTTTTTAAAATGTGTCATTAGCATATAAGAAAATGAGAATGGTATTTTTTTCTACTCTCAAAACAGCCTTTTCAATACCAAGCCTATTCATGAAGAATGTAGCCAATCAATTAGTCTAAAAATAAACCCGCATGATTTCTAAACGACATTGTACTACCTATAACTGTTACGCAGAGATAATGATGTAGTTCTGAAGGCACATACTGTACTCCAGTCATATCTTGGTGATCATTTGCCCACGTTTCCGCCAAGTAATGAGTTTATTGACCGGTAAATCAACCCTTCATTTTCATTGTCCCAAATACTAAAAGTTGCTAACAACTAAACTTAAGCTTTTGAAATAATGATCAATTTAATTAGTGAAATACTGTAACGTATATATAAGGTGCTTAAATGTTTTCCGGTTTCACCTTGACTCAAATGTGTTTAAATTTAACTCAATAAATGAATACTAACGGTTTATTAAATATTCACACATTTGCTTATAAGGTTTCCACCATAAGCCGCAGAACATAGCATTTAACATCATCATTAATACTCTAACCTTCAAATTAATATAGTAGCAAAATTACCAACAAGGTATCATTGATGTCATCAGCTACTACTGCACTGTTCCAGTCTACACCCTTCTTCCCTCTTTGGCCTAACATTGTTCAAATATTTACCACTTCTATTAATTGCTAATTAAATTATACACTAATTTAATTAATATATCATCATTGACTAAATAGCCAAAATTATATTTAGTGTCCAGACATAAACCCTTTCACAGTTTTAAAAAATACCGTGAAAAAATAAACGTTAATAGTTATCCACAATTTATTGAGATATTTTACTTCAACTTTAGAATCAAATTATTGAACTATTGTCGTTATCAGACTACAAAACAGAAATTGACATTTAATAAAAATTATTTTACTGATTCTAACTTCAAAATGCCTTAAAAATAGTATAAACAATATTCATCGTGTTTTGACGTCATGATAATTTTGGTAATTGTTGCTTCATTTTTAATCGAGAGCAGAGTTCAGTTTTGATTTTATAGGTAACACTGGATATTTTTCAACTTTCCATGAAGGGAGTTAAACAATTTCATAAAAAGGTTTCATTTTTGTCAAGGCTTTGTTTTCATCCGTTCTTTACAGATTAATTTATTACGTACCGTACAGTATTACACAAAAAATAAACATTCAATTTTCAAATTCGTTCTAAGGTCCCCCATTTTGCTTAACATAAGTTTTTTATTTGTTAAAGTCGTCAGGGTTTTGCAATATAGTTGGAAATAGCTTAAAATAATTTGAATTCGGTTTAGTTTTTAGTGTTGCCTATTCACACATATCTATTCAGCGTACTTATTCAGTACACACCCATTCAATAATCTAAAATATCCTTTATTAGCCTCTCTATTACTTATTTCCTGTCAACATACCTTTCTTAGCGTGAAATATGTCAACTGTTTCTATTTTAGCTTTCCTCTCCTCACCGGTGAATTATATTTGCTGAAATAGTTAATGGTGTCAACTCAATACCTGGATCTTTATTAGTTAGTATTCTGTAAATGCAAAGACTCATTCTACAAGAAAATCGCCTCTATTTTATAGTATTATTAACAAATATGATCACACTAGCTTAACAATTTAAAATTTTACTCTTTAAAGTATAATTTGCAAACTTAAACATTATTTGTTTAAGGAGTTTAAAAATTTGTATTACTGATGTTCTTTTATTATTATATTCCCCGTTTGTATTATATGGAGGAAGTATTGATTTCCTTAACACTGTTTGGTTTGAGTAGTTAGTGCGAAAACATTTTAACCCATAAAAGAGACAGCAGCTATGATAAATATAAACTTCTTAAGTAAATATGTGTACAAAATGATGAGTATTAAAAAATCTTAAGTTTGTTCCAAGTATGTGCAATAAAGTATACAGATACATAGGTTCTCTAAATGATTTAGTATTAATTTTTAATTTATTATAACCTTAGTATGATGGATTAGATAACTGCTCTAGCTAGAATGGTAAAAACCGAAAACTTCAAATTATTGTAGATGCACAGGCGCGTTTTGCACCTATGTAAAGTAGGCTACGACATATTATTTAATCTGAGTACCACATATATCATGGCAAGGGGTGGTTTCTTATAAAGGTTTGTCAATATTAATGGACAAATTTTAAAACTGCAAATGAATAATTAAGCAAGGAGAAAATATGAAAATTGTTTGAGTAAATTTGGATATGTCCTATAGCTCAGTAATACATTTTAAGCACGAGCAAAAGTAAATTAAAATTCTTACAATTTATTTACTTTTTGACCTCCAGTTTTTTTACTAACCCTTAGTTTTTTTACCTAGGCGTTTGAAGGTTAAAGTACAGTATTACCATTGTTATGGATGTAAATTCAATAGTAATACCACCCTATAAACCATAGTATTCCAGACGGTGGGTGCCGTGGGTGCCCGGAGGCCTACCGTAAGTCTCGAGGGACACCAAAATAGTCAGTAGTGAAGAGAATAGAATGAATTAGGTTTCAGAGTTGTAAATAAACGCTAAATATTCAAACTATTTATAGCACTTATTTGTGTGTTAAGCTATTTTATTTTGAATGTTGTGTAAAATTATAAAATCATAGTGCCTTCATATGATGTACTGTGCGTGTAATTAAAAATTATCAATCATGACACTTAAAGGGAAATGCTGGAATTCAATAGCCTTTGCATACTATGCTATAAATGTGCATATTCATAATCAAAGAAAAAGTTTCTAGATCGATTTTACAGGTTATGATCAAGATTAACGGATTAACATATACTAGCAGCCCGCATCACCTCGTGACTTAAAAACAATTTGGTAAAGCAGGCTTTAGTTTCATGTTTATTATGTGTGGATTTATGCAGCGTAAAATACCTTTCAAAGAGGAAGTGTGTGAATTTTTGTGATGATTTTTTTCTAGGCTAATTCTTTGTGTCATAGCACTGGAATAAAATTGCCATTAATTTAACTTCTCATCGGAGAAGTTTAAAACGTTCAAAAATAACTTATTACTTTAGTCTTGAAACTTATAAAAAATCCATTCTTCATATTATTCGTATGCAGGTGAATATGCAGGATTGCTGACACTGAAGTGTGAAAATTGGGGATTTTAGGTTTTAGTACGTTAGATCTCAACTATATCAAGCCACAAATCAAGTTTTACTAAGATATGGCGCCCTACAACTCGGTAACCGTTAGGAGTGCAAAGAAAATGTACAGTACTATTTTTGCAGCAAATATAAGCTTTTATTTTGTACATTCAAAGATTTTACCTCTGACCAACAGTTGTCGAAATTTTTACGAAAACCCCAAAAAAGTATCCTGTTTCCGTCAATTGCCACTAGAGCTCGCCACATATTTTCCAGGACTTTTGGTATTTTTATCCTCAGCTATTTCTATATAAGTGTGCATAAAGTTTCCAAATTAACGGAATTGTTTTCCATGGATCATTTATTTAAGTTTTTTGACTGGACTATCTATGAATGATCACAGAAACACCTCTTCAATACAGAATAATTTAAAATCTGATATTATTACTTTTACTTTCTCCCCCCCTATACATAGTATAAGGAGAAAGTATTGTTTTCGTCAAAATTTTCGAATTTGAGTTGTTAGTGGATATATTCGTTTTAGTGCTCCCTGAATCCAAAAAAGTGGTTTTCGGCGTGGTGTCTAACTGTCTGTCTGTGTGTGTGTGTGTGTGTGTGTGTGTGTGTGTGTGTGTGTGTGTGTGTGTGTGTGTGTGTGTGTGTGTGTGTGTGTGTGTGTGTG
This sequence comes from Flexamia atlantica, assembly GCA_035578135.1. Lineage (NCBI taxonomy): Eukaryota > Metazoa > Arthropoda > Insecta > Hemiptera > Cicadellidae > Flexamia > Flexamia atlantica. Next base: position 90,693,764 of record JAQJVK010000001.1, read on the forward strand.
TGTGTGTGTGTGTGTGTGTGTGGATGTGTGTGTGGATGTGTGTGTGGATGTATGTGTGTGTGTGTGGATGTAAACAAAGCTAGAGACGACACCAGTCGTCCGATTTTCATGAAATTTGGCATGTAAGTATAAAGTCGTGGTATCTCCAGGCGTATTTTTTAATTTTTTGAATTTTCGATTTTTAAGGGTATTTACCCCATAAAACCCCATAAAAAATGGCAAAAACCCAAATTTCTCAAAAACGGCTCTAACGATTTTGATAAATGTTTAATGGTTTTTAGTGCTCGAAATGACAAACAAAATGACACCACCCGCGTGTCTGTAAAAAGTCAGGTTCAGAAGTTATGGGGCTTTACGAATTAAATAAACGGTATCAGGAAACTGACACATACTTTCTCCCTTCAAGTCATTTAAAATTAGAAAACTTAAATAACGAAATAAAACAAATTAACAATTAATCATCACACAAACACATACCAAATTTTATCAAAATTGGTTGGTAAATAACGGAGATATCGGTTTTTAAATATTTGCCATAAAAATAACAATGGACAACATACTGCGTTTACCGCCGAACTAAAAGATCAATTATCTCCACAACCAGTTGCCATAGAGTAATGATTCAAATACTGGATTATTTAGTTTTTCAAGACGAATTTAATGGTTGAAAGTACATTTTCATTAGAGGTTAGAGATATTGTGAAATTTGAAAAATATGAATTTTTAACACTTAAACCCCCATAACTTCTGAACCTGAATTTTTACAGACATGCGGGTGGTGTAATTTTTTTGTCATCCTAAGCACTAAAAACCATGAAATTTTTATCAAAATCGTTAGAGCCGTTTTTGAGAAATTTGGATTTTTGTCATTTTTTATGGGTTTTTATGGGGTAAATACCCTTAAAAATCAAAAATTCAAAAAAATCAAAAATACGCCTGGAGATACCACGGCTTTATACCTATATGCCAAATTTCATGAAAATCGGTCCACTGGTGTCGTCTCTAGCTTTGTATACATCCACACACACACACACACACACACACACACACACACACACACAACAACGAAAACAATACTTTCTCCATATACTATGTATAGGGGGGAGAAAGTCAAAATAAAAAATACACCTGGAGATACCATGGCTTTATACCTACATGCCAAATTTCATGAAAATCGGACCACTGGTTTCGTCTCTAGCTTTGTTTACATCCACACATACATCCACACGCGCGCGCGCGCGCGCGCGCACACACACACACGCACGCACGCACGCACACGCACGCACGCACGCACGCACGCACACACAGACAGACACCACGCCGAAAACCACTTTTTTGGATTCACGGAGCACTAAAACGAATATATCCACTAACAACTCAAATTCGAAAATGTTGACGAAAACAATACTTTCTCCGTATGCTATGTATAGGGTGGAGAAAGTAAAAATTCATATCTACTTTAAGGGGGTTTAAGTGTAAAAAAATTCATATTTTTCAAATTTTACAAAAACTGTAACTTTTAAAGAAAATATACTTGCAACCATTAAATTTGACTTGAAAAACTAAATAATCTAGTATTTTGAATCATTAGTCTACGTCTACTGGTTGCATAGATAATTGATATTTTATTTTGGCGGTAGACGCAGTACGTTGTCCAATGTTATTCTTATGGCAAATATTCAAAAACCGATATCTCCGTTATTTACTAACCGTCTTTGATAAAATTTGTTATATATTTGTGTGATAATTAATTGTTAATTTGTTTTATTTCACAATATATGTTTTCAAGTTTTAAATGACTTGAAGGGAGAAAGTATGTGTCAGTTTCCTGATACCGTTTATTCAAATTTCACAAAATCTTAAACCTCTAAAGAAAATATACTTGCAACCATTAAATTTGACTTGTAAAACTAAATAATGCAGTATTTTGAATCATTAGTTTACGTCAACTGGTCTCGGAGATAATTGATATTTTAGTCGCTGTCCAATGTTATTCTTATGGCAAATATTTCAAAACCGATATCTCCGTTATTTATTAACCGATTTTGATATAATTTGGTATATATTCGTGAGATAATTAAATGTTAATTTTTTTTATTTCACTATGTATGTTTTCTGGTTTTAAGTAACTTGAAGGGAGAAAGTATGTTTCAGTTTCCTGATACCGTTTATTTTCTGAAGCAGTCGGTAACCTTTTTTCGTTATTATTTGCGATACTGCAAAAAAAATTATATTGCCGTCTTAAATTGTTAAAAGATCTTCTAAATAAATTGAATGATTTTTTATGAATCAAACACCAATATATGATCAAAATCACTTTATAGGGTCATATAAAATAACTTCGATCCCATTTCACAGTGGTTGAATTATAAAACCCTTCTCACACCTTTTATTATAAAATTCAGCCATCCAAATAAAATAGTTCACTGATGCAGCACTTATTCTCTAATTCAGCTATCCTAGTAATGTGGTTAAAAAAGTCCTGAATAGACGCTTCAGGCAGGTGACACATCCGGTATACCTATTGTTACATTTAATGATGGGATCAAAAGTTATTTTGATCATACTGTAATGTGCGTAATACAATCCAAAAAACCACGAAAAACATAGGATTTTAGCGCATTTCATGGCCATTTACTTAAATTAGACAATAGTATAATTTTTAGCGAATTTCCTTATAAATAAGCTATTACCGTCGTTTTAACTGAACAGAATGGACAAAAAATATCCGTTCAGGGAAACCTCAGCAATCATATTAATATTTATATTAATTGACAGCTTTTTATGTGTACTTTCTGGATATGAAATGAGTTTTTTGTTTAAACGCATTTTTACATACAAAAATCACGATTTGTTTCAAAATTTAACATGGGCTTATATGGGAAATAGAATTTTCATTTTTTGAGTGTCTGTAAGCACGATAACTCTCGTAAATATCCTCCGATCGCAACAAAATTTGGTACAGACATGTAAAACTTAATTCTCTCGGACGAGTTCGTAAACCAGCCAGATCGACATATCCTAAGTGGGGAAAAGGCTCCATTTTACCCCCCAAAAATGGGTTTTTTGGAGTTTTTAAAATTGAAAAATTATATTTATCCAATTATTGTTTGCACCATTGGATTTAGCTCAAAAAAAACAAACAATTCGGTATTTAAAATCATTCCTCTAAGTCCATTGGTCTCCTCATTTTTTCCCTGTTTTTATAGTATCAGGGCAGCAGAATGATGGCCTCGTCAATTTCCTATTTACTCTCTACTGAGGTTTTTCAAGGAATGACTTTGAGTAATTTCTCAGAGAATCAATGTGTTTAATAGAATTTTGGTTTTTTTAAAACAATTTTATGTTAATATAATTTAAAAAATAAACATTCTTGCCTACCTCATTATATGAAATCATTGTGTTTTTCATCTAAGTCATTTACCAATATTTTTTACAAAGGTTTTATAAAACAAGCTATAAAAGCTATAATTTTAATAAATAAATATATTACTCGTTTATTTTTCTTTTTTTCGTAATAATGTATTAATTTCTGGATATTTTGTAATTGGAAATTCGCTGAGTACGCAGGTTTGCTGCGACGGGGGTATTACTGTGTAGCACAGTAAAATTTGTCCAAAAGACCCAATCTGAAAAAAAATTAGCCCCATCATGGAACACTAGCTGATCAACACGGTTTCACCCGTGGAAAAACAGAAAAACTGGCAACCACTAAAAAAACATTGGTCGATTTAATGTTTAGGTTGCCATGATAACTTCATAAGCTTCCCTATAGAGTCGAAATCAAATAAAATTCGCTTTTTAGAAGCTTGCTGTTTAATTTGTATAAGACTTACGCTAGTTTTAATGTGTCTTAAACCTTCTTATATGTGCATACAATACAGAAAATAAGTTTCAGCCACACCAGTACTCTAGTTTTTACGTGAAAAGCGGTCTAATGTGTGATTTTGAGCGTTACCAACAGAGTGACAGAATTGAGACAAGGCTTGATTTGGATTCTCTGACCTTCAAAACGCAATAATAACCAATAATTTTATAATTTTAAGTAACGTACAGACAAAATTCTAATTTTATTTATATAGATATACCCTCTAGCTGAAGAATCCGAGGAGTCCATAAAGATTCAGAGGGAGGAACGCCCCTTTTTCGAGGGAGGAAGGGGGAAAAGGTTGTATTTTTTTGTAAACGTAACAATTCCTGAAAAAATGGTCCGATCCAAATAAGATTTGCTGTGAGCATTTAAAACTGTATATTTTAACACTACTTAAAAAATAAATTCGATCGTGGCATCCAAAGGAGGGGATTTAACACTCCAAAAATAAGGTTTTTTTTAATTTTTGGTGGAAAATTTAAACTATGAGAATTTTGTTTTCTTTTTTTAATCCAGCTCAAAAAATCAAACAATTTAGTATTCTTAATTATTACTCTATGACCATTATTCGCCGAGATATTGAAATTGGTAAACACAGTACGTTGTCCAATATTAACCTCAAAATACACAAAAAACTATATGTCTCACTAACTATATATCTCACGTATTTTTATTATTTATTAACGATTTTTCGTATATAAATTCGTTCCTATAGTTTCTTCCTATATAGTTGAGTTTTACTGGATTAAAGCTCATAAGTCCCATTTTTCTTCATCCCCTTGTGAGCAAACCTGCATACTAATTTCCTATGCTATTTAAATGAAAAACAAGTTATGATATGTCAATCTATATAAAATCCAAAACCCATTGACTAACTGACTGATCGCAGTTTCTTAAAAGCTATAAGGCTTAGAGCCATGAAACTTGGCACAAATATTCTCTATAGGCTTTATATGCGTACTAAGAAAGGGTTTTGCAGTATTTTCTTTCATAAGGCTTGAATATGGTATATCATGAGATTCAAAATGGCGCCCATTTTTAGCTTTCAAAGCTTACTTTCTCAAAAATTACAACACTTTGGGCAATGAAACTTGGCACAGATATTCTTTATAAGCTCTAGATGCAAGCAAAGAAAGTTTTTTAAAAATATTTTCTCTCAGACGGCTAAAATAGAGTGTATTATAAAATTCAAAATGACGGCCATTTCAGTTTTTGAAACCAAAGATAGGCCTGTAGAATATTTTCAGGGGATAGGAAAGGTACGAGATCTAATCTACTAAAAGAATAAAGTGTCAAAAATGGCCACCCACTATCTATTTGTCAAATGCAACTTTAGCTACTCGCGCTGTTAGACCCGCCCGCCCGGAGTACTATTTTGTACTCCCACTCTGGTAAAATTTGTTGCCCGTCTTATGAATGAATAAATAAATAAATTAATAAATAAATAAGAACTCAAACTATAATCTTTAAAACTCAGTATGGACATTTCATTTTGAGCATATGTACATGCACTAAAAATTGAGCTTCCAAAATTAGAATTTTAGGAGGGTTTTGCTTAGGTGACGGGGATTTCAATTCCAAAACAAAAATTATCACTACAATATTTTGCCTTATCAATAGCTGAGTAACCTGATCTTCAACGCGCTTGAGAAACGTCTGAGAAATAGTATATTTGGCAAAGGCATTTACCGTCTATATACTTTATTATATTTTCCGTATATTTTTAAAAACACGCTAAATTCAGATTGATGTTAAGTCGAAAACCTGCTCTTAGCGTTTTTTTGTTTTATATCCCGGTTTGGCAAATGGGAAAAACTAATTCATAACATTTGTTAATCACGAGGGGAACATGTTTGGAGGAATCATTACACCTCCTAATTTCAACCTAGGGTGGAATTACCAGCCCCCAGGGTTAAAATTAGTAATCCTCTCAGCAGGCGAAGCTGCGGGTATATCTACTAGTTTCTCTTATATTTCCGGTTCTGATGACAATAATGAAACTGTTTTAGGCTTATTTTACTGCGAAAATAGTTGGCTTTCAGATTAACCATTACAGCCCAATTTGGTTGGGTTTCAGGCTAGTTGAAATGCTCTTATCAATGTTGTATATATTTTTTAATTTTTTTGTTTTTAACATATACTAGAGGACCCACGCTGCTCCGCAGCAGTAAATTTTTGTATCAAGACACAAAATCAACTCAAATCAAATAATTCTTCATTCACAAAATTAATGTTACATGCAATGCAGCTTCAAAACTTCAATGAGACTTGCCCAACACTTGCCTAAGTTGAAAAAGAGGTGTATGTAGCTGGGCCCGGTGATGTTGGAATTTCAGAAAACCAATTATACCACGAATTATTACCAAATTGGAGATTATTTGTTTCACGAAGGAAAAAGTAGGAATTTAATGAGATGTTCTGTACTTAAGTTTTCGGGACAGCGACGTGTCAGCCCGGCACATACGACTTTTCAAACTAACCATTACCATGGTAAAATACCCCGTTGCAGAGCTGCATACTCAGGAAAATGCAAAAGAACATGGTTCAAGCCAACATAGCGAGATTTGACGTGTTTTTGTAATCTCCATAAAAATAATATGGGAAATGAGTATACAGGTTTGCTACCACGAAAATGGAAATATCGGGGATTTCAAACTATAATTCATTAGATCTCATCTAGATAAAGCCACAAACCGAATTTTATCGAGATATGTTAAAAAAAAGCGAGATGTAGAATTTTACTTATTTCCCTTAAGGTTAACATTGGGATAACGTACTGTGTTTACCACTTTCAATATCTCGGTAACCAATGGACATGGACCAGTGATTCAAAATCCCAAATCGTTTGTTTTTATAGCGGAATTCAATGGTGCCAACAAAAATTGGATAAATTTTGTTTTTCTATGTAAAAATCAAAAAAAACACTTTTGGGGAGGTTTATTCCCCTTTGCCCCCATTCGGGTGGTCCGATCGGGCTTGTTCACGAATTCGGCCGTTTGATTACCACTTTACTCGTCTGTACCAAAAATTTTATTAAGATCAGATCATAAACGTACTCGGAAAAGAAAAACCTAATTTTTATATGTAAGATTTGTGTTGTTCGGAATTCAGCAGAGTGCTTCAGGTACATTCAATCATAATAATCAATAGCTCAAATGAAAGCTGGTATTTCACTGAAGGTTCTTAGACTAAAACATGCAGAATAACTTAATTAGAACCGGGGGAAATATATCTTCAATTGAATTGAAAAATTCGGGAAATAATAAAATTTATGTATTTTGGTCGAGTAATACACTTGATAAATGAATGCGGATGCTTGATGGCAAATCTGCGCATGCATACCTTCAATTTAAGACCTCATTTATGAAAATCGGCCGAGTAGAAGAGCCGAACAGACTCGGAAAAGAAAAACAAAATTTTTTTTGTGTTGTTCAGAATTCAGCAGAGTGCTTCAGGTACGTCCGATCATAATAATCAATAGCTCAAATGAAAGCTGGTATTTCACTTAAGGTTCTTAGACCAAAACATACAGAATTACCTAATTAGAACTGGGGAAATATGTCTTTAATTTAATTCAAAATCCGGGAAATAATCGAATTTGTGTATTTTGGTAGAGTAATAGAGTAGATAAATAAATGCTGATGCTTGATGGCAAATCTGTGCGTGCATACCTTTAATTTAAGACCTCAATTATTGAAATCGGTTCAGTAGAAGGGCCAAACGAACTCGGAAAAGGAAAACCATATTTAACTCCCATAAGAAATGTACAGGGAGGAAATTGCTTTTGTGCATAACTCGAGCAATACGGCAGGTAAATGAATGCGGTTGCTTGATGGCAAATCTGCACGTGCATACCTTTAATTTAAGACCTCTATTATGAAAATCGGTTGAGTAGAAGAGCCGGACGGACTCGGAAAAGAAAAACGAAATTTTTTTAATATATAGATCAGCTTTAAGAAAGATAATGCATTTGTTTTAGTCTTGAATTGCTCTGTAAATTATTTGCTTTCATTTTACCTATAAATCGTGTAGATTGGTTCCCTTTTGGACCCCTTAGGATGATACGATCGAATTTATTTTTTATGTAGTGATAAATATAGTTTTAAATGGCCACAGCAAATTTTATTTGGATCGGACCTTTTTCACCAGAATTATTGCGCTTACAAAAAAATACAACCTTCCCCCCTTCCCCCTCGAAAAAGGGACCTTCCAACCCCTGAATTTTTATGGACTCGTCGGATTCTTCAACTAGACGGTATAGATGACCTATATACCAAGTTTCATAGTGGGGCTAATTTTTTCAGACAAAGTTAGTTTTTACTGTACTATATGGTATCTCAATCTACATCGAAAACACGAGTCTTAGTCGATTATGCTTATAAAGACGTGAATAAATCAAATCAGGTTCTTCGAGAGGTGAGCTTTATAAATTTTTCGAGCTATTTAAAACATCCGTTGCCTCTATGCAATTGTATTACTGTATATTCTACTGTATATGGCACACTATGTGCATAAAGTATTTATGAAAATAAAAGCAGAATTATCAGTGACGTGACAGTAATTTTACTAAAAGATTGTACAAACAATTACAAGCATTTGATTGATATTTTAAACATGTTTAAAATATCAACTGAATTCCCAAACCCCCTCGATCCCGAGGTGAATGGGCGGCCTCACAATTTAAAGGTAGATTATTTAATGAAAAATTACCACATTATAAAACTATAAGCTACTTAAATGTTTGTTGAGATAAAAAATGTAAATGGATTTTTTATCCTAGAACATTTTGAATGCCTTTAATAATACTTTATTGTATAAAGGACATCCCTTTCAGAAAATAGTTGTTTTAATCAATCTCATCGCCCACGCAACAGCAGTCGCCAAATGGTTCATTTCAAAGAAACTAGGATGAAAATAATCTTAACCCTGCTACCCTGCAAAATTTAAAATACTTGTGAATATCCTAAACCTTTAGCTTAGCGCTTTCAAAAAAAAAACATTAAATTTTAAGAACTGTTTTGACGAGTTTCCCAAAATTATTTTAACACAAGAGAATATATTTTAAATTAAGTGATGGCTTTAAAATGAAGCTTGTACACCTTTTTAAGAAAACTATAAGATATTTGTTGTCTAAAAATACGATACAACAAGAATATCTATGAGAAACGATACAATATATAAAACAGTACTTGTGTTTTGGCCCTTTTTATATTTTTATTTTTTTTTATAGTTTTCTTCATAAGTCATATTGTAGAAATGGTAATTTGACTAATGTTGGATGTTAATATTGGAAAACTACTTCAGGTAATGGCAATGATAGTGTCAATTGCTCCTATATTTGTTATTTCTAATCTTATCACTGATAAATTCCTCGACCATGTTTACCTTGGAAGTGCAGCCTCTCCGCCTTCCTGGTCATATCCAGCGCCTGGTCCTGCGCTGACGTCCGCGCCTGGTCCTTGAGGATGTCTGCGATGGAGAACGGCGTCAGTGACACAGAACATCGCCTGGAGTCCCTGTCTTCCGGCTCGGTCTTGAACATGTTTCACTTCCGATAATCTCCAATCACATTATCCGTTTTATTTATTTTTTTAAAATTTAATAATCGTTGACTTGTAAAAATTTAAAACGTCCATAAAAAGTTCGCAGCTCACATCATAAAAACGTAGAGGTCTACCGATCAAATTATTTTTTAAATCGTAATACCTTAGCACTTTAAACTCTTTTCTTATTACTCACACTCCCGAGGGCGAGTGGGACGTTTCTGGCCCTAACAAGCGTGGGGCGATCAGCTGTTTAGTGTTGTGTCAGCAGACGATCACCGTGTGGAGACGGACCAATCACGAGCCGTTATTTCCTCCCTCCCTCCACGGCCCCGCCAACGCCGCCAATCACATCCTCGCTCCTCTTCAATTATAGGACAAATGTCTTTGAAGCAAAGGTAAGTTTATGGGAGGTGTTTATTTGGAGGTTCGATACCACGAAATTCTAACGACTTTCGGATGTTTTCTGTTGGGACTTTTCCAATTTTAATTAGTTTGGCTCTGTATTTTTGCCTGTTATGACGTTCTTGTTTTCTTTATCTGCTGAATTTCCAAACTCTATGTTGAAGGAAACCTTAAATTTACAAATTATAACTTCATCAGGTTTACTTTGGACTTATTTTTTAAAATAAGTCGGATTATCGTCTCATTTCTAACGTAATGTTGCGAAAACAAATCTCTCGATGAGACATTAAATTGATCTTTGCAAATCTATGTATTTATAAAAGAGGATGTTGGTTCGCATATAAGTTGTGGTTTTTGGATGTTGTGGTTTTGTAGTTATAAGCAAATAACTCCAATTTACCATATAAAGCCCATGTTAAATGTCCAGGACTTAAGTTTAACTGATGCAAATTTAAATGCCCTGAAGACTACATTTTTAACATGGGCTTTATATGGTAAAATGGAGTTTTTTGCTTATAACTACAAAACCACCAAAGATAGCAGCTATGTGTAAATTGAAAAGTTGTTGGTCTTTGCAAGGCCTGTAAAATGATGTGCTATTTGACATATGCTGTCATTTAAATGTTTTGACTTTCAGGGCTACCAACATTAAAACAAAATAAAATGAACTGTCAAAAACTTTTATTTTTTAAATTTGGGTATGTCGTATATCAAATTAAAGCTGAGTTAACGAGGATTAATAATTTTTAAACAGACCAAAAATATGCTTTGTAGTTCTCGAGATACAGGGTATCCCCGTAAATACCAATATTTTTCGCGAAAATGGCCGCCATTTTGTAATGAATAAAGATAAGTGAATTCTGTTTTCACCAAATTGTTCGTCTTGTTTAGAGCTTCAAAACGATGCATAACATGACATATGTTTACATTTAAAAATTCTGAGATTCGAACCCATGACCCCCGGTTTTTGGAACACCCTGTATTTTAAAAAGCTTAAAAATATTTTTATCTACGACCATTGCAATAAGCACCAATTATGGTATTACAATAAACATTATAATGATATACATTAAAACACCAAAAACCAAGCAGTACTCTAATGACGACTTTAGAGTACTGGAGTCACTTTAGAGTACTGGTTCTAGACCAATGAGAGCTCGGCATTTGACGGAAGTAGTGTCATAATAACAATTACGCAATTCGCACATCAGCTGATTGTTGCATTACGATTTATGTTTGAGTTTACTTATCCCATCAGCTGATTGTTCCACAACGATTCATGGCTCAGTCTGCTTATTTGCCTAACCTCAAATGTTAGTTGACCTTTTCCATCATTAGTAAGTCATGAGTTTTGTTTAACTTTGGGGGAAATTTTGTCGTATATTGTTGGTCGTAGATAAAATAGTGTATGCAACGATTGTATTATGCCTTTAAGCCACTCGTGAGATATTTAGAACACTCGCTTCGCTCGTGTTCTAACTTACATCTCACTCGTGGCTTAAAGATATGCATTATACAATCGTTGCATAAACTACTATTATGTTGTTCCTTGCGGTCGATTTAGTGGAGTATGATTTTGTTTCATCTATGTAGGACCACTAGTTCGTCCGCAATCCATTTGAGACACCTTAGGTGAGACACCCTGTATATATATATAATTGATATGTATATTTATGCATATATATATATATATATATATATATATATGAAGAATCAAGAAGTTATTGTCAATTATCACTATTAGTTACATAAGACAACGTCAAGGCTTAATCTTACTTAGCCCACGGCCCTAAAAATACAATCACATTTGGGAACAAAATCAAAATTCTATGTTAACGTTCTATGAACACCTTGTCTATATCTTTAAATTGTGAAATGGTACAAAAAGGGTTTTCCAAAAGCCATCTTAAAAGTTTGGATTTAAAAATATCTATTGAACAACTATGTACAGAGCAGGGGATGAGTTTATTGAAAACCTTAATACATGTCTGAATTACCCATCCTAGACAACCTGTGTTGAGGAAGACTTAATTTATAATTTTCCCTGATATTTTGTGCACGGATGTTATTGAGTGTTGAAAATTCACTTAAATCTATCTTAGTCAAAGCTAAAACCTGAAAAATATATAAATTAATTACTGTTATATAAATTGTAAGTATCCCAATTCCCAGATTAGATGAAAAATACTATCAGCAAGATACCCTTGCCAGCCAAGGGTGCTAGCACGGTACCAGCTCGTAGCATTGTTATAATATAAAGATACTGTCTGTTGTCAATAATACAACATAAGGTAAAAAGAACAAACCAAACCTAGATATTTTAAACTCTGACCTTCATCACTTACAGTACAGACACGACAGTTTCTTGGCCTAATTTCAACAAAACAGTAAATTTTCATGTATTAAACCTTTGTGTGAACCATGAAATATTCTGGTGTTATTGATTAGAATTAAAAAGTTGCTATCAAACCAGTCAATTTATACAAGTTCCTCACATTGAGATCAAATAAATGTTAATCATTAGAAGAGTATAAAAGAGCCATATGATCAAAGGCAGTTAAATTGTCATTTAATTAACTGAAGCACAGAGGTTGGCATGAATGAGAAATAAAATAGATCCCAAAACCAATGAATGAAACTATTCTATAGAAACTATTCTATAGAATTTGTATTCAATGAAACTATTCTATAGAATCTGTATTCATTGCTAAAACGGAACCTTCAGGCATTCCACAAAAACAAAGAAAGATCGAGATAATTTTCCGTTGACTCTAATTTCAGACCTATCAGGCAGGTAGCTAGAAAACCAAGTAAAGGCTATAAACCCAGCACTCCACAGTTTGTCTAACAAAACCTCGTTACTAAGAATGTTACATTAATGAAAAGGCTGGCGACGACTTTTACCTCATTAATATTGCTACATATCTCTGTAAAAAAGAGCACCGTCTGTATTTGTACAATGCATGAATTCAAACTGTTTCATATGAAAATAATTGAATTAATTAAAAAACTCGAATAGTAAGGTTTCAACAGTTTTTTTTTACATAGAACTGAACAGAGATTTAGATAATTATTTACATCCGTTGTGCTTCCTATTACGAATACCTCAAAAGTAGTTAGCATCTAATAAATAATCACCTGACCTGTAAAATTGTTTCAACATCCACCATTTATACGTAAATATTTATTCTTAAATGCGATTTGCAGCGTTTAATTCCTCTCAATAATCCCTTTAATGTTATATACATTACCTTTGCCTGCTTTCGGATCATTTTCACAATCCTCATGAATCATCCCCCAACATTAAATTACCTACTTCACAAAAAATTGTTTTTATACATATTTGAGTGTAAAGTATGAATCCTCTAACCAACCTATTTCGTTTTCGCTACAAACATATCAAGCTGTTTTTAGTCCTTTATAGATTGGAGATGTCGTTTCGCCGTCTTAGCTCGGGTAGGCAAAAGGGAAGCTGTACTCGTATTGCATCCGCGCCCTATGCAAATTAAATCAACTCTGAACCTTTTGGAGTTTTTCATTTTTCAGCAAGACCAGAGTCGAACTGTAAAACTACTAAAATAAATAAATAATACTTTATTGCCCCTTGGTGTTTGTAAGATCCTTTTCTTGAATTAGTCATTATTATAGCATTTACTGCTGCATTAAGGTTAATGCGACACATTGATTGCACTTACAAAACACTTGGTTACAGCCTAAAAACTTGAAATCTTTAGAATCCTAGGGCAGCAAACCTGCTTACTCAATTCCCCGATCATTACCTTAAGTGAAATAAGGAAAATTTTACAACTTGCGTTTTTTTCAACATATCTTGACACAGCTTGTAAAGTCTAGTTGAGATTTTATGGGTTATAGCCTATAACCCTTAATATTCGAATTTCCGTGACAGCAAACCAGCTTTCTCACTTCTGACATCATTCTTATTGAGAATTGAGTGTATGCTTACTTACCTTCGGACGAACGTGAATTTACTTGATGAGAGGCTTCGTCTAGATATTTATTTAAGCATTTAAAGTAGTAGTTTAATTATGTTCTGTTCAAGCAAGTGTTCATAACGTCAGCATTCTGCTATGATCTATAATGTTTCAGCTCAGTTGGCATTATAATATTATAAAGAAGAGGTGGTTAATGTGCGATTTATGTCTTTACTAAGTAAGAAGTAAACGCAACAACCACTAAACCAACCGGGCTGAAATTTTCCACAAAGTTAGATCATGACCTCAGCCAACATAAGCCTATTCACGTTTTCAAAGTCCTTCGGGCTTTTCACCCCGTAGGCGTTTTATGTGCAGATTATGGTTTTTTATTTGGCTGCTATCCATCGGAACTATTGTTATTTTCCAGTTTACCGTGCGAAGAACGGGTACAACAGCTATTATTTATGTATATGTGGTTAAGGTTTATTAACGGTTATTAAGTGATAGCAATGACATTTGCGGCACGATAGTCGCGGTGTCGCCGGCGCCGGTGGCTGCCACGTGGCCTCGTCAGCTGACGTATTGTTGGTCACGTGACCTCCCCCACATCACACCCTCACTGATCCGCGTTACGCTTAAATAAACACTTCGGATTACAATCCGAGTCATTTAGTTCCGCCCAGCGGAAAGAGCGGTTAGGGGGAAATTAAGAGTAATTCTGACGAGAGTACTCAAATATACTAGATCCAACGTATCATGTGTGGTTGGCATTAATAATGATGTCATTTAAATTTAAAGCTCGCTGTAAAATTAATTAGATAAATGTTTTTCCTTAACTGGAATGATATCGCTTCTTTTTTATGTTTCTTGACTACTTATTTATTACAAAAGCTAAATCATGTACTATTTCTACCTTGAAAATGTATTTGAAATTCGAAAGTCTAACTAATAATTAACAATGAAGTTTACTTTAATAACGTGTAAAGTGCTCTCACAATTAATTACATTTGGTTAAAATAGAATTTCCCGGTTTTGAGCCAGGGGAACTCATTGATAATATGACTAGATATAGGCCTACGTTCACAGTGATCAGGTCATTTTTGCTATTGATAAATCTTTATGAGCGAATCCTGAAGCCATGCAATAATTCAGAGTTTAAAAAATAATATTCACTTACAAATTTTTTGTTTCTATGGCTACTATTAATATTCTCATAATTTTGCTTTATTTTTCAAGTTCACTCGATTTTTACTGTAAACATAATATCGTTTACTAACACAACACATACTTAATTGTATTCAAAGCTAACGTTCATGTTAAGTGGTGGTACTAGACCAACAGCAGAACCAGTTTGCCAAGAAAATGTGAGTATTTAATGTTTTATAATTATATTTTTCACCCCCGACAAATCGAACCTGAGTGTCAGCATAGTCCTAAAATATTTCTTTTACTTGCACACTATTTTACGTTTTCAAAGCAATTGTTTCAAAAGATTCACCACCGAACGTTACAAGACTTGTTTTTAGCGAATTTCCTTAAAGGAATAAGCTATTGCTGTAGGTCCCATGGAAAGACCTAAGCCGGACACCATGATAACTTTCCGTTTTGGGACAGGCCAATCAGACCACTGGAAAGGGAGTAAAAGGGGATAAACCCCCAAAAATGGGTTTTTTGAGTTTTTAAATAAAAAAATAATAAACGGTATCAGGAAACTGACACATATACTTTCTCCCTTAATGTCATTTAAAACCAGAAAATTTATATAGTGAATTAAAACAAATTAAAAATTAATTATCAAACGAATACTCACCAAATTTTATCAAAATCGGTTAATAAATAACAGAGATATCGGTTTTTAAATATTTGCTATAAGAATAACATTGGACAACGTACTGCGTTTACCGCCAAACTAAAATATCAATTATCTCCGCAACCAGTTGACGTAAACTAATGATTCAAAATACTGGATTATTTAGTTTTTCAAGTCGAATTTAATGGTTGCAAGTATATTTTCTTTAGAGGTCACATATTTTGTGAAATTCGAAAAATATCAATTTTTTAACACTTAAACCCACATAGCTTCTGAACCTGAATTTTTACAGGCATGCGGGTGATGTCATTTTGTTTGTCATCTTAAGCACTAAAAACCATGAAATTTTTACCAAAATCGTTAGAGCCGTTTTTGAGAAATTTGGATTTTTGTCATTTTTTATGGGGTAAATACCCTTAAATCAAAAATTCAAAAAAATGAAAAATACGCCTGGAGATACCACGGCTTTATACCTACATGCCAAATTTCATGAAAATCGGACCACTAGTGTCGTCTCTAGCTTTGTTTACATCCACACATACATCCACACACACACACACAGACTGACAGACCCCAGGCCGAAAACCACTTTTTTGGATTTAGGGAGCACTAAAGCGAATATATCCACTAACAACTCAAATTCGAAAATTTTGACGAAAACAATACTTTCTCCATATACTATGTATAGGGGGGAGAAAGTAAAAATAAACCGATACTTGATTGCACCATTGAATTCAGCTCGAATAGACAAACAATTTAGTATTTTTAATCATCGACCAGTGCTATATCCATCGGTTATCGAGATTTTGAAAGTGGTAAACGCAGTACGTTGTCCCAATGTTAACCTTATAGGAAATGGCAACTCTATATCTTTTCTTATTTCTCAACACATCATAATAAAACTTGGTTTGTGGCTTCATATAGATGAAATCTAATGTATGTTAGTCTAAAATCCCCAATGTTTCCATTTGGTGGCAGCAAACCTGCATACTCATCCCCCTTATGGAAAATAAAAAAAATTGTATATCTTCCTTCATTTATTTCATTTCTTGATAAAAACTTGGTATATTGCTTCTTCTAGTTCAGATCTACTAAATATTGAATTAAATTCACCTAGTTTTAACAGACCTGTTGCAGCAAACCTGCATACCTATTCCCTATGTTATTCTTATGAAGCTTATAAAAACGTGTCATATCTCGCTCAATGAGCTCTATAAGCTCATTGATCTCACTAGGTTGGATTAAGTTTTTTTGCATTTGAAATTCGAGTATGCAGGTCTGCTGCAACGGGGTACTCTTAGATCCCTGATGTCTTTTGATACAGCTGTTATAGATCCGTCATATTGATTGAGTCGGGGAGGAAAGTGAATAGAGTTTAAATTTTTATTTATTTTTAAATTTATTGAATAAAGTGCCGTAGGAACAATATAGCCTAATGTGCGTTATAAATACAGGGTGTTTTTTTTAAGGCAACCCAAAACTTTATTTTATAGTGAAGGATTATTTCGCCCAAGATCCCCGGATTTTACCCCTATATATTTTTTTTTCTTTGGGAAAACATAAAAAGTAAGGCCTACGAACACTATTCACAGGATATTCAGCACCTCAAAAGAAAAAGAACAAATTTAATACAAGAAATTCGAAGAGGTACTTAGCAACACGAGTTCAGGAATTTGATAGAGAGGGCATAACTTTTTATAAAAATGTCAAAGGCGGATTGTTTGAACACATAATGTAAGCTAAATGTGATCAAACATAAATAATAGGTTGGTGATTTTAGTGAGTTTCACGCATAAATAGCGCATTCTAAAAAGTAAGATGGAACTGCATTTCACAATAAACTGACGTTTTGTAGTCTTGATACGCCGCTTGCAGCTTCAGTATAGCAATGGCTTGGTTTGCGATCGCTATTTAGGCGATATTATTATGACCTCGGATTATCCGGATGTTTTGTTATCCGGATCGGTGTTCCGCCACATTAATCTGGATAATCCGAGGTGTACTGTATTAATATATTATCATAATTATGATATCTTTTTCAAATTATTTATTTTTGGTTCTTTTTTAATTGCCGTATTAAATAGCTTTTTAAACAAGTATGTATAAACATGAAATAGCCCCAGGGGTAAGGGTTGTGCCGTTTAACAGGAAGCACACCCCAAGAACGTACAACTGGAAATATAACGCAATTGAAGATTAGAATTCACGAAATGCAATAGAGTTGTGTATGCCCAATGGCATATCTTAATTGTATATATCATAATAAAACCCTCGGATCAACTGATCAACTAATGATCTCTGGGCATAAAAATAATTCTCACTTTCAAATGTGGCAAAGTTGAAAAAAACAAAAAATCCAAACTTAAACTATAAAAGCCCTGCGCTAAATGTTTTAACCAGTTCGCGCGATGTAGCGTTAGCACAGAGAAGAAATAAGACAGAGGTCGCATCTAATGTTGCGCTAAATATGTGTCAAGCAGTGCCGTAGAGTAGGCGCGGGGGGTAGGGGGGCGCCCGGAAGTCTATTGTCTCCTTATTGTTTTACTTCCTGGTGTTAGGCAGTTACCCGAAACACGGCTGCATACAAACTCGCCAACATTTTTGGGACTGTTTCTAATATAGAAACTCGCCAACTTTTAATTAGGTGCAAAAACTAGGGTCAGGAATCCGGCCGGCCATATTCAAACTCGCCAACTTTTGACCGCGGGCAGGTACTCCCTCCCCCGGCTCGGTGTCAATTGTTTGCCGGGAACCCTGCGTACAGACCTCCGCTACTGCACCTGCATTCAAGTCTATATTCCTTAAGAATTACACTTAACATTGCTATCTAAGAACGACTGTATTTTATAGTATTGAAATTACCTGTAGTTCAAGCAATTCAAATAAAAAGTTTAGTCAAATTAATTATAATTAAATTAATATTAAGCATTTGGAACATTCTGGTTTTAAAACTTCATGGTTATAAACGGTTAAAACCATATAAGAGAATTATAAAGTACAGCATATTTACTATGAATTACCACATGTTAAGACGCCGATTAAACTGTAACAGGTGACTAGTCGTCGATTTTTGTTGGTTTTGCAGCAGTAACGTTCACTTTCGTTTTGCGCCGAGACTCCTATCCACTGGGAGGAGTCACATTGCTAAAATGATCTGATAAATATACAAATCCAATCTAGCAATGTAATTAGCGAAATTTATTTATTTTTACATTTTCCCTATGGAAGAAGGTACGTCTAATTACATTTTGCATACAAAGAGATGAATCATTATAGTGTTCGATGAAATGGACCTGCGAACGAAGATATTACGGATGAAAGGCATATTGTTTTACTAAAGGTATGTCCTATTTATTGTTTCATTTATTTACCAAACTGTGCCAATTATTTGATGGGTATAGCCACCACCATTCAAAGTTTTTCTAGGCCAAAAATAATAATTTACCGACTTAATTTTTGCCTGACTAATTTATTGAGTTAATTGGGGGATTGATTGGGGGATTCTTACTTCTCAAAATCATAGGTGCTGATGTTATATTCCCAATCCCTTAAATATCCTGTTAAACGTCCACGCTATGGTAAAAATCATATCGCTCATGCACAAAAAAAGTCACAAGTCAGAAATATCAAATTTTACAGGAAAGCGTTTCAAAGTTTTTAATATGTTTATTAGCTCGTAGGATGCTTATTATTTAGTCAAACACGTTTAATTCTCGGTAACCATTTGTTTATACCCAGGGAATAGTTGGTTGTAATTAAAACTCGTTAAACATAATAGGTACAGTAGTATTAATTATTATAGGACATACCTTTAGTAATACAATATGCCTTGCATCCGTAATAACTTCGTTCGCAGGTCCATTTCATCGCATACTATAATGATTCATCTATTTGTATGCAAAATGTAATTAGACGTACCATGGGGGGGGCGTATCCATGGGGAAAATGTGAAAATGAAATCCGCTAATTACATTGCTAGATTTGATTTGTATATTTATCAGATCATTCTAGCAATGTATGAGTGGATATGGAGTCTCGGCGCAAAACGAAAGTGAAAGTTACTGCTGCAAAATCAACAAAAATCGACGTCTAGACTCCTGTTACAGTTTCATCGGCGCAAAACATGCATGCATGCGCCGCATGCACGACGCTGTGCATGCATGCATGTGTTTTCGGTGCATTACATGTGGTAATGCATAGTAAATATGATGTACTTTATAATTCTCTTATATGGTTCAACCTTTTATAACCATGACGTCCCAAATGCTTAATATTAATTTAATTATTATTAATTTGACTAAAATTTGTATTTGAATTGCTTGAACTACAGGTAATTGCAATGCTATAAAATACAGTCGTTCTTAGATAGCAATGTTAAGTGTAATTCTTAAGGAATATTTTCTTGAATGCAGGTGCAGTAGCGGAGGTGTGTACGCGGGGACGGGACGACTGCTACAAATATTTGGTCTATCTGTCCATGGCACGACTGCTCCGATCATTAGAGCGGATTAGTTAGGGTCAACTCGCTTGGTTCGAAATGGCACTACTGCTCCAACCGCCCGGCCAGGTATTCGCGGTACATCGAGGGAAAACGGGAATTTAAATTCCCCGACACTTCTAACTATTAACTTATACTCTTCAAAATACTCGATTCGAAAAAACTCAAACCCGCGAGTATTTTTAAAAACTCGACTCGACTTAAATATCACTACTCGCACACGCCTATTACAAACAAAAGGACATTCAACCCGAAAGTTTAGGTTTGGGGATTAGAAAAAGACATTAATTTGAAAAAATGCAAATTCATTGAATTATGTCATTTAATTTGCTGTCCTTCAAAACCAAAACATCCTGTTTAAACAGCTTTTGATTGTAAACAACCAAGCGCCAACATGTTCCTGAAGAGGTATAATAACTTCCCTGATTTTGCTAGATCTCCCAGGATCAAGTTCAATAAGCAGCATAGCAGAGGATCCGCGGGGACAATATAATTCCCGTTTTCCCGTTGTCTGCCTACCTGGCGTCGACTACAAGGCCGGGCGGTTGGAGCAGTCATTCCATTTCGAACCAAGCGAGTTGACCCTAGTTAATCCTCTCTAATGATTGTAGCAGTTGTGCCATGGCCAGAGAGGCCGAAAATCAGTAGCAGTCGTGCCACAGCCCTGTACGCAGGGGTCCCAGCAAACAATTGACACCGAGCCGGGGGTGGGGGTAGGCGCGGTCAAAAGTTGGCGAGTTTGAATGTGGCCGGCCGGATTCCTGACCCTAGTTTTTGCACCTAATAAAAGTTGGCGAGTTTGTATATTAGAAACAGTTCCAAAAATGTTGGCGAGTTTGAACGTACCCCCGAAACACTACTGCCATATGAAAGCGACCTCTGCTTATTTCTTCTCTGTGGCGTTAGTTAGTTCACGTTTAGGCTATAGCTATATGTTACCAATCGGAGTTTTATAGCTTTAAAAACAGACCGAAAACTACACGGTTTAGCTCGCACGTTTGAAGTATAGCCCCACTATCATTAAAATAATTCATAGTAAAGGACAATTCTCTGATCGTCGTGAAACTTTTACGTCAGTATGTATGCTTTGCTATTGCGAGTTGCCGACAATAGTCACTTAGGCTAGCCAGAAATGACCGCTCACGATGGAACAGTAAGTTCCCGCGACTGGGTTAAATTTGGCCTGGTAGCAAAATCAGAATTTAAATACAAAAATTATACAAGACGACTACTTGAAAAGTATAACGGCGGATAACGTTAACGATGCCCTGCAGTCCTATACTCCATGCACTCACCTTGCTTCCAGCCAAATCGATTACCTCCTCTACTCTGCTAGGGCAATACAATTTTATCAACAATACCGAGTTTGATTTCTTGATAATGTTGATTTTTTTTTCAAAAATAAGTAACATCTATCCTTTTCTACTCTTTCTCGTAGTTCAACTTTCATCGCTATTATACTTTTAACATGTTATCGAAAAACTAACTTACTTTCATAACAAAGAAAATTTGTATGATAAACTAAAATTTGCAATGGACTAGCTGAGATATGATACTGTTTATTGTCTTATGAGCTTCAGTCAAAATGTAGCCATGTATATATTTCAAGGTTATATGTTAAGCCAAAATACTTTCCATACTTTCCATCTGACGCTCAGCCAAGTACTGTAGCACAATCATGTACGCTTATCACGTCTAGAGGAGTAAAATTCAAGTTTTTCGCCCTCATAAATTAAACGATGTTTACTAGAGTAATGCTCGGACAGGATGGTTTTTAAAGTGAGGCAAGAAGCCCACTTTGGCGCCAGGCAGGGGATATCGCCGTAACGTGAACTGTTCGACAAACATCTCTAGTGGCTTGAGTGAATGCCACTTGTAGTTGTTTGCGTACTCCATTTCACCCCTTGGCCCCGACGTCCGACCAGACCATCCTTTATCGCAGGGCAGGTGACTCGCTACTGTGCGCTCCAGGTTTGGTTCCTTAACCTCGCTGCTCTACGTTTGGATTGCATTTTTTTAATATTCCTGCACTGTTACAAGGGCAATAAGAAGGAACCGGTTACTAAAACCTTGACCAGAACGAAAAATGTGCAAAAATAAATAGATAAGTAATTTTAGCATTAAACATAAGGAATCGTTCCCTTTCTATCCCCTCTCATAATAATGATCGCCATTTAGTTTCTGTTGCGTCCCTTTCGAACTAACTAGATTGTATCAACAGTTACACGTCCTTACGTGCTTCTCTTCATCCCGTTGACCCGGCAGTAATAGGGCATGGGATACGTCAGGATAGGCTATATAAATAATTCTGCTTAATTTAAGTTGTTAGCAAAAATAATTAATTGACTTTAAGTTTCAAAGAGTTCATCTACCTCATACTCAGTCTTTTCAATAGAAAATGCTACTAACATAGGCGTAATTCGGGAGGGGCAAGGGGGGGCAGTTGCCCCCCCAAAAATTTGAAAATTAAAATTAATTTTTAGGTATAAATAACAAAAAATGACCAGAATCATGTTTTTTCAAGTTGTAAAATTAAATTATTATTTATATAAATTTTTCATTAATATGAGTCTTATCGATATGCCGTAAAAGTACGCTGGTGTCGTAGGTTTGTTTGAAGTCCGATTGCAAATTTGCAAGGATACGTTTAGCGAACGAATACAGACATAAACGCTATCCACTAAGGCGCGCCGGTCGACGAGAACCCACTCCCACACCAAACGACACGTCCACCAAACGCTCCAGGATGGCTAACCTCTAAACACTGTAGTGCTGCTCAGAGCCAGTGTAAGTTGCCTGTCATAAGACACTGTTCATCAGGGGTGCCCAGAAGGGGGGGCATGGCGCAATTTGCGCCATCAAAATTTTTGGGGGGGCATGATTTTTTTTGGCGGGAAATAGGTTTTGTGAGGAATTTTGAACCAGCGAATAAGGGAAAATTACAAAAAATAAATTATCATAATCATACGTATCAGTTAAAAGTACTGTTTATTTATCTAACCATTTCATCAGGATTACCATCACTTAACTCGTCATGTATTCAAGTTTGCTAACTAAACCATCCATTGAATCTCCAAGTCAATCCATGTGTTAAGTTATTTTGAAGGGCGGTTGACAATGGGTCGACTGGACTGGCAACCCTGTCTGACATCGGGCCCAGAAGAAATAGTGTCAGACTGGGTCTGTGGCCCCGGTCTGACACAGCCGTTCGTTAGCAATGTTACCAAATAAACCGGGTATTTACCCGGTTTTCGGGTATTTTTGAGGCCGTGCGGAGTTTGGGCAGTGATTAAGAAAAAACGGGTATAACCAGGGATTTAAGACTTGGGTTGAGGAAATTTACTCATCAACTTGGATATTAAACAATGGGTGAAATCGGGGATTTTGACGATCGAGGTACAAGGATTTTTTGGAACTCTAGATATTTTATTTTTCAAAAACGAAAGTTGGTGTTATGGATTTGGTTTGGTTGTGTTGGTTATTTCGTTGCAGTGTTACCAGAAACTGGGTAATAGCTCAGTCTGTGGGTTTTTTGTTGGCCTTTCGGGGACTTAATTAACATGATTAAGAAAAATCGAGTAAAATCGGGGATTTTAGACTTGAGCTGCGGGGATTTACTCGGCATCCTAAATACATAAAAATACGGGTAAAGCCGGGGATTTTTGAATTGTGATTTGCTTTGCAAATATTCAATGCCCATGTAAGGTGAGAAAAAGTCCGGTGTTTGGTGTTTTTAAAGTCATTAGGTGGTTTTCGACTAACTATCCGGATTTTGGTACTTGGGGGGGGGGGGATTTTGCAGGGATTAGTGCCGAAAAACCGGGTAAAAGTGAGGATTATCAATGGAGTTGGCGGGTAAAATGCCAAATCCTGTGTAATGCAACACTGGACCTTATAGCAACAGTCAATCGCCAGTCGTATAAAGCACAGTTGGTGTGCCTGCTTTGACTGCAGTGAGGCACTTTTAGAAATAGTACAATTACTGACTGAAGTCAAGGCCATAGCCAATAGGGGGGGGGTCAGGGGGTCAAACCCCCCCCCCCACCCGAAAATGTTGAAGTTGCATTTAAATGAAAGGTTAGAAAGTTATTTTTTCACTTCCTGTAACCGCGGAGGAATTTTGTTTTGGCTACGGCTTTGAGTGAAGTGAATGGTGATTACAAGTTCACATTGTGTTGTGGTATCGTGGTTGGATATTAACTTTAGCTAGTTATATATAAAGAAAATCATATGCATTGGCAGTGTATATACCCTATAGATACATTGGTATTATATGGAGGCCACTATCTTTAGAGATTCTTTTATTGATTACCAAAAATGTCTATGTAATTGGAAAGAACGTACTTAATTGACTTACTGTCCAAATTGGACATAATTATGATAAGCGGTCTTTGTTTTCTGCTTCCCAGAAGACAGCGATGATGGTGAGGATTGAGTTGATCGAGTCGCCACCGCCACTAGCGACTTCACCCGATCGCCACCCTTATTCAGCGCGCAGCGGCGGTTATGTTAAGTTAGGTTATCATAGATATGTTAGTAGGACTTTCCTTGTTTCGTTATGAAACGAACGATACCAGATGAGTCATACTTTCGCCTGCTAAATCCCTTGACAGGTGATGCGTGCGCTCCGATCAACGACCTGACCTTGGCCTATTTCAAGGGTATTTGGCGGGCAAAAGTATGACTCATCTGGTATCGTTCGATTCGTAACGAAACGAGGAAAGTCCTATTAACATATTTATGATAACCTGACCTAACATAACCGCCACAGCGCGCTGTATAAGGGTGGCCTCCGTGTAATATCAAAGTACCAACCCATATTCTTCAGTACGAACTGCTAGTGCAAAGGGGGGGTGTATGGTGTATGCAATCAAATCAGGATGAGGCAATGACCTAGAAGATCTTGCCCCCCCAATCGAAATGCTGAAATTACGCCCATGGCTACTAATCTATATATTTAAAGCCGTAAGGGAAAAAACCTTGGTACAGTTCGTTTGAGACTTCTACTGGGCCGATTTACATGAGGGTTGTACCAAAACAAAGGGTTTCGGTTCTATATTAGCAGGATTTATTCGTATTTTGAAAAACATTATGTTAAATGGGTCAAAAATGAAAAATAAACTTATGGAGATTTAACATGGGGAAGAAAGTCAATTAACTTTTTCAATTCTTCAGACTGTTCGTCTGAGACTTCCACTGGGCCGATTTACATGCAGTTTGTACCAAATAAAAGCTCAACTTATCTATACTTGCAGGTTTTATTTACTTTTACATTATCTTGCTTTTTTAAATTAAAAAAATCGAAATTTCTACACCTTTGCAGTAACCTTATTTAACAGTTCTTCAATCAACTGTTTTTAACGGCACGGGTTATTTGTCTAACAACAGACGAAGAGCAAACGCTCAAGAAGCATTTGTTACATTATGTCCAGTACCCAAAAACGTGTACAAATACTTTAAATTGAAAGGGATAATAATACAGATTTATATTATTTTAACCAAACAAGTTTATAGTTAGTAAATTATAAAAACAAGTTGATTTTTAAATTTTGTAGGGCTACATTTAAAGTTATTTAATCATGTGAAACAGCTGATTGCAACCATTAATGGTCCAAGTGGTTACTGCAATGGCAAATTAATTTTTTAAAGGCGGGTTAGTTTAAAAGGTTTACATTCATAGTAATTACCATTTTTAGCGTAATAAGGAACTAATCATAAGTAATTTAAAACTTAGCAGTGGATCTGACTAAATGTTGTCTAGGATATTAATTATAAAATGTGGAAGCAGTTTATCTTTAAAAACTCATATTTACCCCGATTTCAGTAATAATCTTTTCAGTAATAATGCACCGGTTTTAATTCGACGCGTGCTCCAAATCCTGTGCGTGTTACGAAAATCATCGTAACAAATAGATTTATTCCCCAAATCCGATATTAATTCATTGTGCTTACTTACACGCGCAGAACCAAGGCATTGTAGCTCTATCGGCAGCGCATCGGGCCACCTACTCGGCGAACCAGGTTCAAATCCGCACAGCGCCGCCATACTTTTTGATACGTCGTTTTATGTGGCGTCACTAAGGTCTGTTTTTTACCAACAGTGATATTTATTTTAGGTCAACTAAGTCGTATAGGAATTACAATGTCTATAGGCCTTCGAAAATTCTCGAAAGATTTTTTCTTGAACATTTTATGAACTGTGTAATCCAATAAAAATTTATAGTATTAGGCCTATTTATTTCTGACGTTTTTGAACCTAACAGAACGCTTTAATTAGGCTTCTAAGGTCTAAGACTAAGTAATGAGGCCTTAGGTTTAGTCCTAAGGTTAGACCTGAGGTATAAGCTTTAAGTTTAGACTTAAAGAGGGTCTGGGTTTGCAATGATGCAGCATTATTGTTTTAAGGGGTACTTTGACAGACGATGAAGCTAAAGTAGGTTAATTTTTATTTTCTGTGAACATTTTTTTTCTGTTAGCAATTTGGGTTCAGCAATAAACTTATCTTACTTATTATAATTTTACACGTTGGATCATTTAAAGATATTTTAAAACTGTAAATGGTTATATCATTGACTTATACATCCATAGTCAATGAAATGATTCTGTACTTTCATCATTTAGGTACACTTTTGCTACCAATCTGCATAAACACTGACATTTCAACCGGTTTCCGGTAAAAAGTAAACGTCCTGTCTTTCAGCAGTTTCTGAAGTTGTGACACTTTGTCAATCACTTTGTTTAATTTGCTTTGAATTAAACTGTTTAAGTAAAATATTTTCGTGTATAAATATAGTGTAAGTAGTTTTATTTTATTCCTGATTCATTTATTTATTTCACTGAGAAAAAAATGACACCAACCAGTGAGAACAAGATTGTGCCCATTGTAGGCGATGGAAATTGCCTGTTCCGTGCAGTTTCTTATTCAAAGTTTTGGAATCAAGACCACCATAAACTTATAAGAAGTAAAGTTGTGTGCTACATATTGATTCACTGGTATTTTAATGTTGGGGATACTTCCTATATAGTACCAATGAATAACGCGCAAAAATTATTACCATAATCTAATGTCCCTAGAGGGTGAATAATGCAGTCATGCAGAACTGCACGTAATCCTATCTGTATTAATATCCCAGAAAAGTAGATTATGAGTATAAAATATTAGTTAATTTCACTGATGGCTGAAACCATTTTTTCTTTTTGAAATTTGATGAAAGAAAAATACTTGGAAGAAAACAGCAGTTTAAAAAGGACATTCATGCATACTTCGCACCAACTGCCTTGCGCTCCAACCACCACGAAAATGGAGCCGTGTCCGTCGAGTATCGACGGGCAACAACTAGTCTATTCTTAAAACTATTGAGGTTTGAACTGTTGTCAATATTGGGTGGAAGCAAACTGCAAATACTTATTATCTATGTAAAAAGGCTGCTTTTCAAACAAACTGTTTCAAACACCATGGCAAAACGTGAAAAAAATCGAATGTTAGTCACGGAAAACCACGGAATGTTGGTCATGGTGAAAAAACCATGGTCACGGATTATTTTTCGCACCTTCTTTGAACAATTGTGGTTTCGTTATATTTTTTTCTAAACTTCTCCTTCAGGCAATTTTCGTATTTGTATTCGTTTAAAGCCAGTAAAAGTATGATCGAGCCTGGAAATAATTTTGGAAAGCTGGAAATCGTTTTAATCTTTCCGTTTTACATTCAGATAAATAAATTTGAGGTTGGTCCCATTTTTCCTAGTATGCTTTCGACCTGGGACCACAAAAATACAGAGCTTTCCAAGAATTTTTACCGGGCACGACACATTTTTTATCTAATTTTTACTGGCCTTTTACTTGTTAAAAATCTGTTATTATTTTTTGCCCATTTTACGTAATTAAATTTTTTGCTACGTACTTTTACTAGCCATGTTTGTATATTTATTTATTAGTTTGAATGTGAATGTTGTCTCCAGGGGAATCCACAGGGATTGTCCACACAAAATACAGGGTGATTAATTAACGCAACCCATTTTTAAGATCGAATAATGTACACTGTAAATATGAAATGAGTATTGTTTAGTTAATCTTTACATTTTATACAACCTATTGTTTAAGGGTGATCACATTTAGTTTGCATTATATGTTCAAACAATCCGCCATTGGTATTTGTACAAAGTTGTGCTCTCCATCAAATTCTTGAACACGTGTTACAAGGTACGTCTTTGAATTTCTTGCATTGCATTTGTTATGTTTGTTTTGAGGTGCTGAATATACTGTGAATTGTTTTTGTAGGCCTTATTATTTATGTATCCCCAGAGAAAATTATATCGTGAGGTCAAATCCGGGGATCTTGGGGGGAATAACCCTTCACTGATGAAATAAAGTTTTGGGTTGCATTAAAAAAAACACCCTGTACTTTTTGCTCTAATATAGTCTATACCTGTAACAGCCTTAGGGACCTTCAATTTAATGACTATTATATGTTGTAATATTTTTTCATTCTCTGTGTAACAACTTAATTGCTGAACAGAAATAAATGCTGTTAAAAAATCTAATCTCAATTATAAACCGATACAGTCTGTAGCGAAGAGCGAAGTATTCACCAGTTAAGGCTTGGGTGTAAGTGGTGGAGGTGCGACGCGACGCAAGGGAAAATCTTAAGTGTAATTAAAAATGAAAAATTTTCACAGCAACTTAAACATTTTCCGAACTGTATTCATAACCTAGTAGAATTTCACCATTGAAAACTATTCTTCACTTGGTTTCTATGAAAACATTTGTGAACAAAAGTACTAATCAGATATCAAGTAGGTATTCAGATTGGACCAGGAGTTGGACTACGTAGCAGTCCTGTCATGATTTCAAATTCCAAATCTGAATACGTAATTTGTACTGAATTTTTTCCCTCTATTTTTTATATATTTTTTATGTAATACTGGTTTAACTATGTTCCAGGTAGTCCATTTGCCAGACAAAAGAATCAAGAATTCCAAGACCCGAAATATCGTAAAACTTGGAAATTATTGCAGACATGTGTGAAAATGCATGTCTGCCATAATTTCTGAAGAAAAAACCCTTACGATCACCACGAATGACTTTCTAGCAAGTTTGGAAACAAAGGTATTTTTAAACCAGTGACGGAACTACACGTACTGTCGCCCGGGGCAAAATTGGCGTTTGGCGCCCCCCTCCACCCCCCTCCCCCGGCACCAAATACAAAAAATATATATAATATTTCCAAATATTTCCAATGTGTCTTTGATGAAATGGATAAGCAATTATCTCGAATATTATGATTTACGTTATGTCCGTAATACAACCGATTTTCGGAGACCACCGATTTTCGCAGGCCAGCCTAACCAAGGAGCATTCCATAATATAACCGAGAAATTTGCCAGCCGCTGTAAAACCAATACAAGACGTCTACCAAATTTCACATTTGGATCACCCGGCTTTTTTCTGACCTGCTTTCCTGACTTTTTCAAAACAATAATCCCAACCAGTGAAATCGGCCATGTTGCCTCCTAAAACAAATACTTTAGCTCAATATATGTAAAGTAAAATCATTGCCTTTGAATGTATAACTTATACATTCAAAGTCAATGGTAAAATACAATATTATTTGACGGCCATAATACGACCGAGAGATTTAACAGCCGCGAGATGTCAACAATATTTAACAGCTGCAATGAGACCAAGAGATTTGCTGGCCACAAAGACACTTAACGATTTTCTGGCCGTAATATGATCGAGGCCGTGGTATAAACAACCGCGATATGACAACCGCGATGCGACCGAAAGCTGTAGGCCTAACGGCCATGAAAAAGGCCACCGCTTGTCCGCCGTCGCTTTGTCCGCAAAACGTCCGAGGGATTTTCTGGACATCAAACACCGAAAATGTTACTGCCCTGAAAATAGGGATAGGCTTGACGGCCGCGATGCGAAAGAGATTGCCCCCGTACTTGCTTGACGCCGCTGGCGCCCTCTACTGGCTGGTGCCCGGGGCAGGTGTCCCCGCTGCCCCCCTTGGATCCAACACTGTTTAAACTAAGTAGTTGTATCAATCCGAGGTATTCCACAAGGTAGGCTAATTCAAGGTATTCTAAAAAAAATTCACTACTATCCTGTACGTTTGTTTATTCTAGTAGAATCGCAAATACATGAGCGAGTTTTCTTCAGAGCTCTTATACTTAACTGCATTTTCCATGGCATTATTCAAAAGTATGGTAATGAATTCACATTTATAAACATAATGTTAATACTCCATGCAACCTTCATCCCCTCACCGAAATAGAACGTCTCTCGTCATAAAGACTTTGTGTATTCCGTGGCTGCAGTTTGCAGACATAAGCAGTTATGATTGCATTGTTTACGTTTTCGGGCTTTATTCCGGTACCAACATGGCAAGCCATAAGTTTCAATGTAATTTTTTTTAATTGTTAGTATTGACTGTTTTTGTAAGAGTTTTGGATAAGCTACATAGAATAGGTTTCTGAGCAAGTGATCACTTATTTACAGCATTTAAGGAAATCCTCGAAACCGTTTTGGAGATCATTGAGCAATTAATATATCAAGCAACCGTGCGAAAAACAATAAAAAAGTAGGTTATTGAATCAACTGGGTGGTTTATAAAGTTCTTGCAAAAGTTGTTAACCTTTTTATTAACTTAAAAAAGGCCATTAGAGCTATACGAGGTACAGTCAAAAAGTTCCCGGAATGAATTTTTGTAGACTTTTAGCGCGATCGCCAGCGGGAAATTCGCCTTGCAGTAGTTGGTACGACTCCTGGGGAGGGCATATCGGTAATGTGGGTATAGCTGACTTGCCGTAGTGCAGCATTGGAAAGCGCTTTCTGTGTACCTGCAAGTCCAAAATGTCGAATTTGTTTGTTAAGCGAACAAATTCGATGCATGTTCAAATGATCATGAAGGATGGTGTGAACACTTCCATGTGATAAATTTACCTGAAATTCAATTTTATCGATCGTTAATTTCCGAGTTTCACGCACAACTTGTCGTACTCGCTCAATGTTTTCGTCATTAACTGATGTTTGAACGTCGTCCACTACGAGGGTCATCCTCAATGCTTTCACGGCCTTCACGGAACCATTTGTGACACTCATAAAATTGACTTTTCTTCATCGCCTCTTCTACATTAGCTTGAATTAACAACTCAAGAGTCTCACTATGTGATTTTTAAGTTAAATACAGAACTTAATGTTCGCGCGCTGGTCATGAAATACCATTTTTCAAAATTCGACAATGTAGACTTACAGGAACACAAAAAGGGCTTTCCAGTGCTGCACTACGGCAAGTCAGCTATACCCCCACTACCGATTTGCCCTCCCCAGGAGTCGTACCAACTAATGTAAGTCGAATTTCCTTCTGGTGATCGCGCTAAATGTCTACAAAAATTCGTTCCGGGAACTTTTTGACTGTACCTCGTATGTAGATTAGTAGGGTATATTTAGGACTTTCGGACCTAGGGCTGAAAGTTAGCTGATCGTTTGTTAGCGTGAAACATCGAATAAAAATCACATACGGTAACTGTATTGGCATTCAATAGGTTTAAGCGAAAGGCTAGTGGCGATCATATGATTTTCAATGCTGGCTTAGCAACCATGAGAGAGAAGTTGTATCATCAAAGATGCTTATTATCTCAAAATCTCGTGTTCAGGTGTTTAAAATAAATATTCAGATTTTAAATGTCACATAAAGTTTATTACATTGTGAGTGTGGTGAAAAGTAGTGTTCGCACCTCGGCCGAAAAGGTATTGCAGCTCTCGATCGAGCCCACAAAACCTCATTTTCGGCCCTAAGTGCAAAATAATCTATTAAATTAAACAGAATTTTAATACTGGCCTTGAATCTTCAATTGATCATAGTTAATTATGTTTATGTAAAGCGATCTGTTGGTTGGGGGTTTTAATGAGGTGTCTGGAACGATAACATAAAATGGAGTAGGTGAGATCATGATTACAGTTTTGCAAAGAAGTCTTTGTCTTTCTATTTTTTTGAATTTCAAATTTTATAAAAGCGTCTGAGTTTAGCTCCTAAATTAGTTATTCAATCCAAAATCCAACAACTTGAACAATTAATTAAGTTTTTAAACATTTTGTTAGCTATGAGCACTGAGCAGGTCACCAACGTTCGCCTTTCCAGCTTTTTAAAACAAGCTGACTTCCATATCACTCACAAATCATTTACCTATGACCGACATAATGTGTTAATATTTTTAATAGTTGTTATGGATTACCTGCATGATTTAACTTCAGTTTTTTACGCATTTGAAATGTGATATTTATTTAGAAACTTCGAAAAAACTTAACTTCGCCTTAAACTGCCAAAACAAGAGACGCCCGTGTATTCACTGCAGCTCGGAAATTGTAGGCGCTTTCGACCAACGAAATATTATGCCTTTGAGTAAACTGAGTTAACTAATAATGATGTCTTTCCAAACCAATTTGAAAACGCCCTTTTTTATTCAATGTTTAGGTTCAATAATAAGTTTAACAAAATTTGTTGTCTTAAAGTATAGCCTTTTGATCTCATTTAATTTATGAGAAGAGTCGTTCAATTACTTATTTTCAAAATGTAATCAAAGATTTGCTATTTTTTACATGGAAAACATCAAACAAGCCCACCCTCTCGTCTTTGCCAAACTGTTTCGATGATTATTTTCTTAGCTATATTCAGTAATTAATACATTTAAAAAATAAAATTATTTAAAGTCAGAAAAAATAACTAACTTAAACCGCTGCGAAAACAGCTGTTTTCCTTTAATGCTTTGCGTGCTAAAGAAGCTTTTTACCGCCCCAGGAAGAAAACGAATCAGATTCTGTCGAAGACGTCAGCTTTTCGTTATTTAATGAATTAAGTTTTGGAAACACATAGGCCTATTCGCTTCCTTAAAGTCCCCTCGGGTTCCGCCCTGTGGGCTTCTTATGTTCATGTTTTATGCCAATTTAATGGTTTTTGACAGTTTGTATTTGGTTTTCATAGAAACCATTGTTTCTTTTTCATTCTAAATCCGTGCGAAGAACGGGTAGAACAGCTAGTCTATATACTATTATAAAGAAGGGGTGGTTTCTGTATGTATGTATGTATGTATGTATGTATGTATGTATGTATGTATGTATGTATGTATGTATGTATGTATGTATGTATGTATGTATGTACCAAGTAAACTCGAAAAATACTGAACCGACTGGTTTGAAATTTTACACAGAGTAGATCTTGAACCCGGGAAACACATAGGCCTATTCACTTTCTTAAAACCCCCTCGGGCTACGCCCTGTGGGCTTCTAACGTTCATGTTTTATGCCAATTTATTGGTTTTTGACAGTCACAGCCTGTTCTTTTGTCCTATGCTTAATATGAGGTGACCAAAAACATATTCTGGCTCTTAAGAAGGGGTGAAAACATAGAATTATAATATTATGATCGATTTTTCTCGGTTATTTAATGAATTAAGTTTTGTTTATTTAGGATTTTTTATGTTGTTTATCTATCTATATATCTATCTATACTATTATAAAGAAGAGGTGGTTTCTGTATGTATGTATGTATGTATGTATGTATGTATGTATGTACCAAGTGAACTCGAAAAATACTGAACCGTCTGGGTTGAAATTTCACACAGAGGTAGATCTTGAACCCGGGAAACACATAGGCCTATTCGCTTCCTTAAAGTCCCCTCGGGTTCCGCCCTGTGGGCTTCTTATGTTCATGTTTTATGCCAATTTAATGGTTTTTGACAGTTTTTATTTGGTTTTCATAGAAACCATTGTTTCTTTTTCATTCTAAATCCGTGCGAAGAACGGGTAGAACAGCTAGTCTATATACTATTATAAAGAAGGGGTGGTTTCTGGATATCCGTGTGAACCGTGTTCACACCCGTTCTTATCCGTGTGAAGAACGGGTAGAACAGATAGTACTATTATAAAGAAGAGGTGGTTTCTATATGTATGTATGTTTGTATGTATGTGTGTATGTATGTATGTAATTTCTATTTAATGTGTATGTATTTGTGTATGTATGTATCTATGTATGTATGTATGTATTTATGTATGTACCAAGTGAACTCGAAAAATACTGAACCGTCTGGGTTGAAATTTCACGCAGAGGTAGATTTTGAACCCAGGAAACACAAAGGCCTATTCACTTTCTTAAAATCCCCTCGGGCTCCGCCCCGTGGGCTTCTTACGTTTTAGTTTTATACCAATTTATTGGTTTTTGACAGCTTTTATTTGGTTTCCATCCATTGTTTCTTTTTTATTTTAAATACGTGCGAAGAACGGGCAGAACAGCTAGTATTTAATATTTTCAAGAATTTTTATTAATTTATTACATATTTTTTTTAATTTTCTGATAAAGTTATTATAAGAGAAAACGTCACAGCCTGTTCTTTTGTCCTATGCTTAATATGAGGTGACCAAAAACATATTCTGGCTCTTAAGAAGGGGTGAAAACATAGAATTATAATATTATGATCGATTTTTCTCGGTTTATTAATTATTTTTCTTTAATTTTGTTTAGGTTTAGCCTAAATTATGGTTTTCTACTCCATGAAACCACGAAAAATCTTGCCAAACTCAACGGCTTGTGCGTATATCTTTTTGAGGATTACTGGTATTATTCGGATGATACAGTTGACATATCGGAATATAATTTCTGTTCGTATAAGCTTTTAACCTAGTGAACGAAATTTAGCTAAAGCCTTGCTAAGCCCCCAAACGCATTTTGTGGAATTAAATTAAGAGGGAAATCTCGTTTATCAAATATTCAATGGGCGCGTTCAGCCGCACTGCACTGGTCAGTGGCCGGGCCAGCGACATGGACATCGCCGGTTAGTCGGGAGACGGACAACAGGACCGCAACGTACCATTACAATTTGAATCCGAGGGTAATAAATCTTACAGAACCTTTGACCAGGACGAAATAAAGTGTCGTTCACTTATTATTGGTAGGTATATTACTCATCGGTGAGTGCAGATGAACGAGCCCAACAAAAACTATTAACTTTAAAAAATAATATTTAATATAATAAATTTGATTTAGACAATACCTTAAGCAAAAAGGTTTATCAAGAACTGATTATTATTATAGAGCTATTTATAAATTTAATGACGGCCATCTTAATGGTGAATGGGGATGTTCTACATTCATTTTTGGTTTTTTGGACAAAAATACTTCTACTGTTAATTTCTAATATACACGCCAAATGGCTGGGCTGGGCTGTAGCAAAAGGTGCAAGATTTTTACGCTAACCACACGTACTATAGAGGTAATTTACATCGAATTGACGTTTCGATATGAAAAGTGTCATTCATTAAACGTCACAAAAGTCCCATTTCGAAGCTTTCCATACGCTAGTACTTCCTGAGTAAAACATTATCTTGATCGATATACTATTGAAAAAAAATTTTAAAATTTGTCCCTCCTGAGACCTGGGGCTTAACTCATCACTTTTATATACCTGGCGACGCGACGTGACGGTTTGCTTTCGCTGAGGTGTACAGTTATTTAGTATAGCGGTATCGTTTCGAAAATGTAATATCAGAATAAATCGAGAAACGCCAAACAACCTTTAGGCCAGTTTCACACTATCCGATTTTTGTCGGTGCGACAAAAAGTCGGGTGTCGGAATAACCATCCGACACGAAACTAAGCGCACCCATTCACATTATCCGACAAAAAGTCCGACTAGTTAATTTCACATTTTCACATTATCCGGAACACCGGGTCCGACTAAAGTTTAATTTACTTGATCAGTCGTACATGTTCCTTACGTTTATGTATTTTTTGTTGAATTTGAAATGTTCTAGTGCATCATATAATTTCTATGAAGCTGTAAGTTACAGATGTTTTGAGAAAATCAACTTGTAATTTGAATCTTTGTAATTCATGAAAAAGGCGTTATTATGTCAATTACTAGATACCGCACAGCTTATCTATGAAATAACCGAAATATGAAACCGTTAAATATACCTATTTAAGTTATTTTTATATTATAAGAAGTCATAGGTAAAATTAAATGTAAACAATGTTTAAGTGTAGACCAATGAGGTTTATGTTAGATTTTTTGGCTTAAAAACAATGTTAAATTGTAAAAAAGCGAGTGAAATCAAAATCTCATATTATCTATTCATTTACCTTAAAATGTTCAATACAATTATCCCACAATACGGGTCTAAATTCAATCTATGCGGTTAAAGAATCATTGTCAATTTCTGTCATCGTTGTTATTTTTGAGCTCAATTATTTTTCGAGTATAGTTTGATAGACCAACAAACAACGTTTAAAAACTATAAAAATACAAACGACAAAAAGATATAAAACAATTACTAATCAGTCAGATGATCTAAACTTGTTAATGCATGAGGAATATGAAAAAATAGCAGTCGGAAGTATCTGTCGGACAGTGTGAAAACGGCCATTTGGTCATATGTTCCACTGCTACCAAATATGACGGATGAATTCAATCTGGCGTCGGACAAGCCAGTGGTACCATCCGACTGCCGCCGGGCGTCGGACCGACAAAAAGTCGTTGTCGGATAATGTGAAAGGCTCAATACATTTCTTTGTTTCATCAAAACTTCTCCGACTTCCGACTTTTTGTCGGACCGACAAAAATCGGATAATGTGAAACTGGCCTTAGTAGTTCCCAAGAAATAGTTCAAAGGTATCGTACATTTTTAATGGAAATATGAAAACATATAACTTAATAACTGTAGTAACGATACGCCCACTTTGATTGCAGATTGTAAACGAGAATGGTTTTATCATTGCTGCATGGTATTAAAAATTAGAGCTAGTTTTTTTGTTGTTTAAGTGATTAAAAAGGCTAACCTAATCCTAAGTATAGTAGTCTTTGTAAAATGTAGTAGGTTGCACTTCCTTACAACACCATAAAAACAATGCGATCAATTGCATGGATATAGTTTGTAAAGTTGCTAAAGTGTAATGTAGTAAGCCGAGTTTTGCATTTCAATTGGTACATTTTTAAGATAATATTGCTGGGAAGTGAGAATTAATACCCATAGCCCATACAGCAAATCTTAACTGCAAATCTAATCTACAGTTATATTATGAAATTCTCCAGTTTAATATTTCCATATTTCATAATTCCAAGTTGTTTTCATCGGTAGTGATAGAGGCTGAGCGTTAATTACATTTGCATAATAGCCTTCCAGGAATTGCTTTGATCAGCACCAATTGAATGGGGTCAGTAAAGTATTTGACATGGCAACAGCACGTGCACTCGTGCAGTTCACCGCACGCCGCACGCCGTCCCACATTGTCGCATTCAGCCTCCACACCCGTCAGACAGGTTTCGAACCCTCGCCCCACTACCGACTGACTACAGACACACCGTCACTGTGTAGTGATGCGACGCGGCGCGACGTGGAAGGTATATGTGTGTCGCGCATCGCACTCGCACTTTACTCTCGCCAAAGACGTACGTGACGTTTACGTAATATCAGTGTGATAAACGCCGCAATGGACGGAAGTTATCAGCTGTTTTGATGCCACGAGGCTAGCGACCTCAGCTTCAGCACACAGCGCACAGTGTGGTTTCCCTGAGTTGTCAGTGGTGAGTTCTCTGTTTATTTTTCTGCGATATTTTTATATCTTCGTTAGTCTTAGATTATTTCTTCTCGCACTGAGTTTTTATAACCAAGCAAATTGCCAAAACAAGGAACGTA
Source organism: Flexamia atlantica (assembly GCA_035578135.1). Lineage (NCBI taxonomy): Eukaryota > Metazoa > Arthropoda > Insecta > Hemiptera > Cicadellidae > Flexamia > Flexamia atlantica. Next base: position 90,731,517 of record JAQJVK010000001.1, read on the forward strand.
GCTTATGGGATCACATAAGGAAACAATCACCATTTTACGAATGTTGTCATAAAATACGATATTTATTTACTTTGGCATGAACGTTACGTTACATTAGGATTAGGATAAAGATTGAACGACAGTCACATTATTGATTTTGACTTCAGCTTATTACCAGATAATAACAATATCATAACTCATACATATTTATTTTGGTGGAGTTATATACGTAATTAATATATTGAACTTAATCGATATCTTGTTACCGATTGAATAAGTCGTGATGGTTCCGTATTTTTTCAGTAAATCGGTAAAAATTATCAATAAAAAAGTCAAAATCTATTTATTTGATAAAGAAAGGGTTGTTTTTAGTCAAACATCAATAATTCGAACTAAAATACTATATTATAATTAAAATATTCTATACTTCATAAATTGTTTAGATTTCTGGCTACTTCACCGAACAATTTAAGATAAGAACAATTAATTTACTCTGAATCAGAAGTTAAAAAAACAACAACATGCATCTCATTTTCCATTTTGTGTTCTTCTATTGGCATCAATTAATTCTTGCTGTTGTACAATTCATGTTAATATTCTTATTTCCTGAGCTGGCGAAAATTTTTGAAAATTTTAAGGGAAAATTAAAACTTTACGGGCAGAATTTACTTTTGCGTTTGGAACTATAGCGTTTAAGTATAATCCTACAAATATTTTAAGTTTGAAAGTTTGTCACTTTAATTGTTTGCCATATTATGTAAGTCAGCTGAAACAACGTCTCCATTTTTGTTAAGCTAAATACCAACTGCTTCATTTTAACAAATCTAAATTTTTTTAACAAAAATATTATAAGCATATTTTACATGTTCATATTAACCAATGTAAATAGAATCTTACTATGAAATTATCTTCCTATCAATTTGAACGTGGGCGAAGCCACGGGTAAGATGGGGATGAACGGCTTGGGTAACAATGTAAAACTTGCAAACGGTCTCAAAACAATATGGCGCGTGTTTATAACCGATCCCGAAAGGCAAATTTATTTTTTCTCCACCTGCTAAGTGTCATACTCCTTGTAATGAGTGAGTAAAATAATATTTTGTCTCCCGGCGGGAGTAAAGTGATTACTCCTGCCGGGAGACAAAGTAAACCCGTAAGAATAAGATTGAAATCAATAATTCAAAAATCGAGCGCCTTTTAAATTTCTACGCATACGTGCAAATATTTTGAGGTTCAACAGATTGCAGGCGCTAACAGCTGATTTAATGGCAGGCAAGAGGCAAGAGTAACACAAAAACAATATTGATAACAAATCAGCTGTAAGAACGTCTACGAATTAAGCGTGTAAGAATGTTGCAACAATCAGCCAATCGCTGGTGCATGAATGGTTGCAGGCAATAATTGCAGTTCGAAACGAAATGGATATTGTTTGCTAATTACTAAATTAATGAAATAGATGTTTAATGACCAATCATTAAACAGCCCAAGCTTTTATTATTGCAGGTGGGGGAAAAATGTTGTGTGTATTTCAAGAGTAAAGCACATTGTCTCTGTCTCCCTCGTGAAAATTGTCGCCCTCGCATGCTCGGGTGCCAATATTTTCACTCGTGAGAAAATTTTATACTTTACTCACTCAACACACAAATAACTTTTGTGAAACAAACAAACGACCATGACCACGGCGACGTATAAGTGTAAACATTGTTTTAAACGATCGAGCGAATACCGATCGCGGGTAAGCACCGGAAATCACTTTACGAAAGGCGCGAAAAGCAACAATCGCGTGTAGGCTACTTTCGGATGTGACGATAGGCTGTAAAATGAGCTTTTGATTGTCGCGTCAATTCCATTTCTAAAATAATTCAGGATTTTATTTAATTCCACATCCCCCCTGAAAATGTAATTGTTTTCATGGATAATTGAAGGAAGAGTTATATATAATTCAATGTAAGCAGTTAACAAAAATAATAAAATTCCAGAGATTTGTAAATGAGTTGTTAAATCTGCGAGTCATTTGTTAATTTAGGAACCACCCAGTTTTATCATACCTGTTGCAGAAAACCTGCATAATCAATCCCCATGTTATTCTTAAGGAGCATAGAAAAACATATCATATATCGTTAAGTATGAATTGAAATATTTTTTCTTCGCATTTGAAATTTGCTGAGTATGCAGGTCTGCTGCAACGGGGGTATTTAAAATTACATTTTCTTACCAACAGCTAAATTTTCCTCAAGCTAGTGAGCACTCTAGTTTGAGATAAACTTTTAATAATTCAGGGAATATAGAGCGGAGTCAATTGCTAAGTAACTGATTCAACAATGTAATTACAATAATTATCAACCATTATGACAAAGTCTTACTACCACAATTGTATATTATCACCTTTAAGCTTTAATATAGTGATTATATCAAATGGAAATTGATTGAACAACTAATAGTTTTAAATATTGACGTTTCGGGATAAGATTTGCTCTAAAATAAAGCTATACTAGAGATCGTCAGTGGTCGAAAATTGCACCAATTTTTAAATCGAGAAATAGTGTCAGCTAATTTTGAAAATTATCTCTCTGACACCAATGTGTTTCTAAATATATTTCATATAGGACACATTTTCCAAGTAAATACATAATTTAACTAAACGAGAACCAAAAGCAAAAGAGAAAGATTTAATCTTTGAATAATTTTTTTACCTTATCTCTGGCGTATTTTTATGGCATGGCTTATATTCTGGATTAGTATTTAGTGTTTTATTAAAAATCCACGTTTATTTCAATACGTTTATTTTAATTTTTTACCAAAGTTTTCTCCCTCCTTCCCTCCATTCATTCCTTTCCTCAATCCTTACTTCCCTTCCTTCCTACCCTCTTATCTCGTTTTCCCCCTTTTCTCCTTCATTATCTTCTTAACACCTCCGCTCCCTTCTTTCTACCCTTTTGACTTTTTTCCTTCCTTTCCTCTCATCACCATCACTAAAATCCAGAACTAAAATACAGAAAAACAGCATACATTTTCACCCACTTTTTGCTCTCATATAACGTGTTTCTATGTCTAATCTTTACTCAATGAAAAGTAGCATGTGAGCAAGGCCACACTTGAGCTATTATGACGACAAATGCATAGTTCTGTTTTTGTTTTTCCATCTCCAACATGACAAATCTTAAAACCAATGTAAATTTTTCTGAAATTTTAAATTCAATTTTCTGTATGTCTAAGAGACTAATATAAATTTTAATGGGGTTGTGCACATCTACGAGAAAATACGCTATCGATGTGCATAGATTTTTGATACGTTGAACACAGGCTGAGAAAAAGGGATTTCAAAAATAATGCTTATCTATTAATATATCGATAGATAACATGGTAACAGGCAGACATTTCACATCAATGACATAACACATCCTTACTTAGCAATTAACTTCTTGCTTGAATAATTACCTCTCTGGTGTACTTTTTTACACATTTAGAATCTTAGTAGCGGTATAACCTGCTTAGAATATGTTTCGACTTATAACTTAGTTATTTTCCAGACTTTGAAGAAAATCCTCAAAGCTGCTTTCGAGGTAATTAATTGTGCAAATTAACAAGCAAACATTGCCCATAAATATAAAAGTGTAAGATTTTTAAATGTTTCTGGTCTTCTAATGTTTTCTTGTGTTATAAAACACCCAAAACGAATATTACTCAGATTTTGATCTTGGTAATTATCATATCTTGTGAGGAATCCCACAATTTTGGTGAAAATGATTTTTTTCAAGCCATACCATTTTTTTTATTTAATTTTTCAAACTCTAGCCTTTAGCTTGCCGTGTCATAAATCAATAGATAGATCAATAAATAGGTCTAGTCTGGTGTAAAGTTGATGTTAAAATGGCAATAACACACCCAGCATCCGATCCAATAAACATAAGACGCTTTCAGTGAAGAAAGAAGGAAAGTGGAAAACAGGCCCTTTTCACACGAAGAGGTTTTGATGCGACTCATGTCGTATGACAGTATGTTGTTCGATTTGTATTTGTGTGTAACTTTATGGGTGCTTTCACAAGACGCAGTAGCGCAATGCAACTTCATATATTCACAAGCTAAACTGAGACGGCAGTGGGTCGCACGACTACTTGTCGTACGACACGAGCCGCATAAAAACCGTCTTATGTGAAAGGGGCCTTAAATTAATTATAAATTATTACATTAATTGTTAATCATAAGTAAAATGAATAATAAAGACATGAACTAGGTCTCTCAAATAAAATTTTTTCTGCTTGTTGCTTAGGCAACAGCACCACCCTCATGGGAGCCATGGTGTTATGACGACTTTTCAACAAACTTTAATGAAGGCCAAAATGTGAAAAGCATTGTTATAAACCTCTTTAGTATTGTTATATTAGCTCTTTAGATTAAATAAACCAATTTGGAATTGCCACCAGGTAACTTTATGCCTTGTTTGGTTATATTCAAGTCATTCAGAGGCTATATATCATCAGTAATTTAATTTCTTGCTTAGATTTGTAAATTAGACTTGAATTTATTCTTGATATCTGAGATGAAGAGAGTTGTATAGCTGAGATGAGAATGCAAGGATCATTTATTTCATTGTTATACAAGTAAAATGTTACTATTGACTGAATTTAGACTTAGTTAAAATAAAATATTGTTAAAACTTTAAACCCACACTCACAACAATTTTATTCTTTGCAGTAGTAAAATAATTACACAATTACACTGCAAGCCTGTTGTATATTTATATACAATTTCAACCTATATTATTTGATTTTTATTTAAACTAATTTGTCTTTTATCTCTAGGGGAGAGGATGGCCCTGCCTCGAGTGAACATCGACGAGCCCCGCTGGGACCAGAGCTCCTACTGGGGCCGCGCCAAGTACTTCTTCACAACCACCAACCCCCTCAACATCCTCTGCTCAGCCGCTGAACTAGATCGGGCTAAATCTATTGTCGATAGATACAGGTAACTTAGCAAAAATATTAGGGGTATTTACAACAAGTAGCTCAATTTGGCATTAAAGCAAAATTATTACACATTGAAGAAATTAAAATCCAACTTTTTGTCTAACATTATTAGCAATATCTCTAGATTCAAATTTGGTCTAGGGAACACAGTTTGTTTCGTTGTTAAACCCTGTAGTAATACCTTTAATAAATTTAATCCCTGTTTCGAACAGGTACTGAAATCAGCTCTGTTTCAGCACTGGCTGTGTATTGCAACCGGAATATGAGTGAAGAATGAGTGTAGGATGATAGTGGCATGGTCTTGTAATCTTATTACTGACTAAGGTCAAATGTTGCTTGGACGGGACTGTTAAGTCAAGTCAAAAACTCTTTATTCATTTACATTCAATTTGTACATGAATACATTATAAAAATTAATTAAAACATAATAATATAACTACTAAAAAATACAATTTTTATATTGAAAATACCCGCGTTGCAGCAGACCTGCATACTCAGTGTTTCCTGTACTCAATGTTAAAGGGTGCAAATTTAAATGCTTTGAGTTCTGCACATTTAACATGGGCGTTATATGGGAAAATGGAGTTTTTTGTTTATTACTAAAAAACTACTTAAAATAGAAGGGTAGTATAAATTGAAAAGTTGTAGGTTTTTGCAAGACCTTTAAAATTATATCTTATTTAACATATGTTGCCATTTAATTTTTTTTTGCAGTGCTACCAACATTTACAAAAAGTAAAATGTTTAAAAAATTATTTTTTTTTATTCTAATGTTGACATCTTGCATATCAAATTGAAGCTGAGTTTACAAGGATTAAGATATTTCAAACAGAACGGAAAACCCTTCTGTAGTTCTCGAAATACAGGGTATTCTGTAAAGACCAATATTTTTCACAAAAACGGCCGCCATTTTGAAAATAATAGAGATGATTGAGTTCTGTTTTCACCAAATTGTTTGTCTTGCTTAGAGCTTTAAAACGATGTATAATATGACATATGTTTACATTTAAAAATTCCGAGATTCGAACCCTTGACCCCCGGTTTTTGGAACACCCTGTATTTTAAAAAGGTTAAAAATATTTTTACGTTGTTCCTTGGGTATGATATAGTGAGGAAATGTTTTGTTTCATCTTTGTATGTATGAGAAGACTCACCCTGTGTATTGTTTATTGCAGAATTTGCAATTAAGTTGGTAAATATCATTTTTTGTATTGCAGTCGATGTCTCCCTTTATCTTATATTTCTTTTTTGTTGTGCTGCTATCAAACTGAGTGTCCTCCTTAATTAATTTGCAGGTTCCGCTCCGTAATTTAGATATAAATATATTTATAGGTTAAAGTTAATATATTTATAAAAATGAACGAATGGTGTTTTTGGCATCTGGTGACCTCAAAACAAAAAGTTATGATTGTCTCGGGCTTAAGTCTTACCATGAGACCTACAGTAACAGCTTCTTCCTTATAGGGGAAATTCGCTAAAAGGTTGTAAATCTTAAAATATTATGTCTTATTGGGTTTAAAATCGTCGTGATTACAGGGAGAGGCCTATCAAGTATTTTTTTGGAAATGTATTGTAAAGTATTGGAATGCCATCCTTATTGTATCATGGAGTATCGTCACCCATAGAGTATCGTGAAACAAATTTATTATTTCTCAAACTTCTTTTTCTACAGTTATTTAATGTCATCACCGCTGTATCTGTGGTGTTACAGAGCAGGACAGCCACTGGAGGGCCACACCCTGGAGGATGTCTACAGAGCCAAGGAGCTGGTGGACTCTGCCTTCCACCCAGACACTGGGGAGAAGATGGTTGTCATTGGCCGCATGTCTGCTCAGGTGCCCATGAACATGGTCATCACCGGCTGCATGGTCACCTTTTACAAGTATTAAATATATTTATATTTTTCATTATTTGTTTATGTATTTTGTTGCTCTATCAAATATGTTGTGCTGGTAGTAGAGATCAGATTAACAAATGCAAACATTGGCCAAAGGCAAATATTGGCCAAGGCCTATGTGCTTAAAATATTCTAATTTTTGAGAAAATAGTTTATTAAAGTCTTGGGAAAAAGAGTATTCTACAACCTGCAGCATATGATTAGTGAGTTGGTATTGTATATTGTGTAAATTTTTGGTATTGGGCATTACGGCTGCCTGGCTTGTCTTTTACAACCACCAGCTTTAACTCATGCAAATGTTACTGACTATTACATCTCTTGAGTTAAAATGTGCTGCTTAGGCTACATTCATCATATACATACATGTTAATTTCCTTTCTTGGGTTTAAAAAGTAACAAAACCATTCGTTTAAGTTATGAAGATGACCATGGATAATTTATTTGTATGAAAATTTAAAACAAAATTCAACTAATGGTTTTTTGTAAAAAAATTATTAAGAAAATTTAAAACTTCTAGTGATACCCAATAGAGTTGTCCTGCAGGTCGACCCCGGCAGTGGTGTTCTGGCAGTGGGTCAACCAGTCCTTCAACGCTCTGGTCAACTACACCAACAGGAGCGGCAAGACACCCATCTCATTAGAGTAGGTACAATAAATATGTGTGTTTGCTCTTCTTTGAATTTGCACTTTTCGTAAATTATCCTATAAAGATTTTTAATCTATAATAATGCCTTAAAACAAATTTGCTATCATACAATTTTTACTCAATCTCTGTTTGAACAGCTTGCAATTGATACAGTATAAATTTTGAAATCGTTGCACTTTGTTCATTTTAAATGAAATGTTGGTTCTTAATTATAAACGGCCATTCGAAATCTCAACTTTTTAATTTAGACCGCTATAAAATTCCACCCCAAGGGTTATCTTACAAGATAACACAAAACACTTCCTTATGACCAATTTCAAAATAACTGACATATACATAGAAGATGTCTTGAAAAAATTAAAATGATTGTGAAATTGCTCAGAGGCGTACTTTTGAGAATGGGGGGATCAGGGAGATACATACCCCCAATGAATATTTAATTTGTAAAATAATGTTAACCTCGTCAAAATGAACTCTCATCTTTTGCTGAAAAGAAAAAGAAAAAGAAATATAAGTTTAATATAGCAGAACCCCTCATATCTGGCCTCAAAATCAATGGTCCTTGGTTTATCTGGCCACTTCTCAGAAGCCAATATCAATAAACGGTATCAGGAAACTGACACATACTTTCTCCCTTCAAGTCATTTAAAACCAGAAAACATATTTAGTGAAATAAAACAAATTAACAATTAATTATCACACAAATATATACCAAATGTTATCAAAATCGGTTATAGTAAATAACAGAGATATCGGTTTTTAAATATTTGCCATAAGAATAACATTAGACAACGTACTGCGTTACCGCCAAACTAAAATATCAATTATCTCCACAACCAGTTGACGTAAACTAATGATTCAAAATACTGGATTATTTAGTTTTTCAAGTCGAATTTAATGGTTGCAAGTATATTTTCTTTAGAGGTCACATATTTTGTGAAATTTGAAAAATATCAATTTTTTAACACTTAAACCCACATAACTTCTGAACCTGAATTTTTACAGACATGTGGGTGGTGTCATTTTGTTTGTCATCTTAAGCACTAAAAACCATGAAATTTTTATCAAAATCGTTAGAGCCGTTTTTGAGAAATTTGGATTTTTGTCATTTTTTATGGGTTTTTATGGGGTAAATACCCTTAAAAATAAAAAATTTAATAAAATGAAAAATACGCCTGGAGATACCACGGCTTTATACCTACATGCCAAATTTCATGAAAATCGGACCCCTGGTGTCGTCTCTAGCTTTGTTTACATCCACAAGACACACATACATCCATACACACACACACACACACACACACGCACACGCACACGCACACGCACACGCACACGCACACGCACACGCACACGCACACGCACACGCACACGCACACGCACACGCACACGCACACGCACACGCACACGCACACGCACACGCACACGCACACGCACACGCACACGCACGCGCACGCGCACGCACACGCACCCACGCGCACGCGCGCACGCGCACGCGCACGCGCACGCGCACGCGCACACGCACACGCACACGCACACGCACACGCACACGCACACGCACACGCACACGCACCCACACGCACGCGCACGCGCACACGCACGCGCACGCGCACGCACACGCACGCACACGCACACGCACACGCACACGCACACGCACACGCACACGCACACGCACACGCACACGCACACGCACACACACACGCACACACACACACACACACACACACACACACACACACAGACACAGACAGACAGACACTACACCAAAAACCACTTTTTTGGATTCAGGGAGCACTATAACGAATATATCCACTAACAACTCAAATTCGAAAATTTTGACGAAAACAATACTTTCTCCATATACTATGTATAGGGGGGAGAAAGTAAAAACAAATATCCTATAGTTTACAGATACGTATAGGCGTTCTCTGTTCACTCTAATCCAGAATCTCTCTGTTCAAGTTTGTGTGTAAATTTCCCAGCAAGTAAAACAGTCAAATAGTTGTTTCTTTACTATCCAGTCCAGGGGCCCTATTTTTGAAACGGTTGAGAATTGAGTAGTGAGTCACTCGTCAAGTCACCTGTCAGCTGATGGTAGCATTGTTTAAACCACCTGTTGGATGTTAATGTTTCAGACAATATATCTGTCAAATTAGAAAGCCAAATGTAAACTTTGACCAATTTAAGGAATAACCTCATTTTTCGTGGCCTTAACAAGACCTGTCTTGGTATATTTATAGGTCAATTTAGTTGTAAGGCATTTTTAAAACAGTTCAAAGGCTATCCGAATACATTTAAATATTAGTATCAAAAAGTAAACATAACCTAATTGGAAAGGCTTTCCATGATTACTATTATTACTTCCCCCAAAAGAGAAGAGGAAGAAGCTTGTTTCCTGTCAACTCACACGGCTTTACTCAGCAGCCTATTGCTTGGTGAGTAAAAATGGTTGGACTGGTGAAATACTCAATGTATATGATATCTGTATAAAAATTATGAATTTTTAAGAAATGCCTATTGAAATGATATACACAGATATTGTAGGGCTTAATTCACCAAGTTAGTTAGGAATATTTTTATTTTTAATTGTGAGTTCATTTTATATTTAGAAACAAATAACTTGAGGGATGAATGACTCACTCAATCCCCAGCTCACCCTTTTCAAAAGCAGGGTTTAAGTTGTCTTTTTATTTTTTCAAGTGTTTAAGTGATATTTTGTATTGGTTTTACAAACATGATTATTATTTTTATACTCCAAAAATAATACTTAGTCACTACTCTGAACATTATTCATTATATACATATTATTGTCATCATAAGTTTGTTTATCTAGCCAAATTAAATGTTTTCTGGCCAAGGCTCAATCCCATGGTTGCCTGATATGAGGGATTATACTTGTAAACGACCATAAAACAACTCCGGGTGTAGTTGAACATGGAGCTAAAGTGAACGCTGAACAGGAGAAGTGTGACATTCCAAATGACACAAACAGCCATAAAATAACCTTGAGAATACTGATGACAGAAAAATTGTAGTTCTAATTTTTAAAAATTGAGTGAGGGTGTACCTCCCGGAGCCCCGACCAACTCTAGCTAAGAGACATTCTATACCTCTAGACCAGTGACGTATCTACACTTTCTGTCGCCCAGGGCAAAATCGGAGTTTGGCGCCCCCCCCCCCCACCACCAAACACAAGAAATATATTATATTTTTAGTCATTAATGTTTTGGAAGAGCAATTATTTCGTACATCATAATATGATTTTATCTAATGGTTCTTATGATTTTTTATAACCGATGTTCATAGGCTACGATACAGCCAAACTAAGATCTGTTATTGCCATAATATGACCGAGAAATTTGCCAGCCGCTGTAAAACCAAAGCAATGTGTCTACCATATTTCACATATGAAACTTCCGACTTCTTTTCTGACCTTTCCCAAATACTGTATTTCAAATCAATCCCCGAACAGCGAAATCGGCCATGTTGCCTTCTAAAACGATTACTTGCGCCCAATCTAAGTAAAGTCAAATACAATATTATTTTACGGCCGCAATGCGACCGAGAGATTTTCGGTCGCGATATGTCCCAACATAATTAACAGCCGCAATGAGACCAAGAGATTTGCTGGTCAAAGAAAAATAGCGATTTTTTACGGCCGAAATACGACCGAGAGATTTGCCGGCCGTGGTGTATACGAACGCGATTTGATAGCACCGATGCGACCGCGGAAGGTGAAACCGGCCGTGACAAAGGGCAAGCAGTAGTTGCAGTGCTACACATATTTGCCAGCCGTGGTCTAAACGACAGATTTTTCGGCCGCAATGTGGTCAATAAATATGACGACCTCGAAAATGGCGAAATACTTGTCGGCAGTGAAACAACAAAGGAAGGTGCCTGCCACCAACTACTGATTATCTGTTCAAGATACGGCCAATAGATGTGACGGCCGCGATAAGAGCGAGAGACTTGTCGTCCATAATGCGATCAAGAGATCTGCCGGCCGCAAAACAAGCAGGCGATTTTCCGACCACTAAATGAGCGAAACAAGCGAGCGGTTTTCTTGCCTTCAAACGACGATAAATGTGACGGTCACGAAAACAGAGACAGGTTTGACGTCCGCGATACGACAGAGATTTTCCGGCAGTGATATGCTACTGAGAGATTTGCCAGCTGCGAAACGAAAAATATCACTTTAAATTAATTTTTTTCAATTTTTACCTAACTGGAGCCAGCCAGGTGGGGTGCCGCTGGCGCCCCCTACTGGCCGGCGCCCGGGGCACGTGCCCCCGCTGCCCCCCCCTAGATCCGTCACTGCTCTAGACTGCCAGTGTAGTCCCCCCACTTGACAATCTTCTCCACTGTTATGGCCAAGTATATACAATAGAATAGATCATATATTTTTTTAAAGTGTGGTGTGTTTTGAACCTATCATCAATAAATTCGCCGAAGATATTTATGTTTTAATCACACTATTAATGAGATTCAGTCCAAAAAATACATCTAAAATAGAAACTATGTACAAACCAAGGGTGGCCAACAGGTGGTGGATGATTAAGCTATTGCAATTACATACAATTCAGTACAACTGCTTCTATATTATATCAAAGAATAATATTCATGCAAATATAATTCTTGATTGATCTTTTTTCACAAAACTCGTGAAATCATTTAATGATGTGTGAGTGACGAGTGATGTTGCCAGACAGCTGGGGAAGTCGTACGTGTTGGCGACGGGAGGAGCGCTGGCCACGGCTCTCAGCCTCAACAAGCTCGCCCAGGTATGTTGGAGTTGGTCTCCACCTCAGAGTGGTGGCTCATAAACAAACGAGGAACTTTAACTCCCAAGAAAACTATCAAATTATAATCCAAATTATCATTTGCCATAGAGTTTGTTGTTGTTATTAGTTATTATAACTAGAACACTATTTAAGGCCCTATTATAACTGCTTCATGAAATTACCAACTTAAACAATTACAGTCAACTGTAAAGATTTGTTATGCTTCTTTTAAATATTTCTTAGTAATAAAATGTAGAGTAGAACCTCGGTTACAAGACATTTAGTAGCATTAAAAACTCGGTAAAACGACTACTTTTCAAATCCCCTTGGTATTGTCATACAGGGCCGTAACGACCACAGGGGCAACAGGGGCGGTGCCCCGGGGCCCCCGAGGTTAGGGGCCCCAAACGAGGTGTAAAAACGTGATGAACAACTTACAAATATCGGTAATAATGTGGTTGTTTTGACATCAAAATGTTTATGAAGTAATTATTTTAAATCTTTAATGTATACTAGTGGCTTGTAGGGGCATAAGCCCCTAATAAGGGAAAATTTTAATTAAAACAATTCTTATTTCATATAGTAAGATCTACCTTTATAAACTGGCTTTTAGATCTACCATATGATAATATCTAGAACATGGTTTAAAATAAAATAACAATATCATATGTTTTATGTAAACAAAGCAGCTCCCAATGCTTTTTAAATGGCAGATATTTTATGTTATTTCTCATTTTCTAGTAAGCTTCAAGAAAATTCAGTATTTTTCCCGCCATCACGGAATAGAGACCTTTAATTTGAGCCCTCTCCCATCTTTCTACGACTTGCCAAGCGCCCACAATTTTGACGCAAAGAAACGCCTTACGAAATTAAATATATGATTTGTTATTCTGCCATTAGTATTTAAACATATTTAAACTTTAATAAATAAGTAAATAATAAAATCTGGTAATATTTTTATGTTTTGAAAATACTATGCATGAATTTCCTTAGAATCCTGATTTCCTTAGAATCCAGCTTTTAAATTTAAGTGTGGACCTCCGAAGTAAATATTTAATTACTCTGCGAAAAACCTCCTATTTTAGGGGGGCCCCTCTCACAGGTGTTGCCCTGGGGCCCCCAAATTTATCGTTACGGCCCTGTTGTCATACCACTCAATGTTAAATTAACCTCTATGACAGTTTTCATTCAAACATCCTTATTAATATACCTTTTTCCTAACTCACATCATAGCTATGAACCTCTATAGCACAACGTTTTCTAGGAATCAACATCGATGAAGTGACTCCGAACTTCTTATTGCACAGTTCTCATGATTTTATGGGCAATGGTTCTCATAGTGAGTGAATCACCAGCATGGATATTTTGGGGTTAACAACAAAAACGTCCATTTAGATACGTCCCAACTTGGAAACCCCGATCCCCTTTCCCAACCTCGTCAGACATCTTTGACAAATGCCAGATCAGTAGTACATTTGTTTTCAAAATAAATGGGCCTTTAGTGATGGCATTGATACTTTTGTAAATGAGTTTACAGTAGACTCCCTCTTATTGAGACTCCTTTTAACCGGACTACTCTCAGAGGAAGTAACAGCTCTCTTTTTAACAAGGCAATTTTCACCAAAACATCGGTTTTACCGGATGTGATCGGCAGGAAATGGAAAATATTGCATCGATGAATCATGTGGGAAAATATTTGGGACCAGTCATTGACATGTCTAAATAATATGCTCTCTTCAATTTAAGTAAAATGCGTTAGTTGTCGAGTGATTGAGGAACAATATCGACGATTCCCTTAAGAAATATTCAGTGGACAAATTATTGTAAGATATCAAATTTTTTATTTTTGGATTTAATAATTAATTTTAGGGAATTTCAGTTTAACTGGGAAAACCGTTATCCGTTATCCGTCTATTGTGTTAGTGTTTTCTAAATAGAGCAATAACTGAAAAACTGTTGATTTTAAATGCAAATGTGATTAAAATGGTTGAAGAATATCTGACAAAAAGTAAATTGGATATATTAGTGAGAATTGCAGATTCTGTAAACAACACTATACATGATTTTAAGACATCATATATATAATTTCATAAGGCGATTCTTTGCATCAAAATTGTGGACGTCTGGCAAGTCGTAGAAAGATGGAAGAGGGCTCAAATTAAAGGTTTTTATTACATGATGGCGGGAAAAATAATTAAGTTGCTTGAAATTCACCAGAAAACGAGAAAGAACGTAAAATATCTGCCATTTAAAAAGCATTGGGATCCAAAAACGTCTGCTTTGTTTACATAAAACGTGTGGTGCTGATGCTTGATTCAAAGCCATTTTCTAGATGTTGATATACGGGTTTTTTTCCAAAAGGCAGATAACTATGTTCAATGTACTATAACAAATCAATATTTTAACTATAAGATTTTCAGACTTTATAATTACAGGTTTGAGTATATTTTTATAATTTAAAATTATAAAGAGTTAAGTGTGTTTGTTTCGTTTACTTTATAACGATACCGATTTAATGGTAAATGATCGAAATTTTTGCGCCAAAATTGTGGGCGTTTGGCAAGTCACAGGATAATGGGAGAGGGCTCAAATAGAAGGTCTTGATGCCAGGCACTCGGGAAAAATACAGAAATTTCTCAAAGTTTATCAGAAAATAAGACTTAATGTTAAATATCTGCCATTTAAAAATCATTGTAATCTAAAAACGTCTGCTTTGTATACATTAAAACATGTGTTGCTTATACTTGATTTAAAACCACATATGCTAGATGTTAATATATGGTTTATTTCAAATCCAGCAAAATAGGTTGAATGTACTATAACAATGACGGTTTTTTACTTTTAAATTTTCTGTTTTGACGTTAATCTTAAGCAAGAGGAATTAAATACGACTCATCATGTAGTAGTAGATGATGCTGATTTAAAGCAAAGTGATTTGTAACATTTACACAATCGATTAAGTGCAGGCTATAGGTACAGATAAGACTTCATTCATCATTTTTAAGGACCAGGTCTACCAGTTTATGTGCGGTCGGAAATGCTCATACTTTTGACCGAGGAACAACAGAGTGTGCACTAACAGCTATTGAGTGCAACATCAGCTTTAAATTTGATCCTACCAAAAAGATCCACCTTTAAATTTGGCCTATCAAAAGTATACTTTAATCTTGAATCCACTCACACAAAGCAGTATTTACACACGGGCAAACATGAAAAAGTGTTGAGCGTATGGTAAAATCCTCAATATTAACCATTTACCAACTAACTTTTCTGATTTTATCCTTATTTATTAGCGTATTGGGTGAATTATAGCCTCAATCGGAGATTTCCATAATAATTACCCTTTAACTGTCCAATATGCTCTTTTGAACCAGGTGGAGGCTACACACGACATTTGTTTGCATTTTTGTGTTAAATGTCACGACTTTCTTTGGAAAATAAATTAAGGGCTGCAGTCTGTGGTTAACCTTAAGAATTTCTTCAAATCATGTCAATATGCTTAGTTGTAAACAATGTTAAGTGAGTACGTTTTTAGAACGACGGATAGCGCCTCTGTTCCAAAAAATTCAGCCTTTTACTATACTGAAGTAATGCCCTTCCTTAACATTCTGATACGAACTGGCAAATGTCAAAACATCTTTAACATTACACTTTAATCGTTTAATTCCGTCAAACTGTTACCGAGTTGTGAGTGTGGAGGAAATATCCAGCATTTGCATTTTATTTTTAGGGGCTTTTGCCCCTACAGGCAAAAGCCCCTATTTTCCTCCTCTATTTTCCTTATAGTTCTTCCTCTATTTTCGTTCATGATTCATAAGCCAATCAATTGTAACTTATTAGCAGGAAAAGAAGAACACTAACTAACTATACTGGTGACCAATGTTTTATCGAGAGCTGCTCTACACTGTACTTATCATAAAGGGGTTTTAGAGGTTTTAGTAACCTTGTTACACGACTGTTAGCCAAAACAACCTTGATATTACAACCCTCAGTAAGAAGATACCCTCCATAAGAAGACTGTTTTCCGAATCCCCTTGAGAGTCGGTCTTGTCAAAGTTCTACTGTATTTGGCTCTCTCTTAAGTCAAAAGAGAAAAATTGCATCTCAATATTTACCTACTTTGGTTTATAAAATTTATTAAATCAGTCTTATGAACACGAAATAACAATAGTACTTCCTATCAACATAATGTGTTTTCTTTTACCACTTGTTGATATGTTCCAAGTAAAATGTCAATTAAACATATTTTTGAGGATTCTGAACCCCATTTTTTTTATTTTTGGTGCTGAAACCCCAGTAGCAAAAACCGTTGGCAAATCGTTGGCCCAAACGTTACCATCCACGGTTGGCCAACGGTATGAATTGGCACTCTGACTTACGGTTGACCAACATTCCAGTTTATCGTTGGGCCAACGGTCTCTTATGGTTGGCCAACCCACAATTTGCCAAGTGCACAACTTGCACAATTTTTTGCAAGTAAACCGTAAAAGTTATTAAAAAAATTTAATAAACTGATAAATCAACAAATAATAGTTTTTTACACCAGGTTTTCATGAACAAAAAATATCATGCTTCCATCGAGGTTCACACCCGGGACCCTCGCATTACCAATCACACGCTTTAACCCACACGGCCAAATTGCCTCATGGATGAGAATGTGCAGCCTAGGATGTAATCGATCAGGAGCGCTTTTTACCTTTGTACTTAGAGTTTCAAAGCTTTTAAGTTGCAGCACTCTGGTAATTTTATAATGGGCAGCATTTGGTAATTAAATAATTGCTGTTGTATTTAAAATACCTTTGATATTTTACTTAACACTTAAATACTAAAAAGACCCAATTATGACCTTTTTTTTGGACGACCATAAAACACCATTGGCCCAACGTTGGCAAATTGTTAAAATTTTCACCAACAGGAAAACACGACGGATATTTTAAAATGCTGTATAGTTAATATATTAAACACTTAAATACCCAACGATATCTTACTTTGTTGGGCCAACGACAATAAAACACCGTTGGCCCAACACTGGCAAATTGTTAACATTTTCACCAACAGACCGGAAAACAAGTTGGATATTTTAAATTAACATAGTTGTTACATTTAACACTTAAATAAAAAAGGCCCAACAATTTTGTACTTTGTTGGGCTGTCGACCATAAAACACCGTTGGCCCGATGTTGGCATATCGTTAACACTTTCACCAACCGGAAAACATGTTGGATGTTTTGAAATTAATATATGGTTGTTATATTTAATACTTAAATACAACAAAGGCCCAACAATGTTTTACTTTGTTGGGCCAACAAACATAAAAACCGATGGCACAACGTTGGCAAATCGTTAAAATTGTCACCCACCATTCCCCAACCATGCCGACCATTCCCCAACATTAGGCCAACGGTGTGTGCTATTGGGGAAGTCATGTTTGATTATAAATCTAATTTAAAATACACTTTATTGATCTTTTCACTGTCACAAACATTGTAACTGCATTATACAAATCCGTCAGCAGTCCTGGCAACACTACAAAACTATAATCACTTAATACCATATACCTCCATTCAACAGTGTTGCCATTTATTCTTAATTTATCATTATCTCTAGATTACTGTGTTGTAATATAACCTTTTTATAACAGTCCTGCAAGGTTTAAACATGAAAATAATTTTGATCAACATACTAATTTCAATCAGATTTTTAAAACTAAACCATGAGGTAGTTTGGAATGCTTCATTGCCACTCCCTCTGTTACAGAAAGCTCCGCCACTGATGGGTCGACTAGTTCCCTTCGCCGCTGTGGCTGCCGCTAACTGTATCAACATTCCATTAATGCGCTATCGGTCAGTTACCTTTAACTTGAAATTGCATAATTTATTTTGGCAGCAAATGATTTTTAAAAGATTATACTTCTAAATGTCCAAACAAATTGTCAGTTTAGTTCATTATTAGGTACAAAATGTATAATGATTTTTCAAGTAACTATTTATGTTCAACTTGAGGGTATTTGGTATTTTAAGAGTAAACACTGCTCATTGGGTTTGAATTAACTTGTTATACATGCTGCAGTTATTAATGACCGTTTAAGCAAATCTAGTTTCTTCATTTCCTTTATTTGAAAGATGAATATGATAGTAAAGATTCAAGCTTTTTCAAGGCCACTTATAAAATGCAGTTCTACAAAGCCAAAACTGTTACAGTTCCTCCATTTTATCTTGAGCTATGTTCTACTTTGTTTCCGGAACTGTCGACATTGTTTAATCCTAATGAATTGGGACTATATATAATGTAAAAATTAATTTCAACATCAACCATTTTGGTTAACAAACCTCAATAAACATACAAAACCTCCGGTTGTACATAAATGGACAACTGTTATATAATGTTAACATATCAAGCTAGTGCAACTTCAGAGATCAGCTGTGGTATTCTGTTGACTTTTACTCCAGTCGGATGAACTGCACTTAAATGCACATGTCTTCATATGCCAGAGAGCTGGAGAATGGAGTGCCAGTGTATGATGCTAACAACAACCATCTTGGTGACTCCAAAGTCGCAGCAAAGATCGGCATTGCAGCCGTTGTCTTCAGCCGCATCACCATGTGTGCTCCAGGCATGGGTTAGTACCATTGCTTATCCTTCTCTTGGAGAGAAAGTTCTATATTTATGAATTCAATCAAAATTTTCTTTTGTATAACATTTCTTATTGCCAAAAAATGTATTCTTATTACTTGCTTATTAAACTTTAAAACCCTGAAGAATAATCTTATTTATTTGTACTCTAAGAGAATTAACTGCTTCTATGAAATATGTTAATTTATTAAAATCATTGTGTTAAAATAAAAAATTTTAAAATATACCGTAACAATCTCAAGTATTTTTTTAACAGAACAGGTTTGAAACTATTGTCATTTATCAGTAGCGTTTATTGACCATATACCTTGACTAAGTATAATGTTTTTGCAGTGTTCACTCCAGTGGTAATGAATTCGTTGGAGCGGAGGGGGTTGCTCCGCAAAATTCCTTGGGCAAATGCTCCACTTCAGCTGATTCTTTGTGGATTCTTTCTTACCTTTGCAACTCCAATGTGCTGTGCCCTCTTCCCTCAGAAGTCTCCCATACAAGTCAGCAAGCTTGAGAAACCACTGCAGGTATGATTGTTTGATTTATAAGGTGAAATCTATCTATCATCTATCAATATATATAAAATAGAAGAGGTGGTTTGTCTGTTTGTTTGTTGTCTTGAACCGATGCCTCACATGGGCCTATTCACTTTTTTAAAATCTCTTGGGCTTCACCTCGTAAGCTCTTATATGTATATATATAACTAAATATATAAAACTATATATGTATATTTAATTTGTACTATTTTTTTTGGACTATTATCGTTTTTCTTATAGTTGTAGTTGTAGGTTTCTATGGGAATAATTGTTATTTTCCAGTTTAACCGTGCTAAGGACAAGTACAGCAGCTAATTTTCAATACGTCAGAAGGTTTAGTAGGACCTTGATAGTTCAACATTAAGCGGACTTTTGGGGTGTCAAAGTATCACAACTTTTAAATATAAGATAAGGACATTAAAAATTCTGATTTTACTTATTATAATTTGCCCAGATTTATTAAATATTATAGAGTTAAACAATTGTACTGTAAAACATTGATAGTTCAACACTGTATAGTTCGCCAAAGGCTCATACTGGGTAAACGTCAAGGTGCAACCCTGACAAGTCACTACCTAGCCATAGCAACAGAGAGTCACCTCATTAAAGTATACAAATATCGTTATGGTGCCATTCCATGAAGTCGCCACCTATCTAGCTGGAGGTGGCGGGTTGTCGTTAGCATACACGTCTGATCGCCACCTCGCAGGCTTGTGTCAAGGCGCCACCCTGATAAATCACCACCCCGCTCTGATTTCATCTTTGTAAATAATGAGGAATAGGCACAACCTTCCTCCACCTGACAAATCAATAATTTGTCCAAACTTGTAAAATGATAAGAAATTAATGTTATGGAACCATTGTTTTAAATAGATTTATTGCACATCTTTGACGCTGAAGGAAATCATAAAAATATAAATGTACATTTTATCTCAAACCAATTTAATAATTTTAAATTTTGTTAAATATATATTTTACTAGAGTTTTTACAAATTCCATTAATCATTGAAACTCGTTAAAACCACTACCAATTACTAATAACACACTTTGATACTTAATAACCTCTTGTAAATGGAATAAATATTCTATAAATTATATGTAAAATCATCTGCATAGGTATAATAGTAAAATTATGATGGTCAACTTCAACTTCATTGAACAGAAAAAAATGTGGATTACAACAAAATAAAGAATATTATTATTGTATAAATATTATTTTTTATTTTAAAAGGTAGGTAGTGGTGAGATCTGACAGAATAGCTCATTTACGGGGTGGCCTCCACTCTACTCTGAGCGATTTAACATCAGCGCACACGACAGATTGCCACCAGTCATGACCATCCCTATGTAACCACCAGTATGTAATCACCCTATCAAATCGCCACCTCTTCAAAAGGTGGCGATCAGACGAGGCCGACACTGACAACCTGCCACCTCAAAACCGGCTGAAAAGGTGGCGATCTGTCGGTATGGCAACTTGTCGTGTTGGTACCTCGATCCATCCTCCTCACTCCTCATACTCAATAAACAATAAAACATAACAAAATATTAAGTCTATGATATTTATTGGGACCTATATTACAATAAACGTTGATTTTGGTTTATCTATTTCATATATTTAGGAAATTCATACATTCAACCTAACCTTTTTAATGCTTCTAAAAATTTGAAATTCCATATACTCCCTATACTTTGATTTTTTTAAATCCTTCGATACCCCTCAAATCCACTGGGTGTCGAACTATTGAGAGTCACTGCTCGACTAATTTGTTAGCTTTCATTGTTACATGGATTCCAGAAAAAAATTTGCTTGACCAAATATTTTTTTATCTTGATTGATTTTGAGAGCACATTTTAGTATGAAGCCAAAGTATCAAGATATCGAGTGTCGAACTAACTATCAACGTTCTACTGTACTTCCCTTCTCCCCCAAGATTATTACTGAATTTTTTTATAAAGTCTGAGATTTGAATTATTATCTGATCATCACTAATTTAAAATTTAAGATTAAAACGTACACAATATGGTAAAATACTAATCAAGCAATGGTATAGACAGTTATAAAAATATTATAAAAATCTAAAAATTTAAAGCAGTTAAAATAATTTATAATATCTTAAAAAATACTTTTAAAAACTTTTGGTTTGCAGGAAAAGGCTCAAGAGTTGGATCCATCACCTACAGTTGCTTACTACAATAAAGGTTTATAGTTCATCACTTGAGATGAGAAGGTCATAAAAAATCTAGTCACTGCTCTTTGCTTGATACTCCCTGACAACTATGATGTTGAGATGAATAAGAAACTTCCTTAAGTTTGACTGAAATCATGCCAAGATCAACTAATTTTAAAATTAATCAAATATCAACATTCAGAGCTATTTTTAAGTAAAGAATTGGAAGAACTGGAATTTTTACTAGTTTAGTGTCCAGTCATTAAGATTAGTAAATTTAAAACAACTAATACTCATTTCCTCTGCTGATCTGTGTAAGTACCTACGCTCTAATACTGAATTTCAGAATTATTTTGTGAATTTTGTAAATTACTGTAAATGGAAAAACAACAATTTCTTTGCATATGATCTAATTAAGTCCTCAACCAGATTCCCAGTAATTTTGTTGATTTTAACCAGTAAAAAACAAAAAATATATAATGTTTGCTCGTTTGATTCTGAATAAAAACCTATAAACCTAGATTAGGTTTTAATCTAGAAAAGGTTGTTGCCTATGTTAATGAGCTATTCATTTAGTTAGCCTACCCTACTCAACTTGATTTTGATTATCTATGTTCAAAGAGAACTGTAGATCTTTTTTGTAAATAAAATGAACAAAAGTTATTCAAATTGTAATTGCTTATCTTGTTTTTCTACCTTATATTTGTAAAAAAAGTAGTTTTAATACATTTGGGATCTTTCAGAGTTTTGAAAACTACCAATGATTGAGTCATAAGGCACTTGCTAAAAATATATTTGTTTTCATCTAGAAAAGGTTGTTGCCTATGTTAATGAACTATTCATTTAGTTAGCCTACCCTACTCAACTTGATTTTGATTATCTATGTTCAAAGAGAACTGTAGATCTTGAACTGTAGATAAAATGAACAAAAGTTATTCAAATTGTAATTGCTTATCTTGTTTTTCTACTTATATTTGTAAAAAAAGTAGTTTTAATACATTTGGGATCTTTCAGAGTTTTGAAAACTACCAATGATTGAGTCATAAGGCACTTGCTAAAAATATTTATTTTTCATCATCGAATATAAAAAAAAAAACAGTAATATTATAAATGTAATAAAAAAACTATATCACAGAGAAGTGAAATCTCAAAGCAAGACATTAAACCTCTAATGTCATCCTAACTCAGTTCTGTTGGGCTTACTGGATTGACAAAAAAGTCTTTATCATGACTTAGGCACAGTCCTGAATCACCAACATGAAGCGGCAAGATATCTTTTGATGGCTGCTAATGAAGGGTTTACTGGGCCTTATATTAGTCTTGATCACAAGAGGTGCTCGGTTTCCTGGTACCTGTCTTGTATTCTTTCAAGGATCTCTGCAGTCGTGACAATTCAGTCGTATAATGAACAGGACTGAGGTGCCTACCATTTCTACCAAAACGACAATAGCTTGACACTCTTCCCAAGAGCTACTGCCGTCTTGGTGATAAGAGGTTCAATCATATGGTAAGCCGGACAATCTACCTCCGCAATGAGATGCTCAAACATTCTTATCTTCTGCTTCACATTCCAAACTTCAACAGTCATCTTGTTACTGGAGAGGTAAGGTCGGGCGCTGACTGCTATGAAGTATGGCGGTATTGTGACAACTTTGTACACAGAGTAGAAATACAGCAGAAGGCTGTCCAAGTGGTTGTGAATGTTAATGACTTTGACACTCTCTCTGCTTGGCTGGACCATGTAGGGGTCCATGATCTGATACTGGAGACCAGAGTTGGGACCGAAGAATATTCTTGTATTTGTATCTAATATGTGGACCAGATTTCCTGAGTGAACACTGTAAATATGCAATTGATGGAGGAGATGTGAAGTCGCAACTAAACCTCCGGAAATTTCACACCAATCGACTTTGCCAGAAATGGTTATGTTGAAATTGGTAAAAGCTCTGAACTTTAGGCTGTAAACTACGAGTTTGGAAATGTATTTGTCATATAAATATAGAGAACATAACAGCATTCTTGTTTTTGTATCAGAACTTAAATATGCGCTGCAAGAGCGAGTTCTTAATCTGTTCTGTAGGGCTCTAGACATATTTTCTTGAGCGAACTTTGTTTCAGTGTTGATATTCCAAATATGTAAGAAGTCCTCTTTCATGTCATCAATGTAAGAGCAATAACCGATAAGTAGGTTATCCATTACAAATATAAAATGGCCTTTTGAGAACGTGGAGCGTAATCTGTCACGGACAGTGGTGAAGTCTTCGTCATCAGCAAAGTTTACATAAAGGGAGTCTGAATCCGTGTAAAAAAATTTGCTGCTCGGAGCAAAACCTGTGGAGGGTAGTTTAAGGTGAAATACCTGTACCAAATAATAAAAGTCAACAATAATCAGCTTCTCACCGACAATTTCAAGATAGCTAGGAGCCGCCGTAATGTTCCCAACTGTAGCATGAAGCTGAGGAACACCTTGAACATTCCACACCTCGGTTCGATCGCCTAAATTAACTACCAGCCAGTGAACTCCACCTCTGTCCATCCCGAGTGTGCAGTTGACAACAGGGGAAGGAAACGTCATCTTCTGTGTGAGATTGCGTCCTTTGCTCCAGTTGCGGAAGAGGTGAGCTCGTCGCATCAAGTGGACTCGCCAGGGACATAGTGGCTCCAGCGTGTTGACACTCGAGGGCTCTGTGAACCGAGGTTCCACCAGGCCTGAGGTGCGCTGGAGGTAGCCCGTGATGTCAGCGTCACAATGCCTGCGCCAGAATAGGTCCAGATTGAACGCCTCTCGCCAGCGGACACTCACAGCAGAGCAGGCGGAGAGATCCTGGGCCGACAGGTAACTGGCCAGCACCTCCAGCACTTCCAGGGGGAACTGGGACAGGTCCAGGGCTGACGGCTGCATGCTGCCCCCCGCGTCTGCAACCACAAGTCAGTGAGCTCATCTACACTCTGCACATGCACAAAGTTCAAATACTTAATAAGTTCAGTTTTAAAGTGTAAGTTTGAATCCAGATTATGAGAATGAAGGTTTAGGCTCAGAATGGGGGATCTAGAAGGGATTGCCCCAACCACCCCCTCCCCCCTCAACAATTAATTGACTAACTAAAAATACAGTCTGCCAGATTTTAAAACGAATTAAGTCAGTAAATTAAGTACTTGCTGTGTTTAAAAAGGTTATTTAGTATTGGAAATACATGGTGACCACTGCGGACCTCGATATTAAGTCTTGCCAAAACACCCGTCAATTAACAAAATTGATTAGAATTTCATGATAGGTTTTATTTATTTATTTTCTACAAAAATCTTTAGTAAACAACACTATTAAGTGGTAAAAAGGAAAAATCCATAATAATTCATAACAGACAATTCAACAAAAACTCCTAATATAAAATAATATAACAGTGGGCAATGAATGTTTTGGTCAAATATAAAATTGAAATTATTAAAATCTAACAAAACTATAACATTGACATACTTACATTACAATCCAGGACAGTATATACTTCAAATAAAAGAACTTTATAAGAAGCAAAGAATAAACAGATGAAAGAAAAACACTAGGGAAGCCTACTGTACAGAATTTAAATATAAATACTAATGAATGGATAAAGAAAAAACAGTACTGTGAAATGTTGGGAGACTTTTGAACTTAGATGAAACCATGGTGTTAAGAAAAAAGAAATGTGTGTGCACAGTCAGCTGGGATGACGTAGTTGGGCTCAAGAAATTAGCGGACCTGGCGGTATGATGGCAGAACTGAGACCGTACACATAAATATTTAGATTGAGTTGTATTGACTGATTTGTATTTTAATCATCGTAAGCGCTAGTTGCTTGAGCCCAACAAGCTATGTTGCTTGCTATGTCTCACAAGCTAACCCTGCACACACCTTTCTTTTTCCTTACGCTGTGGATAACACAAACAATTCTATACTCAATTCCACATTCACCCTTCAGGACAGTTTTTAAGGGACAATGCAATTCTATTACCTATGTTGGGTATACTTGTTTACTAATATATTCCAAAACATACTAAAAAATCATCAGCTGATTATAACAAAATATGACTAGTACAGTTCGCGCATTATATCTCCGGCCATGGCCACTACGCTACTATCTGTGTCATGTGAATATTTTTAACATACAATGTTGGTAAACACAACATTTGACAAGCAGCGGTGCTTTAGAAAATGTTTTCAGAAAAATACCCCCTCTCCTTGCACACCTTACAATCAGCTGAGTCAGCCATAGCCAAAGATATAATGCCCGAACAGTATATCTTAAATTGTCATTTGAAATTCATGGAAATTCCATATAGAAAGGTGAATGTGGAACCGAGTGTAGCAGTTAGGCGCAAATCGAACAACATGCAAAACAAACAAAAGACTTCAAATCAGTTATATAACAGTGACATTGATAATCTCAATTCATTTGAAAAAGTTGATAAAAAAAAGAATAAAAGAAAGAAACATGAAATTTGTTCAATAATAAATTAAGTGGTGATCTTACAGTAAAGGAACCTTTAAAAATATTTATGTATGCCTAATTGTTCTCTGAGTTTATCAGATTTTGAGATATCCTCAGAAGAAGTGGATTTCAAATTTTGCCGCCTGTACAGTGCCTACCCTTCCCCCCCCCAAAAAATAAGGACCACTAAAAAAAGTCACCCTCATCGTATGGTATTTCAATATTTCGGTGATATTTGGTATCAAGATGTAAACAATCCAAACGAACCTAATATTGACATTAATGAAATAACCGAAACAAAATATTGCTACCTGCTTCGTCATATTAGCATTTTAAAGAATAAATAAACGGTATCAGGAAACTGACACATACTTTCTCCCTTTAAGTCATTTAATACCAGAAAACATATTTAGTGAAATAAAACAAATTAACAATTAATTATCACACAAATATATACCAAATGTTATCAAAATCGGTTATAGTAAATAACGGAGATATCGGTTTTTTAATATTTTCCATAAGAATAACATTGGACAACGTACTGTGTTTACCGCAACCAGTTGACGTAGACTAATAAATCAAAATACTGGATTATTTAGTTTTTTAAGTCAAATTTAATGGTTGCAAGTATATTTTCTTTAGAAGTTACAGATTTTGTGAAATTTGAAAAATATGAATTTTTTAACACTTAAACCCCCATAACTTCTGAACCTGAATTTTTACAGACATGCGGGTGGTGTCATTTTGTTTGTCATCCTAAGCACTAAAAACCATGAAATTTTTATAAAAATCGTTAGAGCCGTTTTTGAGAAATTTGGATTTTTGTCATTTTTAATGGGTTGTTATGGGGTAAATACCCTTAAAAATAAAAAATTCATAAAAAATAAAAAATACACCTGGAGATACCACGGCTTTATACCTACATGCCAAATTTCATGAGAATCGGACCACTGGTGTCGTCCCTAGCTTTGTTTACATCCATACACACACACACACACACACACACACACACACACACACACACACACACACACACACACACACACACACACACACACACACACACACACACACACACACACACACACACACACACTCACGCAAGCCCGCACGCCCGCGCGCGCGCACACACACACACACACACACACACACATCCACACACACACACACTCACACACACACAGACAGACACCACGCCAAAAACCACTATTTTGGATTCAGGGAGCACTAAAACGAATATATCCACTAACAACTCAAATTCGAAAATTTTGACGAAAACAATACTTTCTCCATATACTATGTATAGGTGGGAGAAAGTAAAAATAAGCAAAAGTTTCCCACTGATCGCAGTTTTTTACAAGTCAAGACGACAAATAATAAGTTTGGACCATGGCAACCAGAAAAGAATACTATAAGAAAACAATCTTTTTCTTAAGTTACCGTGAGTTTGGACCAGCAATGTATTAGTAGGCATTGGCAAGCCTGTATTTGTTTCTCTCAAATTGTAAGTCATCTTGACGTTTGTCCTGATCACGTCATGCTCGGGAGCATGGCTGGCTTGACAACTCGCAAAAATGAGGGTGGTGTACCTGAATCATTTCAACTGACTGGTGAATTTGAACTACGAAAATATGTTCTATATCACAAAATGGGTTTTATTCTGTAAAGCTGTTAACCTAACATGTATGCCAATTAAAATTTAATTTAATAGCATACATATTTAATATTTAATCAAGTTTAAGAGATCGGTACAAAATAAAAAGCAATTTAACAACCACAATACCAAATCGTTCTGGTTATCATTGTTTCATCTTTCTTTCTCCATGCCCACAGAGATTGTGCATTGATTAGTACACATAGCAAGTTATCATGGTAACCATAGTTGAAGGTTCAGTTCTGCGTTTGAACACAGAACCACAGTCTTGTATGCGACAACAAGACTGCTATGTAAAAAAAATGACAAGTTGATAGCAATAGTTAAAGACAGTGACGCACTATCACACATTTCATTATACAAGACATCACACCACACATCGTCACGAGCGCTCTGGAGGCGGTTTTTTGGCGAAAGATCAAAGAATAGTCTGGTACGGTGTCTTGTACGATGTGTGATAGTGTGTCAGGGTCTATTTTGCCCCGAACGTCACTCCATACGCCGTCGCGAGCCCCACACGCGTGTTGACATTAAATTTTGCAATACCCCTAATTAACTGAATTAGCAATTGATGTTAGTGAAACATTGGAAGGTTATGCTGAGAGGTTGTAACAGGGGCGGCTCCAGGGGGGGCCATGGGGGCCATGGCCCCCCCCCCCCGAAAGCTCCGAATTTTCTTAAATTTCAAACAAGATTTTACTAAAATTCATTCTTGTGTATATGAAATTATTTTTTCACCTAATATCGGAAAAGCCGTTTCGTATACAAGATTCTCGAAGACGAAACTTTTTATTTCTATATATTTGTTACTTATGTACACTTGATTTAAGCTTGCATTTTTTGTTCAATATTTAATAGTACGAGACATTTCAAGTTGTTAGGTTGGCAGCGTGTCACGATTTGCCGCCATAATGAGGTTTGGGTTTGAAAAATATTATCATAGTCAATGATATTATTTGTGACAAAAATGAATCAATATATGCTTATTATGAAAGTAGCACTTATTTCCTGGGGACTGTTTCTAAACGATGTTGGTGAATTAATAAAATTGATTTTGTATTTGGTAATACTTATTCCGTTTCAAAAACCGTCAAGATAAAATGGAGATGGATTATAACTAGTAGTTAGTGATTAGTAGCTAGTAATTGTGAAACGCGTTTAGAAACAGCCCCCTGTGTGTATGGATTGAAATAATTTTTATTTTTACCAAGACCATCGAGTAAGTAATTGATTCGTTTGAATACTATCTGGCATTCAATACTTCGGACTATACCATACTACTGTAGTCTCAACTGAACGTACAATCATAACAAAGTTGGAGTTCATTTAGCCTGTCTTAGTCCTATTTAAAAAATTAACAAATTATTCAATCATTAAATTAGGGTCCGTTCATAAAAACGTAACGCCCCTACGGGAGGAGGGGGTGTTTCGTCAGCATTATGCACCGTTACAAAGGAAAGAGGGGGGCTTCAACCCAACGTTAAGCACCTATTAAACCTTAATAATTAATTTCATAAATTATTCCAACAAATTCAAATTATCTTCAAAGTAAAAAGTTTTGACATTTTATGAGGGGGTACAGTGTTACGTAACTTTTGAGGGGGTTAGCGCCAGCGTTACAAGTCCGTTAAAAGGGAGGAGGGGATTCTGAAAAGGCCGATTTTAGCGTTACGTAATTTATGGATGGCCCCTTAAGTACAATTTTTGACAAAGTGTTAATATCTCATAGTCAGAGGTGATAATAAACACGTATTTGGAGGGGGGGGGGGGGTGAACCAAAAAAATTAACCAAATTTTGGTCATATTTGGCCCCCCTGAGAAACTGTCCTGGAGCCGCCCCTGGGTTGTAAAAGTTTATTTTATGAGTTTTGAGTTCTTAATTATTGATATAAATATTAGTCAATCGTTCCCACCAATGTAATACATTTATTTCTCTGCTTCTGAAGAAGTGTTTGGTTATTTATCAACATTTTACCGCTCGATATATTTACAAATGAAAGCCAGTAATCCCTTGAATAATTAAAGCCCATAACATTAAACTTGTAACTTTAATAGAACTGTAGATATTAAACCTTCATTCAGGAAAAATCTTGGATAAACCAAAATTTCAGTTTTTTGGAGTCATATAACTTGCCTTAGCCTCGTCCGATTTATATGCCCTTTGCACTATATAGGGCACAAATATTTCACGGGCAAGAGTTGTAATAAGTTCATTTAATGGCTGTTTAAAAAAAAGTCGTTCAATAACGTTGTTTCTGAATATATAAACTAGCAGCCTGCAGCACTCCGTGACCTTAAATAACATAATAAACTAGGCTTTGGTTTCATGTTGGTTATTAATGGGGTTCCGAAGCGTAAAACCCCTTTCAATGAGGAAGTGTGTGGATTGTCGTGTTTTTATAGAGAAATTTATTGTGTTGCTGTAATAAAATAACCATTGGCTGAACTTCTAAGCAAAGTAATCTTTTAAAACTAAGTTATTACTTAAGGTTTGAAACTTCAATATGGATTAGAAATTCCTCACAGAATTTCTGGAGTTCAGTTATTTCACCTCCTTGTAAACGTTTAAGAATACATTTTACGCTTTGCTATTTTTATAGAACATTTTCATTTTACATAGTTAGGGGGTTAGTTTACGTGGAGCTTCATTGCTTAATGCATCTTCTTGCCTATGTTTTCAAGGTTTTTTCAAAAGTAATGAATCTGTATGGTATTTCTAGACTACATCGACACGTCAGTCTGTATTAAATTAGGTCTTAACAACTATCGGTAAGAGGTACAAACCCCTCATCGACATGAACTGATCTCTGAATAACTTTTATAAAATTGTCATTTGGCGTATAAACATATTATTCGCAGCACTCATAACGGCCAAGAAATTATATTTCTAAGTATATTCGGCTTTTTATTTCGTATCTTAAGTACATGTTTGGCAAATTATTACCATACAAACATCACAACTTTCTATGAAATTATTAAATTAAATAGGTGCATTGGTATGGATGCATTTAAATATTGAGATAAAATAGACATGTTAATCGTAAACACCTAAATATCCTTCGCATTCCAAGTAAATTAACATATAAAGGTTTTACATTAATAATGTGTTTTAAACCTTGATTCATTTTAGACGCATCTTCAACTAATATTGATATTTTAAAATTCCCAACGTTGAAATTATGCATCGATAGTTTGTTAGAAAGCCCAACCTCAAGAGCACTTCCTAAGTTATATATATATTCCTTTAATGTTTCTTTTTTAGAAAAGAAATACTGAAAATTAAAATGATAACAGACTGGTCTTGGTTTCAATAGAGTAGGTACTCTTCCTTATGATTAAAATAGATTATTTTCTGTTGTCTTATAAAACCGTTTATATTTTTAAGAAATCAAAATCAAAATGTAGATGGATAAATAAATATTAACTGACTTTTGCTAGCACTGCATTCTATGGTACAACTACGTAACTATTTGAAATCATTACCACCTGTTTTTTTTATAAACAAATGAGAGTTGGAAAATTTCGGAGGTTTTACAGCAGATAGTAGCACTTTCGCTGAAATTTCAAAAGCCTCCTGTACAAAGGCCTTTTATGTGATATTTTCCAAACCAACAAAAGGAACATCTAAGGAATAATAGCTTTAATTTGATACCAAATATGTATAGACAAATATATTTTTGGGGTCGATTTGCTCTGTACAAAATCCCAGAAATTCTTTTAATAATATAGATTATAACTGGACCACCATAAGGTAAGTCTTAGATGAATATCTACATACTTATTAATGGTACCTATTAAAACATTTGATTACATTACATCAACTCGTAAATCATTAAGGTGTTGAGTTTTACTAAGTGTGTAGGCTGAAACCCCAGCTGTAGTGAGATCACGAGAGTGGGACTAAGATTTGAAGGCGCTAGCCAGGTTCCCATGCTAACGATACGGGGGTGCTCTGCGGGTTGCATGGCCCAGTCCCACATTCGTGTAATGTACCTATGGTATGTTATTAGCAGGGACGAACCCAGGGGGGGATAAAGGGAATATATCCCCCCCAAAATTTTGTAGGAAAAAAGTTTGGACGACGAAACAACCATTTTCGGGTTACCTAGACGCGACTAAGATTTTTGTCTACCGCGATGCGAAGACGATTTTCATTCACCGCGACACGAAGACTATTTCGTTTACCGTGACGCGGATAAGATTTTCGTCTACCGCGACGCGACGACAGTTTTTGTCAACTGCGACGTGACAACTATATTTGTCTTCTGCGGCAATGATATTCGTCTACCACGACAACCATATTCGCCTACCGCCGTCTACCACAACGACAATACTCGCGCATCGACGATCTTTACCTACCGCGACGACGATATTTGCTCTCTGGTACTGCGACGTCCATATTCGTCTACCGCGACGCGATACTCGTTTGCCACGAAGCGATACTTGTTTACCACGACGCGACAGGCCCGGTGACAGGATTCTCGGGCCCCTGGGCAACCGTGGTGCCCAGGCCCCCATTGCCCACCCCGCAAATCCTTGCCGACCCTTGCCTGCACAATCATCATCTTTACTACAACCGTTTTACTACCTTTTTCATGTAAGGTAAATGAAATGGTGAAGTTTGTAAAATTGGATGACTTGCACACGTTACAAGGTTATTTTAGCAGGAACACGTGTATATACTGTACCGTTATTTATTTAATGAAACAAAACCATGTATTTACTTTCAAAGGAACAGTTCTTTAAAATAATACTCTTCTGGCACTCTTGCTAGCAAAGTCTTCAAGAATATCGTCATAGCTAATACCTCTAGCAAAACCTGGTTCCATGGCTATCACTCCCAGGTCATTCAGTCGAACTTGATCCATTGTTGTCATATTCAAATTTTTTATCCTCTTCAGGAGACTAAAGCTTCGTTCACCCTGACTAACAGAAACAGGGATGGAACAAAACAATCTGATTGCAGTTGTAACATTAGGAAATAAAATGTCCAATTTTATTTCTCTTAGTCTGTTTAAGAGTTCTAAGGGTTTTAAATGTGCTTCACCCAAATTGGTTTTGTGGATAGCCTTCAGGTGTACAATTTCGTCAAAAAGTTCAAAGTTTATATCTTCATTGTATTTTTTGCACAACACAGCACAGTCTTCTTTGATTTGGCTTTCTTCCGAGTTTAGGTAAGTCCAAAGAAATCGAAATAGACCATTCACTGTTTGAGCAAAAGTGAATCTTTGGGTCAGGCCTCCAATTACATTATCGATAAGTTTGTAGAAAACATTAACTCTGAAACGTTCTTCTTCAGTACCATTTTGAACAACACAGTTTGATGATGATGCTTCATCTCTGGTCTCATCGTGGAACGTCTTCCTCTTCTTAATTCTTCTTTCTTTGAAATCTACTTCACAATCAGTGGTGGTTGTCATGTTTTGTGCGACTAGTTTGGCCTCATGATAGAGATTGGTCCATATCTCTCGCAGGTCTTTTAGTTCACCAATCAAGTCTTCAATGTTCTTGACTTCTATGTCTAGAGTTGTAGATCGAGCCTGTAAGACCTTATTTTTTTGGTCGATAGTGACTAACACTTTTAGCCATATAGTGGCTAGTATACAACATTCGAATGATTTCATATACTTCAAAATGCTCCTTGACTCTGTCTTACATTCTGCAGTCAGATTAAGTGCTTGGCAATCATTTAGAGCAAAAATTATTAGGGGCAAATGTTTGACAAAAGGTCGAACGCTATCAACTCGTGCGGACCATCTGGTTTGGGAAAGGCCATGAAGAGAACACCCTATTCGCTTCTCTAAACATTCCCATCTTTGTGGACTTCTGGAAAAAAAGTTGTAGGTCTTTTGCATAACTCCAAAAAAGGTTATGACCTCTTCACAACATTCAGCAGCATTGACGCCGCACAGGTTCAAGCTATGGGCGGCGCAATTCGAGTACAGGGCAAGATTGTTAAGGCTACTTATAATAGCTTGAGCTCCGTTGTAAACTCCGGCCATGTTGGCCCCATTGTCATACCCTTGCCCTCTACAATCCTTTAGAGGGATTGAGCTCTTTTCAAGTTCAGCTATAA
The DNA here is from genome assembly GCA_035578135.1 of Flexamia atlantica. Taxonomy (NCBI): domain Eukaryota; kingdom Metazoa; phylum Arthropoda; class Insecta; order Hemiptera; family Cicadellidae; genus Flexamia; species Flexamia atlantica. Next base: position 90,765,311 of record JAQJVK010000001.1, read on the forward strand.
TTAAATTTGCAACATCCTGTCCCGTTTTTTTGTTGCAATCAATAAAATTTAGGAACCTCTTTAATACTTTAAACTCATTGCCACAATCCAAAACAAATCTCAACACTAGTGTTGTTTGCTCCATGTGTGAAGCGTCGGGGGTCGAGTCAGCAATTATGGAATAATACTTTGACGCCTCTCTTTCTTCCAAAATCTTCTGCCGAACTTTATTGCCACAAGCTCCTATAAAATCATTCTGAGAGTCCTTTGATAAGTAGTGAACTTGCAGTCGTTTGCCATCTTCTTGAGATTTTTTCACCTTCAATACATGTTCCCGAAGTAGTGGGTCAAATTCAGATAGTAATTCGATTAGACCCAAAAAATTCCCATTGTTGGGATCTCCAACTTTCTCAGAAGTTCCTCTAAAAGCTAAGCCCCTTTCTGCTAAAAATAAAGTTACAGATAATATTCTCTTGAAAATATCTCTCCAATATTTGGTCCTAGTTGTTAACTCAGCATCAATCTGTGAATGAACATCAGAACGATTGGTAAGTCTGACTTCTAACTCCCGCCATTGTACATAGCATTTTTTATGAGATAAGCTTGATTCATGGGAAGGCAGTTTATCATAGAGTTTCCTCCAAGAGTACTCTTTTTCCAACCATCTTTGCTGAGTAAAACAGATTTGTTTGACTCACATTTGCCAGCGCTGCAGTCAAACAACCTGCATGGAAAACAGAACAGCGATTCTGTTGATCTGCTCCACACAAGCCAATCTCTTTTGGATGATTCACCATTAGGCTTTTTAGAAGACAGTACAGACATGGGGAAAGCCCTTTTACTATCCCCAGGTAAATTCTCTGGCATTTCTGGTGGACCTATTTTCACAATTGATTCAATAACGGAATTGCTCATTGTCTTGTCCTTTAGAAGCCCTAAGTCTGAGCTTGTGACTATAGTACTACCACTATCTATAATTGCAGCAGGGGTTGGAAGTACCGCTGGAATTCCAAATACATCTTCTTCAGTCTGCATACCTTCTTTTTCTTTAAAAATCTTTTCATCTTTTAATTTAGAGCCATCGTCACATGTGTCCAAATCAACATCCAAGGCATTTAGATCTGGTTCTACATTACGTAAGATGTCATAACTATGGAGAGCTTCAGTTTCATTGGCTTTTTCACTCTCAACCTTGTCATCAGAGCTAAAATCAGTGACGTTTTTTTTAATCCCAACTTCAAATAATGTTCTACTTCCTTTTTTGCTTTGTTCAATTTTCTTGTCTCTTTCTTTCCGTTTCTGAGCTCCGGACCTATGTTTATAATTATCCATTTTAATTATGAAGACGAATTATTCTTGAGCTGAAAACATAATTAGATTCAGATTCTAATACATTAATAAAATATAGCAAGATATACAAAACAAAAGTTTCGCCCGAATTCCAATCCCCCTCTTAGAATGAAGCCGTACAATGATTAACTGTGCATTAATTGGTACAAGTTTGTGGCGAAAGATTGAATAAAACCGTTCCGAAGCATATACCTACAACTGTTAGTTTATAAGATACTAGCAGTTAGCCGCGGCTTTGCGGGATTTATTATAATTAGCGTAAGATGTAATAATTTATAAAACCTTGATATTTATGTTAATTTATTTAATGTTGGTATTTTAAATTGATTCACATTTTCTTATATATAAACACCTAGTATTCATTTGATCAATGAACTCAAACACAGGATTGAAAGCATTGATTTATAGGCTAGTCAATGGAATTTGTATGCTAGTTAGCTTGAAAGAGACGTTCTTGCTTCTGATGCTCTATAAACTGTCAAACTGAAGATTCCACAGCTGTTTACATTGCAATTTTTGAATGTTTACACCCTTCTATAACGTATACATTGAAACTTTGGACGTCCATGGGACGTAGCCCGAGAGGATTTTGAGGACATGAATAGGTCTATGTATTAATCAAGGTTATTAGCTATCTTCCTCCAAAATTTGAGCTAAATTGGTTCAGTTGTTTAGGCGTGATTGACAGTCAAACGTCCAAACAAACTCAAAACTTTCTAGGCTTATAATATTGGTAGGATTCAACGAAATATACCTAACCAAAATTTGGTCTCAAAACGTGTTTCGTTTAAAATTTCGGTAGGCCTACTATAACTTTATTAGATGTCCGATGAACACGTATAATTCTTGTCAAAATTAATAGAGAATTTAATTTTAAAGTTATGGATTAATAAGTTTGCAACAAATAAAACAATCTTGAATAATTATGTTTTAATTACTTAAAAACTAACATATATTGTCTGCTGTTTATGTTTTACTAACAAAACGAAATTAAAATCACCGTACTTAAAATATCAGGGTATTTATGAATTTCTGTATAGTTACCAACGATTGATTAACTAAGAGCATATTAAATAAACATTGCAATAGTATCCCATCAAACATAGTTAAATTGGATAATCATAAAAATTAAGCATATAGATATTTTACATACATATTTTATACGAAGCTGACGGGAACATATTTGTCATCACTCAAAAAATAACCAGATTATTATTCCACTTCACAAGGGAACCAATCGAACGAAAACTGTTTAGTTACTTAAACGGTTTAATTACTTAAACTCACAAGTTGAAAAAAACTCACTTATGACACTGATGGCCGAGGCGAGAACGATAACTTAGCAGCAACAGCACCTTAGCAATAACAAAAACTAACGCTTGGGAAAACTACACTAGTCAAGTTGTTTCGCGAAATACTGTACTGCGTGATTCATACTGTGTTTAAAGCGATTGATAACAAATAGACACATAGGTATTTACATAAAAGCACTTTATAAAAATTTATTTAATAATTTTTATTAAGTGCTTTTGTGAAAAAATCTATTTATTTATTTTCTATCAATCGCTTTAAACACAGTATGAATTACGCAGTACAGTATTTCCCGAAACAAGTTGCACTAGTGGCATACGACCCTAAGTCGCGCGGGGGCGAATCCATTCTGTTCCATGAGGGGAAGAAGCTTCGCAGAGAGCCGCGGGCCCCGAAACAAGCTATGTAGGTAGTACGCCTTACCAATTGTCAACCGCCAATGTCTGCAATAATCCGTATACAAATTTATTATAATAAATAAATATACAATTATATAAATAATATACAATAAAACTAACGCTTGGGAAAACTACACTAGTCAAGTTGTTTCGCGAAATACTGTACTGCGTGATTCATACTGTGTTTAAAGCGATTGATAACAAATAAACACATAGGTATTTACATAAAAGCACTTAATAAAAATTTATTTAATAATTTTTATTAAGTGCTTTTGTGAAAAAATCTATTTATTTATTTTCTATCAATCGCTTTAAACACAGTATGAATTACGCAGTACAGTATTTCCCGAAACAAGTTGCACTAGTGGCATACGACCCTAAGTCGCGCGGGGGCAAATCCATTCCGTTCCATGAGGGGAAGAAGCTTCGCAGAGAGTCGCGGGCCCCGAAACAAGCTATGTAGGTAGTACGCCTTACCAATTGTCAACCGCCAATGTCTGCAATAATCCGTATACAAATTTATTATAATCAATTACTTATTTATTGATTATTTTGTTCAGACTTCATTAATTTAATGGTGACATTAAGTTTTATTATTGGTTTTTATTTTATTAAATTAAACATTTGATATTTTTTCTGGCTGTATCGACCAGCCTCCGGGCCCCCTGTCTGCCCGGGCCCCTGGGCAATTGACCCAGCTGCCCCCCCCTGTCGCCGGCCCTGCGACGCGATATTCGTTTACAGCGATGACCATATTTTATCTGCCGCGGCGACAATACTCGCCTACCGTGACGACATCCTTCTACCGCGACGACAATTTTCGTCTTCTGCGACATGATGATAGGTGTCTACCGCGACAATATTTGTCATCCGCGAGACCGCGACACCCAAATTCGTCTACCGCGACTACTATATTCGCTTGCCGTGACAACGATATTTGACTACCGCGTCGATGATATTTGTCTAACGCGACGTCCATAGTCGTCTATTGTGACGCGATATTCGCCTATCGCGACGACTTTATTTGTCTACCTTCACATTAGTAGGCCAGTAGGCCTACGGGTTTTTGTGAGTACCTAAATACCCCCTTCCCCCTTTTTATGGGATATCCCCCCCCGAAATTAATTCCTGGGTTCACCCCTGGTTATTAGTGAGGTTGTGTCCAAGCCATGATGCTAGTGAATCGGTTAATCAAAACAAAATAGTGCAAATGAGTATGAATGAAAATGAACTAATCATTTGCCTGCTTCGTTGCTACCAACAAAGTAGTATAATAATCAAAAATAATTGTGTAATCTTTGACCCCTTTGTATTATTTAATTTAAAAAATATAGTGTTTAAATCAATTAATTGGTTGTTTGAAAGCCCCTTTCAAAATTGAAGCCCCCCACATCTAAATTTCGCCAAATAGCTTGAGATATTTATTCCATTCCCGGGAAATTTTGAGTGTTGTAGGGTTCCAAGAGTATTGGACCAATCACCATACACATTCCCTCCCTTTCTCTCGGTCTCGTTCTCCGTCTCTCTCTAAACTCCTTTTACTGCGCTCGGAGGTTTGTGTGATCCGATGTCTTGTTCGTGGAAATTTGTGGAGCAAACTTTCGCTGCTATTTTATCTCCCTGCGCGGTGTGACGTCTTGTGTGATGAAAAGTCTGTTAGTGTGTCACCGCCCTTAGTGTGTTTGTGAAGGGCACCTTACACAGTCATTACTGACAGTATTTCTCAGTATTGACAATAAATACAGATGAAAACTGTGAGTATTGACCTACTGATGGAAAATACTAAAGAATGCTATCTAATATGGCATTGATGAAAAGTTTGTGGATTGACGATCCAGTATTATCAGTTCATACTGTCAGAAATACTGTGTAAGGTCTACTTGAAAATACAAAAAAATTTCAGTGAAAATACTGTATCTTTTAATATGTGTTACTACTGGTATTTTTTGGACATTAGTTAATATCTGCCGGCCATGCCATGTCCATCAAGTTTTATGCATTGATAACCAAGTTTTATACATTTGTCGGCGCGAGGAATGTTTATAGTTTTTGCTGCTTTTTTTTGACTGAACGCAATGTTAAGTCATGCGTTCTTTTTCAGGCAATATCTTTACTTTGCAGCCCCTTCTCTTTCCCGTGAGAATTCTGTTTTGGATGTGTTTAAAGGCAACTTTCAAACATCACAAGTTTAATTTTCAAGTGATTTTAATTCCTCTGTAAAAATGTAAATTCGTGACAGTTCAAATTTAAAATAACCTAAAAATCTGCTGCCCCTGAAAATTTGCTGCTCTGGACTGCAGTGCCAAAGCCCTCCCTAAATCTTCCATTTCCAGTGGTCTCCTGACTATAAAAAATATAAAAAAATTGAAACAAAAATATAAAAATTAGTAGTTGCCTTAGTAATTTAATTTATTAGTTTTCTGATTTACATATTAAACTGGGTTATATCCATGCTTACAAGCATTCTGATCAGCTTACCTAAAAAGTCCACACAAAAAAAATTATTAAAAAGATGGCCATAAACATTCTCATGCAGTTATGAAAGCAACACTCATCTTTGGTTATATGAATCTTGATCATCAACTCAAAATAATCCTCTGATGCCATATTTTGGTTAATAAAAGTAAAATAAAGTACTTTCAATTCTTGTAAAGATAATAATGTCTGTATAATCCTTATTACTACAAGTCACGGTCCTTTTACAATGTGCCCACACAGAGGGTGTAGCTAGGTAGTTTCTTTGAGTGGATTATTGGTAAGAAATTTATCCTCTTAACTTTGATTTTAATAATAATTGTTTCACTGAAAAACAAGTGAGGATTTTGAGTTTGTCATTTATCTTTTTTATACATTTTGTTGTTTTGTTATAGGGTCTATGTTTCAATGGGTTTGATATTCAAATAAATCTATACCAATGGTGGTCCATGAAAAATTTATAGGATCGGTAGTGGGTCGCAAGCCAAAGTGTTAGGAAACCATTGGCCTAAACTGTTTTTCAGTCATAATACCTTGTGGGAAATTTCTTCTTTAGTAATAATAAAGTTTCTCTTAATGGCAACAGTGGCGTACGTAGGGTCAGTGTTTGGGGGGGGGCTCACTGCCCAGGGGGTGGGGACTATTCATGAGTAAAAAGAGGGGTCCTTATCATGGGTGTTAAATCTGTAGGCAGGATTTCCTATCACATTTTCTTCATGCGGTACAGCTCTATTAATTTAAACACCTATTGCATAAGCGAAATTTTTGCAAAGGAATTGCGGGTATTTGGCACGTCGTAGGATGATAGGAGGGGCTCAAATTGAAGGTTTTGATGCCAGGGACTCATGAAAAATACAGAAATTTCTTGAAATTTACCAAAAACAAAAATAAAGTAAAATATCTGCCATTTAAAAAGCGTTGGGGCTGAAAATGTCTGTTGTGATTACATACAAATAATGTAGTGCTGATACTTGATTCAAAAACGTACAAAGGAATTGCAGGTATTTGGTACGTCGTAGGATGATAGAAGGGGCTCAAATTAAAGGTTCTGATGCCAGGGACCTATGAAAAATACAAAAATTTCTTGAAATTTACCAAAATCAAAAAATAAAGTAAAATATCTGCCATTTAAAAAGCATTGGGGCTGAAAATGTCTGCTTTGATTACATGAAAATAATGTGGTGCTGATACTTGATTCAAAAACATGTGGTGAATCTAAAAGCCAGTTTAAAAAGAAAGGTATTTTGGTAGTACAAAAAACAATAGCTATTTTTGGTAGTAATAAAAAAGGATTGATTTTATCTTGATTTAAATTTCCGCTTATTATAATTAGGGGCTTTTAGCCCCTTCAAGTCACTTTGTCACTTCACACTGTGTTAGAAGAGTTGAAAAAAACTGTGAATTAAGCAAAATATTTGAGATTTTATGGCCATGAAATGACCGTGAGACATTCAACCATGAGAGGACCGAGAGATTTTATTGCCTACATACATCAGTGCTTGATTAGCGGCGGAACGGCGTTTGGGACCTCTGTCTGCCGCAAGATCTTGTATAATTGGCCGGAGTATTTTTTGCAAGAGACGATCTCGTGTAATCGGACAGATAATTTGCCGCAAAATGTAATCGCGTACAATCGACCGGAGAATTTGGCACGAGAGAGGATCGTGTGTAATCGGACGGACAATTTGCCTCACAAGATAATCGCAAATAATCGGCCTGAGAATTTCTGCAAAAGACCATCGCGTATGATTGGCCGGAGAATTTGCCGCAAAACCCGATCGCGTGTGATCGGCCAGAGAATCCGCTATAAGAGAGGATCATGTGTAACCGGTCAAAGTATTTGTCGGAGGAGACGATCGCGTGTACTCGACCGGATTAATCTTACCGAAAAAAACGATCGCTTAAAATGTGCGGAAATGACGCGCGGAGTTTCGGCCTGAAATTAGTGCTCTTATGTCTAGTCTAGAGCTAAGCCGAATGTTGAAAATGCTAAAAAGACCTGAATAATCGCACAAGGCGTCTTAAAAATCCAGAATTCCTATGAAGAATTTCTTCTTTAGTAAAATAATTCTTTGTAGTTTTTTATTTACTAATTTAAAAAATTGAGTCGGATAAAATGTGACTTTTAAAATCGACCTCATTACTTACATAGACAAATAATAATTTCTTCAGGGGAAGAATGATAAAGGGGGAGGGGTTATGTACAAATTGGTAAATTACAGTTCCGGTACCTCAATTTTTACAAATTAAGCACTGCCTACATATATGACTAATAATTTAAGCAACATTGGTAAAACTAGATACGAGGGAGTTTTTGCCATTTACGGTAAAGCATAACGGTAAACATTAAACTGTAATTTTAACATATTGCACTTAATGTAGAATTTAAAACACCAGTTGATTATATTTATCGTATTGGTTTACTGTATGTGGCAAAAACTCCCAATTGATCTGTGAAACGACCAAAAGATTCATCTGTAACAATACAGCCGAGATTGCTAGCGGTACAACCGGAATTTTATTTTTGTAATTTCGACAAATTACCGTGAAATTTCCTGATAGCGAAAGCTCAGAAAATATAATCATACGCAATCCAATGGCTGTCTTGTGATATGACAACGTTTTCCTCACTGCAATAGAATCAAGATGTAATTTTGGTGAAAAGACCGAGAAGTTCGGTCCCGTAATGAGATTGAAATTTTCGGCGGCCGTATTATGACCAGCATATTTGCCAGCCGATATATAACTGAAGGATTCGCAGAGATTTTACTCCACTAAATGTCAAAAGACTATTGGCTACGCCTCGGAAGTATTGAGAGATTTTTTCCAGCTGCGATCGAATCAAGATAATATCTTGCATTGCTACCGGGATTTTCCTCATGCTATGGGCGAGGGACTTGCGGCCAAACACAAAGAAAAGTGAGATTCTTCCCAAATTGAAATTTTTGGCAGCCACGACATGGCGGAGAGACTACAAAGTTCCCAAGAAAGATAATACCCAGATTAACCAACGGCGATAAGAGAATTTTCCAGCCGCGAAAAGACCGATTCCTTAGGAAAAGATCGACAGATTTACTGCCAACGACACAACCAAGAGATTTTCCGGCCTAAATTAAAAACATTTTTCTTTGCAAATTTTATATGTTTGGGAGGGCTTGAGCCCCCTGAGTCCCCCCCCCCCCCCGGGAACTCGCCTGGGTGGCAACACTGGCAATCAAAATGTATAGATATTAATATGTCGGATTATAGTTATTGATATAAGGGCCCAATTAACATTACTGGGATTCCTTACGAAGTTTTGAATCAATAAAGAGATCAATTTTAGGGGTCAAGTGTTCCCTTTAAAATGTAAAAAAAAACACAACATTGCTTATTGTACAGTAGAGTCCCGCAAACCCGGACTTCGATAACCCGGAATTCTGGGTAACTCGGAAAGCCTGCCAGAGCAATAAAGTGCATTGAGATTCAAGGCCAGAGCACGGTGTGAAACGTATAAAACAGTTTTGGTTTTCTTCCAGTTTTTTTAGAACTGACGATGTAGTTCTTGTATTTTTTACTATGCAATAAATAAATGATTTTTTATAGAAATAAAAGAAACTATTTTTATTTTTTCTTATTTTTACTCATTTCCCGATAACTCGGAATTTTCACAAACCCGGACACCGTTCGGCCCACATTAGTCTGGGTTTGTGGGACTCTACTGTATCTTTAGTTTATCAGTACAGTCTTCTAAAGAATCGGAAATTTTAAAAAATCGATCTGTGGACTATTCATAAACCTCTACTCTGCGGATCACAGTATATTTTTCAAAGTTGTCTACAAAGTTACTTTAACCATTGCATAAGTTAACGGTACTGGGATTCCTTATTGAGTTATGACTCAATAAGATCAATTCATCTGTTATAGGTATCGTAGGGTTCCTTTTAAGATTTAAAAATACAAAATTGCATATAGGGGCGGTTTGGGAGCTCGGGCCCAGCTAGTACGCACCTAGCTTTAGGCGCGCCTAACTTTAGTCCACGTAGCAAAAGTCGGGCTTGGGAGCTCGCGACCAAGTTGAAATGGTTCGGTATCATCTTTAGTCGGTACTAAGAGGAAGTGTGGCTAGATGGACAGGGAATCGCAGGGAATTTTGGTTTTGGGGCTGGCGGCGGCAACTGCGAAACACCTGATCGACGATGGCAACAAAAGCGCCCTATTGTTGTGCGTGGTGAGGGGAGTTTACAGCCCTCGTTATCATTTTTCTGTAAAGTGTTGGGGTAGGTGGATGACACAGTGAGAGTAGTTTGAAATTTGTAGTTTTTATGTTTTTTTTTTCAATTAAAAAATTGTGCCTATTAAAAAGTGTTGTTACGTTTTCATTTGTTTTTCAAATTGTTACTGCTACTTAATGAGCATGAAAATGAGTTACAAATCATTTTAATACACTTCTAAAACATTTCAATATAAGAATGTTTTAAAACAATTTTAACAAGACTTTAAAATAAATTTTAACTGTTTTAATACAAGTAATTTGACTTTAAACTTTTCAAGTTTTGATATCAGTTTTAACACTTTAAAAATTGTTTTGAAATAATTTTAATATGTGTTTTACATTACATTAATACTAGTTTTAATATAAGTTTGAAACATTTTTAAAATTGTTCTGATATAAGTCATTTAACAATCGACATTGTTATAAGTTCGTAATAATTTTAAAATTGTTTTAATACAAGTTCCTAACAATTTTAAAATTATTTCAAAAAAGTTTTTAACTCGTATTGAAATGAAACAGTTGCCAAGTTTCGATGTATTGATAACAGTTTTAATACGAGTATGAACTTATTTTTAGCTCATGTTTTTGTTCATTGGGATTTGAGTAAGTGCGAGAGAACATGGCTGATAAAGAGAAAAAGCGAACACCAAATTGAATGGATTGTAATTTTGATGTCGAGCTGGTTGTATCCGAGGTGAATATATATCCTGACATAGTCCAAATAGTCAAGGTACTCCATGCTGATGTTACCGGCACAAACTCACCCTACACTCCGCACAATGGCAATGCGCCTGGCTTTCAGAATAGTATAAAACGGAACTCAACTGATAACGACTGCTCAGTGCTTCTGCGCAGTTTCGTTGGAATGTTTTTTGCCTCAATATCTTCACTCTTTTGCGGAAAGGGGGAGAGTGTGTACTTTTCTAATAACGTCAGACTTTAAAGTAGAATTAAATCATAAGTTACAGGGTGTTTTTTTTCAAACGCAACCCAAAACCTAATTTTATCGATGACGGATTATTCCCCCCCCAAGATTCCCAGGTTTGTCCCCACTATATAATTTTCTTTGGGGATGCATAAAAATTAAGGGCTACGAAAAAATTCACAGGATATTCAGCACCTCAAAACAAACAAATCAAATTTAATGAAAATAATTCAAAGACGTACCTTGCAACACGTGTTCAGGAATTTGATAGAGAGAACACAACTTTGTACAAATGCCAATTACGGATTGTTTGAACACATATAATGTAAGCTAAATGTGATCAAACTTAAATAATAAGTTGTATAAAATGTAAGGATTAATAAAACAATACTGATTTCCAGGGCCGGATTTAAGCATAGGCGCGCCCCTAGGGGCCCGCGCCACAAGAGGGCCCGCGCCACACAAAAATACATAATTTTTTATCCAGGAATTATCGTCGTTTGGTACTCAATAAACCTCGACCAAGAATAAAAACATAGTGATAATTGTTATCCTAATTGAACGTGAAACATTCAATTGTTTAAATTGAATGCGAAACAACGTTTTTTAAGTACTTAAATACGAGTAGCAGACAGCTCAAAAGATATATGACATCAACTCCACTGTAGGTCAGATGTTGCGGACGGCGCCGCTTTGTAGGCCGCAAAATTCTCGAAGTGGGGTGTGGGGAAAGGTCTGTAGTGGTGAAGAGAAGAGAATAATAATAGTGTTCAGGTTAGCTGAAAATGTAAACAAATGTGACTTCTTTTGAGGACCGGAAGCATAACCTGCAGCTAGTACAAAATTAATGTTAGCCAATCTGAGGAAGAATAATTATTATATTCCTCACTCCTCATTTTTTAAGCTATGTTTCATCCAATAGGCTAGTAGAGCTTGCAAAACCGGATATGAGTCTACGATTGAAGACACAAGTTTTGTATTATGAATGATTTGTAGCTACGGATTGATGCTATATGAATCTGTATTTACTTACGTCTTCAATCCTTAAATTATTTAAGGATTGAAGACGTAAGTAAATACAGATTCACAAGTTTTGGTTCCACCACAGGCCATACGGGAGTTAGACAACATGACAGGATAATAATATTCATGGGAGTAAATTCAGCAGTTTTAATGGGGGGGAGCAAGATTTTCAGACCTCTGCTCAATTTTAACCCCCCTCCTCTTTAAAATGTGTTAGACGCTGTTTTGTTGAAAAATATTTGCCAAATATATGTCGGCCGTGAAAGGTCTGAGAGATTTACCGACAGCAATACGACCGATTTTCGCAGGTACGATATTGCGTAGCCTAGTCAAGAGCTGTTTGTTATTGCCATAATGTGACCGAGAAATCTGCTTGCTGCTGTAAACTTGAGAGGGTTCCCTACCAACGGCAGTTTTCGTTTTTATGCGACTAGCGGCGACTTTTGGAACTGCGGCTCCATAAGAGCACATGTTAAATTTGTGCACTTTTTGCCGCGCAAACCGTTGCAGGGGTAAACGTGGTGTCATTTAGCGTCTCCAATTCTTAAAATAAAAGATATTCGGAAATAGCATTGTAAAGATAACGAGTTGCAGAGTGTTTATTGCTTTTCCAAAATAGTTTATGCTCACTCATTAAAAAGATACATGGCGTTAAAGTTGGTCAACTTCAACGGAATGTATCTTCAGAATACGTTAACATGAACGATTTTGGATTAGCAATTAACATTCTACTACTCTTCGTCTTTGAAATGCTGTGTTAAAGTAAATTTCATCTTGAAAACTGCAAGCTTTAAATGACACCGCGCGGAGCATGTTTTAGGCATATTTTGGGATAGGTAGGGAACCCTCTTAAAGCAGGGGGTCAACCAGATTTCACATATTCATTTCCAACTTTTTTCTTACTTTTCCAGACCATTAAAAACCCGACCAGTTAAATCAGTAATGTAGCTTTTAAATCGATCACTTGAGCACTATCTCTGATGTAAAATACGGACGGCCGCAACGGGACTGACAGATTTACCGGCCGCGACTGAAATATTTCTAGATAAACTTGACTCTCTGTGTAACATACTAAATAATAAATTCAAAAATATTGTTATGGCAGGGGATTTTAATATTAACGTTCTGAAAAAAGATACAACAACGTATAAAGCATTTAAAGGTTTGTTGAAGTCTTACAATTTAGAATATAAAGTTGATTTTCCCACTAGAGTTACCTCAAAATCAGCAACTGCAATTGATAATTTTATTACTAATATTACATGTAAAAAATTACACATATCTGGTATCATAACATGTATTTCGGATCATGATGGACAGGTTTTTGAAATCCTTGGTTTAAAAAATAAGGTTAATATTGTAAATAAAGTGCTTAGGAGGAATTTTTCAGACATTAATATAAGTTTATTTTTAAAGCTCTTAGCAAAAGAGAGCTGGTCAGAAGTATACCATGTTACAGTAGAAAGTAAGTACGATGTTTTTTATTCTGTTTTTGCCCATGCCTTTGAAACTAGTTTTCCTAAATTATTGAGGATTGAAGGAAGTAATTGCTCTAATTCGTGGGTCTCTTATGACATTAAAAGAAAAAAAGAAAATTTAGTGGAATATGAAAAACAGTACAGATTACTAAAAACTGATGAACTAAAACATAAAATTAAAAAGATAAAAAATGAACTGAAAATACAAATAATTAACGAGAAAAAACAGTGCTTTGACAAAAAAATTGCAGAATCTACTAACAAAACAAAATCAACATGGAAAATAATTAACTCTGAAGTTAATAATAAAACAAAACCCCAAGAAAACATAAAAATAGTTGCAAATGGAAAGTTAGAATTAGACCCAAATCATGTAGGGAATATCCTCAATAATTTTTTCATCAATGTGGTTGAAGACCTTGTTCTTCCAAAGATAAATGATAAAAATACTGTACCACCAAATTTTGAAAAACTACCACAACCAACCAATCATTTTAAATTCAAAGAAGTAACTCAGACAGATGTTGAAAAAATAATTAAGTCATTTCCCAATAAATTCTCAGCAGGAATTGATGATATTCCAATCACCATTGTTAAATATGCTCTTCCATTTATTCTAAGGCCATTAACTCACATTATAAACTCATCTTTAATCTGCGGTTATTTTCCTTGTAAATTAAAAATTGCAAAAATAATGCCAGTCTATAAAAAGGGAGATATGAATGATCCCACTAGTTATAGACCAATTTCACTACTCCCTGTATTCTCCAAAATTTTTGAAAAATCAGTATATAACCAACTCTTGGATTTTCTTGAGTCAAATCAATTGTTTGATCAAGAGCAACATGGTTTCCGACCAGGTAAATCTACGATAACGGCTGGAATAAATTTTATTGAATCAATTATTAATTCAATTGACGAAAATGAAAAAGTAATTGGGATCTTCCTTGACCTTTCAAAAGCTTTTGACAGTGTGTCGCATGAGAAATTGCTTGATATTTTACATAACTTGAACATAAATAATAAGGAATATAATTGGTTTAGTTCTTATCTAAAAGACCGGCAACAGTGTGTACAAATTAAACATAATTATAGCTTTCCAAATTGTAAATATTCATACACTCAAGACTTTCAATCTAATTACAAAACAATGAAATATGGTGTCCCTCAGGGGTCTATTTTAGGTCCCCTGTTATTTCTTTGTTACTTGAGAGGATTCCCAAGAGCTATTAATGGAGGGGGTTCAGTGTGCCTTTACGCTGATGATACTAATATTACAATCACAGGCAAATCTCAACAAGAAATTGAACTCAAATCTTTTTTAAGTCTTCTGTCAGCTAATGAATTTCTAAATAGCAAAAATTTGTTAATAAATTCACAAAAATCCAATTTTTTATCTTTTAGCACAAACCAATCAAGATCAAAATTACAACCAAATGTTTGTCTTGATGATTCAAACTTAAACCAATTCGAGCAAACAAAATTTCTTGGATTAATATTGGACCAGCACTTAACCTGGGAAAAGCATGTTGACCATGTGGTGAGTAAAATGTCAACCGGTCTCTACGCATTGCGGCAAATGTCAAGAGTGTGCAATATTGAAACTTTAAAAACCATTTATTTTGCTTTAATTAACTCACATATGTCTTATGGCCTTGCTGTTTATGGTGGTACCAGTAAAAAAAATTTGGATAGGATTCTTCGTCAACAAAAAAAGGCTCTCAGAATTATTTTTAATATAAAAAATCGGCACACAGTAAAACCATACTTTTCTAAATTCGGTATTATGACTGTATATGACCTATACATATTCGAAACTATCTTACATGTAAAAAAAACAAACTATCAAACCAATAATCCAAATTCTCATAACTATAATTTAAGAAACAATCGGCATGTTGAACAGCACAACTTACAGTTTTTTGAAAAGAAAACTAGTTTCATTGGCACAAAGTTTTTATTTGGTTTGCCTAAAAATATTTTTGATGTAACTGATTTTGATACTTTTAAGAAACTTCTAAAGGAATATTTGCTGACAAAATCCCTTTACTCATTTCAAGAATTTTGGAATTTAAGAAGTACAACATAAAATAATTTTAAATTTACTAAACATTCCCTACAAAAACAACTCTAAAAAAACAAAAAAAATAAATAAAAAGATTACTTTATTAAAATTGTATTATTTATGTTAGAGATAGTTTAAGTTAGCTATGTTATTTTCTTGACGCTATTCTATGTATTGTAAATACTGTCTGCATGAATAAAGATTATTTGAATTGAATTGAATTGAATTGGATATGTCAAAAGGTTTACCGACCGCAATGCGACCGAGAAATTTGCGGGCAACGAAAAGACTGCACGATTTTCCGACCGCAATATGACCGAGAGATTTGCCAGCCGCGGTATTATGACCGAAGACCGCGATTTGACCGACAAATTTGCCAAGTGCGGTATAAAGACTAGGTTTAGATTTCCCGGCCGCAGTGTGGTCAGTAGATTTGACAAAAGAGCGAGAGACTTGTCGGTCGCGAAACGACCGAGAAATATACCCGTTAGCTGCTGTATTAGATACATTAGATACATTAGTTGAAATGGCGACCTACCCAGGTAGGTATTTTAAGCCAAGTATGAATGACAGATGAGTGAAGGATGATTGTGACGCGATCTTGTAGTCTTGTTACTGACTAAGGCCGACATATTCCTTAGACAGGACTGTTAATTAATAGCCCATCAGCCAATGCGACCGACAAGTCGGGAGGAACTGAGGACAATGGTTAAAAAGGAGGACATGCCCTCCTAAAAACGGACAGTTGGGCACTATGGCCCTGGGGGCCCGCACCACTGAGTGAGCCTAGGGGCCCAAAAGTCCTAAATCCGGCCCTGCTGATTTCATATTTATATGTGCAATATTCAATCTTAAAAATGGGTTGCGTTAAAAAAAACACCCTGTATTATTTGCTTAGATTAACGAAGTTAAAAGCCGCGATATTTTGTAACCCTGATAAGTATCGTAAAAAAATGTTTACAATCCAAAATATCCTTTGTTGAATAGTAATTTATAATTCGAATGTTGTGAATTTTGTGTGTATTTGCTATTTTTGTCGTAGCTAAATCATACACCATATTTTTGCTTACAAAATTGTATTAATTTATTTATCAACGGAAAATAAATTACTATACCCGAATTTTTATGGCCAAATTGTTTGATTTTACCGTTGTTTAGTCAAAATCTTAACTAAAGCAAAGTAATCTACGCGATCTCTAGTACAATGTGAACATCAGGAACTAAAATTTTTTTTAATATTACTTAAGGGTAATGGAATTGTTCGGAATTTAATGACGAATCCAAATATAACAATCCTTTTGTTAAAGTGAAATCAATAAACAAGATAATTAGATAAAACCGACATGATGTTTGCTTAGACCTGCCCCCTAGCAGGTCTAACTTTTGGGCCTAAAATCGCCAGTTATTATGACAAAAAAATATTTATTAGGCCCGAACTTGGACTCCCAAACCCAACTAGATTATCTCTTAGGCGTGAGCCCAAGTCTACTTGACTCCCAAACCCAAAAAAGTTAGGCGCGAGATTATCCCTGCGCCAGTTAGGCTCGAGACCAACTAATACCGAGCTCCCAAACCGATTTTTTGGACGCCAGCCTAAATACTGGATATAACCAGTTCTTAGGATCAGACTAGCGCTAATACCGAGCTCCCAAACCGCCCCATAGTGTCTTTTGTATATATATATTAGTATGGTCTTCTGAAGAATCCTTAATTTACAAAAATTAATCATTGGTCTATTCATAAACATATTTTCTGTGGCCCACAGTGTATTTTTCAAAGTTGTCTATCAAATTATTTTAACCATTGAGTAAACAGTAACTCACCACTTTACTTTTGGAAATCATCCTTTAAATAATAGTCCCTAATATAAAAATTAAATTTTAAGTTTCCAAGCTAATGTGTAGTAATGTGAAATAATATTACTAATGTTTTCTCAGAGGGAAATTACTAATTGATTTAAATTCACGGATTTTTATTAAGAGTAGTAAATTGCTAAAAATGTAAAATAAATGTATTATAATGTATAATATTGTATTGTATGTAATGTATAAAAAAAATTATTAAAATGTATTATAAAAATGTATTGTTAATATTTTTTGTTAAAATAATAATTATCACAAGTTATTTATCCATAGAAAACAAACAATTTGAAAACCAAAAGAAACATAATTATACTTACTTATTATGGCACTTCAGTTTTTTTTAGTTTTATCTGCACACGTCAAAGACAAATTTACTGGGAAAAAATACATTCCAAACAACTGATCACATTTATTGTAAGTTAATTTTCCACTGTCCTTATAACTAAATGGTTAAATGTGCTGGTTCAAAACACAATTCAAAACAGAACATTGACTGAGGAGCTACTGGTCCTATTTTTACCGGAATAGAACAAGTTGCCAAGCGATGTGGCACCTTCTACGCAACATAAAGTGGTCCAGCCAATCATTTGTTACTCAGCCATTTAAACTATTTAATAGCGAGTCCAACAAAACGGATGCCAAGAACAAATATAAATTTATTTAAATCATAAAAAGCAAGCCTAAAAAATACCAAATCCCTTTAACTCGTCAAAAATAATTGATGACAGCTAATTCTCTTTTTTAACAAAAGGTGTAAATTATTCAATGGCAAACACAATTTTTAAATCTTACTTATAGTCAAAACTGCATTCCTCTATATACCTGTCTCATTTTGTACATAATGTTTCTGATTTCAAAAAATCTTCATTCACTCTTTTTGGAAAGAATAACCGTATACCTAGTTAAGGGCTGGGAAGGAACATAATTAAAGCAGCCTTGAAAACAATGAATTTAATCTGGATTTTAAATTCTGTATCGACAAAAATCAAAAAAGGAGTAAAGCAAATATGTCATTATAAAGCATTTTAAATGGTAAATTACATGAAAATAACACTCACAATCATTTAGTTATAAGCAACATTACTAGTACGATTATTATTGTAATATAACTATTGCCAGATAATTAATTTTATAAAATAAATATCCTCATAAACAATTAACAATGTATATATTTATCTTCATTTAGTATCTAATAACAATTAATTAAAATAAGTCAAATTAAAATGGTATTCATTTCATGGCACATTTCATAAAGTCAAAACTTTCACTAAATCACAAAAACTCTTATTTCTAAGGTTATTTTATATTTCATTAATTCATAGGTTTGACCGAGTCAAATACAAAACTTATTTTGATGGTGGTTTAGTCATGATTACTTAGTTAGATTTTCCAGACTTTGACAAATAATAAATTATAGGTTATCTATAATCCGAACACTCTTTAGTTCAAACTAAAACCGGAGCTATCTGAACTAATCTAAAATTTATTTTAGATACAAATCCTTATCCCTCTGAAAATGATTAATAATAAACCAAAAGAAATTTTTTACACTGAAACTCTTCCTCCTATAAAATATAGAAAATTCCTCTTCATTCGTGATATTTTTCAAGAAGTGTTAAGCTGGGATTTAAACAATTTGATATACAACAAAATAAATTACTTGGTATTACATTGGGTGATTATTCTTTTATTTAAGACTATTAAAATGAACTTTGTATCATCTTCGTTTTTCATCATAGATATAGAGAAAATTATTTATTTCAAAGTTAAATAAATATTACAGATTTTTTTATAAAATTTAGTTATTTTCAAAAGGGTGCAAACTACTAAGCTAAGGTAAATTCAGGGTTTAACATCTATAGGACCAGCTTTCAAGCTAAGATACCAAAAGAAGGTTGTGAAACAACTAAGCTAAGAGCTGAGAGATACCAAAGGAACGATGTGAAACTCCTAAGCTAAAAACTGAGATACCAAAGGAAGGTTTGTGAAACTACTAAGCTAACGGTACGTGCTGAGTGCACGCTGGTTCCGATTCCGAGTCAGATTCAGATTTTCGGCGACAGGAATGACACTTGTATTTTAACGGAAGTGGCCATTGTGGCAGCCGGAAGCAGAGCTTGCGCGCAGGTGCCTGCACACCGGAATGTATTATTCATTCCGGTTGCGGATTCCAGTTTCCGATTGCTCCAGCCGCCATTTTTAATAGCAACATTTAATCTTAAAATCTAATTAATTCAGCAGTTTAATGGATTTACCAGCTATAATCTCTCATATTGTAAGAAACCACCCAATCTGGGATTAAATACTCATGTATATTCAAACAGAGATATAATAGATGAATGTTGAAAAGAAATTTCATTGGAGCTCGGCGTTGAAGGTTAGTGAAACAGCCTATTTGAGCAAGATCATTTATACAATACTTCTTTTATGTTCAATGACTGTAGGCCTAGTGGATAAGACAAAATAAGAATTTTCTTACAAATAAAACAGCTTATTCAAACTTAAAAGAAAGTATATAATGGTCTTATTCAAGTCACAGGAACTAAAGGTCAAATTTGAAATTATAGGTTATTATATCAGTCAGCTAAAATGAGAGTTAAAATATTCCTTATACGCGCCTCCAATTTTTTGTAAATCCATTGTTTCCTTATCTGCTCGTCGCATTATCTCAATATTTTTTGTTAATTTCCACGAACTAGAAAGACTTGAGATGAAGTACACAAATTAAATCCTGACTTGTCGAAGTTTCGAGCATAAATTATCTTTGTTGTTAAGCTTGCTTTGCTGCCGTTTATCATTATAAAACAATTAACTGCTAAGTGTTTTTTTACCACTCCCCAATATTTTCCTCAGAGGCCTTCTAAATTACCAATATGCCGTGTAAAGTGATTAACAAAATTTACTAAATTAGGTATTCATTAGATTAGCTGTACAATCAATAGTGAAATAATGTACACACCATTGGCAACTCTATTGCCTGCTCGCCGAGTCGGCGAAGCCTTTCAAGCCTCCACTATGGCCACCTTCAAAAAATCTTATTCAGCCTAAACAGGCACCGATAATCTGAAACTGAATCGGAATCGGAACCGGCGTGCACTCAGGACGTACCGTAAGATAGAAATTCAGGGAGTTTAACAAATCTTGGATCACCTTTCAAGCTGAGATACCAAAGGAAGGTTGTGAAACATTTTTCTGCAATAATGATTCACAAAAATCTGAATAATTTTTTAAAGACACTTGAGACTAAAATAAATCTTTGATATCTTGAAAAATTTGTCGGAAGGGTAATAATTTATTTTTCCCTGGCCTTCTCTAGTAATAAGGCCGCATCTTTTGAACAAGCAACACCACTTTTCAGAGCTTTTTGCATTGTAAAAATCCTTACAGAGCCAGCTGATTTCAAGAAAACAACAGATAGTGTCAGTGTCAGGAGAGGGTATGGAATAAATCCCATGTTACCATTTACTAGTGCTGTGGCCTTGTTTCTAGATACGGCTGTTATTTTCCCATCCAAGTAAAAAGTAAATAGGGTATTAAGGCCACCCAGATACCATCAAAATGAAAATAATTAAGAGGGTATTGCAGGCTTTGAATACTGAGCAATTGAACTTAAGAGTGATGTAAGCATTGAATTTGACAAAGACAATATGTATCAATCATGCCTATGTAATGCTATCAGTGTAAGAGGTGCAGAATCAACTATACAATGAAGAGCAACAAGATGTGTTGCTACAAAAAATTGTTTGGTGTCCTTTTTGTTACCTTTAACAGTGAAATATATTGAAATGGTTATTCTTTGTCTCATTTATAATAAGACATCAGCTTTAAATATTAATCAAGCTTAAATTGATGTAACATTGATTTATTTAGTCCTAAATTATTTATAAGTGCTAAACAGTAAATAAAAATCTTCAACAAAGTACAAAATTGTGCACTTCATTACTTATGCAAATTTTAACGTATATTTAAATCCGAAAAGAACAATTGATTAAGAGTACAAATGTTAACATCCTAGAAAGTATTCATTAGTTGCAAAGGCACGTAATGTACAAAAACACTGTCTTAAAATCACAACATATTTTGTACACTTGTTAGAAAAATTTATAATGATAATATTTTAGAACTAATTTTATAATCTAATAACGATATAGATAAAACTTGTTTATTATAACTCATAATTGAAAGAAAAGTAGATGAAATGTACAGAAACATTCAATTTTACATTCCATAAAGTACTCATTAGTTGAAAAAGGCACATAATGTATAAAAAAACACCTCTCAAAATCACAAAATATTTCTCACCCAACTACGAAGTAATCGCCTGTTTTACAAACGTCACATGGAGGCCGTAACCAGCCCTTTTTCGCCAGTGGGCCAAAAACTTTCGGCCCTTGCACTGAAAGTCAGCTGATCGTTTATTGTTTTAATCCACACAGCTGATGCCTTCGTGTGGGAGGTATGAAGCAAAGATAGGAGTAAGCTGATACAGTAAAAGTGTGAACAGGGCTGCTAAAAGTATGCAACGCCTTGCAGTTTTGCACTCACTATCACTGCCATGGCTTTGAAGCCAACCGACTGCGCCACCGACCCACTAGGATTCCATGACTTTATTAAAAATATAAAAAAACAAGACAGAGAGCTTGAACTATTTCCATAATAGAAATGTTTCAGACACTTGAATATTACTATGGATTGAGGAATTATATGTAAACATAATAGTAGGGGTCTGCGGGTCCCCGAATTTTTCGGGTCGGGTCGGGTCAAGAGCTGGCCCGAGACATCGGGTCGGGGCAAACAATATTTCGGGTTAAGATCGGGTCGGGCCACGTTACTCCGGCCGTTTACCCGGCGATTGAATTTAAGTGCGATTGATTTTTACAGCCGATCGTGAGTTACGCTAAGCTACATCTGCCGTTTATCCGCAATCGACAGATTCTTTATCACGGCCGCTCGCTAGTTTCACAAATAAACAGCATTATCTGTTCAGTCGTGGTCGGCAAATACGCGCGACTCGTTTTTTATGGCCGATAGCTAGTTTTGCAAGGTTGTATTTCGTTTATTTATAATCCGCAAATACACGCAATCGTTTTTTGCGGCCAACCGCGACTTTTGTAAGGCTACATTTGCCGATTATTGGCGATCGGCAAATACGCGCGATCGTATTTCGCGGCAGATCGCGAGTTTCGTAAAGCTACATCTGCCGTTTATCCGTGACCGATAGATACGCGTTATCGTTTTTCGCAGCCGTACACGAGTTTTTCATTACAATAACCTCATCAATTTTCATTAAATCATAGAAGAAGGGATTTCAGCAGTTATGTAGAAATACCATCTCTCAGAATCGGAAACTGAAAACTTACACCTGTGTTTAGCTCTGACCTTGCACTTTACAACCTCAAATTTTAATTCATAGTTTATATTACTTTGGTGCTATGGTATTGGTGAAGGTCGTTATGATGAAGTGTGGCTTTGTAATGATAATAAACATTGTTATGACTCATAGTTTTTTGGATGAATTTGTCCACCTATTAGTTTTTTATTTAATTTATTTTAGTAGGTTAAATTTAATTGTGATTTAATTTTAACCTACTAAAAATTATTAGGCCTCGATAGATAGTTATAATTTTTGTCTATTAATTTCTTGATTTAGCTATGGTTATAGTTAATTCATGCGAAAGTAATTATTTTATAATTTTTGGCCCGACCCGATTTTGGCCCGAGACCCGAAAGCCAAAATTAAAGGCCCGACCCGAACTTAAAAAGTCTGGCCCGCAGACCCCTACATAATAGGAAAGAAATAGGGCTCAAGACAGATTAGAGATAAAAGCATATGAAAAATGTGTTAAGAGAAATACGGTAGTTTGGGTGCAAATCCTTAAACAACTCTTCATTCCAATTGCCCCTTCATAGAGACAAATTAATTAATACTGTAATAGCATTATTTACACATAGTAATTTGGGGCTAAAAATTAATGTGCAAATCCTATTTAACAGTTAGTTGGTTACAAAAGTTCCTTTTTGTTCTCAATAATACAGTTTACTTCAAAAATGTTTTAATCTACGTCTAACAAGTGAAAATAACCCTGTAAGTTAGAGTAAATTCAGGCAACAATTAATTTTACAAAATTAATTTAAAATGAGAATATTAGTAAATATGGTAAGGCACACAAGTTAACATTTTCAACGATAAATTAGTTGAATATTTATAAGAAACTAGGCACAACAAATATAAAAAAAATATTAAGTTAAAAACACATTTACCAATACAAAAAACTTTGGTAATAACAAAGACTTGATAACACTAAGAAATAAAATTAAATATCAATAGGAAACAATGTTATGTATAAATGTACAGAAGCTATACAAAACCCTTACATCAAAATGAAAATTATTCAAAGTAAGATATACTTTTGTACACATCTTAAAATGGACTTACAGTTCGCGCATTATATCTCCGGCTATGACTAGTACGCTATTAACCGTATCATATGATATTTTAAACATATGATTTTGGTAAACACAGCGTTTGATATACAGCGGGACTGTAGTACAATGTTTTCAGAAAAGTACCCCCTCTCCCCCCCGCGCCTTGCAACCAGCTGACTCTGTCATAGCCGGAGATATAATGCGCGAACTGTAAATTTACATATTTACAATTTATCTGAAAGCAAACAGCTGCTTTAACATTAAAAAATGACCCTGTTTTGATTACTTCAAAAAATTTAAGCATTTATCTTTTACAATTATGTAAAGTTTCTTATCACTTCTACACAAACTAAAATATGTAAGAGAATCTTAATGTAAGAAGTGACAAAAAGACTGATATTTCTACTGACATTTTAGAATCCTGTCATACACTTAATGAAGCTATTGCAGCTCCCAATTAAATTCGCTATAACACTTTAAAAGTTTCCTATTAAATTTCATTAATTTCATGATAAAATCTACTTTCTATTGTTTCTTAATATACAATACTGATGGGTCAAAACAAAAACTCATCTCAGAAACATATTGAGTCGACAAACGTGTTTTGACAAGAGAATATTGAAACTGCAAGATTCATCGCAACAGCAATATTTGTAAACCATGGAAAGATCCTAATTTTTGTCGGACACGGAACAAAGATGATATTTATTAGCCGCAAAACGACACTGATATTCATCGGCCATGAAACAAGAGGACATTTGTCAGCTGTGAAAAAATGCTGATATTCGTCGACAGCAATGACACGGTTATTCGTCAGCTGCAGAACGCCAATATTTGCAATACAACGACCATACTATGGTCGTACAACATCGGCGAAAACAAATAGCGACAAAAACAAAATAGCATCCAAAGAAAATGAACTTACATTTCTTCCAAAGTTGCATTAACTAACTTTTTTTAACTCATTATATATTTACTCTGGCAAACAATTCAGTTTCAAGATTTGAGATACATGATTGGAATTTTTTAAAGTTTCTGTTTCGGTTTTGATGAATTCCTTGATTTGACCATTACTACTATGCACTGTTTTAAACCGTTAGTCTATGCTGTGTAATAACCTTTTCCCAATTTAACTAATGACAAGATTTTCAAAAAATCATGAATCGTATTTTTTACCAAATGCACATTCCAAAAAATTGTGCAAATATATAAATACTCTGTTTTGTACATTTGCAATATGAAAAACATACAAACGGATTCCTACTGGTTATGAGGAATCCTTGCATACATATTGATGTAGATAGAGGGAAAATAGCGAACTAAAAAATCTAAAAGAAAACAATAAACATTACTGACTTGCAGCTAAAGGAAACACTAAAACGAATGATCCAACATAGGATCAAACAGAGGTAAGACAGCTTTTCATAGAAATTACGATAATCTCAGGCCGTGTGTGGTATCAGAGCCTGTTGTGGTTAGAGTCGACTGCGGGGTGGGGGTGTTGTGTGACTCCGGGCCGATGCTCCTTGCGCCACTTGACTATAGCCTTCCACACCCTCAGCTCCACACCTCCCCTGCGACAAACCGTCAACACCTTCATCAATAATGGAGTGAAAAGAAAAAAGAAACAACGGTCGATTAGAATAGATAACAAGCCAGGATGGGCAAAGGTCACGGTCACTTCTTTCCTCCCAACCCACATCAAGTTAGTCTGCCGGCGGCTGTGCCTGTTAACACCGGTATCTGAATCGAACCATGTGGACAAATTTGTAGTTTTTTTATGTTTGAATGTGAATGTAAATGTACAGTCTTGTATTTTTAAATACAAATTGGCGTGGCCCTACAGCCAAGAAAACAAGATGGCTTAACCTAATGTAAAGGATTTTTTGAGGTGCTAAAGATGGCCTAGTGCCGGAACATGTTCACCAGAAAAAAATCAAGATTGCACCGACATAAGTAAACAAAATAATGATAAGGTTGTTTATTATCTCATTCTCTTATCTCTCGTGATGTAATGTGGTGATCAGTCACAAATAAACATTTATCTGTGGCTCAGTTCAATAGCCCTATTGGAACCTTCGCCTCAGTGTCTAGCAAAAGTAGTTAAGCGTATTGGCGCAGCATCTTGACGTGTATTTTAGTTAACTTTTATTTGAAACTGTATTTTATTCTTATTTCAAACTGTAGTTGTTAGGTTAAGCCATGGACTGTTAATGTATCAAACGTCAGGAATTTATATAACATTTTTGGCTTCGACTCTTGATTATTTGCTAATGATACAAATCTAACCAAAATACATAATTAGGTTGTATGATTGATTCACTGGTGTTCTGAATCTAATATTTCTACTCTACTTTAAAATATAACTGGCTATTTAGAGGGGCTGAGTTAAATTTTAATAATTGTAATAACCAGTAACCAGGCAACATAAAGATTCACAACTTGGGATTCGAGATTCGATTTTAAAGATTCGGATTCGAGATTAGAAATTCCTGGATTCGACCATCTCTCACTATGGCAAAAAATCAATTATTGTTATGTTGATTAAAAAGTGCTATTGCTAATGATCTGGTTCCATGAGTAAAAAACTTTTTCACTTAATTCAGTTTTGTTATTGTAGTCATCATTCCTTAAACTAAAAAGTTACCAATAATTATAATAACTTACTATTCTTTGTTTGAAATTCATTGTTGGTGATGGTGATTTTATATTTTGATTTGGATTTTTGGACAAAAAGCTGTATTTTTGTCCAGGTTTTGCCTGGCTATGAGTTACTAATCTTGTTATATTCTAGGTTTCCTTCCACCTGAAGACGGGATCAGATTCCAGATCCCGAAACGTCGTGAAACTTGTTTTTTACTAATCAGTGATGGCAAATGTCCGCAAAAATCCAAATCAAACCTTACTATTAGTATTAGAAAGTAGGAAAAGGTAAAAATAAATAACCAATAAAAACAAAAACTATAAATTTTTAATCCATCAGACTATAACGAGTCCAATTCTTGGCTAATATTAAAAATTAATAAGTATAGATTTTTAATTATATTTCAAATTTTTAAAGACCATTTAAAACACATATTTTTACCATTACAAATAACTAATTGACTCGACTCAATTAGATAACTGGCGCCAATTCATGGGGCGGGGAGTGGGCAGGCTGGGAGGAGAGAGGAGTAGTAGCGGCAGCGGCGGCCGACAATGTAACAACCTGGCTGCGTACATTCGGCAGCTCGCACATAGTTACTGCTTCTCTGTCAATCGTTGTTCAGAGTATCAAGATGCTTTAATAAATACTAATGAAACATTATTCTTTAATCTTATGCTGTATTTTACTTTAATCGTTAATGAAAGTCAATGTTCCGTCGGTCAATGTTTTTAGGACGACATGTAGTGACACGCTATTGTTGACGGCTGAGAGCAGAATTTCAGTGCTGCGCTCTAGCGACGCATTGTCGCGCATGCGCACTAGCCGTTTTTGCTACCGCGCATCCACCGCACTGGGCTCCAAGAATTGGCGTCAGTTATACTTGAGTAGTTGGCTCAATACTCGACTCGATTTAAAAAATTACAACTCGCCTGTCGCTGCTTATTTATCTAATTTTCAAAGAAAGCTATAAACTTCATAAAGACTAGACCAGTTTTATAAAAGTTATTTTTGAACCCCATTTAAGGAAACACATTTAAGGAAGTGAATAGTTTTATTCTTGGAGTCTTTGAGTTGTAATGCATATAAGAAAAATATACAGAAAAAGAGATGTCCAAAAATATACATAATACATTTAGACATCATGAAGAGTCTTACCTTAAACCTAACTTTCTAATGTCTTCTCTGTTGACATAATGTAGGATGTCGTCTAGACAATATTCTTCAGCCAAAAACTGAAAACAAGCAGAGTTTATAAATTCATTTGAAAGTGAATGTCATTATAATTAGAGGCTTGACCATACAGGCCACTAATCATTAACAATTTTCAAATAAAATATAATGTCCGAATTGCCAAACTAGACAAATTATTTGTGGGATCTCCTCATAAGAATGCACGGCAAACCAACACAAATGTCCAAACACATTTTTAAACATTGTGTGCAGAGTAATAATAGAAATAGGATACTTATTTCCTTGTAATACCACTTTCAAATATATAGTACCTGGTGGACCGAGCATTGCTCGATATTATTTAATATTTAACAGTCAACAATTATTATGGAACATTACAGTGTCATAAATTTGATAAATGAAACCTGTTATTACTCGTGCAATCTTTATCCCATACTCTGTTTTTTCCTTTATGGCTGTAGATTGCAAACAGCTGTTATGATTACTTTATTTGTTTACACTTTCCTTCTTTACTTCGTTACTATCATGGCAACTCAAGGCCAATCTTAAAATTTTACAACCTTGAAGTTAATTTTAATACGTTATTAAATTTTCTCTGCATAGAACATGTTTTTGAGTAATAAATTACTTATTTCCAGACTTAGAAGGGAATCCTTGAAGCCATTTTTGATATAATTGTGCAAACACGCAAGCAAGCACACATGGACGCAAGATTAACATTGCTCATTTAATAGTATGTGATATTTAAAGTTACAGCAATGTAGTTACAGCAATGGGTATATTAGATAATGGATTAATTTTTGCTACAGATTAAAAAAAACTAGTGACTTTGAGTGACACAAAATGACAAAGAGTCACTTTGAGATTGATAAAAATAATCAATTGAAAGCTAAACTTAACCAACTCGGACATCGCTCGAGGCAGTTGTGAAGGTTGTTTACCTTGCCGATGGCCGAGTTGTCCAGTCGCAGCGTCTGCAGCCAGTCCACCAGCCGCTGGTCCACGGAGCTGTCGGTCACGCTGATCCGCGGAGTCGTCGAGTGGTTGTGGTTGTGGTTGTGGTTGCTGGTCCCCTCGCTCTCCGGCGAAGTGGTCGCTTCACTCTCGCTGCAAAACGATACCGTCGAAACACTTATTGTTCACAACACTTATCTTGTCGCTAGTCAAAACGGAAAATTCACTAATATTTATAATAAATTAATAATAATTATAATATACCGTACATCATTAAAAATTATGTCTATGTTTTAATTTTAAAACCAATTTTATTGAAATTGATTTACTGAGTGAATTGAAGCCATAAAAATGGAAT
This sequence comes from Flexamia atlantica, assembly GCA_035578135.1. NCBI lineage: Eukaryota > Metazoa > Arthropoda > Insecta > Hemiptera > Cicadellidae > Flexamia > Flexamia atlantica. The sequence goes on from JAQJVK010000001.1 coordinate 90,794,008, forward strand.
AAGGCCATTTTTTAAACATCATTCAATAAAATATTGTTATTATTACTTCAGCACCAAAAAATAATTGAATCAGTATTATCACATTTGCTACTAAAAATTAAGCAAAATATATTAAGTCCGCTGCAAAAAAGACACCCAATATCAGTTTGAATATAAACTCCCAAAAGCCAAAATATCATGGACGGATACAGTACCTGAAGTCCACGTCACTGTTGCGGCCCAGGTGGTTGACCACAGAGGACACCAGTCCCATCTGCTCCACCAGCTGTCTGAGTGCGGCCAGCTGCAGCCTGTGGTCCTCCAGGGCCTGTCTCAGCAGACTCTGGTACACCCGCTGTCCCTCCAGCAGCTCCTGCATCAACCTGCGACCAATCAGGCAAGGTCATGATGAAAATACCATGATAATGCAATACTTAATTATCTGACATGTTTGGCAGATTGATATTGAGCTGTACAAATTATCGTCATTCGACTTATAGACAGTACTAAACTGTACAAGACACTAAACCTCTCAGTTTTCGTAAATGCATCTCCACCTTCTCTCTCTCTCTCTCTTAAATAATGTAATTTATAAAAATCCTATTATGAAAATAAAATGTGTAACTAGTGTTGGCCAGCACCTGTGGTTCTCGGAGCGCAGGCCATTGATCTGGTCACGCCACTCCGTCCTCATCTTGATGCTGCTGGGGAAGCTGTCCAGACTGGTGTTCTTGGACTTGATGGAGTTGACTGTGGAGGGAACTGACGGCGGGCCGTCGCCGCCTCCGCCCCTGCCGCCATCCTTCACATCCTGGCCCAGCAGGTTGGCTCCCAGCTCTGCCGACACAAACATGCGGATTACATAACTCTCAGGCTTATTTATTGTTGGAACATAGCTTATTTTGACATCAACATATTAACTAACTGGTTATTTAGAAACTAATTCGTAATATATATAAAACTATATTTTTCCTTAAAAAGACACCTCAGGATGACTGCTAGAATGGTCATTCTGTAATATTAGCAAGTTTGACAATAGTATCATGGTGGCATATTAGTATTGGTGAAGTGATTGGAAATCTAGTGACTTTGAGATCATCAGCAACTTGCAACAACCTTTACCCTCCAGACTTAAAAAAACATGATTGTTCTTGGACTGATCCCACAATTAGTTGATGGGAACAACATTGTAAAGTATATTAATAAATTAATTAAGTCATGTATTCCTTAAGGCTTTCCATTTGACTTCTTACTCCAGACTACACCATCAATCCACAGTCATCCTAAAGTTTCATTCAATTTCGCCACAAAATACCCCTTAATGGAGATCTGCATCTTACATAATGGTAATACGCGATTATATTAGCTTCATCACACCAGTGGGTTACAGATGTGAGTACCTGGAGAAAGGATGGTGATTGCTGCTTGGACAGAGGTGCGCACGAGGTTGTCCAGCGCGAACATCCAGTGGGGCTTGATGCTGTGCGAGCGCAGCACAACCGTCACCTGTGCAAAAAAGCTGATTTTAATTTTTGTTCAAAAACTAAAGAAACTTTGAGAGTTAGGAGTTTCTTATGTTCTAGGGATATTAAAGATCTAAAAACAGAATGAAAGCAAGGATAACTTCTGATTAATGTTAGCCTTGGTAGTTCAAAGTTTTAGCAATTTACATGTTTCCAAATAGCACTTTTTATTTTCAACTATTTATTTAAATTTGCACTTTCTCTTTTCATACTGTTTACACATGACAACCAAAATCCAAACCAATCGAAGAAGCCTCGATGTGATATTTTCATTTCAACAAGTTTTAAAACTGGACTATCAAAAGATAGAAGAGTAACATAAATGACAAGCACAATGTTTAAACCTAAATAAACTAAAAGTTGAAATCTGTTGGTGAGATCAGTGCACTCACGGCGCTCTGGAACAGGTAGATGGCGAGGTGCAGCTGGTTGATGGCCACGGAGTCGAACTCCAGGTCCTCCTTGATGGAGTGGATGGCCGCCTCCAGCGGGTCCTTGTTCTGGTTGGCGATGTAGTCCCGCAGCCCCTTCATCAGTGTCTCCAGGTGGTTCTGCAAATGTTACATGTGGGGTTCAACGTCAGGTTATTGACTGATGGAGTGGATGGCCGCCTCCAGCGGGTCCTTGTTCTGGTTGGCGCTGGAGTCCCGCAGCCCCTTCATCAGTATCTCCAGGTGGTTCTGCAAATGTTACATGTGGGGTTCAACGTCAGGTTATTGACTGATGGAGTGGATGGCCGCCTCCAGCGGGTCCTTGTTCTGGTTGGCGATGTAGTCCCGCAGCCCCTTCATCAGTGTCTCCAGGTGGTTCTGCAAACGTTACATGTGGGGTTCAATGTCAGGTTATTGACTGATGGAGTGGATGGCCGCCTCCAGCGGGTCCTTGTTCTGGTTGGCGATGTAGTCCCGCAGCCCCTTCATCAGTGTCTCCAGGTGGTTCTGCAAACGTTACATGTGGGGTTCAACGTCAGGTTATTGACTGATGGAGTGGATGGCCGCCTCCAGCGGGTCCTTGTTCTGGTTGGCGATGTAGTCCCGCAGCCCCTTCATCAGCGTCTCCAGGGGGGTTCTTGATGCTTCTCTGTTAAGAGGTGAAAAAAATATTCTCTTCAGCTTATTATTTTAATAGGTTAAAAAGTATACAATGAATTTTGCTACTCCAAGGCTGGTTTACACTACCAAGGTAAATTACCGACAAGTAAATTACAATCTTGAGAATTATGAGTTACCCTGGTGAATTAGTCTGGTGATAATTAAAGGTTCACCAACACAGTACAGTGCTTGGTAACTTTCTACTTCAAAATTTGTATAAATGCCAGTCAATCAAGTACTGACCCATAAGAGAATTTTGACTGGCATCTGCCACTAATAGGAAATCACAGATGTCACAATTAAGCCTTAGAATTAATAGTTTTGCAACTTACATTCACATTATAGGGTATGTTCAGCACAAGTGCAATAAAAATTCGGTTGTGAATGCAAATGGTATCAATCAAAAAATACCCCCGTTGCAGCAGACCTGCATACTCAGTGAATTTCTAATGCAAAAGAGCATATTCAATCCAACATAGCAAAATTTGACATGTTTTTGTAATGTCCAAAAGAATAACATGGGGAATGAGAGTGCAGGTTTGCTGCAACAGGTATGTTAAAACTGGTTGATTTTAATTCATTATTTAGTAGATCTTAACTAGAAGAAGCCATATACCAAGTTTCATCAAGAAATGTTAAAAAATAAGGAAGATATAGCATTTTTTGATTTCCCATAAGGATAACATGGTGAATGAGTATGCAGGTTTGTTGCAACAAAAATGGAAATTTCGGGGATTTTAGACTATTATACATTAGATCTCATCTAGATGAAGCCACAAACCAAGTTTTATTAAGATATGTTGAGAAATAAGCGAAATATAGAATTTTACATATTCCCTATAAGGTTAACATTAGGACAACGTACTGTGTTTACCACTTTCAACATCTCGGTAACCAATGGACATAGAGCAATGATTCAAGATACTAAATTGTTTGTTTTTTTGAGCTGAATTCAATGGTGCCAACAAAAATTTGATTAATTTTATTTTTCTATGTAAAAAACTCAAAAAACCCATTTTTGGGGGGGTTTATCCCCCTTTACCCCCCCTTCCGATGGTCCGATCAGGCTGGCTTACGAACTTGTCCAATTGATCACCACTTTACATGTCTGTACCAAATTTCATGAAGATCGGATCATATTTACGGCCGCTATCGTGCTCACAGACACTTATGTATAGATAGATAGATAGATAGATATATATATATATATATATATATATATATATATATAAATTTTAACGAATGGTGTTTTTTGCTTCTGGTGGCCCCAAAGCGAAAGTTTTCATGGTCTCGGGCTTAGGTCTTACCATGAGACCTACGGTGATAGCTTCTTCCCTAAAGGGGAAATTCGCTAAAACGCCTCCATGAAAACATAGCCTTTATTTTATGCAAAAATAACTGTTCATTTATAATAATTCCAATACGGTAACACTTATTAGTGTTACATAGTAAAAGGATGCAAAATCCATGAATTTTTGGGCACGTTTTCAAAAATATTATACTGATTTATCTGACTTGATTCCCTAGGTTCTTAAGTTTCACTTCTAACAGATCCTCAACTTATTCTCAGAATTACATCATGAATAACAGGAAAAGAAACCCAAGTCTGGTGATGCTGACCATGTTGAGGACGGTCTCGCCCATGTCGCTGTGTATCGCGCGCAGCCACACGGCGCAGATGTTGGACTGGTCCTGGCTGAGGACGCGCGACAGGGTCGTGCGCCGCTGCGAGTCCTTCTTCAGCAGGTAGAAGCCGTCGTGCTCGGTGGGCGGCCCGACAACCTCGGGCGACAGGAGCCCCCCGCTGGAGCTGCGTCTCGTCAGGCTGCCCTCCTCCCCGCTGCCACAAATACAACAGCTTTTATATACTTCAGATAGCTGAAAAACGAATCAGCCCTTTTAAATGGGTGTATTTACCAGAACTGGTAACCTCAAAACTTATCTATTGGATTCTGTGGCAACATGAATAGCTAGATTTCTTTTGGTTGAATAAAATGTGAAATGCAGAAAGTTAAAAGGGACCTCAAGAAGCAAAAGTGCAAGCATTTTAGTCAAATCAATAAATAGAGATTTTAAAGTAATGATAGAATGTGATCTGATAATCTTACCTCCACAGGTTCACTCAGTTACAAAAAGAATCCAATAATATTTTTATAAATTTGATGTCTATACCTAGTAATAAAAACCAAAAAAACCAAAATCATATTAAATAAAAAAATTAATTATGGTCTGTTGTCACTTTTTGAATCATGAACTTATTGCATTGTTCCAGGTTTAAAATGTAATTTAACACAATCTCTCTTAATTTGAAATTTCACTATATTAGTGCTCATTCACTAGACATCTACTGGAGTAATACTTATACAGTATATAAAGTTTACGCCATTACGTTCTCCTACTATCTAAAAACTTTTCAACAAGTATTCCCAATCTTCTATTGTGACTCATGTTGATGAAATATCTATATCTACTAATCAATAAGTAAGGCTAATTCCCTTATGTTTCTTGTCTATAGGTGTTTTTGTATTAATTTTGCTTCCTTTCTTTATTAATACTTATTACCAGTTATAAGTTAATAAAATCAGTTATAGCTGTAGGTTATTATATGATTTTCTTGGGTTTGCTGACTGTTACCTGGTGTAGGACAGGGAGGTGGGCATGCTGATGGGAGAGAGCAGCGCCGAGGCTCCTCGGTGCTTGACAGGGTGGGACTTGGTCAGTGGCTCACTGTCACTGCACACCACACCACACAACACACATTACCTCCTCCACACCATCAATCGGTGCACAGAGATGACTTTCCAGTTAAAAATAAATATTTCCGTTTGGTTTCTTCAAGATGAAGCAAGTTATGTAACAGAACTCAGTTTTTAAATAGGACAGTTAAGAAAGGGCAAGAAATTATTTTTTTCACTTGAGTATTAGGCCTACTACTCTAGTTTTGGGCTGAGTTAAATCAAGTATCTTACCAAATATGCTTATTTACTGGTCGGGGGTAAACAATGGGAATAACAAACTTTGCGAACTACGCGAAAGGCCATTGAATTTGATCGCAAGAAACGATGGTAGTAACTTTGCAGATCATGTGAGCGGCTGTTAAATTTCATTGGGTGTAGTTACTGATTGCGAGTAACACGCATATTTACCAAACCTGGTAAATGACGAAAGTCTGATACAAACTACATGACTTGAAAGTGTTTAGTGACAGAAGTTTGATGCAAACTACAAGACTTGAAATTGTTTGGTAATAATAAAGACCTTCTCGGTTGAAAAGTTTTAAAAAGACTCATCAGATGCTTGACAAATCAAGTTCGTGCCCACCCCTAGTAATAATGGTTGAGCTTAGTTGATTATGTTTGAATTGTAGACAATTCCTAATACCCAATTGTTCATGTTAGAATGAAGGACAAAAAACTATACAAATGTCAAATCACATTTCAGTTTCAATCAACCACAGTTATAAGACTCAATTGGTCACTCGGGAACAAAAATACTGTTTTAAAGTTTTTAACCAAAAATATTTTAATCAAGCTGTTAGTTGAAACAGTCTTCCCGGATAGTTATAAAACCCTCGGATTGGATTCGGATATCCAATCCAATCTGAATCCAATCCGAATTTTCGGATATCCGCACACCTCTAGTAAAAATACTGTTATTTTTATGAGGGTATTACGAACCAAAATGATTAACTGGTGAGTGATTAAAGAAGCAAAATTTCTGCAACCTACAAAGAATAAATTTGTAATAGTTAAAAAGTTTTGTAATTCTGATTAGGCCATAAAATACAAGCTACCATAAAATAACGATTTAATATTAATTTTCTTTTACCGTGCAACAAATTTAGTTGATTAAATAGTCTTGCCACAAAAATGTTCTAATGGAATGGAATATTAAAGAACAGTTTTTATATTTGCAAGCACAAAAAAAATTTTATAACAATTAAATGTTTTCAGTACATCCATCAGTCGATTTAAGCAATAACATATTTCATACTTTGTATATATTACAGACACCTCTATTTTCATATCACAATTCTATCATGTATGGTTTTATCAAGTTCGTTTGTATTATTTCAATAATTATAAATCAATGATGAGCTTAGAAAATGTAATGAGTTTTAAACCCAAGACTTTAAATTAGAGTAAACCAGAGCAAAATAACTCAAACCAATGTTAAAAAATTCACTTATAACTTTAAATCAAGTAGATCAGAAAACTTACGTTTCTTCTGTAGGTGAAGTCGGAACACAATTCTTGTTGGAACTGCTGATTGTGTTTGTCGCTTGGTGATTGTTGACGATATTAGTCTTTGTGACTGCTCTATCGGCAGGTACAGAAATACTCCTGCTGAACTCCTGAGGTGCAACTAGGGCTCGAGATGTCTTTTTCTTCCTGTACACAAAATAAACTTCATAAAGGTTAAGCTGAAACAGATTTTAAATTAGAGAATGTAGAATAAATCTTGTAAAACAGTGTCAGCATTCAAAATAATTACTAAATGATAAAAAGCCAATTGCTGAAGTCAATCAGTTTACCAGTGATAAGCAAAATACCAATTTATCAAAGATAAATCAAACTAGCTGATATAGTATCAAAATATCATACCAATGTTATTGATCACTAAGCGGTTTCTTTAAGCAATTAAGTGAGTTAGAAAAACACTTCTGATAATAAAAAAATTTTAAAAATAATTATTTTTTACTTATAAATAGTTACAATTTGTAAAATATTATCTATCTTTTAAAGCTGTTCTGGTGATCCCAGGATCTGTGGTTAACCTTTAGAACTAGTCCAATCCATGTCCATGTGTTGTTGTACCAATAAACCCTAGAACAGATTGCCGACTGTCGCTTACTCAGCAAGGAAGGAGTCCTCCAGCAGCTCGGCAGCCACGGCGCGGCGCGCGGGGTCCGGCTCGAAGCACCGCAGGATGAAGCTCTTGGCCTTGTCGCTGAGTTCGGACGGGATCTCCGGGTGCACCTTGTAGTAGCCCACCTTGAACACAGCTGCCTGCGGGGACCCCAGCTCAATGAACGGAGGCTTGCCCGTGGCCATCTCCACGATGGTGCAGCCCAGCGACCAGATGTCTGCCTGTAGCCCATTATAACTTTCATGGTTGGCAAACATACTGAGATCATTATATGCAGGTTATTACGGGTTATTTTAACCTATGTGAGAATCATATTTCACTATTTAGTAGGGGTGTGCGAGTATTCAACCGGTCGAGCTTTTAGTTTGAGCTTTTCAGTATTCGGCTCGGCTCGACTTTTTTCGAAAAAGCTCGACACTCGAGCCGAGCTTTTGATAAGAGAGTTCTTATCGGAAAGATAATTATTGCGATCTATTTTTGGACACGTTAAACCGGAAGAGCGTTTCCCTCCCATGAAAAACAAGCAAAAAACATTCCCTAGTGATAAGGAAAGGACATTGACAGGTAACAAGAAATATTATCTCCATTTAGACGGAAATCGGAGCTATATTTAGTTGACCTTGGGGAACACGAAATACAGCATTCAAGTCTATTGTTTTATCAAGGCTTATCTCTTAAACGGTATCGTACAAGTGTAATTTTGGTCTCATTTGATTTATAAAAATAAGACAAAAAATATGTGCCGTCATTTATAGTTGTATGACAAGTAGTTTGTATTTTTGCATTTTGTAGTAAGGATTCCTTATCTCCTAATTAACTCACGCTCTCGCTCTGAGTCAGACAATAGCAAAAAACAGGGAAGGGGCTTGAAGTAAACAACCTCCACCCCCTCATTGGCCACTGATAAGGAGAGTGAGAGAGGTAGCTGTTTCTTTCTTTCTCTCTATTCCGTCCTTATTTATTTATGATCTATCTTCTTCTTAATTGTACATTATTTTCTTCACTAAAGTTTAGAAATGCAACTAATTTTAGGATTTCAATAAATTATTGTTGTTATTAAATATTATTTCAATTCATATATTATATTTTCTGAAATAATAAGTTTAGCCATAAATACTATGCCACAATTGGGACTGCTATTTAATTTTGTATCATCTTTACTTAGTGATCATTAAAAAAATCAATCTTGTGTTTGACTAAGTGTAAATGTGTGATTTTTTTACTTGATATAACTATTTTAAAACCTTTCAACTACTCCTTTCTACTCTTGAAATTTAATTTTGTAGTACCTATATGTAACTAGTCTATTCTTTGTTTGAAATTCATTGTTGGTGATGGTGATTTTATATTTTGATTAGGATTTTTGCGGACATTTGGCATCACTGATTAGTAAAAAACAGTATTTGTTTTTTACTAATCAGTGATGGCAAATGTCCGCAAAAATCCTAATCAAAATAACTAGTCTAATTATGTAATTTTAACTATTTATTTTAAGTAACGTATTGTGGTATTGGTTATTACTTAAATATCATGTAGATAAATGTAGATTTTTAATTAGGTATTTTTCTTCATAAATTATTTTTTGAGCCAGTTTGATTAATTTTATGTAACATAATACAAAATACTGATGAACCTATCAGATAATTCACTTGTTTTGGAGATAAGCTTTCTATTTTTGAGCTGGCGGTCACTTAAGGTATGCAAACATTAGTTTATTGTATCTTTTAAAATTAAAATCAAGCTTCATTACATCTTTTAATAATTTGTTGATTGTTAAAAAGCTCGGCTCGAAAAAGCTCGAGCTCGAAAACTTTTGAAAATCTCGGCTCGGCTCGGCTTGAGTTCAAAAATCACTATTCGCACACCCCTACTATTTAGAATCAGTCTCTAGATGTATGGTTCTCTATATTATTTCTGAAATAAGTAAGTTTTCAATTGAAATGATTATTGTTCATAGTACTATCATTTAAAGTTGTTTTCCTGTCATTTCCAATTGTTATATATTTTTGATAAATATTTCTCTTTGTTGCATCAAAGGGTCAAATCATACGTTTGTGGTATATTAAGGGTCAAACTAGGGGTGTGCGAATAGTGATTTTTTGGTTCGAATCGAATCGAATCGAATAGTTTATAACGATTCCGAATATCGAATATTTTCGAAACGAATATTTATGTCAATGGGTATTCGTTCAAATGAGATCAAATTTTAAATCGCAGCATGTAAGTATATATACCCTTTCGCAGCAAACCTGTATACTCAGCAAATTACCAAGCATTTTTTAGCAACTACTCAATAATTAATATAGGTAATGTTATCAAAACAAAAGTGTTATTTCATTGTGTTTTCTTTACTCTTGTCCTTACTTTCTCCTTCCCCTCCCTGTATTTATCTTATTTAATTATTAATAGCATTATAACAAGTCAAAATAATATAGGTGTAATGTTTCATTCGCCTCATCCATATCTGTTATTGTAAATATTATTATTTCCTTGTTTCCTTAAATCATTTATCACAAGTTCCATAATTTATTTAACATGTAACCAAATAAGATAAGTACACACAATAGTTGATTAATTAATGAGTTTCAATGTTCAATACCTGTTATTATTTGATTTGTCATTTTATTCATCACCCCTCAGAAAATCATCCATTCATTATAAGTTAAGAATATAAAAAATCATACGTATTATTTAAAATTAATTATTAGAAAATTTATATTCTTAAAAGATGAAAAATTATTTATTAATACTAGCCCTACCCAAAAATAACATACCCCTTTAGTAATAATATAATGTAAGAGAGTTGTAATTAAAAATAATTTCATATAATATTAAATTCAAAATTAAGTCTCATAATTGATACAAAATTCCAGTGACCAGTGAAGTATATTCCTTTATCCTACAAGACCATCTGGACAACAAAACTATTGTGTACTTGGACACATACCTGAGCTTCATTCAGCCTCCAGCATCATCAAGAAAAGTGTTAAAATGAATTTATAAATTCTGGGGATACAATTCTCCATTTTAAAATTAGGCCTAGTTGAACTAGAATTTGCAAAGTCTAGTTCTGTTTTAACTAGGGAAATTTGCCTTGGTACCATTTAGAGTCAAACCCTTTGCTTAACATCAAGATTCAATAAGTACCAGGTGAAGAAATTTTGTGAGCAGATTGGTAACCACCATTTTGATTCCAACAAAGACTATCATACTTTCAATCTATCTATTGATCAAACCTAATTAATTATTTCAAGTAACCTACCTGAAGATGTTATCCATGTGAACTTTCTTATATAAATCGTGAACTCAAATTGATTCAACTTTTATTAGGCCTATTTCAATTTTGAGACCATTGGCATATTTTATATCTGTATCCAAAATTCGAACAAAATTGGCTTTACTTTTTTACTTACCAAAAGAGCTAAGGTTATTTACCAGCACGAACCTTTCCCTGAGAATTTAAGAGTCCATGTCCATTGTATTTCTATTTCATTAAAAAATATTCTTTACTTATGTGAATACATAGCAGACTTCTTTATTTCAATAGTATTAGAAATAGGTAAATAGGTTTTTGCATCATCAAAGAGCCGAGGCGTCCCTTTTGCTGCAAACGGCACCAACGACAAGAGCACCGTCGTGGCAGAGGAGAAGATTAAAAAGAAGAATAAGACATTCCTTTACGAACACAATAAGTAAATAAACAATAATAATAATAAAATATATAGATGTGTAATTGTATAGGTAAAATATCAATTACTAAGGTACACAAAGGTACAACTAATCAATCGTTAAGAATTTAGAAATTTATTGATTCCCTTTAAGCATAGGTAATATTCATTTGAATAAGCATAATTAGGCCTATAGAGCAATTTCAGGATTTGGCTACTTAACAATTCCTTTTCTACTGCAACCTAAATTTGTTCACTTTTAGGCCTCTGCATCCCTTTGTTCCTTTTCCTTTTAATGAACCAATAAATTATTTGATCAGGGACTAGGCTTAAGGGATAGACCAAAGAATTACATATAAAACTTGGTTCACCAACTACTTCATATTTGAAGAAAGCCTTACAATTTTATTTGTGCATTAATGCCTGAGAACAAAGATTTTGATTCTCCTAAAGTAGACCTAATACTATAAAATAATAATAAGTCAGACCAGTAAACTTAACCTAAATTTTAAGATAATTTACAATTGCCATTAATAGCATCAATTATCAGTCCAAATTAGGGGTGTGCGAATAGTGATTTTTTGGTTCGCACATGTACAACAAAGTTTGTTTGTTTTACATTATAAACAGCAAGCAAACTCATTAATTATTATTATAGGCTTAAGTTGTCAAGCCAACATTGTACGTTATCTAAAAATGACCATTTTAATCACATATCAAAATAAACACGCTCCGCCTGATTCGTCAGATTTCAACAAAATAAAACCAATTTTTGATCTTTCAATGTTTCTATTTCTACGTAATTGCTTATTTGAAAAATAAAGAAATCTGAGTGATTGAAACAAACACGCAATAGACATTCTCGAGTTATTAATAACAACTAAACTTCAAAAGCAAAAGCAGACAAAGTTTCGAACGACGACGAAATTCGAAAACGAAAAGACAAATAATAAACAGGTTCGCCAACTCTTTGCCAGCCCAAAATTATTGTACTTCATCGTATCAAAGTTGGAAGCGATGGTGATCCCGGATTCCGTTTAAGATATTTACGGCCTGAAAAAGTCGTACGAAACACCAACACGACTAATTATTTATGGACGGGATATTTCGTTTTGGCAACTGAAGACGACACTGGACACTGTCGGTCATCGGTGAACTCTGATTGGTCTTGATTACAATTTTCTCTTTTACCAACTCAACAACTCAACTGATGTTTCGTCGGTAACAGATACTGGTCGAGACAGAACTGATGAAGGATGGACTACTATTTGTTATATGATTTAATGCTGTGATACTAGAATTTATCTTACGAAAAAATTCGTTGTCGTGTCGGGTATTGTGCAGTATATTAACCTAAGTACTCCACGACTGATCAACACGGCAGAGGGAATTTGGTGGCAAAACTGCGATGTCAGTATTATTTTATAGCAGTTATTCATCTGTTGTCTGTCCACGTGAGATCGCAACTGTTTCTGATGTAAAAAATGAATTCGTAGTTGTTTGCAACAAACAAAACGTACTTTTATTTTGAAAATGGGAACGTTTTCACCTACTTTTGATTTTATGCCAGTCCTTTAAATATTTGATTCGGTCATATCGAACTTCTTTGCAATCTCGAATCGAATCGAATATCACGATATCCGATTCGAAAAAGTTCGAAGTTCGAATATTCGCACACCCCTAGGTCAAACCAATGGTTGTTCATAATTTTTGTAAAGGTATTTGCTTCATTTGTTTAATAAATAAAGAAAAGAATAGTGCAGTTAAGTTATTTATAAATAATCTTAAAGTAATCATGTACGATCATCACATTAAAGAGCTTTAAATGTTATAAACCTAAGAAACTACAACTCAGCCTTTTTGGTTTGTAAATATAAATAAATAAATAAATATCTTTAATTATAAGTACAGGTAGGTGACTCTTATATTTTCTTCTTAATTCTAATTAATTATTATTGTTCAAGATGGCGTCATTATAATTAGTGTGATACTAGCCTATTTAATATTTAAATTTGAAATAAAAGAATGGTAATCTGTTACAAAACTATTATTTATTCAACAATAACAATAAATATGAATATCAAAATTGAACTCTAGGGGGACGTACAAGGATTATTACAGTGGATGGGGTTAGATAAAATTACTTATGCTAATTGGATTAATATGGTACAATTTAAGGGCATTAGCTCAGTTCTTGAGAAGCATGATCTCTTCACATAGGGTTCTGGGAATCGTGCGGGCATGACATTGAAAAATTAATTTGTTTGAATATCACAATCATAAATACTTTTAAATAGAATAAATAATTTTGATAATAATATAAATTGCCAATTCTGATCTCTTTTTATATTTAATTAAATCAAGTCTTTGTTTGAAAGTCTGTTCCTCTTCAACAATGGTTGGTGAAGTAAATTTTGGATTGGTCTTACCAAGAGTTTATCTCTTCACCCTGATCTTTTCTTCAGATAGATAAATTTGGCCACTTAAAGGGGAATCAACTAAGATCAGGTTTACCGCTGGCTAACCAAAAAAAAAAATCTACTAATTAAGGGGGATGAAATTTAAAATTGGAACGAGGTCCAGGTACAATGAAGTTAACACTTGGCCATCTCTCTCTGGAATAGAAGCTGGAGTCCTTTACAATGGTTCCACTTTTCACTTTAACAATGTAACACATGGTTCACTAACTTGGTCTTTGGTAAACACTTCACTGAATTATTAGAGATCAAATTTTGAAAAACATGCTATATAAAATAGATAATTTGAGATAGCGTTCCCTGACCCATAAATATAAATTATATTAAATTATGAATACAGCTGATCTAACTTAACTTATCTAAAATTTTTATGGTAGATGGTAATAAATTAATGAATGATTTTAGGAAAATAACATTATCAAATAATTTATATTAACTGAGTGATATACTAGGTTGACATATTATATACAAATAATTATTAAGCTGTGTGTTTGTTTATTTATATGGGTGTTCATTTATGAAATTTAAATGTAAATGTTTGTGAACTATTACAATATCCCCTCAGAGTTGAATTAATTTAAAGAATTGAAATTAATGAAAACTCGATAATAATAGGAACAAATATTTACAAAACTATACTAAATGATAAAATATTTATTTATAATTTAAAATGATGATTTCTTAAAACTAAATGGATTATATGACCTAATATTTACAATCATAACTTCAGGTCCTAATACTGTCCACGCGCACTTCACTTATTTCAAATTTTGTTTCACTGTTCAACATTTATTACACTATTGTTTATATTTACTGGAGTCTTTTATCCCCTCAATCCATAAATAAACAAATTAATCTACAACTTTTAATTAGTTGTCCGTGTATTGTCCAAATGTTTATATAACTGTTAATAACACTATTTACACTGTATTTATTGTTGATCTCGGTTTGGCGTTATATATTTTCTAAGAGCAGTTACATGGTAGGGTCCAAACTCTTGTTCTTCATTTAACTTTTGTACAAAATAAGTCGAATGTCCCAGGATACTTGAGATGCGGTACGGTCCTTCGTATATGGCGAATAGTTTGGCTGTTTCTCCAAATGCTGCATTTGATAGTTGATGATTTTTGACCAATACCAAATCGTTTAAATTGAATAATGTTGGTAATACACCGCGGTTAGCTCTTCTTGCTCGTGTTCCCTTCTTTTCTCGGATCCGTTGGGAGGCGAGGAATATCTTCTGTTCTAGTGGGACATCTTCTGAAAATGGGTTTTCCACATATCGTTCCCAGAACCTGAAATCTTTTCTTCCTAACTGTAGTTCATTCGGACTGAATCCTGTAGTTTCGTGAGGAATTTCGTTCAAGTATTCATTAATTTCTGTTATACACTGAGCCCATTTTCTGTGTTGTCTTGAGCAGTATGTTCTTAAGCAGCGCTTCACTTCTTTAATAGGTCTTTCGGCCATATTAAATTGGGGATGGTACACAGGGTTAAATATTGGAATAATATTGTTTTCTTCTAACTTTCTTATCCATTTGTGGCTCTTAAATTGCGTACCGTTATCACTTTGGATCCTCTGGGATATTCCATGTTCTATAAAGTGTTGGTTAAACAATTTATTTAGTATGGTTTGTGTGGTGGCACGCTGCATTGGGTATAATTTGATAAATTTAGTGAAAATGTCCAGGACAATTAACATGAATTTCACATTTCCTCGGCCAGGCGGCAAAGGACCTATAATGTCGATAGCTAACTGTTCGTTCTTCTGATTACAACTGATACCTTGAGCGAAACCTCTTGGTGGATGAGTATCATTTTTGCACCGTTGGCACGAGTCACAGGATGCCAGGTATTGCCGGATTCTTCGATTCATGTTCTTGAAAATGAAACATTCTCTGAGTAAATCAAAACATTTCTTAGACCCGCAATGGAGGTAGTAGCAATGACACTCCCAAATAAGGCGATTTATGATGGTTTCTGGTACTACTATGAGCCATTTATTAAGGTGTTTTTGGTATAGTATTTCCTGGTGTAATTTATATGATTGTTTGATTTTTGTGTGTTCAGGTGTATCTTGGGGTATTAATAATATTTGACGAATCTCTTGAAGGCGGGGATCTTGTGACTGTAATTTCCCAATGTTTCGGAGATCTTCTTGTAGTCTAGGGTCTGGAATTCTTCTAATATAATTGATAATTAATTCTCTCTGAGATGTTTCCTGGTTCTCTTCAACTGGGTAACTTATTCTGCTCAGGGCGTCGGCTGTCGAATTATCGGCTCCTTTACAGTGATGGATCGTGAAATTGTACTCTTGAATCGCCAATGCCCACCTTGTTAATCTATTATTCAAGAGTTTACAGGTTTTTAGAAATGTTAATGCATGATGGTCAGTTATGATGTTTAATTTTGAGCCCAATATTATATACCGTGTTTTCTGTAAACAATAGATGATGGCGAGTAATTCTTTTTCAGTGGTCGTATATCTTTGCTCTGCTGGCTGCAGTGTCCGTGATAAAAACATAATTGCTGCTTTGTCTCCATTATCTCGGTATTGAAATAAATGTCCGCCTATCGAAAAATCTGATGCATCCGTTTGTAGGTAGAAGGGCTTCGTATGGTCTGGATGGTGAAGAACATTCATTTTTAGAAATAGGTTCTTAACTCTTTGAAAAGTTTTATCATCTTCGGTCCAGATAAATTTTTGTTTCTTTGAGGTGAGGCGTAGTAAGGGTTGGATTGTTTCTGAATACTTGTCAATAAATTTATTATAATAGTTAATGCATCCCAAAAATGATTTTAACTGTGTCCTATTTTTAGGTGTGGGGAAATCGAGGATTGGTTTGACCCGCTCCTGGTCCATTTCCAAACCGGTTTCTGTTAATGTGTACCCCAAGAACGGAACTGAACTTTGACAAAATTTTGATTTTAAAAACTTTATCGTCATATTTGCTTCAGCTAATTTATTGAAAATATACCTCAAATGTTTTAAGTGTGTTTGGAAGTCGGGTGAAACTATACAAATGTCGTCTACATAAATTAAGGTGAATTTTTCTACTTCCTCATCGAAAACTTTGTCCAATGCCCTTACTAATGCTGCCTGAGATGTGTTGATTCCAAATGGTGTAACTTTGTAGTGGTAGGTCTTTCCTCGGAACTGGAATGCTGTGTATTTTCTCGATTCTTCAGATAGTGGAACTTGCCAATATGATGAAGTTAGATCGATACTACTGATAAATTTTGCACCTTGACATTTTGCTAATAATTCATTGACACTTCTATTACATTCGTAATCTGGAATAATAATTTCGTTCGCTTTTCTAGCATCCAAACAAAGTCTTATTTCACCAGTTTTCTTGACGACCGGGATAATTGGGTTTATAAAAGTGCTGTTGCTTCGCTCTATGATCCCTAGGCGTTCCATTTCCCTTATTTCTCGCATGACTGCGTCTTGGTGTGCTAATGGTACTGGGTAAGTATGACATTTAAAATTTTGAGGATTTTCGACTCTTAATACATGCTGGTATTTGTTACATAACCCAGGTTGGTCGGAGAATACATCTTGAAAGTCCAATAACAAATCAGTTAATTGTTGTTTTTGAATACTATTTAGATTTAAATTATTTTTGAGGGATTCTGTAATTATTTCAGGGGATAATTCACATGATGTTCTGGGGTTTGTTTCTTCAATATAATAACACTCTTCGTATGGATCTTCATTGCAGCAGTAATCTTCTAAATTATCCACATTTTTATCATTAGTGATTATATGGCATAAAATTCCAGCTCGATTTGTGTTATTGAATTGAATTACTAAATCTGTATCATTAATATTCATATGCATTTCACCCTTTTCAAAATTTATCTTCATCTTCCAGGCACTAAGTGTATCTATCCCGATAATTACTGATTGTATTAGTTTTGGTACTACGAGCATTTGTGTTAATATAGTTTGTTGACCAATGGTAATAGGAATCATTACGATTTTTGAAATTTTCCGGGATTTTTCATTGGTTGCTGTTCTAATGTGCATATTATTTACTGGTAATTCTTCTATTTTTCCTAATTCACTCCGATTTGATATGTACCAATCTTCTGCTAGACATGTAATGTTAGAACCTGTATCAATGAGAGCTGTAACTTCTTTGCTTTTGATCTTTATTCTTATTTCGGGGCATTTTTGCGATATAGTCGTATGAGTATTTTGTTCTGTTTCTTCTTCAAATAAAAACTCCCGATCACAATAAATATTGCTCAAAGTTAAACTATTGGTATCTGATTCATTATGCATGTTATTTACATTATTTACAATTTCAATTGACCTCTTATGTCCGACTTCTTTCTTATTTTGCACTGAAGATGTGTTCTTCTGATTTGAGCTATTTACATGGAGAATGAGGTCACCACCATCATCAGTGCCTCTCAGTTTAAATCCTGATTATTTTCCTCTGGCACTAGGTTTGCGTTCTCCTCAATAATGGCAGCGCACACCTGGTTTTGTTCTTGTGTCGGGTGGTATCTAGGCAGTGGTCTTCTCTCTTCAGACGGCGGTTGGTTTGATGGTAGATTGGGAAACTGTCTTAGGTCACGGTAATCGTTTCCAAATTGATGGCGTCGGTCGTCTCTTTGGTACCGATTATCGTGGTGGAGGTGATTCTCATGTCTCCGATTGTACGGGTGGTACTTAGGTGTGTACGCTCGATTGTCCGTGTTTCTTTCATTGTAGTGTTGGTTATGACCTTTTCTACCGTGTTGGTGGTGGTTTCTATTTACATGATTTTCCTCAGGTGTATTTTCCTTTTTATGTTTATGGTTTTCGTTCCTTTGATGGTTAGGTGACCTTGCTTGTTCTCGCAGATCTTCTCTCTGGAGTAGAGCTTCAAAATCGCAGACCGTCTGAATATTTTGAACTCTATAGGCATCTTGGATTATGTCTCCAAAGTGGTTTGATAGGCAATCGAGGATTTCTTTTTCGTCCAGGGGAGGGTTTAGCGATTTAAGGGTCAACACCCGCTCTATAAAATACTCTGATCGGTTCAGATAACCATTTGGCCGATATCGTTCATTTTCGATCCGTTGTTTGACGCCTCTTTGGATATCTCGGTTCCAATATTTCGATTCAAACATATGTTGAAAATCATCCCATGTGTGAATATCAGTTTTGATTAAATTGAACCACTTTGAGGCATGTCCTTCTAGGCACATTTCAATGAGATCAACTAGGCTTTCCGCACTATTATTTTCTGGATTTAACTGTAGGTTTTTCTCATAATATTTCTTAAGTTTGTTTAGAAATTCCTGGGAATTATGTGTCTTTCCATTAAATTTTGGGTGGGTCATTTCCGGTGTTAATGTCGATCTGCCGTTACACACAATATTAATAGGGACGGGCGCTTGTGTTGTTTGAATGTTGGGTGTAGTAGGTATTTCTAATATTTTCTTATGACACGCCTCCACGGACTCAGCCAATTTCGCAATTTGGTATTCATTGGATTTAATGTTTGGGTTCAGTTCTAATTTGACTTGGTTGATTTCAGCTGTTACTTGTTCTTTGATTTGTGTATAATTTTCCTTACAAATGTTTTCTACCTCCCTGTGTGTCTCTAATTGAATCTGTTTAATTTGTTCAGTGATTTTTAATTGGGTTTTACAATTTTCTGATACGATGATTTGACTAACCTCCTGTTTATGTTGAATGAGGTCTTGTATTAAATTTTCTCTGATTTTGTATTCCCCTTGTTCTAATTTAGTATCAATTTGATCGACTTCCTTAGCCAAATTTTCCTGAAGAATTTTAAGTTGATTTATGTCAGTTTTAAGATTTGACTGTTCATTGTGAATTTGCTGAATTTGATTTTCGACCCGGGCAGAGTGATTTTGAAATTCAGATCTTAAGTTTGCATGTTGTATTTTAATATCAGATTTGATTGCGTTCATATCGGCTTTAATTTCATTTCTTAACTCGGTTTTAAGCGCATTCATGTCAGTTTTAATCGCAGCATTGCTCGATTTAATTTCATTCATGTCGGTTCTAAGTGCATTGATCGCCGCTGCTATTTGTACGAGTGGGTCGACACTGTCGACAGCTGATTCAGTACGAGTATGGTCTGGAATCAGCACAGGAGGGACGGTACTTGTGTCGCTCGTCAAAGAAACTAGCGTTCTGATTGGTTGTTCCGTTCGG
This sequence comes from Flexamia atlantica, assembly GCA_035578135.1. Classification (NCBI taxonomy): domain Eukaryota; kingdom Metazoa; phylum Arthropoda; class Insecta; order Hemiptera; family Cicadellidae; genus Flexamia; species Flexamia atlantica. The sequence goes on from JAQJVK010000001.1 coordinate 90,813,799, forward strand.
TATATTTCGCTCAATGACGATGTAGCGGGGGAAATCGCCGCGGAAGTAGTGGTAGCACTGATTGAGGTTGGCGTTGGTGTTGAAGTGGGAGACGCCGGCTGGGACAAAATGGCGGAACGTTCTGACATTTCACTCACGGCCGAAATTGTTGTCTCATTATTAGAATCACTCGCGTTGTCGGAATTATTTGAGTCGCCTACCGAAACAATGTTTTCTTTGTTCACTGACGGGTCACTGTCCGATTCGCGGTGTACATTTATTGGTTCCGTGTTATTGCCGAATAAAACAAAACTTGTCTGCTCGGACTGCGTCGTTGAAACTTTAGGTTTGTCGGTTGATCTTAAATGGTATTTATGTTCGTCGCCCATATTGAGGTAGTAAGCACGCAATTAGGATTATTATACAATAAATTGGATATTATACTTATATCTAAATGAGGTGAGATGAGTCTTAATCTAGGCTATCTCCTACAAAATTATCTTCTTGCTATCTCAAATAATGTCTGCGATCATTAACTTTTCATTGTCAATGCCCTTACGTTGCGGCGCCAATTACAACTCAGCCTTTTTGGTTTGTAAATATAAATAAATAAATAAATATCTTTAATTATAAGTACAGGTAGGTGACTCTTATATTTTCTTCTTAATTCTAATTAATTATTATTGTTCAAGATGGCGTCATTATAATTAGTGTGATACTAGCCTATTTAATATTTAAATTTGAAATAAAAGAATGGTAATCTGTTACAAAACTATTATTTATTCAACAATAACAATAAATATGAATATCAAAATTGAACTCTAGGGGGACGTACAAGGATTATTACAGTGGATGGGGTTAGATAAAATTACTTATGCTAATTGGATTAATATGGTACAATTTAAGGGCATTAGCTCAGTTCTTGAGAAGCATGATCTCTTCACATAGGGTTCTGGGAATCGTGCGGGCATGACATTGAAAAATTAATTTGTTTGAATATCACAATCATAAATACTTTTAAATAGAATAAATAATTTTGATAATAATATAAATTGCCAATTCTGATCTCTTTTTATATTTAATTAAATCAAGTCTTTGTTTGAAAGTCTGTTCCTCTTCAACAATGGTTGGTGAAGTAAATTTTGGATTGGTCTTACCAAGAGTTTATCTCTTCACCCTGATCTTTTCTTCAGATAGATAAATTTGGCCACTTAAAGGGGAATCAACTAAGATCAGGTTTACCGCTGGCTAACCAAAAAAAAAAATCTACTAATTAAGGGGGATGAAATTTAAAATTGGAACGAGGTCCAGGTACAATGAAGTTAACACTTGGCCATCTCTCTCTGGAATAGAAGCTGGAGTCCTTTACAATGGTTCCACTTTTCACTTTAACAATGTAACACATGGTTCACTAACTTGGTCTTTGGTAAACACTTCACTGAATTATTAGAGATCAAATTTTGAAAAACATGCTATATAAAATAGATAATTTGAGATAGCGTTCCCTGACCCATAAATATAAATTATATTAAATTATGAATACAGCTGATCTAACTTAACTTATCTAAAATTTTTATGGTAGATGGTAATAAATTAATGAATGATTTTAGGAAAATAACATTATCAAATAATTTATATTAACTGAGTGATATACTAGGTTGACATATTATATACAAATAATTATTAAGCTGTGTGTTTGTTTATTTATATGGGTGTTCATTTATGAAATTTAAATGTAAATGTTTGTGAACTATTACAAAACATAGTGTTTAAACCAAAACTAGGATGATGGTTTACGTAATTTCAGTAACACGTCTGAAATTCACTAATCCCTGCAAATATGTTATGTTACAAAGGTTGTGGCTCACCGGGGCGCCATAGCCGCGCTGGCCCTTGTCGATGACCTCAGGCGCCATGTACTGCAGTGTGCCCGTGAACGTCTCGGTGCTGGGACACAGGCCGGCCAACCGCTTGGACGTTCCAAAGTCCGAGATCTTCACCACTCCGCTGTACGTGTTCACCAGCACATTGTCGCCTGCAAACCACGTATCCACATCCTTACACCATATATTTGCAACATTCCCTAGTATAAAAGCGGTTGAGATTTGTTTTTGTAAATTAAGTTAATACACAAGGCCTGTCAATCGCTTCTGTTCGAGAATGACTATTAAAATGAATACTAATAGTTTACTTTTCTGGATGTATATCATACAGATTATCTGTTTAATCTTGTTTGGAAAGGGCTTTTTGCCTAATTAGGTGGGAAATTATGGGCAGGATAAGCAGGCTTTGGCTTCGAAATATTCTACATTTTTGTGTGTTTATTATATGTTCTATCTGGGATGCCTACATTTTCAAAGGAAAGCCTGCTTATCCTGTCCATAGCTTCCCAGATTATCTGTTTAAATAAGAGAAGGTTAATACTAAAAATAAGTAACATACATCTACCTCACGCAGTGATTGATTGAGCATATTTTGGATTCATCACAAAAAAAAAACAGAAATAGCTATTTGTGTATTAAGACCGCAAAGTACGTCAATGCCGCTCGAGAATTGTAGGAAGCTTTAGCTGAGTGCGGCCAAACATTTCGAGAGCAGCAATGACTATTTGTGCTCGTAATACAGGCAATATTTTTCCTACCACCATTATTTAAACAGTTTAACTTATTAACTAACCTGTATACTAAAGTTCATTGAGGTTATGTTTGCTTATTCTATTGGAACGAACCGGAAGTTGAGATAGAAACGCCAACTGTGAAATCAGCTGATTTAGAGCAAGGCAACTAGAATTTAGAATTCGGTGAGTGTCATGGGATATCTGACCAATAGAAATTGGTCTTTGGTGTTTGATGTCATAGTTATCTTTCTTGTATGCCACCTTAACCTAATAAGTAACCCTGATTTAGCGAGTGGGAATGTTCATTCTCGCTCGCAAAAGCAAGCGAGAATGAAATGAAAGCGGAAATGAACCGTTTTGCGTACTGTTTACAGGTGTGGCAATGTGATTATTTCCATGCAGTGGTAGGAAAAGTAATTTGACTCTATTTACAATGTTCCCAGAACCTTTTTTAACACAAAATCTTATAACTCATTAAAATGTTAAGTTTACCTTTGATGTCCCTGTGGACAATCTTCTGGTCATGCAGATACTTGAGACCCTCCAGGATCTGTTTGGTGTAGTACGAGATGGTGGACTCATTCTCTTTGAGAGGCCCCCACTTGGAGCGCAGCAGGGCGGACAGGCTGCCTGCACAACAACCACCATCGTCACAAATACCTTTTAATTAAAAAAACAAAGGGATAGGAAAGAAGTGTATCTATATAAATATGTGGGGGCAGGGTTTTTTTTCACAGCCATAACCCAAGAGCGGCTGGACGGATTTTAACATTTGAGGTGTCAATTTTTAAATATTTCTTTGTAGAGTTGTCAATATGTGACAGAATTATTCATTGACAACATATCAAATTTGATTCACTCTGTTTACAAATAAACATATGGATGGTTTTGAAAGAGTTTTAAAGGATAATTACAGATTGCAGCACTTATTATTTCCTGTATTGAAGCTAGGGCACCATATTGTTTTTATTCCATAGCACAATATCGATTTTAAATTAGTTTTCACCCTGTTTGTCCTTCAATTTTATTGATTGAAGAGCCAGAAAGAACTGTATTTGTTTATTTAATAGCAGCATATCCATTTTGAATTAGTTTTCACATTTTTGCATGCCAAAAGGAAGGCCCACTAATCCTTTTTTGTACGTTGAGATCTTATTATTTAATTCATCAGTTTGACCTTTGACTAGTATTGGCTAGTATTGACTGGTAGAATGAAGCATAAACGTTTTTCAAAATAAAAATAATCCAGAAATGCTAGATTTGGCCCATTTTATTACCAAATTTTCTCTAAGGGGAATATGTTGTTACGGTTCTTGGTTTAGTCAAGAACTACTGGACATCGGCATTTAACAGTCTCATTTTCACATATATGTAATTACAAACTGGACACTTATTTACATTATTTTCTAATGGGGCACACAAAAAATGTTTTATAATGTTAATCATAGGTTGAAATATATTTTTGAGCATTGGAAATTTGCTAGGTATGCACAACTGTTGCTTCTGGGGAGTTTTAATGATTTCTTGGTGTTTTTATTTTTGAATGAATGAATGAAATAAAGCTTTATTCATCACAAAACATATACAGTTTTTTTACAATTTTAAACAATTTTTACAACTATAGTAATTACTAGGGGTGTGCGAATAGTGATTTTTGAACTCAAACCGAGCCGAGCTGAGCTTTTTCAAAAGTTTTCGAGCTCGAGCTTTTTCGAGCCGAGCTTTTTAACAACCACCAAATTATGAAGCTTGATTTTAATTTTAAAAGGTACAATAGGCTAATGTTTGCATACCTAAGTGAACTGCAGCTCAAAATTAGAAAGCTTGTCTCCAAAACAACTTAATAATCTGATAGGTTCATCAATATTTTGTATTGTGTTACATAAAATTGATCAAACTGGCTCAACAAATAATTTATGTAGAAAAATAACAAATTTAATATCTAAATTTATAATTTGACTCCCCAATTCCACAATATTTTCACTTTAAAATTAATAGTTAATCTTATATAATCATTCTAGTTAAATACTTCAATATTATTTTCAAGAGTTGAAAGGAGTTAATTGGAAAGGTTTTAAAATGGTTGTATCTTAAAAATTAACATATTTTCATTAAGTCAAACACAAGATTGATTTTATTAATGTTCACAAAGTAAAGATAATTACAAATATCAGTCCCAATCGTGACATAATATTGATGGTTAAATTATTTCAGAATATGAATGGAATAATATTTAATAACAAAAATAATTTGTTGTCATCTTAAAATTAATTGCATTTCTATCTACGCTTTTGTGAAACAGCTAGAAAACAGAAAACAGCATTTCTAAGAAACAGCTACCTCTCTCACTTTCCTTATCAGTGGCCAGGAAGAGGGGGGGGGGGGGTTGGAGGTTGTTTGCTCCAACTCTGTCTCGGTTTTTTGTCATTGTTTTTTGTCAGTACGTGTGCGTGAGTTAATTAGGAGATAAGGAATCCTTACTACAAAATGCGAAAATACAAACTACTTGTCAAACAATTATAAATGACGGCTCATATTTTTTGTCTTATATTTATAAGTCAAATGAGACCAAAATGAAACATGTACGATATACCGTTAAAGAGATAAGCCATGGTAAAACAATAGACTTTCTTGCTGTATTTTGCGTTCTCCAAGGTCAACTAAATATAGCTCCGATTTCCGTCTAAATGGAGATATTTCTTGTTACCTGTCAATGTCCTTTCCGTATCACTAGGGAATATTTTTTGTTTGTGTTTTTTTGTGGGGGGGACGCTCTTCCGGCTTACGTGTCCAAAAATAGATCGCAATAATTATCTTTCCGATAAGAACTCTCTTATCAAAAGCTCGGCTTGAGTGTCGAGCTTTTTCGAAAAAAGTCGAGCCGAGCCGAATACCGAAAAGCTCGACCTAAAAAGCTCGACTGGTCGAATACTCGCACACCCCTAGTAATTACCATAAAAATACATAGATAAACACAAAATAAACAAATAATATTACAACTTAATAACAATTTGCAAATTAAATTATTATTATTAAATATTGAAATGAATATTAAAATTAAATATTGTTTCATTTGTTTGTATTGAAATGAAATATGAATTAAATATTGTTTTTATTATTGAAATGTCTCAAAAGCAGACATTTCACACGAAATAACATAAAATTTAATTGCTTATCTAGTTGAAAAATAAGAAAGCATGGAAGTGTCGAGCCTTTGTTTCCTGTAACTACTTAAATCATACACATAAACTACAGTTGACAAGAGTTATTGTGGCTTATACTGGGTGTCCCAGAAAATATATTATTGTTATCAATTAAATAAAGAACTAATGGTCATAGGTTGAATCTAGAAAATGTCTTACTTAAAAATATGACAAATTGTACATTGTTTTAAAAACTACATCAATTCTTTGTTTGAAATTCATTGTTGGTGATGGTGATTTTATATTTTGATTAGGATTTTTGCGGACATTTGCCATCACTGATTAGTAAAAAAAAAATTGTTTTATACTAATCAGTGATGGCAAATGTCCGCAAAAATCCTAATCAAAATATAACTACATCAAAATAAACAATTTGCTGAAAACTGAAATTAATTATTTCAATCCGTTTTAAAATGGCAGCCATTTAAATATTGTTTTGGAATTTGTGTGGAACACCCTGAGAATTGAACACCATCCAACATTTTTTAGTTCAGGTTCAAAATGTACAATCTTTTTAATAGAAACTTTATTCAATGATATTTTGTGACAAAAATTCTTTCAATGCAGTCCTCATATGCGATTTAGTGATGAAGATTTTTTTCTCATGACACTATATTGAAATGTTAACGAATAAACAGGAGTGTATGGGTGGTCTTGGACACCGTAGTTGGCGACAGACCTCCAGGGACCTGTTCCATGAAGATCTTGAAAAAGCCGTCCTCAGAGAGCGAGCCCAGGTACTGCACGATGTTGCGGTGGCGCAGCTGCGAGTGCAGCTTGATCTCCTCGTGGAGTGGTTGCACGTCTCTGCAGCAAAACACATGTACGATATTAAAACTACCATGAGTAACCTTCCACATAGGAATTTTAGGCTGGTCAACGAGGGATTGAAACAGTGAATCATGACACTATACCCCACTCAGGGCAAACATGACACTATACCCCACTCAGGGCAAACAGGGTGCATTTATCATGAGGGAAAAAACTTCTGCTCACCTGGCCACAACGACTAATGAGTTCAACCATGATGCGGTTATTAACTGATAAGAAAAGCCCAAGTAAAATTCTGTAGTCATCACATTGTTCAATTTCCAACAGCAGTTACAGGTACAGTTGAACCTCGATTATCCAGGGTAATCACCGGGAGGAGGGAAAAACCAAGTTAATCCAAAATTAGGAAAAAAATACGCAGAACTTACGTGAAAACATCCAAAGTTATTTAATAACTCTTTTCCAGAACAAATCACATATAAAAAACACATTATTAGATTGATACAAACAAATTTACTTTATTTACAAGTCACGTAGTAGTTCTAAATACGTTTCACGTAATGAAAAATACATTTTCATGATGTTAGAGAAAGTTTACTTCGGCTATTTAATTCATACACAGGAAAAGTAGTCCATCATAGTCGTTTGTTTTTTACTCTGGCGTTCTTTTTTTATAATGTTGGAACATAATTTTCACAACACCAGTTTATCACAAAGCAGGCTGTCACTTTGTCCCTCCAAATAGTCCAACAAGCATTCTAGGTGTTCGAGAGCTGCGCAGAGACTTATTTTTGGAGCAGTTGCCGGTTCCTCTTCCTCCTCTCCTTCTCCTTCGATTTCGTCTTCTTCCCCTCTCACACGCTTTACTATCTCTTCGTCACTAATTACTTCAAATGATGGTGAGTCTTTATCACACTGGAACCATTCTTCAATGTTTTCTTCGTCAACCTTCATGCCTTCTGGGACTTTCATGGCCATTAGAGCCATTTGAGCGGCTGTTATATCGGCGTTGGTAAAACCGAGAAAGTCGTCATCTTAACTTATGTCTGGAAATATTTTTTTCCATGATCTAATTAAGGTTGTTTTCTTGACCTTTTCCCACGCCAAAACACACTCATAGATCGCATCGAGAAGAGTGAATGATTTTAAAAATGTCTTCAAATCATCATCTTCTTCAATGAATTTCCTGAGCACTGCAGTGCGGTACAGTTTCTTGACGCTGGCAATGACCACCTGGTCCATTGGCTGAATCAGAGCTATTACATTGGGTGGTAAACATTTTACAAATATGTTACCATCTTCGGACTTGAGGGTTAACTCGGGGGGATGGGAGGGTGCGTTATCTAGCACCAGCACCGCCTTTTCGGGGAGAGTTTGATTTTAAAAAATCCCGCACTTGTGGTTCAAACTTTTTGTCAAACCATTCTTTAAAAATCGTTTGGTTCATCCAGCCTTTTGCCTGGTTAAAATAGTGTACTGGCAAGTTCTTTGCCTCGGTTCCTTTAAATGACCTTGGATTTTTAGCCCTCCCAATGACAACAGGTTTTAATTTGTGAGTCCCTGTTGCATTTGAACATACATTATTGTTATTCTTTCTTTACTTGATTTGTGTCCAGGTGCGTTTTTCTCTTTTTTCAAAGGCCAAAGTTTTTGTAGGCAAACACTTCCAGTAAAGACCGGATTCATCATTATAAATTTTTTCTGGCAACAGGTTGTTCGCCGAAACAAACAAGTCAAATTCCTTAAAAAATTCTTCTGCCCCAACTTTATCTCCGCTCAAAGCCTTGCCTTGAATTTTTAATTCTTGGATGCCATGCCTCTGCTTAAAACGATAGAGCCAACCAGATGAGGCTTCAAACTTGCCTTCAAGTCCTAATGATTCGAAAAAGAATTTTGCCTTCTCGGTACAAATTTCGCCGTTTATGGGGTTTCCTAAAGCCCGTTGTTGGGAGAACCAATCTAACATCGCCTTGTCCAAATCGTCGTACATAGATTTTTTCATAGTTTTTCTTTTTTTCAGAGCAGAGGTCGAGTCTGCGGAGCACGCAAATTTTAACAGTTCTTCCTTTTTTTTGATCATGTCCCGAACAGTTTATCCCCAATATTGTATTCATTGGATAACGATTTAACACTCTCACCCTTTCCAAATTTGTCAATCATTTCCAGTTTTTGCTGAATTGACAGAACTACACGTTTTCTTTTCTTCTCCGACATTTTCACACAAACGTCGCACAACAGTCACAACAGAACAATATAACTTGACCAAACACTAACTGAAACTCACGATTAAAAAAATACTGTACCGGTGAAACTACAGGTAACGTACTAAAGACACGACCACTAAAGCAAGGGTTTTGTGGTCAACAGCCTACGTGACAAATGGGAAATGCAAAATGGGTGAAAGAATTAGAGGTGGAAAGATAAAAGTAAAGGCAACAGTTCGCGCCAAGATTACCGGAGAGAGAAGGATAAAAAAGCGCGGACGTTAAATGCCCAAAAAAAAAGGTGAGTTGACACATCGACTTCGTTTTGCATAGGACCAGACAGCTTGGCGCCAAGGGAGGGAAGTGCCATGATTCTCTCTTTCTCTCCCCCTCAACCCCTTTCTCTTCCTTCTTGCCGTTCTCCTTTCTCCCCACCCATAAAACGCGCAGTGCCAAGTGCGCATAGCAGGTTGTCATGGCAACTGTGTGTCATCATAGCGACGGGCCTATTAGGTGCTGCGTTGTACTACATCGAATGGCCGTGCTATGAAAGACAAGGAGATATTTTGATTTGGATTTTTGCGGACATTTGCCATCACTGATTAGTAAAAAACAAGTTTCACGACGTTTCGGGATCTGGAATCTGATCCCGTCTTCAGGTGGAAGAAAACCTAGAACATAACAAGATTAGTAACACATAGCCAGGAAAACCTGGACAAAAACACAGCTAAAACAGAGAACTGTAAAAGCAGTCACAAAAACACTATGCTGAAAAGAAAAACAATAACACAGGAATAGTTTCTTGACACTTGTGATTCCTGTGTTATTGTTTTTCTTTTCAGCATAGTGTTTTTGTGACTGCTTTTACAGTTCTCTGTTTTAGCTGTGTTTTTGTCCAGGTTTTCCTGGCTATGTGTTACTAATCTTGTTATGTTCTAGGTTTTCTTCCACCTGAAGACGGGATCAGATTCCAGATCCCGAAACGTCGTGAAACTTGTTTTTTACTAATCAGTGATGGCAAATGTCCGCAAAAATCCAAATCAAAATATAAAATCACCATCACCAACAATGAATTTCAAACAAAGAACAAGGAGATAATTTCGCGCATGCGTTCCACACCAACCTTTCCTTAATTTCTTTGTTGCGTCTCACAGAGTCGGCCTTGGTCGCAACTTCGTTTAACTTCACGATTAAAATTTAACTGTTTTACTGTCTTAAATCTGAATACTTATGACAGTTTGTTTGAAAAATAATTATTTTTAGCTACATTTTATAGTAAATCAGGAGTTTTTATACAAAATTTACCCTTGTAAAACCTTTTATAAACAATTATCAATTGGCCAGTTTTTGACCCCGGTTAATCCATCACCCGATTAATCCGCCCCCTGATAATCGAGGTTCTACTGTATAATGTTGCTCAACTTCCAAGGGATGATCCTCTGGAAGGCTTTTATAATTATCCAAGGAAAACATTTTACAAAAATGTGAACAAATGTGCTACAAAAAAGCCAACGAACTCTTTGGAAATATTTTCATGCTTACCCTAAATTTTTCTCAGGTATCTCCTTGACAGCAATCCTGACCTGAGTGTTAAGGTCCCTTGCTTGATAGACTACTCCATACGTCCCTTTGCCCAAGATTATCCTTTTGCCCAAATCATCCAATTCATATTCAAACTGGAAATAAAAATAATTACTTTAACTAAAATATATAAAAAAATGACTAAAATAAATGTGTGTTGATCTGGAAAAAACCTTTCACATAGAATCAGAATGTTTCCTAAGCCTTGGACTAGAGTTTATAACTGTGTTGCAATGTAGCGATCTCTTTAGTAGTGCTCTAATTTATCCTACCTTTGCAAATAATACAAGATTTTAAAGAGCGGCTCAAGCAGTTTTCCTGCAAGTATTTTAAGTCATTTTTTTACATGACAAACATCAAGCTGATTAAGGGTAACTAATAAATTCCTAATAGTTGCAGCTAAGGTAATTTATGTACCACTGTTTTCAATGCTATTTGAATGCTTGGATACATCAGTTAATATTGAAAACAATTGATTTTGATCTTTTATATCCTAAGTAACACAAATTAATGGTATGAGATTTCAGGAACAGAGAGACCATGTTGATCAAGATTATCTGGCCGCTCGTGGCCAATGACTGCTGACTGCTGGTTTGGTAGCCGCCTTTCACCCCTACTGCAGCCTGACGATGATGAATCTTAACCACACTACCCCTCTGTTCACTAGATCTTACACCACACAATTTTTCTTTTGTGTATTTAAAAGCCCAAAATTGAGTGTCTTTGCTATCTCCCGATGAACCCTTCAACCTTAACTAGGGTTGCATCAATTAAGGGGTTGCCTAAATAACTAGCACACTCATTGAAGTTTTTATTGATCAGTTTGCTATGAAATGATGTTGACATTAGATACCTATAGGAAAAATCTCTTTGAGTTGCTCTCAAAAGATAAGTCATTTGCAAAGATAGGTTTGTATATATTAAAATGCTTTGAAACCCCACTATTCTTTTTTAAACATTCAGCATAATGATTCCTGCATAAACATAGGACCAAATATATTATCCCAAATAATTTTAAAATTACAGCAATGAGCAACGGCAAGGACTTTGCCTTGATTACAGTATAGTCTCATGTGCCAAACTGAGCTGGAAGCACAGTCACTTGTGGTACGTTTGTTATCACAATTCGGTTGATGTTATTGTATAATGGAAATACATCTGTAGCCCAGGGCTGTAGGTGTGTCAGTTACCTTAATCTGGTCCTGGGTGAGATCCTGGTCGAGGCCGGTGACCATGCCCTCCTGATCTGCGGTCATCTCCAGCACGAGGTCGTAGAACCTCTGCCGCCACTCACTGTTGGGGAAGTACATCTGGAAGTCATCAGAGTTCTGATGCACGTAAAGGAACAGGCACCTCTCGTCCCGCTTGTACAAACTGTTTGGGCAGATAGGTTTTGTTAAGTGGTTGTTTAAGCAGCAATTATTGCTTTAATGAATTGATGTTACCAAGTTTGAAGTTATATTACATTACAATTGTTTTCTAAAGGAAATTAAAAATATGGTGGTTATTTATACCAAGTAATGTTACTGTGATGCAGAAATTACAAGACTTGGCCTATAAAGCACTGTTGAAACAATAATACCTGTTAAGATTAAAATCCTGGTGTAAAGCAATAGCAGGCACAGTACACCTTGACTTATCTGGATTAACATGGCGGGAGCAGGAATTCAATCAGGATAGCAAAAAATACTAATTTACACTATCAACAGTGCATATTATAGTGTTGTGAGTTCACAGCTAATGACTCTCAGGTAAAAAATACATTGTTAAATCTCAGCAGTATTCTGCATGACACAATGTCTACCAGAGAGACAGTCTCATGACAGGAATGTCACAGATGAATCTCGATTATATGTTACTTAGTAAACTAGACTTACAGACCCAACTCGAGCATAATCTTGGCATATTTGTGATCAGATTGTCATATTTCGGAGATGGAACCTTTCCTGAGGGTTCAGACTCATCACATCAATATTATTTATCAGTTTATTATGATACTTTGTGAGCACATCACTGAATTGGGGTTGTGTCTGAGACTTTGAAATTGAATAACTCCCGTGAAATCCTCCATTTTCAATGTAACTCTGTTGGTTAACCTCGTTAACCTTGTCGCGTGATCTGGTTAATTCGCGTTCAGATAATCAGAGGTGTACTGCAAATTAGCTTTGTTAAATGTAGTTTCATAAACCAATAAAGCATTATGGCACAATCCAAGCAGTTGCACATATACTAAACATATTCTAAAATCATAAAACAGTGCAGGGTGTATCCAGATCAGGATTGCAGACTGATGGAACAATGCAGTAACACTGGTTTGCTGACAAAGGAAAACTTGTTGATGGGACATTTGTTAACAAAGGAAGACTTTAACTATTCTTTAGAGAGCACACACTATAATAAGATATACTCAACATTTAATGGTTGTTTTATTTCATAAAAAATGTTTTTAGAGTGAAGTCCACAATAGTGTTCTATAAATACCACATAACAACAGGTGAACTGTACCTGACACTCCTGATCATACTAGCAGTGAACAACCACTCGTGAACCTGCCGACAGTTGCCTCTCATGCTGTCCGTGCACAGGTTCCAGATTTGTAGAGATTTCTCTTCAGCTCCCAAGTTAACGTTAACATAGCTTGGCATCCAGATCTTGCTATGTTCAAGAACCACAATCTGTTCACAGTAACAATAATTATAAATAACAACATAAAGTTCAATCCCTTCCCTTCTGTCCTCCTTTACTCAAATTCCAATTAATATGTTTATCCAGTGGTACTTCTTAGTTTTATTTAGTAACATAATGAAGGAATTGCAAGAGCTTTGTAATTTCAATGGAAAATACCTTAAAAGTAACTTTTACACTAAAGACTTGCAATAGTAAGTTTGGCCCCAAAACGTAGGGAATCTCCATCTGAAGTGGTGGGAAACTCTATTTGGGAAACTCTACTGGTAAATTTACACCAGTTTCCAAAGCGACTTTGGGACTGTACTTATCAATCGATCACTGCAAACAAAAATTGCTTTGTAAGTAAAGAAAAAGTGCTTTAAATTACAAATTAAAAAGGTTAAAAGTCTGTTTCAACACCTTTTTTCTACTTCTAAAGCTACTGTGAAGGCCTAATGCACCATAAGAAACATTTTAAAATAAATTGAAGTGGTTTTAAAATAAATTACGTTTCCTTACATGACAGTTTTTACGGTCTTTAACAATTAATTACAGTCTTTAGAAGTCAAACATTTACTTTAAAGCAATAAACTTACAGGAAATCTGATACTGTCTCCAACTTCAGTCTTGGTTGCCTCCACGAAATAATCCATCCAAAATGAGAAAACTTGCTCCTCAGGAGAGCCTGGCGAATCCTCGTTCTTCTTGCGAAACCGATCAATCAGGGAAATGTTACCAATGGTGGACTTCAGATACCTAAACCAAGAAAACTTATTGTTTTTTCCTCTGACTACTTTATAGTTTCATTCTGATATTGTATTACTTATGTGAATTAGAGAAAAAAATATTGTATTCTAAAATAACAAGGATACTAACCAGTTAGGAGGATTCAATTTGAACATACACTCGGCAGCTTGAATGGCTTGAATGTGAATTACAGAAAAAAAATATTGTATTCTAAAATATAGTTCACGGATACTAACCAGTTAGGAGGCTTCAATTTGAACATACACTCGGCAGCTTGAATGGCTTTGGTATAGTCTTCAGCCAGTACACTGATCTCAAAGAAGGTAGCCACATCCCAATAATCCTGCAGGGATGAGAGACTTCCCTTCTTCCCTATCAGGTTGTTAAGCACCATTCCTACAAACATGCAAAAAATATAATGCAACAAAAAAAAGTTAAATGTTGTACAATAGTGTTTAAAGTGTTGGAGAAAATAAAACCACAGCAATAAGAATAATATTTCAGAAACAGTGTTTTTAGTATTTTTTTTTATTTCATTTATTTACATGATAGGAATAAGGACGGGACGGTTGGCGGGGTGGCAGCTGAGGTTGAACGGATTTGTTTTGGTTGTTTCATTATAAATCTAGACCTGTAAACCCAGAGAACTACTACTGCTGCATTATCATATTTTAACCTGAAATAAGCTTAATCTATAAAAGTCTTGCTGCAACGGGGGTATTTACGGCCGTTATCGTGCCAACTGACGGGATCGAAACTGGGTCCAGTTGCCATTTGCCATTGGGCTATGAATTAATATTGCTATCTAACAAAAGTTCGCTGTTGGATGCGGTGGATCACTGTGTGCTTTTGGAAAACATGTGGATGGCTTGTGTTAGAGGCTTACCCCATGTTTGAAATGAGACTGAAAACAAATAAAATGTTACCATACATAAAAAACAAATAGATCACCATTATCACTTTAACTCTGAGTCTGATCCCTTTGATAAGTTCAAGTACTGAGAAAGGTTTTCTTTGAGTACTATTCAATCAACTAATCTCCATTTTTGGATTTTTTTTCAACAGTAATTCTAGTTCTAGGAGTATATTTCTAGGCTTATTAATGTCATCAGACAGGCAACATTTGAGTCTGCCCATACAAACTATTTTATGCATATCTTATAAAAGATCTCACAAATCTCTTCAGACATAGAAAGAGATCACACCAACTAACCGATGTGCTGAAGCTCATCTGACTTGGAAAACTCGTTGCCGTCAATGACCAGTAACGTGGCCAAATTAATGCCAGCATACTCGTTAGGTTGGACCTCAAACCCTTTTCGATACCTGCAAAAAAGGAGGTAAGCATTCTACTAGCAACAATAGAGAATTTGAGTTAAAATTCTCAAAGTGACTCTATATTAAAATATTTCTTTAGTTTAAAAGTTCGTAGGGGTGGGCGAGCAGTGGATTTTGAATTCGAGTCGAGTCAAGTCAAGTCGAGTATTAATCCAACTACTAGAGTATCGAGTCGAGTCAAGTAGTTTTGAAAGTAATTAAATGTTAATTTTTTTTAAGTAATTAGGTCTTTGAGTTAAAATTAATTCAAATCTTTCATCAATTTTACTTATCAAATTTGTCTACTTTATTTAAGCTAAT
This sequence comes from Flexamia atlantica, assembly GCA_035578135.1. Taxonomy (NCBI): domain Eukaryota; kingdom Metazoa; phylum Arthropoda; class Insecta; order Hemiptera; family Cicadellidae; genus Flexamia; species Flexamia atlantica. The sequence goes on from JAQJVK010000001.1 coordinate 90,829,206, forward strand.
CTTTTTTATTTTCCTTTGAAAAATAAAACTCTGATATTCTAATACCCTTACATTGCATTAACCCTACCTTTAATTGAATAATTATACTAAATCACTTAATGTAACAAGACCACAAAATGAATTTATGTAAAATATAAATATAGTTATAAAATTTAAATAAGTGTAAGATTTAATTACTAGCCAACTATTTTGACTATTAACAGGTTTATTTTTTTCTTCAAAATGATTATAATTAAAACCTTAGCCAAGGAATTGGGGAAGAAATAATTAAAAATAAGATCAGGGAGGGGAGCTATGCCCAGTTATTTGCTTATTTCTAAACCCAACCCCACCCCTTTGCCTGACTGCTGATCTATTGTTTTTTGACATCCAGTCACTCAAGCACTAAGTGACACAGCTGCAACCAGATAAAAATAAGATATCCCCCCAATTCAAAAATTACAAAACCCACACTAATTGTTTTATGTAAACGAATGAAGTCCACAGTTTTCTTTTAAATTTTACAAGTCAAATAAGACAGAAATGAAGGCTGTGCATCATTCAAAAGGTAAACTATGAATATAAATTTGAAGTTGTAAAGTGCAAGGTAAGAGCTAAATATAGCTGTAAGTTTTCGATTTCCGAATTCTGAGGGATGGTATTTCTAGATAACTGTTGAAATCCATTCTTCTATGAATTAATGAAATATTGTTGAGGTTATTATTATGAAAAACTCGTGGACGGCCGTGAAATACGATTGCGCATATTTGCCGATCGCCGATAATCGGCAAATGTAGCATTGCAAAGGTCACAGTCAGCCGCAAAAAACAATTTTGTGTGTTTGCCGATCGTAAATAAATGAAATGCAACTTTTCGAAACTAGCGATCGGCCGTAATAAAGGGTCGCGCGTATTTGCCGGCCACAAATGAACAGATAATGCTGCTTATTTGTGGATCTAGCAAGCGGCCGCAATAAAGAATCTGTCGATTGCACGTATTTGCAATGAGCAATGGCAGATGTAGCTTTGTATAACTCGCGACCGGCTATAAAATTCGATCGCACACACGTAAATCGCACGTAAATTTGATCGCCAGGTAAACAGCAGGAGTAACGGACTACTCTGGGCCTGGTTCACAAACCTCGACCTAAGCCAGCAACCCATCCACTAAACATGGTTTTACCATGGTAACACAGGGTGTCCACAAAATCAGGTTATAAACATTCCCATTTATTTCCTGTATTTTTCACGCCGAAATCACGTTTTTCACGCTGGGTAATAATTTATGTCTTAACCTTGAGTTTGCACTAATGAAACCACATTTTCATAGTTTGCATTTTTTAATTTAAATGACTGGCTGAAGAATGACGGTAAACCCAATCATCTGATAGAACCAAAAAGGCATTGAATCAATTATTAAATGCAACAAACACAAGTTGAAAAAAAACCGCGAACGGTGGGCGGTTCCACCAAATTACCCGAATTTCAAACTTTTCCCAAGACCTAAATTTTTGGAAAAAAACTTAATGATTGTTCAAAAACGCTTCATGGGGATCCTTTAAACACATTTTGAGGAAATTTAATTTTTTTTTATTTTTTTAGTAATTTAGGGGCATGTCCTCTGGAGAGGACAGTGAGCAAAAATGTCAGACAAAAATGTTGTTTTTCAAAAATAATTTTATATTTTTTCCATAAAGAACATAATTTATGTATACAAAACAGTTTTAAATAATAAGTCTCATCTCTGAAAGCAAAATAAAAACCAAAAAATTAAAAGAATTAAAATAAAACTTTTTTAAAAGTGACCTTGTTACCTATTTTTTATAAGTTTCTGATGAAAATTTTGAGTCATTCCAGTAAGAATCCATGATTATAAAGTTTAAAAGGTGCATAATGCAATGAACACAATTAAATAATTTTCATTGAAAATTTTTTTCACAAAGTTTTTCTTTAAAGATATATGTCATTTGTAGAGGACGTTGGGCATATCTCAAAACATAAAAAATTACAATAAAATAAAAGTTTATAGGCTGTTTTAATTGAACAAAAAATTATTAATAGTGCAAATGTATAAAAACATTGTTCCCCATGACAAAAATCTCAAAAATTTATAAAAAGTTAATAATTTATAAATTTATTAAATTCATAAAAATGTAAAGAAAGCATCTAAAATATCTTTGGCTACAACTTTCCTGTCAGTCATGGTGATACTGCACTTTATAGGTTATTGTTTGGATAAAAACATGTGATAAAAGTGATAACATATCACAACTCACCAAAGAGTAAGGTGATTTCAGAAAGTAATATTTGCTCACCGTCCTCTCCACAGGACATCGAAAAACAAAAAAATCTAGCACCTTTATTTACATTTTTTTATCCAAATGACCTTCATAGATATATTTCTACATTATTCAAGTACAAAATAATGCACCAACTTTTCACGATACTTGAATATATAATTATGTATAACAAAAATATATCACCTGGGCCATGCCTTGAAATCAAGGAGGCCTCACCACCCCTGACCTGCTTCAGAAATTTTGACGTAGTTCCTAAAATATCCAACAGAATGCCCTAAAGTTGTTATTTTTATTATGCCAAGTTGTCCTGTAGACAGAACACAGGGCCTTTGAGCATTCAAATATGATAACAATGGTGCAATAAATTCAAATGTAGCGTGTCCTCTGCACAGTACAGAGGGTCTGAAAGGGTTTTGTACAAAATGTTTTACCTCTACAAAAGAGGATTAGGAAACTAAAACTCTCATCTACTTATTGCAGAAAAAACAGTAAATATTAAGGGATATAATTACCCCAATTAATTTCAAACACAATTAAAAATCTTTGGTGCAAAATAGAGTATTAAGATATACAATAATAATCTTTCCGCCTTATTAATAAATCATTTTTTCACGTTTTTTTTTTTGTACGTTCTTTGGTTTAATTCAGTCCCACGCTTTTTTTTATATTCTTCTTCAGGAACCGGGAAAAAAGAAACAAGAAAACTACGTGACGGTCTCATCGTTTCTGGTCTTACTGTGCTTGGCAAAATAGGCATGCACTCATGACCACTTTTTGTTGCTTTCTTATCTTTCGTCCCAAGCCGAACCAAGCCGCCTTGCACAAAAACTATTTCGTGGAATAGGCTACTAGTAGAATGAATAGAGACTGAAAAATACAATTCTTTTATATTTTATACATAAATAATCTCGCCATTATTCCTTTCAGAGAGACAAAAATCTTTGCCAAGAAAATCGTTCCTCCATTGCTTTATGCATTCGCGTTAAAATCAGAGTTCCCATATTCTAGACAAAATTCACGAATATTTCACGCATATTACCCAGTGAAAAATAATTCCCGAATAATTCCCGGTTTTCCCAAAATTCCCGCTCTGTGGACAACTGTAACAGTGTCTGCACTGACCAGTGTATGGCGTTCGCCAGGCTGGTCTTGTCCGTGTACTGGGACTCCACAAACTTGTCTTTGTAGATGCGGCCGCACAGACACACCATGTCCGGGATGTGGTTCTCCTTCTTCTCCAGTGCTTTTTCAATCACCTGCAGAGCTTTCTCCCTATCTCCTTCTTTGTTACGCCTGCAATATCAACATTTAGTGGTAATCACTGTTGATTTTTTTTTAAACAAGGGCGATTGGGATTTTTAAACAACAATTTATGATTATCATTTATTGAATAAAGATTTTTGTTCATTCTATTACAATGGCTTTCTTGATATTAAAAATCTAATTTGTGCTAAATGATAGATCAATTAAATCGTTATACACATTTCAAAACATGAAATAATTGTTATTATGCTTTCAAAAGGGAGAAAAAAGTAAAAATAATAAATACATAAATCTTTATGATGGGACCAGTTGCATGTAAGTGAGCTGGATAAAAAGGCATGCAGGCACATGATTCAACAACACGCAAGGAACTAACGACTGTGCCAAGTTTAAACTGAATTAACACTGGATACTGTATGTACAGTACTTAAATCGGTATTGTAATAGGTCAGTGAATGTTGCTTCAAAAGTTGTTCGTGAAAATTATACTCACTTTTGTATCTCTAGAATTAAATGGAATAGAAAAAATCACTATACTATCAAAGTTTTAAAATGTAATACCAAGACTCAACACAAATAATTTGAAAATCATACCTGTTAAGGGCAAAAGGGTAAAGAAAGCGGATCACTGGGGTCTGAATGTAATTTTTCTTATTAGGTATTGTCTTCAGATCTTCCACAAGCTGAACCATAGCATCATAATCCTGAAAATCAAAAACATTTCGCTAGTACAAACCAAAAAAATGCCAAAATTACTCTTAATATTTTATTAGGGCCTACATAAAACTGATTATTTAGGCGCCAAAACAGATTTCATGATTTGCTGAAAATTAAGTAAAATAACATCAAAATGGACAAATAATGTATGACAACCTAACTTAAAAACCTGTAACTTGAACAAATTCTCATTCGTAGATGAGAGAAAATGTGAAGAATTTGGATTTTTATTGCTGTAAAAAGGGTGGGGAAAAACTGAACTTTTTGTGACTAAACAGTACTGTACCTGTACTGAGCATGTTACCTGTATGTCTCGGAAGGAGATGAGCATGCTGAGCACAGCCTCGCCACACAGAACGTGGGGGTCGTCCAGCCTCCTCCTCATGTTGTGGAGCGCCTTCGACAACTCCTCACCTGTCAGCGTGTCCCTCGCCTTGCGCAGGTCGGACAGAAACTTCTCTTTTATGTGGACTCTGGAAGAAAAATAAAAAGCAATTCAGGGTACCCATCTAAAATGTTATAAAGAAGGCGTAGTTTCTGTTTGTTGTGCGGGGTAAATGCAAAAATTACTGGCTGGTAAACCGACCGGGCTGAAAGTTTGACCAAAGGTATATCATCTACCCGGCCAACACATTTAATTTGCTTACTCACGTCCTTAAAATCCCCTCTTGCTTGGCCCCTACACTTTTTATGTAAAGTATTTTATACTATTTTTTTAAGATTTTGATAGTTACTTGGTTTCCATTAAAACATTATTTTACAATTTGACCATGTCAAGAATGGGTACAACAGCTAATAATATTGTAAAGAAGAGGTGCTTTCTGTACAATGTGTGTTTGTTGTAAAAGTTTAACACAAAAACTACCCAACCGACCTGGCTGAAATTTTATAAAAAGATAGGTTTTGAAGCCATCCCAAATAGGCTTATTTACGTCCTTAATATCTCCTCCAGCTTCGCTACATGGACTTTTCATGAATGTGCTTCCACCTGAAAGTGAATAAAGGGCTTCTTTGGCAAGCAATCAGTCTTTAAGATTGCGCCACAATCATCCTACATTCATCTCTCATTCATATTTGGCTTAAAATACCTACCTGGGTAGGTCAAGGTCACCATTTAAGAAAAAGTACAAGTATCACAGTAGCTCAATCTCTTACCACTAATTCCAACCGTAACCTTTCCTAAATATTCCTTCATGTCCATTGCCTCACTAATAACCCACCATATATCAAATGAATTCATAAAAAAAGGCAATATTATTGCGCCCAACATACTAAATCACCTCACAGTCATACTTTTATTATTTCCTCTTCCATTTTTGTTGTTAAATGTTTACAAACTTAATAAATCAACTTTATAAACTTTATAAATACACATTAACTTTATAAATCTTATTAGAACAGAAGACGTGCTCACTTGGCCTGCACCTCGACGTCCTGCAGCAGCTTCTTGAGCTTGAGCGTGAGCGGCTGCTGGGTGTCGGCGACCTCGGGGTCCAGGCGGTCGGCCGCGGGGTTGGTCAGCAGACACGAGCCGCACGCCGCCAGGCGGTACGACAGGAACGTGTAGTTGCAACACGACATCTGGCCACATACACAACCATTCACTCATTTATATAGTTAAAACAGGAATTTTGAGAAAAATGTCAGTGGACTTATGCTTGTTGATTATTGTAGTCCTAATTCATATTTTTATGACTACTGTTCTTTATAAAATAGTTATTATGTAAAGATTACTTTTGTAAATTCAACACTTGGTCTTTTGGTGTTTACATGCATGTTTACAATATTGATTTTACAAGACAAGGGGTCTACATCTTTCAAAAGTGAATGTGTGGTAAAATCTGCCAAAATTGAGCATCAATTATATGGAGGGATATTAAGATATTACACATACTAATAATAACATATAAGAGGGAATATTTGATTATCAGATATCTAGGGGTGGGCGAGTAGTGGATTTTGAAGTCGAGTCGAGTCGAGTATTAAGCCAAAAACTCGAGTAATGAGTCGAGTCGAGTCGAGTAGTTGTTTGTGAAAAGTAATGAAATTTTAATTTTTTCAACTAAAATCTTTCTTCAATTTTACTTATATAATTGGTCTACTTTATTTAAGCTTATGTTTTTACATATTTCTTGGAAAAATAAAACTCTGATATTGTAATACCCCTACATTGCATAAACCCTACTTTTAAATGAATAACAAACATGAATGAATGAATAAACAAGAGCACTATTGAGTTTTCCGAACAAGAAATGAACCTTTTGAACAAGGGACTTAATTTTAATTTCCCCAACGATAAGAAAAACAGCTTAGTTAATGAATTGATAAATGCTGAAAAAGCTGTTAAATATCTTAAAACTAATGAAAGACGTGACTCCACCAGAGTTATGATTTCGAACAAAGTTAATAAAGTAATGAACAACCCCAGTCCCAGGAATAGATATTTGTCAAAATATAAACCATTAAAACAAACTGCCATTAGTATCAGGAACAAGTTACAACAGAACAACGCTGTCATTGTTAAAGCAGATAAACTGCACTGTCATTCTAAACAAACCCGAATATGTAAACAAAGTCCAGGACTTCATTGAAGCCAATATCATCGCATCTCTAGACCATGACCCCACTCCAATTTATTCTAAGGAAAAAACAAATTAATTTCTTCCTGTACCACTCTTCTGACAAAAGACGAAATAAAGCAAGTAAAAATGATTAACACCTAAGCCCCCATTCTCAGAGGCTTACCCAAGATACACAAACCCAACACTCCAATTAGACCGTTAGTTAATTTCATGCCTTCCCCAGCATATAAAATTGCCAGAAAACTCGAGAATATAATCAGAAAAGAGATTAGATTAGAAAAAGATCACAGTGTTAAAAATACAGTCGTTTTAGTCAGTAAAACTTCAAACATACAACTCAAAGGCTCTTACATACTAGCATCATTCGATGTAGTGAACCTGTTCACAAATGTGCCTGTGAATGAAACTATCGACATACTTAAAGCTAATCTCGATAAACACTCATCATTAACATCTGATGCTAAACAAGAACTGCTTAATTTAACCAAGTGTGTCTTGAAACAAAACTACTTTGCATTAAAAAATAAATATTACATACAACATGAAGGTTTAGCAACGGGTTCTCCCCTCTCCAGCATCCTCTCAGAACTATTTTTAAATAAAATCGAAAACCAGTTTTTGTAGTCTGACTCAAACCGTCATAAAGCCAAAATAATACATTACAGCCGCTACGTAGATGACACGTTTGTGGTTTTTAGTGGCAACGAAAGACAAATTAAATTATTAAGCACGTATTTAAACAACGCCCACCCCAACTTGAAGTTTACCCTAGAAACTGAGAAAAATAAATCCAACTTTCTGGATGTTAGTATAACACGAACAGATTCACACCTACATTACAATATTTACAGGAAGCCCACCACAACGGATCAGACCATACATTCAACTTCACATCACCCCTATAACCACAAAGTAGCCGCTTACAGCAGCTTCGTACGCAGACTTTTATCAATCCCTCTTAGCCCAGAAAACTACAAAAACGAAATAGAAATTTTGAAGTACATCGCTATTTCCAACGGATATGAGAGCTCACTCATCGATAACTGATTAGAAAACAACAAAATAAAATAAAGGAAAATATAGAATCAGAACCCAAAAAATACGTCCCCGCGGAGTATGGAGTTCTACTAAACAATACTTTGAGAAGGGAAATGGCTAAAAATGAAGTCCAAGTAGCCTACAAAACCACAAATAAATTATCTGGCTTGCTTAAAGAGCGAAAGAAAAATACATCAGATAAGATAAACAGCACTGACGTATATAAGATCAACTGCAGCGACTGTCCCAGTTTCTATATAGGACAAACTACACCGTCTTTTGTAACCAGATTTAAAGAAAACCTGCCATGTAAAAACTCCAAATCCGCCTACGCTAATCATATTATGAACTCAAACCATAACTACAAAGATATCCACAATAATTTAGAAATAATGCATCTCTGCAATAAAGGTAAATATTTGGACACGATAGAGGAATTTGAAATTTACAGAGAGTCAAAACAACACCCCAATCACATTTTAAACGAACAGCTGTCTTTCGAATCTAATATAATTTACAACTCTGCTGTCTCCATCCTCAACCAAAACAACAGAAGAAAAGGCCCAGACAAAGGGAAGGGAGGGGGAGGGGGTCACTAACTCTGAGACGCGTCAGTCATGACCTGCTACTTACCGATGCCGCATCACGCGTTCTCAATAATTAACAGTACTTGGCCAAGTTTTTTTAATGTTTGTTTTTTCGTCTCCGTGTGTGTTTGTGTCCGTGTCATTTGTTTTATCATCAACTGACAAATTCAACTATGAGTAATATCAAGTTTTTATTTCGACGTTTTAATTATTAACTGAAGATGTACTCCATATAAGCAGTACGAAACAGCTGTAGTGTTTACTACTGAAATAGGATCAATTGACGATAAGGTAACCTAAACCATTTTTTATTATTGCAATATTGATCCAGAGGCTAATCCATCATGAAATTAAATGAATAAGTTGACTATGCTAAAAAATCACTCAAAATAACAAATTAGTTAATGTAACAAGATCACAAAATAAATTTATGTACAATATGCATTGTTTTAAAATTTAAGCAGTAATAAGATTAAATTAATAGCCTACTATTTAAACAATCAAAAACAGTTTTATGTTTTACCTAAAAATAATTGTTGGCCCTAATTAAAACCTTAGCAGAGAAATTGTAGAAGAAAGAATTAAAAACATCAGGGAGGAGAGCTGTGCCCAGTTATTTGTTTACTTCTCTAAACCCAACCCCGCCCCCTTGCCTGACTGCTGAACTATTGTTTTTTGACATCCAATCACTTGAGCATGAGTGACGCAGCTGCGACCAGGTAAGAATAAGATATCCCCCAATACAAAAATTATAAAACCTTAACTAATTGTTTTATGAAGTCCACTTTACCAATGAAGTCCACAATTTTCTTCTCATTTTTACAAATCAGATGAGACAGAAATGAAGGCTGAGTATCATTTCAAAGATAAAATATAATTACAAATTTGAAGTAGGTCAGAGCTAAATATAGCTGCTGTAAGTTTTCAATTTCCGAATTCAGAGACATCTTTCAGAATCTGGTATTTCTAGATAACTGTCAAAATCCATTCTTCTATGAGTTAATGAAATATTTTCGAGGTTACTGTTATGAAAAACTCGTGGACGGCTGCGAAAATCGATAGCGCATTTCTATCGGTCGCGGATAAACGCGGATGTAGCTTTTCAAAACTTGCGATCTGCCGCGAAATACGATCGCGCGTACTTGCCGATCGCCGAAAATCGGCAAATGTAGCGTTGCTAAAGTCGCGGTCGGCCGAGAAATACGAGCGCGCGTATTTGCCGATCACCGAAAATCGGCAAAGGTAGCCTTGAAAAGTCGCGGTCAGCCGCAAAAAACGATCGCGTGTATTTGCCGATCGTAAATAAACGAAATGCAACTTTTCGAATCTAGCGATCGGCCGTAGAAGTCAGTCGCGCGTATTTGCCGGCCACAAATGAACAGAAAATGCTGCTTTATTGTGAAACTAGCAAGGAGCTGCGATAAACAATTTGCCAATTGCGGATAAACGGCAGATGTAGCTTTGCGTAACTCAAGATCGTCTGTAAAATTTGATCTCACAAACGTAAATCGCACGTAAATTCGGCCGCCACGTAAACGGCGGGAGTAACTACCTACTCGACTTGTTTTAGTCGAGTAGTTGGAACTACTCGACTCGACCTCGAGTAGTAGCAACTACTCGAGTAATTACTCGAATGTCGATAACTCGCCCACCCCTACAGATATCAGAGATCAGAGATTATCTCAATCAGTATTTTCACCTTAAGCCTCAGAGTGGTCTCAGTGTCCATGTCATTGTACAGAAGCCAGTTCTCCTTCATGCCGAAGCTTTCCCTCACTCCGAGGTGGTAAAACAGAGCACTCTGCTGAACTACCAGAGATAGATCCACCATGGCGACATCTGCATTGTAAAACGTCGTCAGCACATTTGTCTCACCGAAGTCCAACTTCTCAAACTGTGAACATTTAACAAGGGGTTAAGAAAAATGATGCTTTTGACTAAACTTTTTCATAATTATAGCCAAGGCCAAATATCCCTACCATTGTAGTGCTGAATAAGCCTCAGCTGTCTGTATAGCTGGAATAAGGCTTGTAAAATGCTTTAAATCTCATGCATTAGTTCTTATAATAATAATGTACTTCAAAGTTAAATTTTGAAGGCTTCTCTGATATTTTCATTTGCTTTATGAAAAAGTGATATTTGAAAATTGGTTTAATTGTTTGTGGGATATTAACAAACGATATTGGTAGACCTAAATTAACAAACACAACACTTATAGACAAAATAGAATAATGACATGCTATTTAAATCTAATAGGGCTACTGTATTCCTTATTGAGCACCTGAATATGATGCAGATTGGCATGGACGAGCGTGCAGGCCTGTTTGATGTCCTCGATGGCTCGCTTGCGGTGGGCCAGGTGCAGCGGTTGCTGCAAGTCGATGATGCACACCACGTCCATGGTCGGTCGCTGTGCGGTGAGAGTGGTCGCAGCGTCGCTGTGGCTGCCCCCACTCTCTGCCAGGCTGCGGCTGTCTGCAATACAGACTAGTGTGTGCACATTGGCTGAGGTATTGCAGGTGGATACACATGGCATCCATGGTCGGTTGCAGAGTGGTGAGAGTAGTCGCAGCGTCGCTGTGGCTGCCCCCACTCTCTGCCAGGCTGTGGCTGTCTGCAATACAGACTAGTGTGTGCACATTGGCTGAGGTATTGCAGGTGGATACACATGGCATCCATGGTCGGTTGCAGAGTGGTGAGAGTAGTCGCAGTGTCGCTGTGGCTAGGGCAGCCAGACCCCCCCCCCCCTGCGCTCTGCCAGGCTGTGGCTATCTATAATAAAGACTAGTGTGTGCACATTGGCTGAGGTAATGCAGGAGGAATATACACGGAGTCCATGGTTGGTTGCAGAGTGGTGAGAGTGGTCGCGGCATCGCTGTGGCTGTCCCTTTTTCTGCCATGCTGCGGCTGTCAACAATACAGACTAGGTTTAGTCTTAAAATACTAAGTGATGAGAGCTTAAATTTGAGAATCTAATTACTTGATTCAGAGTAGTCAGAATTGAGTTCAAAATAACCAAGATATGCTAAAGACACTCTGGGAATGGTTGTCGGTTAGCTGCAGCACCACAAGCAATGAGTAGCACGAGTACCCTGTCACTCGTGACACAGCGAAGGTGTTAAATTAGGGGTTAAAAATTTACTTAAATGAAAATTAACAATCAAATTGTTGAGCGCATCGCTGGAAAATTTCTTCCATAGGTCTTTCATGATTGTTAAAAGTGAATTTATAAGTATATGGGCAGTGGAATCACAATAAATTTTTGATGGTGAAATTGATCTTGTCTTTCTACTAGAATTTGGACAACATTTAGATGAATGCAGAACTTTTTTCTAAGCCTTTTGGTACTGTAATTAAAAGTTGGGCTTGAAATTAATTAGCCTCAAAACACATTTCCAATTCATTGGTTTTATTGTCAGATAACATTTTGTGATTAAAGGCATAAAGCTGCTCAAAACAGGTGACTAGTCACATTTCGTATAGAATTTATGATAAGCAGTAAATGTAGAAGTAAAAATGTTTTTAATATAAAATTAAAAAACATCAATAGGCCTATCAATTAAAAATGTTTTTCTTGATCCAGTCCAACATTCACATTCCAGGCTACTAGACCTAGCATGGAACTGTTCTGCTCAACACTTCAGGCTTGGACTAAGTGGCATCATAACACAGCGAAAAAGCTATTGACGATTGGCGGGATTTGAACCCAGTCCCCAAGACTCATCTCACGTTCTAACCACTATATCAGGTCACTCTCCATTTACTGAATAGTAAGTCTTACTTATAAGAAAATATTTTTAAAAACTTGAAATATTTAATTTCTGGCTTTTTTAGTTGTAAAAGGAATTTTGTTAAAGGAGTACTTATAAGAAAATATTTTTAAAAACTTGAAATATTTAATTTCTAGCTTTTTTAGTTGTAAAAGGAATTTTGTTGAATAGTTTTATCTCCATATAGAAGGTAGGACCTACTTGTTCTATGCCTGGAGACCAGAGCAAAGCAAAGGTTCTAGAAGGATCAGTTTCATGGTTTGATGCCAGGCCACCAAGTTGCTCTAAAACATGATATTTACTTAGGCTTCACAAATTAGCCCGAATTCACAATCACCATCATAGTCACACTACATGTTTATTATTGTAGGACTAACCTTTTGCCTGAGATGTCACAATTATTCTAGTTTAATAGCCTACAGGGTGTGTTTCGCATCTTCAATGCATCTTCAACTGCCCTAAAACTATTCACATTTGCACACATGTGGTTGTCATGGTTCATATTATATTTGAAGCACAAATACTTAATATTTAACACTGAAATACAAACATAGGCTTTTGACACTAGAAACAAAACATGCACTGTAAAAATGTGAAACATGTCCTGCAATAACCGGGATAAGTTGTGACAGTTCAGGCAAAAGGTCTTACAATAATAATGGTGACAGGCGTCATGGCAATAAAATTAACCCTACATGTATTAATTCTGAATTTACCTGCATTATCGATAGCTAAAGTGACTTCAGGTATTGGAGGAACAGCATTCATACTGGCTGCTGCCGTGGTTGTTGTTGGCATGATATGTTTTCACATTAACCTGAAAAAAAATTTCATACCTAGTTTACTCGGGTTGATAGATGATAAAACTTACAAACATCAGAGATAGGCCTATAAAAAAGGCCAAGGTTTTATAAATTAAATCAGTGCCTCACAGTTTAAAATTTTTATTTACTTAAAATTATATTTTCATTTTGGTGATGCAAAAACAACCTTAGTAATGGCCTTGTAAATGTATTTGAAACCCAGTATAAATTTATCTGAAAAATTACCCAAAATTCATATCCAGGTATTTTGGTTGTTTAAAAAATTTTAACAATCAGACTTTGATAACTGTATACAGTAGACCTCTTGACCAACCCTGATGGGACCGAACCTAGGTCGGATAACTTAACCCTTGAGCGGGCGCTTCACCAGTAAAACGAAAGCGGGCGCATGCGGAGTTTTACTCCGCAACATTAAATTACAAAAATTTAACCCAGTTTACTTGTTTAATAACGAAATTATGTATTTTAATGTTGAGAAACTTCATTAGGAATCACATTTCATCGTAGATACAATTAATTGTTCAACTTAAAAGGTGTAATATTTTAATTGAATTTTATTTAATATTTGTTGAGTAATTTTTGAGTATAAAATAGGTATTAATTAACATTTAATTTTTTGGACTTTTTCTTTCGCTTCTTTTTTCAAAAGCAATAGGTAGTCCAAAAAAATAAATAAAAATTACAAACACTTCGCTATTATGAATTTTTTTAATAGGTGACACTGTCTGTGTTACGGGAGAGGGCGCTACGCAAACTGACACGGCATCTCTGAATTGCAAATAACGAGGTGCCAAGGGGGGGGGGGTTGGGGATATAAATAGCTTTAGGCGATTCCTGGAATGAGGGGCATAAAGTATGGAGCCGGACACGAATGCCAACACCCATTATGTATATTTATTTTAACTTAAAAAACAGGTGCGGAGGAAAACTCCGCATGCGCCTGCTCGAGGGTTAAAGGTCGGTCAAAACGGGTAATCCTCAAAACACCTAATTTAATTAAAAGCTCTATTGATTTAGGGCTCTATTAAAATAGTTCTAAAGCAGTTTGTGGATTATTTAAAAATGAACTATAATCATCACCTATTTTAAAAAATATTTACTATATAAATGCCACATTTTATATACTAAATATATTAGACGAGGCGAAAATTGGCTATTGATTGTCAAAATTAGTGATAAGAAACAAGCAATCATTGAATTATTACAGGTTAGGCAGTTATAGCTTCTTACTGGAGACTTGAGTCACAAAAACCCATTGCAAAAACTTTGACTTCGAGTTGTCTACCACCTATTACCAACCCACACAAATACACAACGTGCGTGTTTTCTTACTCTACTGATGAATGATATCATGGTTTCCGGATACAAAAACTAAAACTCACAGACATTTATCTTACTATGCGCTCTGAAAAACACCTAATGTACATTTTAATAAATTCATGAATAGGCCTACTGTATTCAAAATATTTTAACCTGTAACAAACAACCTGTGGAGTTAGCGTAAAGTTCCCATCATTGGATATGGGAACAGAAACGCCGCAATTCCTAGAAAAGGGCGGTTAAACCGAACTGTTGTCAAAACAGGGTCGGTTAAAACGATCTTTAATATCTGACCAGCAAGGACGGATAATCCGATCGTCGGTTAAAATGAGGTCGGTTAAGAGAGGGTCGGTCTACTGTGTAAGAAACCAGAGTATAAATTGTAATTTTTAAATTAGTAGGAATTAGTGTGTAGTCTACAATTGTCAATATTGTTGGATGCAAAATATTAGGAAATTGAAATTTAATAAAGGGTTATCTTAGCTCATTGTCTTTTGAAATAAAACTATTAGGATACAAATAGCACCTAAATACAGGTTTTATTTTAAGTTACATAAAAAACCACCATGACATGTTCGTTGGAAAGTAAGTATCTGATCATATTAATAATTAGAATACAAACAAAGTCATATGATTACAGTGAAATGATTACGAATCCTAGCATACTGGGGTCCA
The DNA here is from genome assembly GCA_035578135.1 of Flexamia atlantica. Classification (NCBI taxonomy): domain Eukaryota; kingdom Metazoa; phylum Arthropoda; class Insecta; order Hemiptera; family Cicadellidae; genus Flexamia; species Flexamia atlantica. The sequence goes on from JAQJVK010000001.1 coordinate 90,844,260, forward strand.
CCACATATCAGATCCACAACTTCCACTGCAGAAGAAAACTTACTGGCACGATTAAACTTCTTCAAAATTACACGTGATGAAAGCCGAACAGGTAGGTCTAATAAATGTCTGTAAAATAACTTCCTTGAGTGATTTGAACATCCTTTTATGTGAAGCATTTCAAACTGCTATAAGTTTTTGCAGGTTTTTGACTACAGTTGACGGGATCATATCCATGGAGAGAAATGTGAAAGGGAATTGGGGGAATTCATTAACAATTTACAGATTATAGGCTACAGGTTCCCCAGCGTATTATGGCACTTGGCCCCCAGTTCCAAGACCCGGTCTGCCAGCCTTAAAAACATAAGCCAGTCCAACCACCGCGCAGCTGCTCCATGAGTCACTGGGTGTGAGGGGGACCATTTGTTCAGAAATTCTTTATTTCTGCCGCTCCACCCACCCCTCGCCCTACCTGTGTCGTCTCCGCCTGCCAATCCCTTGTGCCATCTTAAGCTGAGGGACCTGTAGGCCTACTTGTCTCTTACAGCAAACGGTAAGGGCCCCTTGAAATCAATTTTTAATCAATCAAATGGAGTTGTTGCCTTAATCAAATGCCCCTGATACTCGCAAAAACCTTGGTTTTAACTCGGCAAAAACCAAACAGGATAAGGCCATTTTCTTGATATTTCTCTAGTGGGAAAGGTAGTAACTAAAATTCTTTGTTTTTACCGAGATACAGCCACTGTGTATTTATACCAAATGTGTATTATGTATATTGAGATTGAGCAAGTTAAATACCGTATATGAAGTATCTAGGGCTTGTAATTGATTCTACACTCTCCTGGAAAGATCATGTAAAAAAAAGGAGAAATATAAATATGATTTAAAAATTTTATTTATTTCTTGCATGACAACTGTCTAAGGGAACTGCTTATCACCTTATAACACGCCCTAGTTGGTTCAAGGTTAGGGTACCCACTCTCCTGTTAGGGAGGGACATAATTAAATAGGCTACTTTAAAACCAATACCTTACAAAAGTGCATCGAAGGATTAACTTAATACGTAAAAAAAGTCTAGATTCAAACATTCCCTGCCTCTTTCTAAATAAATCTTTCCACTTAGACATTTATACGTACGGTATAGCAAATAAAATATTTCAAGGCCTTACCAATTACACACTTAACTATAGTATTCCACTTCCCAAACTGAACCTAACTCTTTACCATCAGTAGGCCTACTGTGGAGTTTAACAGGATATGTATAGTATTTAGTTCATTTGCAAGGTTTAAAAAAAATGTCACCCGTTTCACACGGTGTAACCTGCACCACCTCATGAGACTACCTAGGGGCCCATAAATCGTAAATCTGGACATGCATACAATAACTTACCGCTCATATTTAGCTAGGTACCTATAATCTCCACTGAACTGACTGACTGAAACATCTTTCAGTTCCACTGACTCAGTTCAGACAAAATGCTATTGAAAAGAAGACAAACATTGACAAATCATTATTTTTAGTTAGTACTGCACAGATGAGAAGACAAACACTGACATGCTTACAATGATGGGTTTGGTCCATCAAACTTATTACTGTTACCAGGACCAGCCAATCAGAGAGAGGGGGATATGAATGTCGGTTTCTCATTGGCCAGTCGACTTTAGCTGGTGAGCCTTTCATTCAATCTTTCAATCATGTATCGATTGAGACTATTGATATATCGAACAAATGAAGCAGGCCTAGTTGGCAATCGATTGTTCTCCACCCAGCGACCCCAGGTTTCCACCAAGCCAAGAACCCTAGATAGAGAGGCAAAGTGTAATCATTCTGCGGAACTATAGCCCCTAAAGCTTGTAGTGTTTAGGCTACAGTTGGCCAAAGTGAAATGCAGCCTAACAAACAAGTTCTAACCTTCAAACAAGTTCTGGCACAAACAAATTATTCTTACCTTTGAGGTTATCACTCCAACCAGGTTATCAGTGGATAACACTAATGCTAAATGTAAAATGTAATCGTTTTATGACTGTACCTAGCCAACATATATACAAACTTTGTACAAGTGGGAAAGAACACTAAGTCACAGATCACTGCAAGTTTAACCCCCTCGGTTTTTAAGAAGCAAACCCAACAATAAACTTAAACATAATTAATCCATGCATAGAGCTTACTGTACTCATCAACAAAATGAATCACGTTTAATTGCATATTATTCTTCAGTAAAATCAACAAAATTATCAAAACAAAACTTTGAGTCCTTGAAAGAGCAGAAGAAACAAAAACAGAACCTCTGAAGCAGTGTTACCAGACAAGATTTGTCATTTCACCCGCGAACTCCATAAAAAAGTACCCGCTTTTACCCGGTTTTACGGCAATAACATAGAGTAATAATGAACTTCTTAAAGAGTTGGCACTTCCATGTTAACTCGGTGGTAAGGGAAACAGTAGCGCTGTCTGATAAAAGTGCTAGGAACTAAAACATATCGATGCGACATATCGATCGTTGTCATCTGCTTTGTTTATATTTTCGTTTTCTTGATTTGTTTGCTAGACTTTCAATTTTAATGACTTTACCGATTTGTTTGGATTAAGTACGTTTGCCGCTAGTGCAAGTTGTTTCGCGAAATACTGTACTGCGTGATTCATATTGTGCTTAAAGCTATTGATGGAAAATAAATTTGTAGATGTTTACATAAAAGCACTTAATAAAAATTAACTTAGTTAATTTTTATTAAGTGCTTTTATGTAAACATCTACGCATTCATTTTCCATCAACAGCTTTAAGCACAATATGAATCACGCAGTACAGTATTTCGAGAAACAACTTACACTAGAACAACTTTCTGCAAACGTACTTTAGGTATTTTCCCACACTCTAATTGAGTCCAACTCGTTATGGTTGTGTACACGTCGTCGCGTCGTGACAGAAAATCAGGGGAAACGGCGTGGGGACCCATAGCGACTAATCCCACAACGACTAAAAGTGAAATAAAATTAAATTCGTCTCACAACGACTAAAAACGAACATTCCCATAGGGACTAAAAATAGCGGGAAAATAAAAATTTCAAATCGTCGCACAGCGACTAATAATTTGTCAGTGAGTCCCACAGCGTCTAAAAATAATAATTAGTCGCTATGGGACTCACTGACAAGTCTTTAGTCACTATGCGACAAATATACATTACGATTCCCATAGCGTCTTATCCAAAAATAACAATATTTCGATAAAAAGTACGAAAATTCCAACCGTCCCATAGCGACTAAAGAACGAATCTTTTGGAATGAACAGCTCAATAGAAAGAGTCGTTCGATTGTGGCTTGAATCCTGATTGGCTGACCCGATCGGTGACGACGTGATTTGGTGATGGTCACTAAGTGGTTGTCGCTATGGGACCCACCCGGAAACGGAATAGGAAGTTAGCAGATCGTTATCGTGGTTTTGATTGGCTGATTCAGTGAAGAAGAAGAAAACCATGTTTTTACAACGACATCTAACTAAAGTGCTTCGAACTAACCCGCTCCAATAAGCTTACCACTTGGCTCCATTTAAGTGTCAGACCGGTGATAGCACCACTCCGAAAGCATAACCACCGGTCTGACACTTAAATGGAGCCAAGTGGTAAGCTTATTAGAGCGGGTTAGTTCGAATCACGTTTGTTAGATGTCGTTGTAAAAACTTGGTTTTCTTCTTCTTCACTGAATCAGCCAATCAAAACCACGATAACGATCTGCTAACTTCCTGTTCCGTTTCCCCTGATTTTATGTCACGACGTGTACACAACCAAAACGAGTTGGAATTTGAGTGTGGGAATATACCTAAAGGGTGTTTACTACTAGAGCAAGTTGTTTCGCGAAATACTGTACTGAGTGATTCATATTGTGTTTAAAGCGATTGATAGAAAATAAAATACGTAGATGTTTACATAAAAGCACTTAATAAAAATTAATTTAGTTAATTTTTATTTGGTGCTTTTAAGTAAACATCTATGTATTTATTTTCTATCAATTGCTTTAAACACAATATGACGCAGAACAGTATTTCGCAAAAAAAACTTGCACTAGTGGCAAACGCCCTTAAAGCCACTAAAATTGAAAGTCTAGCAAACAAGACAAGAAAATATAAACAAAGCAGACGACGACGACGATCGATATATCGCATCGACGACGATCGATATATTCATTGACGACGATCGATACATTGCATCGACGACGATCGATATATCGTACCGACCTTTTAGTTCGTAAAAACTGGCTCAGTTTTTCTCAGATTCAAAGTTAGCACTCAATACAGGGAAGACTAACTCAATTTTCATCCAAACTAAACAAAGACTCAACTCTAGATTGGACTCCACTCCTAGTGTCTTCATTGGGGACCAACAGTTGGAACTTGTTCAGTCAACTAGGTTCCTGGGTGTGGAGCTTGATGCAAACCTAACTTGGAATGCTCATGTCTCCCTCCTTTGTAGTAGGATATCCGCTGGCTTATTTGTCTTGAGGTATATGTCGCGGCTGAACTGCATAAATCTTTGTTTGCTCGTGTATTACAGCCTCATAGAATCCCATGTAACGTATTCAATAATTCTCTGGGGAATGTCTTCTAAATCTAATTTGGAAAAAGTTTTCAAGCTTCAAAAACGAGCTGTAAGATTAATGGGTAAATTAAAACCTAGAGATCATTGTTCCGACTCTTTTAAGAACTTGGGCATTTTAACTATTCCCAGCCTATACATCTATGAGACTGTAATGTACGCTAGATGGCATGGCCAATTGTATGTACAGCCAACACATCATTATAATACTAGAAATAGAAATATTAGTACTTCTGTAATGCACAACTTAAAGCTTTTTGAGTCAAAACCTGAATATGCAGAGGCAAAATTTTTCCAAAAGCTTCCGAATGAAATTAAGCAAATTGAAAATAAAAATAGATTTAAGCTCAAACTTAAGGACTATCTTGTTGAAAGGTGTTTATATACTCTTGAAGAACTGTAAGGCCCCGGAGTATTTATTGGGAAATCCCTAACCTATTAATTTCCTTTTTGACTGGTCTCATGCCACTACGTGGTCAATCGGGACGACTCTTCAGAAGTAAGAAGAAGAAGAAGTAAGTACGTAGCACTTTTATCAGACGGCGCTACTGTTCCATAACCACCGAGTTAACATGAAAGTGACAACTCCTTACGAAGTTAATTATATGTTTACGAAGTTTATTCTATGCTATAATCTATGTAGAACTAATTACATAGGTAAAAACATCAAAATGTTTGAATGTTTTTATCTATGCTAATGATTAGTACTTTAGTACAGTATTAAGTTATAATTCTTACTGGTATTGTTCGATAGAACCATAGATAAAGTACTACCTTTATTCAATCTATAATAGAACAATTTAGCACTAATTTTTGGCAGCGTAGAAAAAGGAAACGTGTTGTGGGTGGGGCCAAGAGACATTGACACATTAAATATTTTTCATAATATACTGACTGAATCTGGAGCTAAATTGCAGAATAAATTACCATCTCGTATAATATAAATGAGAAAAATTAAATACCATTCAAAAATAAATAAGAATAATTTTTTATTGCTAATGCGTTTTACAGTGTTAGTTAATTTATAGATCACTGTGAAAAATATTGGAATATAGTAATAAATTGATGGAGGAAAATTCAATATGTATCTTATAGAATGAAATACTAGTAGAGTAGGATTCACGTAAGTTGGCCAAAGCATGTACTAATCATCTCATCACAATTTTTTATACAAGTCACATTGAAAACATTGTTGGTTACACATGGTGTCTGTTAACATTTTCTCAGAACTGTCAAATCGCCACGTTGCGTTTGTTTACAAGTTGTTATAGGTTGTAGAATGTTTACAATATCGCCTATTTTTAGAAGTTTTTATTTCCATTCAACCTTTTACATAGCTGCCAAAGTTTAATTTGATTCTATTTCTTGTTTTACAAGTATTTTAGTTTGTTTAACTGCTTATTTATTTTTCTGGGCCAATATTAATAAGTTTTGTCCGCAATATTAAACAATCTCTCTTTTCAGATACTGACTTGCAGCAAGTAATACTCGCTATTCAAAAACTCGCCTATATTTCTTTGTAAATATTATTTCATAAGAAAATCAGACCATTAACCATGACACATCATCTCCTTGTTAATACATAATTTATTTGGAAAAGCCCCTTAGTAATATTTTAAGCCGCGCAAGTGAACTTCCAGTTGCAAATTGCATCAGAACTTTCCCTTTATTGCAAGTGCTATACTAAACAGATGTTCGTTGACAATGTTTTCAGTACAGCTGGATTTTATGGTTAAGATCGTAAGAAGATAGATTGTTTACTTTCGTTTTGGCCAACTTAAGTGAATCCTACTCTACTAGGATAATATACTTTATTTTTACTTTTGTTTACTTAAAGGGCGTTTGCCACTAATGCAAGTTGTTTCGCGAAATACTGTACTGAGTAATTCATATTGTGTTTAAAGCGATTGATAGAAAATAAACAGTGCCGCCGAGAGCCAAGCCGGGCCCCAAGTCCGCACACCGCACGGGCCCGGGGGTCTGGGAGGTATGGAATACGCCCCAGTGAAAGGGGGGTCCGGGGGTCCTCCCCCGGAAAATTTTAGAAAATTAGATCTCTAAACTCGCGTTTTTAGGCAGTCTAGAGGTGGAACTTCATACATATAGGAACCCCAAAAATCCGAACCAATTGAGGCTGAATGGTCGGTCGGATTTAGAAAAGTACACTCTAATTTAAAATAACCGCTACCAGTGATGCCTCACTATTGGATTCTCCAGACATTCGCCTCTTCCCCATAACTTCCGCGTTCGTTCCACTCACAAAGTTCTTTGCCGTTTTTTCATGATCAATGCGCACGATTTTTTTACTGGATTTTTTTTAAGTTGTCAATATATATGAGAGAGGTATGAGTCACTTACGCTCACTACTCGCTGGTCGCCACCGCCGTAGTGTACAATCAGTGGCAAATACAGTACAAACGTACAGACAGACAAAACAATCGTTTCTGCCTTAACTGGATACTGTATTAGCTGAATATTATCAAAGTAATTTGTGTGTGAAGCTGGACATTCTATTTTTTAACATGAAGGCTTAATTTTATTTCCAAAAAGTCTAAACCAATATTCCCTCAATCAAAAAAATCCGCTCATCCCGGGCCCCTTTGGAGCCCGGGCCCCAAGTTTCTGACTTGGCTGACATGGCCTCTCGGCGGCCCTGAAAATAAATACATTGATGTTTACATAAAAGCACCTGATAAAAAATTAATTCAATTAATTTTAATGGAGTGCTTTTATGAAAACATCTATGTATTTATTTTCTATCAATCGCTTTAAACACAATATGATTTACACAGTACAGTATTTCACGAAACAACTTGCACTAGTGGCAAACGCCCTTTCGTTTTTTCAGAATACATTTTTGTCAAAATTATTGTAAAATTGATATTGATTGCTTCCAACTTTGTAAAATTTTATGAGCAATAAAAATGAATTTGAATACAGTAACTTTTTAAGTAAAAGTTAAACCGGAGATAACGCTATTTTGTGTATGTTTATTGTTTATTGCAATGTGATGTTCATTGTGAATAATAGCATAGATATAAAAACATCCTAATAATCCTAAATATGCCTCAATGCAGGGAAATTCTAGGGTAATGCAGATTGATTCTAGGGTAATTCATGACATAGGTCACCAAACTATCGGGTAAAACTAAATTCGCGTGGCAACACTGTTGATTAAGTTGGGCACTTCTTCCTTCCTTTCATGTCCATCAGTGAAAATCTTTGTGCCTACACTTATAAACACGTGTATAAATCTTAACCGGTGAGTTATTTTGGCCTGATAACAGTTGTAAACAAACACCCAGTCGTGTACAATCAACTAATTTAAAAGCGCAACTTTTAATGATAAGTATTCTTATAGTAAATCCTATTTTGTGACCTTCAGCAGGTGGCCCGATTTTCTGAAGTAAGCACTCTCACCCACTGAGTAACTAGCTTAGTTACGTAGGTAATTTAAGTTGCTCGTAACTGTAAGCATCGTTAAGTATTTTCAAGCTAAATTTGTTGCGTTAGATTGTCAATTTGTATACAGAGGTTAATTATTCGAGGTGCTTTTGGTTTACAGCCTAGTCCTAGGGCCCATAGTCATTTCATCTTGAAGCCCAATACACAGGACTAGAATGAAGTAATAGTATAGCCGTAAGTGATGTATTCAATGTCAAAAGCCCACTTCTCTTGCTTCAGGCATTTAAGGAGGGAACTCGAACTCAACCTATATTTTAACCTCTTAGATAGAAGAGGTTAAAATCATGTTGGGCTGCCATATTTTCAAGCAGTCAAACCGGGACAACTAACCAAGGATGCTCCAGTGTGTGACACACAGGAGGGTTTGGGGGGTATGGAGGTGAGGGGGGTCCGGGGGCCCTCCCCCGGAAATTTGTGGAAATTTTGGAGGATTAAGGGTTAATTCTAGTTAATATGAATTCTTAAGAATTTATAACTTATTAACTAAGAATATGTAAGAATTATCTTATTATTAAGTAAAGAAAAATCATGGGCCTAAACTAAAATAGGTACAGGCATAATCAAATCTAAAAAGTACAGTCTTTAATTCTAAAAATTCATCTAATTTATACAAAGGATGTAGGCACAGCCAGTCGTATAATCTTTTCTTTTAAACAAACTAAATTCTAAGATTCCACTATCTCAGGTAAGCTTATTAAGGGTCATTCCATTGTAACGGGTGTTACACTTCGGACACATTTATTGTAAATTACTTGAAAAAAGAAAAACTGACCTTTAAACATTGATGTTGTTTCAAAAGTATTCTTTATTCTTCATCAGTTTATATGGTAAAAAATGTTTTTTCCTTTCCAGTTTTGAAATTCTAAAGGAAATAGAGGTGTAACGGGTGTTACTGAAAATGGACCTGTCATTGAACCCTTTTGTAAATTATCTTAAAACTCTGTGAATTTAGAAAGAATAAAATTATGAAAAAAATAGGAGTTACTCCCAAATAAATGCATATAGTGGAACTGTTATTTATACAGTTATTGGCATTAAATGTTCTTATATACTAAATAAAATCATGCGTAACGGGTGTTACATGGAAATGTAACGGGTGTTACGTAGTTGCTAAAAGTAAGACTTTTTACTTAAATTAATCAGTAATAAGGTATAAAAAATTACAACAATTAAAAATTATTATTTTTTAATCACACTGAAATCAAAAACTTATATTTATTAATAAAAAATGTTACTAAAATACAATAAGTTGAGGCATATTCGCTCACAATAAGAAGGAGGATGTAAAAAATAAAATTTAAGCATAATAAATGATAAAATAAATTAAAATAACTTATATTATTGTTTAACATACCAAAGTAAGCCATACTTAAAATTATATGTACTGTAAAATTATATTTACTGTAATATAGACCTAAGTTATATGAGCAAAAGTATAAGATTCCCAATAAAGTTCAGATGTTCTTTTCAAGTAAGGTTACAGGCCCTGGAAACTGGTAGTATAGTCGGTTGCCTTGTGGTTTCAGCTCTGGTTCAGGTAGTTTAAATATCATTTGACTGAACTTATATTTAAACTACAAGGCTTTCTCTCTGTAGATGAGCTTCCCATTGTTCAGCATCTCTCTTCTTCTTTTCTCTAGACTTTTTCATGCGCTCATTTGCTGGAGCCATGATCTAGAACAAAAATATAAAAAAAAACAAAATTAAAATTAGTATTTGGAATAAAACTGTAATTATCAATCAATAGGTTACAATATACAGTCTTTAAAAATAGCCTAAAAGGCTGTAGGCTATTAATTTGGTATATGCGCTTTGCAGACGATGTTTAACAAACATTATGAAATAGATTGCAATGAATTCATGATTCACATCTCATTGAAAACTGTAGCTTACTGTAGGCCTAAAATTAAACAGGCAGGCTAAATATATTCAAGCCTACTGGTACTTCTGGATAACCTCAGTTTTTTTTTCAATTTCTCAAGTCGTATTATAACTTTTCCCTTTGTAGTCACCAAATTGCATTAAACAAATTTAAATATTTCTTTTTATTGAAAATCTAGGTACTCTTGCAAACTAAGATGTAATGTGCACATGGTGTATTTTAAATAGAAAGAAGGAAATAGTTACTTAGGACTGAAAGTTAACACTGTAACACCCGTTGCGTATAATGCTGTAACGGGTGTTACAAAACCCGTTACGATAAAAACACACTTAAAATATGCATTAACAAATAAAATGAGTAAACCATCCTTCAAAACTGTAACATTACCTCACTTTCCCAGAAGGACTTATTTAAATTAAAATCTGAGTACTTGTCCCATAAACTTTCTCATTTTTTTGTAACGGGTGTTACATGCTGCGACCCCCATTTAAATGTTTAATTAAATTTAATAGGAATTGAACGTACCTCAAGAATAGTATATGTTCTTGTAGCAAAAGCTTCCTTCTGTTTCCCTCCAAATTGCATTGAAGTGTCAGATGAAGAGCAAACAAAGAAACAGGCTGCCAATAAACACTAAAATCCCAACTTTTCCCTTTGGGCAAACATCAGCTACAAAATTGTCCAGTAAATATATAAAATTGACCATAAAAAAAAAAATTAAAAAATATCCCACAAAAAACTTAAACATTTTATATTACAAATTCACCAACAACAATAATTTAAAAAATATATATAATTTTTTCCCTATCAGGCTCAGTTGGTGTGGAATGACCCTTAAACATTTCAATACTAATAATAGGAAAACTTTTTTGACTTTTACTTAGCCTATAGGGGATATCAAGCACTTTTACAAGTTGATTCCTAGTGTTCCTAGTGTTACTGGTGAATATCTGATATATGTACAAATCTACCTACATTAAAATTCTTTTTGACATATAACAAACATAAAAATATATACAAATTTATCACAGTTTTACTTTTAATAAATAGAGGTTAACAGTGCTCTCTAAGAAGACTGGTCTCGAAAATAAAAATGTTTTTAAAAATGTAGGAAGTTTGACGGTAAACGTTCCTGTCTTCCAATCCCATAAAAATACATTGTTTCTGGTTTATAACAAGTGACCCAGCACTAGTTGCTTGACTACCTCAGAAAAATTCCATAATTTTGAAGGAATCTCTTAAAAATGCGTAGAAAGCTAAAATATTTATTTTGTTGATAGAAATTTGTTTTGTAACTTACCCTTGCAAGAAAAGTGACACAATTCAAAAAATTTTAATTTAGCCTAAGCTTAAGTAAGTGATTTTTGTATCAAACAGATGAAAACATTGTGTTAAAATGTGTGGAAAAGTGTCACAACTGAAATTCTGATAGTTTCCGCTAGGTAGCGCTTAGTTTCAATTTTCTTCTGCAAAACTTGCCGCTATGTTTTGCTTAAACAGACACTTGTCAGTAGTAGCCTAGTGACTGAGCTGTTGTGGAGAGTGGCCACGTTATTTTTATTTATTTATTTATTTTACATGCAACAATACAGGTTATATACCCAATTACATTATGCATGTTGCAGAAAAAGTATTTTGCTGGAAAAGTGTCACTTTTTGAGTTGGGTCAGTTTTGTTCATAAAGTTTACCTTTAAAATAAGAGGAATAATGACACTAGTCAATATAATCAGAGTGCCAACTCAAAAATAAAACAAAGATTTGTGGAATAGTGACACAAGTCAAACTGAAATAATAAAAAATGCATACATACATTAAATACATAGGAGAAACTAAGTAGGCCTACTGTACAAAAATTAAGTTATTTAATTAAAAAATACCAATGAAAATTCAATGCAAAAGACTTAACAACAGCTAACCAGTAAATAACCACACGTCTTCATTCTACCCTACTGTAAAATTAGCTAATTCCGACTTGTGTCACTTTTCTTGCAAGGGAGCAGTTTGTATTAGGCTTACAGTATGGTTTGTAAATGGTGGCGATTTTTAGGATGAAAGCCATTATTGGTATAGTAGGCCTATAGGTCAAATTCCGTTACCTGCCCACAACTGAAAAAACCTTTCCTATTGGCTGTATACGTTTTATGGCTGTCTTTTGGTCACTGGATAGTTTGCTAAGTATATCAGAATAATTTCTGAGTAATTCGGTCGGTATTGTCGCTCTTACCTTATGTGTCACTGTCAGACATACAGATAACGTTAACATCGGACGACGCATTGCTGGTTGGGTTGGGTTAGCTTAGCTTGGGTTATTTTACTCTATAAAATACAGTATTAAATATTCGATTAGGTTTGATCCTAACCTAACCTTATTCAACATAACCCAACCTCTCCTCTTGTGTTGCCGCTAATACAGGTAAGAGCGACATGAGATAAGGTAACGGCTCATAAGATAACTCTCGGGTATAAAATCAGCCCGTGTATGAATAAATTTGTGTCCATAATTTGTCTTTTACATCTCCAATTACCTCTACACACATCCTATTTATTTGTTATATCACTGCCAAATGTTATATTACTTTGATATACGGTAGGCCCATTGGAAATAGGCCAATACAGTTATGGGCGGATATCGGGATTTGACCTTGGTATTTTACAGGCATCTGTGGTTCCTTAAATTACTCTTCAAAGAGTTAGCGCAGGCCTTCAAAATAAATTTCTGTGATTTCCGTACATTCATCACAACAAATTATTAGCATAATTACCCGTACTTGCCTAGATGAACTTCATACTTTTTCTTTAAGAGCTCTAAATCGTTGGTCACAAACTAACAAAACTAGTTTAAAGGAATCTATTTTCTCAAAATAGGAAATATTTCTTAGCTTTTCAATATTTTTTTCCGTGTTACTTTAGGGTTTAAGCTGCGGTCGCATTTGTCGCAAAATGTGACATGCACTACGAAAATGTGACAATTTTCGGACAGGCTGTCGCCTTTTTGCTACGAAGTAAAGAGTGAAAATTATTTAACTTTTTTGCAGAAAATCTGGTTTTAACCAATACATACCTCAACAAAAGTCCATTTGTGATGCGGAAAGTGATATGGGACCTCAAGTCGGAATTTTTCGGGTTTTGAGTTATTAACATCCTGAAATTCCGCATTAAATTAGGAACAATTTGACATATAATTTATAGTGCTTTGATTTTTTGTCTTTGAATTATTGGGTTTTGAATTTTAAATAGTCAAAACGGGCATTTTAGGAAATCAAGGCCCAAAACTTTAAACGTTCACAGAAAACTTATTATTGATATTTAAGAAATGAATTTGGTATCAAAATAAAGCTGAAAACTAGATCTTTAAATCTACACTGAAATATACGTGATACACTCACAATTTCATTGTTAAAAAAATGAGAAAGTGAGAAGTTTAAAAAGGGACCTCAAGTCGGAGGGCAGAATACTGAAGAATAAAAGAGAAATACACTGTTGAGACGGTGATTTTTGGACTCAAACAATGTTCTTCTACAGCGAAAAACTTGAAGTAGTTCTCTTATTCGCCAATAGATGTCAGGAGAGAGGAGTTTTGTAATGACCCTGACGACACTGTCAGTACGGGTCTGCACATTTGGGAAATGGGACCTAAAGTCGCCCACCATGTTATTTCCCATATAAGCGACTTGAGGTCCCTTTTCGTTTGCATGACATAGGCTACTAAATCGATTATTTTTTAATATTTATCGGATTATAATCGCTTAAATAACCGAATGAATATGTACAGGAAAGATTAAGGAATCGTATCCACTTGAAACCTAAAAATCGATATTTTTGACCCGATTCGACTAAAATGCCCGTACTGTAAAATTTACTCCAGCGACTTGAGGTCCCTTTTCACTTTCCACATCACATTTACTTCCACAAATTACTTTGTATTCCTTTAAAATAAAATAGGAGTTAATTATGGAATGTAGTCTGCAACATAACCCTTGATCTGATGCCGCGTCATTAAGATCCACAGTCAAAAAGAAGACCTTAGATAGACACAGAGAACGTATAGACGTTCTATATTCTCTGTGCTAAAGAGCAATTGGCACGCACTACGTAGTGGCTGAGTCTAGCCGAGCGGTGGCGAATGCGAGTATGTGGATGGCTAGTTCGCCACCGCTTGGAATGATATGGAGCTGAATAATCAATATAGTAATTTAATAATTTCAGTTTCAAGTCATGAATACCCTATTTAAGGGGCAAGAAACGTTGCCGTGGATTATGCGTGGATTTTTTATGATACTGCTGTGTAAAACCGGGGATTTTCGAAATCCCAGGTTGGTAAAATCTCATGGCCAGTCTGACAACACTGGCAAAAACAGACGTCTTGAAAACTGTGACGCTAAATATAGTTTGAGGTTATGTTGTTGATTAAGTTGTTTTGGTTTGACGACATATGCCATAACTTATTGACATGCGATAAAAATCCTAAAAGGAAAATAATTTGCTACAAGTCTCAAGGAGTGTATTTCATTTTTGCTCAAAGGAATTTTTTCTCAGCTTAAACCCTGGTTACTGTACACCATATTACTTTGATGATATTAAGTAGGACGCCTATCAAAAGTGAAAAGCTTCCTATGAAAAAATAGGTGAATAAAAAAATAAAAATAAAAAACTGAGACAAATTTCAAAGTTTATATTTTAATAGGCTTACCTAAGTTTAAGTTATTTATCATTAAACCTTTTTTCTGTGAAAATGACAGGTTCACAATTTCTCTGGTCTTTTATCAAAATGAATACATAACATGTCAAAAATTAAAATCATGAAATTCAAACTAGGCCTTATTTACATTTTAGGTTAATTGTTCACAGTGACAGACAAAATGCCTGAGCTCAAAGAATTACAGAAGAACCTTGCCCAAACTCACATCTCAGAAGATGCTCAAGGATCTGGAACAGAGTCAGATTCCGATGACACAATCCCTGAACTTGAGGAAGCAGGAGGAGCTGCTGGAGGGGCAGGAGGGGCCTTTACAGGTCCTGGGGGTCTCTCAATGGACATGGTCAGCAAAGCTAAACAGTCTCGTGGTGAGAAGAAAGCTCGCAAGATCATGTCAAAATTGGGACTTAAACCTGTGAGTTGATATATATATATATTTTCTAAGAGTTGGCCTAGTAATTTATTAAAAGGTCAACCGTTTGTTTAACTTATATGCTTTGAGTGGTCCTTCTATTCAAAAATCTTTCCTAATTTCCTACTTTTTCTATCAATATACAGCACTTCTCGGAGTGTTCGGACCCTAATTATTCGGATGAGGTTGAGAAGTAGAGTTAGAATTTGAAAATGTGGGTTTTCTCTTGAGTAGGCCTAGGCCCTACTATATAGCATTTCTTTTGAGTTCCATTTCTTTGGCATTTTCTATACAAATTCCTAATGAGTAACTTATAGCTGTTTCAACTGAAATTCTATAACGTAAACTAATTTTCTTATCTCTAACAAGGATTTTATGGTATTATAACTTAGGTTTTTCCTTTTTTTGTAACCCAAATTATAGAAAAAGGTTCGATATCCAAACTTCAGCAGTAAATGTAGCCTAGCTTTGACGTGGTGAGTGATTGCGAGTCTTATTTTCACACAGCGTAGTGGAGATTTGTCTGCCTTGATGTTTTACATTCAAGATCGGCTAACAACTTGAAAGATTTGTTTTGAGCAATTTTTTGACAGTAGGCCTACAATGAGAAGACAGATTTTGTATTCCTATGTCATGATATAACAACGTGATTTTCAAATTGCTATTGTTGGCCCAGGATCAATTATTGAATTCTATAATGGTATAAAGTTACCTTAATTCCGTCAATGATCCTATTAAGTAGCTAATGTGCTACCGGTTTAAAGGTTACCTACATAAACCTCATCATCAGGTTCCCAAAGAACATGATTCACTCTCTTGAGATCGTTGGAGGATTGAAAACACACAGTACATTTAACTAACACAAAACATAACACTAACGGGCGGACGATAAAAAAGTAATGACCGGATGATGATTGTAATGATAAAAAGTAATGAGTAATGATAAGTAATGACCACACGCTCATCCACGCCGCGTCGCGTGAACTAGTTCACAGGGTACATGATTGTATTTTTATCGTCCGTCCATTAGTGTTATGTTTTGTGTTAGTTAAATGTACTGTGTGTTTTTAATCCTCCAGAGATCTCAAGAGAGTGAATTATGATCTTTGGGTGCCTGATGATGAGGTTTATGTAACCAAGAAACTGTTAGCGCATTAGTTACTTCATATGATCATTGATGGAATTAAGGTAACTTTATACCATTATAGAATGTGATTTTCTGATTCATTGAAAGAAATATCACATGTGATTGTTTTGCAAGAACCGTCTGCTGTGATCTGATGACGACGTCAAGATTGGAGTCAGGGCCATCCCAAGGGGTGGGTGGCCACCAAAGGCAGCAGGTTTTTAGGGGTGGCAAATTTGAAAGGATAACCAGTTTTTGAAAATATGTCAATCATAAATTGCTTGTAGGCTTTTACTGTTGTCAATGTGATGAGACAAGTAAACATTTGATTATCAAATTTATTCTAACAGCAAGCCCAAGAATGGTTTCAACAGCAATGTCAGCAGCGATCAGCAATTACATTTCAACTTTCAACCACTTTCTTTGCATTACAAACAGCCACCAAATTGCACATAGCAACAGCATCGATGTTGTATTTATGTACAGTAGACGCTAGGGATGTGTCGGTACCTGAAGTCGGTTCTCGGTACCACCCGTTCTTGACAAAAGAACCGGTACCGAGAACCGACGTCAAAATGTCGGTACTGGTACTTCGGTACCCATAATAATCGGCGGGAGTAACCACTACTACCAGTCACGAAAGACGATCGATCGCATCACACATTGCCGCGAGCATTTTGTTGATGGCAAATGCCACTGCATACTATTATTGAAGGACGATAATATTTCTAAAACTAATTTTGATTCAAAATTTATCTTAAATTTTTTGACTCTTGATTAATTTTTCACTCTTAATACTTAAATTAATGAGAACAGGGTTATTTTCTTTGGAAATTGTAAGATTATCAATGGAAACTAATTTGAAAACTGTTATTTTCATCTTATAATTTGTTCTTGATTGATTTTTTTACTCAAATTTTTAAAATTAATTGGAATGAGGTTATTTTCTATGGGAATTGTAAAATTATGAATTGAAACAAATATTATGTAAACTGTTATATTTTTACTTTGGAATTTGTTCTTTTGTTCATATAGTATATATTTTTTATATTACCTGTTAACAGAAGGATAAACAATTTAATTAATAAGTGAGATAGTATTTTATGTCTTGGTGAAACCTACACTTGAAAATTAAAACATTTTTAAAACAGTAACATACAACAGATTGTCTGTAGGTTTGAGGGTTCTTTACATTATATAACACGTTTTGACAAACACTTGGTACCGATGGTACCGGTACCGAGAACCGAGAACCGAGAACCGATCTTGTCAAGAACCAGTACCGGTACCTACTTTGAAAAAAGTGGTACCGACACATCCCTAGTAGGCGCCCTCTAGTTCGGCTACCTCGGGACCCGACCACTGGCCGGACTACAAAATGGCTGGATCATCCAGATCTAGGCTACTATCAAATTGTAAAATAAGCCTATTAAATTCATTTCCTATGCTTAAAAATCAACAAAACTTTGTTATTAAACAGTTTATATTGTTTAGTTGCCAAAGAAAACATGTTGACGTAGAGAACGTTGAACAAAGTAAACTCTTATATTTTGTCACTCGTGGATAGGTACGTTTTTAACACATGTTAAAAATGCATTTTAATATCGACACCATACTGAGGATATGAACTAACTAGAAAAACTCACTAAGCTTACATAATGTAGAAACACATTAGAAATTTATTTGAGCAAATTAATTTACTAACTTGAATTACTTGAACTTAATTACGTATTACAGTAGAGCGCCGATTATCCGAACTAATTGGGGACAAGGGGTGTTCGGATAACTGAATATTCGGATAATCGAACATGAAAAGACAAAATTAAAAATTATATATGTAATATAATTCTTACAAATAAAAAGGCTAAAAAATCATCAAACCAAAATTATTCACGTAATTTTATTATGAAATCGATCAGAATACATGGGTATAAATTTTTAAGGAACAATTTATCATACATAGATACAGTACACTGTATACTTTTTATTTTGAGAAAAAGTCTAAAATTTGTTTTGCTTCAGCCCTGACACGCGAATTTGGCGCGCAAATTTGAATTGCTTGAGAATCATGTTCAAAATATGAATTATTACGGTGTTCGGTTAACCGACGGTTCGGATGACCGACGTTCGGATAATCGGCGCTCTGCTGTACTTGAATCAGTTATTCAACGTATACAGATTGAAAGAAATCTGTTATTTTCTTTTCCTATACAAAACTTAGGATACTAAGTTTTTGTTCCATTTTCACAAACGTGTGTTTACGTTTTTCACCCATTTTAGAAAACATTTTTCTGGGAGTAAATTTGTTCTCGTACAACTTACACTTAACTTGCAACGTTCGCTCCCGAAAACAGTCCAAGGCCTTATACTAAAAAGCAAAAAAAAAAAAAAAAAAACACAAAATACCTGATAAAATCTTACTGTATAGTCCTTTGTTCTAAAGGATTACAATTTTGTTGGTTAGATGAGATCAAGTGTGTCCGATCAATTGCAAGCTTGCCCGGAAACAAATCTGACATAAATAGTTTACTACCACGGCCGGAAACTAAACATTCAGGATATATCCTGTTGAAGATTATTCCCCTGCATTGGGGCTTGGCAATATGACGGATATGACTCACCCTCCTAGGACTGGCGGCCGATCCAACCAAAGCCGATCTAGAGGGCATCCACTATACATCGTTGAACAGCAGCGGTTCAAGGGTGTGTACCAGTCATGAATTTTAGAAAAACCTGGAAACAGTTGGGGATTTTGTATGGTCAGAAATAATTGTGAAAAAGTATTGAATTTCAACCTTTAATGGGGAAGGTACCCCCATTAAAGATGTTTTTTTTGATGAGTTTGGTCACTATTGTTTGTTGTTTTTGGAAATGGTCGGATTTGACAAAATCACCATTTTCGTCGTTATTATCATCTAGCCAGAAAATCTTGATGGTAACGTGGCAGACAAATTTTTCAGCTATCGCGACCGGAAAATCAGTCGTTTATTCCGCTGCCATCAAATCTCTTGATCAAATCGCTTACTTGGTTCATGGCCAAAGAGCCTCTAGCTCTTAACACAGCCGCCCTTTTCTTGGTGGTATTGCTATCGAAAGTTGTGCACTCTTTTTGCAGCCGTCAATCGTCCGTCACATCTTTTGGCCTCACAAAAGTCTAAAAATCTGTTTATAAGGGCATATGTCTGTCATATTGGGGTCATCAAATCGGTCTTTCTCTTCTAAGCTGTCAAGTATTTAGCTCTTTTTGCACCTATCAAATCTTTCAGTTCAATTGCGGACTGACATTTGCTTTTGTATTGGGGCCGGCAAACCTCTTGGACGCTTAGCAGCCAACAAGTTCCTGCCTTTTCGTGGCCGTGAGACCTCTTGGTTGTTAAATCGCTCGCTTGCTTGCTCGTTTTGGGACCAAAACATGCTTTGGTCGCTTCGCGGCAGACGAGTCCCTTGCTCTTTTTTTATTGTCATATCTGTTGGTTGTATTGAGATAAGAAAATCGCTCTGTCTTTTCGCTGTGAGAAAATCATGACATTTATACTGTGGCTGGCAAATCTTTTGGTCTAATTGTGACTGGAAAATTGTTTGGTCACAATGCGAACGGCAATTCTCTCGTCAAACTTTGTATTACCAGTGTTAACCAGAGATCATAATATGCATATTTATTTGTTAAATTATAATGAGATAAAATGTTTTTTTCTAACAATCATTTTAAAAATACCTTTCAACATCTAGCCCGCACAACACCCTAGCCCTACTTCAAGAGATCACACCTACTCAATAAACTAGTCTAGAGAAAATTTTGCATATTTAAGTTAAAGTAAAATTATCCACCCCCATCTTACTTTGTATACCACTATTGTTTGTTCCCTTTCATTTAAATTTCTTACACATAAATATTGTATCTATTCAATAAACTGTATATGTGTTTTTGTTTATTTATGTGAGGAGAACATTTCACCATTAGTTCGGTCGTATTGCGGCTAGAATATCGCTCAGTCTTTCCGCGGCCAACTAATCTTGGTCACATTGCGGCCAGCAAATCTTCCGGAAGTATCGCAGCCATCAAATCTTTCGTTTGCATTTCACCCGATTGTGCTCAAGTATTGGTTTTAGGAAGCCATGGCTATGTTTCCAATGGTCATGAATTTTTTTGAAAATGGTCGGAAAAAGTCGGGAATATCATATGGGAAATCTGGTAGACATCCTGAGTTTGCCTGTACTTATCTGTGAAAAATAAGGTTGGTATAAAGTAAGGCACATCAATCAAAGACAGCCACCAATGAATCGTGCAGCCTTAACTGCGTTTGGCGATTGAAAGTAGGCCCTGGATGACAAAAGAATGATGTTGCAAATGAGTTTTACCAATCGCAGAAAGGCGGAAATAACTTTACATATGGCATAAACGTCCTTGGCACATATCCAAAAGTATTTTTTCTTTGTTCAATATAAATAGGTGGTAAAAAATAATTTTTCCATCACCCCCCTCCACCACCACCCACATCTAAAACATATTGCAATAAAAATTGTCATATATAACACTTTAAATATTTTTTTTAGATTCAAGGAGTATCAAGAGTAACAATAAGAAAGTCAAAGAACATATTGTTTGTGATCAACAAACCAGATGTCTTCAAGAACCCTGCTTCAGACACATATATTGTCTTTGGTGAAGCCAAGGTAAACCTTTTACACTGTTGCACCTCTTTCTTGATTTAGCTGAAATGTAATGACAACTTGAGTTTTACAATTTTTGAATTCCAGTTCTTATTTTATAATTACAGTTTTCTTTTTTTCCATTTCGAGGAATTTGGTTCTTTTTAAGTTTTTCCAAGGTCTTTTTTCATATAATTGTAATCGATGATTATTATATATTAGGCTACATAGAATTAAAGATTACTCTATTTGAAAAGTTATTTTATAGTTAACTAGCAGTTGCCCGTGGCTTTGCTCACGATAAAAACTGTAACTCCCGCTGCCTAAATGAAGATAGGGCCACATACTGAGTTTATGATTAAACAGATAAGGTACAAAAATGAATGATGACTTTAATTTAACTAAATATAACTTTTATATGGTACATATCACCTAAAAAATCAATCTACAAAACAACCATAAAACCGTTATGAAAGTAACCAAATTATAAATCAGCTGTAAAATCGTATCCGTATGTGAAGCTGAACCACCTGCTTGTTGAATGAACATTGAAAATTAAACAAAAGATCATCCATTCCACTTGCGTAGGAAAATTTATAAACTTTGACCCCGCCAAAACCTCTTAAAACTTCGAATTAAAAAAAACTTTCTTAGCGGATGCTTACGCCCTTAAAATCGTCCATGCAAAAGGCCAAGGTTCTAAGTCAAGTAGTTTGGGCTGTGCAGTGATAGGTCAGCGGTTTTGGACAAATAAAGATGGACTTTCATAAACCACAGAGATGTTTTCAGGAATCCTCAAAGTCCGCAGGTCTGCTGCGATTGGAGTTATTCTATTGCTGCCCCCCGCAGGAGGTATTTCTATTTGGCCTCCCTATACCATACATGTGAGCAGATTCAGCGCCCCGCCAATAAAGGCCTCAAGGGTGCCACTGCCAGTATAACCTGACCTGGAGCCTAGACTCCTGTGCTTTTTTCCTGACGATCCCTCCGTCTTAACGACAGTGGCGGTGAAGAGGAAGTGTAAGTGTAAGTGCCCTGGGAAGGCTTATCCCCAATATCGTTGAAACTGCTCGCATCCATGGTATATAGTGGCCGTTAAGCAGGAATACAAATATCTCCGTCGCAGCAGACCTTGCGTACTTAGAAAATCCTAAAGCAGTTTTCTGTTTCATGAAAGTATATGTATGTAAAATGTAGAAATTGCCTTGATTTAATGTCAAAAAAATTCTCAGGTTTTTAAGGTCTATCTTGAACATAAAATATCCCTGTTGCAGCAGACCTCCAGACTATGTGCATGACCTCATTTTATTTCTTCCATAAGAATAACGTATGCAGGTCTACTGCAACAGTCATACAAAAATTTGGTGGTTTTAAAATAATATCAGGTGAATCTGAACCAAAAAAGCCACATACCAAGTTTTATCAAGATATGTTGAGTAATTACGAGATATGGAATTTTTATATAGGGACAATGTACTGTGTTTTCAGCTCTAAATATAGTTTGGATAGTGTTTTTGTTTCTTCTGGGAGCTCCAAAATGCTATCAGTTGCTAAAAGTTATCATGGTCTCGGGCATTCCGTGGACCAGGCAAATCAATTTATTTCAATACAGTATTGATCTTTGTTTTACTATAATGATGGAGTCTTGCCGTGAGACCTATGGTAATAATTTCATCAATGAAATTCCTTAAAAGACAAAGGCAAAGTATTTTTTCTAATGATGTAGATAAAATATACCCCCGTCGCAGCAAACCTGCGTACTCAGCGAATTTCTAAAGAATTATTTATTATATGGGAGCTTATTTAATTTATGTAAGAGAAAATTTTTCAAACACCTTATGTAATTATTGCAAAGAGCATATTATATAATAATTGAAGAGCTTACGATATATAGGAAATAATCATGGGAATCACTTCGGTATCCACTCCACGCTTTTTGTTATTCTTATCATTATCAGTCTAATATTTTTTTATAAGTGTATTCTTGTTATAGTATAAAAATGTAAGCAAACATACAATCAATATCTAAAATCAGTCAAAATCAAAACAAACAAAATAATCATATAAACAAATTAAATCCAAACATATGATTCATCTTAAAATTTAAAAAAGCTTGTTGCAGCAAACTTGCATACTCAGTTAATTTTTAAAGGATTTATTTTTTATATGTGGGCATATTCTACATTAGTTAGGGAAGTTGTTAATTTGAATATTTAATTTTGTTTAAATATTAATTTAAATAAGTAAATTTTATCATTTATGTTCTTATTTCTCAATAATTATTCATATTCTAATAATTTTTAATAAATGTATACTTTTTATAGTACATAAAAGTCAGGAAACATGTTATCAATCTTCTCAGATCCAAGGAATAAAAACAAATCAATCATCACACGAACAAATTAAATTCAATCATATGGTTTGTAATATAATTTTTTAATCCCATTTTTGTGGAATTCAATGAAAAATGTAGGTATTTATACCAGAATTTGGATAGTTCTTGTCCCTTCAGGGGACAATGTACTGCATTTAGCAGATCCAATATCTCAGTAACCGATTGATGTAGAGTAATCATTCAAAATGCTATATTGTTTATTTTTTTAAGCTGAATTCAATTTTGACACTTAAATTTACAAAAATTTAATATAAAGATATTAAATCCTAAAAATACATTTTATTTTGTCAAAAAACCCTCCTTAGAATTAACTTATCGCGCTGGTTTTCAAACTCGAAGTAATAAATGTCACTCTCGACGCATGTACCAAATTTCATCGCGATTGGACCTTTTTAACAAAAGTTATCGCGCCTACGGACAGGTATATATATATATATATATATATATACAGCCAGAACCAATTAACCGCTCCTGATATATACGATGCATCCACAGCCAGTTACGTGCTCCTAGCTGAGAGCAGGTAACTGGCTCTGTATGCTTCTTAACGCTGCCAATCTCGGATGCACTATATAGACCCACAGCTAGTTAAACGCTCTCACTGCTGCCAACAAAAATATTAAAATAGCCCTAGTGGCCTACTCATTAACCTGTGTGCTTTACTCGTTTTACTGAAGATGTTTTGTGATCTTGCTTAGTAGATAAATTAGATATAGTGTTAATATGGTAAATTGACTGATCTTTATTTTATTTTATTTTTATTTTGGCCAAGGTATGTGAATTAAACACATTCTGAAATACTTTGGGTGAACTTCAGGGAAGAACAGAAACTTCGGGAAATAATTACTGAATAAAAACCCAAGTACAAAGATCCCTTAGTCTTAAAATGCTCAGTTTCCCTATGAACTGTTTGTTTGTGCGCAATTTACTTTTTTTAGTTAAGTCTTAGGACTTCATAACACTGAAACGAAAAGAGATATCACAACCAAATAATGTGGCATACTGTTGATAGGAGGACTAAGCTACTTTCACTGTATACCAGTGGTGTCATGGTGCCGGAGCACGCCGCGCCGGGACGCCGTTCCGGCATTGGTAAACGCCTGGCGAACGCCTATTTCAGAGATTACCGACATTAAGAAATTGACAGGAAGCATTTTCAACTTTCAATTTAATTTACCATTGAAAATATTAATTTCCTTGCTTTTTTCAATGTATAAACATTACTTAAGTCGGGATACTTTCCCTGGGAAACGTCTTCAAAATTCATTGCAGTTGCCGTTTCGTCTGCTGTCAGTAGCTACGTAGTCGGCTGCACAGGCAATTTTTTCACTTCAGTACACTAGTTATTTTATCGTCGTTTTGTCTGTTCTATTGACAGTTTTCCAATGTCTAGTTTGTTTATATTATTTGTTTTGGCCCTTCACTATGCATTCAGATGAAGGTGAATCCAGGTAATTATTGCAAGCGTGTATTGAGGTATACACCACAACTCGTTCTACGTCGCGTCGCTGTGCCGAATGCGGCAAAATGCTCGCTGAACGTTTTGGCAAGTCGGATTCCTCCTGACTAAACTATGCGGTGAACTTGAGCCATTTTTAGTAAACATGTCCTGAATTCGTCTGAAGAATTTCTCAAATAAGCTCTCGGCGGGTCAGTGCGAATTCAGGCAATTGCGAGACCGAACACACGTTCGGCAGGACTTGTTTAACGTTGCTTTCCCGAGTGGCAAATTTTTCGCCGACAGTTAGGTCAAGTCGGACTTTCATTAAACCAGCATAAGTAGAAATATACATAAAATCAAAATTCTAGTTGAACGAAAAACAATGTCGCAAACCGGACCTCAAAAGGTTGAATCGGTCAGAAGTAATTGCTGTTAAATTTTTTAAGATGTCTAATACATTGTACTAATGAATAACAGAAAGTTACAAGTTTAAGGGAATTCTTACTGAACTCCATTCAAAGTAGGTGTTCAAAATTGTCCCCGTTAGTCTCCTGGCAATATCTTAATCGGTTATAAAATGAGTTTAT
This sequence comes from Flexamia atlantica, assembly GCA_035578135.1. Classification (NCBI taxonomy): domain Eukaryota; kingdom Metazoa; phylum Arthropoda; class Insecta; order Hemiptera; family Cicadellidae; genus Flexamia; species Flexamia atlantica. Next base: position 90,869,482 of record JAQJVK010000001.1, read on the forward strand.
GAATCCAATGGCCGTCCCCCAGAGGTGATATCTGATCACAATGTAGACAGAAGGGTACATGGTAGGCTTACTATTACCAATAATAGTGTACAAAATTTGGTCGTAATATCTCTTTTCGTGTCAATGTTAGAAAGTCGTCCGAAGACTTTATTGTCACCCTGTGTATAAAGTCATTTTTTTACAATACGAATTATCAACTTCAAACTTTGTACAGTAGCAAGTATATACATTTAGTATGGAGTATCAAGTTTTTTCTTTGAACGACTAAATAATGGTGGTCATTGTTATTTTTCAAAGCATAATATCTTAAAAATCATAAGATTTACGGAAAAAAGATACAAAAATTCCATCTTCTTTACGGTATATTATAATTAGGGGTTTAGCACTAGAAACTGATAAAGTATAATTTTTCTGAATTTGCTACTTGTAAAAAGACCAAAGTTGAAAAAGGTTTTTTCAACATAATGCTGAAATTTATTGTGAATGACAGATCATCATAAAAATTAGCTACGGAACTTAAAGTGATCATATCGGAGATTGCATCCTACGTACCAAGTCAAACCTTATCTACAGCGACCTTCAGATAATAAAGCCCGCCAATATTTGGTATGAGCCATCTGTTGAAAGCGTGTCTCATTATTGCAGTGTTTCTAAAATTTTGCCCGTGAATATTTACAAAGATTTATAATTTGAACTTTCTCCTATTGTCACTGTATTATAGTAGGATATCAGGCGTTTTTAATTTTATTGTTAAACCAGTTTTTACTGGTTAAGTAAATACTCTTTGTTACGAACTCGCGTGGCATGCAGTAGAGCCCAAACACAGTCTTATTTTTTCCAAGACTGTGGCCCAAATATCAATAAATCTGTCACCAAGCATAAACAAACAAGTCAAGTGGTAGCGATCATCTTCCCGCGCAATCAGCTGCTTGGTGCCGCCATGTACGATTTATGGGGTGAGGAAAAAAAGGTGTGTGTACAGTCAGCTTGTATGACGTAGTTGGCTCATGCAACTATATAGCGGACCTTGCGGTATGAAAGCTGAACTAAGACTGTACACGTGTACAGGGTGGTTGTAAAATAACTAGGCAATAAAAAACTTAAGTTCCTGTACGTAATGTGGTTTCCATGGGCTAAAATTGAGATCCTTGTGCAACACTGTGAGTATTGTGTGCCTTAATAGTGCACTTTCACAAGCTGCTTTACGTGTTGATTTTTTCAGACTTCGATTAAACATTTCTCGACCTGTTGCAACATTATCCACAGTCTTTGATGTGGATGGGCGGCCTACTCTTCTTGCATCTTTAACAGAGCCTGTAGTCATTAACTTTACGAGACAGTTTTTGTCTCTGGGCGTATATTCGCTCCATACACTGTACGCCACCATCTCTGCACACTCTGCACTAAAGAAACAGATTTCCACACTTCGAAACGCGAAGCAACTTGAGCACGTTCGAAGTATGACAAGCGGTGAGCCATTAACTGACGGGCAACATCAACTCCTTCAAGTAGGTAGTATAAAGCTTTAATAAAAACTCTACAAATTGGCACTATTGCTAACATTATATCTGCAATATTAGCGGATTTATAACAGTTTACTTTAACCAAGTTACTTTTCAACCACCCCGTATTTTTATTGAGTTGTATAAACTAGTTTTTATTGTAGTCGTCAGGGCCGGCCCTAGCAATTGCGGGGCCCTTCCAAGTCGCTGCGTATAGACGAGTGTTTAAATACCGGTATAGGCCTACAGTGCTTAGCGCTTCAGCATACATTGCAATGGATTTTGTCTTTCAGTTAGCGCTACTTTTATTTTTTTAATCACTAATTTAATTTAAAAGTAGTGACAAAGATCATTGATTAATATGGGCTTAGACTAGGATGGGTAACCTTGTTTGCGGCGAAAAAACACAGACAAAAGTACTGTCAGAGTCAGTTACAATCAGTCAAATATTTTATTGAGGCTGGTGAGTGAAGAGAGTACCTACTTATGAGAAAAACTAGTGAAAATACAATATTACCGAACGAGTATTGCCATAAAGTAACAATGCTTATTTCACCAGTTACTCATATAAAAAATAGATTAATGATTATTATTACGATTAAAATAACTATAATTGCCAAACATTAACTTCTTTTTTAAAGATTTTGATTATGAAAATCAGCCCACAGTAGTACAGTTTTGAGGTCACAGATTTTTAGTCACAGATTTTTGATTGGAAAACGTAGAGGATTGCAAAGAAGACAAATTTAATAAGAATATGTTTATTTAAATCCAACTAATAAAAGCTAACCCTCCTTGCCTTCCTTTCGGCAAATTCGTGTAAAAGGTCATCAAAGTTCATTTCATTTACAATCTCACGTTCAATAACAGTTATGGGGATAGTTAGTAGAATTCCGTACACTATTTGAATGTTGGGGAAAGGGTTTCCAATTTTGCTCAAGTATTTTAACACTTTCACGGGATTGTCAACATCAATCGGTATCATTTCCCTAAACACTTTTACTTCAGTAAGAAGTTCTGAGCTTTTGATCTCCTTTGATATGTGTCCGTCTTCAGTACTCGGCCGCTGCAGACGATTGGAGTTTTTTGCCGGGATTTTCACGGCTCTTCGTCTACTGTAGTGCTAATGTAGAAAAGGCCTCGCCTTACTCAATGCAATTTTAATCGTATTTCTGAATTCGCTCTTGTCGTGTTTATCAACATTTTAATCACGTTTTGAAACTAATTAAAATATCATTCATAATTTTCATTTCTTTTGGAATATTTTTCACGCGGAGTTTTCGAAAGCGCGGGGCCCCCAAAAGCGCGGGGCCCTGGGCAGCTGCCCCGGTTGCCCCTGCCTGGGGCCGGCCCTGGTAGTCGTCGTAAGCGCTAAGTGCGTGAACCCATGTACGTCACACCAGCTGACTATGCACACACCTTTATTTTTTCCTTACACCATGAAATCGTAAGGAGTATATGTTGAAATTTGTAAATAAATGAGTATTTGAAGTGGTGCATAGGTTATGCACCTGAATTCAGCACAAACTCTTGAATTTTAAAACGGATTGATTCCCTTAACCCGCTAAAGGAACATCTATAATACCTCCATTGCAGCAGACCTGCACAATCAGATAATTTTTTATTCTCAGAATCACATTTCAACACAACATAAGCGATACATGACAACTTTTTTATTTCCTCCACAAGAACGGCATGGGGGATGAGTATGCAGTTCTGCTACAACATGCATGAACAATTTGGCGGTTTTAAATCAATATCCGAACTTTAAATCGACATTCATTGGCATAAACAGTTTGGCTGTTTTAAATCAATTGTATCTGAACTGCAAGAAGCCAAATACTTGGTTTGATCAAGATATGTTGTGGAATAAGCGAGATCTAGAATTTTTCTTATTTCCCATCAGAATTGCATAGGGACAATGTACTGTGTTTACCACTTTCAATAACTCAGTAGCCAATGTACATAGAGCAATGATTAAAAATACTAATTCTTTTGCTGAATTCAATGGTGCAAACAATTTTTTTCTATGTAGAAACCTCAAACATTTCATTTTGAGGGTGTTTATCCCCCTTTACCACCCCTTCTGGTAGTACGATCGGGCTGGGTAAGGAACTCATCAGAGTGATTACCACTTTACACGTCAATACCAAATTTCATTGAAGACTGAAATTTCATTAAGATTAAATTTCGTTTAGTGTCCGTGTTACGGCCGGTAACGTGTTAACAGATTATATATACATATAAAAATTCGAACGCATGGCGTTTTTTGCTACTGGAGAACCCAAAACGAAAAGTTATTATGGTCTAAGCTTAGGTCTTACCACGAGACTTACGGTAATAGGTTCTTTATTGTGATTCGCTAATCAAGTACAAGAGCTTTGTGTTTAAATACACAGTATTATTATTATAATTTTTTACATTTCATTTATTTACTTTGTTCCAGTAGTTTTATTTAGTTTAGAAGTAAAATAATACATACTGTTAGTTGCCTGATGTCAAAAACTACGAATGTTTGTTGTTACATGAATTATCTTTTAATATGTTCACTAAGGATTTAGAGCTGTTCGGTATTTTTGCATCAAGATGGAACTCTTTCCAAAGGTCAACAAGCCGCGGTACTATTATCAGTATGCTATAACCTTTATAAATAACTTTTAAATAAAAATATATAGTAAAATATGATCATTATCGCGGTTGACAGTTCATAACAAATGTACTCAGAGTAAGTTTTTTTTCAATTTTCACAATTGCGTCTTTTATTAAAAGTTTTATTGAACATATAGTTTTGTTGAATTTTTGTTCTATAAAATGCAACCAATTATAAGAACTAATGTAACCCACAGAACCCGCAATGCTACAAATAAAAGATATGTACGATTGAGTTAAACTGACGAACAACGCGAAGCACAAAAAAAGTTGAGCGGAAACGAAATTATCGTCTGAATGTTGCGTTTAATTCCCATTGAGATGCATTCGTTTATAACATGGCAATCAATTATGGTTTCCGTTGGACCTAAGAATGTTGTAATTTAGTTTAAAAGATGAAATCCCTGGACAGTGGTGCCACTGGTTACCATTTCAAAAATGACGCTATTGGTAGGCTACCTCGACGAGAACCACCATTGGTGCACCGTCACCAATTCAAAGTAGTATTGCTATCATCGACTATAAGTGAACGAAAATAATGCAAAACAGCATAATAATGGAATTTTAATTTAACAGGCGGAAAACTGTTGGAGGGCTGTACATACAGCTGGGATCATTATGCTAAAATTCCCAAAAAATCCCTCTTGGGCAACATGCCGCCATCTTGAAAAACTATTTCTGGTCCGTGTTTCTTTAAACATTGTTTTAATTACTACAAAATTCTTAAGAGATATAAAAAAAGCGCAAATGAAATGTTTTGTAGAGACCGAAATTTACAATAAAATAAGTATAAATATGTACAAGAAATATTGATAATAACTGTTGATATTATTAATTTACTAAAATGTAACAATTCGAATACCCCTGCCATAAAGAATACATGTAAAATTTGATGTAAAATACATTCTCTAGGGGACGATTCCCTTTGACTCTAATGAATAATAAATTATACCCATAGAATCCTGATAAAAAGTTCAGTTATTTGACCTCAATTGTCAAAATTGGTTAACCATAAAGGCGTGGGTAAGCTCACAAAAAAGGTATTCCATAAGGAATTTTTACAAATGCTACCATAAGGAATCATTTTTGTGAGCTTACCCACGCTTTTATCGTGAATAAATTTTGATGATTTAAGTGTCAAATAACTAGAATTTTAATCAGGATTTTATTGACATAATTTATTATTCATTAAGGTCAAAGGGATTCGCACCCTAGGGAATGTATTTTACATCAAATTTTACATGTATTCCTTAAGGCAGGGGTATTGGAATTACAACATTTTTGTATAATAATATCAACAGTTGCTATGAATATTTCTTGTACATGTTTAATATAGTACCTGGTGGACCGAGCCTTGCTCGATGTTATTTCATGTTTACCAGTTCATCCAGTTACTATAAAATATTTCAATGTCATAAATTTGATAAATAGAACCCTTTTTTATTGCTCCATGGACTCTTCATCCCACTTGCTGTATTTTCCCTTGATTTTCCCTTGTAGATTTCAAACAGTTGTTATGATTACTTCATTTGTTTACACTTCCCTTGTTTATTTCGTTGCTATCGCGGCAACCCATAAGGCCAATGTTAAAATTTTGCAACTTTAAAATTCTATTTATTACGTTATTAGATTTTCTCTGGCCAAGTAATCTGGATAAAATACGTTTTTGAGTCATAAATTACTTATATACAGACTTTGAAGGAAATCCTCGGAGACGTTTTTGAGATAACTGTGCGAGCAAGCAAGCCTAAAAGCAGGATACATTACTAATATAAGAGTACAGGTTATACTCATTTTATTATATAGTACCTGGTGGACCGAGCCTTGCTCGGTGTTATTTCATATTTACCAGTTCATCCAGTTACTATAAAATATTTCAATGTCATAAAATTGATAAATAGAAACTTTTTTTATTGCTCCATGGACTCTTCATCCCACCTGCTGTATTTTCCTTGATGGCTGTAGATTCCAAACAGCTGTTATGATTTCTTCATTTGTTTACACTTTCCTTGTTTATTTTCGTTGCTATCGCGGCAACCCATAAGGCCAATATTAAATTTGTACAATTTTAAAATTCGATTTATTACGTTGATACATTTTCTCTGGCCAAGTTATCTGCATAAAAGACGTTTTTGAGTCATAAATTACTTATTTCCAGACTTAGAAGGAAATCCTCGGAGCCGTTTTAGAGATAATTGTGCAAGCAAACATACAAGCAAGCACGCACGGCCGGACGATAACATTGCTCATATAAGAGTATAGGATAGGATTTTACTTTTTTCAAAAAACGCCATTTACACGTTTTTCGTATCTCTCATGGTTTTCGTGGTGATTAAAAACATGTTTACAGAAACACGAACCGGAAATAGTTTTTTTCAAGATGGCGGCATGTTAGCCCAGTGGGAATTTTTGGGAATTTAATATGATGATCCTATCTGTATATACGACCTCTCCACCAATTTTCAGCCTGTTAAATTAAAATTCTAGAATCCAACACTATTTTTCTGTATTATATCGTAATTTTGAAAAATGATTAGGAGCACCATCTCAATGTGTTTGGTGTTTGGTTAAGAAAATTTATGAAAATTGGCAGGAATGACTGCAATCTGTCCAGAGGATGTGACAGCACGAATTTTGCTACTGTATTCTAATACAGTCAAGCAATTGTTTCGGGAAGAGGTTCGTTCTGCAATACTATGCGCATGTTGATATTTATTTTGAGTGTTATTATGACATATTTCCCTGTTCACAAGGGAACGTTTAAAAACTTAATAGAAGAAGCAAAAGATATATTCAAAATTTAGTTGAATGCAAAAATAAAAAAATATTTAGTTGTATCTAATGTTTTTGTTTGGATAACATAAACAAAAACATACAGCCTACGATACTTTTGACAATTAATTATAACTTCTGTTTATTGAATACATCTCAGCTGAGGTTATTGCTGAGCACAGTGGTGCAGACCAGGAGTTCCCAAATTGAGGGTCGCGACGAGATTGCAACAATAATAATATGAGAAAAAGAAGAACCTCTTATAATCAAAGTGGCGATAAACAGTTGATTAACTCCTCTGTTAAGTTGAGAAAGGTTGTCATAGATATATTTTTTACTTAAAAGGACACTTTTTCCCTTGAGTTGAATTAAGATTAAGATTAAGCAGTGTAAGGACGTTAATGAGGAAGGAAACTTACCGCCAGTCGCATCATATACTTCTGCAAGAATCAGTTAAGCTATGAAGTGTGTTTCAAAACCGGTCCATGCCATTTAAAAGTTTGTGATTTCAGTAAGTTTAAGTTGCGTTTGTCAACTAGAGTATGTTTGATGTACGTCTAGTTACCTGTACTTAAATTATGAACCTAACAATCACATTAGTAAATGTCAAGTAGGGGTTAGTGGTTGATTAAAATAATAAGTTGGTTTCAGGTATTTGTTGCGATATATTTAAAATTTTCTATTTAATTAAATAAATCCAAAATATTTATGTATTTTATGCTGACTAATAGTATAACCTAAAAAAAGTTAACTGTTAATATCTACAGCTAGTATGTTTCCTATAAATTAATCCATAATTAAGGAAGCAGAGAGTTTTGTGTATCCACCACCTATCGAGCTCCGGCAACACCCGTGTCGTTAGAAAGACGGACAGTGACCAAGTTCAATTGTCTACACAACAGTCGCGGCAACCCCCGACCACCCCCGACACGCCTCTCGATCCCTCCTTACCTAACCGACACCCTCTCTACAAAAAACATAGTCTTGGCTGAAGGTCATTCACCACTATGGGCTCAAATCGAACTCGCTGATTGATAGTAGTGTGTAGTGCAAATACAGACCATGATATGTCATATTCAGGGCCGCCACGAGGCGATTGGGGGCCTGGGGGAAAAGATCTGATGGGGGCCCTTGCTTCCATGTCGAATACCAATCACATTTTCAATCATTTACACCCATGATGAAACATATATTTGTGCTGTGGTGTGAGATAGTAATTTTTAAAATAACTATTGTACTCATTGTAAAATTATTTACATATTTTATTGTTCAACCGCAAAGCCTAAGATAAATAATTTATATGAAAGTTAGTATAAACCCGAATAATATTTGTGTACAGAAAGTTTTATTTTACGTTGACCGTAACTCCCACCACGGCCGAATCCTATCGCCAGGCCGCCGCGGCACCGGCGCCGCAGGGAAATTCCCTGCAAGGTACGTGGCGCGAGGGAGCGATCTCACGCACTTCTGCATCCAAGCCCCTCTTTATTTATTCTTAAGTTTAAGTTTTGGTAGGCAATATTGCTAATTATTAGCTATATGTCATTCTTCCGTATATTGAAAGCTAGAAGTATGATGTTTATATTTCAATCCAGACTCAAAATAAAAGACCTTTACAAAAATCATAGCAAAACTTTTTTTCTAGCAACGGCAAAGATTTGAAACTTGTAAACATGTTGTAAAAACATATTTTCTACAATCAATTAAAGTTTTATAGCGATTGGACTAGTAGTTTATACGGTATAATTTTTATAAGTATGCCAATGTATGAAAACCGCCAAAAAAACCGTACTTATTCAACCTGCCTAAACACTTTCTAAAAACCAAACAAAAATTTTTAAATATACATCGATAAACGCAAAATTAAATTTCTGAAATAACGATGTCGTTTGTGTTTTTCTACCTCAACTGGTTACGTTGCAGTTTAAACTCAAACTCGAGTACCTAAACTTTTTGACCCGAGAGCAGCGCCGAGCGCGAGCGGCTGAATCCGTAGGGGGATTGTTACACCTAACGGGCCGTAGACGCTCGGGGCACAACAATCCCCAACTGGACTCAGCCGCCGGCTGAGTCCGTAGGGGGATTGTAAATACGCAGCCCGGCAAGATCTGCCCAGTAAATCTTCTTAATTTTTTTTATATTTGTTTCCTGAATGTGTGTATGCTTTTTCTTCAAAAAAAAGTTTTAACTGGCCGCTGCAGTGGTATTGTGGTATTTATACTAACATGTATGATTACCGCGGGGCCGGAGCCCCTCAGGGGCCCTGGGAGCCGGGGGCATGGGGAAAACTGTCCTCGTTGTCCCCCCCCCCCTCGTTGCGGCCCTGTATCATGTAATTTCAAAGAAATTACCTGTTTATATTCTGGTATTTCTTTATTCAATGATTTTTTTCTAGGCAACACCACTGTACATTTTGTATCCATACATTTGAAAGCAAAATTTTTCGTTGACTAATTAATCACAATTTCTCAAAACCAAGTGAGGCTTGGACTTTGGAACTGGGCACAAACTCTTTATAGGTTCTTGATGAAAGGGTTTTAAGATATTTACTCTTAAGAGGTTAAAAATACTGTACATCATAACAATTAAAATATCCGAAATTCTATTTTTTTAACTGTGTATGCCTATAGAATAATTTCAAGGGATAAAAAAATACAACTCAAATTTATCAAAACTGAAGATCGCCATTGGTTTGGCCAAACAATAATTGAATAATTGAAACGAGAAATAGGACAAACTAATTTAGAAATGTGATCATCGCTTTGGCACACGCGAAAGCGTTTCGAAATATAGAACACATTTCCCATGTGAATGCATGTAAGTAAATTAACGGGAATCGAAAGCGAAACAGTAAGACTCAATCTTTGAGTAATTTTTCCTACTTCACTTAGTTAATTTATGACCGGTTTAGCTCCTGCTCTGGTTTAGTAGTTAGCATTGTATAGAGATTCTAGAGGTTGATTTAATAATTTTTTCAGATAAAATCCGAAATTCAGATATTCCATTATTTTATTCCATCCCGCTTTACGCCGTTCTTTCCCTCTTTCCATCCTCCCTCCGTTCATTGCTTCCTTCCGTCTCTACCTCCCTTCCTTCCTCCATTCTCCCCTCTATTCCCTTTTTCATTCTCTCTCTACCAAGAATGAATATGAGAATATAATATGAGCTCCTCCCTCCTTTCGTATCCTCCCTTCTTTTCTCTCCTTCCTGTTTTAGGAATTGGCTGATCCTAGCAACTTGGGCTTGGGAGTAGAATCGGTCAACTGACTCGACCAATGTAAACCGGCCAAGGGCGAGGAAAGAGCCCTACATACGACAATGTAATGTCAAGCATAAACAAGCCAAATCGGCCGACTTCCCGCGCAGAGCAGCTTATTTATTGTTGTCAAGCCACATAACTCTGATATACTCATATCAACCAGCCAGAGCGTCTGGAGACGATGAAGTACGATGGAAGTAGGCTCCAACCATGCTTTCAAACTGAAAGGGGTAAAGGATCGATTCAGAATTACATCTGGAATTGGGGAATTGCTTATAAATTTGACTATAGTATACATACAGCTCGTGAGCCTAATGAGCCATAATGTTAAGGGGTGTATATAGATTTGGAAACGAAACGGAATGATTCCCATCATGATCAACAAGCTTTAAGCCAATTTCGAATAGTTAAATCATTTAAAAAATCAAGTGAAGTGAAGAACTCTCATAAATACCATGGCAATGGACACGCAAACAGAATTTCTGTCACTTTCCAAAATAGCAGTGTTTTATTTATATACCAAATTAAAATACATCATATATTGAAAAAATTCCCAACATCGATTTTGGATTGTCTTCGGTGCGTTTTTCTTAGCTAAAAAACGAGTAATATTAATCAAAGTTATTTAACTTTTGTAAATATGCCTTGAGGTGTAAAAAATACGTTTCTTACGCTGTACGCGTTTCCGGTTCGGCATGCCGCGGTATTATATGTTTCGTGTGTGTCGGTAATTTAAGTGTACGTGTGAATGTACTGTGTCTTGAACTTTTTAGGGCAATTTTAGCAAAAAAAGGGCCACGAGAAACCCCTTAAAATTACGTTTCAAAATAGCAGTGTTTTAAACATTGGGATTTATTTTTAAAAAGCCACCCGGTAGCATTTTTATCTAAATGTTTCGAAATATTGACTTGAAACCACCGCGATTAATTTTTGGGTAGCTGGTACTGAATTTTGAAAGGGTACTAATTTTCAGCCGCCATCTTGGATCTGCCATATTGGAATTAATTTTTTTTCAAATGTAAAGGTGGTCCATTGACACATTTAGAACTATATTTTTACGCTAAAAACAACGCTGGAATCCGTTTAAAAAATCTTTATTTGTTTTTAAGATGTGCTCAATTGAAAATTCTCCTCTGTACAATGCTTCTGAGAGTATAATAAATAATACATTTTTTATAATTATTTTTCCCACAACTTCAGATCTAGATAAGGCTCTATGTTCATGTTGGTCTTAAAATACTATATGACTTACTGGCTTTTATTCAAGCTGTTGATCACTGAAATCGGACGAATGAGAGACGAGGTGTAAAGCTAAATGAGACATGGAAATTAATTTTTTCGAAGTATGATTTTGTTAAAGATTTATTTCTCAAATTACAAATGGGCCACAAAGTTCGTTCTTGTCTCATATCACTCAGTAAATTATAGGCTTCCATATGAACTATTGCTAATTAAAATCTGACTAAATAAGTGGAGTTAAAATTCATCCACCAACGTAAAATATTTTCTTTCGTAATAATTGTTCTTCGCGTAAAGTCCTATATTATCTCCAAATCTAGCAGAGACTCAAAGCTCATCAAGGCCTCAATTTACTCAGAACATTATTGGCCTTCATTTAAGTTCTTATCAATTTGAATAGTTTGAGTTTTATGTGAGTTATAAACCTAATCAATTAATATTAAATTTTTTCAGAATTTTGAAATAAAATAAGGACTGGTATCCCCAATCTTGACTAATGCATGTATATAAAGATGGTAATAGGTAATACATTCAAGTTATAGTTAGGACACTGGTAGAAGTCCACATCTTATTGTTTACTTACAATCTGACGCGACATACGTTGACCTGTCCCATCAGTAGATATCTGATGGGAAATAAATAGATAATGATTACAATTATTTCAAAAACATAGTATGTAGAACTTTATTTTAACCTAAATAAAGGTTAGTTACAATGATACACAATGTTATTTTTCATATTTAGCACAGTCTCCACCTAAATTCTTACTCAGTGATTAGCAATAACCTTAAACTGAGGAGTATTTTATGAAGGGTAATTTATTATTGTTTAAAGTGTTGCCTATGGTTTTGTTTATGTTGTCTATGAATTCAAGAAAATAACACAATACTTTTTACCTATATTCTGGGTTTCTATGCTCCACACTTTTACAACAAAAGGAAATACCACAAAAAATTCAAATTTTTACGTACCATAGTTTTGTTTACAATTTATTCAACAAGAAAAACAATAAGTACATTTTATAACATGACACAAGTTAAATACTAGCCAGTGTTTGCACTAAAATAAGGAAAATAACGAGCAAATATAACTACAACTAGAATCGAGTAGTTGATCCCAGAAATTGGTTAATCTGGAAGCGAAAATTCGAATCCCAACAAATTCACTGCAAGGTAATTGCGGTGCTCTTTTAATGTTGCTTGATATTATTCCTGAATATCGTTTTCTTTTCTGTGAGCAAAATAGCACCTCGACCAATCTGGAGATATTTTCACTTAACAGTTCATTTTAATCGACTTTGATCATGGAAGTCCCTGAATCTTTATTATAGGCATAAATTTATCCAGAACAACTTTTGTTGCGCTAAATGATGTTATTTCGAAAAAAGTTTATTGTATTCCTGGATATGAGTTCAAAAATGTACTTTCAAAAAACTATCGGCAACCAACGAATACGGTAGTTCTAGTGATGATGGTAGTCTACAACTGGTGTATCTTGAATAGACTACTAGTGCAATACAGTCCAGACAGGGGCTTTATTTTTTAGTTTAATTAATGTTGTGCAATGTGCTCACACAACACCCATTTTACAACAGATTTGATCATGTAAACGTATTGATTGCTATTTTATACTTGAATGCAGCTCGATGTGAATCAAACTCAAAACTTGAACGTTGTTGCCTTCGATTCCATCGATTCCGTTCAATTTCATTTTGCTCTTCGCGATGTCCGTTAGTTTGACACACTCTTACATATTGTCTTCGTTTTGCAGCATTGCGGGTTCTACGGCCTACGTTGGTACGTCTGTGGCATTTTGAAAACAAAAATGAATAAAAACTCGATATCAAATCAAACTTTTAATATAATGCGTAATTGCGCACTAACTTTGATGAATCAACACTTGTCAAAATGTGTCTGAATAAACTGAAATCGGTTTAACGCTCCGGTCGAATCTTTAGTGCCCTGTACAATGTTTCATGAACTGTCAAACGGGTATACGAGTGAGTGCCTCAGTTCATCCCTAAAAAATTGTATACAAAAGTTTTCGGCTCAGGTTTCACCTTAATCCCTTGTCTTATGCTCATGGATGTTAACATATTGTAGCTTTGGATGTCAACAACGCTTTGTTGTTATTGAATAACATAGCCATAACGGTTATACATTTTCTGTAAAAAAAATTTAAATAGCGATTCATTAAAAAAATAAAACTTGGTAGGAGCCTATCCGTTGACACTGGGCTATTTTATTTTATTATACAAATTAATGACTTTTAATACATTATCATATTGTAAAGATGAACTGAAATAACTTAAATAATTGTCTAATCAATTAAAAAAACAAATAAACCAGTAACAATATGGGAATTACAGTTCGCGCATTATAATATCTCCGGCTATGGCTAGTACGCTACTAACCTTATGATGTGATATTTTAAATATATGATTTTGGTAAACACAGCGCTTGACAAACAGCAGGGCTGTAGAATAATGTTATCAGAAAAGTACCCCCTCTCCCCCCCGCGCCTTGCAACCAGCTGACTGTCAGCCGGAGATATAATGCGCGAACTGTAAAATTTTACGCTGTTATTAAATTATCCCTTTCCTTAAAAATGCCTGCGTTTCAAACATTGACAGCTGATTGAATAATTTGTTTAAATCTTAGGCCAATAAAATTTTGAATATCAGCTGTAGTGTAGGCTACTCATTTCTTTCACTCCACTCCGACTGCTTCGGATGTAAATAGTTCCCTTATTTGTACAGGAGCTGAGGGGGGTTAAGCTAGCATGCATGAAAGTGTAGTGTAATTCTTTTGTTGGTTAATATGGACCGATGAGATGAAAATTACGTATGTCGCCTGTTTCCCTAGTGGTCGATAACTTGGAGAAAAGGGGGCAAACATGGCGGGGGACGCCATGCGTTAAAACGCAGATATCTCGAAAACGATAAAGGATAGAAAATAGGTAACAACGTAATTTTAATATCTCAAAGAAAGGCAACAAAGATGGGTATTTGGTCTGAGGTCGTATCTCAAATAATAAACGAGTTAAAAAAACATTCAAAAATTAATATTTGGACGGTTTTTTAACGAATGTAGAATTAATTTGTAGATGTCACAAAAGATGTAACCAAGTATTTTTGTTGTTTTTTTTTAAATATGGGCTGTAGGGATATAAAACACGCATGTCGCCTATTTCCCAGCTAGTCGACAATGTACACCAGGGGGGGGGCAAGTATGGCGGGAAGCGCTTTGCCTCGAAACGACTTTATCTCGGTAACGGTAAAAAATAGAAATTCAATTGAAACGTCATTTTAATCACAAGAATTTGGATAACAATAATGGCTATAAAGTCCGAGGTCGTATCTCGAAAAACAAAAGTGTTATTAAAAAGTAAACATTGAGCTTTGATTGTATTTAGGCAGTTATTTTTAACGAAAGAATAATTAATTTGTTAATGTTAAGAAAAACGCTAGTTAAATATGTTTATTGATTATTGAAACACAGACTGTGGAGATGCACAACATGCATGTCACCTATTTCCTGAGTGGTCGACAATGTCGGGGGAGGAGGGCAAATATGGCGGAAAGCACTATTCGTCGAACCGACTATTTTGGCAAAGGCAGGAGATAAACCGTAGGTGAAAACGTCATAATCACAAAAATACTGCCACTAAAAATCACTATGAACTATACGTAGTGTATGTTTAATGATAATACTATTATTGTTAAATGTTAGGTTAAAAATACCTAAATTTAATAGTTTACGAGGTTTGTACAAAAATTAACACACTGTATATGTTTTCATACATCTAAAATACATTTCCAAATAAACACCTGTAAGATGAGACGTTTTAAACAGAATAATATTATAGGAAATGGGTGTGTAGGTTTGCTGCTACATGAATATAAAAGGTGCGTCAATCGTCAAGTCGTCTTTAAAAACGTTCACCACTATGAAGTTTATAAGGAGGCTTAAATACAAAAATGGCCGCTTACTTCAATGACCCAGTAATACTATAAGCTCGTTTTCCAGTAAATAATGACAATTTTTTAAATGTTCCTATTCTATAAAGTTCACAAAATCGCTTCCCACAGCAGGAGTGTTAGCTATCTTTAAAACCGATTGAAGTCAAATAGAAAAAAACATCGACATAAAAACGAATTATTGTTGTTTCCATTTTAAGATAGACTGAAGCAATCTCTGGGTGACAGCTGAGTGCTGACAGGCCGGCGGGATCGTGGGTGGGGGGGAGGGGGGGGAGTCACGTGGGCACTACTACCGCCGCGCCGCGCCGCGCCGACGCCGGCCGTGGCTCTTGTGACAGTAAACCTATGACTTAAACTTTCGGTACAAAATCTTGATTTTTAAATTGAACATCAAAGAGATAAAAATAATAAGTCATATACTAGCTATCCCATGTCGGTGGGGCTAATATTAAATGGGTTTTAGCTTATATAACAACCCTTATTTTCACAGGTTTCAATTGATTTTTGAACAAACCTGAGACACAATACTTAATGTTTTATTTAACTAAATTACGAAATAAATTATAATAAGACTTTTTGGTGATTGCAAGTAAGGCCTGGAGGCTAGTAAAATGCAAGAAAACCTAGTTGGAACTGTACTTATTAAGGTAAACTTGATACCGTTCAGGTTAGTCACATACAATAAACGTCAGTATTTTTTACAGCCCCAACTTAAGTTATCACTGTGTTGGGGTTGCCTACCTAGTTTACAGCTTATTTTCAAAATATTATGTGCCATAAAATAAAAAATACTTTTAACAAGTAAATTTATTTTGTATATTTGAATGTTAGCTTCAGCAATTATCTCAAAAAGGCTTAATATGATTCAATTTGGATACTAATTTACTTGTGACACATGACATGTACTCTATGTAGGCAGCAATGCATTTTTGTATAAATTATTATTGTTGGGAAATCGTTTGAAATTCAAAATAACTGTAAATTTAACTTATGGGTTACCCAGTTTGACACTAAAATCGTACATAATTAATTGATTTTCCCCATTGATACATTTAATATTTAAAGACCGTGCTAATTCTACGAAAATAAAAATTAATAACTTTTTTGTGGCTAAAGTCAAGTGGCCGACGATTAAACAGATACTACCGGGTGTGCAAACCGGAAGTGAATAGGTGTGGTCCGTAATGATTCACGCAGTAGTAACAGTGACAACAGTTTTGGCGGGAAGAGAGAAAGGGACGCGGGCGATAGAAAAATTCCCTTTCCTGCAAGCCTGCTTATTTAGTCGGGAGCACATAACTGGAGCAAGCCATGAGGGGTAGAGTGGGCTGTGGTGGGGAAGAGGAGAGGGAGCGGTTAATTTGCTCTGGAAGGTCCAGTTAAGTGTACCTAGAAATGTGCTCTTTGGGAGCCGTTAATTGGTTCTGGATGCTAAAAAGAGCGCTTAACTGGCTCTGGAGAAAGCTATATATATATATATCCTTATATATATATATATATATATCCTTATATATATATATATATATATATATATATATGAAAATGAACGAACGGTGTTTTTGGGGTCTGGGGGCATCAAAATGAAAAGTTACGGTGGTCCCGTGCTTAAGTCTTACCATGCTGCCTACGGTAATAGCTACTTCCCTATAGGGGGAAATTCGCTAAAATGTGCTCTTTCAATAACAGCTGTTACAGGGAAGAAAAGTGTTATAAGTATCTCTAGTCAGTGATTTATTTTATGTTCTGTTCCTGACAGCTGGTTTGACATTCTATTTCTTGCTTTTTCACATCTGTTTAAATATAAACATTTCATCAATTTATATTCTGCCATAAGGATAATATGGGATCTTTGAGAGGGTCTGTGGCGGAGTCCGAGGGTCAGATCAGGATGAAAACTGCTTAGTTTTCCTATTCAATGCCTAAAGAAACAGTGTACCAAATTTCAGCCTTCTGGGTTATTGGGAAGTTGGAGAATTAGTGATGAGTGAGTGAGTGAATGAGTGAGTGAGTGAGGGCTTTGCCCTTTTATAGGTATAGATTTGCAACTCCCTTCACTGATCACAATTCCTCGAAAACTGTAAGGCTTTGGGCCATGAAACTTGGCACAAATCATCTTTATAGGCGCTAGATGTGTGCTAAAAAAGTATTTTAAGATATATTAACCCAAGAGGCTAAAAAGGGTATATTATAAATTTCAAAATGGCGGTCATTTTTAGTTATCATAGCTCATTTTCTTAAACTATGCAAGGCTTTGGCCATGAAACATGGCTGAAATATTCTTCATAGACTCTAGATGCATACTAATGAAGGTTTTAAAAATGTTTTCTCTGAAAAAGATACAATAAGATAAATTGAAAAAACTCAGATATGGCGGCCTTTTCTGTTTTTAGAGCTATGATTAAAAATTATGGATGGAAGGTCTCTAGAATATTTTCAAGAGACAGAAAATTGTAAATTCCATTTACCAAAAAAATTGACTGTACAAAACTATTACGTTTACATTCTATTATATATTTGTCAGATACCACATAGGCTTCTCGAGTTTACAGAACACCCAACGTATATTTATCAAACCAGAATCTTGAAACTCTGCATAAACATTCCATTCCATCATTCTGTTATTTTTATTGAAACGGGGTTATCAGAATTATAATTTTAGGAGGGTTTGCACGCTAGCCAAGAGCGATTTAGGGCAAGTTCAAACAAATATACTGTTTCTCCCTTACATTTTCGCTTCTAGCTGCTAAATGAGTAACCCAATAATCTACAATGTGATTGAAAAACATTTTGGGGAATTAGGTTTCCTAATTATTTGGCCAACATTAATTTTATGTTATTTCTTACAGTTTTTGGTCTATTAATAAACATATTAAATTCATATGTTAGGTCTAGAGTCCGTCCTTTGTTGAATTTATTCTTATGAGAAGAATTGGCCGATAGATTTTAGGGGACAGCGTGACGCAATGAGAGGTCTGATTTCAAACCCCTGGAGTGAATACTTTTATATTCAAACTACAGTACTAGAAACACAACTTTGTAAATTAAATAATTGAAAAACTAGAAAATTTCAGTATTCTTAAGCCTTTAAACTGAAAAATTAGATTGTGTTATTACATAGTAGCTATATCATACCAATTGAGGGGAAAAGGAAAATTCGTCGGGAAAACATTTCATCTTCTCATTTAAATTTTGGGTGGATCACTATTTGCAACCTTAAGGGTGTTGTTAAATGCTTAAAAACTATTAATCCGATAAATCATTGAAGTCATCAGTTAATTTTGAAATTTGTAAAAATTGCACATAAACAGCGTGTATTGGAACTGGAACCAAACATTTATTACCCTTTTTAGTGAGCGAAGCCGCAGGTATAATTTAGTATATACTTTGTAGATTATTCACTGGCAAGGGATATTATTACAATTAACTCGCCTTCAGCTCGCTGGGGGCTCCGCCCCCAGGCCCTCTACTGTGAGTTCCTTGGAGAGGGATTTTGATATTGAAAAGGCACATAAAAAAATTAGTATATATGTTAACATACAAAGTCACCATACCAGGTATCTTCAGTCGTGGTCAGCAGGGGGTTTGGATATTGAAAATTACAAGACAAAATTAGTTTAACGCCCCCAGGCCCCCTTGTTGGTCTTCGCCCCAAAGCAGGTGGTGTGTATTGAAAAGTCATAAAATTGTGTTTAAACTCATTACAAATACTCAGCAAAATATGTAATTGTAATGTTTGGGAGGGTAGTTAGTGAGATGTAGTTAAGGGGTTACTTTAGAGGGGGTTGGGTTTATTTTTTTCGTTTTGAGAGAGGGTTAGTGGAGTCAGAGGTGAGGGGCGAGGCAAAAGAATTTGTTTTAAAACAACTTTGCCTTAATTGAAAAATGCTTTTGATTCTTTTTTTGGTCACATTTCGGGATTGATAGATTTTAAAGATTACAAATGACTTAGGATAAATATGGAGGTTGACACTGACGAATCCTTGGTCAAAAATTGAGTCTTTCAGCAATTAATAAATTGGCAAAAAACACGAATCAAATCTTAAATTTAATAAAAGTTCAACTTGATACGACTTTTTTAGGGGTAGAAATGGGGTGAAAATTGCAAATTACCTATAACAAACCGGAAAAGTCAACTTGACTAGTCTGTGTCAAAATTCGGCATCCCCGGCCAAAAATAAAGTTGACAAAAAATAAAAACCATGAGGAAAACCTAAAATTCAACGAAAGTTTAAGTTTTGAGGACTATTTTAGAGGTTGAAACAGGGTGAATTTTAGGAATGACCCCCGATAACCCTAGAGGATCAAACTTACTATATCAGTGTTAAAATAGAGGTCTATAAAATAATAATAAATATTAAAAAATCAGTAAAACCCAAAATAAACTGAAAATCTATGAGAATTTTAATCTAGAGGTCATTTTGGGAGTGAAGGAGGTGAGATAAGGTAAAATACGTAATGTCCAAAATTGTACGAAGTTTGATTTCAACTAAGAAAATAACCTTTGTTTTTGAACAGATGCTTTATTTTAGCCGCTAGAGGCAAAAAACAAAAAGTACTTTTATCGAAATTCAAAATTTCCCCCGTTTCACCCCCTTTTGGGGGGTGAAGGGGTTACAATTGCTTGGTTTGAGAATTTTATATTTAGAGTGATCACCCAATACATATTCCTGCAAGTTTACAGGGGCCTAAGTAGTATATAAAGTAAACTGGTGCTGGAAAACCTAGGGAAGATCTACGGAAATTGAAAAATCTAGAGCAATCTGAGGGTGAAGGAGACGCGATAGTGCAAAAAGTCACTGGACCAAAGTTGTAGATCGTGAAAAATCCGTGACCCGTGGTGCAGTCCGTTTTTCAATAGGTCCTTTAGTTTAGCCACTACAGCCCAAAAACGAAAAGTACTTTTTTTGAAATTCTTGTTTCCCCCCCTTTTTGGAGGTTGGGGGTGGAAATGTTCTGTTCTGACAATTTTTCCTGTGGTTTGACCACCAAAGGAATATTCGTGCCAAATTTCAAGTTTCTAGCTCATCGGGAAGTATGGTTTGAATTTGTATAGATCAGTGAGTTACACAAGCGGTTGTATAGTTATTTAGATTATTATATAAGGTTGTGCAAAATACCATTTGTTCAAGTTTTAGCGAATTTCCCCTACAGGGAAGAAGCTATTACTGTAGATCTCATGGTAAAACTTAAGCCTGGGGCTAGCGGTCTGCGGGTACCCGAAAATTCGGGTAGCTTCGGGTAATTACGTGATCCCGAGTGCTCGGGCGGGTTCGACACGTCTCGGGTTTTATTCAGGCGGGTTTTTATTACATGACGGGTCGGGCGGGCACCTACTACCCGAAGGAAATCGGGTTGAAGATACCCGACATACCACCCGAAAGAAACCCGAAACTTAAAAAATGTTCAACAATAATTAATTCGTGCAAAGCTTTTGACTTACATCATCTACGCAATTTTATATAATGTGACGAACAAAGATGGTCGCGATCGCGATGTCAAAGTTAGAAGCAATCTTCACTATACATCTCAACTCAGACAACCAGCCGTCTCCTTGCCGGCTCAAAATTATTTTACGCTTACTGCTTAATATCGTATCCTCGTTTAGCAACTTAAAGGACCAGGGAACCAACGCAATGAAATATCGTAGGTACCAACACTAAATAGCTTTGAATAAGCTAGAATTTCTTGCCGAGCTTATGATACGAGAGGTCTTATCGAGAAGATAATTGTTGCAATCTATTTTTGGACACGTTAAACCGGAAGAGCAAGTCTTTCCCACGAAAAACTTACACAAAAAAATTATCCCTGAAGTGATAAGGAAAGGACGTTGTCAGGTGAAAGGAAATAATATCTCCAATTAGATGGAATTCGGCAAGTTTCTGCTAAATTTAGTTGACCTTGGAGAACCACTAAGTATACATCAGTCTTTTGTTTGATCAAGGATTTTCTCTTGAACGGCAAGAGGGCAAGAGATAAAAGTCACGCACGCATACAGATAACACCGGAGTGGTGGACAGGCTAATTGATGAGTAAACAAACCCCCCCTTCCCACCAGTGCCGGCCTTAGCGAATGCGAGGCCCTGGGCAAGAAAACGTTTGCGAGGCCCCCAACACCAATTTATTCAATGCATTCTTAATTTTTAGACACATATCATATTTGATCACATGTAAATTACGTGTAAGAGTAGTCCAGTGATGGAAAACATCGTGGTCCTTGACATTTTCTGCCATAAGGCCAATGCACAAATTCTCAAAGGACACAACGCAATGTTAAAGCCTAACAGTTACGGAGTTTCTAGTTCTAAGAGTGAACATCACTACATTGTCTGCTTCAGTGCATCCATGTCTTAGTTTAGAGAAAAAAATCCTAACTTTTTAGACCGAAAATCTTTAACATTTTTTGATAAATCTATCAAACTATGTTGAACACTATTAAATTGTGGCACTTATTATTTGGAAAATTTAAGTAGGAGGGTAGAATTCACCATCATAAGCTGACAATTTTAGGTAGTCTCCTCACACCACAGTTCGGTGATTGTGTCGTGCAGCGCCAAATGCTACTACTGTGAAACATTTTGTACCTAATTCGCCGGCAATAACCTTTCCGTATAGAACGGATGAAACTGAAGGATCATTATTTCACTGCTCCTTTCCTTTGGTACTTAGTGATTACTGTATTTACTTTGAATGCTTCCAGTTGTTCACAGATTATTTTCTATAGGTCTCGCACAAACCAGCATACATCAATCAAATAATTATCACCACTCGCACCAGTCGCACCCTTATCAAACCAACATATCAACCCTTATCAAATAACCTAAAAGGTGAACATCGTATTTGGTTTACCGTTTTGCCGCCTTTTTAAATTGTAGTTTTAATATTATACATGTGTAATCATTCTCATGATTTAGTAAATATCTCTGTGATTTTTTTGTAATTTTATTATTCGTTGTAACCTAAATTTTTAACAAAGGAAAACTCCTATCAGAAGCGCGAGGCCCTCCCAGGCGCGAGGCCCTTCTATCCCCTAAAATATCCCCTAAAGCCGGCACTGCTTCCCACTGATAAGGAGAGTGAGAAAGCTGTTTTTTCTAGCTCTCTCTCTCTCCCCCCTTCTCTTTCCTCCCTTCCTCTGGTAATTTAAGGTTTCTGCCTACTCTTCCGTATTTCTTAAACCAACTATTATTTTCTTCATATAAGTTTTATCTTAAAACTAATTTTATGATGAAAATAATAATTGTTGTTATAAAATATAAATACTATTTCATTGATAAATTCTGAAGTAATAAGTTTAGTCATGAATATGAATAGCTAGCTATTGACTGTATTGGTTATTGTATATTGTATATGGCACCTACAATTATGTAGGGTATTACAATTGTACAATTTGTACATTTGTAGGGTACTACAATTGTATGGTGCATTACAATGTTTTAAAACATTTTCTTTATATATATCATTATTAAAATTTTAGCTAAAAAAATTCATTTGTATCATAAATACAACGATTTGTAAAGAATGTCTTCATGTACTTTTTAAATTGGTCTTTTAATTAATATTAATCTTTAACTTTAATTTTTTTCTTTTAATTAATAAAAATCTTTTAATTTTTTTATATTTGATGGTAACTTATTGTAAAGTTTTATATTTGTGTATGTAATTGTTCGTTGTGTTTTAGAGTATCTTGTTCGTTGTCTAACTTCAATTCATCAATATTTCTTGTCCCATGGTCATGTGTAGTTATTTTCTTCATGCAAACTGTAATTTTTTACTTTCTCCCCCCTATACAATGTAGTATATGGAGAAAGTATTGTTTTCGTCAATATTTTCGAATTTGAGTTGTTAGTGGATTCATTTGTTTTAGTGCTCCCTGAATCCAAAAAAGTGGTTTTTTGTGTGGTGTCTGTCTGTCTGTCTGTCTGTGCGTGCGTGCGTGCGTGCGTGCACGCGCGTGTGTGTGTGTGTGGATATAAACAAAGCTAGAGACGACACCAGTGGACCGATTTTCATTAAATTTGGCATGTAGGTATAAAGCCATGGTATCTCCAGGCGTATTTTTCATTTTTTTGAATTTTTGATTTTTAAGGGTATTTACACCATAAAAAGCCATAAAAAATGACAAAATCCAAATTTCTCAAAAACGGCTCTAACGATTTTGATAAAAATTTCATGGTTTTTAGTGCTTAAGATGACAAACAAAATGACACCACCCGCATGTCTGTAAAAATTCAGGTTCAGAAGTTATGGGGGTTTTAGTGTTAAAAAATTCAAATTTTTCAAATTTCACAAACATTGTAACTTTTAAAGAAAATATACTTGCAACCATTAAATTTGGCTTGAAAAACTAAATAATCTAGTATTTTGAATCATTAGTCTACGTCAACTGGTTGCGGAGATAATTGATATTTTAGTTTGGCGGTAAACACAGTACGTTGTCCAATGTTATTCTTATGGCAAATATTCAAAAACCGATATATCCGTTATTTACTAACCGATTTTGATAAAATTTGGTATATATTTATGTGACAATTAATTGATAATTTGTTTTATTTCACTATATATGTTTTCTGGTTTTAAATGACTTGAAGGGAGAATGTATGTGTCAGTTTCCTGATACCGTTTATTCTTATATGTATATATGTAAGTAATGTGAATGTTATGTTAGATTTTTACTTCGTAACTGCTTGGTAGGCCCATCAAAATTTAATGAAATCAATGTTTTGCTGACAAATGGTTCCTGAACCCGACCCGAATTTTAACTAAAATACCCGAACCCGACCGGAATTTTTTTTCAACTTACATACCCGAACCTGACCCGACCAGAATTTTTATTCCACTCATAATATCCAAATCCGACCCGACCCGAAAATTGGTGGTAATCTACTACCCGACCCGAACTCGACCCGGCTTGAAAAATCACTACCCGCAGACCTCTACCTGGGGCCAATATAACTTTTTGTTTTGGGGCCCCAAGAACAGGGTGTCTACCAGTCGGGAATCCGGGAAAATTTCGGAGATTCTGTAAGGTTGGGAATAGTTGGGAAAAAGTAATGAATTTCAACTTTTGGTCGGGAAATTCAAATTTGGCTATAAAACTAAACGAAATAGCCGTTTTCTTCGTTACTGTCATCGTCTTGGCCGGAAAATCTCTCGAACGAATCGCGGCAGACAAATTTTTAGCTATATCACGACCAGAAAAGCTGTCTCTTATTCTGCTGCCGAAAGTTTCTCGGTCCTAATACAGCTGTAAAAACGCTCGCTCTTTACGCGGCCGACAAGTCTCTCGCTCTTTACGCGGCCGACAAGTCTCTTGCTCTTTACGCGGCTGACACATCTCTCGTTTGTATTGCTACCTTAAGATCGTGCACTCGTTTCGTGGCCATCACATCTACTTGCCACATGAAGGTCAGAATATCTAAAACCCGGCCGGCAAATTCCTCGGTCGTTTCGGGGTCAGCAAACCTCAATCACATTGGGGCTGTCAGATATTTTGCTCTCTTCGCGGCCGTCAAATCTGTCGCTCTTTTCGCAGCCATAACATCTTTCGCTTTTATTGCGGCCGGAAATCTTTCGCTTGTTTTGCAGCCGGCAAATCTCTTGGTCGCATCTCGGCCGATGACTTCATCCCTCTTTTCGCGAGCGTTAGACCTCTCGGTCTAACGCTCTATCTATTGCGGTCAGAAAATCGCTCACTCATTTTGAGACTAAAACACTTTTCGGTCGTCTCGTGGTAGACAAATTTTTTGCTCTTTTCGTGGCCGTTATATCTCTCGGTCGTATTGAGATAAGAAAATCGCTTGATATTTTCGCGAACGGAATATCTATCATTTATACCAAGGCCGGCAAGATTTTCGGTCTCGTTGCGATCGGAAATCTTTCGCTTGTTTTGCGGCAGGCAAATCTCTTGGTCGCATCGCGATAGATGATAACCTTACTCATTTCGCGGCCATTAGACCTTGGTCATATTGCGGCCAGAAAGTCGCTCACTCGTTTTAGGAATGAAACATTTTTCGGTCGATTTGCGGCAGACAAGTTCCTTGCTCTTTTAGTGGCCATTATATCTCTCGGTCGTATAGCGACAAGAAAATCGCTAATTTTTTTCGAGGCCAGAGATATTGTAATCTACAACATGGCTGGCAAATCTTTTGGACTATTGTGGCCGGAAATCTTTCGCTTGTTTTTCAGTTGTCGGGTGGCCGATTGTTTCTTGATCGTATTGTGTCGCATACTCTTTTCATAGTCGTTACATGATTCAGTCGTATTGCGGACGGCAAATCTCTCTGTCACATCGTGGCTGTCAAATTTTGGTCGTTTATACCACGGCTGGAGAATCTCTTGGTCACAACGCGGCCGGAAAATCGCTCGTTCTTTCCGCAGCCGGAAATCTCGGTCGCATTACGGCTGGCAAATCTGTTGGACTTACCGCGGTCATCTTGCTCATCTTTTGGCGATCTTTCGCTTGCATTGTAGTCGTCTAAATGTATTTATTTACAAATATCATTCTCAATATTTGTTATAGGAGGCAATGGTCATGTTTCCTATGGTCGGGAATTTTTTTAAATTGTCGGGAAAAGTCGGAAATTTCATATATAAAATTTGGTAGACACCCTGAAGAAGCCAAGAACACCATTTGTCAAAAATTTCTATCTATATATTATAGATATGTATAGACAATATATCTTATCAGCATGATAGCGTCTGTAAAAATGGTCCAATCTTAAAAAAGATTTTGGCATAGACTTGTAAAGTGGTGATTATTCGAACGAGTTCGAAAACCAGCATGACTGGACCATCGGAAGGGGAGGGGGTGGTAAAGTGGGATAAAACCCTGCAAAAATGAAGTTTTTAGGAATTTTTAGTAAAATTCGTAGTAATTTCTTGTAAAAATTAAAATTATCTAATTTTTGATTACACTGTTGGATTCATCTTGATAAAATAAATAATTAGGAATCATTGCTCTATGTCCATTTTGTTACCGAGATACTGAGACCGGTTAACACAGTACATTGCCCCAATGTCAACCTTAGAGGAAATTAATGAAATTCTATATCTCACTTATTCCTCAATAAATCTGAATAAAACTCTGTATGTGGCAAAAAGTGGCATTGTAGCTGAAAATCCCATTATTTCTCTAATTTCCCATATTATTTTAGGAGAAAATTGTTGAATGCTCATTTTAGGATTTAAGTTGTTTTTACTTGATTTGAGGCTCAGTCTAAATGACAATTAAGCATTAGAAATTGAAGGGGTCCCCCATAAAACATTCAAGGCGACAACAACCTAGTTTTGAGTAATCAAGCGTTGAATGTTGAATTCTTAAATTTACGGGTTTTTTAAGATTAGAACTTATAATCATGTATAATGTATTAATACCCTATTTATAACATCATAATGTAGAATTTTTACTTGCCATGGAGCGTTTTAAAATATTTCAAGTGTTTTTTTTTTTGGGGTTATAACCTTGTAAATGACTGGCGCTTGGAACGTTCTCTGACGGACTGCTCTTTAGCTGTGGAAGAAAATAGATTAGAATTAAATTTATTCTACAGCGAAAACTACAGGGAGTGTAGGAATACCAACATAAACGATAATAAAACTGAATATAAAACAATTTTATTGATATAAAAGCACAAAAAAGTAATGTTGTTACATAACGTTATACTTCATATTATACTTCTTAGTTTTTGAAATATAGGGTAATCCAGATTTATATATTCATTCCTGGTCTTATCCTTCCACTTTCCAATATTTACTTCATGTCATTTATGTTTATTTACGTGATTTTGGTCGCTGGGCATTGACCGGCGGGGAATCCATCTTTTGGCGAATAGAGTGTTAGTCCCCAGAAAGTCCATGCTGGCCCGAGAAGCAAGCAAACTTTGACAAACAAAATCAGGGCTGCCAACTCAAATATCTTCAAAACGAAATATACCACAGTCTAGCTCGAGTCCTGGAGAACATTTTTCACTTAATATCTCCGATTTTGTAATTTTGTCGCTTTGAACGTTTTACGGGGGTTCCCTTCAATTATACATTAGGGTACATAGAGAAATTATACATTAGAAATTAGGGGACATAGAGTGGTCCTAAGGCAGAAATACTATATCAGACATAGTTATGTACCCCCCTTGTACAGTAAATGCCTTGAAATTGTATTAACTATCAAAAATCATTTTCTTAAGTTTTTTTGGTCTACCTTGAATAAAAAAATGACAATTTTTGAAAGTGTTGTCTCTAAAGTTTTAAGTGTCTATATTAAACAAAAAAAATTAAAAGCCATTTCGACAATCTTTGAAAATACTTTAGTTAAAGTAAATAATTTACAATAGAAGACTCTACATCTTTAAATAACTGTGGTTATAAAGAGGAAAAGTCCTGAAAGTATCTCTAGTCAGTGATTTATTTTGTGTTCTATTCCTGACAGCCGGTTTGACACTCTACTGCTTTTCTTGCTTTTTATATGATCTGAATAAATATAAACATTTCATTGATTTATATCCTGTCATAAGGATAATTTGGGATCTTTGACAGGGTCCGTGACAGAGTACGAGAGGCAAATCAGGATTAAAACCACTTAGTTGTCCTACTTCACGACTAAAGAATTAATGTACAAAATTTCAGCTTTCTAGGTGCATGGGGAGTAGGAGAATTAGTGATGAGTGAGTGAGATAGTGAATGAGGGTTTTGCATTAGATTGGTATAGATATAGTCCATATACCTAGGCTTACTGTAAGATTTTTTAATGGTTTGAGATACTCCTTAAAGGCCGAACCATCATTCATTCTTGTCTAATTGATCTTTAATATTAATTGTAATAAATCAATTGAAATTTTTTCCCATCCACTGTGCTTCGAATTACAGTTAAACAGAAGAAACATACTCCAACACTTTCTTGCTTTGTAATTCATTATATAGGTGAAATAAAGTATTAGCCGAAGTTGTTCCTAGATGAAAAATTTTTTTTTTTTACTTGCAGATTGAAGATCTAAGCCAGCAGGCCCAAGTTCAGGCAGCTGAAAAGTTCAAGACTCCTGAGGTGGCCACAGCAGCCGATGCAACAGGCAGCACCACTGTAAGTTTTACTATCTATTCTCAATTCTTAAAATGATTTTTAGAATCATGTTACTCAATGTCAAGTGTTGTGTATGAGATGCTGATTGATTGAGACTTGTTTTATAGGCAAATAATTTCTTCGACAACTTAGTGCTTAAGAGTTTTAAATAGTTTTATTTGATTTTTTTAAATATCTTGGCTAAACAGACCAACACACAACACATACATACAACAACAATAACATTACACGACAACTTAATGTAGTCTGTTGTGTTGTATGGCATTTCCTGGTACATGACATGAGTACATTCTTTCCCATCCTCAAGATTATTTTTAATTAGCTCTCCATGAGGCAGGCACACAGTGGAGGTTCCCTCCACACTTGCTAATATAAAGTTATAATTAATAAAGTGTGTGTTCTGCAGCTTTAATTTGGAGATGACCTTCACGCCACTTTTTAGGATCTGTGAAATACCTGTTTTTACAATATTCCAGTCAGGGGTGCCCACAGGGGGGGGTCATGACACAAACTGTGTCATTGAAATTTCTGGGGGGGGGGGTGAAAAATAGTACTTTTTCACCAGCTTGGGGGGGGGCATCATTAAACAATTAAAGAACGTGAAGTTAAGAAATTCAATTTCAGTATTAAATTAAAACCCATATTTCTAGAACTTTGGATATATGCAGAACGATGCCTACCTAAGATGTACAGAGATCATAGGCTCTTAGGTTACCAAACGTAGTGTAGGCTCTGGGCAGTGACAATGTAAGTTCGACAACGTTGAGTTAGAGGTTGCTATGGTAACAAGACTCACACAGTGGCGTGATGTACTCGTAGTTCGGAGAATTTCGGCGCATGCATTCACTCCTACCCCTTCGATCTTGTAATAGTTCACAAACATTTACATTTAAATTTCATAAATGAACACCCATATAAATAAACAAACACACAGCTTAATAATTATTTGTATATAATATGTCAACCTAGTATATCACTCAGTTAATATAAATTATTTGATAATGTTATTTTCCTAAAATCATTCATTAATTTATTACCATCTACCATAAAAATTTTAGATAAGTTAAGTTAGATCAGCTGTATTCATAATTTAATATAATTTATATTTATGGGTCAGGGAACGCTATCTCAAATTATCTATTTTATATAGCATGTTTTTCAAAATTTGATCTCTAATAATTCAGTGAAGTGTTTACCAAAGACCAAGTTAGTGAACCATGTGTTACATTGTTAAAGTGAAAAGTGGAACCATTGTAAAGGACTCCAGCTTCTATTCCAGAGAGAGATGGCCAAGTGTTAACTTCATTGTACCTGGACCTCGTTCCAATTTTAAATTTCATCCCCCTTAATTAGTAGATTTTTTTTTTGGTTAGCCAGCGGTAAACCTGATCTTAGTTGATTCCCCTTTAAGTGGCCAAATTTATCTATCTGAAGAAAAGATCAGGGTGAAGAGATAAACTCTTGGTAAGACCAATCCAAAATTTACTTCACCAACCATTGTTGAAGAGGAACAGACTTTCAAACAAAGACTTGATTTAATTAAATATAAAAAGAGATCAGAATTGGCAATTTATATTATTATCAAAATTATTTATTCTATTTAAAAGTATTTATGATTGTGATATTCAAACAAATTAATTTTTCAATGTCATGCCCGCACGATTCCCAGAACCCTATGTGAAGAGATCATGCTTCTCAAGAACTGAGCTAATGCCCTTAAATTGTACCATATTAATCCAATTAGCATAAGTAATTTTATCTAACCCCATCCACTGTAATAATCCTTGTACGTCCCCCTAGAGTTCAATTTTGATATTCATATTTATTGTTATTGTTGAATAAATAATAGTTTTGTAACAGATTACCATTCTTTTATTTCAAATTTAAATATTAAATAGGCTAGTATCACACTAATTATAATGACGCCATCTTGAACAATAATAATTAATTAGAATTAAGAAGAAAATATAAGAGTCACCTACCTGTACTTATAATTAAAGATATTTATTTATTTATTTATATTTACAAACCAAAAAGGATGAGTTGTAATTGGCGCCGCAACGTAAGGGCATTGACAATGAAAAGTTAATGATCGCAGACATTATTTGAGATAGCAAGAAGATAATTTTGTAGGAGATAGCCTAGATTAAGACTCATCTCACCTCATTTAGATATAAGTATAATATCCAATTTATTGTATAATAATCCTAATTGCGTGCTTACTACCTCAATATGGGCGACGAACATAAATACCATTTAAGATCAACCGACAAACCTAAAGTTTCAACGACGCAGTCCGAGCAGACAAGTTTTGTTTTATTCGGCAATAACACGGAACCAATAAATGTACACCGCGAATCGGACAGTGACCCGTCAGTGAACAAAGAAAACATTGTTTCGGTAGGCGACTCAAATAATTCCGACAACGCGAGTGATTCTAATAATGAGACAACAATTTCGGCCGTGAGTGAAATGTCAGAACGTTCCGCCATTTTGTCCCAGCCGGCGTCTCCCACTTCAACACCAACGCCAACCTCAATCAGTGCTACCACTACTTCCGCGGCGATTTCCCCCGCTACATCGTCATTGAGCGAAATATACCGAACGGAACAACCAATCAGAACGCTAGTTTCTTTGACGAGCGACACAAGTACCGTCCCTCCTGTGCTGATTCCAGACCATACTCGTACTGAATCAGCTGTCGACAGTGTCGACCCACTCGTACAAATAGCAGCGGCGATCAATGCACTTAGAACCGACATGAATGAAATTAAATCGAGCAATGCTGCGATTAAAACTGACATGAATGCGCTTAAAACCGAGTTAAGAAATGAAATTAAAGCCGATATGAACGCAATCAAATCTGATATTAAAATACAACATGCAAACTTAAGATCTGAATTTCAAAATCACTCTGCCCGGGTCGAAAATCAAATTCAGCAAATTCACAATGAACAGTCAAATCTTAAAACTGACATAAATCAACTTAAAATTCTTCAGGAAAATTTGGCTAAGGAAGTCGATCAAATTGATACTAAATTAGAACAAGGGGAATACAAAATCAGAGAAAATTTAATACAAGACCTCATTCAACATAAACAGGAGGTTAGTCAAATCATCGTATCAGAAAATTGTAAAACCCAATTAAAAATCACTGAACAAATTAAACAGATTCAATTAGAGACACACAGGGAGGTAGAAAACATTTGTAAGGAAAATTATACACAAATCAAAGAACAAGTAACAGCTGAAATCAACCAAGTCAAATTAGAACTGAACCCAAACATTAAATCCAATGAATACCAAATTGCGAAATTGGCTGAGTCCGTGGAGGCGTGTCATAAGAAAATATTAGAAATACCTACTACACCCAACATTCAAACAACACAAGCGCCCGTCCCTATTAATATTGTGTGTAACGGCAGATCGACATTAACACCGGAAATGACCCACCCAAAATTTAATGGAAAAACACATAATTCCCAGGAATTTCTAAACAAACTTAAGAAATATTATGAGAAAAACCTACAGTTAAATCCAGAAAATAATAGTGCGGAAAGCCTAGTTGATCTCATTGAAATGTGCCTAGAAGGACATGCCTCAAAGTGGTTCAATTTAATCAAAACTGATATTCACACATGGGATGATTTTCAACATATGTTTGAATCGAAATATTGGAACCGAGATATCCAAAGAGGCGTCAAACAACGGATCGAAAATGAACGATATCGGCCAAATGGTTATCTGAACCGATCAGAGTATTTTATAGAGCGGGTGTTGACCCTTAAATCGCTAAACCCTCCCCTGGACGAAAAAGAAATCCTCGATTGCCTATCAAACCACTTTGGAGACATAATCCAAGATGCCTATAGAGTTCAAAATATTCAGACGGTCTGCGATTTTGAAGCTCTACTCCAGAGAGAAGATCTGCGAGAACAAGCAAGGTCACCTAACCATCAAAGGAACGAAAACCATAAACATAAAAAGGAAAATACACCTGAGGAAAATCATGTAAATAGAAACCACCACCAACACGGTAGAAAAGGTCATAACCAACACTACAATGAAAGAAACACGGACAATCGAGCGTACACACCTAAGTACCACCCGTACAATCGGAGACATGAGAATCACCTCCACCACGATAATCGGTACCAAAGAGACGACCGACGCCATCGATTTGGAAACGATTACCGTGACCTAAGACAGTTTCCCAATCTACCATCAAACCAACCGCCGTCTGAAGAGAGAAGACCACTGCCTAGATACCACCCGACACAAGAACAAAACCAGGTGTGCGCTGCCATTATTGAGGAGAACGCAAACCTAGTGCCAGAGGAAAATAATCAGGATTTAAACTGAGAGGCACTGATGATGGTGGTGACCTCATTCTCCATGTAAATAGCTCAAATCAGAAGAACACATCTTCAGTGCAAAATAAGAAAGAAGTCGGACATAAGAGGTCAATTGAAATTGTAAATAATGTAAATAACATGCATAATGAATCAGATACCAATAGTTTAACTTTGAGCAATATTTATTGTGATCGGGAGTTTTTATTTGAAGAAGAAACAGAACAAAATACTCATACGACTATATCGCAAAAATGCCCCGAAATAAGAATAAAGATCAAAAGCAAAGAAGTTACAGCTCTCATTGATACAGGTTCTAACATTACATGTCTAGCAGAAGATTGGTACATATCAAATCGGAGTGAATTAGGAAAAATAGAAGAATTACCAGTAAATAATATGCACATTAGAACAGCAACCAATGAAAAATCCCGGAAAATTTCAAAAATCGTAATGATTCCTATTACCATTGGTCAACAAACTATATTAACACAAATGCTCGTAGTACCAAAACTAATACAATCAGTAATTATCGGGATAGATACACTTAGTGCCTGGAAGATGAAGATAAATTTTGAAAAGGGTGAAATGCATATGAATATTAATGATACAGATTTAGTAATTCAATTCAATAACACAAATCGAGCTGGAATTTTATGCCATATAATCACTAATGATAAAAATGTGGATAATTTAGAAGATTACTGCTGCAATGAAGATCCATACGAAGAGTGTTATTATATTGAAGAAACAAACCCCAGAACATCATGTGAATTATCCCCTGAAATAATTACAGAACCCCTCAAAAATAATTTAAATCTAAATAGTATTCAAAAACAACAATTAACTGATTTGTTATTGGACTTTCAAGATGTATTCTCCGACCAACCTGGGTTATGTAACAAATACCAGCATGTATTAAGAGTCGAAAATCCTCAAAATTTTAAATGTCATACTTACCCAGTACCATTAGCACACCAAGACGCAGTCATGCGAGAAATAAGGGAAATGGAACGCCTAGGGATCATAGAGCGAAGCAACAGCACTTTTATAAACCCAATTATCCCGGTCGTCAAGAAAACTGGTGAAATAAGACTTTGTTTGGATGCTAGAAAAGCGAACGAAATTATTATTCCAGATTACGAATGTAATAGAAGTGTCAATGAATTATTAGCAAAATGTCAAGGTGCAAAATTTATCAGTAGTATCGATCTAACTTCATCATATTGGCAAGTTCCACTATCTGAAGAATCGAGAAAATACACAGCATTCCAGTTCCGAGGAAAGACCTACCACTACAAAGTTACACCATTTGGAATCAACACATCTCAGGCAGCATTAGTAAGGGCATTGGACAAAGTTTTCGATGAGGAAGTAGAAAAATTCACCTTAATTTATGTAGACGACATTTGTATAGTTTCACCCGACTTCCAAACACACTTAAAACATTTGAGGTATATTTTCAATAAATTAGCTGAAGCAAATATGACGATAAAGTTTTTAAAATCAAAATTTTGTCAAAGTTCAGTTCCGTTCTTGGGGTACACATTAACAGAAACCGGTTTGGAAATGGACCAGGAGCGGGTCAAACCAATCCTCGATTTCCCCACACCTAAAAATAGGACACAGTTAAAATCATTTTTGGGATGCATTAACTATTATAATAAATTTATTGACAAGTATTAAGAAACAATCCAACCCTTACTACGCCTCACCTCAAAGAAACAAAAATTTATCTGGACCGAAGAAGATGATAAAACTTTTCAAAGAGTTAAGAACCTATTTCTAAAAATGAATGTTCTTCACCATCCAGACAATACGAAGCCCTTCTACCTACAAACGGATGCATCAGATTTTTCGATAGGCGGACATTTATTTCAATACCGAGATAATGGAGACAAAGCAGCAATTATGTTTTTATCACGGACACTGCAGCCAGCAGAGCAAAGATATACGACCACTGAAAAAGAATTACTCGCCATCATCTATTGTTTACAGAAAACACGGTATATAATATTGGGCTCAAAATTAAACATCATAACTGACCATCATGCATTAACATTTCTAAAAACCTGTAAACTCTTGAATAATAGATTAACAAGGTGGGCATTGGCGATTCAAGAGTACAATTTCACGATCCATCACTGTAAAGGAGCCGATAATTCGACAGCCGACGCCCTGAGCAGAATAAGTTACCCAGTTGAAGAGAACCAGGAAACATCTCAGAGAGAATTAATTATCAA
The DNA here is from genome assembly GCA_035578135.1 of Flexamia atlantica. Classification (NCBI taxonomy): domain Eukaryota; kingdom Metazoa; phylum Arthropoda; class Insecta; order Hemiptera; family Cicadellidae; genus Flexamia; species Flexamia atlantica. Next base: position 90,904,552 of record JAQJVK010000001.1, read on the forward strand.
TTATATTAGAAGAATTCCAGACCCTAGACTACAAGAAGATCTCCGAAACATTGGGAAATTACAGTCACAAGATCCCCGCCTTCAAGAGATTCGTCAAATATTATTAATACCCCAAGATACACCTGAACACACAAAAATCAAACAATCATATAAATTACACCAGGAAATACTATACCAAAAACACCTTAATAAATGGCTCATAGTAGTACCAGAAACCATCATAAATCGCCTTATTTGGGAGTGTCATTGCTACTACCTCCATTGCGGGTCTAAGAAATGTTTTGATTTACTCAGAGAATGTTTCATTTTCAAGAACATGAATCGAAGAATCCGGCAATACCTGGCATCCTGTGACTCGTGCCAACGGTGCAAAAATGATACTCATCCACCAAGAGGTTTCGCTCAAGGTATCAGTTGTAATCAGAAGAACGAACAGTTAGCTATCGACATTATAGGTCCTTTGCCGCCTGGCCGAGGAAATGTGAAATTCATGTTAATTGTCCTGGACATTTTCACTAAATTTATCAAATTATACCCAATGCAGCGTGCCACCACACAAACCATACTAAATAAATTGTTTAACCAACACTTTATAGAACATGGAATACCCCAGAGGATCCAAAGTGATAACGGTACGCAATTTAAGAGCCACAAATGGATAAGAAAGTTAGAAGAAAACAATATTATTCCAATATTTAACCCTGTGTACCATCCCCAATTTAATATGGCCGAAAGACCTATTAAAGAAGTGAAGCGCTGCTTAAGAACATACTGCTCAAGACAACACAGAAAATGGGCTCAGTGTATAACAGAAATTAATGAATACTTGAACGAAATTCCTCACGAAACTACAGGATTCAGTCCGAATGAACTACAGTTAGGAAGAAAAGATTTCAGGTTCTGGGAACGATATGTGGAAAACCCATTTTCAGAAGATGTCCCACTAGAACAGAAGATATTCCTCGCCTCCCAACGGATCCGAGAAAAGAAGGGAACACGAGCAAGAAGAGCTAACCGCGGTGTATTACCAACATTATTCAATTTAAACGATTTGGTATTGGTCAAAAATCATCAACTATCAAATGCAGCATTTGGAGAAACAGCCAAACTATTCGCCATATACGAAGGACCGTACCGCATCTCAAGTATCCTGGGACATTCGACTTATTTTGTACAAAAGTTAAATGAAGAACAAGAGTTTGGACCCTACCATGTAACTGCTCTTAGAAAATATATAACGCCAAACCGAGATCAACAATAAATACAGTGTAAATAGTGTTATTAACAGTTATATAAACATTTGGACAATACACGGACAACTAATTAAAAGTTGTAGATTAATTTGTTTATTTATGGATTGAGGGGATAAAAGACTCCAGTAAATATAAACAATAGTGTAATAAATGTTGAACAGTGAAACAAAATTTGAAATAAGTGAAGTGCGCGTGGACAGTATTAGGACCTGAAGTTATGATTGTAAATATTAGGTCATATAATCCATTTAGTTTTAAGAAATCATCATTTTAAATTATAAATAAATATTTTATCATTTAGTATAGTTTTGTAAATATTTGTTCCTATTATTATCGAGTTTTCATTAATTTCAATTCTTTAAATTAATTCAACTCTGAGGGGATATTGTAATAGTTCACAAACATTTACATTTAAATTTCATAAATGAACACCCATATAAATAAACAAACACACAGCTTAATAATTATTTGTATATAATATGTCAACCTAGTATATCACTCAGTTAATATAAATTATTTGATAATGTTATTTTCCTAAAATCATTCATTAATTTATTACCATCTACCATAAAAATTTTAGATAAGTTAAGTTAGATCAGCTGTATTCATAATTTAATATAATTTATATTTATGGGTCAGGGAACGCTATCTCAAATTATCTATTTTATATAGCATGTTTTTCAAAATTTGATCTCTAATAATTCAGTGAAGTGTTTACCAAAGACCAAGTTAGTGAACCATGTGTTACATTGTTAAAGTGAAAAGTGGAACCATTGTAAAGGACTCCAGCTTCTATTCCAGAGAGAGATGGCCAAGTGTTAACTTCATTGTACCTGGACCTCGTTCCAATTTTAAATTTCATCCCCCTTAATTAGTAGATTTTTTTTTTTGGTTAGCCAGCGGTAAACCTGATCTTAGTTGATTCCCCTTTAAGTGGCCAAATTTATCTATCTGAAGAAAAGATCAGGGTGAAGAGATAAACTCTTGGTAAGACCAATCCAAAATTTACTTCACCAACCATTGTTGAAGAGGAACAGACTTTCAAACAAAGACTTGATTTAATTAAATATAAAAAGAGATCAGAATTGGCAATTTATATTATTATCAAAATTATTTATTCTATTTAAAAGTATTTATGATTGTGATATTCAAACAAATTAATTTTTCAATGTCATGCCCGCACGATTCCCAGAACCCTATGTGAAGAGATCATGCTTCTCAAGAACTGAGCTAATGCCCTTAAATTGTACCATATTAATCCAATTAGCATAAGTAATTTTATCTAACCCCATCCACTGTAATAATCCTTGTACGTCCCCCTAGAGTTCAATTTTGATATTCATATTTATTGTTATTGTTGAATAAATAATAGTTTTGTAACAGATTACCATTCTTTTATTTCAAATTTAAATATTAAATAGGCTAGTATCACACTAATTATAATGACGCCATCTTGAACAATAATAATTAATTAGAATTAAGAAGAAAATATAAGAGTCACCTACCTGTACTTATAATTAAAGATATTTATTTATTTATTTATATTTACAAACCAAAAAGGATGAGTTGTAATCTTGTGTCAGTTGCAGTTAGTTGTCCCTGTCTGTCAGTGGTTAATGTTAGTGGTTTTGTTAGTTCTTGCTATCCGATACACCTGACACCTGCGTGTTTTGTGACTTTTGAGTGACACCTGCGTGTTTTGTGACTTTTGAGTATTACAGATGTTTTAAAATATTTAGTTTGTGTTTTAGGTCTACTGTACTTTATTTTATGATGTAATCACGGTAGAGTGCATCGGGCTTTATCACCCAGTTAAGCATATTTGTATTTTGCTTACAGTTAAGTTATTTAAAATGCCTAAAAAACGTTTGGAACCTATGTGTAATGCTAAAGTGCGCCACGATATTTGGACAGAGCATTGCAGAAAGAAACATGTGTACAAAATTAAGTATGGCTTGAATATAAATTTTAAAATAAACGAGAAAAAGGAAATGGGCAAGTCCGCTTGGAAACCCTTGATAGGAGAAACTGATGAAGAAAGAATCACAAATGGAGAACTGGATGAACCCTGCTCATCCAGGTAATTTGAAAAATTCCCTTTGGTCTCTTTACAAATGGTACAATGTCCAGTATTTTTCAGTAGGCTACTCCTCAAGAATTTGTTTTTTTTAATGAAGGACATGTTGAGCCGATTCTGAAAATGATAGTTTTTCCGGCTACGGGCGAAAAACCTCGGAAAGGGAACATCTCGGATGGTGGGAGGGGGTTGGTCGCAGTTAAGAGGGTTTCCTACCTACCCCAAAATATGCCTAAAACACGCTCCGTGCGGTGTCATTTAAGCACCTACAGTTTTCAAAATAAAATTTAATTTAACACAGCATTTCAAAGACAAAGAGTTGTAGAATGTTAATTGCTAATCCAAAATCGTTCATGTTAACGTACTCTGAAGATACATTCCGTTGAAGTTGACCAACTTAAACGTCATGTATCTTTTTAATGAGTGAGCATAAACGATTTTGGAGAAGCAACAAACATTCTGCAACTCGTTATCTGAATATCTATTTCCGAATATCTTTACAATGCTATTTACAATGCTATTTCCGAATATCTTTTATTTTAAGAATTGAAGACGCTAAATGGCACCGCGTTTACCCCTGCTACGGTTTGCGCGGCGAAAAGTGCACAAATTTAACATGGGCTCTTATGGAGCTGCAGTTCCAAAAGTTGCTGTTAGTGTCGCAGAATAACGAAAACTGCCGTTGGTAGGGAACCCTCTTAAGGGGGTGGGTAGTCATTGCCCCAGGGGGGGGGAGTCATTGCCCCAGGGGGGGGGGAGTCATTGCCCCAGGGGGGGTGGGCACCTCTGATTCCAGTTAATGTATTGATTTAGCGGTAGGTTTTGCCAGTGTGTGGAGGAAGCTTCAGTGATGCACCTGATGGTGTGTCACTGCAGAATTGTTGTACCTCATTTAGCAACAGTATTAGTGAAATCAAATCATAATAAGGCCCAGTCCGTCCGTAAGACCAATTTTAATTTTAGCATTGGGCTTATGGATGGCAAAGGCCTTATGTTTTGATTCAAACTGTAAATAAACAATAATAATAATAATAATAATAATAATAATAATAATAACAAATAACAAATATTTTATTGATGTAAACAACTACAAATGTTGTGTATCAATGTTAACGATACATAAATTTTGAAAATCAAATACATTTCTAATACGTAATACAAATAATTATAAATTTATAATAGGTAAGAAAGAAGTGAAAGTTTCAAAAATTTTCACAGCATAACAATTAATAATATGTCTTGATTATTGTTTTATTAGTAATTTAATTTTACGTGTAATATATTTAAAATTTAGAAAAGTCCATAGACTCAGAAACTTGATAAAAATTATTATTTATTAAGGTACTTTGGTATAATACGGAGGCCACGGTTCTTAGAGAGACTGTTTTGCTGGACACCAAATATAACTTCATCATTGGGAAGAACGCACTTTAATCGACTTACTGTCGAAATGTGACTTAATCATGATGAACGGTATTTGTGTTCTACCTCCCAGAAGGCAGCGATGTCAGCGAGGATTTAGTGATCACGTCGTCACCGCCGCTATCGTCCACACCCGATCGCCACCCTAATACAGCGCGCTTCAGCGGTTATGTTAGGTTAGGTTATCATAAATATGTTAGTAGGACTTTCCTCATTATGTTACGAATAAAATGATACCAGATGAGCCAAACTTTCGTCTGCCATATCCCCTCCAAGTAGGCACCAGCGAGCACAGAATAATATAGAGTGGCTGTTCCGGTAAGGCGATGTACAATGTATGCGAGCCTACGCCGCCATATTGGACGGTCCCAAAACAGGAAAGACGCTCTTAAAACAGCTACAATTTTAATTCTCACGTTTCCGTTCAACCTGTGATTTAATATGTTTTGGGTTGAGATAAAATTATGAAACTTAGTATAAATATAACCTATTAGCCTCTTATGGTGATGGTATAATTTAAAATATTAATAATAAGCTCCTAATATTTTTAATAATTGATTAATTTTAACATTTTTCTATGAGCTTGAAATCATGACATGAAAAAGTTGCTCGGCTGCTACTTTTTTTATTTTTTGGTCAGGTAAGTTTCGTCTGCACAAAAGTTGTAGCTAATAAAATGAACTTTACTCTCTGTATTTAACTCTTTTTACTAGCGCGTATAGTTTTCCCCAGGATTGCAGGTTGAACAGAGCGGTCTTTTACTTCGAACGCGACGCGCCAGGACATCCGCGACGCTCTGCCCCGCCCGACCCGCCATGCGGCAACGCACGATCGCTGGATTGTTAAAGTGCTCAGTTGAAAGTTAAAATAATCTATTCACAAATGAAAATAAATATCTTATTATTATTAATACAGGGTGTCCGGATGTTATGGTAACATATTTTAGTATATGATAGTAGGGGTAAAAGTAAGGAAAAGTTCATATTAAGATAGGTCCTAGAGTGCTTTTGTGCCTGTTGTGTTTTTGCATATTAAATTATATCCCACGAAGCTCTTAGCTCATAGACGTCAAACTTAGTACATAGATGACCACTATCAAGAACTATTTTTGTAAGAAGTATCAAAGTCCTAATTTGTACCATTCCAAAATGGCGATTGTTTTTTGTTTACAAAGCTATACATCTTAATAACCACAAATCTTAGACATAAAAGTTGCTGAAATCAATTCAATTAACACTGTCAATAAGATACTGGTGATCAATTGGATAAAAACGTAGTTCCTTAGTACGTACTGTCTGAAATTTGCATGGATTCATTCGGAATATTTAAGATTTCTCCATTATTAGTAATCCGATCATTATAATCTTAATATCAGAGTTAGTAGGATTAAATTTCGCAATTTTTTATCTCCTTTATGATTTTTCTGAAATTTACGGTTTTAAGATATTAGCTTTGAAAACAAAAACAGCCGCCATTTTGAAATGGTAAAAAGTATAAATTTGTTACTTCTCAATTCTTAAAATGGTAAAACATTTCTTAAAATGGTAATCTATGTACCAAGTTTGAAGTCATACGTTAAGGGGTTTGTGAGATAGAACTAAATATGTAAAATCACAGACATTCAGAGAGAAAACAAAGCAGTTTAGAACCTATGATTATATAAACATTTTTCTTATTTTTACCTCTCGTATCATTTACAAAAATATTTTACCATAATTTCTGGACTTCCTGAATATTATTCTGTGTTCGCTAGTAAGGACACATATTCGAATAAGAAAACGGCAAAAATATATTGAATTAGTTTATTTTCTATCAATAAATTTAGCTTTAAAACAAATATGGTAAAAAATTTACGTGAATCAACGGAATTCTTCACCGTCCCAAAAATTTTATGATTTTACTCAATTAGTGCCTGATTTTTTTGAAATTGACAATATCATTGAGGTTTTTAGCATAGTAATGCAATCTTATAGTTATGTATTTTTTTGCAAATAGTTTTATACAAAAGTAGAAAGTGGTTGTTGTCTAGAAATTTGCCACATACATAAGCATACGGAAGCAGTGTGGTTGGTAAGCGCGCTGCGCCGCACCAGGCCGCGTCGACCACGCTGAGCCGGTGAGCCGGCCTCCCTTCTGGCCGCCATCTTGGTCAGATCTGGCGCCGGTGGCCGGCTCGCTCGCTGGGCGGAACGGCCACTCTATGTTCTTCTGTGCTCGCTGGTAGGCACAGGTCTGGTCGTTGACTGGAGTGCACACATCACCTGTCAACGGGTTTTGGTGGGTAAAAGTATGACTCATTTGGTATCGTTTGATTCGTAACAAAATGAGGAAACTCCTACTAATATATTTATGATAACCTAACTTAACATAACCGCCGTAGTGCGCTGTATGAGGGTGGCCTCCGTATAATACCAACGTAGTTTTAATAAAAATTGTTTCAACACTTTTTTATATTTTTTTATAATTTATTTCATTATTGAAATAATTTGGTAATTTATACATTAATGTTATACCTGCACATGCTAGAAGTTTAGAAAATAGTTTCAATCTATGTTGTTGTGGCTGAAAGTTATGACAGTTTCTAGTGTTGTAATTTTATGTTATAAATCAGTGTTTTAATGAAGAATTTTTTACTTGATTTTCTTTAGTTTGTGTTCATTTGTTATTTGCATTTAAACTACGCTACGGTACATTAGTTTATAATTGATATCAGAGAGAAGGCTTTTTGTGCCCTAGAAAAAAAGTCGATTTTGTCTCAGTGATCAGGTTCAAATGAATATTTGATTGATTTGGTGGAACAAAAAATAATAGAATGATTTTTACATTGTCAGAAAGAAAATAAAACCTAAAAAACAAGGTAGTAATAAACAATACCATACCTTAAAAAATATGCACACTCCAAGTTACTTAGAAAATCCGAGTCAAAAAATAAAAGAGAAAAGAAAAAGATTTGAGTAAAAAGTAGTTTTAGAAATATGATCGGTACTTTGGTATTATACGGAGGCCACCATTATATAGCACGCTGCGGCAGTTATTTTAGGTTAGGTTAACATTAATATGTTATTAATATGACTTTCCTCGTTTTGTTACAAATCGACCGATACCAGATGAGTTATCAGGGTGTCCACCTGACTGGAAAACCTGGAATTATACGTGAATTTTGCTCAAGTGAATTATACGTGAAGTTTTCGGAGGACCTGGAATTTTTATAATTTTGAAAAAATATGCGCTATGCTTAAATTGCGAAAGTTAGCAACAACTTCGTTTTTGTCATCGCCGATGGTTCTTTCCTCACATTATCACAAAATTATGAGCGTCAAGTCTGAAGACCCCAACCAACGCAACGGGAAGGAGCAGATAACAGTGGAACAGAAGTATCATAGATATATAAAGACGGTTCTAAACAGAATACGACTTGAATAACAGTTACAGTATAGATGACTGGAACCGGCCAGTTCAGTAATTTTTCAAGCATTGTGACAGTTAAATTTGCAGTCCCATTCCATTCATTCTAATATTATGGTCAGAGACAATTTTAATATTAAGTAAATTATAATTCATGGTTATTATGAGTAGGGTTTCGGCGACTTTTTTTTTTTAGTTGTCTATTCATTGGGCAGGCCGGGGACCAGTAGAAAAGCCGATATAACTCCCTAAACGAATGCTATTTCGTTTGTAGGTCTTTGGTTTTGCTAAGTTACTGTCTTGAGCTGTTATATCCATGAAACTATCGAACTTTTTAATCGATATTGTGAGTTCTGTTTTGAAGTGAACTAGCAGACGATGGTTCAGTGACACGTTACCGAATTGTATTTTCTTGAAGTAATCTTAATTAACTAAATAAATTAAACAATTTATGGTCTTAAGTAGTAATGGGATGAGTAAAAAGGGTTAAGGTGAATGAATTAACACAGTTTGATTGAAAATAATTTATTTATATGTACATAAAATTGGCTGGGACTTAATATATTTTGTGAGATTCACCCAAATAGTCTTTATAGGCTTTAGATGCGAAATAAGAAAAATTTTTTTTATATATTCTCTTTGACAGCTATATAGTATAAATTTCAAAATGGCGGCCATTTCAGTTTTCAGAACTGTGCATAAGAGGCCTATAGAATTTTTTTTCAAGGGATACAAAAGGTAGGAGATCCAATCTACTAAAAGGATTTAAAATGTAAAATTATTATGGCCACCAAATGGCAAATATATATTTGTCAAATGCCACTTAAGCTATTGGCGTAGTATGACTCGTCCAACTGTAGAGCACGTGCGTTTCCTGGTGAAGCCTGCTTGCCACTACAGCCCTTCATACCCAGGCTTCACGAAGAAACGCACGAACTATACAATATTGTATTCCCACTTTTGTAAAATCGGTTGTCCATTTAATAAATAACTAAGTACTCAAACTATAATTTTGAAACTCACTATGAACATATCATTTTGAGTATATGTATATCCACTAGAAATTAGAGTTTACAAAATTAAAATGTGAGGAGGGTTTGCTTAGGTGATGTGGATTTCAATTCCAAAAAATATACTATCACTACAATAATTTTGCCTTAGTGACCCAATCTTTAAGTAGAATAAGAAACGTTTTTGGAAATAGGTTTTTGGCCAAGGTATTTAACTTCTACTTTTTCTTAAATTTTTCAGTCTATTTTCAAAAACGTGTTGAATTCATATTTATTAGAGGTGTGCGGATATCCGAAAATTCGGATCGGATCTGATATCCGAATCTGATCCGAGGGTTTTATAACTATCTGGTAAGACTGACTAGATATCCAACTCTATCGGATAGACTGCATATTTTGGGGTAAATTTTAAAGAAGGATCAAATTTTAAAGTTTGGAATGTCTTCCAAACAAAACAAGTCACTGCCGACGAAAGTACAGTAGTGACAGAAAACATTGCGGAGCAAAAACAACGCTTTGAAATGCGACGGTTGCGATTGTGGCTAGAACAACGTCTCAACACGATGCGATTATATAGTGGTATGCACCAAGCGATGTATTTCGGTTGCTAATATTGTGACTCGTGATTAGATCGAGATCGTTGTATGCAATCAGCGTACTGCGCATAAAGAACGGACATGATAACGAACATTTTCTTTAGATTAACTCTTGTATCGTAGCATTAAATCAGTTGTCAAATAATAGTACATCCTTTATTAGTTCTGTCTCGATCAGTATCCATTACCGACGGAACATCGATTTGGTATGAGGGATAATCGCAATCAAGACAAATCAGAGTTCGCCAATGACCGACAGTGTCCTCAGTTGTCTCGTCATCGATTGCCAAAACGAAATATCCCATAAATACCCCATAAATAAATAGTCGTGTTGATGTTTCGTATGACTATTTCAGGCTGTAAATATCGTAAGCGGATTGTTGATACAATGAAATAAAAAGCCTACAATAATTTTGGGCTGCCGAAGAGTTTGTCTTCGATCTCATTTTGTTTTTGAATGTCGTTGTCTGCTTAAAACTGAACCAATTCAAGAACGTCTTTCTTTCAGTCGCCAGATTACTTTATTTTTCAATTAAGCAATTACCTACCCAGAAATAGAAACTTGAACGATCAAAAATAAGCTTTTATTTTGTTGAAATATTAATCTTTGAAGAATTAAGCCAAGTCAAAGCCAGCCAGCCGTATTTTTCATAGGTGATTAAAATGGACAGTTAGATAACATTGACAACCTACGCCTATGATAATAATTAGTGAGTTTGCTTGTTGTTTATTATATAAAACAAATAGACATTTATTTCAATTAAATGACCAAGCTTTAATTCTGGAACCTACAACATTTGAAAGTTATCTTGAAATTTAGGTCAAGTTTACTGCTCAGACTATAGTATTATTTTGTAGTAAATCAAAATCTTGGTTGTCAGACATAAATGCAGGAATAAAAATGTAAAGCTTTCTTCAAATATGAAGTGATTGGTGAATCAAGTTTTAGATTTAATTTTTTTGCCTATTAACTTAGGCTTAGTCACTGATTAAATAATCATTGATTCATGAAGAGGAAAAGAACAAAAAATACAGAGATCTAAAAGTGAACACATTTAGGTTGCATTGAAAAAGGAATTTTTAAGTAGCCTAATCCTGAAATTGATTTAGGCCTAACAATTAAATACTACCTAAGCTTGAGGGGAATCAATAAATTTCTAAATTCTTAACAGATAATTAGTTGTACCACAGATGAAGAACTATACAGATTGGCAACCTAATGCACTTTTGCGTGCCCGTTTTTTCTCGCGGCGTTAAGTTTGTTAGGTCGTTTTGCCGCACATATTGCATTGGTATCAAAGTTATTAATGGCTATATTTGTTCTTTGGGACCTGAAGATTTGATAAACTCCTAACCAAAAGGTGCCTTTGATGCTTTTGGGATTTGATTTGAATTATAATTAACCTAAAGAATTCTTTCAGTGCAGGCTATGATGACATCCCTGTGGCACTCCTTAAAAAAGCTAAGCTAGCGCTACCAAAACCAATTGCTCATTTAATAAATTCTTCATTGATATCTGGAATATTTCCTAACAAACTAAAAATTTCAAAATTAAAACCATTCATAAAAAAAGGAGATAAGCAGATTGCATCAGACTATCGACCTATTGCTTTGTTACCATCAATATCTAAGATTTATGAAAAAGTAGTTCATAATCAACTGGTAAATTACTTTGAAAAAATAACCTGTTTGAAGATTGTCAACACGGTTTTCGAAGTGGTAGGTCTGTTATAACAGCCGCCACAGAGTTTATTGAATTAATTATTGATAGTCTGGATGGTAAGTGCAAAGTTATGGGATTGTTCATGGATATTAGTAAAGCTTTTGACTCAATATCCCATGATCTACTATTGTCAAAGCTAATTCAATTAGGAATTAAAAATAAAGAATTAAACTGGTTGAAATTTTATATTTGCAATAGAAAACTATTTGTCAAAATTAAATATTGTAGTGAACGTAATTATAAAATTCCTTATCAATCTCCATTAGTAGATTAAATATGGGGTGCCTCAGGGATCCATCTTAGGCCCTCTTTTATTTATTTGCTACTTAAGAAATTTACCGAACCTTAGTGATCACAGTAAACTCTGCCTGTATGCAGATGACGCTAATTTGAAAATCACAGCACCCAATTACAGTGAAATGAAGCCAAGGCAATAAATCGATTACAAAATTATTTTGATTCCAATAGTTTACTTTTGAACCCCTCAAAGACCAATTTTCTTTGCTTTCAACCCCAAAAAACTGGTCATGCGGAACAAATAAAAATTATAATTAATGACAAAAATATTGAGGGGAAACACCATGTTAGTTTTTGGGTTTAGAAATTGACCGTTCACTTACATGGAATCTCCATGTTGAGCAATTACTCAAAAAAATATCTTCAGCTTTATATGCATTGATTAGGCTAAAACATCTCTGTGATAAAGAAACTTTAAAAGTACAGTAGAGTCCCGCAAACCCGGAATTCGATAACCCGGAATTCTGGACAACTCGGAAAGCCTGCCAGAGCAATAAAGTGCACTGAGATTCAAGGCCAGAGCATGGTGTGACACATATAAAACAGTTTTGGTTTTTTCTTTAAGTTTTTTCGTAACTGATAATGTAGTTTTTGTATTTTTTACTATGCAATAAATAAATGATTTCTCATAGAAATAACAGAAACTATTCTTATTTTTACTCATTTCCTGATAACTCGGAAATTTCACAAACCCGGACACCGTTCGGTCCACATTAGTCCGGGTTTGTGGGACTCTACTGTAGTTTATTTTTCTTACATTCATTCAATTATATCATTTGGAATATCACTGTATGGTGCTACAGCTGATTACAATCTAAATTCTATTTTAAAAATGCAAAAAAGCAATGAGAATAATTTGTAATCTCCAACCCAGAACCTCAGTCAAAGAGTATTTCAAATCTGAAAAAATTATGACAGTTTATGGCATGTATATTTTTGAAACAATCTTATCAGTCAAAAATAGATTGCAGGATATAGAGCTAGTAGGAGGTAACCACGATTACTTTACTAGGCACCGGGAAGATTTAGCAATAAGTACTCACAATTGAAATACCACCGACAACATCACCTTTGATTAAATTAAGTACACATGTCTTATATTACCTGTTTTGTCTGAAATACTTCAATAAATACAACAAATTGTAATGTAAATTACCATAGATTTATTTGAAACTTACAAATATGATTTATTTGGGGTCACAATGATTTATTACAAATATGGGCTGTGGATTTATGCTCTAGGCTCGTAGGCCAATGTTCAAATTTTAGTTCTGTGAACTTGAATTACATAAAATATTACTGCTCCGACTGTTCAATAGTAGAAACACATCTCTTCTAAGGGTAGGTTCGTGCTGGATGACAATCTCAGTTAAAATAGATGGTTAAAATATTAATTTGGAAAAGATGAATTTTGAATTTCACAACAATGCCAATAAAGCTTCAATCATAAGATGGCCGAATTAGGTAAGTCACTGATGGTTTATTCAACTTTAATGCAAGTTTTTGGTTCGAAAGAATGTAATAATAAGTTCAAATCTTGATATTCAAATTAATAGGTACAAATTAGGCTAGGCCTAGTCAAGGTTCTTGTTGATTTCTTCAGGTAGATATGATAATTTAGGCTGGTCTTACCAATCTGCAACAACAATTCTTCGCCAAGTACTTTAAATGTTCAGGCAAATATAAACAAAGGGGTTGGCGTTAAAATGTACTTTTGGCAACATGTCCCTACTTTAGGTACTAGTAAACAAACACTAGTCCTCTGACTTGGGAAATACAAAATTAGGATCAGTGTCCTAAATATTTTACTGAGATTAACACATCCCTCTTCTCTGGAAGCTGGAACAGGAGTCTCCCTGGTAAGTTCCCTCAACACATTGTTGGTCATATGGGGTTCACACATCTTGAAATATAATTATTCTTGAGTTCACTTCACTGTAATTTGGATTAATCATGAAGCTGAATTTATAATTTTAATTTTTTATGATTGTAATTTCCAAACATTATATATATATTTATGATAATACATTATCAACTTATTTAGCAACTGATCATTTAACTATCGATTAACTGATAAGGAACCAGGTTAATAGGTGAAATATAAATTATTAATTATTATTTAATGAAATTAACAAAGTTTATTCTAACTGATTGGTGACTTTCTGGGGGTGATAGTAAGGTATCCGCCTATTTTAAGATAAAGTGATATATATTTTGGCATATCCATACTGAATGTCTAAATTCATCATTTGAATCATTGACTATATGTTACTTAAAATACAATAGAAATAAATTTTGTTTATAATAAATATGAAAGAAATGGCATGAAACATCTCACAATTTACAGCTTTTTAAAAAGAAACCTAAATATCCTGGGCCAAAATTTTACAAGAAACTTCCTCCAGACATTCGGACAGAGGTATCTTACAATAAATTTAAATATCAAAACTAAAACTATTTCTCATCAGCAGGGCAGTGTATTCTTTTGAGGAATTTACATAGTAAATATGTTTTGTAATTTTTCTTATAAATTGGAGTTTATGTTGACAGCTCCAATTTGTGGGAGTGTTTTATAACTATAAATTTGCTGTATTGTTTACTTTATGACGCTATTTTTTGTACATCATGTTATGTGCTATGTGACAAATAATTTGAATTGAATTGATATTTTGATGAAATTATACTTGATACCAATGCAATATGTGCGGCAAAACGACCTAACAAACTTGACGCCGCGCGAAAAAACGGGCACGCAAAAGTGCATTGGGTTGTCAATCTGTATAGTTCTTCATCTGTGGTTGTACCTTTGCATACTTTAATACTTGACATTTGGCCTATATTGGAAACAATATATATCACAACAATCAACAACTCAAGCCTGTCAAGGCAAACCTTCCCTTAGATATGACGATAATATGGTAATTCCTTGCAATTACCTTAGGCTTATGAAAAAACTGAAATCTGCTCTTTACGCCACGCCTTAAATATCCAAATCCTGTATTATCCAATCCGAATCCGGTATTATCCGATCCGAACCTGTTATCCGATCTGAAACTGATCCGAACATAAGCTATCCGATCCGATCCAAAAATTTACCATCCGCACACCTATAATATTTATGTTAAGTCAAAAACCTGCCCTTAGCGCCTTTTTTGTTTGTTTTTGTTTTATACAACGGGTATCCTTCATTCTCTGTATTGGCAAATGGGAGGAAGCTAACTCATACTATTTGCTAATCATGAGAGAACCATTTTTAGAGGGAGCATTATACCCTCTCATTTTAATCTAGGGTGGAGTTACCAGTTGCACCTCTAGGGTGTAATTGCACATCCATGGCCCAAATCAGTCCATTTGTTAATTATTACTAAAAATTGCACATGGCATAATATGATTTAGTTACAATTAGTTATCCTTTCAGTGGGCAAAGCTGCGGGTATATCTGCTTGTATTGATATAAAAAAATTAATTCATCATTATTTTGGTAGCCTACTCTTACTAGAATACCCTATGTTTCAATGTGAGCCCTGAGCCTTTTTTTCTTCACATAGTTTTCTTAAGTTCAGTTTAAAAGAAGCTAAATTCTCAAGTCCCCCCATGTCTGCATAATTAATTACAAATAAATATGAAGTTGGTCTGGTATTGAACTTAATTAGATTCTTAGATTTTTAAACTTTCTTTTAATTGGTTACAGTTTAAAATCTTTGACTGTTACGTATATTTGGGATTTTTTTAACAATCACCAGCATTTGAATAATTAAGCTTGATTTTAAAAGGCAATAGACAAATAGTGAACACAGCTAAAAATAAAAAAAGCTTATCCCCAAAAAAGTTCGTGATCTGATAGGTTCATCAATATTCTGTATTGGTACATAAAATTAATAAAACTGGTTCGATTATAAAAATAATTTATTTAGAATAAAAATTAACTGACAATCTGCATTGATTTTTTTTCTTCAAGTCTGCAATACTAATACTATATACTATACGATACTAGAATTAAAAGAAATGGTAACAATTACGTAAATTGATGTCACATCCCACAACTGAGGCGATAGCTTGACCTGTGTGTCAAACGTTGTTTACTCATTAACTGAGCCACTGATCGCCGGTCTGTTATTGTATGACTTCCACCCGCTGAGCATGTGTGTTGGCTAGAAGTTATAGAGTTCCTATTACAAAATGCAAAATACAAACTTCTTGTCATATTAGTAATTGCAAATGTTATCTTATATTTGTTTTGTTTTTACAAATCAAATGAGACAATAATTAAAAACCTGTAAGATAAACCATGATTTAACTAAAGATTTCAATGTCATATGTCACTGTTCTTATAATTATTCATATGATAATTTCCAGGTCAACTAAATACGGCTGGAACCCTCCAATTTCCCTCAAATTAGGAGATAATATTTTTTGTAACCTGTCAACGTCCTTTCGTTATCACTTCAAGTAAAATTTTTTGTATATGTTTCGCGTGGAAAGGAAACGATGTTCTAGTTCAACATGTCGTAAATAGATCGCAATAATTTATCTTCCTGATGAAAACTCAACTGGCATTAAAAGTAGCCCAGTTGTGCGCACTTCTACTTACCACTCAAAGAGGTCACAATTAATTAAATAGAAGATTTTCTCTATGAATAAACTTACTTGTCTTTATAGCAAAATACTTAAAAGTTCATTTGAAGATTGGTGAGTGGTGAGTGAGCTGTTGTTTATTGCGCAGGTGGTTGCTCCAATACAAGAGGAGAGTGAAGAGGAGGAGGTGGACGAGACGGGGGTGGAGGAGAAGGACGTGGACCTGGTCATGTCACAAGCCAACGTCAGCCGAGCCAAGGCCGTCAGGGCGTTACGCAACAATCAGAACGACATCGTAAACGCCATCATGGTGAGTCTCAGTGTGTCCCTTCATGTGATACCTATAAATCTCACGTTTAAATCACTTTCTGTGAAATGGATGTATGGTAATTGAATTTTATAAAAATTGTGCAATAGGCCAAATTCCAACCGTAAAAAGTCATCTTAAGCTAACGAGGATGTTGCCTGACATTGCATAATGCATTGAGGCGATCATTTTAAACATCCTCTATCGCATTAGATGTATTTTTGAAATGACAAAACTAGTTGTATACTTTTTACTAGTTGATGATGAAGAAGCAGATAATTAAATAATTTATTAAGTTAATTACATTTTAAGAGATCTTTTTGACAGTTTGTCTTCAATAGTTTAATCAAAATCTTGATCTTTTGTGTGCAAGCAAGAGGTAAAATTAGGAATGAAAACTATTGTTTTGGGAAAAGCTGTTTACAGCCAGCCAGACCTTACGCCATTCCAGTCTAATACAAAGGGATGACTTAACAGTGGTCTATAACCAGTAGGAAAATAAAAATATTGAACCATAGGAGGATTTTTATTCAATGGGAAAAATTAGGGATGGTCGGGTCCCAAAATTTCGGGAAATTTAAATTCCCGATTTTCGGGCGGGATTTTATTTACTTCGGGAAATTTTTCGGGACGGGATCGTTTTAGCGAGCAACTAAACAGCGGGTGCAGCTTTGCAAAACTCGCGATCGGCCGCGGAAAACGATCTTGCGAATTTTCCGATCGCGAATAAACGGCAAATCCAGCTTTGCAAAACTCTTGATCGTCCGTTATGCATATTTGCCGATCGTTGATAAACGGCAAATTTAGCATTGCTAACTCGTCAATAATTGGGTGTGAAAAGCAATCTTAGTTATTCACTGTTAGCGGTTAGTCGACGGAAATAACTTGCTATAATGTGTGTCAGTGATGATTGTTCATATTGTCGGCCACTTTGGTCTGCTACAAATTGTGGTTTTGCCCATTGATTTAATTTTCTAAACTAATTCAGATGTCTTTGAATCCCAGCCGAAAGTATGATTATTTTTCATAAATAAGTAAAAAAAAATTGACAAAAGTAAAGACTTCGTGAGACTTTAAAAGAAATTTCTAATACATAGGTAATTAATATTTTATGTAACTTACTAAAGAAATTAAGTTTGGGAGTTGTGGACTTAAAATTTATAATTTTAAGCTTGGAAAAACTAGTCTTATGGTTGTCATCTTGAAACTAAATTTATTTTTAGTTTTTTACCGTAGTTTAAAGTGCAGGAAAAATTATGAGTCATAACAAGAACTCCAAAGCCTAAAGTTAATAAAAATACAATCACATGTTTACTAATTATACATTACAGAATATTGTCAACATGCAAATACCACTCTATATATTACTTTTGGCTTTTTGGAAACCAAACAATAAAACAAAAAGCAGAGACATAAAAACTATTGTGTTTCTATCAAACATTAAAAAATGTATGTTATATTTATTTGTTTCAATTTTTTTATATTATTTGTATTTTTCAGTGCATTCAGATAAGAAAGAGTAAAAATTCAAATGTAATGAAAAATAATAATAAATGAACAGTACATTTATTTACCAATTTTATATAAGTTAGTATTTTATTTATAATAACAATTTAATATTGTTCCCAACTGTTTTTTAAATGTGTTTCTAATGTTTGCTATTTTGTCAATTGCTTATAAGTTAGTATTTTTTCACTTAAATTTCTTTTTTGAAAATTGTTGAGTTGGGACGGTACGAACATTTATATATGACATTGTTTTTAACCTAATGCTATCATTGTAATAAGGAAAATAAATTCTTGAACGAGCATTTCCTGAAGATTTAGGGAAGACAAAAATCCCGTCCCATCCCGTCCTGAACTGAAAATCCAATCCTGTCCATCCTTATAAAATCATTCGCCAAAGTCAAAATGGTTAATTTAAAGCGATGGTACATCAAACACATTGGGTGTTCAAAGAGTTCTGGTAATTTTTTTTAATCTTTAAAGACAGATATACTGTACTTGGATCAACAGAAAGTACTATTTTATTCTGTGATCTCCTACCTCTTTAGAGGAACAGCTCACTGGGAGCTGCAGTTTGTGGTGCATTAAACTTCATTCAGTTTGATATATGCCTAGTCTTGGTTGTGTTCCCATGAAGAAAAGTTAATATGAATATACTCGTTGAAAAAGGCTTAATTTGTTGACGATTTTGCCAAATAACAAAATTCAAATTGTTATTATTCTAATCTAGATTTTGCACCTTTGTTAAGTATTAATGTATTTTATTTTGTTTTCAGGAACTTACGATGTGAAGCGATCAGCCAACTGATTTTATTGTATTAATTTCACTTACCCTAACTTTTAAGTTTTTCAACGAATTCTTATTTTGTGTTGAACACATTCTGACGAATGTGATTGCAAAAGGTTTTGAAATCAAATGCCCAATATAAGCAGATGCATATTATTTGGTAATTATATTTGTTTGAAGTACATGGAAATTTTATTTTAACCATAGAAAGGTCTTAGTTAATCACTATTAGTTTCACACCTTTTAATTACACAAAAGCCTAGTCAATCAAGAGGTGGAACTGCTACGGTTAGGTTCAAAAATATTTCGGGAGCATGATGTTATCACTTAATTTATTTTTACTGTAATCTTTTAAAAATTACAAATAATTTTATATTTTACTAATGTTTTTCTTAATCAATCAATTAGCCAAGGAATTATTTGCAATATCTATATACCAGTATTGGGCATTATTGTTACCCACCAATAAGGAGTCCTTTGTCATATATTGGAAGTTTTGTTCGACTGTGTTTGTACAATAGTTAAAATCTATTTTGTATCTAATAAAGCTAGTCTCTAGTGCAAATCTGAGTTTTATTTACCATGGTGAAATATAGGCTATCATTAGGTCACCTTATTACTAGATTTTGTAAAAGCCAAAACGGGACGCTGACCTCCGAGCTATTTCAGCATTAAATTACGAACAATTTGATGTATAATTTATAGTGCTATGATTTTTTGTTGTTGAGTTATTGGCATTTTAATTTTAACTAGTTAAAATGGGTATTTTAAGAAATCAAGGCCCGAAAATTCAAACGTTCACAGAATATTTATTATTATCATTTAAGAAATGAATTAGGTATCAAAATAAAGCTGAAAACTAGATCTTTAAATCTAAATAAAAACAAACGTGATACACTTACAATATGTTTGTTTAAAAAACAAAAAAGTGAGAAGTTAGAAAAGGAACCTCAAGCTGGAAAGCAGAATATCGAGGAATAAAAGAGAAATACACGGTCAAGACAGTGATTTTCGGACCTGACAATATTCTTTTACAACAAAAAAACTGGAAGTAGTTCACTTATCCACCGATAGATGTCAGGAGAGACTAGTTTTGTAATGCCCCTGACGACTCTATCAGTGCGTGCTTGCACATTTGGGAAAAGGGACCGGAAGTCGCCCGCCATTTTCTTTATAAAAAAGATCTTTATAAAAAAACCTGTTTCACCAGAGACAGAGATTTGTCAGGTTAAAATTAAGGGTATCCAATGTATGGAAAAACATATGTAACATATAAAATGCATTGAGCATTGATATATGCGGAAAAGTTAATGGAACTCTGATGGATCAAAACAAAATTATTACTGCAAATAAAAAAAATTATAATTTAATTTAAAAGGTAATGCATTTTTTTAATTGTTTTTAAAGAGGCCAATAACAAAAATAAATGTTTAAGGTTCTTATGATTTGCAACGCCAATTGAAGCTTCTTAGCTTCTATATGTTGCAGGTTAATTTTCTTAACATTTGATTAACTTGATTGGCATCACGATTATTATTCATCAGGCTTTTAAATAATTACTTTTAGCAGAAGTCATTAATTAACTAGCTATTCTCAGATTAAATTTGACTGTTGACTGTAACTCAATTACATTATCAAGCAGCATTACGTCCTTAAACCTTTCAAAAATTTAAGTATTTTTAATATTAATACAGGGCGTTTCCTTGATGCCGGCACAAAAAAAAACAATACCTATCATGCGACCGACAGCCAATGTCATTTCTTCTCAAACTTTTTAAAGTCTTGATTTTAGCTACTCTTTTATTTTTGCACCAAAGATGTTTCCAATTGAAACAAAATCCTTGAATCAAAAAAATGAAGAAGGTTCAATGAATTTACTGAAGAATTCTAGAAGCTTTGAAGATGAAGTGAAAGCATTGAAAGAACAGTTATCATTGTCATTTAGCTATCGTTTAGAATTGACAGAGGACAAGTTCACAAGGATGATTAACGATAGATATTCTAATCTTAAAGAGGAGATAAACGTGATAAAAAAACATGAAACAAAGAAATGTAAAAATGAAAGTTACAATGAGGCAGACACCTCTACACTTCAAAGTTTCCTTGCAGAACTATACAACACCATCAGTTTTCCAGGTATTCACTATATTGCTAGTTGTGGACCCCCTCTACATAGATTGTTGTGGATATTCATTCACTCAGTGATGTTTCTTATCAGCTACACATACATACAGGATGCTTATGTGAACTGGCAAAGTTCACCCATGCTTCAAAGTCTGTCAGTGACAAAAGTCGAGGACATTCCTTTACCAGCAATCACTATTTGTGAGCAATTGATGCTGAGAGAAGACTACGATCAATATGACATTTTTGAAAACTGTGTTTCAAAAAAGAAAAGTGAATCGATTTGGGTGTGCAGTGAGTGAGGAAGAGTTAAAAAGATTCATTGTTTCTACAGATATCAGTCAGATGTAATTCAAAGATGACTCTCTAGAAAGGGTTTATAAAGAATCCTATAATCACATCATAGATAATATGGTTAGCAAGTGGAAGGGAGACGAATATCTGGAATACATTAAGTTCTTAGCATGGAATTATGATGAAAGTAGTTTTGATCTTGAAATCTACGGGCCCAGTGTTCCCATAAACTTAACTCATTCAACCGGTGACTAAAGTCGTGGCTTTACAATCGGTCAGTAAGGCCCCATGACTGCCATTATTTAAATTTGTTAATATGTGGAAATGTTACACACAAAATGGCATAAATCTAAGTCTTAATGAAATAAAGAACAAATCCAACATTGTACCAACATACAACATGTCTTCATTATGTACACCAGAAGAAATACTGAAAAATGGTTGTAAGGCTGAACTCTTATATAGTAAAGATCCTGAAGAGCAGGTTTTCATCAAATTGAAAAACACTACACATATTGACAAGGTATCTGTATTTTTTCATAACCTAATAGATTATCCAAGGTCCTTTTTTATGAATCCTCCTAACAAGTTTGATCTTTCGTTAGGCACACGTTTCGTCTTTGCCGCTGTTACTCCTACATTTATTGATGTAAAAAAAGACCTCAAAGAAGTAGACAAATCAAACCGAAGCTGTGTGTTCTCCTTTGAGAAAAAACTGTCTCTATTTGAATATTACACTCAACAAAACTGTATATTTGACTGCCAAATTAACTGTTCTATAAAAATGTGTGGATGCATTCCACTGACAATTGCTATCTTCAACAGTTCAATTGATACTTGCAGTATGAACAAATCATGGGAATGTGAACAAAAAGCTAGTATAAGTGATCGAATGGATTTCAATAACTATCAATGTAAGTGTGACTGCCCTCCTGACTGCATTTTTCTCACTCATACAGTAGAGCGCCGATTATCCGAACTAATTGGGGACAAGGGGTGTTCGGATAACTGAATATTCGGATAATCGAACATGAAAAGATAACATTTTAAAATTATATATGTAACGTAATTCTTAATAGTAAAAAGACTAAAAAATGATCAAACAAAAATTATTCACTTAGTTTTATTATGAAAGCTATCAGAATTCATTAATAACCCGGCGCAACGGGAGTTTCGGTTGACGCACGAATTTGAACTGCTTGAGAATCACGTTCAAAATATGAATTATTATGGTGTTCGGTTAACCGACGGTTCGGATGATCGACGTTCGGATAATCGGCGCTCTACTGTAATATCAATTGGAAACGTGATAAACAGGACTCTTCTTCCTTTCGGGGATCTGCTTTGATTGTTTTAAATTATGAGAAAATTGAATTTGTATCGACATTAATATACAGCGCAACCAGCCTATCAGAGTTTCTTGCATCTTGCTTAGGAATATTGGGAGTGTTCAATGGGTTTAGCATGGTGTTGATTTGGGAGATTTTATATTGGCCGACTCTACGTCTATGGTACTATATCAAGAAAAATTCACACTTCCATAACAGTACTTAGTAAGGTTTAAAATACATCAAATCATGCCCAGTTGGATTGTTTGGATTACATTTCCTTTACAGCAGCTTGCTAACACTAATGAATATATTTAGCTAATAATCTTTTGTTGCTGATTTATGTAAAAGTTTTGTTAAAGTTGAATGTTCATCACATTTACTGCAAAATTTTCTAATGTACACTGCTATATGGCTACAAAAATTATCTTGGCAACTGAGACTTGATGGTGATAGGTCAGATGCGCTGAAACAAACTTGACTTAGGCTACTTCTGGTCTGCAGGATGACGGCAAACGTTAGACGTCTCTAGCCTCTGAAGTAGGATTAGTGAAAACAAGTTCATGTGGCTTTTATGTATGTACTTCCAGTTCTACAATACCACCTGCCTCATAAAAGTGTGCAAAAACGGCCAAAAAAAAAAGAAGTCCGAAGTTTGAAGATGTAAGCCGTCTTGACATGCCAGAACTTTAAGCTATATGTTTCAATGAGTAAAAGTCCCACACTCTCACATGAGATCACAAAATTACAAAAACTGTTAAATAAGTACTTGCCAGACTCTTTTTTTATAGCAGAAAGTTTTTGTTTTTTCTGTCAACTAGGAACTCAGGAACTGATGCGAAGATGATGTCCGCCGAAGGCTGTCAGTTTCAATCCCCTACTATGATCACGACTAATAACTCATAAATTTTACCTTCCATAAGAACGTTTTAGGATGTCCCACACTAAACATGAGTGAGACTTGGATTCAAAGTCGTCCTTCGCAGTCAGAGTGCTGAGCCATTTTGAACATAGATGCACTGTATGTCAAATCTAAGTCATCAATATTTAAACCATATGTTTGAATATATAACCAAACACATTTATGTTTGCTTAGTGTAAGTCTCCTCACCATTTATAAACTGTATATGTTGTCATGGTTGTCCATTGAAGTAAATAAAAAAGACTTAAGTAATACTGGTGCCTGACTGATTCCTGAGATTATTTTGTGTTTTTTTTTGGTATGGTTCCACCTTTATAAGCCAAATTTTAAGAATTATTTTCAATTTTGTAATCCAGGGGAGAATTTTTTCATCCAAATAGAAAATAGTTTGCTTAAGGACTATAAATATGCCCTTGTCACAAACAATAATCCTTCACTGCATAACAAAAGCACAACACACAATTAACTTGTTAAAATTACAGTACACTCCCTCTTATACACTTTGGATTGCTATTAGGCTATTAGTGTGCCAGTTGCTGAGAATTACTCATTATTTGCAGTTGGGAGCTCAAATAATAATGCACGTGGTTAAAAAAATCTAACTTTATTCACACACAATAACTCGATTTATCAATTTCACTTTAAACTAATAAGCCGAATATCAAACGTTTATGATTTTATTCACGATTTTTAAGCACTTATAAATTAGGCCTCGAATTACTAATTAGAGGCCTAATTTTAAGGGATAGAGAACGCGCCAACACAGCATGCACCGACCGATGCGGCGGGGGCACAGCACGGGCGCAGAACGGAGACCCCGCTAACGCAGCTTGACCCATATGAACCATGCTGACCATCAGCATTTCCACATGCCACATGAGTACTTGATTCTAGTTTAATAACTTTCTATACAATTGTCCAAAAAACCCAATGTCAGTCTCTGGGCCCACTATCAATAAACTCGGACTGGTGTTCCTTAATGGATGATAACAACCTTCATGAAATCCATTAATATGTGGTGTCCTAATTTAAGGAGCTATTCATAAAATTAAATACAGTTTTGGGGATGGGTCTTCACACCAGATTGTATTGGTTGGCATATATACATCTCCTTCTTCAGAAGTAATACTAGTTTTAGAAAGGCTTAACACTCTTATTGAAATTTAACTAATAGATGTGTTAGAATTTAAGAGCAAATACAGATATTTCAAAAATGTTTTAAGAAGTAATGATATAATTAATTGACTTCCCAACGAGGGTAGTTGGTGATTCAGAGTCTGCAACTGACAAAGATGTTACAAACATTCCCCAATGGAACTTAAAATTGAGGGAGTTATAACTCCCCTTAGTTATAACGATGATCACGATGGCCAGGTATTTGAGTTGAGGCACTGAGAAAAGTGTTATATTGAGTTGATAATGAGAAATAAAAGTGAGAAGGTTCAATTCATAAGAAAATTAGGGATTTTTTAAAGGAACACATTGAACTATTTAATTCTTTGTGAGAGAAAGAATCATTTCTTGGATTAATAGTCCAGGCAACGAAAAGTTATAGAGGGAATTTTTTTGGAACACAGTTTTTGACTTCGCACAGCTTTGTTTGGACTAGTTAGGAGGTGAACATATCAAAAGTCCCCGTTCGTAGCCCTCGAGCTGGGGGAGGGAAGGGGGTCTGAAGGTACCATTTTTTTGTTTTTCATAAATATCTTGAAAATTATCAACTTTAAGTATCCCTTATAGTTTGAAAATTAAAGAAAATTAAATTTCCTTTAAGAACAGTATATAATATGTCTACTTTGGTCCAACCATTTACAAGATAGGAACTAATTTTATTGATTTTTTAAAAATATCCCTTCCATAAGAAATACATGTAAATTTGTGGGTAACATACATGCCCAATGGGGAATTTTTCACCTAAAGGAAAATGAACAGCATTCAGGAAATATTGATAAAATTTCCAGTAATTTGAAACATCAATCATAAAAAATTGTCCAAAATTAAGGTGTTGGCGAGCTGACAAAAAATTTTATTTTTCAAGGTAACAAATTGTAATAATTCCTTGAAAAATTATGTTTTTCGAGAGCTGGCCTGCACCTTTATTTGAGACCTATTTTTATGATTGATTTGTCAAATTACTGGAAATTGTTTCAATATTTCCTGAATGCTGTTCATTTTCCTTTAGATGAAAAAAGCATGTATGTTATCCGCAAATTTGGGCCATTGGGCATGTATGTCATCCACTAATTTTCATGTATTTCTTAAGGAAGGAAATTTTCTAAAATATTAACCCCTTAACTGCGGAGTAAGTTGGCGTGCCGCGGCGCTGACGTGATCAGTGGCGCGGGGTTTAATTACACGATCAACACAAATTTGCGGGGTTTTCGTTTCAAAGTGACGAACGCAATACTGCAGAACTCGTGGCGTGGACATAGTTCCAGAAAAATCCACCAGAGTGCAGCACCAAATGGTCTGCTACTCGTCAGGGTCAACTGTACAGTCATAGAATGGAAAAAACCTAGCAGAACAGTTGTACCAACATAAATCAGCTGGGAACGTCAAATCCGAGTATACTCGGGCGCAGCAGATACCGAAACATGGGTGTTGCACGAGTAAGCTCGTGTACAGCAGTCGCAGGTTACAGAATACTACCACGAGCTAGCTTGTGCACAGCAGATAAGGGGTTAATAAAATTAGTGCTTACCTTGTAAATGGTTGGACCAAAGCAGACATGTACTTTTCTTAGAGGAAATTTAATTTTATTTTTGTTTTCAAATTTAATAGGGAATACTAAAAGTTGATCATTTTCCAGATATTTAGGAAAAACAATATAATGTTACCTTTAGACCCCTCTACCTCCCTCAGCTCAAGGGCTACGGACGGGGACTTTTGATATGTTCATCTCCTAACTAGTCTTAACAAAGCTGCAAAGTCAAAAATTGTGTTCCATGCAATTCCCTCTCTATACCTTTTTTTAAGCATTTATTGCCTGGACTATAATCGATTGGCAACAAGTGTTTTTGGCCAATGTTTAGGAAAAGTATCAAGGTTTTTTTTATTTTAATGACTATTTCAACCTTGTATTTAATTACAAAATGGTAAAAAAAGTTAATAAAAATGTCCATGGCTGACAGAGGACCTCCGTTATGAAAGGAAATATAGTAAAATAAAGTTAAGTAGGCAGTTAAAGTAGGGATAAGAAATTAACAGGTAAACTTAAAATTGGAAATAAGATTTGCTCTATAACTGTCCTTTACGGTTTCTGTTCACAAGGTACAATGTCGTGTCCAAAAAATATTTAACAGCTCTATGTTTTCAGTTTTGCTTTACTTTTGTACCCAATGACACAACCTTGTTTCTTGGACTCAGTGCAACCAGAGGCGGATTTGGAAATTTCCCGCCCCTGGGCTACACAGGGGGAATAGGGCCGGCGGCGGGATTTCCGGCTCGGCAAAAGTGGTGACCTCTTTTTTTTTACTCGCGCGTGTGCTTTTTTACCCTGTTCCGGGCCCTAAGCAAAGCTATTTCTACGGTTTCAGGGGGGGGGGGGTTGTGACTTCTCTCTCTAATTTGCCGCCCCCCCAAATTCTGCCGCCCTGGACTATAGCCCTTTAAGCCCATATGTAAATCCACCCCTGAGTGCAGCTCTCTTTATAACTGTTTTGGACGCTACGAACATGACAAAATATTATATTTTGGACACAATGAACAAATTTTTGTTGTTGGACCCAATGACCCAATGCCACTTGGTCCCAATGACACGCATCCTTCCTATGGCTAGAAAAGTGAATACCAATAGTACTTAAAAGGATTAGTGAATAAATGAATTGAGAGCAATTTTATACTTGTACACTTTATTCTCCCACTACCTAATAACTGATTTATATTGATTACACAAACGAAAGGCTACTTCTGAGTTCTAGTTCTTTAATAATGAATGCTGCAGTAATTATTTTGAGAATAAAAACTTATATTGCCTCTTTATTGCTTTATAGGTAGAAGATAGTTGCAGATTAAAAAGAGAAATACCTAAGTATCATTGTTGGCAAAATATTAATACTAATATTTGGCAAAATATTAATGATAAAACACATTAATACTAACAATTAAGATTATAAGTAATCCAAAATGTAACACAGTTGAACATATAAGAATCCAATAAATTATATTTTAGTACTTCACAATTAAAATAACCATTTAGGCATTGACTAACACTAAGATTATAAAAACTCCTAAATTATCCCTACCATTTATTTTATAATATACTTGCAAATGCTTGATAGACAGTTAAAACAAGATTTAACAAAAACCTGAACAGCTATATTAGGAAAGCACCATCTGAAACACTTTACTAGTTTATAAATAGAGCTGCATTTTACTTCTAAGCTTATAATAATTAAAGCTGACATTTTTATTCTAAGTAATGAGACATCCTAGGAACTAATCAAACATACTTAAGAAATTAGCAAGTCAATACAATTGTTGAACAAATTATTGTTTTATTTTGATCTAACAGTACTACATTCGAATGAGGGGTCACTTTGAATGGTTTAATCATCGTTGGCATAAATCCCTGAAAACGAAACAACAACGTTTTTGGTTTAAACTTTACCTAGAAATAAACATACTTTATCCAAACCATTCCACATCCTAACAGTAAAATTAGTAATAAGGGAAATTAAATTATGCAATTGTATCAATCACTATCCATCAGGATTGCATGTTATTTTTGTGGTGGAACATATTTCCAAATGTTTAAAACTAAGCTGAAGAAAAATTTTTCTGTTATATTTCTGAAAGGTAGGTGATTGTAGAAGAATCATAAATTCAATAAAAATATTGATTATGAATAATAATCATAACATTCCTGGTACATTTAGAAATTGAAAGCTTTTAGAGGTTTACTTTGTATGTTTACCACCCATGGTTTTTTATTTTATTCTTATTTAAGGAGATAAAAAATACCCCCGTTGCAGGAGACCTGCATACTCAGCGAATTTCAATACAAAAGAACGTATTATTCAAGCCAACATAGCGAGATTTGACATGTTTTTGTAAGCTCCATAAGAATAACATTGGGAATGAGTATGCAGGTTTGCTGCCACGAAAATAGAAATATTGGTGATTTTAGACTATTAACCCTCGAGCGGGCGCACGCGGAGTTTTCCTCCGCACATGTTTTTTATGTTAAAATAAACAGACATAATGGGTGTCGGCGGTTGTGTCCGGCTCCGTACTTTATGCCATTCATTCCAGGAATTTCCTAAAAGTATTTATACCCCCACCTCCCCCTTGGTACCTCGTTATATGCAATTCAGAGATGCCGTTTCAGTTTGCGGAGGGCCCTCTCCCGTTACACAGACACTGATACCTATTTTAAAAATTCATAATAACAATGGATTTGTAATTTTTATTATTTTTTTGGACTTTTCCTTTTGCTTTTGAAAAAAAGAAGTGAAAGGAAAAGTCAAAAATGTTAATGATAATTAACATATATATTTTATACGGGAAAATTACTTACTATGTTTAATTGAAATATTACACCTATTAAGTTGAACAATTAATTGAATCGACGATGAAATGTGATTCCTAATGAAGTTTGTCAACATTTAAATACTATATTTATATATATATAAAACAAGTAAAATGGGTTAAATTTGTGCAATCTAGTGTTGCGGAGTAAAACTCCGCATGCGCCCGCTCGCGTTTTGCCAGTGAAGCGCCCCCTCAAGGGTTAAACATTAGATCTCATTTAGATGAAGCCACAAACCAAGTTTTATAACTAACACAGAAAAACACAGACTTCTGTGTTCTATATATTGAGAAATAAGCGTGATATAGAATTTCACTTATTTCCCATAAGGTTAACGTTGGGACAACGTACTGTGTTTACCACTTTCAATATCTCGGTAACCAATGGACATAGAGCAGTGATTCAACATACTAAATTGTTTATTTTTTTAGCTGAATTCAATGGTGTCAAAAAATTTGATACATTTTATTTTTCTATGTAAAAAACTCAAAGAACCCATTTTTGGGGGGTTTATCCCCCTTTACCCCCCCCCCCCTTCTGGTGGTCTGATCAGACACATATACAGTCGACTCTCGCTAACACGAACCTTGATATCACGAAATCCCCTATATCAAATTTTATCCACTTGGGAAAACCTGTCTAACACGAAGAAATTACCATACATAACACGAACTGATTTTCCGGTTATATTCTACCTCTATAACTCGAAGGGACACATAAACATTACCTCTATATCACGAAGTTCAGTAGATAAGACAAATTCGATTCGCGCTTTACCTCCATAACCCGAAGTTTATCTCCATACCGCGAAGTTTTCAAAATGGACCTCTGTAATACGAAATCCCGGCGTTCAGGATGCAACCTGTTGGTGAATCATATCCGGGGCCAAGCGCATATTTAAAAAAAAATTCAAATCGATTTCTTTTTACAAAATTAGGATTACGGACCTTTTAATCAGTGGAATTAATAAAAGTTGAAAGTTTATTTTTGTAGCTGTGGGGGATACAGTAAAATTTCTTTATATTATTGTTTTAATAAAAATTATGATCGATACTGTAATTGTTTTTATATGTTTAAGCAGAGGAAGATTAGGGACCTTTTGATTAATAATATGATCTTACCTGTTTTTGTTTTTACAGTTATTATAAATACTGAATTTATCATTGATATATAATATTTAAATAAGTTAAAAGCTTGGATTTGTCGAATATGTAGGGAATAAATTACATTTTTCTTTACCCCTGTATCACGAATTTTCATTTGGTTTACCTCTATAACTCGAACTATGCCTACGACGAACTATACATAACACGAAGAAAAATCGCAGTCCCGTGGACTTTCGAGTTAGCGAGAGTCGACTGTATATATATAATTACCATAATTACCATCCTCTTCACCCTTGACCAGGCAACTGGATAGGCTGTGTCAATTCTTAATAAATACTATTTATAACTTCTATTTCTTGATAATTTTTGTACAATTACTTGATCAAATAAATTTGAACGAACAGTGTCTTTTGCTTCTAGGGACCCCAAAATGAAAAGTTATCATGGTCTGGGTCTTAGGTCTTACCATGAGTACTACGGTAACAGCTTCTTCCCTATAGGGGAAATTCGCTAAAAATTCTTGAGGGAACATCTAGCCTATATGATCAAAGGCTAGGTGCTTTTAGTCTGTGGAAAATTTCATTCCCTGACAATTTTTAAACAACACAGGCACGGATATCGAGACTTGTAATGTCCCATGCAATTCATTTGACAGATGATGATGTTGGCTTGGAAACCCTGCCTAACCATGACACAATGATGAGTTCGTTACCGCGACGCAACAATGATATTTTTTCACCACATTGTGACGAAATTATGCCATTAATAAAAGTACCAAGTTTATCTATATGATGACACTTTTTGGCTCTGATTTTTTAATCCACCCTGGTCGAAGCCGTGGTGGAACGGCGCTGCGGTTCTAAAAGCCCCACTATACCACTGACCTTAGTACTGTGTTAAAATATGACCCTATCATGATTTTACAACTTAATAACTTTAATCCTCCAGGAATATCCGTAAAATCCTACTTCATTGATTTGTACTGAAACTAAACTTCCAGCCACCATATTGAACCTACCATATTGAATGCAAAACATTTTTCCTAAATGTAAAGTTTTTATCTGCACCCCATCTATTCAAACTGGATTTTAATGCTGCAATCCGTCTAAAATAATGAGTATTCATTCTCAAGGTATAAACATAAACAAACTAGCAGTTGCCCGTGTTTATTACATCGCTCACGATAAAAATTACAGCTGCTTATGATCTCACTTCTTTCTGCTCTTTGAACTGTCAAGTTTTAGTATCCACAGTTGTTTAAATTTTGGTATTTGAATGTTTATATTCCTCTAAAATTTAAACATTGAAACTACATACTTTCACATGGCATAGCCTGAGGGGATGTTAAGGAAGTGGATAGGCCTGTAAGTTGCATCAGTTCTAGATCTATCTTTGTGTGAAATTTCAAACCCAGTTGGTTCAGTAATTTTTGCATGAGTCACAAACATTCATCGATACATCCAAACTTTCTCATTTATAATATTAGTTACATTAGATTTTTATAAATGCCATGTTAATTAAACAATAAAACATGTTAGGGTAGCTGATGATTTTATTTTCTGTAACTTGAGCAGGATTAAAGAAGAGACTTTTTTTGTGCCCTTCTTAATTTTGTTATGAAACTCTTAAAAGTAATGAATCTCTTGACAAGGGTGTGTATTTCCCTAGTATACCCTTAATTTGAGCAGAGGAGGTGGAATTTAGAAACACAAAATACTTCCTTCCTTGATCATAAAGGCGTTCCTTGAAGATAATATTTTTACATCCTCAAATAAAAAATGCATGAGGGGGGGGTTGGACCTTTTGGCATACATAGTATAAACCAATTCAATTCTAGAAATCAAACCCAACTATTGGAACAATATTTTGATTTTAATTTTGAATGATGGAAAAAGAACCTTCCAGCTGAAGACAGGATTAGATTCCAGATCCCGAACGTCATGAAACTTGTTTTTACTAATCAGTGATGACAAATGTCTACAAGGATCAAAATCACAATATAAACTCACCATCACCAACAATGAATTTCAAACAAAGGCACAATGTGACTGATACATGACTTTTGAAAAAGTTCATAAGAAGCATAAGGAAGGAAAGTTTTCTTCTTTTTAGATTTCTGTGTCAGGACACCTTCAATTTTTCCCCCATCATACACTGCAATGAAACAAACCAAACTTCTTATGTTAGATACAATCCAACACTCCCGGGCCAAGTACAGTGTGTTTGTACCCTTATTTCACTTATCATCATGTGTTAACAAAAACTGTTATCTTTGTCTATAAGCTTTAAATATTTAATAGGCAGTAACATATCCCCTAAAATAAGCATAAGAATTCAGCTTAGTGAGCAGGTATTCATTACTATTTAAAATGGACAATATAACTAAAAAACATAAACAACTAAATAAAGTTTTGATTTAACTCGCACAATCATTACACCTATAAAAATAAATGTAAAATATTGCTTTGTGTACAAGAGTAAGTTTTTACCTTTATTTCTTTGGCAAAAATTCTATTAATTGGATAATTAGTTTTGTTTTTACATGTTTTTAAAATGTTATCCATATATTACCGGTTTCTATCCTTGACAAAAACTCAATGCACAATAAACTTATGGAATGTAGATCAGTATATAATAAACCTAATTACTTGTCATGAGAATTGATTTACAGTGGGATAGTTTAAACATTAAGGCACCCTTTTAACCAGCTTCTTCAGGACAGTGACTTTAGGCTTATTATTTTGAAATTTAAATATTAACTTAATTAGGAAATAGCATGTAATATTCGGTAACCTTGTGGGTAATGAAGATGATCCACAAAACAAGAAAACATCATAGAATTAAACTACCAAGAACAAGCATAGTGTACCCAACTGAATATAAGGTTAATAAAGTTGTGACAGGTGTTTTAGGCGTCCTAGGAGTGAGCATCGCCATTATCAATATTTTGCAAAACTTGGCCGGTTGAATCAAAGCCCTGTAAAAAATAGCGAGGCCAGTTAAAAGGAAGTCAGTCTCCCGAGATTAAATGCTGGTTGAAGAGGCGGCAAGTTTAGAGGGTATGTTGAGATTATTTTAATGTATGTACCAAAATTATTCTCTTTAACTTAAATGGATCAATTTTTGTTGGATTGTATCCATGTATTTTTAGAAAATTTCCCCTATAGGGAAGAAGCTCTTTACCACAGGTCTCATGGTAAGACCTAAGCCAAGGCCCAAGACTATCATAACTTTTGTTTTGAGATCCCCGGATGCTAAAAACACCATTCGTTCATTTTCGTATGTGTATATATCTAAATATCTATGTGTCTTTATGCATGTTCTTAAACGAAGTAAAGTGTATCCTAAGCTTAGAGGCGAAAGCCAGACGGACGTCAAGAACTACAGACCAATATCACTAATTCCGACTTTCTTTAAAGTGATCGAAAAGAGTAGTTTTAAAGAGACTGATGGACCACTGTGAATTTCAAAATCTTAATAGAAAACCAACTTGGCTTCATCAAAGGAAGGTCCAGAACATCTACCTACCACTGTCAAACTTTCGGAATATGACATTAATAATGTGGAGGAAAGAAATTTTGTAATTGGTATTATGCTGGACTTCAGCAAAGCTTTCGATTGCTTAGGACATGATTTGATTCTCCACAAACCCATCAAACAAAGTTGATCAACTTGGGGTGACAAGACAAGCCAAGGCATGGTTCAAGAGCTATCTGGAAGGAAGAAAACAGTTTTTGAAATTCAACACACACAAAAAACTTATCTCAAGAAATAAGATCAAACCCTCTGCTCATCAGATGGGTTGTACCTCTAGGCTCATTTCTGGGACCAGTCCTCTTTGTTCTCCTGACAAAAAACATGCCACAATATCTAGGAATGTGTCCTCCCCTGATGTACGCTGATGACAATACTACTGGTGTCTGTCATCAACAGACAGTGTAGCTATTACTCTTACATTGCAATGAATAAGGCATATTTATACTGCCATGAAAATGGTTTAAGTCATCTACACTGAACAATCCTAAAATTGATAAGATGAAGGTTGAGGATGACAAGATCCCAGAGTTGCCAGATGTGCGAATGGAAAGACAGACAAAATGATTAGGAATTAATTAATGACAACTTATCCTGTTAATGACAACTTATCCTGAAACAAATAAATTGACACTCTCTCCAAAAAGCTAGATTCATACCTAAACGTTTTTAAAAGAATAAAGTATATTAGTGACGATGTTATGACTAAATTGCCTTCCATGTTTGAATCTCACTTAAGATATGACCTTGCAGTCTGGGGTGGCACAACAGCAACTAGGACTATAACAGTAAGTAGCCTCCATCATATTCTTCTGCTACAGAAAAGAGCAGTCAGGTTTATGCTTGGTCTTGGCCCTCGAGAGAGCTGTAGAAATGCATTCACAAGCCTAAATCTCTTAACAGTCATTGGCCTATAAGCCAAAGAATTTATATTGCACATTGATAATGAAGATCTGCAGAGAGCCCATGATATTCATGCATATAACATCTGCGATGCATGAAATTTCCGTCTCCCCCCCACCACTCAGTATTACATGAGAGAAAACCATCATATATGGGAATGAAACGCATGAGCAACTGAAGACGTTAGATAAAATGGCTCTCCAACCGGCCATTCTCTTCCATAGAGGAGTTCCTGGACTGGAGGAGAGAAGAATTACTGAACTAGAGGAAAATAAGAAAGATCACACACAACTTAGCGCCATTGCATTTTTTGACAATATGTAAATAAAGAGCGTTGTCGATTGTCTATTTCATAAAAATGGTCCGATCTGAATGAAATTTGGCACAGACTTGTAAAGTAGTAAATATGCAGACGAGTCTGACAATCAGCAAAATCGGACCATTGGAAGGGGGAAAGGGGGGGTTCACCACATCAAAAATCGGATTTTTGGACTTTTTTGGAATTTAAATAACCAAATTTGTATTTTAATAATTTAGTACTTCAAATCATTGACCTATGTCCATTGGTTACCGAGATATCACTAGTAGTGCTGTGGTGGTCCATGGGCAGTAAATAAAATTCTATTGTATTGTATCTCTCTTACTGCTTAATATATTCTAATGACACTTGGTACATGGCTTCACCTAGTTGAGATCTAATGGTCATAGCCTAAAACCTTCCATCGTTATATTTCTATGGCAGCATACCTGCACACTCATTTCCCATGTTATAATATGTAGAATATTGAAGTTTGCTCATCCAGGACATAATTTATATTACTTGACATTAGGCTCTATCAGGATTATTACTTTTTTACACACCTGAAATTTTCTGAGTATGCAGGTCTGCTGCAACCGTGGTAATGTTCATCATTGCTTTCTTATTTCAGATTATTTGTTTTCCTGGTGCTCAGTACTGTTGGAGAAAGTTTTACATTAGAGTGTTATTTTTGCATATGCGGAATTTTAAGAGCAGGTGCACCCTCTGTTTTTCACTTTTTTGTATTTTTTCATCATACTGACACAGAAACATCCGTTTACTGTTCCTTTTTGTTGGCTTTAAAGTTACCCATTGCCGATACCAGTCCAGAAAAATTTTCCGGACTAGGTCGGAAAGATTTCCGGACCATGATTATAGGAGACAGAAGTAATCAATCAGCTGATTAGCAGTAAATTGCCGTTTAATGCACATTTATATGTTACTTTTTAAAGGAATGTAGCAGCAGCACTGCCAGCAGTAGCAAATGTCTGTTTGTTTATTAAAGGTTAAGTTTGGAGAATTGAGGAACGTTGAGGTTAATGCAAGGAATGTGTTATGATTAAAAATATGATTTTCTGAGTTGTATGATAAAAAGTATCGAACGTAACATGGCCAGTAGGTTTTTACCAAACTTGTATGGGAACTACCATGCTCGTCTGGCAAAACAGTACTTTCCGGCCTAGCAACGTAATATACTATTTTCAGCGCTTGGGTCTCTGAAGTTAATAAAAACTACTGTAATTTTTATTAGTTATTTGGTGCTCTGAATGGTCTCTAGCTGTGTGAAAACACGACCCATTCCCTGAAATTTCTGAATCAAACTAATAGTTACAGCAATAACTGGTGGCTCCATGTGAAAAAGTGTTCTTTTAAACACAATGAATATTGAGAAAATCTCACTCTTGTCAAATTCCATATATAAGTAATAGTTATTTGGTGTGTTGACTGAGTAAAGTACAATATTGTCTCATAAGTGAAAATGTAGGTGCCCAAGCTTGCGAGGGCGACGATTTTCATAAGGGAGACACTATACTTCTGTACTTTTCTCTCGGAATTCAGACAAAATTTTTCCCTCACCTGCAATAATAAATATCCTGACCATACAAATTTATTTTGGTAACTTAGTAATCAATAAAAATATCCATTTTGTTTTATTCTGCTAATAGCGCCTGCATCCTGGTAGCTGCAACCATGCATGCACCAGCGATCAGCTGATTGTTGGAACGTTTTTTTGGCATCCCTGATAGTTGGGAGACAAAGTAATCACCTTACACCCGCTGGGAGCCACATTATTATTTTATTCACCCATTAGTAAAAAGCACCTAAACATAGCAGGTGGGAGAAAAATTGTTATCTAATATAAACAATTTCACAGCAATACTGAGAACCTGGAAAACACAACCAACCTCAAATAAGAGAACAAAAGCTAATATAAAGACAAGGATGCAATCAAAAGTTGGTCCAACTGATCTACAAGTTCAGTAATGCTACTAATTAAGTTTCAATGCCTTACTTTTTTTAGTGCATATGATTAGAAATTTTAAATAATTTATTAAGACTAGAATACATGTCAGACAACAATGTGTTGGGAATTTTTATAAACAAATCAATATTAGAGAACTAACTTGTCTCAACATCAAAACTATTGAAACTAAGAATATTTGAATTTACCTTGCTACAACCTTAACATAAATATAAAATAAATCACAGTTTCATGTAATGTTAACATAATACTTGAGAAGAAAACAATCTAAGGACTACTTGAGTTATTGTACAACTGCATCTAGTCATTACTAAATTGCTATTTGGGCAGAGTATATTATTTTTTTAATCAGTCTTCCAAATTATTTATAAAGCCTAAAGAACAATTTATAGTATTTGATTTAGAGAGAACTGACACATTTTTGACTGTATGTTAGAATGTATGTTGAGAGAAAATATGAGTGTGCCTCAATGGTTGACAATGATCGTTTCAAATTTAATTCTTTTATTTTTCTCAAACATATATTATTGATAAAAAAATCAATTCAATTCTTTTATAATAGAATGAACATTCATGTTTTATCAAATATGACTAATAAACTGCCCTTGCTCAAAACATTTTATTAATTTTGGAGTGTATTAATTTTCAACAATGACCTGCCCTTATTACTGGAACGTCTTTGTTTGTTTTACACAGGAAGGAACAAAACTAAATAAAAAAAAACACATTTTTTAAAACTTGAAAACTTGTGTTGACCTTGATCCACCGAAAAAAAGGAAAAAGAAAACCAAGGTTAAAATTTATAATCTATCTATGCATACTTATTTAGTAAAATATATTCCAGCAAGAAACAATTAATCATCAATCGAAAAGTATGATCTCCAGTAGTAAAAGAACAGTTTTCTCAGAATAAATTTAAATTCTAAGTAAAATGCACTTTATCATTAGTGTAGAGAGCATGAAATATGGCGGGTGGCAAAATCTGTAAACTCATAAAATTTTCTGCTAAACATCAGCTGAAATGAATGAATGAAATGTTTTTGTTGAACTGTCAAAGGTTTGTTTACGTTTTTCAAGGCCTTTAACATGTAAATTTGTGTTTACTTTACCATAATATGGTGTTATATTTCATTAACTACCCAAACAAATAATAAACAATAATTTCGCCAACAGCGCACTCACTGACCCGCCGTATTTGCTGCTTGCGATTATAGTTTCAATATGAATTGAAATTGCATTTTTAAAAGCTTTGATTTATTTTCATACTATTGGGGTGGACTTGCATGAAATGCGAAATTTGAGTTAGTGAAAATATTTAGAAATCAATTACCTCGTAAAAGTTATAAAACTCTCTCTAGCGTTTATAGAAAGTCTCTATGACTTAAAAAAAAATCTTATAGGCAATCTCTGATATAAAAAAGAGACCATGAAAAGATTTTCAACATGTAATCCTTGAATTTATAATCAACAACGAAAAAAATGGCCTTCAGCCTCTGCACCCCTGGTGTTTTCAAACTACCCTTTAAAAAAAAAGATTATGATGTTACTAGCTGTACCCTGATTATCAAAGAAGTCACCTGGAGTAGTGGCCGTGTGATAGTGGACTTACTGTGAAAACATTCTATTTCATATCAGCGTAGAAACGTAAAACACTGACATAGGAATTTGCATTGAACTTTATATCAATAATAATTCATCAAGTTTGTGGCAAAAGTTTTACATTACTATACATTTTTATACTGCATGTCACATATAATTTTAACACTAGTTATGAATAATTAAAGAAATCTATTCCATATTTTTCATTTAGAATAAATTTCCTTACAAGCATATGAAAAAAAAACATTCCTGTGGACAATCTCTAGACTTCTTACAGTGCGGCCACACTTAGTGACCTGGTTGCCACCACACTAACACCGCAACTAAGAAAAAAGTGAAATACATTGAATAAAATGAAGCATTACTTATTAATATAAGTCAATGTATTACACTTTTTTCTTAGTCGTGGCATTTGGGGCACGGCAACCAGGTCCTAGTATAGCCGGGGCCTCAGGAGCAATATTTCAAAATTTTAGATCCCTGTCATTTATATCAATGACGTTACAATACAATTTATTGCAAATATATACTGTTATTTCTATTGAAAAAATGCAAAACTCAGAATATATAAACTTAACGGATTAAAATAAAAATTACTTTCGCACCTTTGGCTAAAACATAAAATTGACTGGTGGGAGAAGCCCAATTATTAAAAAATAGTGAGTATTAACTATACCCCACCAAAAAAATCATGTCATTCAGGAATAATATCTTATAAGTTCATAGTTATAAGTTTTTTGTCAAGGAACAGTCAAATAAGTTTGAAGTTCTTGAGAGCAAGCCCTCGAATATAAACTCTTTTTCATTAATATTTAATATATTTCCCCAAATTTTACTTATTGGGGCCCGGCCATATAGCAATAAGCCAGTGATAATTCAAGCCAGCTTCTGTCACCACTTCTGGTAGTTTTAAGGCAGAGTTACATATCATATTAATGATAAAACATGTGCTGTATATTCTATTCCATAATTAATTACTACATGCATAAATAAAACCTTAGAAGGAAGAAAAGTGAAAATTTTTGGCTGCAACTCTGCACCTCATGATTAGGAGCACATTGTCAGCTGGATGAAAGTAGTGCAAATGCAGTTAAACTCAATCTATTGTAACCTGAACTTTCAGGCATAAAAACTCTACTTCTCCCATGTAATGTTTTAGCATTCTAATAAGTAGATGTTGATAAAAATTAAACATCCAGCTCAAATCTGCTACAATACCGAGCACTGAAGCAGAGATTAAATCACATGAAAATAATGTACTGCAAAAGGCATTTGACTATTTAAGTTAATATACGAGTTATTGAATCATATATTAGCCTACCCTGCCAAAATTTAAGGCCTACTGTGAACTTGTAAGCCAATGATCTGGCCAACCGACTGATCTCTTGCACGTTGACAATCACTATCACTGATAAAAGTGATAAATGATATTTCGTATTTGTATAACACACGACTACAAGGATCACTGATTGACTCTCAGGGCGGAGCAGCCGGAGTAGCCGCGTGCACAAACAAAGACCCAGCGGTTGTTGATGGAGGCGTAACGGTGCAGCTTGTAGCCGTGAACACTCAGCAGTCGCATGAGCCGGACTAACAGAGCGTTACCGTACTGGCGGTCGTCGGGCGGGTTCAGCACACTGATCACCTTAATACGGACCCGTGAGAACGGCAGAGTCTTCAGCACCTGCAGCAAGCAGTACAACATGAGCCGGACCAACAGAGCGTTGCCATACTGGTGGTCGTCGGGCGGGTTCAGCACACTGATCACCTTGATACGGACCCGCGAGAACGGTAGAGTCTTCAGCACCTGCAGCAAGCAGTACAACATGAGCCTCACCAACAGAGCGTTGCCGTACTGGCGGTCGTCAGGCGGGTTCAGCACACTGATCACCTTGATACGGACCTGCGCGAACGGATGAGTCTTCAGCCCTGCAGCAAGCAGTACCTCATGAGCCTCACCAACAGAGCTTTGCCATACTGGCGGTCGTCGGGCGGTTTCAGCACACTCATCACCTTGATACGGACCTGCGCGAACGGATGAGTCTTCAGCCCTGCAGCAAGCAGTACAACATGAGCATCACCAACAAAGCGTTGCCGTACTGGCGGTCGTCGGGCGGGTTCAGCACACTCATCACCTTGATACGGACCTGCGCGGACGGATGAGTCTTCAGCCCTGCAGCAAGCAGTACTACATGAGCCTCACCAACAGAGCTTTGCCATACTGGCGGTCGTCGGGCGGGTTCAGCACACTGATCACCTTGATACGGACCTGCGCGAACGGATGAGTCTACAGCACCTGCAGCAAGCAATACAACATGAGCATCACCAACAAAGCGTTGCCATACTGGCGGTCGTCGGGCGGGTTCAGCACACTGATCACCTTGATACGGACCTGCGCGAACGGATGAGTCTTCAGCACCTGCAGCAAGCAGTACAACATGAGCATCACCAACAAAGCGTTGCCATACTGGCGGTCGTCGGGCGGGTTCAGCACGCTGATCACCTTGATACGGACCTGCGCGAACGGATGAGTCTTCAGCACCTGCAGTAGGCAGTACAACATGAGCCTCACCAACAAAGCGTTGCCATACTGGCGGTCGTCAGGTGGGTTCAGCACACTGATCACCTTGATATGGACCGGCGAGAATGGCAGAGTCTTCAGCACCTGTTGCAGGCAGTACAACAACCTATAAAGTTTGACAAGGCTGCAAACTCATTAATTTACACACTTTTGTTACACCTCAAGCATTATTCTCACACTGTTAAAATATCATGAATACTATGAATTTTGAACAATTCACAGCAAATCAATTAGTCATTAGTTTAAAAGTCTTTCATGTTGAGTTTGTAATTAAGAAAGTTAAAACTCTGGAATCTTTGTCTTAAAGTGACTATCATAGCTATGCAGTTTATCAGTATTATTAAAAATGATTTTTCATGTGCGTATTCAATCTCACATTGCTTATGGTACAGGAATGTTGTGGTTGTAGTGGAGTTACTTTGGGCAAAAATTAAAAAAAAGATTTTGATTCTCCAAAAAAGCTTTAAGAACTATGTTAAACAAAAAAATGACGAATTTGTCAAAAACCATTTTGTTTATCTTAGAATGTTAACAGTCAGTAACAACGCTACAAGATCGTGTCACTATCATCTTGATCATCACACTCATCCCTCACTCATATTCCGGGTAACGTCCTCCATGAGGTGAACCTGTCTCAAAAAGAATGAATTAAAATGAATGTCCAATAATATAAGGAATTTTCCGGGAAAAAATTCCCGAAGTTTTTTTCTCAGTGGTTTCATATGTATTTTTGGGCGCTGAATCCGATTTTACACTTTGCCACCTCGCCAGAGGTGAGCTAACTTCAGAAATCACAAAAAATTAATGCATTTATTTTAAGTTTTTGCTTATAACTAAAAAAAGAAGTATTTTTTGCAATAACTGTGATATACTAAATTAAAGTACACTAAATTTCCTACAATTTACAGAGGTTTAAAAACGTAAGTGAAGTTCATAGTCGGTAACCATGTCATTAAACAAATAACAGAAAATTTTCCTACTTTTAAAAATTATGATTGTAAATTATTGTCTTGCCTAAAAAGATAGTGTAATAGGCTGGGCTTGGAGTATAGATGCCCTCTTCCCCCATATATGTATATTATATAGATAGTATTATTATACATGTACACTATATAAACAAAAAAATAGACAGGGATGTTGACTGAAATGCTGCAGATGTACTTTTATTTATTAACTTAACATGTATAAAAACGTAAAAAACGTAACAACTATCATTTTTACT
This sequence comes from Flexamia atlantica, assembly GCA_035578135.1. NCBI lineage: Eukaryota > Metazoa > Arthropoda > Insecta > Hemiptera > Cicadellidae > Flexamia > Flexamia atlantica. The sequence goes on from JAQJVK010000001.1 coordinate 90,946,934, forward strand.
TTTCCTATTTTCATCTCACTTCTATATTGTCGTCTTTATTCTCTTGACCGACGGACCAGGCTGGGGGTCCTCGGATGTGGGTTGCGCTTTGAGTGGATGTTCTGTAGAAGGACCTGAGATGTTGTCTTCATGCAAGACTACAATTTATATACTTTGTAATTAATGAAGTAGGTGTTGTCTTCATTGATCTACTTCATCAACTATGGGGGTTGGGACAGCGCCGTAGCTTAGTTGGTAGCGTTCTGAGTTTTCACTAAGCCAACCCGGGTTCAACTCCCGGCCGCGGCTCTGAGCAATTTTATTGTACGGAAGCGCTGTGAGAAGAGGTACCTTCGTCAAGAAGATCTCAAGGTTCGTTAAGAACCTTTGGGATTTGACGGAGAGTGAAGGCCTGGGAAGCCTGAAAAAACGGAGGGTGCACAATAAGCTAATTCTGCTGCGTTGCAATACCATGGTCAAGTGAAGAGGGCTCTTTTTAAAAAAAATCTATGGTGGTTAATTCGGTGTTGGGGCAGATTCCTTCACATTTCCCACAAAGTGAATCACAGCTTATTAAGATTGGTAGTAATATGGTTACCACCATACAAGGCCACCAAGAATATCTCCCCTGCTTCATTTCCTATGGTATTGAATTGGGATTGGAAAACCGGCGAATATAGGGGTGAAGGTCGTTACGTCTTATGACTGTCTTTAGTGACTTTACTTTACCTTGTTGGGGAAAAGCGCGGACGTCGAGTCACAGCCAACCACCATAGATGATGAAGTAGATGACGTTCCCTAGGATGAGGACAACATCCCAGGCCCTTCTACAAATGGCCCTTCTAATAATGATGTAAATACCTTGATCTGTCAAAGTGATCCTTTGTAGTCTTATAGGCTACTGCAGTTTCGACCTCATTGAGATCTTCTTCAGGCAATAATGGACATCAAATTCATTCCAGTGGAAGTCGTCAGGATTGATAAAAAACCATCATTCCACATATACATGAAACACGAACGGACAGACGCACATAACAAACATTGACTTTTTATTAAATTCCAGAACCGGGAAACATGCGACACGTACGGAGGGCTAGTCTAGACTGATGCGTGATGCGTTATCTCGCAGTGTCTTCACTCCCCCTCCCCCTCCTTCCTTATCACGGGATGACCATTGTTTTGGTTGCATCTCACCTATTCTAATTGCAGATTCGTATATTAAGTTGGATTTAAAGCCTCTCTCTTCATTGAGGACATTGTGAGGCTCTTTTTTCACAGCCTTGTAAATTTCACATTCCTCCATTGTATAGAATTTCATTTCATATTTTTTTCTACAGAACATCCACTCAAAGCGCAGCCCATATCCAAGGACCTCTAGCCTGGTCCGTCGGTCAAGAGAATAAAGACGACAATATAGAAGTGAGGTGAAAATAGGAAAAGTAAAAATGATAGTTGTTACGTTTTTATACATGTTAATTTAATAAATAAAAGTACGTCTGCAGCATTTCAGTCAACATCCCTGTCTATTTTCTGTTTATAATATAGTGTAGATGGAATAGTGTATATGGGTATATATGGATATGAAATATACATATATATGGGGGAAGAGGACATCTATACTGTAAGCCCAGCCTATGATACTATCTTTAGTCAAGACAATAATTTACATTAACAGTTTTAAATTGTAGTTAAATTGAAAAATTTATGATTTTTTTTAATTCCATGGTTACCGACTATGAACTTCACTTACGTTTTAAACCTATAAATGTGACCTAATGGTACCATATAATTGTAAAATAATCGATTTTCATCAAATAGGTTTCGTTGGGTGTCCAATCAAAAATTTAATAATGGCGTTTTAGACGTTTACCAATTGGTAAAAGAAAATAATGATTTTTCAGTGCGCCCTAGCGTCAGTTTGGAACATCGTAGAAATAAAGTTAATATATGTAAATTGTAGGAAATTTAGTTTACTTTAATTTAGTATAAAACAGTTATTGCAAAAAATACTTCGTTTTTGAGTTATAAGCAAAAAAGCAAAACAAGTGCATTATTTTTTATGTTTTTTGCAATTTCTGAAGTTAGCTCACCTCTGGCAAGGTGGTAGAGTTTAAAATCGGATTCAGCGCCCGAAAATACATATAAAACCATTGAGAAAAAAACTTCGGGAATTTTTTCCTTAAAACATTATGTTTTTTTCTTATATGCTTGGACTTTGTAATGAGCATAAATTTACTGAAAATGAGAGAAAATATCAATACAACACCAGAAACAAAAAAGAAAAAAGATAACTCAGCAGAATTTGGACTGTTACACCAATAATATGTCTTATTATGCTGGTTTAAAATCCTTCAAGATTACTTCCAAAACATTAAAGAGGTGGAAAACCTGGTTGAATTTAAATCATTGTTAAAGGAATTCTTGCTTGATAAAGCTGTTTATTCATTAGAAGAACTTCATAATTAGAATTAAAATTTGAACTTATTTTAAGTTTGACTAGCAGTTGCCCATGGCTTCGCTCACAATAACAATTTTAACACCCGCTGTCTAAATGAAGATGGTGCCACATACTGAGTTTATGATTAAATAGATAAGGTACAAAAACTATTGGTGACTTTAATATAGTATATATCACCTAAATAAAGAAAAAACAACCATGATAAAAGGAACCAAACTATAAATCAGCTGTAGAGACCTATCTGTACGTGATGAAGCGTAAACCGCCTTCTTGATTGAATGAAAATTGACAATTTCAAGGAAAGATCGTCCATTAAATTATACAGAAAGATTTTAGACCGTTGACCCCACCGAAAAACCCTGAAAACTTTGAATTTTGAAAAACCCGTTCTCAGCGGATGCTCACGCCCTATAGCAACGTCCATGAAAAGTTTCAAGGTTCGAAGTCAAGTTCAAGTAGTTTGGGCTGTGTGATGATAGGTCAGTGGTATTTGACAAATGTAAATTAGATATACTTTCATTAGCCAGAAAAATGTTTTAGGAATCCGCTAAGGGTGTCGCTGCCGACGGGAGTACGTAGAAATATTGCTGCCCCGCCGCAAGAGGCATTTTTATTTGGCCTCTCTATACTACACATGTCAGCACATTCCAGCGCCTCCGCCGATAAAACCCCTAAGGGTGTCGATGCCTGGGAAGGCTTGTACTCAGTAGGCCTAACGTTGAATCTGTGCTATAGTACAGAGTGCCCCTGAGGCAAGAAATACCCTCTTCGCAGCAGACCGTGCGTACTTGGTGAATCTTAAAGCAGTTTCCTGTTTCATGAAATTTTATATACGTAGAGTAGAAAATGCCTTGATTAAATGCCACCGAAGTATTTTCTAATGTTTTTAGGGTCTATTTTGAACAACAAAATAACAGAGCTTGGTCGCAATGTTTTAAAAATGGTTTACATTATCTCTTTTATTAACAGCTGTTATTAGGAAGGAAGGACTTTTAAGTATCTCTAGTCAGTGATTTATTTTATTTTCTACAGACAGCTGGTTTTACATTCTATGAAATGAATGTAAATGAATATAAACATTTCATCACTTATAATTGTGGCATAAGGATATTAATATGTGATCTTTGAGAGGGTCTGTGCGCGACCTTGGTCTGTGGTGGAGTCCGAGGGTCAGATCAGGATGAAAATCCTGATAAATGTATAATGAATGGGAAAATATTAACTTTATATAGTACATGTCAATTAAAAAGAAATATTATAAACCAAAACATAAAACTGAATGAAACCATAAAACATCTGTAACAACGAATCCATTAGTGTAGGTAACTACCATCTGCTTGGAACACTGAAAATGTAAACAAAACGTCATCCCCTTGAATTATGGGAAAATTCAAAACAAACTTGGTCGAAATCAATTAAAACTCGGTTTTTAGAAGCTTGCTATTTAATTTCAAAAAGATGTACGCTAGTTTTAAGTCGTCTAAAACCTTCTCATATGTGCATACTACACAGGAAAAAAGTTTCAGCCATAACAGTAATCTAGTTTTTGCATGAAAAGCGGTCTAAAGTGTGATGTTGAGCGTTACCAACACACATCGTGGCATAAATTGAGATAAGGCTTGATTCGGATTCTCTGACCTTCAAAACGCAAAAATAACCAAACATTTCATAATTCTAAGCAATGTACAGACAAAACTCTAATTTTATTTATATAGATTTGTGACGCTTTTTATTGTAGATATTTGTGCATTTTATAAAGAAGATTTTACTAGACTTGACCCTGATAGGGTCTCTGTAAAGCCTTGCTATTGTTGGTAGATGTGGTTTATAGCAGATTTTAGGGTGGATTTGAAAGATTGACAGCTCCACATTTTCTACCAAACTATAGACGGGTGGCAGAGGATTTAAAAATGGTGGACGAAACTTCATAAGTAATCAGTCTCTAAGACATAGAATCATCAAGGTTAGCAAGGGGTCATAGCACAAAGGTTAGCAACCCTTACATTTTTGTTTTAAATTAATTCCAGATGGGAACATGTGTGGATAGATATTTAGCTTAGATATTTAGATATTTTGTTTTTTCTTAGATATTTAGCTAAGAAATAAAGAAACAATTTTGTATGTAATATATACAAACCTGAAGTTCAGCCTTCTCTGCTTTTAGACTTAGGAAGTCTACAGTGGTGGCGTTGTATGCCAAGAGCAAGGAGTAGAGGGGAAAGCAATGAACTTTGGTCAGTTGGCTCTCTGATACATTGTTGGCAATTTCTCGGAAGGAAACCTATCAACATTTTAATAAAAGAATTGGCACTAGTTTCACAGAGTTTACAGGTCAAAGGATATCATCGTTTGGTGAGAAAACAATTAGTTTTTGTAAATACACTAAACAGGCTATTAATTTGTACTTTATTATATAATGTTGACTATTTTGGCTAGACACTCCAAGCTGACAACTTAATCAATATGCCCACTGCTTTTTCACAAGTGAGAAAGAGTTCATGAAAAATACTATTAATAGTAACAGTGAATCAATCTACGATAATATGGTGAATCAATATATGTAAAAACACTGCAAAATATTAATTTTATTTAATATATTACGGCAGTGGTTCCCAATTTTTTTGGCTGACTACCCACATTTTAGAGCTTAACATTTTTTGTGAGCTACCTACAGCTGGTATTTATTTAAATAAAGTACATATAAATCTCAATGAAAAACCAACCTTAGTGAAATGAAACAACGTATTAATTTCCCCTGTAAATCTGTAGACAATACGAGTGTCGAGTAGGCTATTTGTATTTCAAGACAATATAACACTACATTTAATTTGCAGAATATGGAATAAAAATTCCCTTTAATTTAGAATTGGTTTAAAATATGACCCAACTTTTAGGGTCACATGGTAGCTCTTTACCTATGATAACTTTTCTTATCTAATTTTTGCTATTGTAAATGTAAAAATTATTGCAGTCCTTTCCATGTGTAGTGTGTATTTGAACGGTAAAATTAAATTAAATTTCACAATTTTGAGTAGCATCACTAAAAAAGTATAAAAAATAGCCCGCTTGGGAAAATAATAATGTAATGCCATTTTAATATTAATATGTTAAAAGTTGTACTATTTTGTTAGAACTTAACAATGAATGTAAAAACTGAAAGGGAGACAATCCTATCTTTTCCCCTGCGGATAGTTTCTATGAGGTGTCCGGGAATTATGGTAAAATATTTTAGAGCATGATTATAGGGGTAAAAATAAGAAGAAAATACATAGGTCCTAAAGTGCTTTGTTTTCTGTCTAGGTGTATCTCATGGTGTTTTTTTACATATATTTAATTATATCTCACGAATCTCTTAACATATAAACTTCACACTCGATTCATGAATCTATCAAGAACTATTTTTTTTAAGAAGAATCAAAAATCTACTTTGTACCATTTCAAAATGGCTACTGTTTATAGTTTTTAAAGCTTAATTTCTTAAACCCCATAAATTTTAGAAAAATTATACAAGAGAGAAAAAATTTACAAAATTTAATCCAATTACCTTTGGTATTCAGATTATGACGAATGGACCACAGATTGATGAATAACAGAGAAATCATAACTTTTCTGTATAAAAACATAGTTCTTTAGTACGTACTGTCTGAAATTTGCATGTTTTTATTTGGAAAGCTTATGATTATTCCGTTATTAGTAGTCCGATCATCATAAACTTAATACCAGTTGGGATTAAACTTTGCAAACTTTTTGGTCTCTTTTATGATTTTTCTAAAATTTACGGTTTTTGAGATATTTAGCTTTAAAAAACTAAAAACACTAGCCATTTTGAAATGGTTCAAAGTAGAAATTTTATACTTCTTCAAAAATAGTTCTTCATGGTTTGAAGTTTATACGTTAAGGGGTTAGTGAGATTATAATTAAATGTGTAAAAACACAAACAGAAAAAAAATTATACTGAATATTTTTTTATAGTGAGTTGGTGGCACAGTTGGTAGCGCACTCGGCCTCAGAACTGTGGCCTCAAAGCGTCGCAGGTTCGAGACTCGGGCTTGTCGCATACTTTTAGCAGTACTGTTCACCCTTGTACTGTACTGGCTCACTCCTTGACTTTGCTTGATAACGTCCACGCACAGTCAATAGTCTATGAGGGCGGGGCAAAGGCAAGGTGAAAAAGAGGCCGCCACCCTCATTTTAAATAAAAAAAAGACACACAGGCAGAAAACAAAGCATTTTAGGACTTATTTATTTATTTATTCAATTTATTTAGAATGTCTAAATATGCCCTTACATGCAGAGTCTGCTTGGGCATTAGACTAGTCAAAAACATTTTTAATTATTACAAATTAAACTTATAACTTCTGCAAACAGCTCATAGAATAAAACATAAAACTACCACCTGGGAAAACCTAAAATTGGCTGAAAAAAACTGCACAACTCATCCACGACCCCGAGTGGTGTGACTCAGGAACTCACAGAGGCTATAAAAGCAGTTATGAGACAAGTACCCAGTGACCAGTTTTTTGAACTTTTTGAAACACAGTACCTCTTTGAAACAACTAGGCAGCTGTTATAGATCTTTAAGCATTGCTAAAGGAGACTTTTCCAGAAATTCTGTTCTATGGATTGGATACTGACAAATTTGAATTTCTGATGGAATACTGATGCACATGATTGTTATTGAAATTTTTTTTGGGAGTTATAGACAAACAAAAGGCATTGCAGAATGTGCATAAAAAGGGAAGCGGTAGAATACACAGCTGATTGAAGTGTTGCCTGCATGAGTCTCTGGGTCCTACACAAGATAGCAGTCTAATTACTCTAGCTGATTCAGAGGAGTTTCCCCAGAATAAAGGTCCAAAAGAAATTAGAGAAAAAAATTAGAAAAAGAAAGAGAGGGGAGAAATGCGAAATAGACTTGTCTTTGGGCTTTCAGATTGACTGTCTCGGACAAACAAATTGGAGCATCAATCCTGCTTTGTCTAACTTAGGAAGTAAAGAGTTCACATGCTGATGCCAAGAAAAGGTTGAATCAATTTCTAACCCTAGGATTGGTAGTTGTTACAGAATTGAAATGTGGGGGTTGGAGTAAATAAGTGGAATCAGATTGAGGTGTTTTGATGTTATTGACACGATGTATCCAAAGGACATTGATCTTCAAAAATCGAGAAACGTCATGGATCGGCTGTGAATCATGCTCCAGAGCTTGCCTGGTGGGTAGTAGGGAATTCAGCTAACTGTAAGATATGTCCTTTAATGTTCTTACACTAACTGGTCCCACTGTCAAATCCTACCTATGAGAGAGTGTCCTTTTAAGTAAGAAAAAAAACACTTTTCTCATGTTAGCAGAGGTTTTAATCAACTGTTTATCACTGTTTCCTAAATTTTCTAAAAACTATAAATATAAGATTTTTATTGATTATAACTTTTGTAGCCTTGTAGCGGCCAACCTGAAGCCGTTCCACAACCCATCACTGGGATGCGATCCTTACTTTTGGGAACCGCTTTATTAAAATATCTGCAAAGGCATGATTTGGACACTGGGTTTCATACCTGTTTGGGGTTGGGTGTAGGACTGAGACAGACATTGGCTGCGTGCGACCGTGTGCGGTTGCGAGACAATAACAGGCGGAAGTCCTGGGGGTCGGGTTGTATGAGCAGTCCCCTCCAGTGCAGCGCTCGCTCCAGCCACTCCGTCTCCGATGTACTGTTGTGTCGATATGCACCGCCCTCAACAAACACTCCGCCCTTCTGTATAAGATACAACAGTTGGGATTTATAATCTTTCAGTGAGTTTTTGTCTTGGAGACTATAAATTAATACCAAGCCTGGGTGTGTTAAGACAAACAAACTCTTGATATTCATTGCAGTCTGGATCAAATGCTGTCGATTGCTTATCTCTTATGAGTGGTTTTAACGGGGCATAAATGTTGTCTTGGCTGTTGGAGAGATCTATGTCTTAGTTCTTCTTACATATAGTGTTACCTATGGTAACAGCTTAATCCCTAAACTGAAATTAAAATATTTTTACTATCCATAATACGGTTCCACACAACTTCGAATGTTATTGCTCCAATGCTCCTTGGATATTGCACAGGCTAAACTTACTTTATTCATTTATTTTATTACTTTTGTTTGGTTCTTGAACTTGAATATAAATCAATTTTATACCACCAATCAACTTAAAAATTTGCCAAGATCCAAGATGGCAAATGAAAAGGTTTTTTATGTCAAAATCATGTGAAAATAGCGCAATGATGACTGTTAGTTACTAGTCATTATCTAGCTTTATTTTGAGATTATGAGCTTATTTTTCCAGTATATAATGTTAAATGAGTTAAAAATAAAATTTTTAACGGTCCAAATATCTTAAGAAAGACTCATAATTTTTAAAAACGTATTGCAGCATTAAAATTAGAGTAAAAATTTTGTATAAAATGATGGGTAACAACACCGCCAGAGGCCTGGACGACCTAGCCAGGGCTGGACCTACAGGCTGGAGGCCTAGTGGTGACTAGTAGTCAGTGAAAACATGGATCATTTGTTCTGCACTTCAAAGTATCTTTTGTTTTCACAGGCTACTTGTCACATTTATGAACTTGTCGACACATTATGTGAACCAGGCCTTTCACTTAAAAAAATGTTGTGTCCAATATGGTGTATCCTATGTGGAGGCCGAAAATGACCACCCACTCAAAATGAAGTACTTGCTATTCAACAATGATTGGGAGTAGTCTGAAATCTGGGATTGATATTTTAAAAAATTTGGAAAAATTTTGGTGGTTGAAATTCACCCTGTACAGATAAGAACTATAGCCTATTTTAACCAATATTTCCTATTTAATTATCTCCAGATTGTTTTAATTGAAAACATTACGTTATTAGGATTAATATATAAGTTGACCATTTCTTAAAAATGATTTATGAATACAGTAACTAACTGTTATTACCTTCCAACTAAAAAGTTCTCCTAGTTCAGGAATTGCTTCGACATCAACATTTAACCGTTTTCCATGCATTTTTGGAGGAGGTCTTAAGTGATTCTCTCTTATAAATGCTATGAGCTGAGGATCTTCTTGAGCTACATTTTGGAAATCAGCTTCAAGACTTAAATTAAGTAACCGGTGATACCTTCGAGCTGAAATGTAACAACAACAAAATTAAACATGACAAACTGTCAGACGTTTTAAATGTCGATACGAAAAACATATTCATAGAAATCACGATACTGAAGGGAAGGTGTTAAAAGTCTGGCTCAAGAAATGACATTTCAGTACTTTAATTAAATCACAAGTTTTATTTTTCCCTTTTTATTGAAATTTTTTGTTCTTTATCAACGTTGTAGATAAAATAAAATCATTATTCTAAAAGGTAAAATTATTTGGAGAGTAGGCTTAGTCTTCATTTCAAATTAATCATCAATATCTAGTAGTAGGTAGATGAATTTAAACATATTCAAGCGATTAAATCCAGTAAGAACATAAAGATGAAATAACAACAAAATACACTGCAAATATATAACAGACATATTTACTGTGTCTGTTTGCTGTAAACGTTTTACCAAAAGTCCTCAAACAAAAATTGTTGGTTTAAAATAAAAAAAAACTTTGCACCAAAGAAGAGCTTAAAATATATTTAAATTCAAAAGAAAATACTAACATTATAAAAATTGCAAAATCAAGTGTAAAAAATTATCCCCATTTTTGATAAATAAAAGAATTGTAAAAAACATTTGAATGCAAGAAGTTTGAAAATGCCTTCTTAAATTATACACTATTATAAAGAAGAGGGATAAGTAAACTAAAAAAATACTAAACCAACTGGGTTGAAATTTTACAAAGAGGTAGATCTTGAACCTGGGAAACATATAGGCCTATTCACTTCCTTAAAATCCCCTCGGGCTACGCCCCGTGAACGTCCTTAGCTTCATTGTTTACATTTTATAAGGATGTAAACATTCAAATACCGAAATGTAAACAGCTGTGAATACTATAATTTGACATTTCAAAGAGCAGAAAATTTTATCAGCATGGTCTATAGTTGGGCATTTCATAGCATAGCATTCTTTTGGGCATTTCTCAGCTGAAATTTTTATCGTGAGCGAAGCAACGGGCAACTGCTAGTAAATGATAAGTGAAACCTTTGAACAGACAACATTGCTTTACCAGAAAACTGTATTCTCAGAATCAGCTGATATCAAAACAAAACCTCAAATTTTTCTGAACAATTTTTCTGATTTTTTATCCACTGACTCAAAACTTGCCTGGAAAGATCTGCTCACATTAATCTTCACATTTTGGCCAATTGGCCGTCATATAACCACTATATTGAAAAATGGGTGTCTTGATAATTTGAGAAGCTGCACTATGATTTTTTTTTCATTAATTTTTTCAGCCGCTGCACATCTTGTAGGAAACTAATTGTACAGCGTTATTTATACATATAACTACCACTGAGGCCTGGCCCTAGTTGACTGGAGCATGAACAAATAAAATAAAGGAACAAAAACCGATAAAACTTGCAGTAAGAAAATTTTCCTCGGAAAACATGAATCTATTTAAAAGATTACTAGACAATGAATTATGGAGTAATGTTTACATGGCTCCAGTAGATCAAAAATATGATGAGTTTTACAATACTCTTAAATTTAACTTTGATACATCTTTTCCTTAGGTAACAGTGACTGAAAAAATGCAAAAATAATTGTATTTGGGATGACTTAAAAAATGAAAAAAGGAGTTATTACAGTTAGCTTTAAAGAGTTGAGAAAATAAAAATCTTAACCTAAAACAAGTCTTAAAATAAATACCCCCGTTGCAGCAGACCTGCATACTCAGCAAATTTCAAGTGCAAAACAACATATTTCGATCCAACATAGCGAAATTTGACATGTTTTTGTAAGCCCCATAAGAATAACATGGGAATGAGTATGCAGGTTTGCTGCTACGGGTATATTAAAACTGGGTGGTTTTAATTCAATATTTAGTAGATCTGAACTAGAAGAAGCCATTTACCAAGTTTTATCGAGATATGTTGAGAAATAAGCGAGATATAGAATTTTACTTATTTCCCATAAGGTTAACATTGGGACAACGTACTGTGTTTACCACTTTCAATATCTCGGTAACCAATGGACATAGAGCTATGATTCAAGATACTAAATTGTTTGTTTTTTTGGGCTGAATTCAATGGTGCCAATAAAAATTCAAAAAATATAAGAAAATTTTCCTCGGAAAACATGAATCTATTTAAAAGATTAGTAGACAATGAATTATGGAGTAATGTTTACATGGCTCCAGTAGATCAAAAATATGATGAGTTTTACAATACTCTTAAATTTAACTTTGATACATCTTTTCCTTAGGTAACAGTGACTGAAAAAATGCAAAAATAATTGTATTTGGGATGACTTAAAAAATGAAAAAAGGAGTTATTACAGTTAGCTTTAAAGAGTTGAGAAAATAAAAATCTTAACCTAAAACAAGTCTTAAAATAAATACCCCCGTTGCAGCAGACCTGCATACTCAGCAAATTTCAAGTGCAAAACAACATATTTCGATCCAACATAGCGAAATTTGACATGTTTTTGTAAGCCCCATAAGAATAACATGGGAATGAGTATGCAGGTTTGCTGCTACGGGTATATTAAAACTGGGTGGTTTTAATTCAATATTTAGTAGATCTGAACTAGAAGAAGCCATTTACCAAGTTTTATCGAGATATGTTGAGAAATAAGCGAGATATAGAATTTTACTTATTTCCCATAAGGTTAACATTGGGACAACGTACTGTGTTTACCACTTTCAATATCTCGGTAACCTATGGACATAGAGCTATACTAAAGATACTAAATTGTTTGTTTTTTTGGGCTGAATTCAATGGTGCCAATAAAAATTCAAAAATTTTTATTTTTCTATGTAAAAAATTCAAAAAACCCATTTTTGGGGGGGTTTACCCTCCTTTACCCCCCCTTCCGGTAGTCCGATTGGATTGGTTCACGAACTCGTCTGAATAATTACTACTTTACACATCCATGCCAAATTTCATTAAGATCGGACAAATTTTACGCGAGTTATCGTGCTTAAAGACACACACATATATATATCTATATATATATATATATATATATATATATATATATGAATATGAACGAATAGTGTTTTTTGCTTCTGGGGGCCCCAAAATGAAAAGTTATGATGGTCTCGGGCTTAGGTCTTACCATGATTACTAAGGTAACAGCTTCTTCCCTATAGGGGAAATTCGCTAACAAAAAAATCGGGACTATAAGGCAAAATTATCAAAAGCTAAAACAAATTATTTTGAAAATAAAATAAGAAAATCTGAAAATATACAGAAAACAGATCATAAATTCAGAAGTTGGGAAGGGGAATAAGAGGAAGAATAAAAATATCCAACTTATGGAAGGAAATTGTAGAATAGATGACCCTGTAACTATAGCTGATATGTTTAACCCTTGAGCGGGCGCTTCACCGGCAAAACGCGAGCGGACGCATGCGGAGTTTTACTCCGCAACACTAGATTGCACAAATTTAACCCATTTTTCTTGTTTTATTACGAAATATTGTATTTAAATGTTGACAAACTTCATTAGGAATCACTTTTCATTGTCGATTCAATTAATTGTTCAACTTAATAGGTGTTATATTTCAATTCAACATAGTATGTAATTTTCTAGTATAAAATATGTATTCATTATTATTTACATTTTTGGCTTTTCCTTTCGCTTCCTTTTTTCGAAAGCAAAAGGAAAAGTCCAAACAATTAATAATAATTACAAATCTATTGCTATTATGAATTTTTAAAATAGGTATCAGTGTCTGTGTAACGGGAGAGGGCGCTCCGCAAACTGAGACGACATCTCTGAATTGCATATAACGAGGTACCAAGGGGGGGTGGGGGGTATAAATAGCTTTAGGAAATTCCTGGAATGAGGGGCATAAAGTACAGAGCCGGACACGACCGCCGACACCCATTATGTCTGTTTATTTTAACATAAAAAACACGTGCGGAGGAAAACTCCGCGTGCGCCCGCTCGAGGGTTAATAGATATTTTGTGGATGTTTGTAGTGAATTTAATTTAGAGAATGAAAATTATACCAATGATGAAGATAACGAATATGTCAAACCTGGTTTTAGTTTTAAATTTGTGGATGCAGGGGAGGTGGAAAAGGTGATTAGCTCCTTAAAGAACAAAACCTCAACAGGATATGACGATATCCCCATAAAAGTTACAAAACATGTAAAAGAATCCCTAAGTCAAATTAAAGTCACCTGATGAACAGGGCCTGATTAACCTGAAACAAGGCTGACTAGGCTGCAGCCTAGGGCGCCAGCCATCCAGGAGGCGCCATGGGACAGAAAATAAATTTTTTTTTTTTTGAAAAAATAAAAATGTAAAACAAAAATCCCGCACTTTTTTGCGAAATCCGGCCTCCTTAGTATGTTTTTTTTATTAAACCTAAAGGTAAATCCTAATGTCTGAAAAGAGCAAGGTTTGCTAGATTGTATGCTTGATTGCACAATTATCTCGAAAACAACTTCGAGGATTTCCTTCAAAGTCTGAAAATAACTAATTTCTTACTCAAAAACGTGTTCTATGCAGGTTACTTGACCAGAAAAAATTTAATAACTTAATAAAATAACTTTTAAGTGGAAAAACTTTTAAATTATGAGTATGATGGCTTTATTGATTGCCATGCTAGCAACGAAATGACGAAAATGTAACTAAATAATGTAATCAAATAACAGCTGTTTGCAAACTACAGCCATCTAGGTTTGAGGTAAAGATCGCATGGAGTCAAGGCGACACAAGGCCTTGATGGAGTACGAAAAAAAGTTTATCAATTTTATGACATTGATGAAAACCACCAACTCTTCAATGCAAGGCAAAAAAGGTACTCCCAGCTTTAGTCCTTGTGGGACCGGGATGTGGGTGTCTTTGTTATCCTACAGTTGGTACTGGTAAAATATTGTACAGTAGAGCGCAGATTATCCGAACGTCGATCATCCGAACCGTCGGTTAACCGAACGCCGTAATAAATTCATATTTTGAACATGATTCTCAAGCAATTCAAATTCGTGCGCCAACCGAATCTCCCGTTGCGCCGGGATATCAATGTATTCTGATAGATTTCATAATAAAATTAAGTGAATAATTTTTGTTTTATCATTTTTTAGCCTTTTTACTATTAATAATTACGTTACATATATTATTTTAAAATGTTGTCTTTTCATGTTCGATTAACCGAATATTCAGTTATCCGAACACCCCTTGTCCCCAATTAGTTCGGATAATCGGCGCTCTACTGTAGTAACTTGATGAACTGCTAAACATGAAATAATAATGAACAAAGCTGGGTCCACCAGGTACTCTGAAGAGCCTAATGAAGACTGTTACGATTAATCTAAATCTGAGTCAGGAAACAGGAAAGAAGAGCAGTAAAGGTGTAAGTTGCGAGGGTGGGTTGAATAAGTGTCACAGGCAGCGGTGACTTGTCCTGGATCATTTGAGTGATTACAAAAGACTTGTTTTGTGATACTCTTTGTGTGCACTGATCACAGTTCAGATATTTTCTAAGTTAAATGTAGTTTTCTTTTTAAGGTAATAGTTCTGGAGAGGAATTAAATTCCTAATTTCGTTATAATACGATGCATCGGGCAATTTAGGGAGGTGAAGGGGAGGGGGGGGGGGTGCCAATTCAACTCAAGCCTAGGGGCGCCGTATCTCTTAATCAGGCCCTGCTGATGAATTCATCTTTTTTGTCTGGATTATTTCCTAATCAATTAAAAAAACACAAAATCATACCCATTCACAAAAAGGATGACCTAGAAACTGTGTCAAACTATAGACCTATCTCTATTCTTCCAGTAATATCAAAAATCTATGAAAAAATCGTGAACCATCCATCAGTTTTTAAACTATTTGGAGAATTTCAATCTTTTAAATGACTATGAGCATGGTTTTAGACCTGGGAAATCTGTGACCACTGCTGCAATATCTTTCATTGAATCTTGAATCTATAATTGAATCGGTAGATAGAGGGGAATGCACTTCAGGAATTTTTATGGATCCATCAAAAGCATTCAACAGCGTCAACAACTCAAAATTGATTAAAAAACTGCTCGAGTGTCTAAAACTTCCATAAAATGATTTCAGTCTTACCTTTTTGATCGTTGTCAATTTGTAGAAATTTCCCACCAATTGCCTGATAAAAGAATCACAAAATTTTCCTCAAAAATAGAATATATAAAATGGAGTGTTCCCCAGGGATCCATTTTGGGCCCTCTGTTATTTTTGTGCTATATAAATGATGCAGGCAATTCTCTAACCTCTGTACCTCGAAATAATCTTTGCATCTATGCCGATGACACAAATCTTAACAAATATCGGCTGATACACTTCAACAAGTTGAAATTTTGAGCTTTGTTGAACTAGAAAATATTGGAGGCTTCTTGGAGGAAAATAAATTAAAACTTAACACAAAAAAACTAATTTTATAGTTTTCAAAACACAACAAAACAAACAGGTACTAAACCAATAATCATTTACAATGAACAGGCAATTGAAAATAAAAGTTCCACACAGTTTTTAGGTCTAACCACCTATCAAAATTTAACCTGGAATCTTCATGTAGGAAAATTGTTATCAAAACTAAATTCAGGAATTAATTCACTTTCTAGAATGTCTTCCTTGTGCAACCAAAAAACTTTAATAGATAGGGCGATTGCAGGATGATAATTTTAAGCAAAAAAGGGGTTTTTAACTTCCTGTGGCTCCAAAATACAAGATACAAATGTACCAATAAATAACTGACGAAATAGAATTTTTTTTATCAGGCCTAGCAGGAGTTTCATAATTTTATGTTAAAATTTGCAATCCAGAACTGGCATTGAATCCCACAACCAGATCATTGCTGCAATTTTATTCTTTACATCCTCAAGTAAAAGAAGAACAGGAAACACAAGCAACCAAGCTTCATATTTTTACATTATTACAGTAAACTTAACCCTAAACATCCCTTTTTTTACTCTAACCATTACAGTTTAGCACCGATATCACCTTCTAACAGCACATCGGTTTAAGTTGACTATACTCAATGGAAATTACATCTTTACTAAAAGACGATTTTGATCAACTCAACAGTTTAACCGGACTTGATTGACAATAATTAGACCTTACTAAATTAACAACTATTTTGGAAAGATTTGAGAAAAAATATCTTACAACTGTCACAATTTGTAATGGTTGTTTTTTTGTTTGTTAAAGATTTATAAGATATAAAAACTAAACATATTTTTTGGTGTTTTGTGTTTACAGTACCTACTAATTATTATTAGCACAGCTCGACAGAAGTCAACAGTCAGTTTTTTAATAACCATAATCCCGACGCGCGCCACCGGTGGTGCACTGAGAACTTTCCATGACTCCGACATGTACCACCGGTGGCGCACTGTTCCCATTTGACTCATTGCATTTTAACAGCACTTTCGGAGCTTTGCTGAGTTACATAATTAGTGTGTTCGTATTTAGGGTTGTGTAGACACACCGTGGCCACTGGTGGCACACGTGTACATTTTTATAAAAAAAATGAATGTTCTGAAGATCAAGGTGATGTAAAAACTCAAAAAATTACGGAAGGGGTCGTCAGAAGACCCGGGAAGTGCTTTACTGGTACGGAGGTTACAATAACTAACAGTGTATCGATAGCCACTTTGCCGCCTGCCGTGCCATTGGCGAATCATGCGTGTGCCACTGGTGGTGCACGTTGGCCCATGGTGATTTCAGTATGCCCACTGAACGACGTGCGCCACCGGTGGTACACAATTGAAATTTATAAATTTCACTAAAATTATCTATTTTAGGTACACAAAATAGTGATGGAAATATCAGTTACTTTGCTCTATCGGTGATCACTGATACCGTGATTTTTAGATATCAGTGATTTGTATCAGTGTTTAACGGTGATTACTGCTACCGGCTCCTTCGACGTTTGTAGAAGGTTATTTTTCCTCATCCCGTAGAGTACACATGCTTGACAAGGTGTTAATTGATTTTTAGTGTGAATTCATTTCTTGGGAAATGTGTCGGTTTGTTAGGTTTACTTTGTTTAAAGGAACTATAGGTAAATAAATCAATAATATGCCCAACATGAGAAAATCATTTAATTATATATTAACTTACAGGTTCAAACACCTATAAAAAATATAAACATAGGAAATAAAAAGTAGGCCTATGCTTACATATTACTCACTGGACTAATCATTAAGTATAATAATTGTAAAAAATGTAGGAAACATGTTCTCTAATGGTAACAAAATTCTTTTGGTAACAACTTTCAGGAATGTTATTTTTAAAAGAATGTTGTTTATATCAGTTTGCGTTAAGGTTCTTATAAATAATTTCTTTTAACATCTTATCCTCCTCGCTCCCAAGTCAGTCGTAGTCTTTGCGGAAGGCGGGTTGACGATTGTAGGGCTGGTTGGCATTTAAGAACATCAACATTTTAGTCTTTGTCCCACTTAACCTATTCCTTCTGTCGGAAACAAAGAGACCTGCCCTCGAGAACGCCCGCTCGCAAGATACAGAGGTTGCAAGGCAACAAAAGTTTTTCTGTACCAGTTTCCTAAAGTAAGGATATTGATGGTCATTTTGTTTCCACCACAGCAGTGGGTCGCCCTTCCATTCTAATTCATCTTCCTCTAAAAATCTGTCCAGTTCGACGATCGCTCGTGATTTCACTGTACCTTTCTTCTTCTTCTTGGCCAGACACATTTTCAAACTGTTAAAAACAGAGAGTTCATCCATCTCCTCATGAGATTAATTCTCTGTAGAAATTTCTTGTTCTTCGTGACATTGTTCGGTGATCGCCACATCAGCAGGCTGCTCCTTCGAGTTCTTCTTTGCTCTCTCTTGTTCCTCATTCGCTCGAATCATTTCTCTGCCTATGGCATTGATTAGCCTGCCCTAAGCGTTTTCTGAAGCGGCTGGGTCCTTAAACACTAAATTTTTAAACCTAGGGTCAAGGAATGTGAGGAGAGTGAGCGTATTGCTGCTTTCAAAATTCCCAAAGCGTTTTGTCAGCTCTTTGCTCGATTCGGCGACAACTTCTTTGACCTGTGGAGAAAAGTTTCTCTCTTTTAGTTTTTCACAGACTGTGAACAGTGAATTGGCGAGAGGAATTACCAGAGACCCTGTAGCATATTTTTCCCCACTTACAGTTTTCGTGACTGAGTAGAAGGGCTTTAAGACCAAAATCAGCTCACAAAGCATTTTCCACTGAACTTGAGTAAGAACAGGTAAATCCTTATCAATTAAAGCTAATGTTGCCTTGATAGGCTCTTGTAGCAACACAAACCTTTTCAACATGAAATAAGTTGAATTCCACCTTGTGGAAACGTCTTGAACAAACTTTTTTGGCCTGTTGTTTGGTTGTTTGTTCTTGACCTGGTACTCAATCAATTTTTCGGTTGACTGAGTACTTCTCTTAAAATGAGAGACAATACATTTCACAGTCTCAATTAGTGTTACAACCTCATGATTTTTATTTAGAGCATGTTTAACTACAAGATTAAGGCTATGAGCAAAACAGTCCATGTGCTTCCAGCCCATTACGTCTTTGACAGCATTGACATTATTGTCTGCATTGTCTGTCACCACAAAGATTACTTTTCCTACAATATTCCAGTTTTTTGTTATTTCTCGCAGGGCCTCCCCTATATGCTCAGCAGTATGCCTTCCTGGGAATTGTGCATACTGAAGAAGCACAGACTGAAGATCAAAATTATCATCTAAGAAATGGGCTGTCACACCCATAAAGGTTAACAGATGTCCAAGTGTCAGTTGTTAGACACAGAGATTGGGCTGAGTTAATTTTCAATCTAGTATCAACTAAACATTCGGCAAATGTTGCAGGAATCCAAGTTTTTGATAGAGTTTTTCTACCTGGCAAAACATAACTTGGATTGAGGGTATTTGTATATTCTACAAATCCTTCATCCTCTACAATGCTGAATGGTTGAAAGTCTCTTGTGAAAAGTTTCATCAAAGCTTCATCCACCTTTCCTCTTTGCGAGCTTGTCATTTTTTTTGGGGACGAATGCAGGTAACTTTTGTTGTACTACATTGCAAGACTTACTTGCTGGAACAGACGTATCCGGTCGGGATGAATGCGGAACTGGCAAAGAGCTTGGGTCATCCACATTTTCTTCAGACAATGTGCTGGTACAATTAATACTGGCGTGTATGAACTGTTGGAGCTTTGCAGCCGCTGCGGTAGTTGTGTTGATGTTCTCTGTTTCTTTGATGCTGGCTCAGAAGAGAACATCACCCATATTATAGGCACCCATTCTGCGCGATCTACCTGTAAAAGAACTTTCCATTAGCCTATATTTTAATACTATAACAACCCCGTCACACGAAACCTGCAAACAAAGCGAATTTCTAAAGGATTTTGAGAGAATAAACTTTTAGAAGAGAATAAACTGATTTCTTTTTATACATGCTACTTATTTCACTAGTGTGGGCACATCAAATATTGCCAAGTACCAAGCGTTTATATCGGGTTGAATACGTAGGATTATTGAGATGGGGATGTTCTATATACTAATATCAGTAGTAGGCCCATACCCCTATATGTATTTTCATCACTTTCGTCTGTAGAGTAATGAAAATAAAATGAATGATATAAACACAAGTATAGTATAAAATTCAGTGCTTCTTACCTCTTTACTACCCAGAAATTTATTTGATGTAGCTTCATCCAAGGAGATAGTGGGATGTTTACACTTCATATGTTTCCGTAAATTTGAAGTAGAGGTTTTGTAAGAAAGTCGGTGTTTGCATATGTTACATACAGCGACATGATCAGTATTTAAAACAGGTGTAAAAAATGTCTATATTGGACTTGTTTTAGGCCTATTCATCTTTACTGTACTCCTGAGAAACAAAAATCATAGGCCTAACCAACTAGTTAATAAGCAAAAATGCGCGCGAATGCGAAATAGCAGACAGAAGACAGAAGCCAGTAACTGCGCGCGCGCTGGGTAGCGACAGTGTAGTACAGTAGTACGTGGGTTGGCCACCGATAGCAGCACACGACGATCACAGCGACTCAGTCACAGCGAGTCACAACGAGTAGCCTACGAGAACGAGACTTCGCGCCGCGGTAGCAGCGTCGACAATCACCGTCACCGTTAATCTTTGATATCAGACGCCTCTGGAGTATCAGTTACCAGGTGATTTTCAAATATCAGTGAAAAATATCAGTGACGTGATTTCGTTCCCATCACTAACACAAAAGATAAAATAAACAGATAGATTTAAAGATTTTGTTAAAATCATTACTTAAGTTAGTTTTGACTTTTTGGTCAAGTTATTGTATATTGCAACATAATTTTATTCAGTTAGAAAATTCTGATGTGTACCACCGGTGGCTCACGTCGGGCTGAACGTATTAAATGTCTCATGATTATTTTCATGTTAATAATCTGTCTATGCTAACGATACAATGTGCTTTAGAGGTTGTAATTTAACAAATTTTTGTAAATGTTGGTTTAGGCCTAGCTAAGAAAACCATTATCTGTATAAAGGGAAGACTACTGTGCAAGAGTCTTTAAAATTCTGCTAATTTTAAAGAAACTTTAAACATTTTATTCAAATTAGCCTTCAAAAAGAATTTTGTGGATAAAACATATTTTTCTTACATAACAAGTTCACTTACATCTCATGTCAGTGGAGCAGACTAAAATAGTCATGACAATTGTAAATGTAGCAAAAAAGACACACAAAGGTAGGAATCTTTGGGCGGAGATTTTTTTTGCTGCCATCCTTGCAGCTTCATCTGTTTCTGGAACAATAAATGAGGGCCTTGGCTAATTATTTGAGAAACAGAAACCTATAATGAGGAACCGTAGTATAAAAAATAAAAAATACTCCTGTTGCAGCAGACCTGTATACTCAGCGATTTTCAAATGCAAAAGAACATATTTCAATAAGCAAGATAAAAATTGTTTTTGTAAGCTCCACTGAAGAGTCGAACGTGGTGAATGAGTATGTGCAGGTTTGCTGCATCAGGTAGGCCTACCTATGTTAAAACTGGGTGGTCTTAATTCAATATTTAGAATATCTGAACTAAAAGAAGCCACAAACCAAATTTTATCAAGATAGGCCTAGTGTTAAAATAAGGAAGACACATCATTTTTCAGACTTTTTCAATTAAATCACTACCACTACTTTTTATTGCGGTTCCATTTTTTCACTACCACAACTTAATTAGACGTTATATTTTCGAATCGTTTTTTTTTTTTTTTTTAGAGGGAACACGAACGTATAAACCACCCTCCCGATGTAACATTTGATGGGTACAGAGCGGCATTACTAGATCGTCAATGTGCTCCTTCCAACCTGGGATTGATGATATTAAAATGTTTGTTTTGCGGCGGCTTGTAGTTCAAGAATTAAAAGACTGGTAGATAATGCTTCATTTATGCTATGTTGCCACAAAGGAAAGTACCATGTGCCTAATTTTCAGATTTTGGCATATTTTCAAGAGCTAACAGGAAACTCTCAAGATCTGAGATCAGGGCTGTTAGACTTAAATAACAACATTTGACGGTTGTTGCTGTTAGTAGTGCACGATCTTTTGCCAGTAAAAAAAAATTTCAGAAACAAGAGAACAAAGGAAATTTAAAAAAACTGATCAGGTGTTCTTGAAAAATATCGTTTACCGAGAACTTCTTCAGTTATCAAACAACCTTTAAAATTTTCATTAGTTAAGGCATAATTATGTTACTAAATTTGGCCCTTTGATTAAACTTTCAAAGCATAAAATAAGTTAATGGTTTATTCTTACTGTTTTATCATCTAATTTTTGTTTTGCTCGAATTTGGGCAACAGGTTATCTAGTATTAATTATTTACATTTCTCATATTTAGTGTATCTCAAACAATCAGGACTAGTTTAATCATTTTTTTAATAAACTAATAACAATAATCTAGAGAGGAGTTAAAAAAAAACTTTATTTTCTGTACTGTACATGAGGTCATTTCTGCAACTCTCCCCTAAGTAGAATTTTGAATTGGTTGCCCCTAAATTTTAAATACGACACCCCATTGAATGACCACTCTTTTAAAGGGGCTTAAGTTTATGCCGCTAACTCAAGGTCACTATCATGCCCCTCACAAAGGTAAAGTTATTAGTTACTGTATTAGGTTTAAAAATTCAAAATTGCCAAAAAATGTTTAATGGAAAGTACTTTAGCCTAAATTAGATTAGAGGTCATCACTAGGCCATACCATTAATTTTTTCTCTCAATTCGGCAAAAAAATTTAATAATAGTTTTAACATTATTTAATTTATAGCACAAACAAAGCTGTTAAGTCTAGTTTAATTTGGATATCACATCCCCATTAATTTTGATAGGTACAGTACCACAAATTACAAATTTTGGGTTTGTGTTCACCAGTGACTTTCAAAAATTTTAAACCATCAAGTGACCACTTATCTTGAAAGACTCAATAATAATAAACAACCAATAGGCCTACATATCTAATCTGAAGCCGATTTCATGCCAAAATATCGGAAGTAACTTTCAGATAGATGATAAGTTAGAACGTGTTTACCAGTATTAGAACAACAACCATGGGTTCAAAAAATTACAGATCAGAGGTAAATGGTGGGGGAATAACTTAGTATAAAGTGAACACTTGTCAAATTCAATTACTATTTACTGATTGTGGAAAAAATGTTGTCAAAACCTACACCACTCGGCAGCCAGCAGCAAAAATAACTTAGGCAAAAGAAGACCATGCATGCATCCTTCAAATTATGCGATCATGAGAAAACAACAGAAGTAACTCCAAAGAATATCTTTAAAAGATGTGCGTTACGCCATAAGTCAATTTTACCTATTTACCTATGGGAGTGGGTAAAGGTAGGGAGAGTGCTTTTATATGGTGGCAATGGAAACTACACATTGTATTAGTTATTTTAACTTTAGTAATAACTCCACCTGCTCTGAAGCACTCGCTAATCTGGAATGGACCTGGTCTAAGACGAGTGGTTTTAATGTAATGGAAATTAAGTTTACCTACACATTGTGTTACTTAATTTAACTTCAGAAATAATTCCATTTTATCTGAAGTGTTCCCTAATCTGAAATGGGCCCAATCTAAATAATTAAAAATTAACTACTCTGCTGTACTAAATTAGTGGAAAGTTTTGTTCTGTTGAATTTAGAAAGATGAAATGAAATGTTAGGAATAAGTTTACCTGTAATTACAAGAACAAATATTATGGATTTTTTATACAAAGTACTTACAGACGATGGATTGCTTTTGAATCTATTATTCTTAAGGAAGCAAATTATTATTAATTTGATATTATGTCTTTGTGTAACTTCAAAATAACCTAAAATTTGACAACCAACAACTGACAACAACTGACTCAACCAGTGTGACCATCACAACCAGCCAATTTTACCCTGGATCCTGTTATCTTACCTGTTACCACTTGTGTCTGCCTCGTTGACCAAAAAATGGCATGAGACCCGTCATCTAACGGGGCGTCCTAGCTGAGCGTGAAAAAAATCGCACGCGCGGGCGAACGAGCGATTTTCTCGCCCGCAATAATTTCAAACGCATGGAATAGTAGTTTTCATTACTAGGAGCGAAAGTGGCTCTTTTAGGTACGAGATCGTGATTTCCAAGCTCGGCTGCGCCTCGATCGAGTACCAAGGAGACACTTTTGCTCCGTGTGATGAACAACTATTTTCATCATTATGTATAAATATCCATTTAATCGTTAACAAATTAGACTACATAATTTTGAGGTTATCCAAAAATAGTCACCGTCATTTCCACATTTGTTAGTTGTTTACAAACACAAGTTAAGAAATCGTTCAACCTTTCAAACTTAACATAAACAAATTTTGACATTAGAGTACGGCAAAATTTACCAAATGTTTTTTCAGTACTCCTATTCGAAGTGAACCAAAAACGATCATTTTGCGTACGATTTAGAGAACTATAAACGGCTGTTTTCGGGACAGTATGATGAAAAGTAATGAGAGTGTCCTAGCTGAGCGTGCGATTCGCGCGGGCTCGCTCGCGCGTGCGATCACTGCGTCAAGTGCTCTGCGACCGGTACGACGTGTGACTCCTTCCACCATGACTTCAGAGATATATTAATATCAGAGATACAGAAGTATCCAAGTTTGTGGAAACCGAATCATCTGCATTACCACAATCGTCTGATGCACGAACGGCTATGGGGTAAAGTAGCGGAGACGGTTAATGCCTGGAAAGTAAACATTAAAACAATGTTCTGTAAACACGTTACGGTAAATATTTAAGTTTAGTGCTGAAATTCAAGGTAATCAAACAAAAGTTATTTTTAAGTTAACATTACTAATAATTTAACATAATAGAAAAATTTTTATACAACTATTCTTTGGTCTGAAACAATTAATTGTTATTGATATTAAAAATTATTCGTTTAGGATTCCTTCATTTTGAAATAAAGAGTTCAGTTTCTTGTTTGAATATTGAGTATTATTTATTAAAATTTTACAAGTTTTTTGTCGCAATGAATTAAACTACTAGTATATTATTACTGTTAGGCCTATAATATGGAATAAATTGTGACTCACCAAAATCATTTCTACTTTCCAATTAACATTTTAACTACAACGATTTAGACAGCTAACTCGCATATTTCACAGTTTGTTGACACGCTTTTCCAGCACAGATACTTTCTGCAGTTAAATAATTAAATAACTAAATACAAATATTGCTTCGACGATTATTATAGGATTACATAAGTATGTGTATAGTCATAATACAGGAGTGAAATACTTTAATAAAATTTTTAATTATGTAGAAGCTTGTCAAACCATAACTTAAACGAAGAGTTGAATCCAGCCTCTAACTAAAAAATTTCACTCCTGTAGTGAAAACAATAATTTTATCTATTAATAATTTTAGCGGCCGCACCGTTATCAAATCGCTTGCCCGCCCGCACCGCAGGTTCCACTGTGGACACACCTTATTTTGGCCGGCGTTGCGCCCGCGCGTGCAATTTTTCCCGCTCAGCTAGGACGCCCCGTAAGTAGAAACGGTAGAAGTCATTTTCTAAATCTCTCTAATCTAGTCTTATCTTCTCTCTAATCTAGTTTTATTTCAGTCTTGCATCAGTCTTCAAGACGTCGTCAATCAGGTGAAATGATAAAAGGGTAGGTGATGGTATTCAGACAGACAAGAAATTGAAAAAAGATGGAGTGAAAATAGAAGTGAGATTATTAAGATTTATGGAAGATAATTATGGATGCTGTGGCAGATCATAGTAGCATTTGTCTATAAGATATTCTTTTAACTTGTTCTTAAAACTATTAAGATTTACTATTTCTTTAATGGTTGAGGGAAGTTGTGAAAAAAATGTCTACCAGCATAACAAGGTTTAGATTCAAAAAGCGTTAAACCATAGATGGTTAAACTATGTTGAACAGATGGATTAATGTTGTGATTTCTGGTATTATTTATGATTATGAACCTGAATCAACTTTTGTTCTTTTACATACATAATGACTTCAAAAATATACAAAGATGGTACGGTTAAAATCTGCAATTATTCAAATTTTTCAGAAACTGAATCTCGAGGCCTAAGCCCACAGATATTTCTGATAGCTCTTTTTTGAATAATAAAAATGCGTTTCAAATTTTCTTTAATTGATCTGCCCCAAAAGCACTATGGAATACCTGATATAGCTTTCAATCAGACTAAAGTAAACTAATTTGTTTAAAGCTAAATTTTTCAATACAGCAAGGTTTCTTAGAATGTAATTATTAGCAGTCAAAGTCAAAGCCGTAGCATTTTTCGGGGGGGGGGGTTTGGACAGGACCGGCGACTGAATTTCCGGTTGGTCAAAAGTGGTGACCTTTTTTGCACCCTTTATTGTCATTTTTACCCTTTTTGTCTGTTTTTTGGACCCCTATACATTTCCCCGCGGGGTTTCCACCCCCTGACCATCCCCATTTACTACTGTTTCAAGGCTATTTCTACTATTTCGGAGGAGGGGGTTCTGACCCCTAACCCCTCCATTGGCTACGGCCTGGGTCAAAGTCAATCCCCATTTACTACTGTTTCAAGGCTATTTCTACTATTTCGGGGGGGGGTTCTGACCCCCTAACCCCCCCCATTGGCTACGGCCTTGGTCAAAGTCAAAGCCAGTTTTTCAACGTGTTCAGACATAACCATCTCTAGAGATGGCTATGGTTCAGACCACCTGAGACTATCGTCCAACCTCACTCCTAGATAGTCTACGAATGAGGGTCTTACAAGTACCTCCTCGTCCAAAACTACTGACGGTAACAAGCCAGCTCTCTCCAAGCTTGTTTTCTTTTGTGATGTTGAAATGAACATGTACTCTGTTTTTTGGATTGATTTTCAAGTTGATTTCAGAAAAATATTGAGAAACAGTGTTGAGCTGATGGAAAGTATCTATTTCTAGTCTGGGAATATTTCGGTTATATGTCAGCAAAGAGGTGTCGTCTGCAAAAATTGTCAAGGAATTATGTGGCACAAAATCTGAAATATTGTTTATATAAACTATGAAAAGAACAAGACCTAATATAGATCGAAAGTATTGCCCTAAACAATCTGTGCAGCCATAGTTAAATCACTAATCATGCTTAATCAAATCAAACTACTGAAGCTAATAAAGCAAATATTTGATCAAGGACCATCATTTTTAACAATATTCCTGCAATTTGGTTGCACGTATTACGTGATGTAATCAACGGTAATACGAATATTTTATATCATTCGTTTCCATTTATACGCGGTGTGACATAGTTGACACTTCTGCAAGAGAAGAAGTAAAATTAAGGAATGAAATGTCAAATGTCAATGCACCGCACCAAGAAAGAAAGTGAAGAAAGGCAGAAGACAGGAGGCATGAGGACGAAATATTAATGTAAAGCAATTCTAAATAAAGTATAGTCAAATTAAATTGTTCTGGGATTAGACTTATTATGGGTTTACGACGGTTTATGCCATACAAGTGAACTAGCCCCTACTGACCAAATTCCTAACCTTGGTGGTTGGCCTAATGTATTTTAATTTTAAAGGTAAGTGTGGATTCTATTTGTCTAAGTTTATACATGACACATCAAAATATGTTAGGTCGATTAGTGCAATTTTATTAAAACCGTAGCTTGAAGGTTTTTATTTAGAGCAAATGTTTAGTAGGTCTATTAGGTCTTGCCAGGTAAGTTAAGGGTCGATTAATTGTGAAGTCAAGCAGCATGACTTGCTCCGAAATGGGGTCCGCACCCAGGCTGGGTAATTAATCTCTTGCGTTATGTTTTTGCTTAAGGCTAGCAAAAAAGCTAGCCTAGGTAGGCTTGTTCATTTCAAACTAGACTTTGACAACAACCAACAGTGCAATAGCAGAGGAACGTGGGAGGTGTGGTGTAGAGTGTAGAGCCACTTTAATAATGGTGGGATCGTTTGCAAACATCAGCACATTGCCCTGAGAGCCCAAGACATTTATCATTATCAAGAACAATAAAGGGCCCAAGACTGAGCACTGCAGTACCCAATTTTTTACCTGCATTGTCTAGAAATTTGCTCCGCGAACTGACATGATCTGCTGGGGCCATCAAGGTAGGAGTGAAATGTAGCTCAGACCATACCAGCTACTTCATAGATCTTAAGTTTGTAAATTAATATAGGCATACCATGGGGGATAAAATGAAAGGCTTTGCTTAGGTCTGCAAGACTCAGTATCATTAACTCCTTGGCCTCTTAAGTTAGGTGGCCAGAATGTTAGACACTAGGTCAGACATTGTGAAGACAGTGGACCTTCCCTCGAAAGCTTTTTAGCACTCTGACAAAATAGTCATTAGTCTCAAAGTGGTTGACCAACCACCGGGGCAGATAAGTTAGTAAAGTGAAGTAAAAATTAAAATTCTAGTGAAAATTGGGTTTTCTTTTGTGAATAGAGTTATTTTGGAGTCAGATGCAACCACAATGTTGTGAACATGAATGCAAAGTATCGTAATAGCCTAATGTAACATGTAGGCTGGGAGTAATGTGTCGAACCTTCGGTATAGGTACTCTGTGAAATTTGATAGCCGAATCACAAAACTACTCAGTTTTAAAGTGACATGATGAGGTTGTTTTTTGCAGCATAGACAAGTTTTGTTCGCCTCAAAACTGCTATGATTGCCCGGCATGGTACTTGTGAAAACAATTATACAGTACGGTTTGGGACCAAGTTTTAGACTTTTACCAAGGAGATCTTACACTCTCATGTCAGACATACTAATACAGGTGATTAGGGGAAATAAACGTTAATTAACAAAAAATAATGCAACTGGAAGCCAATATGACCCTCATTTAAAAGTTTTCTGTAATAAATAGACTTGTGAATCCCATTCAGAGTCTTTTTATTGACCTTTACCATATATTAGCCTACTTCAGATAAATAAACTTAACATCGGGGTACCATTAGACTGGTTGGTGTTTAGTTAAATTGAGAAGGTCATTTGATCAAACCTGAAAACAGATGTATTTTTTTATGCATTGCCTCTGGACCAGTGTCCCAATCCTAATGCATGCTATCTTATAGTAAATTCAGCAGGCAGTGGAGAGGGTGCTCTGACGTCATTTACGTGCTCTGTTATAGGGCGTCTAGGGCTGCGTCCCTAGATGCATGTTTAAGATGCATGCGCACATAGTCAGCAGCAGCATAATGCGCATAGCATGACGTGCATAGCAGCAGCAGTCAGTGCAGCCATCACAATCTCTTTAGGGCAATAAAAAACTAAATATTTGCTCCTCGTAATACAAAACTAAATATAATCGCACAATTGTTGGCACAAAACTGTTGTTTTTAGCTGTTTTAATAACCATAGCAACCAACCAACACCTCTAACCTTCAGGCCTAAACCGTAAAAACTGTGAAATACGGGAGTTAAAGTGAGGTTATGTGTTTCATGCTGTTGTTTCTTGTGTCTACATTACTTCCAATAAATTGGTACTTAGGGATGGTGATTAGCGATATTTAATATTGAAGTTAGTGGATATTTGCAATTAGAATCCATGATAATAGCCCCTCAGCTGCAATTTATATGTAAGACTATACTACTTACGTCAAAACAGCTCAAAATAATATTCTTGCGAAATCAGGACATATATGTTTCGGGGTTAATACCCCATCTTCAGCTTGACAAAAAATTAAGTTTTCCCATGGTATTTTATGATTGTCATTAATTAAAACAACACACACAGAATATATTTACATACATACACTTTTGTCGTGTAGTGTAGAAGACAAGAGAACGTGTACACATTTATGCTGAAAATCTTTGATTAGTGGTTGTCCTTCAGTTTAGTAATTAGGTGTAATTGCTCGAAGATAGATACACAAAGAAACACAGCAACAGGAGACAGGACAACTTGTACCAAAGAACTGGTAATCAACCAGAAGAAGAACATGCTTAGTGTTTCCCTTCAAGTAGCTAAACATAGAGAGTCAGAGACACGTTGTCGAACTGATGCTACTAACGGGAATTGTAAACTAATATTAAAAACAACAAACAGCATCGGCTTGAAATATCCCCCTATCACAGCACCAAAATTAAAAAAAATGAAACTTATGAAGAGTTTTTTGAGAAAAATCTAAAACTTTGTCAGCTGGAAAGGGGAAAAATCAACAAACCTTGCGAAGCCATGCAGCCCCAAAAAAATATAAACCTGAAAGTAACTAAATTAAACCCCTTCTAGCTGAAGAAACTTCACAGGATAATTGTTTAGGGAAACGAGACAATCAAACAAAGAGATGGAAACACCACACTACAAGAATAACAATAAACTCAAGACTACAACAAAGAAGACACTGAAAATATTCCATCAAAATGTGGACCGGCTGTCAAACAAACAAGACTTACTAATTGATTTTCTACAAACCTCTGACCCTGATGTTGTCATCATAACAGAACACGGTCTCTCAGAACCGAAACTAAGTAACACTATAATTACTGGATACATTCCCACTGAGTACTTCTGCTGAGAAAGGCACATAAAAGGTGGAGTCACAATTTATGTCAAACAATCCCTTGAAGAGGTTACAGTTCCATTGAACGGAGCTAGTTACAGTGAAGAACTTACATGTGAGTTGTCATCTGTTAAATTATCAATAAATAAAAATTTAATTTTTATAATTGGCATCTGTATACCTGACAATGATTTTAATATTGCCCTGGAATCCCTGAGCAACATTCTTGATGGAATACCAACATGGAACAGTACTGTTATAATAATGGGACATTAATGTGGACAGAACCATTCATAAAAAGAAGGACACTGAATTAAGGGAGCTTCTTGTGACATACAACATCCAGAGACTCCTTCTGCCACCAACTAGAATTACATCACCTAGTGCCACATCCATAGACTTGGTCTGCACAAACTTACACACTGAAGAATTTAATGTGGCTGTACTTAACACCTTCATTGCTGACCATACTGGGCAGCTCTGTACAGTATCAAACAAAAAATACCACATCTTAAGCCCCATCTCGCTTCGCCGCAATTTCTGCAATGAGATTATACGAATATTGAAGCACCTACTTGGCAGAGAATCTTGGGTAGAGGTGTATGAACCAGAATGTGCAGAAATTGCTTACAACAACTTCATAAACACAGTAACGTACAATGTAAGTGTATCGTTTCCACTAGAAAAGTTTCGTGCGCAGAACAAAAAGAAGAGTCTGCCAACTGATCCAATCACAAAGCAGAAAAGAGAAAACTTCCTCAAAGCTCAAGAAGCGTTTATGCTCTGTGGAACAAACAAAAAGAAAGCTGATGCAGCTCGTAAGAAGAAAGAGTAGGATCTCTACCTAAAGCAAATGAGGAAAACACAGAATACCGATTTCATAAATAAAGCTGAGAACAAGTCAAAAGCTATGTGGAAAATAATAAACTCAGAAAAGCAAAGTAAACATATGAAAAATGAACCTATTCAGCTTAGTATAGGCAATAGAGTCACATCTGATCCTCAAAAGGTTGCTGAAGAATTGAATCACTATTTTGTTAATGCTGCAACTAACATCCTGGCACAGTCTAACAATAACATAAAACCAATGATACAGGACCTCCATTACTCACCTGGAGATTTTATACTCTGGCCCACAACTCCATTAGAAGTTAGTAAAACTATCCAGGCACTTAAACCAAAAAATTCAAGCAGGTTTGACAACATCTCATAAAAAATCCTGAAATATTGCGAAAAAGAACTGATAAATCCTCTTGCCAATGTAATAAACAAGTCTTTTGCACGGGGGAAATTTCCAAGTAATCTTAAGACAGCAAAAGTCTATCCTAAATTCAAACAGGGTAACTCAACTGAAACAAAAAACTACAGGCCAATTTATTTCTTGTCAACTTTCTCCAAACTTATTGAAAAGATCGTCCTTACAAGACTTCTGCAGCACCTCTCACGACACCAGCTTTTGCCAGTTGAGCAACATGGATTCACAGCAAACAGATCAACAAACAGCACCATCATAAGCATTACTGAACAAATCATGAAAGTCCTCGAGGATGGCGACACTACAACTGCAGTCTTCTTAGATTACAGCAAAGCTTTTGATTGTATTCAACATGATTTGCTGCTGGAAAAACTGGAAAAAATGGGAATTAAGGGTGTCGCAGGAAAATGGTTCAAAAGCTATTTAACGGACAAAACTCAAGCAGTTGAAATCAAGTACATGAACTCCGGAATGCTCAAGAAAACAATATCTGAACTCCTCCCAGTTAAATCAGGGGTTCTGCAAGGCTCTGTTCTGGGACCTGTCCTATACATAATTTTCACAAGTGATTTTTCGAACTACCTTGCTGCCTACTGCAGTACATTGATGTATGCAGATGATACTGTCCTGCTGCTCAGAAACAAAAGTTCTTCTGATTTAGAAATACAAACTTTTATCGCTCTAGGCATGGCACAGCAGTATTGTCAAGCAAATAGTCTGGTATTAAATGAAAAGTCAACAGCTCATCATTGGGAAAAAGAAAAAAGAAATAGGAGGATTACCAGATGTACTGGAAGTTTCAGAAGCTACATATTTGGGAGATGGCAAACTTACCTGGTCTGACCACCTAGACAAGCTTTGCTGTAAACTCAGTTCAGCTCTGTATGTCCTTCGAAGGCTTAAACAAATACCTAGTGATGAAACTCTAAAAACCGCTTACTTTGCCCTGTTTGAGGCACATATTCGGTATGGGCTACCTGTTTGGGGAAACTCATCCAAAAGAAACATGCAAAGAGTCCTGGTACTGCAGAAGAGGGCAATACGCATACTGGCAGGACTTGGACCGAGAGACTCATGCCGTGATGCTTTTAAACAATTCAGAGTATTTTCTGTTGTGTGCCTGTTCATCCTAGAAACAGCCCTCCATGCAAAAAGACAGAACCTGCAGAGAGGAACAGACACTCATAATTACAATACACGAAGGGCCAACATCATCCTCCCTATTCATCATCTCTCACTTTATGAAAAGCAACCTCATATCTGGGAGCCAAGTTCTTGAACATCCTTCCCAGTGAGGTGAAGAACACCAACTGCAACCTAAAGCTGAAAAAAATACCATGAAATGGTTACAAGAGCGACACTGTAGAAGAATTTGAAAGTTAGAGACAAGTTTTTCAGTAAAAATATCACAATCTCTTTAGTCTGAATCCCAATGAAAATAATTTTACATTGTAACTTTACTCCTTTAATCACTAACAACCTTTATCAAGACTTGTTCTGATTAATATTGTTATCATTTTTAAATTAAAACTAACCACTGTTCTTAATAAGTTTTACTATCTTAATAAGTTTTACTAATTTGATTTTTTATCGTTTTTTCATCCTGAATTAATTGTTTTTATTGAGTTTTATCAATAATGTTTACTATCGGTTATTTCTGTCAATTTTACCACTCCATTGTGTTACTCAATTTACTTGTTACTTGTTACTTGTAGGCTTCCTCGCCACAATCGTCGGAGATCGGGGAGTCGTCAATGGTTATTTCAAAGTAGGCCTGATCCATATATTGTAGGCTACATTTATTTCTTAATCTTCTTTCTCTTCTTTCCTGCTCTTAATTCATTTGTCTTGTACTCAGAGTGGCCTGTTGTTTTGGTAGGAATGTTCTTCAAAGTACTCTGCTATGTTGTAATATGGCCTATCAGAAAGATATGCTTTTAATTTTTTGATGAAATTCTTCTTTTCTGTTATTAATTTTATGTTGTCGGGCAGCATGTTGAAAAAATGAGAGCCTGTATAGAGTGGTGTATTGCTGAGCTTACGCAAACGGTGCTGTGGAAGATCTATATTTTGTCTGTTACGGGTGTTATAAGAGTTATAATAATAATTTATTATAACTCTTATAACATCCAATGAATTATATAACTATTATATAATTTACAACATCCAATGAATCTTGTTCTGAATTTGTGACCCTATTACTATTCCTAGAGAATATGTTAATAAAGAAATTTTGTATGTTGTTTATTGTCTATTGCAAATTTTATACATAATCCAATTGAAATGGGCATTCTTCAATATGGCCAACCTGCGGATACCAGCTGGTCTTTTACAATTTGTTAACAGTTTGATGCTTTTATTGCAGACATAATATAAATTGATTATTATATATCATGACATCAAGAAATGACAATTTAAGAAAGAAAAGCATTGATTGGAATAAATTTGGGCTTGGGAATTCCAACCACGTTGAGGGAGACAATGGTGTGACTGGGCTATCCTACGGCACTGACGGGCACCAACCCACAGATGCCAATGAGCTTTTTGCTGGTGAACAGGTTTGTTCAGTAATTTTATATTACTTTGTACTCAGTAATTTTATTATGATATTTTGTTACTTGCTTGTAACATTAAATTTATAGACTAATAATATTTTTACAAATTTCAGTAGCCTGTTTAAAATTAAATTTTAAACTTTTAAGTGTGTAAAGTTATGTCACTTTTGTCTGGCAATTAAAGACTGTCACTTTAAATCAATACATAACAAAAGTGATTATTTTTATAAATCAGCATTTTTGGGTCACCTGATTCAATTTAGTAAAGATTGTATGGTTTCTGGCAGATCATGTAAACAGAAACATACGTTGTTGTTTAAAACTTTTAGTTTTTTTCAATTACAATTAAAGCCTTCTTTATATCAGTACAATACTTTAATTTTTATACTTGGTTACAGAACAGTCAACCATGGTGGAAGTCACAATTCTTTATCTCACAACCAGTGTTGTTTGGAACATGGGATGGAGTGTTTACGTCATGCCTCATCAACATTTTCGGTGTAATTGTGTTCCTAAGATCTGGATGGCTGGTTGCTCAGGCTGGTGTCCTCAACGCACTTCTAATTGTTATAGCCACTGGTAATTTTTTTAAATTCTCTTGATAATGATTCTGATATAAATACCGTATGCGATATGTTAGTAAGTTAATGTTTTTTTGTAGGGTCTAAATAAGAATTGTTTTTGTTAATTAAGCCAGATATTTATTGAAATGATGTATTTTAACTTAATAAAGCAGTTATTAACTCTCTGGGCTCTGGGCGCACAGCAGAGATTACCTCCACATTTTCAAATATTTTAGTTTAAAGTGCAAAAAGTGTGCTTGATTGTGGAGATTTTTATGTCATTCTGTGTTTTTAACCAACAAAGAATTTACATTTTTTTTCTTTATTGTTTATTGTAAGCCCACAATTTTTTAAATCAGATTTTAGCATAAGCCTGTTTGAAATATTTTCATCCCAATTAACTAAACTTAACTTTTTTGGACCTTTATTTTACAACTAATACGTCTTGCATTTGTAAAACATCATAATATCCTAATTTCTATTCAATCCTTTTCAATTAAAAAATTAACCCTTGAGCGGGCGCTTCACCGGCAAAACGCAAGCGGGCGCATGCAGAGTTTTACTCCGCAACCCTAGGTTGCACAACTTTAACCCATTTTACTTGTTTTATAACGAAATAAAGTATTAAAATGTTGACAAACTTCATTAGGAATCACATTTCATCGTCGATTCAATTAATTGTTCAACTTAATAGGTGTCATATTTCAATTAAACATAGTAAGTAATTTTCTAGTATAATACATGTATTAATTATTATTAACATTTTTGGACTTTTCCTTTCTCTTCTTTTTTTCGAAAGCAAAAGGAAAAGTCCAGAAAATTAATAATAATTACAAATCCATTGTTACCATGAATTTTAAAAATAGGTATCAGTGTCTGTGTAACGGGAGAGGGCCCTCCGCAAACTGAGACGGCATCTCTAAATTGCATATAACGAGGTATCAAGGGGAGGGGTGGGGGGTATAAATAGCTTTAGGAAATTTCTGGAATGAGGGGCATAAAGTACGGAGCCGGACACGACCGCCGACACCCATTATGTCTGTTTATTTTAACATAAAAAACACGTGCGGAGGAAAACTCCGCGTGCGCCCGCTCGAGGGTTAATATCTTTCTAAGTAGTCTACAATAAAAGACAACACGTTCGTGACAGCATTGCTCCCATGCAGAACCCTAATGCCATCCTGGTGGGTGTAATTGCTCCCAAGCTGCAATACGTTATAATATGATTTATTTTTAAACCAAGATCTTAGCTTGAAATCTGAAACTTTAATATCACTGCTCAATAGTATATTGTATTTTGTGCACTGGACGGTGATGGTAGGCGTGACAGTTACACTAACTACAGTACAAGTCAGACACCAGGATAGCGGCAAGAAACACAGAATATCAGGCCGCTGTGAATGTGTAAGTGTGTAAGTGTGCCGTGTGAATGTGATTAAGTTTAAATCACATCAAGCAGAATTTTTTTATGTTTCCCAGTTATAGAGGTAACCTTCACATTCAAATGATGACGCATCAACATCAGTGAGTGCGCCCGTTGAAGGGTTAAATTACAGCCTCTGTAGAAGCACCTTTGCAAAACAGGAGATTGACGCGCTAAATATCCCTGGATGATTTTCAGTTACTATTTCCTAGAATGAAAAGAGGTCTGGAAAATAATGTCTTGTGCTTACCGTGTATTAATGCTGCAAATCCTATGCCAGTCCTGTCCAACACATTCCAGCATTTAGTATATTGTAACTCACTCTGAAATAGTGCTACTAAGACAACTAATAAAGCAAGCATATTTTGCACAGTTAAACTGGTAGGACTTTTAAAACATGTCTGACACTCAACACATTGAGTGTTGGAATATTTACCTATTGGCTGAGTATTTTTTACTGCATAAAAACTTTTATTTGAGTGTTATAAATACATATATAAGTTATAAGTGTAAATGTTATAGATTATAAATGGTATTATATGAGCATTTACCTTGAAATAACAACTTTAACTACTGGTAAAACAAGTTATAGGACTAAATAGTACTCGTCCAGTTAGGAGTTCCAATGTCCCTTGTTCCATGAGTTCCATGTTGTGATGGCAGTAACGAGTGCTTTCTGAGCACTACGATCTGCATCCTACGGTCTGTAAACTGTACATCCAATTTCTCAGCAATTAAACTAAAAAATAACAGAAATACAAGGTTAATGACTTGTTATTACAAGAATTTACCAGCTTCCACAAACAAACTAAAATAACTCGCAGACACACTTGACTAACCCCCAACCACTCTTAATAGCGATAAATCATCAACTGAAATCATCAGCTGGAACTCCGTGAAGCTTTTTCCTCCATTCTTGGCCATTAGGCTCTCAGCCTATTACGATGAGAGTTTGTTTAAGGATTTCTAACTATCTTCATTTCATTATTTCTCTCTTTTAGACAAAGTGTGTTTTTTTCACAGTGGGAGTGGCTTTGATCACAGTACTATCTGCTGTTGGTATTTGTGAACGTTGCCGCATGGAGAGTGGAGGAGTCTACTTTTTACTGGCTCATGTGCTAGGTTCGAGGCTAGGTGGTGCTATTGGCCTGGTTTACGTATTTGGTCAGGTAATTGTAATTTTGTTAGTCATATAGTTCTAAAAAAAGATAGTGCTTTAATATTTAGTTAACCTCTGAATTAATTACTTAATTTTTTCTTGAAATTTGTTTTGGAAATATTGCATTATGGGTTAAAGATGGTTTTATAAGACTTCATTCTCATAGCTTGTGGGGCTGGTAAAGTGTAGATTTCACTGAGCTGTCGTGTCGCAGGCAGTCAGGTATTTCCTCTTTGTGGTGGGGCTGGGAGAAGCCATTGCTGGGCTGGTGGGGCTGGTAAAGTGTAGATTTCATTGAACTATCGTGTCGCAGGCATTCGGGTGTTCCCTGTTTGTGCTGGGGCTGGGAGAGGCCATCGCTGGGCTGGTAAAGTGTAGATTTCACTGAATTATCGTGTCGCAGGCAGTCGGGTGTTCCCTGTTTGTGCTGGGACTGGGAGAGGCCATCGCTGGGCTGGTGGGGCTGGGAGGCAATGCTAGCGCCCATCGCTTGTTCGCTAGCGGCGCGGTGCTGCTGCTCTCCATCATCAACCTTGCGGGGGTCAAGTGGGTGGTCAAGCTGCAGTTTGCTCTGCTGCTGGTGCTGTTGCTCGCCGGCCTCGACTTCGCCGTCGGCAGCTTTGTCCACACTGATAAACGTAGGCACTTATTCAAGATTTTTAAACCATATTTTTAACTAAGAATATTTCTTTTTCTTCTATAATCAAGAGTAGTTGAGGAAGAAGGTATGTGTAGTCAGAAAGTGAAAAATTACTTTAAAAGTGGAAAATTATCAGTTGAACAAAGTTGTGGTCATTGCCAGTTATGGTGATGATTGGCCGTGTATTGCACTAAGGCACATTCAGGAGAATATAGCAATTAATTTCATTTAATCTTTTCATGTTTTGGTTTTCTTCATTTTTAACTTGACTACACATTCCGAAATTGAAGTCCGAAATTGTTACTCTCGTGTTACTGAATTTCCAACCTGTAAATTCAACAAAATATATTTTAATTAATTAAGGATTAATTAAAACAGGATTGAAGATTAAACAGATACAGAAGACAATTGAAGTGGTAACACAGTAACTTAAAGATTTCTTGACTCGTCTTAACTCGTCATTCTCAAAGAGAGTTCATCATCGGTAGGGTTAACAAGAGCGAAATATTCCTGACTACTGCCTCGATTTTTACCTGCGAGCTTAATAGTTTGTAAATAAAAAAATTAGGGCATTGCTTGCTTTTATTCTAAAGTAATTCTTGTTTTTTTAATGAAGTTATTAGTGGATTGTTTTTAAGTCATGATGGTGTGCAGGGAGTGGATTCAAAGGGTGGATGACGGGTAACCTGGAGGCCAACCTGTTCCCCGCATACTCAGAAGGCTACGGCTGGTTCACGACCCTGGGCGTGTTCTTTCCCACAGTGACGGGTGTGCTGGCCGGCATTAACATGAGCGGAGATCTGCGCAACCCCTCCACTGACATACCCAACGGCACTCTGGCCGCCTGCGCCACTGGGTAGGTGACCTGTGCAACCACTCCACCGACATACTCAACGGCACCCTGGCCGCCTGCGCCACTGGGTAGGTGACCTGTGCAACCCCTCCACCAACATACTCAACGGCACCCTGGCCACCTGCGCCACTGGGTAGGTGACCTGTGCAACCCCTCCACCGACATACTCAACGGCACCCTGGCCGCCTGCGCCACTGGGTAGGTGACCTGTGCAACCCCTCCACCGACATACTCAACGGCACCCTGGCCGCCTGCGCCACTGGGTAGGTGACCTGTGCAACCCCTCCACCAACATACTCAACGGCACCCTGGCCACCTGCGCCACTGGGTAGGTAAAGTGTGCAACCCCTCCATCGACATACTCAACGGCACCCTGGCCGCGTGCGTGACTGGGTAGGTAAAGTGTCCAACCCCTCCACCGACATACTCAACGGCACCCTGGTTGCCTGCGCGACTGGTAGGTGACCTGTGCAACCCTCCACCGACATACCCAACGGACCCTGGCGGCGTGCACGACTGGGTAGGTGACCTGTGCAACCCTCCACCGACATACCCAACGGCACCCTGGCCGTCTGCGCCACTGGGTAGGTGACCTGTGCTACCCTCCACCGACATACCCAACGGCACCCTGGCCGCCTGCGCCACTGGGTAGGTGACCTGTGCAACCCTCCACCGACATATCCAACGGCACCCTAGCCGCCTGCACCACTGGTTAGGTGACCTATGCAACCCCTTTACCGACATACTCAACAGCACCCTGGCCGCGTGCGCGACTGGGTAGGTGACCTGTGCAACCCCTTCACCGACATACCCAATGGCACCCTAGCCGCCTGCACCACTGGTTAGGTGACCTATGCAACCCCTTTACCGACATACTCAACAGCACCCTGGCCGCGTGCGCGACTGGGTAGGTGACCTGTGCAACCCCTTCACCGACATACCCAATGGCACCCTAGCCGCCTGCACCACTGGAGAGGTGACCTTTGCAACTCCTTCACTGACATACCCAATGGCACTCTGGCCGCCTAAGCCCATAGTTATGAATACAATTCCACACCACATTACGACTTACCCAAGTTTGGGTGGAGCATATGAACATTTTGAAACACCAGAAACTTCCTTCATTGGTGTTGTAAATGTTGCTGGAAGTTGATCTTTTTAACTTCATTAATGAAAAATTAACTAGGGGTTGGGACTTTGAAGATTTGTCCTCCGGTCCTTTTTATATATGTTTGCCTCTCAAACTTAAAAGTTAGATAAGTTTTAACTATTGTTTATTTGTTTTTGTGTATAGGTTAGTGAGGTACTTAGGTTGCTGGTTATAGTTAATTATTTTTGTCATGTTTACAGAACTGGACTGTATCTCATTTTTGTGTTCTTTCTGGGTGCCACTTGTACAAGAGAAGCCCTCAGAACGGACTTCATGATTGCTGCCAAAGTTTCAGCCCTCCGTGAGTAATTTTATTGATTGGTTGTATTTGGGGGGGAATAGACTCAAGGGCAGGCCTGTTAATTAATATTGTGCCCTTAACGAGGCTTACAAGTTTTTTTGCCAATGCTAGCATCTGGTTTTTTCACCTGGTTGTTGGAGACCAAAGAGAGCCATTCTCCTTGCCCCCAGTCTCTCACAATCCATATCATATGCCTTGCAGTCTCTATGGAGCTTCCACAAAGTCTGCACTTTGGATCATCATGAGTGAAACCGAGAGTGAAGAGATGTTTCCTGAAGTAGCCGAGGCAATGTTCAAGACAATCACCTGCCT
The DNA here is from genome assembly GCA_035578135.1 of Flexamia atlantica. Lineage (NCBI taxonomy): Eukaryota > Metazoa > Arthropoda > Insecta > Hemiptera > Cicadellidae > Flexamia > Flexamia atlantica. The sequence goes on from JAQJVK010000001.1 coordinate 90,987,655, forward strand.
AATCTCATCCCTCTCTAGGCTCAGCAGCCAACTGGTGAACAGAGCAGAATATTCAGGAAGCTACATTTTGCCCAATGATAAGCTAGGGTAGTTGCACCTTCAAAGGCAGTGCTTAGCTCAGTTATCATTATCACTGTGGATGATCTCTTTGCTGAAGCCACAGCATTTCTTGGGGCAATAGAGTGACATTTTCTGTCTTGCCTTGGCAAGTTTGTCGTTGCTCTTGTTGCCCCTGATATCTGCATGGCCTGGTGCCAACCGAAAATCACAAAGGTTAGTTTTCCTAGATTGCAGAGAGTGTTGATACACGTCCACATGTTTTGAGGTGATTGCATCAGCCAGCTGCCTTAGGAGCATCCTGACTAGCTTGACAGGATCACAATTTATTTACTTTGAAGCTAGGACTAGCTTAGCATACACCAGAATGCCACATGTTTCTGTTTAAAATATAGCAGTAAACCCCCAGACATGCCAAAATTCCTGCCAGTAGGTTTACCACACACCTTGTTGCCAGGTAAGCCTCCAATAAGGAAGCGTTGTGTGTACCAGACAAGTCCCTCCTGCCTGTATGCGGCAGTTTCCTGGCCATCCAGACATTCCTGGAAAGGACATACACAGAAAATAGCTTATTGTAGATGATCAAATCAAATCAAAATCATCTTTAATTATACATACAAACATTCTTGTACAGAATGGCATCAAACATGTTGTTATGACCTTTATGCTCATGACATCTGACGTCATGTCAAGTACATGGTAATAAGCTGCGTTTGTTGATTGAGGTATGACAATTTTGGACTCCATAAATTAGCGACCTTGAGTCGGCACATTTGGCATGCTGTTTTTATATGCCACCAATTTGATGTAAGTTATCTACTGACAAGGCTGGTCGTTAGATATGCTTAAAGAAATACCACATATATTTTTAATACCCCCTTCATACCCTCTTGCAATGTACTTTTGCAAGGGGGTATGAGTTAAATCAGTCTTTGCAATGATATATTTTCCTGTATCAGGAGTGCCGCTGCTGGCAGGCCTGTATGTGTCCTCGATGTCCAGCTGCCTGGGAGCCATGTATGGCACTCCGCGCGTCCTGCAGTCCATAGCCAACGAGAACGTCATTCCCGGCATCCACATCCTCGGCAAGGGGGTATGTTCTCACACCATGGCTTCTTGTAATAATTCAGTCTTACATTTTATTTAAACCTTGTGCGCATTAAAGAAAGTTTAGTTTGGGGTAGAAAGAGAAATAGATCAGTGTTAACATAGTTATGACTGGTAATTTCCCCTTGCTTATAAAGCAACATAAACATAAGCATAATTATTAAATTTATAACAAAATGCAGGGTGTTTTTGAAAGAATCGTCCAGTTTTAATTGCTTATATCATATCCAACTTATTTTTCATTGTACATTGATGATTGAAACATTTAAATGAAGAGCATTTTTTCAAGTTTTAGAATCACCTATTCAAAAATAAGTTTTCCAATTCATGCTTTATTTTGTATTCCAATGTCACGAAACATTGTAAGTAGGGGTCTGCGGTACAGAAAATTCAAGGTCGGTTTGGTTTGGTTCGGTTCGGTTAATTTATTTGTACCTCGGGTCTCGGTTCAGTTTGGTTCGGTATGTGCAGCAATAAAATCACTGAATTATAAATCTACTAGGCCTACTAAATATTTCTGGAGCCTAATTGAATTTTGTAGTTTATATAGTACTCTATATTCCTCAAATGTAAATAAGGTAAAGGATCGTAAAGAAATTAACATGCTGGTAAAAAGAACACGTTTTATTAAGACAAATAATTTTGTACTTTAACTTACAGCTAAGACTTTATGACATAAATGAAGACAATATCCATAGCATAGTAAAATCTAAGAAAAACTATTTTCACCATCTTCCACAATATTAAACAAGATTGAACTGTTAGGTATGTGGGCCTAATAATATTGTTTACAATTAATTAAATACAATAGAACTCATAAATCACAATTGATTAAATTTTGTAACTTAAAAACTTGTTATGTTTACTATGAAAAAAAAAAACTAACTGTGGAAAGCATAAGTAAGAGGGGATTTCTTTAGCCTAAACAAAATTTAGGCAAAGTGATGTTTTGCATAGCATAAACTTTATTGTTTAATTATAATTATTAGGGGTGTGCGAATAGTGATTTTTGAACTTGAGCCGAGCTTTTCCAAAAGTTTTCGAGCTCGAGCTTTTTTGAGCCGAGCTTTTTAACAACCACCAAATGATGAAGCTTGATTTTGATTTTAAAAGATACAATAGACTAATGTTTGCATACTTTAAGTGAACGTCAGCTCAAAACTAGAAAGCTTATGTCCAAAACAAGTCAATGATCTGATAGGTTCATCAATATTTTGTGTATTATGTTACATGAAATTGATCAAACTGGCTCAAAAAATAATTTATGTTGAAAACTTATAATTTGACTCACCAATTCCACAATAGTTTCACAACATTTTCAAGAGTTGAAAGAAGTTAATTGGAAAGGTTTTAAAATGGTTGTATCTTAAAAAATAATATATTTACATTTAGGCAAACAAACACAAGATTGATTTTCTTAATTTTCACAAAGTAAAGATGATTACAAGTAGCAGTCCCAATTGTGGCATAATATTGATGGTTGAACTATTTCAGAATATGAATGAAATAATATTTAACAACAAAAATAATTTATTGTCATCCTAAAATTATTTGCATTTCTAAGCTTTTGTGAAGAAAATAATGTGGTTTAAAATAAGGAAGAAGAAAGGTCAGATATTAGGACGGAATAGAGAGAAAGAAAGAAACAGCCACCTCTCTCACTCTCCATATCAATGGAAAGGGAGGGGGGGGGTGGAGGTTGTTTACTCCAACTCTGTTCCGGTTTTTTGCCATTGTCCGACTCAGTGCGAGCGTGCGTGAGTTAATTAGGAGATAAGGAATCCTTACTACAAAATGCTAAAATACAAACTTCTTGTCATACAATTATAAATTATGGCTCATATTTTTTGTCTTATTTTTATAAATCAAATGAGACCAAAATGAAACTTGTACAATATACCATTAAAGAGATAATCCATGATAAAACAATAGACTTTCTTGCTGTATTTTGCGTTCTCCAAGGTCATCTAAATATAGCTCCGATTTCTGTCTAAATGGAGATAATATTTCTTGTTACCTGTCCATGTCCTTTCCTTATCACTAGGGAATATTTTTTGTTTGTTTTTTTTTTTGTGGGAGGGAAACGCTCTTCCGGTTTACCATGTCCAAAAATAGATCGCAATAATTATCTTTTCGATAAGAACTCTCTTATCAAAAGCTCGGCTCGAGTGTCGAGCTTTTTCAAAAAAAGTCGAGCCGAGCCAAATACTGAAAAGCTCGACCGGTCGAATACTCGCACACCCCTAATAATTATTAAATTTTCCCAAATAAACGTCTGTTGTACCGAACCGACATGTAACCGGTACACACGCTGAACTGATCCGAGTATCGGTAATGAGTTTAGGACCGAACCGAACCGACTTTTTCGGTGCTCCGCCGATCCCTAATTGTAAGCACTTTTAATATCGGCCTTACTCAGATGCCCTGCTTGTTCTTTTAACCCCACAATAATTGTGGGGTTAAAGGAACAAGCAGGGCATCTGAGTAAGGCAATTATTATGGATTAGTTTGTGAGGCTTTAGGACAGACAAAATTCATTCCTTTCTACCACCTCAAAGCTTGAAAAACTACAGAAACCCATTTGCATCGTCGTAGCATTTAGAAACCAGTCATTGACAATCGTGCAAATTCAATCACCTATTAAACCTGAAAGATTTCTTTGAAACTTGTTTTACCAGTGTTATTTGCTCTACACTTGGTTACATTTTGAGCCTTTGCAGGGGCGTCTACGAAAAATCATGATTTTTCCACTCTATAGAATGTAGTTTTTCCTAGTACATGTTCAGTATCAAGGTCAATACAATGTTTTGAAACCTGATGATTCTATTATAAACACCCTTTATAACTTTTATCCTTTACTAAAAGTTAGCAATATTTTGTGGTACCTGCTGAAAACGTTTAGTTGAAATTTACTTTTTTAAGGCTGTAGCCTTAACAATTTTCAAGTAATCTTTGTTGACAATATATTTTTTAAGGTTTGGTCTAATTTAGGAAAAAAATATCTTTTACTGAATTTTTTGAAGAATTTTAAGAACAAAACACTAGAAATAGTACTTAGTATTTTTGCAAGTGGTATTAAAACTTTATATTGGAACTTCTACTCAATTTTTTTAAAGAATTTATGATACCGAATATCAAAAATATTGGTCTACTCGTTCTGGTTTTGATATATCCCACTTTGAATCACGATTTAAAATCAATCCACCCTACTTGAGGTTTTGGGTGAACACATTCTTTTTAAGAAATGGGTATTTTTAACAATAAATAACATTCCATCTTTCTGTAGCGAGGGCCTAACAGGGTGCCGGTGTATGCGATGGGTGTTGTGGCAACAGTGATAATCTCATTTACACTGTGCGGCAACATCAACACTCTAGCGCCCATAGTGACGATGCCTTTCCTAATGACGTATGCCACCATGGACTACGCCTACTTCGCCCTGGCTCAGACCTTCGACATCCAGCACCAGAGGGAGCTGAGGTTTAGGTGTGTGTGCTGTAGACAAGGACTTTAACTTGGTTTTGAAGTGTTATTTTGATGTTTGATAAGGAATATGTGTGGTAGTAAGGTTTGAGGGAGCCTGGTTTCCTGGTTAATATTCGGACATTAGGTCCTAAAAGTGGGTTTGTGTGGGTCTACAGAATAAAATTTTTCATTATACATTTCTTTTTAATGAGTAAGACAATCTGAAAGATTCAGATCGAGTTTTTAAACTATGCCTGACACAACTTTACAATATACTGAAAACTTTTATATATCAGAGGTTTCAGTTTGTGTACCACAATGTTTATAGCATATATTGGCATATATAGAAAACTTACTAGTAAAGCAAACTAAGGAAAATCGGTAGCAGAATTCATATTGTCAACTGAAGACAAATCAGAGAGAAGGCTTAATTGTTGGTGTGGTTAAAATCCTCTAAGGATTTGGTGACTATATGAGAAGGAATGAGTAAATATTTTGCATTGAGGAAGTTGATTTGAGCTTTCACAACCTGTCTCATCTATTGCATTCACAAATTGGAATTCTGTAATCTATTCTTTTTTGTGTTTTTTTTTTGTGATCAAGCCCCTTTCTCCAGTTCTGGAACAGTTTTAATGATGAAGTCATAGTTAGAAAGAGCTTGGCATTAAGTTTGGCATGAAATAAAGTTTATGAAGGTCAGACTAAAGGAAAGACCCCCAGAAGCTCTCAAATTTTTGTATTTGTCTATAAGATAACTTGATTGATTATGATTATAAGTTGAATGGAATTTCAATTGCAAGAACGGACCAAGTCAAAGATTTAGACAAAGTCAGAATTTTAAAAATTTAGAAACATTAATTTTGTTATATAACGCCTTTGTCAGATCGAGGTTGGAATGCGCCTCTATTATTTGGAACCCAATTCATGTCACCTATCAAGAAGCCATAGAAAAAGTTCAGAAAAGGTTTTTACGATTTTTGTATTTTAAGAAATTTAATATTTACTCATACATGGTTCCTTACGACGAGTTACTCGAACAGTTTGGGTTTGAGAGGTTGGACCTGAGGAGAGCCTTATCTTCTCTGGTATTCCTGTACGGGCTGGTGCGGGGACGGGTGGACGATGCTGCCAGTGTAGCGGCGCTGACTTACCGCGTTCCCAACTTCAGTAGCAGAAATAAGCATCTGTTTTCACTGCCTCACTGCCGGACTTTAGCTCATGCACCCTCGCCGCTCTACCGGGTGATGAGGACTTACAATTTGATTATCAGCAGAGGGAGCAATGTTAATATTTTCAATGACTCACTGGTCGTCTTTAAAAATAAATTGAAAAACTATTTAGTCTCATAATGTATATTTCAATAGTTTTTTGAAATTTTGCACGTGGTATATTGCTGTGTTATTTTTATATAGTTGTCCTTGTTATAAATTATTCATTTTGATAGTCTCATTTTTATTTATTGCTAGTTATACAATTATATATTTATTCAGCAACACTTACTGTGATATCTTGAGTTGAAAATTGCATAAAATTAATTATTTATTGTTTAGTATTTAACATTGGTAGTTGATTCACGAAAAAAATTGTAATTTCTAAGTTGTTCTGTTATTCAATATTGAATCTTTGTAAAACTGCATGTTGATTGTGTTTATATTTAATTCGTCAAGTTTATTGAAGTGAAGTGAATTCTCCAAGAATAGACTTTTATAATATGTGAACTGCTTCAATGTAATTGGTTATATACTGTTTTGAAGCATGTAAATAAAATAAAATAAATAAAAATAAAGATTTTATATTGAAACAGAAAATTCAAGGAACAGCTGCATAGCAGCACGTGTCCACTAACGATTTATTAATCAGTAATCGCTATTATTCAGGTCGTCAACAATGCCTGCAAACGAGCGATCGTACGGTTCACCGCCAAGCCTACACCACTCCACCAGCTCCGACCTGGACTCTCTGTTCCCTGAGAGAAGTCAACACAGAGTCCACACCCAGGTCAGTCATCAGAATGCCTCTGAGAAAGAAGTGGTCATGTGTAATGAGTTTGTATCTCATTATTTCATTTGACCTGTTTTGAATCATGTTGGCAGGAAAATCCTTTCGTAATGGCTGTTATAAAATTAAGAAAAACTTCTATAAGTACGAAGATTGTTAGATACATAATTAATACAAAAATTATTTTATTCTAGGAAAATGCCAAAATTTACACTTATTAGTCCCAACTGTAACAACCATTATCAACAACCTCATTTACAGCCTTAATTAATTAATTAATTAATAATTATGCACAGTAATAACCGTGTGCATACAATGAAAAAAGAGGAAAAACTAGGCCACTCTCAAAAACTTTAATGTTTTAGCCCCAAAATAAGAAATGGAATAAAGGCTTTTAGGCCTTTAGGTCGGTTCCATTCAGCTGGCGAGAATTTCACTTAAATATTATTTTTCTGAATAAAGTCTGCCTTATTTTTTAGTTAAAGGGACAAAAAGTAAAATGGGAAGTAAGTAAAAAAATGCATTTACTATTTGAGTTGGAAATCTACAAGGAACAGGGGAACATCCGATGTCTTAAGGGCCTTTTTACATAAGGTTACCATTGCCAGCGACTCGGAGGCGAAGTCCTGTCACTGTGCTCGAAATAACATTGTTTCAATTGTGCGTGTTCACATATGGCGACCATGACTTCGAGGTGGCAACAATGAAAATGACAAGACTTGGTGACGAGACACCATGTCGTGTCGCCATGTTATACGACAGGTCGCATAATTTGTAAAGGCCCTAATGTCCTAATGAGCACCCACAGACATCTTTGATCATTGATTGTGGTAATATTGCATTGATTGTATACTGGTGAAGTAAAGAAAACCAGCAGATTTTATATTGTTTGTTTGTTTTACATTTTACGATAAATAACATGTCTGATCTATCCTCAATGCTTTCAAGGATGATTATGAGGATGACGTTGAAGTGGTGAGTAAACATTATGATCAAACATCACAAAAAACAGTAATAGGCTAGAACTAAAATGCATACATAACTCTCTTTATATTTTTAAAGCTTTTTATTTTCTAAACAACTTTAAACATGATTTTGCTTGTTACCCAATAAATATCAAACGAGGAATTTATTCCTAATCTTTGTGGAACACAAAAGAATTTGGAATAGGAACTTATTAAAAAGTCATTTTACTATTGTAATCAAATTCGGTTCGAAGATAAATATCAATTTGTATTCCAATGTTAATAAAGTATGAGTGTTCAATGTTTAAATAACCTTAAAAATTGGTTGAAGCGTAAATTCCATATACTTTGTTTGAAATTCATTGTTGGTGATGGTGATTTTATATTTTGATTTGGATTTTTGCGGACATTTGCCATCACTGATTAGTAAAAAAACAAGTTTCACGACGTTTCGGGATCTGGAATCTGATCCCGTCCTCAGGTGGAACAAAACCTAGAACATAACAAGATTAGTAACACATAGCCAGGAAACCCTGGACAAAAACAGAGCTAAAACAGAGAACTGTAAAAGCAGTCACAAAAACACTATGCTGAAAAGAAAAACAATAACACAAAATAACACAGAAATCACAAGTATCACGATTCACCAGACAGGAGAGAGCACGTCCACACCCAATCAGAGCTGAGCTGAGACTGGTGGGAGGAAAGGAAATGGCGGCGGCCACAGCCAACCAAATCACGGCACGCTGCCGGAGGCAAAAACCTGAAACAGAGACATGTGATATGCAAATTCCGTGTGTCTGTTTGTGTTTGTTTAGTTATAGGGGTGTGCGATGCAGCAAATTTTTTTCAATTCGATGCGTCGATGCGATTCATAGAATTTTGATTCGAATCGATGCGATCCGATTCGATGCAGTGCGGCGTCATTTGCTGTTAGGCTAAGAGTTATTTACAGCTTGCATTACTGTACTGGGCAGTCTTCAATAGCCTTCAAGAGGATTAAAGTAGAAAAATTCCACAAAGTTTGAATGAGTCTGAACTAGGGATGGACGGGATTGGATTTTCAGTTCGGTACGGGATGGGACGGGATTTTTTTCTTCCCTCTTAAATTCGGGACGGGACGGGACGGGATTTTGTCTTCCCTAAATCTTCGGGAAATGCTCTTTCATGAATTTATTTTCTTTATTACAATAATAGCATTATATTAAAAACAATGTCATAGATAAATATTAGTACCGTCCCAACTCAAAAAATTTCAAGAAATAAATTTAAGTGAAAAAATACTAACTTATATGCAATTGACAAAATAGCAAATATTAAAAACACGTAAAAAATAATAACACAATGAAATTGTTAATGGTAAATAAAATGTATTTTTTGCTTATTTATTATTTTTCATTAAATTTGATTTTTTATTCTTTTTAATTTGAATGCTTTGAAAAATAGAAATAATATAAAAAAAGAAATAAATTAATATGCATTTTTTAACGTTTCATAGAAACACAATAGTTTTTAAGTTCCTGCTTTTTGTTTTACTAGTGAACCCTTTGCTCGAAATCGAGCAATTGCTATGTATTAATTCAAAAATAAAAATAATTATGGTACAGTATTGTAAAACTATTTTATTAATTAAATGGTTGAATTTCCTGTTACAGGCCTACTGAAAGTTTTTATAAAAACTTTTTTCAACTAAATTTCTTATGAATATTCAATCATCTTTAAGTAAATGTCCATGTTTCTTTAGTGTTTTCTACGAATATTATGAGCCCCTCAAAGGAGTTAGCTTGTCCTGCCGCCACATATACAGTAGTCCATGAGATAGTACTGGGGAGGGAAGGTAAATTTCAACTTTGCAATGGACTGCCCCTGAGCTATAACCAGTCAAAGCGAGTGCTGGATTTACTGGAAACTGGGTTCTTTTTAGCGAATTTCCCCTATAGGGAAGAAGCTATTAACGTAGGTCTCATGGTAAGATCTAAGCCCGGGACCAGTATAACTTTTCGTTTTGGGGCCCCCAGAAGCCAAAAACAATATCCGTTCAAAATTTTATATATATATATGTGTCTGTGAGCACAATAGCGCTCGCAAAAATGGTCCGATTGGAATGAAATTTGGCACAGACGTGTAAAGTAGTCATTATTCGGACGAGTTCGTAAACCAGCCCGATCGGACCATTGGAAGGGGGGGTAAAGGGGGATAAACCCCCCCAAAAATGTGTTTTTTGAGTTAATAGAGATTATCGAATTTTTGTTGGAACCATTGAATTCAGCTCGAAAAAACAAACAATTTAGTAATTTGAATCATTGCTCTACGTCCATTGGTTGCCGAGATATTGAAGGTGGTAAACACAGTACGTTGTCCCAATGTTAACCTTATGGGAAATAAGTAAAATTCCATATCTCGGTTATTTCTTTTTCGTATCTTGTTAAAACTTGGTAAATAGCTTCTTCTAGTTCAGATCTACTAAATATTGAATTAAAACCACCCAGTTTTTATATACCTGTAGCAGCAAACCTGCATACTCATTCCCCATGTTATTCTTATGGAGCTTACCAAAACATGTCAAATCTTGATATGTTGGATTGAAGTATGTTGTTTTGCATTTTAAATTCGCTAAGTATGCAGGTCTGCTGCAACGGGGGTATTATAATAGAATGTCACTAAACACAATAAGAATTGTTAAAATTATAGTTAGCATTTCATAGTTGTACTAAATCAAAGTAATTTACATTTTCATGTAATTTTCTTTTAGATAATTGCTCACAAACGTTTCACATTAACATTCACCATAATTCCAATGGAAGCGTATACAGTACTCAACCAAGTTCATCAATATGAAATTGTCATACATGAATTAATTATTAGTTGAAATACCCCATACACCATATGAAAGAAAATTAACCAAAACAAATTGTTATTTGAAAATAGACTGCAAATTTGTTTAGACAACACTAATGATTTTAAATTGGTTAGAATTAAACTTATGGAAAAAGAAGAATTAAATTACGTTTTGTAAAAAATAAAGTTAGGCTTGTTGGTCTCGTGGGTTTTACATTATTTTTGTAAGATTTTCTGAAATTCAGTATATGTGACTAAGAGCTGCTTTCCCCAAATCTAGTTTTATTTGAACTTCGGAAACTTAAGTTTAGTAAAATTTGTATTTTCCTGATCATATAGTATATAATTTAAAAATTAGAATATCCGTATGGTTTAAATTAAATTTACGTTTATTTTAAACCTTAATCGGGGAAAGCAGCCCTAAGTAGCGTATGACCTGTCTTAATCTCAAACCAAACTAAAATGGTTCAATCTACTCATAATGAATGTTAAATCTGTCTCTTTTTCTTTTATTTCTATTTATATTTATAGAATTTATACATAAGAATTAATTTTTTTCTTTAGTATTTTTCTTTGGAATATAAACATATGTGAATATTAAGCTCTTCACTCATGTGATTCAAAATAAATGTTTTCAAAACTGAATTCTTACCTTAAGTATGCATTAGGATAATAGTTTATTTATTTACATCTTCCATCAACTGAAATGTCTCCAGCTGTACATGCAATGATTTCAGTTGCATTAACAACATATGGCATTGCTGAAAAACTTTGTTTGCTCCAATCAGTTGCTTTATTTGAAATTTCTGATCCCATGTTAAAACTTATGGACGAATATGAAACTTTAAGGGCGTCTAGGGCTCTTCCCTTTGGTCAAACCTTTTTAAATTTTATTTCCTGCAAAACTTCACTCCAAGCTCTTTCCAATGACACCTAAATTATTAAAATCGGATCAGTAGTTTAGGAGGAGTCTTTGAAACAAAAACACTGCTTGCGTGTTAAATAAGTATAGATTGTTTGGTTTCCAAAAAGCTAGGGGTGTGCGAGTATTCGACCGGTCGAGCTTTTAGGTCGAGCTTTTCAGTATTCGGCTCGGCTCGGCTTTTTTCTAAAAAGCTCGACACTCGAGCCGAGCTTTTGATAAGAGAGTTCTTATTGGAAAGATAATTATTGCAATCTATTTTTGGTCACGTTAAACCGGAAGAGCGTTTCCCTCCCACGAAAAACAAGCAAAAAACATTTCCTAGTGATAAGGAAAGGACATTGACAGGAAACAAGAAATATTATCTCCATTTAGACGGAAATCGGAGCTATATTTAGTTGACCTTGGGGAATGTGAAATACAGCATTTAAGTCTATTGTTTTATCAAGGCTTATCTCTTAAACGGTATATATTGTACAAGTTTCATTTTGGTCTCATTTGATTTATAAAAATAAGGCAAAAAATATGAGCCGTCATTTATAGTTGTATGACAAGAAGTTTGTATTTTTGCATTTTGTAGTAAGGATTCCTTATCTCCTAATTAACTCAGGCACTGACTCAGACAAGTGAAAAAAACAGGGAAGGGGCTTGAAGTAAACAACCTCCACCCCCCCCCCTCTCCCTGGCCACTGATAAGGAAAGAGAGAGAGGGTTAGCTGTTTCTTTCTTTCTCTCTATTCCGTCCTTATTTATTTATGATCGTTCTTCTTAATTGTACATTATTTTCTTCACAAAAGTTTAGAAATGTAACTAATTTTAGGATTACAATAGATTATTGTTGTTACTAAATATTATTTCATTCATATATTATATTCTGAAATAATAAGTTCAGCCATGAATATTATGCCACAATTGGGACTGCTATTTAATTTTTTATCATCTTTACCTAGTGAACTTAAAAAAATCAATCTTGTGTTTGACTAAGTGTATATGTGTGATTTTTTTACTAAATATAACTATTTTAAAACCTTTCAACTACTTCTTTCTACTCTTGAAATTAAATTTTGTAGTACATATATATGTAACTAGTCTAATTATGTAATTTTAACTATTTATTTCAAAGTAAATTATTTTGGGATTGGTTATTACTTAAATATAATGTAGATAAATGTAGATTTTAAATTTGGTATTTTTCTTCATAAATTATTTGTTGAGCCAGTTTGATTAATTTTACGTAACAAAATACAAAATACTGATGCACCTATGAGATAAATCACTTGTTTTGGGGATAAGTTTTTGATTTTTGACCTGGCGGTCACTTTAGGTATGCAAACATAAGTCTATTGTATCTTTAAAAATTAAAATCAAGCTTCATAATTTCTTTTAATAATTTGGTGATTGTTAAAAAGCTCGGCTCGAAAAAGCTCGAGCTCGAAAACTTTTGAAAAAGCTCGGCTCGGCTCGAGTTCAAAAATCACTATTCGCACACCCCTACAAAAAGCCAAAAGTAAAATACTAGAGTGGTTATTGCATGTTGACAATATACTGTCATGTATAATCAGTAAACATGTTATTGTATTTTTATAAACTTTGGGCTTTGGAGTTCTTGTTTTAAGAAATTACTCTATGACTCATCATTTTTCCAGCACTTTAAACTACGGCAAAAAAATTAAAAATAAATTTAGTTTCAAGATGACAACTATAACAATAGTTTTTCCAAGCTTAAAATTATAAATTTGAAGTTTACAACTCCCAAACTTAATATTTCTTAAGTTACATAAGATATTAATTACCTTTGTATTATAAATTTCTTAAAAGTCTCAAAGTCTTTACTTTTGTCAATTTTTTTACTTATTTATGAAAAATAATCATACTTCCGGCTGGGATTCAAAGACATCTGAATTAGTTTAGAAAATTGAATCAATGGGCAAAACCACAATTTGCAGCAGACCAATGTGGGCGACAAAATGAACAATCATCACTGTTACCCCTTCGAGCAAGTTGTTTCCGTTGATTAACCGCTGTTAGTGAATAACTAAGATTGCTTTTCACACCCAATTGCGAGTTAGCAATCCCACATTTACTGTTTATCAACGATCAGCAAATACGCACGATATTTTCCACAGCCGATCGCGAGTTTCGTAAAGCAACATCGGCTGTTAATCCGCGATCGGAAAAGACGCGGCCATTCGTAAATTTCACAAAGCTAGATTTGCCGTCTATTCCTGATCGGTAAATACGCGCGATCGTTATTCACGGCCGATCACGAGTTCCATAAAGCTACATCGGCCGTTAATCCGCGATCAACAGATACGCGCTAGCGTATTTCGCGGCCGTTCACGAACAGCACTAATCTATTTTTGCCATTCATCCGCATCTGGCAAATACGCACGATGGTTTTCGCGGTCGATCAAGAGGTTTGCAAAGCCGCATTTGCCGTTTATTTACGATTGGCAAATACGCGCGATAGTTCTTAATGGACGATCGCAAGTTTTGCAAAGCTGGATTTGCCGTTCATTTGGGATCGGCAAAAAAAAAAACTAAACAAATCGATCGGTAAAAAATTAACTACGATCGGTTAAAATTAACTAAACAAACACAAACAGACACACGAAATTTGCATATCACATGTCTCTGTTTCAGGTTTTTGCCTCCGGCAGCGCGCCGTGATTTGGTTGGCTGTGGCCGCCGCCATTTCCTTTCCTCCCACCAGTCTCAGCTCAGCTCTGATTGGGTGTGGACGTGCTCTCTCCTGGTGAATCGAGATACCTGTTATTTTGTGTTATTGTTTTTCTTTTCAGCATAGTGTTTTTGTGACTGCTTTTACAGTTCTCTGTTTTAGCTGTGTTTTTGTCCAGGGTTTCCTGGCTATGTGTTACTAATCTTGTTATGTTCTAGGTTTTGTTCCACCTAAAGACGGGATGAGATTCCAAATCCTGAAACGTCGTGAATTTTGTTTTTTACTAATCAGTGATGGCAAATGTCCGCAAAATCCAAATAAAAATAATTCCGTATAATTTGAAAACCTTTAAATTTTCATTAAAATTATCATCATCTAGTTATTGCTCCAATTTCTGAACTTGACACAACTTGTTGAGTGGAAGGGAAGGGTCCATTAAGTTAAATTAACCTTGTATTTGCCTTTCATATTGATTGAGGTCAAATTTCTGTTGGCGCTATGTATCGACTGATTGTGTGATTGTTGCAGCTGGATGTCGGAGGTCAGGAGCAGACCAACGTGAGGGTCCACAACAAGCGAGGTCGCTGGTACTCCAGTCTCTGCAACCGCTGGCTCTCTCTGTGCGGGGTATGGATGAGAAGACCTCTCAGTGTTTTAGTTAAAGACTAATTTAATAATTAATACAAATTAAAGATTAGTTTGGGACTTGTTGAAAATTGTAGTTTGTGGATGACATTACTCACACTTAATATCAACCTTACATTTAGTTTAGGGTACATGAAAATCTGATTTGACACTTTCATTATGGGATAGCCTCTGTATCACTATATAGCAATTAATTAAAGGTTTAAAATACCTGTGCCACCTTTAGACATTTTTTATTTAGTAGACTGTTAACAGGAATAAAATTATGAAACCTACTAAGGATACACTCGGCTAGTGAGGGCACAGGGATTGTCAATTGAAGCTTACAAAGAAGAGTTACGTAATCCCTTTAATGTATACATTTCATATACCCAAATTCTTCGTACTTGGCTCAATGCACTTAGATAAATTAGGACAAGTATAAGAATACTTAAAAATATATGCAACTAGAGGTGTGTGGATATCCGAAAACTCGGATCGGATTCGGATCGGATCAGATATCCGAATCCGATCCGAGGGTTTTATAACTATCCGGTAAGACTAACTAGATATCCGATTCTATCGGATAGACAGCATTTTTTGGGGTAAATTGTAAAGAAAGATCAAATTTTCAAGTAAGGAAAGTCTTCCAAACAAAAGAAGTCACTGCCGACGAAAGAACATTAGTGACAGAAAACATCGCGGAGCAAAGACGACGCTTTGAAATGCGACGGTTGCGATAGCGGCTAGAGCAACGCCTCAACACGATGCGATTATGTAGTGGTATGCATCAAGCGATGTATTTCGGTTGCCGATATTGCGACTCGTGAATACTCGTAATTAGATCGAGATCGTTGTATACGATCAGATTACGGCGCAATACCCGACACGATAACAAACATTTTCTTAAGATAAATTCTTGTATCTTAGCATTAAATCAGTTAACAAATAGTAGTACATCCTGTAATAGTTCTGTGTCGATTAGTATTCGTTACCGACGAAACATTGATTGGTATGAGGGAGAATCGCAATCAAGACAAATCAGTGTTCGCCATTGACCAGCAGTGTCGACAGTGTCCAACAGTCGTCTTGAATTTCGAAAACGAAATATCCCGTAAATACCCCATAAA
Source organism: Flexamia atlantica (assembly GCA_035578135.1). NCBI lineage: Eukaryota > Metazoa > Arthropoda > Insecta > Hemiptera > Cicadellidae > Flexamia > Flexamia atlantica. The sequence goes on from JAQJVK010000001.1 coordinate 91,003,441, forward strand.
TAAATAGTCGTGTTGATGTTTCGTACGACTATTTCAGGCCGTAAATATCTTAAGTGGCCTGTTGATACGATAAAATAAAAAGCCTACAATAATTTTGGGCTGTCAAAGATTTGGCGAACCTGTTCATTGTTTTGTCTTTCCATCTCACTTCATTTTTGAATGTCGTCTGCTTAAAAGCTGAATTAACTCAAGAACGTCTTTCATTCAATCACCAGATTACTTTATTTTGATACGATAAAATAAAAAGCCTACAATAATTTTGGGCTGTCAAAGATTTGGCGAACCTGTTCATTGTTTTGTCTTTCCATCTCACTTCATTTTTGAATGTCGTCTGCTTAAAAGCTGAATTAACTCAAGAACGTCTTTCATTCAATCACCAGATTACTTTATTTATCAATTAAACAATTACCTACCTAGAAATAGAGTGTTCGAGAGTTGAACGATCACAAATAAGTTTTTTTTTTGCTGTAATCTTAATCTTTGACGATTTAAGCCTCGTCAAAGCCGGCCGGCCGTATTTTCAATATGTGATTAAAATGGACATTCTTAGATAACAGTACAATGCGACTTGACAACTTACGTCTATGAAAATAATTAGTGAGTTTGCTTGTTGTTTGTGATATAAAAGAAATAGGCCTTTGTTCTAATTAAATGACCAAGCTTTAATACTGAAACTTACAACATTTGAAACTTATCTTGAAATTTAGGTTAAGTTTACTGCTCAGACTTATTTTGTTTTTTCAGTATTATTGGGTAGTGAATCAAAATCTAGGTTGTCAGGCATCAATGCATAAATAAAAATGTAAAGCTTTCTTCAAATATGATGTGATTGGTGAATCAAGTTTTATATTTAATTCTTTTGTCTAGTCACTTAGGCCTAGTCCCTGATCAAATAAGGAAAAGAACAAAAAAGACAGAGGCCTAATAGTGAATAAATTTAGGTTGCATTGAAAAAGGATTTTTTAAGTTGCAAATCCTGAAATTGATTTAGGCCTAATAAGCTTATTCAATTATATACTACCTATGCTTAAGGGGAATCAATGAATTTCTAAATTCTTAACAGATATTTAGATGAACCTTTGCATACTTTAATAATTGACATTTGGCCTATATTGGAAACAATATATCACAACAATCAACAACACAACCCTATCAAGGCAAATCTTACCTTACACATTAGGATAATATGGTAGTTCCTTGCAATTACCTTAGGCTTATGAGAAAACTTAAATCTGCTCATTACGCCGCGCTATAATTATCCGAATCCGGTATTATCTGATCCGAACCTGTTGTTATCCGATCCGAAACCGATCCGAACATAAGCTCTCCGATCCGATCCAAAAATTCACTATCCGCACACCTCTATATGCAACAATAGTCATATGAGAAAGTCACTCTTATAGTCTTTCTTTACACTTTCCTACAGCTGTTTCGTGCTTTTAAGCACATCATTGAGCCCGGAACATCAAACAAAGGTGTGGATATCCATCTTCATGGTCGTCATGTTAGTTACAATTGCCCTCAAACACACAAAAAACACAAGAAAACATTATTTGGCCAAAAACAAGAACACGTAACGATGGACACATACATGATACAGATGTCATGGCTGTCACAGGGTTCTATTTTTGGCCAAATAATGTTTTTCATGTTTTTTTTCAGGTTTGTGAACAATTTTAATTAGCATGATGACCATAAAGATGAATATCTACAACTTCGTTTGGCATTCTGGTCCCGATGATGTGTTAAAAAGCACGAAACAGCTGTAATCCTTACAACTAGAAATAGGATCACTTGACGGCAGAGGTATTTGAAACCTTTTATTAATTGTTTTCACATGTTGATAAAACTGTATTATTGATAAGATGTATAAAAATCAGAACATTGCTGTAATTAGGTAAACAATGATAAAACTTATCTGGCATCAGAATAAGAAATCATGAAATTCCAATACATAATCATCCTTATTCCAATACATATCCTCTAAAGAACTCTAATGAAATAATTGTAGCACAATCAGAGGAAGATAAGCTGGCTTCTGGAAATAAAAAAGACAGTCGAGAAGTAATTTGTAAGGGATGCTTAATACTAAAAGAGGAAACAAACAACATGCTGTCATCAATCAGAACCTTAGAAACTGTTATCTCAATTTTAAAGAAGGAAAACATTGAACTCCAAACAAATATTGGTAACTCTAAAGCAAACTGTCTTAGTTGCTTCCCTCCACTTGTGCACAATAGGCAACCAAAAACACAAGCCAATTCTGATACTGTGGCAAAGTCGCAAGAAGTTAAACACCGTAAGCCAAGTACTAACTTACGCCCAACACAGCTGAGTACGAAAATAAAATTACACAAGAAAGAAGACCTAAAAAAAACAAAAATGCTTATGTGTACAAACAGCCATGGAAGAGATTTAACCTTCCACCTAAATCAACTTACAAATAAGTAGGGGTGGCGAATAGTGATTTTTTGGTTCGAATCGAATCGAATCGAATAGTTTATAACTATTCCGAATATCGAATATTTTCGAAACGAATATTTATGTTAATGGTTATTCGTTCAAATGAGGTCAAATTTTAAATCGCAGCATGTAAGTATAAATACCCTTTCGCAGCAAACCTGTATACTCAGTGAATTACCAAGCATTTTTTAGCAACTATTCAATAATTAATATAATGTTATCAAAACAAAAGTGTTATTTCATTGTGTTTTCTTAACTCTCGTCCATACTTTCTCCCTCCCCTCCCTGTATTTATCTTATTTAATTATTAATAGCATTATAACAAGTCAAAATAATATAGGTCAAATATCAATTACTAAGGTACACAAAGGTACAACTAATCAATTTTTAAGAATTTAGAAATATATTGATTCCCCTTAAGCATAGGTAATATTCATGTGAATAAGCATAATTAGGCCTATAGTAGCAATTTCAGGATTTGGCTACTTAACAATTCCTTTTCTACTGCAACCTAAATTTGTTCACTTTTAGGCCTCTGCATCCCTTTGTTCCTTTTCCTTTTAGTGAACCAATAAATTATTTGATCTGGGACTAGGCTTAAATTACACCAAAGAATTACATATAAAGCTTGGTTCACCAACTACTTCATATTTGAAGAAAGCCTTACAATTTTATTTGTGCATTAATGCCTGAGAACAAAGATTTTGATTCTCCTAAAGTAATACTATAAAATAATAATAAGTCAGACCAGTAAACTTAACCTAAATTTTAAGATAATTTACAATTGCCATTTACTTACAACAAAGTTTATTATAAACAGCAAGAAAACTCATTGATTATTATCATAGGCTTAAGTTGTCAAACCAACATTGTACCGTTACCTAAAAATTACCATTTTAATCACGTATCAAAATAAACACGCTCCGCCTGATTCGTCAGATTTTAACAAAATAAAACCAATTTTTGATCATTCAACGTTTCTATTTCTACGTAATTGCTTATTTGGAAAATAAAGAAATCTGAGCGATTGAAACAAACACGCGATAGACGTTCTCGAGTTATTAACAACAACTAAACTTCAAAAGCAAAAGCAGACGAAAGTTTAGAACGACGACGAAATTCGAAAACGAAAAGACAAATAATAAACAGGTCCGCCAACTCTTTGCCAGCCCAAAATTATTGTACTTCATCGTATCAAAGTCGGAAGCTATGGTGATCCCGGATTCCGTTTAAGATATTTGCGGCCTGAAAAAGTCGTACAAAACACCAACACGACTATTTATTTATGGGGTATTTGCGGGATATTTCGTTTTGGCAACTGAAGACGACTCTGGACACTGTCGGTCATCGGTGAACTCTGATTGGTCTTGATTGCAATTCTCTCCTTTACCAACTCAACAACTCAACTGATGTTTCGCCAGTATCGGATACCGGTCGAGACAGAACTGATGAAGGATGGACTATTATTTGTTATATGATTTAATGCTGTGATACTAGAATTTATCTTAAGAAAATATTCGTTGTCGCGTCAGGTATTGTGCAGTATATTAACCTAAGTACTGCACGACTGATCAACACGGCAGAGGGAATTTGGTGGCTAAACTGCAATGTCAGTATTATTTTACAGCAGCTATTCATCTGTCGTCTGTCCACGTGAGGACACAACTGTTTCTGATGTTAAAACATGGATTTGTAGTTGTTTTCAATTACAAAAAACGTACTTTTATTATTATTATGAAAATGGGTACGTTTTCACCTACTTTTAATTTTATGCCAGTCCTTTAAATATTCGATTCGGTCATATCGAACTTCTTTGCAATCTCGAATCGAATCGAATATCACGATATTCGATTCGAAAAAGTTCAAAGTTCGAATATTCACACACCCCTACAAATAAGTTTGATGCTGTGGGTTTCGTTAAACCTGGAGGATGTACATCACAAATCCTTATTGATGATAATATAGAAGGTGAACAATTTAGAAGTTGAAGATATTAATCATGGCTGGATCGAATGACATCGCTAGAAATGAAGCTGATGGTGCTTTAAACAATATAACAAGAACAATCAAGAAATACTAGAGTCATAAAATAGTTCTAGTCGATCTACCTGTAAGGCATGACTTGGTTGAATGGTCGTGTGTGAATTTGGAGATTGAAAAGACAAACAGGGCTTTGAAAGAACTTGCTCAACAATATAGCCATGTCACTTTAGTTAAAGTAAGCTTGGCCGACCGTAAATACCATTTTCATCATGGCCAACATTTAAATAGAATGGGTAAGCGTTGGCTGACAAGCAAAATATGCAACGCAGCATCCAAAACACCCATGGAAGAAGAAAGAACCCATTTATCTCAGAGAATGATATGAGGTTACCAGATGAGATGACATCAGCTACAGCAGTGACAGTTTCTGGAGAAACTAGTTCAATAGCAGATGCAATAACCAAGGAAGACGATGTAACTGATACGTTTCAGGGAAACGACAAACAGCTGACAGTACCATCTGTTCAAACAGAGGTAGCTTTGGTTTAACTAATACTATTACAAGTAATTCTGATTTTGAAAATCAAGGCTCTGCATACAATTTGAAATTTCAAGATTACAAATCCAGGCCTGACACAAATTTTTGTATATTTTCAGCTAATACCCAAACATTAAATGATAAGCTAAATGAGGTAGAGCTGTTACTGAAACAAAATAACATCTCTGTGTTTTGTGTATGTGAGCACTGGTATTTAGGTGAGACTAAAAACCTAGCTGTCATTAATGGATATGACTGTGCTGCTATGTTCTGCAGAACCAGCATGACTAAGGGAGGAGTTGCAATTTTTACTAAAATTGGACTAAAATGTAAAGTAATTGTCATTGAAGAGTTCTGCATTGAAAAGGACTTTGAATGTGTATGTGTACAAGTAAGCCCTAGTAAGACAGCAGTCGATGTGATTATTGTTTCAATATATAGAGTACCTAAGGGTAATCAACTTACATTTTTTGAGATGGTGGAAAGGCGTATCATCAAGTTGTCCCATTATGGCCTGCCGTTAATTGTATGTGGAGATTTAAACATCGATGTCAATCTGAAGGAGAGTATTTCTGTTGATTTCTTGGATCTACTCCGGTCTCTAAATTGTCACTGCCTGAATTGGAAACCAACCAGAGGGAAGGCCTGTTTCGATAATGTCTTTACTGACATAGCAAAGGGTGATATAAACACTGATGTCCTCTCTCCACCATTGTCCGACCACAATGCCCTGTTGACATCACTATGTCTACCTAATTACAAACACAGCAATATTAGGGTGTCTAGCTCTGAACAAAACAAGTCTAAGCTTATCAGGAACTTAAGTGGGCCAAACATTGATAGCTTTATAAGAACACTTGGTAACATAAATTTGACGGCAATTATAAAGACTTTGACAAGTTTTTCTCCATTTTCCTAAATGCAATGGAAGTTTGCTTTCCCTTTAAGAAGATTACATTCAAGGCTGCAGAGTCTGGGAACAGTCCGAAGATAAAGTGGTATACAAGTGAGTTAGCCAATATGTATAGAGAAGTCGAGAAGTTTTATGACTTTTGGCAGTGGGCTAGGAAGTATAATACTCTTGTGGAAGAAACTAAAAATAGATACTTGCAAGCAAAAGCTACTTATAAGAAAGCTCTTGTGCAGGCCAAACTGAAAGCTAATGCAGACTCGATAGCTTCTGCTCCAAATCAGTGCAATAGGGCATGGGAGCTCATCAACAAGCCAAAGAGCTGTGTGAATTCCCCAGTGGTCGACACGTTGTCACCGCAGACCTTCAGTGACAACGTGTCGACCACTGGGGAATTCACACAGCTCTTTGACATCTGTAGCCAGGTTCCATCTTCAGTTGCAGAAGCTTCACAGCTGGTCGAGGATCACCCAGACAATATGCCTGTGTTTGCTATGAGGCCTGTTTCTTGTGAGGAGGTGTCAAAAATAGTGATAAATATGAAAAGCAGTAAGTGTCGAGATATCTATGATATCAGCAGTGATCTAGTGAAGAGTGTGCTTCCAGTAATTCTGTGCCCCCTTATCTTTTGTCTAAATTTGTGGAACCAGTGGAAATTTTCCTGAGTGCCTCATGTAATATCGCAGGAAGGTATAAATCTACTCAATAAATGGATACATTCTTTATTCAGAAAACTATAAGTCCTTTTACAAAACAGAATCATTTCAAAACAGAAACATAACATATGTAATCTATTATAGTAATTGCTGTTACAGCCATCTGAATATTGATATCATAATAACAGTTTATATATATTACATTCGTCACAACACAAATTTGGTTTGATTATAAATTATTTTATTTTTGAAAATATCTCTTCCTCTTCTGACTATAAATTTAACTTTTGAGGTCTTTTAATTGTACGACCAGATCTTCGTAGGCAGACCTCCTTTTCCGTTGCAACCACCTGAGGAGAAGAAGGAGCCAGTTGTGGAACCGACGTTCCTGGACCATCTTTATCATTGGATTGATAATTATCCACTTGGTCGTTTGTGTTCTGGAACGGACTTCCATGTGACAAACTTACAATGTTTCCTTTTTCCTCTTCTGGTCCACAACGTCTCAGATAATCATATTTTTCTTCTTCCAGTTCGGTCAATCTCAAATGGTCAGCATGACAAAACCTTACACTTCCCATGACTTTAACCAAATACGTAACTGGGCTTTTCTTTACTAGTATCCTTCCCATTACCCATGAAACCTTTTCTTGACGTACTGTTTTGACCAAAACCTTTTGACCTTCAACAAATGATTTGCTCGGCCCACGCAATCTGTCTGAGGCCTCTTTCTGCTTAATTCTCTTCTCTAACATTACTTCGTTAAGTGCAGGCTTTAACAAAGTTAACCTAGTTCTAGGTTTCCAATTCAAGAACAGCTCTGCTGGAGTCATGCCCGTCACGGAAGTCGGAGTATTCCTGTATGCAAACAAAAAGTTATCCAGTTTATGCTGTAAATTAGAATACTTCTTTCCTAAATTTTCTTCCAAAATCTGGCGAATAAGATTCTTCTTGACTTCCTGAACACATCTTTCAGCGGCCCCATTTGACTCTGAATGATATGGAGGCGTAAGAGTAAACTTGACCGAGTTTTTCCTCAAAAATTCTCTGAATTCATAGCTTGTAAAAGTGCCACCATTATCACTGACTAACTCCTCCGGAAACCCATAGGAAGAAAACAAGGTTCTTAATCGTTCAATTGTCTTAGCCGAAGAAAGTGAATTCATTATAAACACTTCTAACCATTTAGAATAACTGTCGACAATGATTAGTAACTGCTGTCGAGAGTAAGGATCTTCGGCAAAATCAATATGCACTCTTTGCCATCTGTACTTAGCCATGGGCCATTGCTGTAGTGGAATCCTAGAAGTAGAATTTCTAGTAAACTGACAAACCTGACAGTTGGAGACTACCTTTTCAATAGCCTGGTCTATCCCTGGCCACCATACGTAACATCTGGCAAGAAGTTTCATACGAGTAATGCCAGGATGTTGATCATGTAGCATCTGTAACACCGAATTCTGCAATTTCTGAGGAATGACTACTCTGGAACCCCATAACAAACAGTGTTGGTCAACTGACAGCTCATCTTTTTTTCTTAAGAAAACTTCCAAATTAGGATCTTTGTCCGAAAACCTCCAACCACACATGACATAATCTTTCACTTTCGACAGTAGAGGATCCCTATCTGTAATCCTTGCTACATCAGACGCTGTTATTGTTGGTCTATCACTAGTCGTACAATAAAAGTTCATAGCCTCCACACAAGACTCAACATGAGAAAAATAGTTACAGTCAAGCTCAATAGACTCACTATCAGGAAGTGGCAAACGTGACAATGCATCCGCGTGTGCTACATCAGCTGCCTTCCGATATTTGATTTCCAAATTATATGTCGAAAGAATCAGGGCCCATCTCTGGAGACGCGCTGCCGCCAGAGTTGGGACACCTTTCTTGGATCCAAATATTGCTGTAAGTGGTTGATGGTCAGTCTGTAAAATAACTTTTCTACCATAAATGTACTTATGAAATTTTTGGACTCCAAAAACCAAAGCAAGAGCCTCTCGATGAAGCTGTGAATAGTTCCTTTCACTGGGAGATAAGGATTTCGAGGCGAAAGCTATTGGCCTTTCTTGGCCATCAATCAAATGCGATAATACCGCTCCTACTCCCCGAGGGCTAGCATCACAAGTAAGAACAAGGGGTTTCTTTACATCATAATGTACCAGTAAACTAGAATTCAGAACCCAGCTTTTACTTTCCTGAAATGTTTGAGAGCATTCCTTAGACCACTTCCAATGTGCATCCTTGTGTAACAAATCATAAAAACAACTAAGTCTTGAGGACAAATTAGATATAAATTTACCATAGTAATTTATCAATCCCAAATATGCTCTAAGTTCATCCTTGTTACTCGGTTCAGGTGCCTCTTTTAGGGCAGATAATTTACTTTCTTGTGGTCTGAGACCTTCCCCCGACAAAACATAACCTAAGTATGAGATAGAAGGCTGAAGAAATTTACATTTAGATTCATTCACTCGAACCCCGTAGTCTGATAAGCGTTTCAAAACACACTCAAGACGATCTAGAGCTTGTTTTCTGGAGCAACCAGCAACTATTAAATCATCTAAATAGGCACAACAGCCGGGTATACCATCTATTATTTGGTCAATGGCGGACTGAAATATAGCTGGAGATGACGATAGTCCAAAAGGTAAACGTCTAAGACGATACAAACCCTTATGAGTGGTTACGGTCAACAAAGGTTGTGACTCCTCTGCCACAGGAAGCTGAAGATAAGCGTTAGTCAAATCTAAACAACTAAACACTGAACATCCAGACAAGGATGTAAATATATCATCTATCTGAGGCAAGGGGTAATGTTCACTTTCAATGCATTGATTTAAAGTCACTTTAAAGTCTATGCATAACCGTACACCGTTCGACTTTGGTACTACGACTAGTGGAGAGCTCCAATCAGAATTAGTTACCTTGTATGCAATACCTTCCTTTTCCCAGCGATCTAATTCCTCCTCAACTTTAGCCCTTAATGCGAATGGAACTGGTCTAAATTTACAAAACTTAGGAACAACTCCTTCCTTAAGTTTAATATGTGCTTTGATGTCCTTTACTTCTCCTATTCCAGGACGAAACACAGAGTCGTACTTACTCTTTAACAAAACAATGTCATTATCGTTACCTCGTAAAGATGATGAATCACTAATATTAGAAATCGAGCCCTTACCTGTGTTTGGTCTGCCTAAGGCAAATTCAGTTTCACAACCAAAAATAGAAGACCAATCAAGTTTTAATACACTAAGCCAATTACGTCCAAGTAACATTGGTTGATTCCTTTTCTCCACGTTTACAACCACCAAAGGAAGACTTAAACGTTGTTGGTTATAAACTACATTGACTTTGGCTTCACCAAGAACTGGCACTTCGTTACCAGAATACGTAACCAACCTTAAATTAGTTTTCTCTAGTTCAACATAGCCAAAGAGTTCTTCAAAAAGTTCAGACGGGCATATAGAGACCGCACAACCAGTATCTAAATCCATTGTTACGAGTACATTGTTAATCCTAATGCTTACTTTGTAACTACTCCTTATAGACCGAGGTATTGATTTACTTCGGCCCTTATCCGAGTCTAAAGAATAGATTGAAAATTGCCTCACTTCCTCATCCTCATCCTCCAGTTGGTTAACATTTAACTTGGATTTATTACCAAATTTGTTAACCCCCTGTCTGAACCCCTTATGTCCCTTAGATCGACACATCTTGAGCAAGTGTCCAGTTTTCTTACAACCGTGACATTTAAAATTAACGTAAAAACAATTACTAGGGTCATGGTCTGACAACCCACATCGCCAACAAAGTTGCCCAAGAGAATCTTGATTCTTTCTTGAAATATTACATGATTTGCAAAGATTATTACCATTAAATTCCCTGTTATCCTGGACATTAATTTTTGCAATTTCTCCTTGATGTGTAAAAATAGAAGACTTCTGTTCCGCCTGTTCAAGCCTAATCGCCATGCTGTATGTTTCTTCCCAGCCTTTTTCCTCTGAAAGTAATTTTTGCCTAATACCCTCATTTTGAATCCCGCATATCAACTTGTCACGCAATGCCTCTTTCAAAAACCCACCAAAATTACAAGAGCCTGCCAAATGTTTAATAGCAACGGAAAAATCAGCAATACTCTCACCTGGTTTTTGGCAGCGTGAATAAAACACGTAACGCTCAGCTACGACCAACTTTTTTGGAGAAAAATGCGACATCAAAATGTTTACTAATTCATTATAAGTCTTACTATCAACTTCAACTGGGGCAACAAGATCAGATAAAATTGCAAGAACTTTCGGTCCAATAACTGTAATTAATACGGATACCCGATTTTCATCTGAGATAGAATTTGCTTTAAAGAAATGTTTTAATCTCATCAAATACGCACCCACGTCCTCCTCGTTCGGATCGAACTCGTTCAATCGGCCAATGCTTGCCATTTCGTCTATAACCGCACAAACAAACAAAATTATAATTATAGCGTACTACCCTGGTCCGGATTTACTTTCTGCGCCAGTGTAATATCGCAGGAAGGTATAAATCTACTCAATAAATGGATACATTCTTTATTCAGAAAACTATAAGTCCTTTTACAAAACAGAATCATTTCAAAACAGAAACATAACATATGTAATCTATTATAGTAATTGCTGTTACAGCCATCTGAATATTGATATCATAATAACAGTTTATATATATTACACCTCAAGCTATCAAAAGTTGTTCCTATATTTAAGAAGGGTGATTATCAGTGTCCAGAGAGCTATCGTCCAATCTCCGCCGTACCAATCTTCTCCAAAATTTTGGAAAAAGCTATGATACACCAGGTAAATTATTTTTTTGAATCAAACTGTTTATTTTCTAAATTCCAATTTGGCTTCAGAGGAGGCTTGACAACTGTGGATGCAGTTGGAAGCCTTGTCACTGCAGCTTTAAATGGGTTTGAAAAGCATGCAATCACACTTGTCACCATGTGTGATCTTTCCAAGGCATTTGATTGCATCCCACATGTCATTCTCCTCTCTAAATTAGAATATTATGGTATAAAAGGTGTGGAGCTAAGTCTTTTTCGGCAGTACTTGACCAACTGTACACAGAGAATCTGTTACAACAATAGTCTCTCTGAAGTAGCAGTTATGAGAAGTGGAGTACCCCAGGGATCGGTCCTTGGCCCTTTCCTTTTCCTAGTTTTAATTAACGACTTACCCTCTAATATTCCTAAATCATGTCAATCTTTAATTTTTGCCGATGACTCAACTTTTTTTGTAGCGATGTCAGTTCTGATAACATTAAAGTTCAGATGGAAAAATGTATTTCAGAATGTAACATTTGGTTACAAAGCAATGGTTTATTATTAAATAACAACAAAACTCAGTCCATCCTGTTTAGCTTGAACCATCAAAATGAGAGCCTGGTACATTTAAATGAAAGTGTAAAATTATTGGGAATAACCTTGGATGCTAAGTTGACTTGGAGTGATCATATTAATAACGTATGCAGTAGGGTTTCAAGAGTAATTTACTTACTACATAAACTTAAAAATTGCATTCCAAAATCTTATTTGAGAATGGCTTATTTTGCTTTTTTCAATAGCATCATAATTTATGGTATATTACTTTGGGGTTGTGGCCATGTTATGAAAAGAGTACTGTTATTGCAAAAAAGGCAATTAGAATTATTACTATTACATACCCCAGCTACAGGGCACATTGCAAACCTCTCTTCAAGAGTGAAAAAATTCTTACTGAATATAATCTATTTATTTTTAAGTGTTTGTTAAATGTAAAACTTAATTTAGGATCTGTAGCTTTAAGGAGTGATACCCATGCACATTTAACAAGGGGTAGGAATAAACTAGACCTACCACAAGTTAGGCTCGTGAAAACTCAGGAATCCTATTCTTATGTTGGTATCAAAATGTTTAACAGGCTACCCTCAGAATCTCATCATGTCAGTATGAAATCATTTAAATCTTGTTTGCTGGAGTGGTTATATGAAAATCCTTTTTACAGTGTATTGATGAATAATTCAGCTGTACAAGAATTGATCTAAGCTTTAAATAATTTTGGACCAAGCACCGTTGTAATTAATCCCATAGATATATTTAATTGTTAACTCTTAAATTTTTATTCAGTTGCTCACTGTACATTCCGTTAATATTTTATACTAGCTGATAACCCCGGCTTAGCCCGGGAGATTATTTTTTCTTATCGTATTCTAGTTGTTTCTTTGGGCTGTATTCTGTTAGTAACCATAGTAGCTAGAAATAGCTACCATTAGAAATAATGGTAACCATAGCAACAATACAAAGCGCTCCCAAAATCCTTGACATCTTTGGACGATCCTGGGCCTAAGCCCTTAAAGATATCAAAACCAAACCACCACAGTGCACATCATGAGATTCCAAACTTTAGTTTGACACCAAGATGAAGTGTCTAGGATATGCAGTTTTGGCTGTAGCCCGAAATATACCAACACACAACTCTCTTTATATATATATATATATATATATATATATATATATATATATATATATTGATTGTTATATGAATATTTTTATCATTGTTAACATTTCTATTTTATCTTGTTGATTTTTAATAATTTTATAGGATTTTAACTGAACCACATAGTTTTTAGCCTAAGTCATTATTTATCAATTAGGCTATTTATCATTTAATTATTTGTCACCCATGTTTATGACGAAAACTGTACAAGCCTTCTGTCTTGTTTTGTTTAATAAAGTCTTGAATCTTGAATCTTAATTTAAGAATACTTTCCTTTTCTAGTTTAATTAATGTTTGCCATTTTTTATGTTTCAGGCGATACTGAAGGTCGGAATGATGCTGATGGTGGACTGGGGCATCGCAGCAGCCACCCTGGGGGCAGTGTTTGTCATCTGGCTTTATGTGGGGCTGAGCAACCCAGCAGTCAAGCCAGGAGCCTCCAGTCAGTTCAGGCTGCTGCGCTGGCTGCACCTCACTGTGCTCAGGACATGTGGGTGAGTCACAGGCTAGTGAAGGTAGGGACTGGGGCATCGCAGCAGCAAAGCTGAGGGTACATGAGACTGAGCAACTCGGCAGTCAAGCCAGGAGCCTCCAGTCAGTTCAGGCTGCTGCGCTGGCTGCACCTCACTGTGCTCAGGACATGTGGGTGAGTCACAGGCTAGTGAAGGCAGGGACTGGGGCATCGCAGCAGCAAAGCTGAGGGTACATGAGACTGAGCAACTCGGCAGTCAAGCCAGGAGCCTCCAGTCAGTTCAGGCTGCTGCGCTGGTTGAACCTCACTGTGCTCAGGACATGTGGGTGAGTCACAGGCTAGTGAAGGCAGGGACTGGGGCATCGCAACAGCAAAGCGGAGGGTAGATGAGACTGAGCAACTCGGCAGTCAAGCCAGGAGCCTCCAGTCAGTTCAGGCTGCTGCGCTGGCTGAACCTCACTGTGCTCAGGACATGTGGGTGAGTCACAGGCTAGTGAAGGCAGGGACTGGGGCATCGCAACAGCAAAGCTGAGGGTACATGAGACTGAGCAACCCGGCAGTCAAGCCAGGAGCCTCCAGTCAGTTCAGGCTGCTGCGCTGGCTGCACCTCACTGTGCTCAGGACATGTGGGTGAGTCACAGGCTAGTGAAGGCAGGGACTGGGGCATCGCAACAGCAAAGCTGAGGGTACATGAGACTGAGCAACCCGGCAGTCAAGCCAGGAGCCTCCAGTCAGTTCAGGCTACTGCACTGGCTGCACCTCACTGTGCTCAGGACATGTGGGTGAGTCACAGGCTAGTGAAGACAGGGACTGGGGCATCGCAGCAGCAAAGCTGAGCGTACATGAGACTGAGCAACCCGGCAGTCAAGCCAGGAGCCTCCAGTCAGTTCAGGCTGCTGCGCTGGCTGCACCTCACTGTGCTCAGGACATGTGGGTGAGTCACAGGCTAGTGAAGGCAGGGACTGGGGCATCGCAGCAGCAAAGCTGAGCGTACATGAGACTGAGCAACCCGGCAGTCAAGCCAGGAGCCTCCAGTCAGTTCAGGCTGCTGCGATGGCTGCACCTCACTGTGCTCAGGACATGTGGGTGAGACACAGGCAGTGAAGGCAGGGACTGGGGCATCGCAGCAGCAAAGCTGAGGGTACATGAGACTGAGCAACCCGGCAGTCAAGCCAGGAGCCTCCAGTCAGTTCAGGCTGTTGCGCTGGCTGCACCTCACTGTGCTCAGGACATGTGGGTGAGTCACAGGCTAGTGAAGGCAGGGACTGGGGCATCGCAACAGCAAAGCTGAGGGTACATGAGACTGAGCAACCCGGCAGTCAAGCCAGGAGCCTCCAGTCAGTTCAGGCTGCTGCGCTGGCTGCACCTCACTGTGCTCAGGACATGTGGGTGAGTCACAGGCTAGTGAAGGCAGGGACTGGGGCATCGCAGCAGCAAAGCTGAGCGTACATGAGACTGAGCAACCCGGCAGTCAAGCCAGGAGCCTCCAGTCAGTTCAGGCTACTGCACTGGCTGCACCTCACTCTGCCTAGGATATGTGGGTGAGTCACAGGCTAGTGAAGGCAGGGACTGGGGCATCGCAGCAGCAAAGCTGAGGGTACATGAGACTGAGCAACCCAGCAGTCAAGCCAGGAGCCTCCAGTCAGTTTAGGCTGCTGCGCTGGCTGAACCTCACTGTGCTCAGGACATGTGGGTGAGTCACAGGCTAGTGAAGACAGGGACTGGGGCATCGCAACAGCAAAGCTGAGGGTACATGAGACAGAGCAACCCAGCAGTCAAGCTAGGAGCCTCCAGTCAGTTCAGGCTACTGCGCTGGCTGCACCTTACTCTGCCTAGGATATGTGGTTGAGTCACAGGCTAGTGAAGGCAGGGACTGGGGCATCGCAGCAGCAAAGCTGAGGGTACATGAGACTGAGCAACCCAGCAGTCAAGCCAGGAGCCTCCAGTCAGTTCAGGCTGCTGCGATGGCTGCACCTCACTGTGCTCAGGACATGTGGGTGAGACACAGGCAGTGAAGGCAGGGACTGGGGCATCGCAGCAGCAAAGCTGAGGGTACATGAGACTGAGCAACCCGGCAGTCAAGCCAGGAGCCTCCAGTCAGTTCAGGCTGTTGCGCTGGCTGCACCTCACTGTGCTCAGGACATGTGGGTGAGTCACAGGCTAGTGAAGGCAGGGACTGGGGCATCGCAACAGCAAAGCTGAGGGTACATGAGACTGAGCAACCCGGCAGTCAAGCCAGGAGCCTCCAGTCAGTTCAGGCTGCTGCGATGGCTGCACCTCACTGTGCTCAGGACATGTGGGTGAGTCACAGGCAGTGAAGGCAGGGACTGGGGCATCGCAGCAGCAAAGCTGAGGGTACATGAGACTGAGCAACCCGGCAGTCAAGCCAGGAGCCTCCAGTCAGTTCAGGCTGCTGCGCTGGCTGAACCTCACTGTGCTCAGGACATGTGGGTGAGTCACAGGCTAGTGAAGGCAGGGACTGGGGCATCGCAGCAGCAAAGCTGAGGGTACATGAGACTGAGCAACCCAGCAGTCAAGCCAGGAGCCTCCAGTCAGTTCAGGCTGCTGTGCTGGCTGCACCTCACTGTGCTCAGGACATGTGGGTGAGTCACAGGCTAGTGAAGGCAGGGACTGGGGCATCGCAGCAGCAAAGCTGAGGGTACATGAGACTGAGCAACTCGGCAGTCAAGCCAGGAGCCTCCAGTCAGTTCAGGCTACTGTGCTGGCTGCACCTCACTGTGCTCAGGACATGTGGGTGAGTCACAGGCTAGTGAAGGCAGGGACTGGGGCATCGCAACAGCAAAGCTGAGGGTACATGAGACAGAGCAACCCAGCAGTCAAGCCAGGAGCCTCCAGTCAGTTCAGGCTGCTGCGCTGGCTGCACCTCACTCTGCCTAGGATATGTGGGTGAGTCACAGGCTAGTGAAGGCAGGGACTGGGGCATCGCAACAGCAAAGCTGAGGGTACATGAGACTGAGCAACCCGGCAGTCAAGCCAGGAGCCTCCAGTCAGTTCAGGCTGCTGCGCTGGCTGCACCTCACTGTGCTCAGGACATGTGGGTGAGTCACAGGCTAGTGAAGGCAGGGACTGGGGCATCGCAGCAGCAAAGCTGAGGGTACATGAGACTGAGCAACCCAGCAGTCAAGCCAGAAGCCTCCAGTCAGTTCAGGCTACTGCACTGGCTGCACCTCACTCTGACTAGGATATGTGGGTGAGTCACAGGCTAGTGAAGGCAGGGACTGGGGCATCGCAGCAGCAAAGCTGAGGGTACATGAGACTGAGCAACCCGGCAGTCAAGCCAGGAGCCTCCAGTCAGTTCAGGCTGCTGCGCTGGCTGCACCTCTCGCTGCCTAGGATATGTGGGTGAGTCACAGGCTAGTGAAGGCAGGGACTGGGGCATCGCAGCAGCAAAGCTGAGGGTACATGAGACTGAGCAACCCGGCAGTCAAGCCAGAAGCCTCCAGTCAGTTCAGGCTACTGCACTGGCTGCACCTCACTCTGCCTGGATATGTGGGTGAGTCACAGGCTAGTGAAGGCAGGGACTGGGGCATCGTAGCAGCAAAGCTGAGGGTACATGAGACTGAGCAACCCGGCAGTCAAGCCAGAAGCCTCCAGTCAGTTCAGGCTGCTGCGCTGGCTGCACCTCACTGTGCTCAGGACATGTGGGTGAGTCACAGGCTAGTGAAGGCAGGGACTGGGGCATCGCAACAGCAAAGCTGAGGGTACATGAGACCATGAGACTGAGCAACCCGGCAGTCAAGCCAGAAGTCTCCAGTCAGTTCAGGCTGCTGTGATGGCTGCACCTCACTGTTCTCAGGACATGTGGGTGAGTCACAGGCTAGTGAAGGCAGGGACTGGGGCATCGCAGCAGCAAAGCTGAGGGTACATGAGACTGAGCAACCCAGCAGTCAAGCCAGAAGCCTCCAGTCAGTTCAGGCTACTGCACTGGCTGCACCTCACTCTGACTAGGATATGTGGGTGAGTCACAGGCTAGTGAAGGCAGGGACTGGGGCATCGCAGCAGCAAAGATGAGGGTACATGAGACTGAGCAACCCGGCAGTCAAGCCAGGAGCCTCCAGTCAGTTCAGGCTGCTGCGCTGGCTGCACCTCTCTCTGCCTAGGATATGTGGGTGAGTCACAGGCTAGTGAAGACAGGGACTGGGGCATCGCAACAGCAAAGCTGAGGGTACATGAGACAGAGCAACCCAGCAGTCAAGCTAGGAGCCTCCAGTCAGTTCAGGCTACTGCGCTGGCTGCACCTTTCTCTGCCTAGGATATGTGGTTGAGTCACAGGCTAGTGAAGGCAGGGACTGGGGCATCGCAGCAGCAAAGCTGAGGGTACATGAGACTGAGCAACCCAGCAGTCAAGCCAGGAGCCTCCAGTCAGTTCAGGCTGCTGCGATGGCTGCACCTCACTGTGCTCAGGACATGTGGGTGAGACACAGGCAGTGAAGGCAGGGACTGGGGCATCGCAGCAGCAAAGCTGAGGGTACATGAGACTGAGCAACCCGGCAGTCAAGCCAGGAGCCTCCAGTCAGTTCAGGCTGTTGCGCTGGCTGCACCTCACTGTGCTCAGGACATGTGGGTGAGTCACAGGCTAGTGAAGGCAGGGACTGGGGCATCGCAACAGCAAAGCTGAGGGTACATGAGACTGAGCAACCCGGCAGTCAAGCCAGGAGCCTCCAGTCAGTTCAGGCTGCTGCGATGGCTGCACCTCACTGTGCTCAGGACATGTGGGTGAGTCACAGGCAGTGAAGGCAGGGACTGGGGCATCGCAGCAGCAAAGCTGAGGGTACATGAGACTGAGCAACCCGGCAGTCAAGCCAGGAGCCTCCAGTCAGTTCAGGCTGCTGCGCTGGCTGAACCTCACTGTGCTCAGGACATGTGGGTGAGTCACAGGCTAGTGAAGGCAGGGACTGGGGCATCGCAGCAGCAAAGCTGAGGGTACATGAGACTGAGCAACCCAGCAGTCAAGCCAGGAGCCTCCAGTCAGTTCAGGCTGCTGTGCTGGCTGCACCTCACTGTGCTCAGGACATGTGGGTGAGTCACAGGCTAGTGAAGGCAGGGACTGGGGCATCGCAGCAGCAAAGCTGAGGGTACATGAGACTGAGCAACCCAGCAGTCAAGCCAGGAGCCTCCAGTCAGTTCAGGCTGCTGTGCTGGCTGCACCTCACTGTGCTCAGGACATGTGGGTGAGTCACAGGCTAGTGAAGGCAGGGACTGGGGCATCGCAACAGCAAAGCTGAGGGTACATGAGACTGAGCAACCAGGCAGTCAAGCCAGGAGCCTCCAGTCAGTTCAGGCTGCTGTGCTGGCTGCACCTCACTGTGCTCAGGACATGTGGGTGAGTCACAGGCTAGTGAAGGCAGGGACTGGGGCATCGCAACAGCAAAGCTGAGGGTACATGAGACTGAGCAACCCGGCAGTCAAGCCAGGAGCCTCCAGTCAGTTCAGGCTACTGCACTGGCTGCACCTCACTGTGCTCAGGACATGTGGGTGAGTCACAGGCTAGTGAAGGCAGGGACTGGGGCATCGCAGCAGCAAAGCTGAGCGTACATGAGACTGAGCAACTCGGCAGTCAAGCCAGGAGCCTCCAGTCAGTTCAGGCTACTGTGCTGGCTGCACCTCACTGTGCTCAGGACATGTGGGTGAGTCACAGGCTAGTGAAGGCAGGGACTGGGGCATCGCAACAGCAAAGCTGAGGGTACATGAGACAGAGCAACCCAGCAGTCAAGCCAGGAGCCTCCAGTCAGTTCAGGCTGCTGCGCTGGCTGCACCTCACTCTGCCTAGGATATGTGGGTGAGTCACAGGCTAGTGAAGGCAGGGACTGGGGCATCGCAACAGCAAAGCTGAGGGTACATGAGACTGAGCAACCCGGCAGTCAAGCCAGGAGCCTCCAGTCAGTTCAGGCTGCTGCGCTGGCTGCACCTCACTGTGCTCAGGACATGTGGGTGAGTCACAGGCTAGTGAAGGCAGGGACTGGGGCATCGCAGCAGCAAAGCTGAGGGTACATGAGACTGAGCAACCCAGCAGTCAAGCCAGAAGCCTCCAGTCAGTTCAGGCTACTGCACTGGCTGCACCTCACTCTGACTAGGATATGTGGGTGAGTCACAGGCTAGTGAAGGCAGGGACTGGGGCATCGCAGCAGCAAAGCTGAGGGTACATGAGACTGAGCAACCCGGCAGTCAAGCCAGGAGCCTCCAGTCAGTTCAGGCTGCTGCGCTGGCTGCACCTCTCTCTGCCTAGGATATGTGGGTGAGTCACAGGCTAGTGAAGGCAGGGACTGGGGCATCGCAGCAGCAAAGCTGAGGGTACATGAGACTGAGCAACCCGGCAGTCAAGCCAGAAGCCTCCAGTCAGTTCAGGCTACTGCACTGGCTGCACCTCACTCTGCCTGGATATGTGGGTGAGTCACAGGCTAGTGAAGGCAGGGACTGGGGCATCGTAGCAGCAAAGCTGAGGGTACATGAGACTGAGCAACCCGGCAGTCAAGCCAGAAGCCTCCAGTCAGTTCAGGCTGCTGCGCTGGCTGCACCTCACTGTGCTCAGGACATGTGGGTGAGTCACAGGCTAGTGAAGGCAGGGACTGGGGCATCGCAACAGCAAAGCTGAGGGTACATGAGACCATGAGACTGAGCAACCCGGCAGTCAAGCCAGAAGTCTCCAGTCAGTTCAGGCTGCTGTGATGGCTGCACCTCACTGTTCTCAGGACATGTGGGTGAGTCACTGGCCAGTGAAGGCTGGGACTGGGGCATCGATGCAGCAAAGCTGAGGGTACATGAGACTGAGCAACCCGGCAGTCAAGCCAGGAGCCTTCAGTCAGTTCAGGCTGCTGTGCTGGCTGCACCTCACTGTGCTCAGGACATGTGGGTGAGTCACAGGCTAGTGAAGGCAGGGACTGGGGCATCGCAACAGCAAAGCTGAGGGTACATGAGACTGAGCAACCCGGCAGTCAAGCCAGGAGCCTCCAGTCAGTTCAGGCTGCTGCGCTGGCTGCACCTCACTGTGCTCAGGACATGTGGGTGAGTCACAGGCAGTGAAGGCAGGGACTGGGGCATCGCAGCAGCAAAGCTGAGGGTACATGAGACTGAGCAACCCGGCAGTCAAGCCAGGAGCCTCCAGTCAGTTCAGGCTGCTGCGCTGGCTGCACCTCACTGTGCTCAGGACATGTGGGTGAGTCACAGGCTAGTGAAGGCAGGGACTGGGGCATCGCAGCAGCAAAGCTGAGGGTACATGAGACTGAGCAACCCGGCAGTCAAGCCAGGAGCCTCCAGTCAGTTCAGGCTACTGCACTGGCTGCACCTCACTGTGCTCAGGACATGTGGGTGAGTCACAGGCTAGTGAAGGCAGGGACTGGGGCATCGCAGCAGCAAAGCTGAGGGTATATGAGACTGAGGAACCCAGCAGTCAAGCCAGGAGCCTCCAGTCAGTTCAGGCTGCTGCACTGGCTGCACCTCACTGTGCTCAGGACATGTGGGTGAGTCACAGGCTAGTGAAGGCAGGGACTGGGGCATCGCAGCAGCAAAGCTGAGGGTACATGAGACTGAGCAATCCAGCAGTCAAGCCAGGAGCCTCCAGTCAGTTCAGGCTGCTGCACTGGCTGAACCTCACTGTGCTCAGGACATGTGGGTGAGTCACAGGCTAGTGAAGGCAGGGACTGGGGCATCGCAGCAGCAAAGCTGAGGGTACATGAGACTGAGCAACCCAGCAGTCAAGCCAGGAGCCTCCAGTCAGTTCAGGCTACTGCACTGGCTGCACCTTACTCTGCCTAGGATATGTGGTTGGCTGTGCCCACTGCAAGTATGTACCAATTACATGTTGTTAGTGTGTACCATTTACATATTGTTTAGTAGTTTCAAAAATTGAGAAGATAGTTTGAATTAATATCCATTTGAATATTTAAGGTTCGTTTGACATTAAGGATTATATATTCATATTTCTTATTTTTTTCTCTTCAGAAGAAAAGGTGTTGACTATGAAGAAATAGTAATATCACCAGTAGTGCCAAACCTGAGTCTCAGCTCTGACCAGATCAACGAGGACAATGAGGACTTTGCCTACAGGCAACGTTTTCACCAGACGGCCTCCATACGCCCTGGCCAGTCGGCGTACGGTGATGTGCAGCTTCTGAGATAATCAAATGCAAAGTGTTAACTAATGAGCAGGGTTTAAGCTGCGGTCGCATTTGTCGCAAAATGCGATACGCAAAAAGAAAATGCGAAAATATTCGGATAGGCTGTCGCTTTTTTGCTACAAAGTAAAGTGTGGAAGTTATTCAACTTTATTGCAGAACATCTGGTTTTAACCAATACAAATCACAATAAAAGTCCACAAATTATTTTTGTATTTTAAAATAAAATAAGAGTTAGTTATGGAATGTAGTCTGTAACGTAACCCTCTATCAGATGCCGCATCATCAAGATCCACAGTCAAAAAGAAGAGTATAGGTAGACACAGAGAACGTATAAACGTTCTATACGTTCTCTGTGCTAAAGAGCAGTTGGCGCGCACTCTGTAGCGGCCGAGTCGCCGAGTTTAGCCGAGCGATGGCGAATGTGATAATGTGGAGGGCTAGTTCACCAACGCTTGGAATGATATGGAGTCGAATACTCAATATAGTAATTTGATAATTATTTTAGTTTCAAGATATGAATACCCTATTAAGGGGCAAGAAACGTTGCCGTGGATTATGCGGGGATTTTTAAAGATACTGCCGTGTAAAACCGGGGATTTCCGAAACCCACGGTGGGTAAAATCTCATGGCCAGTCTTGCAATACTGGCGAAAACAGACGTCTCGAAAACGGTGATGCAAAATATAGTTTGAGGTTATGTTGTTCGATTAAGTTGTTTTGGTTTGATGACGTGAACCATATCATTCCACATATTAGATGTTTTGTTTAGTATGCCTTATTTCCATTAATGGATAAGTTTGTTGTCAAGAGAAGTAAACCCAATGAAGTTGAAGATGTACAAGCTTTCGGGCCCCTTCAATACTAGTACTGTTACTAATAAAACAAATAATAATGACATGCGATAAAAATGTTAAAAGGAAAATAATTTTGCTACAAGTCTCAAAGAGCTTGTAGCATTTTTGCTCAAAGAAATTTTTTCCCAGCTTGAACCCTGCTAATGAGGAACTTGTCCTTAAACAAATACTTCCATGAGGCCGTTAACAGTGCCTTTGTTATTTATACTGCTTGTCCATATGTGCTCTTTATATTTATTAATTTAGAATTACTTAGAGGGCTGTGATGGTGAAGCCCATATCACACTAGTCAGCTGTGCGGTGGCGCTTGGGGTGTACCTAAATAATCAGGCTATTTTAGGGCATTGAATAAATTGGGGGTGGCTTTTCTGTGGCGCTGCCAAAAGTTTGCCAAGATTGATACCAGTAGTGTAGTGTGATATTAGCCATGCCGGAGTGGTAAATAGTGCAAATACGTCCTTAAGGGAATCACTTAGATTAGATAAAGGGGATATAAGGGCCTCCCCTAAGGGCCCTTTTTAGTAGGGGATTAGGGGAGGAGAGCATGTAGCACATCAGTTATAAACGAACTACTAAATAGTAATGAATGAGTGAAACCCAAAACTCAAATCTCAAAAACTCTGGAGAGACAATCTGGGTACGATGGCAATTGACATTGAGGTGACGAGTGTGCTGCGTCGGTGTCATGTGAAATCAATATTGCAAAGTGAAGATGAGAATTTTACCGAAACTCCATTTTGACTTTCTTCACATCAGATGCGGCGACTTGCTTAGTTTACTGCAATACAATTCATTACGAGTTTGATTACTGTAACACAACTTTGAATTCCTTTTAAGGATTGTTTCCTAAACAACTCAAACAAATTGCGCCGGACTCTATTGTAGAACAATAAAGTCAACAAAATTAACTCCAACGTTCGAGAGTGTTCCACTTGTTTCAAATCAAAGTGGGTGCAAGAGTGGTTCCAAAACTATGTGGGCGCGGATAGTGGATAGGCGCTGTCTAGAAAAACTAGCCTTTACCATGTCGCAACGACGAGTTTGTTACCGTGACACAACAACGATTTTGTTTTCTGCCATGCAACAAAATTATACCACTGATAAAAGCACCAAGTTTATCTATTACCCAGTGGGGCCCAATGTTTTGGCCTCATTTTTTACTGCAACGGACAAAGCTGTGGCAGGGTGGCTCTAAAGACTGTGCCAGAGCGCCACTCCGGACCGCTTTGACTCCACTTTTGACGCAATGCACAACAAGCAAGCCAGATTATTCAGCGGCACCGCTCACCCGCCTAGTGAATCAGGGGCCTAAGTGTACTTCATTAGATACTCTATTTATTGTAATGAAATTTTTATAGAATATTATGTAATTGTAATTTGACTCACTAAAAATATAAAATCAAATGATAGCTATGTTTTAAAATTCAATAAGAAAAATATTTTCTTATTGAATTTTGAAAAGAATTAAAACAATATTTTGTATAAAATAAAAACTAGAGGCTCTTAGCAGCAATTGCTGCTTTTTAGTAATTTTAACCTAAAAACAGAACACTAAAATCAGTAAACAAGTAAATATGCAGTGTTTAAACCAGCTGGTATATTTTTAACAGCTAATAACAACACTGTAGCAGAACTTCCATTAGAAAATGACTGGGTCTTTGACATCCAATGGGGCAGAGCTTAGATAATTTTTGATACTTCTGATATTTTCCCCATGCTGTCCCTGGACCTCAAACTTTATAATGAACCTTTACAGGCTACGCTCCCTTTTTCATTGCTTAAGATATTTCATCAAGACGGATTTTTATAAAATAAAATATATACGTGAAAAATGTTTTCACCACACTACGACATTATCGCCTGTTTCACAAACATTACATCGAGGCAGGAAATAGCTTTTTTTCATCCTAGGGCTAAAAAGTTTTTGCCCTGGGGCTGTAATGCCAGCTGATCATTTATTTGCTTAAAATCATGTGTAAAAATAAGTATAAGGTTTAACGTTATTGTATTTAATAGGTAGTAACGACAGAGTAGTGGAAAACCTAATTTTATTTTGTCTTTACTAAGCAGCCATTTATTATTGTTCTTTAGCAAGCAATCATAACCTTAAAGTTGTATCATCAATGTCTGGTTTTGTTCACTGGTGAACTGGTCATATTTAATTGTGCTCTGTGGTGAAAAATCGCATTCACACCTCGGCTAAAAGAGTTTAGCAGCTCTCGATCAATTCCGATTCTCGATTTTGTTTCAAATTTGAAACTTGATCTCAAACCTGCAAAACTTCATTTTCCGCCAGAGGTGCAAAATATATTACTAACTAACGTTTTTCTAATTATTTACCTTTTCTATGTTTCTTTTTGGTTTCTTATGCCTGAGGCAGAGAAACCGAGGTGTACAATTCGAGCATTATATCTTGAACTATGAGGCTGGAGACACACGGGGCGATTTTTATCTACAGGCGAGTGGAACTGCCGCTCGCCTGTAGTGCATAGAATGAAATGGACCGCAGCATTATTGTCATGCGGTATTCTTACTGCCCTGTTTGTAAGCGTTCATTTAAATCTATGCACTGCAGGCAAGTGGCAGTTTTGCTGTGGCGATAAAAATCGCCCTGTGTGTCTCCGGCCTGACTGCCCATTGCTGGCGCTCTCAAATGTTATTTATTGTCAATGATTTTGGAAAACAAAAAATATAAAATACAAATTTCTACAAACATCAGATGTATTTTGTTTGAAAATGACAATTAAGATATATATTTACAGCTGTTGGAAAATGCTAATATATCAGGCTAGTACAACTTGACATAACAGCTGTGGTGCTCTTGTTCTTATGCATTTCATTCCAACTGCTTCAGGTATAAAGGGTTCCCAAGTGTCACGATATAATGTGCCAAGTGAGCATTGATTGCAATTTTTGGCATGACTTACTATCTCCAAAGACATTGTTGTAAGCCTTCTAAGGATTAGATAAAAGGAGTTGTCTAATATATGTTTTAGTTTATTGGATTCATTCAATTATTTCATTCTTTATTATATTTTCTGCCATTTTTATTTAACTAATTTTACAATAAACCAAATTTCAGGAATTCATTTTGTGAAGTAATGTAGATGAAATGCTTTTAACTTATTAATTTTATTTGTAAATTATATTTAACCCATGACTGACATTTGTGCATTTATTAGATACTTGTATTAAACTTATGAATGAACACTATTTGTGCATCAAACATCATTTAAAGTTATTTTGAACTATATTTTTATAAGGATGAGCTAAATTTGTTATTGGTTGTTAAACTCACATATCTTTACTTTATGACTTTGATACAATATATTGTTTGTAAAAAAGAGCTTTAATTTTTACTGTTTTATGATTAAGCATCAGGATCATTACATTCCATAGATAAAAAACTAAGCAATACCGCAAAAACGTAAACCTTTAAATTGTGTGCTGGTTTTTATGAATATAAAATCTTTAATATGGTTTCATTCTTGATACATTATCTTGCATAATTATTTCAGTCTGATAACTTTGATCACAATGAAATGTTTTTTGTTAAGAGAAAAAAAAACTTTTGAACTTAGTCAGGTTTGTAATATTTTAGAATTGATTTTTGTACATTAAAATTACATTCACTCCTTTTTAAGTGCTTCTCAAAGTTACTAAAATCAGGTCTGAGGTTTGTAGGTTAAATACAATAAAATTCCCGTTTTTTAAAATCATAAAAGTTATATTTTTAGAGGAATATTGTCTTTATGAAAAAATAAGTAAAATTTTTTATGTATTTTATGTAATTTTTCATCAAATATTGATCAAACTTGGTATGTTGCCTTCATCTAGTTGAGATCTATAAGGTTTAATAAAATATAATTAAGGTTTTGAGGTTACATCCATATGTCCCACAATACAATAAATATTAATGGATTGTGTATCTATTATCTATTCCTTTCATAATTTTTGTGTAATGTTTTTTGTGAGTAAAACCATTATTGTCTCCCTCAGGAATTTTCCCTTGGGACACAATCTTGTTTTTTACCCGCTTGAGTATAATAAGTTGTTTTTTTTTTTTACTTTCGCTGCTATATTTTATTTAGTGAGTGTGTAAAGTGAAGCCCCTCCACTTAAATAGTATAGAAAAGAACCAATCAGAGAAGAGACAGTACACATGTTGCCAGGGACAGTTCACAGCCATTCCACTAAGTGATTTCAAATGGAAAAATACTGTATGATATGAACAATAAATAAAGCATTTGTGGATAATTAATTTGTCTTATGAACTATTTATTTACTTATTGTAAAGCTCACGTGCATTTTATGTTCACTGCAAACAAACATTACCATAATTGGCTTTGTCAACTAACAGACATCCAGTTCCAGCTCCAGATTTTACTAAAGCTCTTTGGAGTTCTGAAGCAATAACACGAGTACTCATGTGACACAGCCTACCAACATTACAACTGATGCAGGAGGTGTGGTTTCACTTTACACACTCATTGAGTAAAGTATAATAAAAATCCTAAATCGTTTGGAATACCTACTTTTAGGTAATCCTTCAATAGCTTTAAGCGACTTGTTTCACCTGAAAACTATTAAAAATGTTACTGTAGTGTGGAGGCCACAACAAAATGAATTTAACTGAGATGAACAAAAATCGGAAAACTTGATCAATCAAGTTTCATGTGCAATACAGAACATTTTTAATTAATTGTGGTTGCTTAGTTAGGTCCATTTGAAATATTTTGCTATTCTATGACAAAACCGTGAGGTTTTAGATGCATCAGCACTGATCAGTTCATTAGAACTGATTTTGACAAATAATGTGTTAAGTCTTTTATTATTTTATGTTGAATTTTACTAATTAACTTATTAAATTATTTTTGTACAAGTAACATATTAGCATTTAACATTATTTATTTTATATGTGGAAATAATTGTTACTGAACATGATGAAATTATTGCAAAGTTGTTTTTTTGTTTGTAAACCATTATTTCATCCATGCCTATAAAACACAAAGCCCGCCCACTAATTCCCTTATCACCCATACACTTCGAAAGCTGAAATTTTGAACACTCATTCTTTAGGCATAAAATAGGACAACTAAATGGTTTTCATCCTGATCTGACCTCCGGAATCGGCCACAGACCCTCTCAAATCCCATATTATCCTTATGGCAGAATATAAATTGATGGAATGTTTATAATTAAACAGATGTAAAAAGCAAGAAATTTGGTTCAGTTTGCGCATTATATCTCCGGCCATGGCAAAGTCAGCTGGTTGCAAGGCGTAGGGGAGTGAGGGGGTACTTTTCTGAGAACACTTTTCTACAGCCCCGCTGTTTGTCAAACGTTGTGTTTACCAATATCTGTAATGTTTCATTCATACCATACATTTAAAGTTCCGGCCAAATCATTAGGCGGGTGGCGAAAAATGGAAACTCCAGCTGTATAAATGACTTGATGTTAAAGACACCTCCGGTCCTCTACACAGTTCAGTAGTTGAACATATTTCCAACAGATAGAAGCACATTTACTTGGCTATCTTTGGAGAACTTACTCAGCTGATTTGGAGAACATAAACAAAGAGCATAACTGTATATAACTTCAGATGGGTAAATGATTTGCCAAAAACATATTTTGAACGCCAGCAGCGCACTCACTCACCCGCCTAATGATTTGGCCGGAACTTTAGTTGTAGTAATTCACCCTATGTAACTTGTTCTTATTTAGTTGGCTACCTGATAAATAAATAATATGTTTTTTAAAATCATAATTCAATATTTCTATAGTAATAAAAGAGTAATTAATTTCTTATATGATTTAATATGTTTGTACAGTTGTGTATTTAAAAAGTGTTATCATCATCACTCCTCAGAAAGTCATCAATAGAAATAGGCTAGTATATATTTTTAACATAAATTAGCAAATTTTAATAAACCACATTATTTACTTATTTCAAATTAAATTTCTGGTAAAATA
Organism: Flexamia atlantica; assembly: GCA_035578135.1. NCBI lineage: Eukaryota > Metazoa > Arthropoda > Insecta > Hemiptera > Cicadellidae > Flexamia > Flexamia atlantica. The sequence continues at coordinate 91,031,933 of JAQJVK010000001.1, forward strand.
TGCAGTAGATCCCAATTTAATAGCTCCCGATGTTTGAATAATATAATAATTAGATATAAATATTTTAAGAAAGTTGCAATCACTAAATAAATTTAATATAATATATAAATTCTAAATTAAGTTCCATAAATAATCCCAAATTCCAGTGTCTGTGCTTCAACATATGATTTATTCAAGATTTGTGAACCCTGTGCAACCAACAATGCAGCATGCATGTGCCATGGACTTCTACTTTCTTCTCTACCAGACCTTCAGAGTGTTAGCATCAATTTTAATTCAAGGTCCAAGAACCTAAATTTATTTAAAAAGAAAATCCCAAGTCCTGGTTAGACTTGAATCGCTAACCACGGTAAAGTAGGGAATAAACTTAGCCCAAGTACAATTTATCTTGTCCTTTTTTTAAACCTCAAGAAATTTAAATAGATAAGTACTGGGTGAAGACAATTTGTAAGCTGATTTGGTAAGAAGCATCCAACACTTTAGAGGTCTTGAGGTATGAGAAGAAGCTTGGGTGTTTACAAACAAACCCAGATGAACTTGGATTTTTCCAGGAGGGGAAATAAATATTTACATATGATCAATCGATTCAACAACAAATTTCTTGTGTCAGTCATGTGTTACATGCTAAACGAAAAACATGTCACCTGTTTATTGATTGTTATTCAAAGAGCAAAACATTGTTTCTAATATCAACCCACATTTTGTTTTGGTTTAGTATTTTTTATCTACCAGACTAGTAGCGTAATCACATGGCTTTGTTTACTTCCACGTCATCAATGATTTCTTCCCCTCCTCTGTTGAAACTTCAAACTCAAGCTTCTTCTCATACCTCACTACCTCTACCAAGGACATAACATAAATTAAAAACAAGAATCCATCAACCTATTTCATTTAAATCAAGACTCTAAAAACTTTACCAAATTTAAATTCAATTGAAATTTTTTTCATCAAGGACTCAAAACAATTCGGCCATTTTATTCATGGAACAGTTAATTGGATTGTTGAACTGATAAACCTAAATTTAAGTTAACCATTGGTCATTAATAATTTTATTTCAAAACAAGTTTAGATTCACAAAATAAGTTAACAGCCGGCACGAACTCCCACTGAGACAATATAACATAAATTTTATTATGTGAACCCTGAGTAAGTCGAGGACATTCGAACAATTGGGTTAAACATATTAATTAGTAGGCCTACATAATGTAAAACATCCCCAACCATTGTAACATTTTGTTAGTCCTTTTTATACTTTTCCCTAATACTATTTGTATGTAATAATAAATATCAGTCTAATCCTATTCTAAAAGTGTTTCATTCTCTGAGTTTTTAAAGTTAAGATTAATCAGTAAGCTTAGTGTAAGATAAGTACTTACGGTCAACCAGAGAACGCCAAGGCCTATAAGACTACATTTCAAACTACAAAATATCACATAAAACTCAGGAATAATTATTTATTTATTTAATAAAGTCATCAATGTCTTTAATGTGACGAGGTAGAGTGTGTATTTAAATATCATATGATACGGTTAGTAGCGAAGTAGCCATAGCCGGAGATATAATGCGCGAACTGTAGAATGTCAATAAACAAGCTATCAGGGATAGAACATAAAATAAATCACTGACTGTAGATACTAAAAGACCTTTCTTCCTTGTAGCAGTTGTTATTGAAAGAGCTAATGTAAAAACCATTTATTTTATTTACAGCTTTTTTAAAAATTGCCAGGACGGCTTTGTTTTATTTTTTTTAAGAGCGACATAAAATTGAGGCATGTTTTACGATATACACACAGGGCCGGCTCAAGAGTTTTAGGCGCCCTAGGCGAAAGTATCGTTTGGCGCCCCCCCCCCCTCTTTCTAAGGGTACGTTATTATCAGGGCTAGAGAAAAAACTTATATACCATGAAAAATACAATTGCTGAAACATTTTAAGTTTTTAACGCTTTTATTTAAATTTTAATAATTACTTAACAAATATTTTTACTTCCTTGTGTGGTTAATTTGTGATAAGTACTTGTGTACAAACGATACGAGAAGAGACTTGTAGTATCGTCGATTAATTACAATTTTCTCAGGAGATATTGTCATATCAATATTATAATTACTATTAAGTTCATATCAATTATAAATCAATTCGCCTTATCATGAGATTTGAAAGATTTGTTAGTTAATATATTTTAAGATGATATTTTTTTACTTCATTATTTATTACTTTACATGTAATTTTTGAGAACTTAAATTGTTTGATTTGATTAGCATCTACTACCACGGTAAAACCGCAGATCGAATGAGTGTGTGAGTTGCTTGGGGTCATTGGAGTCGAGGGGTCGATCAGTGCATTATTCCCCTGTCAATTTACTTACTTTAAAGATTAAACACTAAACAGCTGAGAAGAGACCTTTTTAATACACTATGTAATGACACAGTTCAAGGTACAGTTCAGTACGGTTTCAAGGTAATGCTTTTTGAAACTGTCAGTTTATTTTGTTCTCGAAGTCTTGTTTAAAAGTAAATAAATTTATTGTAATGAAAGAAAAGTGAATCGGTGTAATTTTGGTATCCCCAAAGAAACACTTTAAACTGGAACATTCTGATCAGGATTTAAACCAGCGATTAATGAAAAAAACTCTCCGTCTTAAGCAATCCAATTTATTAAAATGTGAACAATAAATTCGCCCCTATTTATTTAGGGTCATCATCAGGGATGTTTTTTTCTCATTAATTAGATAGCGATTCCTGGTAGCCAATTAACAACAACAATATTTAAACCAGTGAAATTGAAGACAAATCACACTTTCCATACACTGTCAGTATCATCATACGTGTATACTCTTATATGTGTGATTGACTTTTTATGTTTGATTGTACAACTATCTAAAAAAACTGCTGTAAATATTTCCTTCCAATTATGAAAATGCTGTAACTTATTTCTGTCTAAAATGTGATTGTGCAAGTCACATCGCTAGAAAAAAATCTAATGGCGTAGGTAATTAAAGGAATTTGAGAGTAAAAATTAAATATTTCACATTAGACCTCTTGAGTTTCCTTGTTATTAAAATAAAAACGAAATAAGACAAAAGTACTGTTATAACTAATTGTTGATTTCCGGCTCCTACGTTTTTACTGCACTTCATTCAATTGGAGACTGCAAATCGAGTGTTCAATAGACACGATGCCATTTGAAAAATTGTGTTCATAAAATGCGGCTTTAGAGAATCAAAATGGAGTTGGTTCTTTGGAAAAAATTTTAAATAATATTTTTCTGAGTATGTACTAGAGATATAAATAAGGTATGATTTTGACCGTTTATAAAAAAAATAATATTATTAACATACAACTCAAACAATTAAACAAGTTTTAGGCAAGTTGTTAAGAACAATCATTTACAAAACAAAAACATATTACTTGCCAGCATTGGGAAAATGTACTGTATGACGGCCCCGGCGAGGACGCCTAGAGAACAGAGAATGTCGCATGCTTGGCATTGGTCACAAGTTTGGAAGAGTAGGATTTTCCACTATTGGAGATATAGTTTCAAAGTGTTTTAAAAAGTAAAAAGCAGAGCATATTCCTGCAAACTATTCCCAAATTATAAACTTATAATTTAATAAAATGTAAATATAAATTGAAGTTCAGGCTACTTTCATGATTTTCCTTTCCAAAATAAAAGGGTTTTATTTGCGTCTTCCTTTCCCCTTTTGGCGCCCCTCAGGCCTTGGCGCCCTAGGCGGTCGCCTAGTTCGCCTATGTGGTAGAGCCGGCCCTGTATACACACATATACCTTCATGAAATAGAAAATTTGCTTTAGGATTCACTAAGTACACAAGGTCTGCTGCAATGGGGTATTTATATTCCTGTCTAAGGGTCACTCTCTACTGTCCATGCAAGCAGATTCTACAACATTGGGCATAAGCCTTCCCAAGGCAGCGGCACTGTTGAGGGCATTGTCAGCAGGGCGCTGTATCTGTTCGCATGGATAGTATAAGGAGGCCAAACAGAAATACTTCATGCGGGGGCAGCAATAGAAATACTCCCATCGCAGCAGGCCAGCGGACTTAAGCGGATTCCTAAAAACATCTTTCTGATTCAGTGATTCATGAAAGTTTATCCACTTTATTTTTGTCAAATACCACTAACCTATCATCGCACAGCCCAAACTACTTGACCCAGAACCTTGAAACTTTATATGGACGTTCCTTTTAGGGCATAAGCATCTTCTTTAAAAACGGTTTTTTCCAAATTCGAAATTTTAAAGAGTTTTGGTGGGGCTGATGTTTTGAAATTTTCCTGTAAAAATGAAATTGATCTTTTGTTTGAATTTTAAATTTTCATTCAATAAAGCAGATGGTTCAAACTTCAGATAAGGATACATTTTACAGCCATTTCCGTTAAAATGCAAGTGTCATTCCTGTTGCCGAAAATCTGTCTCGGAATCAAAATCGGCGTGCATGTGTATTACTACTTCATCTGTGTGGCCAAGCCCAATTTGTAGTATTTAATTCGATTGTCGACCGCCGCGCCGGCCGACTATTCGAGCCTGAAGCGGATACTGGAACAACTAATGGTAATGCTTCAACGATGACGTCATCACCAGCTCTGCTCTATGTAAATTTCCGCCCACCACAGTTGCTTCATCTCTTTAGGGTTGATTTAAGCCTGATCAAGGCCCCACTGAAATGTAGTGTGGCCTTGGCCTGATGCGCCCCTGGCCAAGGCCACACTAAATAAAAAAGATTAAAGACTGTTGTTGTCTTCTCTTCCCTCGATAAGAAAATATTCCGTTACCTGATAACCATTTTCTGTCTTATTCCCTCCATTAGCAACTACTGTTTCGACCAAAGCAAGTGACAACAACTAAACCAGAAATATCACAAACAAAAACAACTTAACTTATAAGAAGTAAACAAATTTATAAAAGTAAGTTAACAACCTTAACAACAAAATAAAGGCCGGGAACCAAAACAGAAAAATGCTAGTTGCCCTAAAAGGCTGCATTGCTATTGCTAAGCCTGCAAAACGCATACACGCAAGGCGACACTAAAAAAACGGTCAATGATGTTATTATTATTACTCTATGATGATGTTTCGTCTGCTGTGTTGTCATTCCATCTGTCTGTAGTGAGTTTATACAGGTTAGGCTATTGTTACATCGACTTTTGACACTTAAGAAAAAAAATGGTAATAAGCATTAATTTTTGAAGTCATTAGGCCTATAATAGTCATTGGCCTTGGACAGATGTTAATGTTTTTGAGTAGCTCTCAATGTCTCTTAAGATTTTACTGTCAACTGTTTAGTTCTGTTCAGTTTAGCCTGTCCAATGAGGCATAGAATATTTTTAAAACTTTGTCATAGGCTAGTCACAAATTGTTTAACTAGACCAATGAGCAAAGGAAGTAGCGAGTGTTTGAATTACCTCATAGGCGCATGAGCCATAGATTTAGGGGGGCACGATATACACTGGGGGGTATGGAATACCCCCCACACTAGTGGGGGGTCCGGAGGCCTTCCTCCAGAAAATTTTTGGTTTTTCGTAATTAAAAGTGGGGTTTTAAACCGTTAAACCTGTGATATATACAGCCGTAAAAAGCTTAGTTTATTTACGATTTTCTAGGTAAATTTGCAGGAAACTTGGCGTTATATCTTGACCCTTGGCCTAGTCCATTGCTGGAGCTGTCAGATATTGTTTATTGTCAATGATTTTGGACAACAAACAATGAAAAAACAAATTTCTACAAACATCAACTGTATTTTGTTTACAAATGCTATTTAGATTTTGAGCACGTGACTGTTAAAGAACATCTTGTTATGTTTACCTCAAAACCATTGCATTTATTGTTTTATTTGTTAAGAGAAATAGGCAGTCGAAAAACAACTATGTTAATAACAACTTCCCTGGCTGTTTCGTCCCCGTAAATGTCATTCTTGACTGCAGCTTGCATAGTAAAAACTCAATAAACTATCCAGCAGACGATTAGAAAACTATTAGAATAAGATAAAAACATCAAACTAGAAATTCCGCAGACTCAATCGGCTCATACTCAACAAGTAGGCTATAACACTTTCTCCAACCTCTTTGTTTAGCCAAATGATTTATCTGACATCAAATGAATGTTATAATGATTAAATATAAAATTAAGTGAATGTTAACAATTTCGGATAATATGGAGGCTGCTCATATTTTGAGGTTTCAGAGTTACAAGACCACAATATGAAGTTTATTGCTGGTAAAGTACTTGTTTTAGAGTATCTAGACCGGTAAAACAGAATTTATCGTCAAAAAATATTTGAATACAATACCAATATTTAAAAAAACAACATGAAACAAAATGAAGTTCAAGGAAAATCGTCATTCGTCATATTAACATCTGTATTCGTACGTACATTTGTTTATGGTGGGAGTTCACCACTAGAAAGCTCAGTAACGGAGGGTGAATCTAGGCCAATACGAATGTGGCGACTGAACTGCTATGAGGTACTTGTTTCTTGTCATTCTCATAAGGTCTCATGTGGCAAATAGTTCGCTCAATATTTGGGCAATTCAAACTCACCATTGTTCGATGATAGTGAACTCCCACCTTGCATCCAGCAGAGGGCGACTCGGTCAGTTCCTTCACTACTGATTTTGATTGAAAACACAAATTTAGGTTATTGGTAATATTTGATTCATGAAATAATAAGCTCTACTTCGAGTGGTTATTTAAATTATAAACTTCAATAAACGAATAAACTAACAAATTACAGGTAGGCCTAATTTATATTTACTTTACCAAAACCCAATGACAATTAATTACATTATTGTTATGTTTCGACCCAACGTAAAAATAATATATTCTTTAGCTTGACAAGGAACGTTACAAACGCTTTACAAACAAGGAATGTTTGTTCGGGCAAGATTTTTATTCTGTCCTAGGATTTTTGATTTTTTAGTATAATTTGAGGTTTTAGGCCACCAGAAATCAATTGGAACTGGTCTCAAGTCTGGGAAATATCCAGTTTGTGTCCTACAGCCTTTCAAAGTGCCCATTCAAGTGCCCATCGTCATGGGCATTTTTTTGTTGATTTTAACCAAAACAGCTGATTCAGGTTGTTTTTATTTCAAGTTTCAAGATTATTTATTTCCATTAATTAAGTTGACATACAACATTATTTACGATACTTAAAGGACACTTTTCCCCACAAGACCAGAGTCTGAGTGTGGGGAAGAGTTCTTAGGCACACACAAATATTTCTAGTCCTTCTTCCACTAGTTGGCAGCACAAATATACATTCAAAACTTAAAAGAGAAACAAATTACCCATCAAAAATAAAAATTAAAAAAAAGAACAAATTATTACTTAAGGAATTATAAAAACAAAAGGAAAAAATCAAATATCGTACAATTAATCAGAATCAAAACAAAATGAGTTAATCAGAACACATCAGAATCGCAGACAACGAACACTATGATGCATATATGGCGAATGAATCAGCAGCTCTGCCATCCCTGGTCCAACACCGATGTATATGCAGGTTAGAAAAATCATTTGATTTGTAAATGAGTGAAAATTTTTTATCGTGCCCTTTAAAGTCCCTGGCCTCTTATTTTGTAGATACTGTTTTTATAGTATCATATTATGTGTTTTAATATTTTTTGGGACGAGGGCAACATTTTACAAATATTTATTTGGTTGTTAATGGGTTCTATGTATTTTTTCTGTATTTTCAAACTCATGAAACTCACGACCGTTACTTGTCCCTAGGGTCCATTCTTCAACTTTCACGCTATTTTTAGAACAATTATGTGTGCCAAAATAAATAATGCTATATTTTTATATCATCATTAATTATTAAACTTACAAAAAAAGAGTATAATTTTTAATTTATTGCGAACTGACTATTACGACAAAATAAGTCCGTCCCACGATTTTAAGTCCCGACCGCAACGCAAAATTTGGAACTTTGGAACATGTTAGTGGGGAGCCTGGTGACGATAGCGTCAGTTGGTTTAAGAGACAGACTGTGAACGTGCGTGCTTTTGGTTGCTCCAGTGGTTTTTATTTGTTTTCAAGAATGTCAAGATTGATAAAGGTAAGTTTGGTGTTTTTGGTAATTTTGATGTGTCCAAGACCGTAATAGTCGTTTGATAAAGTAGACATGGTGTTAATTTTTGTTGATATGATATTTTAATTACTAAACACCATGCTGCTGATTCAACCATGAGTAAACAGACAACCGCATCAAGCCATTCTCGTATCCTCTCTTTTACCCACAAAGGAGAGTTGGGGTTACCGACCAACATAGTCCCAACTGCTTCCAACCGTTGCTCTAAGATATCAAAACTTGAATTTGTGAACAGTTACTTAGCGTTCCGACCAGCAATCACAAGACCGCTGCACTCCAACGAAGCGACAGAAAATATAACGACCAACTTAAACGGAACTTCCCCTCTGTGACTGTTTATTACAACAATACGTCGTCGATATGTTTATCCGTGTTGAATAAACTTCTTTTTACAAAAACAGAAAAAGCTGAAGGCGCGGCTGTATAAAGGCGTTGATACTATGCTCAAACAGTGTTTTAAGTGCTCATGTTATAGTTATAGAAAATGTTAACTAAAACTGCTGAATCAGCCAATTGTTTTTATTTAATCCAAGCAAAGCTCGGACCCCAGTACTATAGTAATAAAAATAAACATCTTATTAAAAAAAAAATTGGTTTAAATAACTTGTGAGTAGAGGACCGATTTTAGAAAATAGTAAAACATAATTTTTATTTTGATTGTTATTGTTGGTTGGCGGCTATAAAAATAATTTTTTTTATGTTGGGGGCACGTAGTTGCAATAGCTCAAATGGTCTATAGAACAGTAAGTATAGCCTACCAATAAAAAAGAGAGAGCCGTTCTGCATCTTATACTCTACACGTTCGCAGCGGCACGATTTTCTGTGTTCCACGCTGCCATCCTGGTGCTCTGACTTTAAGTTACTGTAACTGCCACGCCTATCGTAGCAGCAGCACTGCACAAAGATAATTCTCGATCGTTTCAAATTCTCGACTTCGTCTCGAATTTGAAACACGATCTCGAGCCTGCAAAACCTCATTTTCGGGCCTTGTTGCGAAATATACTATTTCTATACAATTTATTTGAATTTACGTTATATTATTAAGGTATTATCTTTCCAAGAAACCTGTCTTCCTTTTGTGCTTGCCATCAGTCTTCCCCCGTCAGTCGTGCCCGTCTCCCTATGTAACTGCCATCAGTACCTGATAAGATGGCATGTTTTCCAAACAAGATTTGTGAGACCTATATTGTATAATTCATGGTTGGAAATAAAACATTTCTTTCTTTCTTTCTTTCTTTCTTTGCTTGCCAAACAAGTTATTAGTAGGAATATATTTTGGGCCAGAGATTGAGAATTATTAGCTAAAAAGTATGATCAAAATTTGAGATTAAATTTCGAAAATGTAAACCTGGAGCTCCAATTAACAAAAGTAATGGAAGCTTTGAAGACTGCTTGGCGGGCGGAGTGTATTGTTCGGGCTCGAACGTCCTTGTACCACAGTCAGCTGTTATCCCTTGACCTCGAACTCGGCGAGAGGAGTCCACTGTATGATAACGACGTTGGCGTTATCGCTTGGGCAATAAAAGCCAGAGCAAAGCTTATTGATTTAAACTTCAAACCGTGGCTCGAAAAGAATTATCTTTGCTCCTTGTGTAACCTTAACGAAAATGAGACCTTGTTTAATTTTATAGCTATCTAACCGGCTTTAATTCATATCAGAAATATTTTTTTCGGAAAGAGGTCATTGAGTCAAAATGAATATTACGAATATCTAAATGGAAGAAATTGGCGGGTACCGTACTTTCATAATATTTACAATCGGCTTGGAAATATAGATGGGATATTATTAAAGAATTAAATTTTGAATGAAAAAAAACTAACTATAATCCATTTATTTTACGTCTTTCTCTTTCTTTTTTCTTAATTAGATCAAAATTACATTTAGGCAGGAAAGGTTAAAGTGATAAAAAAGTATACAATTCATTAATGAAACATACTTATTTCTTTGAAAATTTATCATTTATAACTCTGCAAACTCTCAGTTAAGTCCGTGGTTTTTTTGTGCCTTATTGTATTAAATAAGATTTTATCGCCATTCAACTCAAAAAATAGCTTTTTTATTTATTTTTGTTTGCTTTTTTCTTGCAGGTTTGCCAACTACAACAGACGGTTATGTATAACCATTGTTTTATATGCTTTTTTATGTTTTTTTAATATGTATCTTTTCATGAAAATAAAGCATGTTTTTTCTTTCTTCTTTCTTTCTTTTCAGTCATGTTACATTTGGCACCAACCGTGGGTCCAATAGTATGATCAGGCTCGCTTTCATAAGCTTTAAATTTTTCCCTGTTAAATCTCCTTAACCCTTGATTGATGCCTTTTCATCAAAGCATTGTCGTGATATCTCCAGTATATGCTCTAACCTCCTTAACATAAACAAACCACATTATGAATAATAACACGTGTGCTCTTGTCATAGTCAGCTGATCAGTCATGTTACATTTGGCACCAACCGTGAGTCCAATAGTATGGTCAGGCTCGCTTTCATAAGCTTTAAATTTTTCCCTGTTAAATCTCCTTAACCCTTGAGCGGGCTCTTCACCGGTAAAACGGCAACGGGCGCATGTGGAGTTTTACCCCGCAACACTAAATCGTACAAATTTAACCCATTGTATGTTTTTAAAATGAAATATTGTATTTACATGTTGAAAAAACTTCATTAGGATCCACATTTCATTGTTGATACAATTAATTGTTCAACTTAATAAGTGTAATAATTCAATTGAACATAATTAGCAATTTTCTAATATAGAATAGGTATCACTGTCATTGTTACGGGAGATGGTGCTCCACAAACTGACACCGTATTACTGAATTGCAAATAACAAGGTATCAGGGGGTTGTGGGGAGGTATAATCAAGCTCATTTTAGGGGATTCCTGGAATGAAGCGTTTCAGGTACAGAACTGGACACAACTGCCAACACCCATTATGCCTGTTTATTTTAATTTAAAAAAAAAACAAATGCAGAGGAAAACTCCGCATGCGCCTGCTCGAGGGGTATGAAAAGTAGATTTTCTACTTTGAACCAAATTACCATATTTTCAAAATAGAAATAAAACCTGCACATATAGGACCCATAAGTTTTGTTTTGGTGCATCCAGAGCGAAAATTGATCCAGTTGAACGGTGAAGGTCACCGTCATTAATTTTAGAAAAGTTTTTCAATACGTGTATAAGATGATTTATTTTGTTTATTTTCTCGATAGGCATATGGTTTTCGTGAAATAACAAAGTTAACTAATAAAGACAGAATGTTCAATCGTACTTTTATCTTTGAATATGTCCATGCCCGGATGATAACCCTATATTTATCAATAAAATCCGCTTTATTCAGAGTAAAATTAAACGGTGGTAGTTGATATGGATTGACGATATACTAAGGACAGATTGAAGATATTCAAAGGTATGGTATGGACAGATTTATTGAGTACAGTATTGCCAATAGCAACAGAGATCAAGTCGTATGGCGAGTGTTACAGGGCAACGTAACTCGGTACTCAGCGTTGTACTCGGTGAGACTGTGGTGGGCTATAGGCAGGTAATCTATGGGCTCGCACGCAAACGGTGCGTGGTTTGTGTGTACACTGAGCGTTCTGCTGAAAGAGCGCTGCTTAGGGGGCAATCCGCGAAAGTCAAAAACTCCTCCCACCACTGTCCCCTCCAACTATGTTTTGGCGATGCAGCGCTCTCTGTGCCAATCCTAAACATCGTTCTGAAATTTTTGAGCCAGGGTTAGACCGCAGCCTTAAGTTCAGGTAGCCTATCACAAAGCTTCACAACTATTCATGCTGATCAGCAGCACCTGTATTGATCTCCTCTGCTACAATAACCCTAGTCATCAATAAGCTAGCTAGTGCAACTTTTTCCCTTACAAGAAACATGTGTTTGAAACCATTTTGTACATGTTTGTATGTTTTAAATGAAAAAAAACTATTTTTTAAACAAAAAACAAATTGGCTATCTTATAGCAACATGAAGTTGAAAAGAATGACCAACATCAACTTTACCAAACCATGAAAATACAAGGTTCTATAAACAAACTGTAAAAGTAAGTTTTTTATATGTTGTAGGATCACATGACACAGTTAAGTAAAGCTCTAACATGGTTACTGAGACATGGGGCACATGGAGAGAACTTACCAATATCATCAGACGGGTTCTTACCAGTTGATACTGTACTACAACATAAACGATTTAAAGGGAAGTGCTCTTTAAAGGATTTAGAATGTATTGTAAAGTCAGATACAAAAAACAGATTTGCCTTAAGAACCAACAAAGAAACTGGCAAGCTTGAGATTAGAGCAAATCAAGGACATTCAATGAAAGTAAGTAAAATGCTTACACATTATTTATTTTTTAGTTACTTATTTTTATGGCATAATTCATAATTCTGATCCAAGCATTTTCATACATCCTCAATCTAATAGAATCTAAGAAGTGATCTGTTTTTGAGACAACCAGTCACATTAAAAGTTCACATGCCTGCATTTAAGCCAGTATATATAAAAGAAAATTAAGATAATTTAATAATAAAATGGACTACCCCACAACTATTGGAACTGGGACAGCAGTAGATATAAGAATACCCCGTTGCAGCAGACCTGCATACTCAGCGAATTTCAAATGCAAAAAATGCTTCCATCCACTGTAGTGAGGTATGACATGTTTTCGTAATCCCCATAAGAATAACATGGGGAATGAGTATGCAGGTTTGCTGCTACAGGCATGTTAAAACTGGGTGGTTTTATTTCAATATTTAATAGATCTTATCTAGAAGAAGCCATTTACCTTTTAGAAGTAATGAAGATATGGATTTTTTTGCCCATAAGGATAACATGGAGAATGAGTATGCATGTTTGCTGTCATAGAAATGGAAATTTACATGATTTTAGACTAAAATACATTAAATCTCATCTAGATGAAGCCACAAATCAAGTTTTAGCGAAGCCTATAGGGAAGAAGCTGTTACCGTAGTACTCATGGTAAGACCTAAGCCTGAGACCATGATAACTTTTTGTTTTGGGACCCCCAGAAGCAAAAAACACTATTCGTTCATTTTTATACATACATACATATATATATATATATATATATATATATATGTATACATATATATTCTATATGTCTTTAAGCACAATAACTCGCGTAAAAATGGTCTGATTTTAATGAAATTTGGCATGGATGTGTCAAGTAGTAATTATTCGGACAAGTTTGTAAACCAGCCCGATCGGACTACCGTAAGGGGGGTGTAAAGGGGGGTAAACCCCCCAAAAATGGATTTTTTGAGTTTTTTACATAGAAAAATAAAAATATTCCAATTTTCGTATGTACCGTTGAATTCAGCTAAAAAAAACAAACAATTTGGTATCTTTAATCAACAAATGCTCTATGTCCAATGGTTACCGAGATATTGAAAGTGGTAAACACAGTACGTTGTCCCAATGTTAACCTTATGGGAAATAAGTAAAATTTTATATCTTTCTTATTTCTCAACATATCTTGATAAAACTTGGTAAATGGCTTCATCTAGTTCAGATCTACTAAATATTGAATTAAAACCACCCAGTTTTAATATACCTGTAGCAGCAAACCTGCATACTCATTCCCCATGTTATTCTTATGGAGCTTACAAAAACATGTCAAATCTCGCTATGTTGGATTGAAATATGTTGTTTTGCATTTGAAATTCGCTAAGTATGCAGGTCTGCTGCAACGGGGGTATTATTAAGATGTGTTGAAAAATAAGTGAGATATAGAATTTTACTTATTTCCCATAAGGTTAACAGTGGGACAACGTACTGTGTTTACCACTTTCAGTATCTCGGTAACCAATAGACAGAGAAATAATACAAGATACTAAATTGTTTGTTTATTTTTAACTGAATTCAATGGTGCTTACCAAAGTTTTATTTATAATATGTAATTCACAACTGAGGGCTACAAAGATTATTACCGTATCAATAAAATATAACAAGTGTACCTTTTTAAATTTTATTAATAAAATTACCCGACACGTGTTTTGGTTTTCAAACCATTTTCACGGTGTGATGATATACGTAACCTAAAATTATTAAATAAATACTTATCATTTGGTATCTCCAGCTGTATGTTTCTTTTTAATGTATTCTTTGATTAAGTGGTTGGTATTTTCTTAAGCTCAAGTATGGCATCGAAGATTGGGTTTTTTATATCTGAGTATGTAGAATTGAGCATGTCTTTTTGATTTAACTTGCTATTTAAGTAGATGTGAAATTTGATCCGATATATATATATATATATATAGAAATTTGAACGAATGGTGATTTTGCTTCTGAGGGCCCCAAAATGAAAAGTTATAATGGTCTTGGGCTTAAGTCTTACCATGAGACCTACGGTAATAGCTTCTTCCTTATAGGGGAAATTCGCTAAAACACAGATTGGAGACATTCCAATACAAAATTTTGCAGGTGCATAGACATAAAAAAGGTTTACGAGAGAAATGAGAAAAAACTCATGAAAATGAGTAGTATACATCTATTTGGATTAAAAAATATAAGCCAAATTATCAGCTTAAGTCTAAATCCACCAGTTTCTGCAAAATTGGGAAGATAGGTGAGGGAATAACTCAGGCCTCTGCTTTAAAGCTAAACATTTGGGGTTGGGTTTTAAATGTGCAATTGAAACCTCCAAATTGAAAATCGCTCCCTTATGTCAATATTTTCCTACTCCCTAAGCCTTAAAATACAAATCAAAATAAGATACTAAGAAAATAGGAGATTTAATAGGAGAAGTAATCTTACAACTTTGATCAGTACAAGAAGTTAATAGATAGGTGAAATATTTATCATTATTTTTTTATAACCAAACAAGAGCTCGGTTTTTTAAATTTAACTACATTTCGATTTTGGAGTTAACAGAAGATACTAATTAATTTAAACTATCATTTTAATAAAAACAAATTAAGTCTAAGTTTTTTTTAGACACAGAATAGCTCTTGGTGTCATCTACTACAAAATTTCTTGCATTGGGCCATGGGGTCTTAGTAAATAAATCACTTTAATTATTCTCCATACTTCTGTTGTAAATGTGTCCCCAGGAGTTGTCGGACCTGGAGCTGACCCCGGTGACGAGAGTCGACCAGCTGCCCCACAGCTGGGTGGTCCACGGGACATACCACCGGGCTGTGCCACAGATCCGACAACAGGGGCTCAGTCGCATGTCCAGAGTCCACATCCACTTCTGTCCCCACGAGCCGGGAGACCGGCGGGTCGTCAGTGGCATTCGGAGCAATGTACAAGTGCTGGTGTATGTTGATGTCAGCAAGGCCTTGGCAGGTAGCTTGTTATTAGGATTCCACTAGGAAACCTATGTTCTCTTGGTAGATTAGGTTCACATTGTGATGCCAATGACAAAGTGGCCGACATGGGTTCTTTCAGGTAAACCTCAAATTGAGTGGCATAACTCTGGCCAGGGTATCCAATAGAGTTACCATTGATTTGTGTTTACTTTTAAATGGTAAATTATGTGAATTAAGTAGTATCATAGGTAATATACAGGGTGTCTCACCTAAGGTGTCTCAAACGGATTACAGACAAACTAGAAGTCCTACAAGGATGAAACAAAATCATTCCCCACTAAATCGACCCCAAAGAACAACATAAAAGTATTTTTAACCTTTTTAAAAAACAGGGTGTTCCAAAAACCGGGGGGTCTCACGGGTTCGAATCTCGGAATTTTCAAATGTAAACATATGTCATGTTATACATCATTTTAAAGCTCTAAACAAGACAAACAATTTGGTGAAAACGGAATTAATTTATCTTTATTCATTTCAAAATGGCAGCCATTTTCGTGAAAATTGTTGTTGTTTACGGGATACACTGTATCTCGAGAACCAAACAACATATTTTTGTTCTGTTTAAAAATTATTAATTCTCGTAAACTCAGCTTTAATTTGATATGTGACATGCCAACATTAAAAAAATAAAAGTTTTCGATAGTAAATTATATTTTGTTTAAATGTTGGTAGCCCTGAAAATCATAAAATTTAAATGGCAGCATATGTCTAATAGCACATCATTTTACAGGTCTCGCAAAAACCAACAACTTTTCAACTTAAACCTACCTCCTATTTTTAGTGGTTTTGTAGTTATAAGCAAAAAACTCTAATTTACCATATTAGGCCCACGTTAAATGTAAAGTACTTAGATTTAATGGATGCAAATTTAAATTACTTGAAGACTGCAGATTTAACAAGGGCTTTATAATATGGTTAAAAAGAGTTTTTTGCTTATAACTGCAAAACAACTAAATATAGGAGGTAGGTTTAAGTTGAAGAGTTGTCGGTCTTTGCGAGACCTGTAAAATGATGTGCTATTAGACATATGCTGCCATTTAAATTTTTTGATTTTCAGGGCTACCAACATTTAAACAAAATATAATTTACTATCGAAAACTTTTATTTTTTTAATGTTGGCATGTCACATATCAAATTAAAGCTGAGTTTACGAGAATTAATAATTTTTAAACAGAACAAAAATATGTTGTTTGGTTCTCGAGATACAGTGTATCCCGTAAACAACAACAATTTTCACGAAAATGGCTGCCATTTTGAAATGAATAAAGATAAATTAATTCCGTTTTCACCAAATAGTTTGTCTTGTTTAGAGATTTAAAATGATGTATAACATAACATATGTTTACATTTGAAAATTCCAAGATTCGAACACATGACCCCCAGTTTTTGGAACACCCTGTATTTTAAAAAGCTTAAAAATATTTTTACGTTATTCCTTGGGGTCGATTTAGTGGGGAATGATTTTGTTTCATCCTTGTAGGACTTCTAGTTTGTCCGCAATCCGTTTGAGACACCTTATGTGAGACACCCTGTAGATATTAATCATAAATACTGTGCATTTTTTATCCATGGTAGTATTTTTACTCTTAACTGTATTGTAAAAATACTAGAAATGTTGTAATCTAAATACTAATCAAACACATTCAGCTTATAACATCTTTTTTCAGTAATTTTGTTGGGGGTATAGGATTTATCCTCCCGTGTTTGCCCCTGGTTGGGGGAGAAATAAGTGATTCATGGTGTGAGAGTAAATATATTGATAGAGAATTTTACAACTACACTACTACCAGTGCTGGATTTGCCACAAGCCGCACCAAGCCTGGGCTTAGGGCCGCAAGCTGGTAGGGTGGCCGCACAAATTGTTTTGTGGCACCAGGTCAGAAATAAGTCATTGCAAGAGAATTAGAGGGGATGATTAAGACCCAGAATGGAATTTATCTAAAAAGAAAAAATACCCCCGTTGCAGCAGACCTGCATACTCAGCGAATTTCAAATGCAAAAAAAAATACTTCCATCCAATGTTGTGAGATATGACATGTTTTCGTAATCCCCATAAGAACAACATGGGGAATGAGTATGCAGGTTAACATATGTTATGCAGGAATGAAGATGCAGGTTAATATGAAATATGTTGTTTTGTATTTGAAATTCGCTGAGTATGCAGGTCTGCTGCAACGGGGGTATTATTAAGATGTGTTGAAAAATAAGCGAGATATAGAATTTTACTTATTTCCCATAAGGTGAACATTGGGACAATGTACTGTGTTTACCACATTCAATATCTCGGTAACCAATAGACATACAGAAATGATACAAAATACTAAATTGTTTGTTTTTTTGAGCTGAATTCAATGGTGCTTACCAAAATTTGATTTTTTTATTTTTCTATGTAAAAAAACCATTTTTGGGGGGTTTATCCCTCTTTACCCCCCCCCCCCCTTCCATTGGTCTGATCGAACAGGTTTTCGAACTCATCCGAATAATTACTACTTTACACATCTATGCCAAATTTCATTCCGATCGGATCATTTTTGCGAGCGCCATCGTGCTTACAGACACACATATATATATCTAGAAATTTGAACGAATGGTGTTTTTTGCTTCTGGGGGCCCCAAAATGAAAAGTTATCATGGTCTTGGGCTTAAGTCTTACCATGAGACCTACGTAATTGCTTCTTCTTTATAGGGGAAATTCGCTAAATTCGCTATTGGATTTTGCCGAGGCCTTCCACGGGTGCGTAACAGACACCTGGGCCTTGGGCTGTAGCGGCCGTAAATCTGGCATTGACTACTACCCTACCCTTCCATTGCCCTTTGACCTGAATTGTCTACACTGAAGTGGCAACTTTCTGGCAAGCTGTTCTAAATGTATTTTATTTTCTAGATGGCATCAAGTTCTATAAATCAGCCAATGATGTAATTTTGAGTGAAGGGAACTCATTAGGTTTCATTGAACCAAAATATTTTATAAAGATGGTGGATGTAAAGACAGGTTGGTACAGCTTATATTGCAAAAAGTTCTGTTCCATATTTTGTACTAAAGCATTTTATTTTGGAGTTAGGAATTCCTATTTGACATATACTCTAAAAATATTGCCATGAAAACTGCAGTAAAATGTTTACATTTTGTGTCTAGAGATGTTTCTCTAATATGAAAACCTATTTAATTTTATGTTTGTAAATTTAAACTTAAATGAGCTTATTTTAGGCCTGTTCTGAATCGCTTGTTTAAAGATTGAGAGTTTGACACGGATGTTTGAATACCAGCAGCGATATATTGCCAATAATTGATGTAATTAACAGTAACAGAGAAGTGTACAGTTCGTGTCAGAAAGGAAAAGAGAGTGTCGGACCAGTCCAGGTAGGCCCGGGCAGCCCTAATCCGCTGTTGTCACCACACCTATTGTTGTGAGGCCGGCCGGCGACGGGGGTGGGCAGCCCCCACGCCTGTGTCATTGACTGCGGGCCGCTTCGAAATTCCTTATACCAGGAATTACTCAAGAAATAACTCGCCGGCCGGCCTCACGACAATAGGTGTTGGACAACAGTGGATTAGGGCTGCCCGGGCCTACCTGGACCGGTCCGACACTCTCTTTTCCTTTCTGACACGAACTGTACAGTAAGCATTATTTATCATTAACTCTTAAAATTTCTTTATTCCTTATGGTCATCACTAAATTTAGAGCTTCACACTTTATTAATATACAGATCAGTGGTGATAAGTATATTTATGAAAGAGTAGTAGGTAATTAATTCTTCAATGTTGTAGGTTGTGATTTGCTGTGATTTAAAACTAGAGTTTTTCATGAAGATGGAAAAATAATTTAAATAAATAAGGCAAGTAAAACCAAATAGACACACAGAATGTCTGTCCCAAAGTGAAAGATGATACAGATACTCATCAGTTTACCTGAAACAGCCTCGTTGAAGGTATACCTATTGTTTTATATTTCAGCCCCAAAATTTTGTTTTTGTCCAAATAGTATTTTTGTTATGTTTGTAATCTAAAATTTCTGTTGTAATACAAAAATAATTTTTCGTTATACTGCTTCAAAAACAGATGTTTTTAATGCATGTTTTCCGGACCTAAATACACTCTTTTTATTCCTTGGAATTAAAAGCTGATGTACTCGATACCAGCTGACGCTTTATAGTCCAAGGACTATAAAAGTCAAAAAGTGCCGAGTACGTCGTAATAATCGAACAATATTCATTCGATTACAAATAATCGAAACATTCATCGTTACTATCGAAACATTCATTATTGTCAGTTTAATCAGTTTGTGAAACCCGCTCATTTCACCAATCGATTATTACATGCATTCGATACGTCGATAGTTGTTCATTGTTGTCAGTCTACCCTAACACAAATGAGACAGACAATCAGCTGATTGCTTCAAATAGCAAGAACAAGACGGTGGCACCTTTTAAAGGCATCTTTAAAGGTAAACAAGCTGTAACATTTTGGTTTTCTTAAGTAGTTTACGTATTGTATTGAGCAATATAACGAAAAATATAGTTCATCACACGGACCTAAAGCTGCTTTTCGTTACTCGGTCATTTTTCAACCTCGGCTTACAGCCTCGGTTGTAAAACTTGACCTTGTACGAAAAGCGTCACTTTAGGTCCTTGTAATGAAATATACTATTATTTTTAGCTTTTTTTATTTTGGTTAAGAGTTTAATGATCAGTAATATCTTTTAGCTGTCAAAAAGTTAAACTAGAGATCGCCAACAAGTCGTAGGGTAGGCCGGGGAAATACTGACACCTCGGGTAATTCTGACACCCTAAGTTGCGGCCTTAATATGAGAGTAAAACACTATTGGGTAGTGCTGCTACCTTGCGGGAGAAACCAGAACTAATATTCTAAAAAATGTTGTTCAGCAGACGAAGTGGTTAATTTGTGACGATTTCAAAAGTAATTTTTCACTTTTTGATCTAAAAGTGGACTCTTAAACTCAGTAATATATGTCCCATACCATCATACCTAAAAAATGAGACTTAGTCTGCTAGAAAGTGTATATCAAAGCAAACATTTTGGTATAGTTGGTTTTAGGATTAACAGTGGTAAGACGACCTAGGTTTAAGAATCCGCCATTTTGTCTCTCTGGGGCAATATCAACACACAAAAAGGGGAAAAACTGGCAGGCGGCTATATCGCCTCTTTAATCAAAATAATATTGATATGGGGTTTGTAGTATCTATGTTTCTTTTTATTATCTTTCTGATGTGAGATATAAAAAACAGCAACAGACAAGGGTAAAAGGGATGAAGATCCCTTAAAAAGGACAATTTGAGTTAGTCCCTCATGGGAGATTGGTAAAGAGAGTTGCAGCTGACGTAGAAATGCCTGGAATTACTCTTTATGACCTCCTTAGATAACTCATCTGAGAGGCTTTATAGAGTCGGGTATTACTCCTATTCCTACTCATGAAACTTAACTGGCTGAGAATATATAATAGCTATTAAACCAGTTGTACGGTGTAAAAAATAGCTGATTTGCATCACCTATATCCTTGCTTAAATGTGTATTCTCGTTGGGAAGTCCACAAGGTAACGCATACTGTGAGATATTTAATGTTGTTTAGATATTAAGAGCTACTTTCATTTTCTGTCAAATTAATATTAAAATCTCCAACTATTACTATGTGACAATACTTGTTTTGGACTGTATCTAACAGACTATTTACTTTATCTATTGATTCATGGTCATTTTTTTATAGGGTTCCTATAAAATCCTACTGCAAGTACCTTATATTATGGCTTCTGAGCTAAACATTATTAATTCAACCATACAACACTTGAATATTTGGCCAGAGTAGGATATCCACCTCAGGAAAGGAAACTTATTCGCATTGATATTAAGGTTTAACACTTAATTGCATCAACGGTGAAATGTAATTCCTAATGAAGTTTCTCAGAATTTAAATACAATATTTTGTTATAAAAAGAAGAAAATAAATTTGTGTGATTTGTGGAGTGAAAACTCTGCATGCGTTCTCTGCCGTTTTACCGATGATGTGCCTACTCAAGGGTTAAATCATTTTAACAACGGTACATTAAATTTTTTACAAGTTCTCTATTTATTTGAAAACATGAAAAATAAAAATTATTACTCTAATAATTCCATTATTAATTATAAACTTTTCATATCTATCCTGGAATCAAGCAGTGAAACCATGATTCAAAGAAATGGAGAAATACAAAATAGAAATGGTGCCTATTTTTTTATGGTTTTTGGTCAGCCTATTTTTAGATGGTTTGATAGGCTTAATAGGTTTGTTAGGATTTTTTATATTGAAGGGATACAATTATTGTTGTTTTAATATATTTCCAAAAATAATTACCAATTATATATACATATTCAATATTTTTTTAAACTTTTTTGCATTTAGGTTGTTAATAAAAATCAACTTTACTTATTTCACATTTAATTTAGTTATCGTTTAATTTAAGTGTTAATAGCTGACTGCCTTTGAACTCCTACTATTACCTAAATAGTTAATTGTAGCTGATGTTTTATTTTGTGTGATTGAATGACAAACTTTTATATGTTGCAGGCTATGGCTAAGTAACAAGAGCTTCAGTCATGCATGCTCTCCAAAGCTTGGGTCTTTTGCATAAATTAGCAAACCAGCAAGGTTAATTTATTAGCTTCAACTCCTGAGTTCACCTCTGTGATTGTTCCGAAGGAGTGTTTACCTCACAATGGCGTTATTGGAGGTTTACTTCTATGTTAAGTTATTAAATGCATAACACAGTATTTTTACATTATTTATAAAAGAACCTCTTATACTGATGTCTAACAAATTTGATTTTATTTCATTTTTCTCAATATTTTATTAAATAAATAATGCATATGTAAACAGGGCACACCTTCTCAAACAGGTGACTAATATTATTTTACAAACTCGAACGCAAATTGCAAACTTACATGAGAGAGTGAATTTCAATTTAAAAGGGGCTTAAATTGCCCATATTGGACCAAAAAAACTAACTTTGGGCTCTATATGTCCCTGAAATAAAGAGGGTCGCTCCTATTTATTCCCCCAACTAATTTCCTAGCCGGAAAACAGTTTTGGTTGGATTTCAGAAATATTTTTAGTAGGGGTAGTTAAAATTGAGTGAAACCAAGAGTAAAGAGATGTTTCCTGAAATGGCCGTGTCAAAAAATTATCAAGGCAATTTCCCGCCTGACCTGACTCCTGCTCCAGCAGCCAACTTGGCTTACATTGCCCACAATGGACCAAAAAACTCCTAATTTTGGGCTCTTTATTTCCCTGGAGCTAATTTTGGGCTCTTTATTTCCACTTTATTTTCCAAGAGGATCGTTCTGAATTTATTCCCCCATCTAACATCCTAACCGGAAAACAGTTTTGATGGATTTTAGAAATATTTGTAGTAGGGGTAGTTAAATTTGAGTGATACCGAGAGTGAGGAGATGTTTCCTGAAATGGCCGTGTCCAAAAACCATCAAGGCAATTTCCCGCCTGACCTGACTCCTGCTCCAGCAGCCAACTGGTGAACCGAGCAGGAGTTTTGGGAAACAGCTTTTTGCCTAGTGATTGGCCAGAATAGTTGCACCATCAAAGGAGGTGCTGTTCCTTAGCCCAGTTACCAATGACACTGTGGGCGATAGCTATTACTTATGATAGAATAACTTATAAGTATCACGATTTCGGATCAGAAATAAAAAATCCAGGACACAAAGTGAAGTCCAAGGACAAACTGTTTCTCCTCAACATCCAATAAATTCTGGCTTTCAGGACACACATGAATCCTGGATGTTTATTATTTATATTTTTTTCTATTACTGCACCTTACTAACTACTAATTGTAATTGAAAGGGTCCCCTGTAAAACGTTCTGGTTGACAAAAACCTAGTTTCATGTAATCAAGCGTTGAAAGTTAAATTCTAAAATTTGTGGTTTTTTCAAGGGTAGAATTTATAATCATGTATAATTTTTAAATACCCAATTTAGGGTGAGCGCACCAGTGAATGACCGGTTAAGGACGATGTTTCATGTTTATTTGACATTACTCCCTTATTTCAAAGTCACAGTTATACATTATACTATAGAAAGTTCATTTATTCTTTAAGGATTAAGCAATATTAGTTAAATACGTTACTTAATGAGAATACTGGTTGCAATATTAATTAAAAGGCAACTATGTCAATGTTCCAATAAATGACCGGGACTGCACCAGTGAATGACCGATCTTGCACCAGTGAATGACCGGTCTCTTTTGGCTGAATAACTGTCAAAAAATTGAAAAATCAGCTGACAACAATGAATAGGAATAATTCAGCTGAGAATATAGATCATAGCTAGTAAATGACCGATCTTGTTGCAGTAAATGACCGCTAAGTTCTTCCCCGGTCATTCACTGGTTTTTGCCCTAGTTATGATCCAATTTATGACCGCCCTCAGTAATAATTAATTCTAACATGTAGAGAAATAAAATTGATTTTAAATTATAGGATATCATGTGAAATATTATTTAATTGAAACACATTTATGAAATAATTATCAAATACAGAATGAATGTAAATCCAGGTAAGCCTTGCAGGGATAGTTACTATAGCAGGAAACATCAAAATGGAAGATAGTGGGACACTCAATATTAAATATGTTTAAAAAGTATTTTCGACTCCATCAATTTTAACCAATGAAAGATTATTGTTCAATGATATTCCAAGGCTGGTTTTACGCTTGTTTCTAATTACCTAGCCCAAAGAATATGCTTAATACCTGGCTTTTTAAGCAAACCGGTCATTCACTGGGGGGTGGTCATTCACTGGTGCACCCACCCTATAACATCATAATGTAGGCTTATATTAAATTTTTGCTTGCCCTTAAGCATTTCAAAACATTTTACGTGTTTTTTTTGGGGGGTTATAATGTTTTAAATGACTGGCGTTTGAAACGTTCTCTGACAGACTGCTCTTCTGCTTTGGAAGAAAACATCAGAGAGAGTAGGAATACACCAACATAAACGAAAATACAGCTAAATATAAAACAATTTTATTGATATAAAAGTACAAAAACGTAATGTCGTTATATAACGTGATACGTCTTTCTGCTAAAAGTTATCCATGTGGTGCCTAAAACTTTATTCTACTCACTTCTTTTTGGGGCAATTTTCCAGGCCTTGGCTTCTTAGTTTCTACATTCCTTCCTGGTCTTATCCTTCCACTTTCTAATATTTACTTCACGTGTTTTATTTTTATTAATACGATTTTGGTCGCTGGGCGACAACGCAATGACCTGCGGGGAGTATATCTTTCGGCGAATAGAACGTTATTCTCTAGAAAGTCCGTCGAGTCCCGCAAACCACGCCAAATTTGAGAGATGAAATCAGGGCTGCCAACTCAAATATCTTCAAAATTAAATATACCATGGTGTAACTCGTGTCCTGTAGAACCTTTTTCACTGAATATCCCTGATTTTGAAAATTTGTCGCTTAGAACGTTTCAAAGGGGACCCCTTCAGTTATGTTTGAAATGTATTAAACTTAACATAACATGACATGACATAACAATAAGACATCATAAGTGTTGATTTTGAAGGAATATTTTGCTTATGATTTCGTTTTTTAAGAAATATAGATTTTTACTATTGTCTCGAAGGAATGATTTACAAGAGAGATCTCTCAGGAGGCTGTTTTCATCCAAGCAAACTCTATAATTCAGCTCCTCTTCGATTCACGTCATAGTTTTGATCCATGATAACACAATGTTTTTAAAGATCAACCTCGATGAGATGACTCCAACCTTCATAATGGGGAACCTCACGCTTTTATGGGGAATGGTTCTCATGGTAATTTAATCATCTTCGTATGTTTTAAAGTAAACGTCTGTGCGGATACAACTCCCAACTTGGAAAACCTGCTCTCCCCTACTCACTTCAGTCAGAAGTCTTTGACAAAATGATAGGACAGATGTAGTTTTTTATAGAATAAAATGAACGATTAGCGATCGTGTTCATATTATTTAGAGGTGTGCGGATATCCGAAAACTCGGATCGGATTCGGATCGGATCGGATATCCGAATCCGATCCGAGGGTTTTATAAATATCCGATAAGATAACAGTACAATGCTGAGTTGACAACCTACGCCTATGAAAATAATTAAGTGAGTTTGCTTGTAATGCATAATAAAAATGTAAAGCTTTCTTAAAATATGAAGTGATTGGTGAATCAAGTTTTATATTTAATTCTTTTGTCTAATCACAAGCATAGTCACTGATTAAATAAGGAAAAGAACAACAAATACAGAGGACAAATAGTGAAGAAATTTAAGTTGCATTGAAAAAGGAATTTTTAAGTTGTAAATCCTGAAACTGATTTAGGCCTAATAAGCTTATTCAATTAAAAACTACCTATGCTTAAGGGGAATCAATAAATTTATAAATTCTTAACAGATAATTTATTAGTTGTACCTTTGCATACTTTAATAATTGACATTTGGCCTATATTGGAAACAATATATCACAACAATCAACAACTCAAGCATATCAAGGCAAACCTTACCTTACACATTAGGATAATATGGTAGTTCCTTGTAATTACCTTAGGCTTATGAGAAAACTTAAATCTGCTCACTACGCCTCGCCGTAAATATCTGAATCCGGTATTATCCGATCCGAACCTGTTGTTATCCGATCCGAAACCGATCCGAACATAAGCTATCCGATCCGAATCCGATCCGATCAAAAAATTCAGGAAAATTCAGAAATAATACTATTGATATTTCAATTAGAAGTATTAAGTATAGAATTGTTTTAGTGTTGAAGATCTGAAAAACCCTAACTGTTAATTTTGAACGCAAAGTGATATCTAAAGAATATCCAGCAAAAAATTAATCAGATAAATATGTTGCTAAATAATTTAATATTCTGTCACCATATCCACACAATTTAAAAACATTTCATTGTCCATATAAATAAATTAATCGCTAACTTATTTATATAGGAAAAAAATAACACCAACTTTTTGTTTCCAATGCTTTGTCGAGGGTTGCTCTAAAATAAAGGGTTCCAGAGATTCCAGGAACTTGATAACGACCTTGATATCACGTCTCTCAATAAGAAGAGTGCCTTGATAAAAAGACTGATTTCCGAATCCCTTTGCGAGATATGTGTTATCAAGGTTCTACTGTAATCAATATGTTGGAGACAGTATGATATTTTTAATCAATAAAATGTTGTAGACCACCGCCTATGGAACTGCAACTCTGAAGTTCATTAGATTTGATTAAGTACCATGATTTAATTGCCACAAGGGAATATCGCACTCACAAGGGGAATCGGCTTGTGAGTGTGATTCACCAATCACTTCATATTTTAAGAAAGCTTTACATTTTATTTATTTGTAACTTCTCAGGTCACGGAGGTCACAGATCCACAACCCGTGACCTCCAAGTAGCTGGGTTACAGGACCGCCACCGTTCCAGTCCAGACTTAGATGTTCTTCAGCAACTTAGACTAACGGTACGTCCTGAGTGCACGCTGGTTCCGATTCCGATTCAGTTTCAGATTATCGGCGCCTGTTTAGGCTGAATAAGATTTTTTGTAAGTCGCCATAGTGGTGGCATGAAAAGCTTTGCCGATTCGGCGAGCAGGCATTAGAGTTGCCAATGTTGTGTACATTATTTCACCACTGATTGTACAGCTAATGTAATAAATATGTAATTTTATAAATGTCATTAATCACTTTACACGGCATATTGGTAATTTAGGAGGCCTCTGCGGAAAATATGTCGGAGAGTAGCAAAAAGACCACGAAGCAATTAATTATTTTATAATGGTAGCCTAAACGGCAGCAAAGCAAGCTTAACAACAATGATAATTTATGCTCGCAAACTTTGACATAGTCAGGATTTAATTTGTGTACTTTATCTCAAGTCTTTCCAGTTCGTGGAAATCAACAAAAAATATATTGAGATAGTGCGACGAGCAGATAAGGAAACAACAATGGACTTACAACAAATTGGAGGCGCATAAGGAGTATTTTAACTCTACAAACCATTTTAGCTGACTGATAATAACCTATCATTTCAAATGTAACGTTTAGTTCCTGTGATTTGAATCAGACCATTAATCTTTTAACTTTGAATAAGCTGCTTTATTTGTAAGAAAATAATCCTTATTTTCTCTTATCCACTAGGCCTACAGTCATTGAACGTAAAAGAAGTAATGTATAAATGATCTTGCACAAATAGGTTGTTTCACTAACCTTCAACACCGAGCTCCAATGAAATTTCTTTCCAACATTTATCTACTATACCTCTGTTTGAATATTCTATCAGTATTTAATCCTAGATTGGTGGGTTTCTTACAATATGAGAGATTATAGCTGGTAAATCCATTAAACTGCTGAATTAATTAGATTTCAAAATTAAATGTTGCTATTAAAAATGGCGGCTGGAGCAATTGGAAACTGGAATCCGCAACCGGAATGAATAATACATTCCGGTGAGTAGGCACCTGCGCGCAAGCTCTGCTTCCGGCTGCCACAAAGGCCACTTCCGTTGAAATACAAGTGTCATTCCTGTTGCCGTAAATCTGAATCTGAGTCGGAATCGGAACCAGTGTGCACTCAGGACGTACTGTAACTGTGACTGTATCATCTCTATGAGAAAGTTTATTGTATGGTCTGGTCGTGCTACTTACAATATATTTTTCACAACCAACCATGAGTATGCAATTAGAAGGGTACATAATTCTGTGACAATCAGAAAAAACCTCTTGACTACACCAGGGATTCCCTAAGGTAATTGTGGGGGGAGAAAGATAAACTTATAACATACCGTAACAGTATTTAATAATCATCATATAATATAAAAAAATGTATATACACTGTATGTACCTGTATGTTATAAACATGAAAAATTAGGTTAGGGAGGAGACGGCTCTTCAGTCTTTTTTGAAAACAATGAAGCAGTCTTGAAATGTGGCAGTGGAGTGAAGTGAGGAGTGGCTGGGCTTTGAGATGACGACGTTTCTGACTTCTTCTGGGGAAAAACATTTAATATTGATTACCATGCATTGTACTGTCTTTTTTAACATTAAAATGATTTTTTTACCAGTCATGCCCAATTTCCACATTTTCAATTTAGAAAAAGTGAGATCAAGGTTGCAAATTAAGAAGTTTAGATGAGTGATTGTGAAGGGAGTATTGAGTTAAAATTTTGATTTAGCTTGTGGTTATAATAAATTTACTCACACATTTTATACTGCACACAGAAAAACCTAGATACAGTACACTCCCGGTTATCCGAGGTCTGCGGGACCAAGGCTACCTCGGATAAAACGAACCTCGGATGATACGGAGTTTACGTGTGTTTTGAGGTTGGGCTGTAATAAGACCACTTCAAATGCCTAATTAGATATAGTATTTACCAATAAATACAACAATGAAAGTCCTTTCGAGTTGCAAATAATAGAATTTTAAATAGAAACTTTTTTCATGCATTATTATAACACTTGGTAAGAAAATAAAAATTTATATTTAAGCTTAAAGCTGCCTCGGATAACCCGGAGTCTCGGATAACCGGGGCTTGGATAATCGAGAGTGTATTGTATTCCAAATTCAGATAATGATTACCAAGATCCATATTCAAGATGCATTAAATGTCATGAGTACATTTTGTAAATATAATAATTGGTTTTACCTGTCTCAATTTTAAGATATTGTCAGCAAAAATACCATCAGTCGCTCCTGTTTAAAACTCCTTTAATTTTTTATAAGCCAAACCATTTTTGCAAAAAAAAAAGAAAAACTGTACAGTACAGAACTGTAATGTACTATTTTTTTCTTAGCAAAAGAAGAAATCCTAACATAATAGTATTGTTAAATCTTTGTTTGAAATTCATTGTTGGTGATGATGATTTTATATTTTGATTTGGATTTTTGCGGACATTTGCCATCGCTGATTAGTAAAAAACAAAACAAGTTTCACTTGTTTTTGTGTGAAACTTGTTTTTAGTAATCAGTGATGGCAAATGTCCGCAAAAATCCAAATCAAAGTATTGTTAACATATGATTTAGACATATGCCAGGTATTTTTCATTTGATATTAGAATTTTTATTGTTTACAAAATGAGGAAAATGGAAATATAAAATTGCAACTTCTAAGGGCGATGCGATGACACATGGGGCGTTTTTTAACGCAGTGGCAAAACTGCCGCTGCTGCTGTTTTCGCAGTAGTGCGTAGATTTAACTGGACGGTGGAAATTTTGTCGTGAGGTATTCCTACCTCCCTGTTTGTAAGCGTTTATTTAAAACTACACACTACTGTGAAATCGACAGCAGCAGCAGTTTCGCCGCCACGATAAAAATCACCACATGTGTCCCCACTCAAATTCTTTTAATTTATTTGAATTTTTGTTTATGAACCTAACAATTCCACATATGATTTATTTATAGATCCCATGCGTTTTTCATATGTAATAAAAAGTATATTTTTTAATTCAAATTTGTTATTATAAATGGAATCTTTAGACTAGTTCTTCAATTTAGTGATTCTGCCGATTACTTTAAGTAAGCCCATCTTCGCTCACCACAGTGTTCACAAATTGGGTTGAACAAAGCTCTGCTGGGGTAACGGGTCAGCTCTGGCAGGATCTCAAAAATTACTGTTTGATGATTTAAGGATAAAAATAAGTTAGGGAATGGGGCTTTTCACTTTTTGTAAGGGAAATTTTGCTATTTGATTATGCTAAAGGATTCACTGCATCATTGTTCGAGCCGCCATTGCTCTGTTGTTGACATGATATGAGTAGGTATATCCTATTTTACTTTGACTATACATGATAACTGCTTCAGCTGTGTAATAGGGAATGGATGAGAGGTATTATCCTTCTCTTTAGCCTTTTGTTAGAATATGATTAAACTGTAGTCTGTGGTGTCGAATCAAAGTTAAATAATGATTGAATCAAAGGTTAGTCCAAACTGGTTAAGCATAACAATTGAAGTAGTCTAATGTCTGTTTAAGCTTTAAACCTTATTCTTATGGTTCATGAATCATAACACGGTACCATTTAGAGAGGGAATTTGTCCTAACTTGTGCTTAGCATGTTAATCCTATCATTATAGTGCACTCAGTTGAGTTGCCAGTTGTCAGTGGAAGAATATTGACTCCCCTTAAGAAAATAAAATAACCAAATTTTCAAACTCACTGAAAAGAATGGTTTGAGCATGGTCTTGAGGCGTCCCTCGGCGGAGTGGGTGAGCGCGGCTTCGGCTTCGTCCACCACGGGCTCCAGAGCCTCCACGTCTCGCAGCACTCGTCGGCTCAGCTCGTCCAGCCTGTGCACCTGGCCACAACACAACTGCAGTGACAATGAAAGCTAAAACCCATGTCATTGTTCTGTCCACATTTACTGAAAATGCTTTATGGTACCTGGTAAGCACCACATGATGATATTTAATTGAGTGAGGTGTCATCAGCTGATTTTGCATTTAAAAAGGCTTTGCACTGAAAGGCTAGTGTAATAATGATAAATTATTGATACACTGACAACCTCCTATTAAACTTTTAATAAATTCAATGGTTATATGTAGGGGTGTGCAAATAGTAGGGTTGGGCGAGTACTCGACAGTTGAGTAATTACTCGAGTAGTTGCTACTACTCGAGGTCGAGTCGAGTAGTTAGTTACTCCCGCCGTTTACGCGGCGGCCGAATTTACGTTCGATTTACGTTTGTGCGATAAAATTTTACAGACGATCGCGAGTTACGCAATGCTACATCTCTGTTTATCCGCAATCGGCAAATTGTTTATCGCAGCTCCTCGCTAGTTTCACAATAAAGCAGAATTTTCTCTTCATTTGTGGCCGGCAAATACGCGCGACTGACTTTTACGGCCGATCGCTAGTTTCGCAAAGTTGCATTCGTTTATTTACGATCGGCAAATACACGCGATCGTTTTTCGCGGCTGACCGCGACTTTTCAAGGCTACATTTGCCGATTTTCGGCGATCGTATTACGCGGCAGATCGCGAGTTTTGAAAAGCTTCATCCGCGTTTAGCCGCGACTAGGGTGACCAGACGTCCCGTAAAAACGGAAAAGTCCCGTTTTTTCACGTTACGTTTCGTTGTCCCGAAAAACTTTGTCGGGACGTCGAAATGTCCCGTTTTTTTAAAGTAGGCTATATATATAAAGATATACCTAACATTGTCTTAAAATTAGAGATATCTGTCATTACTTAAGGAAAGAAAAGAATATTACGAACTTTTACTAAATGCTAAACAAGATTTTAGTTTTGCGCCAACTACTATTATCGGTTGGCTGTACTGCTGCGCTTTTTATCCTACAATTTTATATATATTACCACCTACATAATTTTTTGTTAGTAAATATTTTTCCTTTTTAATTAAATATTAAGAACTTCAAAACGTGACTTGATTATTTTTAATCCTCAGTATGTGGCGCACTGAATTATGTTTCATGGCTACATGCCCTTTATTGTATTCTTGAAGAAAAACTGTAACAATAGTGTGATGTAATACGTTCAATAATTGGAAAATAAAATTCATGGTCTAAAAGCTTCAAAAACAGTTTGATACTTAATTTCTTCCATTACAAAATTTGTAAATTACAGAGACCCCCGTATACTTAAACACCTTAGTGTGTGGTGTGTTGTATTGGTGATGGGGGGGGGATGAATTTTGTTTGTGTCCCGTTTTTATTTGGAAATAATCTGGTCACCCTAGCCGCGACCGATAGAAATGCGCTATCGGTTTTCGCAGCCGTCCACGAGTTTTTCATAACAGTAACCTCGAAAATATTTCATTAACTCATAGAAGAATGGATTTTGACAGTTAACTAGAAATACCAGATTCTGAGAGATGTCTCTGAATTCGGAAATTTAAAACTTACAGCAGCTATATTTAGCTCTGACCTACTTCAAATTTGTAATTATATTTTATCTTTGAAATGATACTCAGCCTTCATTTCTGTCTCATTTGATTTGTAAAAATGAGAAGAAAATTGTGGACTTCATTGGTAAAGTGGACTTCATAAAACAATTAGTTAAGGTTTTGTGATTTTTGTATTGGGGGAATATCTTATTCTTATTTGGTCGCAGCTGTGCCACTCGTGCTCAAGTGATTGGATGTAAAAAAAAAAAAAAAAAAACAATAGATCAGCAGTCAGGCAAGGGGATGGGTTGGGTTTAGAGAAGTAAACAAATAACTGGGCACAGCTGTCCTCCCTGATGTTTTTAATTCTTTCTTCCACAATTTCTCTGCTAAGGTTTTAATTAGGGCCAACAATTATGTTTAGGTAAAATATAAAACTGTTTTTTATTGTTTAAATAGTAGGCTATTAATTAAATCTTATTACTGCTTAAATTTTACAACTAGCATATTCTACATAAATTTATTTTGTGATCTTGTTACATTAACTGATTTGTTATTTTGAGTGATTTTTTAGCATAGTCAACTTATTCATTTAAAAGTAGGGTTTATGTAATGTAGGGGTATTACAATATCAGAGTTTAATTTTTCCAAGAAATATATAAAAACATAGGCTTAAATAAAGTAGACCAATTTTAACTAAAACTGAAGTAAGATTTTAGTTAAAAAAATTAAAATTTCATTAATAGATTGCTGAAGCCTTGACACCTTGAAATATAAAATTTAAAACTTACCAAATTTGGTAGTAGGCTACAGCCTTTAAATGTCAAATAATTTTGTACTTTTGAGACCGGTTTCGGTTCTATGACCAACCATCTTCAGTCATGCTAGTCATAATTAATCCATAATATTAAAACTGGAGCACACTTTCATGATTGTCGGGACATTAAAAACTTTTTTACTATTTCTATATAAACAAACACATATATTTACAATTTCCCACCACGTTAACAGTCTATGTGAGCACATGTTTAACCTAAAACTGTCCACACAGTATGGATCCTGTAGATGTACTAACAACTGCCAGCAGGTGGTTGGTCAAGGTCATTATTCAAATTATACAATAACCTGGAAAACAATTCAAATCAGCTGATAAGGCGACCTTGACCAACCACCTGCTGGCATTTGTTAGTAGATCTACAGGATCCATACTGTATGGACAGTTTTAGGTTGAACATGTGCTCACATAGACTGTTAACGTGGTGGGAAACAGTGACGGATCTACACTTACTGTCGCCCGGGGCAAAATCGGAGTTTGGCGCCCCCCCCCCCTGGACACCAAACACAAGAAATGTATTATATTTTTAATGTGCCTTTGATGTGATGGATAAGCAATTATCTCGTATATCATTATATGATTTTATCTTATGAATTTTTACAACCGATGTTCATAGGCTACGATACAGCCTAATCAAGAGCTGTTCAAAACCAAAGCAAGGTGTCTACCAGATTTCACATTAAAATTCCGACTTTTTTCTGGCCTTTCCCAACTATTTCAACAAAATTCCCGACCAGTGAAATCGGCCATGTTGCCTCCTAAAAGATTTCTTGAGCTCAGCAATCTATGTAAAGTAAAATATTTTATGGCCGCAATGCGACCGAGAGATTTTTCGGCCGCGATATATCCCAACATAAAAAGCAAGAGACCAAGAGATTTACTGCGGTCACAGAAACAGTGAGTGATTTTTCCGGCCGCAATACGACCGAGAGATTTACCGGCCGTAGTTTATACGACCGCGATTTGTCAGCCGCGATGCGACCGCGAAAGAGGTGTAACCGGCCAAGAAAAAGGGCGAGCGGTAGTTTCAATGCGACAGATATGTGCCAGCCTTGCTCTAAACGACCGGTTTTTCGGCCGCAATGTGGTCTTGCAAAAAAATTACGACCTCAAAAATAGCGAAATACTTGTCGGCAGTGAAACAACAAAGAAATATGCCTGTCAGCAACGACTGATTATCTATTCAAGATATGGCCAATTGATGTGACGGCCGCGAAAAGAGCGGAAGAATTGTCGTCCATTATACGACCAAGAGATCTGCCGGCCTCAAAAGGCGATTTCCGACCACGAAATGAGCGAGCGCTTTTTCGGCCGCGGGACGAGTGAGCTATTCTCTGTCCGCGAAACGAGCGAGCGGGATTCTTGCCATCAAACAACGAGAAATGTGACGGTCACGAAAACAGAGACAGGTTCGACGGCCACTATGCGACACAGATTTTCCTGCAGTGATTGATGCTACTGAGAGATTTGCCGGCCGCGAAACGAAAAATTTAACTTTAAATAATTTTTTTTTCAATTTTTACTCAACCGGAGCCAGCCAGTTGGGGCGCCGCTGGCGCCCCCTACTGGCCGGCGCCCGGGGCAGGTGCCCCCGCTGCCCCTCCCTAGATCCGTCACTGGTGGGAAATTGTAAATATATGTGTTTGTTTGTATAGAAATAGTAAAAAAGTTTTTAACGTCCCGACAATCATGAAAGTGTGCTCCAGTTTTAATATTATGGATTAATTATGACTTGTATGACTGAAGATGGTTCGTCATAGAACCAAAACCAGTCTCAAAAGTACAAAATTATTTGACATCTAAAGGCTGTACTACCAAATTTGGTAAGTTTTTAATTTTAAAATTTCATTACTTTTCACAAACAACGACTCGACTCGATACTCGAGTTTTTGGCTTAATACTCGACTCGACTCGATACTCGAGTTTTTGGCTTAATACTCGACTCGACTTCAAAATCCACTACTCACCCACCCCTAGCGAATAGTGATTTTTTGGTTCGAATCGAATCGAATTCAATAGTTTGTAACTATTCCGAATATCACATATTTTTGAACGAATATTTATGTTAATGGTTATTCGTTCAAATGAGATCAAATTTTAAATTGCAGCATGTAAGTATAAATACCCTTTTGCAGCAAACCTGTATACTCAGCAAATCACCAAGCATTTTTTAGCAACTATTCAATAATTAATATAATGTTATCAAAACAAAAGTGTTATTTCATTGTGTATTCTTGATTTTATTTACTCTTGTCCTTACTTTCTCCCTCTCTTCCCTGTATTTATCTTATTTAATTATTAATAGCATTATAACATGTCAAAATAATATAGGTCAAATAGGCCTATCAATTACTAAAGTACACAAAGGTTAAACTAATCAATTGTTAAGAATTTAGAAATTTATTGATTCCCCTTAAGCATAGTTAATATTCATTTGAATAAGCATAATTAGGCCTATAGTAGCAATTTCAGGATTAGGCTACTTAACAATTCCTTTTCTACTGCAACCTAAATTTGTTCACTTTTAGGCCTCTGCATCCCTTTGTTCCTTTTCCTTTTAATTAGGGGTGTGCGAGTAGTGATTTTTGAAGTCGAGTTGAGTTTTGAAAAATACCCGCGAGTTTCGAGCTTTTTTCGAGTCGAGGTTTTTAAAGTTTAATATAATAGTCATCATGTTTCTACATTGGTAAAAAATTATTATCATTACTCAAATACAAATTACAATTTTGAGGTACTTAAACTTAAGAGTTACTGACCTAAGAGCAAATATACAAATAAATGATACAATACCAAAATTAAGAAAAAAAACTTACTTAAACTCACAATAATTCTTGATTTGATATATTTTTCAAGCCTAACTTGTGTTAACCTGGGTTTTGAAATTAAATTAAAACACTGACTATAAGCCATGACCAATCACCTGACTCAATACCTGACTCAATTCATGACTAAAATATTTCCTTTGAATTATTCACACAGGTACATTTTTATTCATGTAACTGTCAACAAAAAAACTAGGTTTATATTTAGTTGAAATGGTTTCTAAAATATAACAACAATTATTTTTTAAAGATATGTAATAATAAATTACCTCAAACTATAGAAAAGACAGAGTGATATAAAAATTTATGTGTCTTTAATAACTAAAAAGAACTTTTTACTTAAAGTAAAACAAACGAGGTTTCAGTTATATTTGTTAAAGAAGGATTGACATTGTGAAAAATGGCCGTAATATTCTTTTGCACAAACCGATTTTGGGTAAGCGGCGAGAGTAACTACTCGACTTGAACTTTAGAGTATTTTGCAATAAGTCGAGTCGAGTCGAGTAGTGTATACTCGGCTCAAAAAAAGCTCGATTCTCGAGTACTCGCACACCCCTACTTTTAATGAACCAATAAATTATTTGATAAGGCACAAGACTTAAGCGATTAGACCAAAGAATTACATATAAAATAATGTACTTGGTTCACCAATTACTTCATATTTGAAGAAAGCTTTTGTAAGGGCTTACAATTTTGAGGGTAAAAAGATGTAAAAGGAGGAATATATTGGTTTGCTGCATTGGCCGACCTGCGAGTCAGCTGGACATTGTTTAGTATTTTCGCCACGCACAGCACTGGCGACGCAGCGGAGTGGGGGTAGCGAGAGCTCTCACTCGAGCCGCTTGGACAATTCAGTCGACGACCAGGCGAGTAGCTGGTAACATCGCTCCTACTCCGAACCCCAGTCTTGGGAAAATTCTTACGCGACAGATCGGTTTAAATGAAATAGTAAGTGCCTGACATTCTTCCAAATTATTAGTTTACGAGTTCATAAAGGCTAAAGTAAACGATTAGGATTTATTTGCAATTTCTAGCATTTTACTGATTCATTTAAAAGAAAGTTATTTTCGAGCGAGACAGACTCATTTTGGGTTGTAACGTAAATAAATGTTATTCGATTGTTGATCAGTGGCAAAGCAGCTCTGAAGAATTAATTTCGTTGTTTTTATAAGGAATTTGAAATAACTTTTTTGGATTAACCGTGTAATTAGCGACTTGTATTTAACGAAATATGAACAGGACTTGGGTGTAACAACTTAAGTAAATCTAGAGATAGGCTGTGTGGTAGGCTTTCCGATTCATTTTCAATTAAAATACCGAGCAGGACCTGGGCGTAAAAGCTCTGGAAATATAGGCCCCAGGCGCAACAGCTTTGGGTTTAAATAAAAGTAAATAAAATCAAGACTTGTGAGGATTCACGTTCAACTAGGCCCCAGGCGCAACAGCTTTGGGAAAATAAAAGTAAATAAAATCTAAACTTGTGAGGATTCACGTTCAGTTAGGCCCCAGGCGCAACAGCTTTGGGTTTAAATAAAATTAAATAAAATCAGGACTTGTTAGGTGTTAGTTCGGATAGGACTGGGGCGCAAAAGCTCCGTGAATAAATGTTAGGCCGAATTAATGCTTTAAATTTTTATCAAATAAACTCTAAAGCTAGACATTTACGTAGTAGGTGAAATAGGGGTTTTAAAGCCTTTGAGTAATTTTAGTTGTGATTTCTGTGGATACCAATTAGGGAAGAAATCCCCGTTTATTTTGTGTATTGATAAAACCCAAGATTTCACCATTTCGGCCTTGACTCTATCAAAATAACTTGTTTCAATTGGCAACATGGGCGATGATGAGCGAATTAAGGAATTTTAAAGCAAGTCTTGTGGATAGTTCTTTGCTGAGCCCATTCTAAATTTAGTTATTTCAAATTAAATCGACCCTGGACATTCCAGTTATTTACGACTGAGTAAATTCGTGGCACAAATGTGCTAAAATTCCCCCCAACCGGATTTGGCACGTTACATTTGGCGTTCCCGAACAGGGACTGTGACTTTCGAATTTATTAAGGCGCCCGAAGGGTTTTTTTTCGAACTTTGATACGACTTAACCGAATTTTAGAAAATATAGGCTTTGAAAATGGGACTTTGGCAATTGTTTCTACACGTTTGGTTCCAACTTTTTTGGAACAGATTTTACATTCATTCCCCTAAGAGAACTAAAGCAGGAGAAAGGCGTGATAAAACAGAAACAACTAGTACGACGACAAAAACAACGACGAGCACTGGTACAATTCCAAAAACATTTGAACAGCCTAAAACAACTGTTTCGACTGAAACTGTCACTACAGTTACATCGGCATCCGCGTTGCCTGTTCCATTGACTAGTTCTCAAATAATGAGTTCTACATCACCCTCAGAGGATGATCCTAGGACTAGCTGGATTCGAACCTTAACTAAAGAGGAGTTAATTTTAGAAATGGGAAAATATGGACTTGACACGACAGGACTAATGGATGACTTGAGAAGGCGTTTTGTAAAATTTTGGAGAGAGGGAATTCCCCGCGAGATAAACAAAACAACGCCGCCTAGCGATCCCGGAATCTCTATCGCCGGAAGTCTATTGTACCGCTCTCAAAGCACGACCAGTGCAGAGGCAAGCGTGCCTTCACAAAGCAGGAATTATCAGGCAGGTGAGAGTGAATTGAGTAAAATTAGCCAATTGTTAGGAATGCCACCGGAGGCTAATTTAGAAGATATTTGTTGATCGGTGGCGGAGCTAGCTAATAAATCGCGCTCATCCGTGAGTAGGCCGAATTATTTTCCACGTAACTCGACTTATGAGTCTGACAATTATGAGTTGCCTAGTTTGCCGCAGCATAGTAGCGGGGTTTTTACAACTTCTCACTACGCTAGGCCGATTACGTCGGTACTTCCGCCCAGCACCTTCAATAAACCCACAATAAAACTTGAGGACTCATCAGCTTCATGTAACTTAGTAAGAAAATGGAATGTTAGGTTTACGGATTCAAGGATCCGATTTCATTCTTAGAGCGGGTAGACGATTTAAAAGAGTCATACGGCATTGATAACAATGGCCTTCTTAAAGTTTTACTGGAATTGTTGCAAGGCACGGCACTTTTATGGTACCGTAACAACAATGACGCTTGGCGTTCTTATGAGGACTTTCGCCGTAGTTTTGAGATGCAATTTTTTCCTCCAGGATATTTAAGGGACTTAGACCGCGAGATAAGGACTCGAACTCAAGGTCAACAGGAGCCGTTTCGGAATTTTGTGATAGTGATTAGCACGCTGATGAGGAGGCGGGGCGGAATGTCATTATCGGAGCAATTAGATATCGTTTTCACAAATATGAAACTGGACTATAAATTAACAATGAGGAGACACGAGATAACGTCTTATGAGGATATGCTTAAACAAGCGGAACACGTCGAGACGTATTTACGAGATAAAGCTCTGTATCGACCACCTCCTTCCCCGTCAATGGCCTTAGTGCCGGAAACCGCACATCAACCACGAAACAAACATGACAAGTCATACGGGAACTGCAGTATTGAATTCTTAAATGCCGGAAATTCGCAAAGCAGTTGTGAGAAGGAAGATGTAAGGCAACCGAGTGCCTCAAACGGCCCGCGGAACGAGTTGGTTAGGAGAAGAGGCGATTACAGCCAAAGGTGGAATAACCGCGCGGCTTATCAGCGACCCGATAATCGTCGAGATAAGAGTGCGGCGGCTGAACAAAGCCTGCCGAATCCCGCGGACAATAGGGAGCAGGTGAAACAAACTGCTTGTTCGCCGGCGACTTGTTGGAATTGTGATAGGGCCGGACATTTGTATTGCAACTGTAGGTTGCCGAAAACCTTAAAATGTTTTTATTGTAAAACTGAAAGAATTAAGACTAGCGATTGCGAAATGTAGGTCGGGAAACGAACCTCGGGCTCAGTTGGAGGGAGGTCAACCGGGGCCCCAAAGTGCCTAAAATTCTCCGATGGAATTCGGCAGCCACAACAAATGGAATTATTTCCAGACGACTTAGATTCGGGGACTAGGGTTCCAGACAGTAGGCCTTACGTAGATATTTCAATTTATAGCAAAAGTTTCAAAGCACTTTTAGATTGTGGGGCAGCGGTAACATTAATCAGCTCCGAAGTAGCGAATCACATGACAGATTGCGGGATTAAAGCCAAACCGGTTTCTATGGTTATCCAGTTAGCAGACGGGACAAAAGGGAAACAAACCGAGATTTTTGAGTTCTAAGCAACCATTTAGGATAAGCTGAATGATTTTAAAGCCGTACATTTACCGTCGCTAACTCGTCATGTCGTTTTAGGGGTAGATACTTTGCATAAGCTAGGTATGCTGACATATAATGTTAAAATTAGCCTTTTGGAAGAAGATGGCCGATCCCTAGCCGAAACAGGTGAGATGAATATAAATGCGGTCAGGGCTCTCACAGAGGAACAGAAAAATCGTGTTAAAGCGTTCTTGGATAATGAGCTACCGCAGTTTGACGCAGTACCGGGACGAACTAATTTAATAGAACATAAAATTAAATTGAAACCCGGGGTAACCCCCATTAGACAGCGATATTATCCTCGCAATCCGGCAATGCAGGAGGTAATTAACGCCGAAGTTTCAAAAATGCTTGCGGATGGAATAATTGAAAAATCAAATAGTAGTTGGTCCTCACCCGTGGTATTGGTAAGTAAACCATCGGGACGATATCGCTTCTGTATTGACTTCCGTAAATTGAACCAGGCCTCGGAACTCGATGCATATAGTTTACCTAGAATAAATTCCATTTTGGAAAAGCTTAGAGGGGCGAATTACATTTCCACGTTAGACCTCGCAAACGGCTATTGGCAAGTGCCTTTAGCGGAAGAAAGTAAACCGCTTACCCGCGTTTACTGTGCCTGGTATGGGGTTGTGGCAATTTAAAGTTTCACCTTTCGACCTCCATTCAGGAACAGCGACATTTCAGCGGTTGTTAGACCAAATAATCGGACCAGAATTAGAGCCCCGCGCTTTTGCGTATTTAGATGACGTGATTTTAATATCAGAAACTTTTGAGGAGCACTTAGACCTACTACGAGAAGTTTTTCAATGTCTTCGGTCAGCCGGTCTAAAACTTAATGTAGAGAAATGAAAATTTTGTCTGACAGAGTTAAAATACTTAGGCCATTCCATAAATGCGGACGGTATAGGCACCGATTCGGAGAAAGTGAGAGCTGTAGTTGATTTCCCGCGCCCAAGGAATGTTAAGGGCCTGCGCTCATTTTTAGGACTCGCGTCTTGGTACAGGCGTTATGTAGACCAATTTTCACGGATAATCGCACCTCTTACTAGCCTTTTAAAGAAAGGCGCAGTATGGAATTGGACGGATAAGCAGGAAGCAGCTTTTAACAAAATGAAAAGTAGGCTCGTGTCGGCACCCATTCTAGCGTGCCCCGACTTCAAGGAAACTTTTTGCTTACAAGTAGATGCGTCCGATGAAGGCCTCGGGGCGGCACTGACTCAAAAACGAGATAATAAGGAAGTAGTGATCGCATATGCTAGCCGACTGCTCTCAAACACGGAGAGGAAGTATACAGTTACGGAACGCGAGTGCCTTGCTTTGGTATGGGCGGTGAAAAAATTCCGACCATATTTGGAAGGGTATAGATTTATAGCCGTAACTGATCACATCGCGTTAAAATGGCTACTCCGACTCAAAGAGCCTTCAGGTCGCTTAGCTCGTTGGGTATTAGACCTCCAACAATACGAGTTTGACATGGAATTTCGCAGAGGCTCATCCAATAAAGTCGCCGACGCATTATCGCGTTACCCAGTCGAGGAGCTAGCGAGTGACGATCAAGGTGATTCCGTCTGTCCGATAGGGGCTAGTGAGGAAACGGCGTGACCTCCTCCCCCAGAACCGGAACCGGCAGAGACTGACCGCTGGTATGACAACCTATTTGCGAAAGTAAGTTGAAATCAAACAGCAAATAGTAAGTTTACGATTCGAAATGGGAAGCTATACAAGCTGGACCGAGTAAAGGCTAAATAGGTGTAAATAGGGCTAAATAGGGTAAAGGTGTAGATTCGAGGGAAAATTGGAAACTGTGCGTTCGCGTTACCGATCGTAAAAAGGTTTTGAGTGAGACTCACGATTCACCTACCGCCGGACATTTTGGTTTTAAGAAAACGTCTCAGAGGGTCGGAATAGACTATTTCTGGCCAGGTTGGAGGCGAGATGCTAGGACATACGTGCGGAGTTGCCCAGTGTGTCAAAGGTTCAAAGTCGAACAGGCGATACCCGCAGGAAAGATGCATTATCGCCCTCCAGGAGACCCTTGGCATACAGTATCAGCTGACCTACAGGGTCCGTTTCCCAGGAGCCGAAAGGGAAACAAATTCCTGGTCGCTTTTCAGGACCAGTACAGCAAATGGACCGAACTCGCTCCGATGAGAAGTGCTACGGCATCACAAGTAGCTGAGAAATTTAAGGAATTAGTTTTACTGAGGTATGGGTCCCCCGAAGTTTTGATTGTAGACAATGGAACCCAGTTCACGGCTAAGTTGTTTCAAGATTTAGCAAAAGAATGGGATATTGATTGTCAAAACACCGCTCCCTACAGCCCACAAGGTAACCCTATTGAGCGCAGGAACAGAGTCATAAAAACACTGATCGCCCAAAGCGTCAAGGGAAATCAAATCACCAAACGTGGGACGAGCAACTACGGGAGATAGCTTTTGCAATCAATACAGCGGTACACGATTCAACAAAATATACTCCGGCCATGCTTTGTTTTGGCAGAGAGCTACGAATGCCAAGGGCATTACGAGGCCCGTTGTTCGAGGTTTCCTCCAACGAAGGAGAACCAGATCGCGACCATAGACACAGCGAGCGAATGAAACGGTTCCGGAAACTTTACGAATCGACACAAAAGAATCTTAAGGCGGCTTTCGGAGCACAAGCCAAGTATTATAACCTCCGGAGGAGGGATGTTCGATACGATGTTGGCCAGGTGGTGTTCAAGCGAACGCACGTTCTGTCATCCAAAGCGGATGCCATAGCGAGTAAATTAGCCCCGAAATATGAAGGACCGTTTAAGATTATAAAACGTTGCGGGTATAATTTGTATGAAATACAGGCTCCCGGAGTTAGGGGTAAACAGGTAGTGCATGTTAAGGATCTTAAACCTTTTCATACAGATCGGTAAGTTGGAAGTCAGGTGAAATAAACTGACTGAGATGAAATTGGTAGACTAGACCTGGTTACATAAAGTAGAGTAGTGGTAGCTAATTACTTAAAGTACTAACATGCTCGTTTCAATGTTTGCTAAACACTCCTTATTTACTAAACACCTTTTGCTAGCATGCTAACACTTATTTTACTTCTTTACAGGCTTGTACCCCTTGCTTGGCTTGCACACCATTGCACACAAACATTGCACGGCATCACACCACATTTAACCATCCATAGCATGGCTACAATACGGCCCATCATAAAGCTTCATTCATGTGGGAACTAATGATCTGGACAAAATGAGAAATTCCGATGATGTAATGGGAGCAGTGAAAAATGTTGAACAAACAAAGTCATTATTCCCTAACTCAATTTTGGTTATAAATGGTATCGTCCACAGAAGAAATATACCTAATGTATTGAGGCACCATGCTAACCAAAACATTAGATGGTTATGCCAAAGTTCGGGAGCGATTTTCCTAGATTTGGATAGATATATTACAGACTCATGCTTAGCTAGAGACGGTGTTCACTTGAACATGAAAGGTGTAGCAATCATGAACAAAGTCCTTTATAGTGTTTTGTCCAAGTGTGAAAAATCAACCCTAACACTAAACACAAACAGATTAGAGAGTAAGACAGTTCAACATGCACACAGTGAAAGACCTAATATATCAATTACTGAAACCCATATGCAGAAAGTGATTGAAACTCATAAGAATGATGCCTCTGTTGCTTTTGCACATTGTGCCTCTGCTGACCTGGAGGATGAAAAGCAAATGAGTAGGGGTATAGCAGTTGTGTTCAGAAGAAGTATAGGCAAACCTTTGCCTGCAGACTGTATCAACAGAAACTTGGCCTACCAGAAAATTAGCGATGAAGCGTCTGTATATACATTGTTGACCAAACCTAAATTTTACCAAAAACCCCTGATGGAA
Source organism: Flexamia atlantica (assembly GCA_035578135.1). Classification (NCBI taxonomy): domain Eukaryota; kingdom Metazoa; phylum Arthropoda; class Insecta; order Hemiptera; family Cicadellidae; genus Flexamia; species Flexamia atlantica. The sequence continues at coordinate 91,076,067 of JAQJVK010000001.1, forward strand.
GATTACAATGCATCATTTGATCGATTGGCAGAGGACTTTTTAAAAAGGAATCTCAAGCATCTCATTTGTTCCCCAGTGGGGTGTGATCGAGATAGGGTTCCTCCTGACCACTTCATCAATAAACTACTCTCGTTTCAAAGAATAACAGGTGCAAGAATCAGTATAGTTGTTCATGACTACAATCCAAAAGGGATATTAAAAAATGGGATGACACATGTAAGGTTTCTGGAGACACTAAAAGGACTTATCATTAACAAACAAAAAGCCTATAAGGTCGACCTTACAAGAACTATGGTTGAAAATAACTACCCAACCAAAGAACTGACAAGTAAACAGGAGATTGGATTTCCTGCAGCTGAAATCCTCATGTCTTCAAGGAAAATGGTGGACTTTCCACCCCTACCACCGACTCTGGCTACTATTGGGAGCAAGAAAACTCCTCCTGAACACAGCTGCTTGGACCAGTCACACCAAGATATGAGGAATTCAAGATCCAGTGACAGTGTCAGTGAAAGTCAATCTGTGTCCCATCAAAAAGCATTTGATGGCAGTTTTGGTGTTGAGCCTTGTAAGGCGGTGGTTTCTTTTATTGATTGTGACCATGAAACCTCTGTAACTAGGTTAGAAAACAATAGTTCTGCTAAGCCAGGTTCCTCAGGTGATTTTTTATAGATAATTCCCTTCAGGATACACACTGGTTCTTACATTACAATATCCAAGGTATATTTTCACAAAAATTTAATAAGTTTGACGACTTTCAAATTTTTCTTAAAAATTGCGGGAAAAATGTGTTGGCTATATCTATAAATGAACATTGGCTTTCTAAAGAAAATATAAATTTACTAAATACTCTGGAGGGATTTTGTTTGGCAGACTATTACGCAAGAGAATTTATAACGAGAGGGGGCTCTTGTCTCCTTGTAAAGGAAGGTATTAATTTTAAATTAAGGAAAGACCTCTCAATGTTAAACATAGATCTTATTTTTGAGGGCTCATTTGTTGAAATACCAGAAGTAGATACGTTATTTATTTCAATATACAGAACACCCGAGTACAAAAATGTAAAATGTTTTCTTTCTAAATTTGAATCTTTGTTAGTAACTTTAAGTAAAGAAAGGAAATCAAAGAAAATTGTCATTGCTGCAGATTTTAATGTAGATATACTAAAAAACAACACATTATCACATCAGTTTATAAGTATAGTTGAGAGTTACGGATTTCTTTTACAATTTAATGACCCAACTAGGATAACAAAAAATAGCAAAACTTGCATTGACAATGTAGCAACAAATTTAGTATTTGGTAAAACCAAACCCAAAACATAGACTTAAGTTTGTCAGATCACAACTGTTTGTTTTTGTCTTTACCTAAAATTGATACAAAATTTAATCCAAAGTTTATTCACAAACGAGTGTTTGACAAAATTTCACTCCAGTATTTTTCTCAGAATTTGCTTAGTTTGGATTTCCAAGATTATAATACAGATGCAAACAATATGTACAATAATTTTTTAGAAAAATTTATACTTTGTTTTAATGAATGTTTTCCGATAAAGGTAATGAAGGTAAACCATTCTAAACATTGCAAGAAAAAATGGGTCACCCAGGGTATAAAAGTATCTTCCAAGAGAAAGAGATTATTACACAATCAGGCTAAATCCAGTAAAAATTTTGAGTTCAAAGAATATGTACGTAAATACAAACAAATTTTTAAAAAAGTTGTAACTGAGGCTAAGCGTAAATATAATGATGATTATATCAAAAACTCTGGCAATAAAGGACAGGCTACATGGAAAGTGGTAAGGGACCAACTAGGATTGAACAAGAAATCTGAAAGTATTGTAGAATTTGACTTAAATGGTGTTCGAACTGTAAATCCTAGGCTTGTGTCAAATGCTTTCAATAACTTTTTTACAAATATAACTAAATCTTTGAACATTCCAGACATTGAATTAAATGAAACTTTGGCTGAGTATTCCAAGTATAATTTTCCTGTATTTTCTATGGGTAAAATTTCTGATAAAGATGTTTATGATGTTATTTCAAGTTTAAATAATAAGTCTTCTGTGGGATGGGATGGTATTCCTTTAAGCGTTCTGAAACTGAATGCCAACCTTCTAGCACCAGTTTTTAAAAATTTAATTCAAGTTTCAATTGATAGTGGTGTCTTCCCAGACAAACTAAAATATGGGGAAGTTGTGCCTATACACAAAAAAGATTCAAAACTTAATCTCAACAACTACCGACCAGTAACTTTGCTTTCAAATGTCTCAAAAATTTTTGAAAAAATAATTTTGAATAAACTGATCAACTTTCTTGAATCAAATGGGTTCTTTTTCTGTAATCAATTTGGCTTTAGAAAAAGTTTAAGTACTACATCAGCAATTTCAAGTTTTATTAATGAAACCTTAACTGCCTTGGATGAATCGCGGAGTACGGCGGGTGTGTTCTGTGATTTGTCTAAGGCATTTGATTGTGTAAATCATGATTTATTAATTTCAAAGCTACATAAAATTGGCATTAGAGGGAAAAATCTTAACTGGTTTAAATCTTACTTATCAGGCAGGAAACAAAGATCCTATGTCATAAATAATGGTACAAAGATCTTTTCAGATTGGTCAGAGGTAAAAATTGGTGTCCCCCAGGGCTCAATTTTGGGACCCTTGTTGTTTTTGATTTATATTAATGACATGCCCTCGAAAATATATTCTCAACTCTTTCTTTTTGCGGATGACACCACTGCACTTGTCAAAGCAAATTCACAATTAGAATTGGAAATTAAGGTAGGTGACACACTCAGAGAGCTTCAGGGTTGGTTTTCAAAGAATGGCCTTATTCTAAACAATTCAAAAACCAATGTCATATTTTTTAAACTATCAGCAGACATTAATGACAAACAAGAACAGAAATTTTTGGGTCTATCAATAGACAACAGATTAAGTTGGAATTCTCATATAGAATTTGTTTCAAAAAAATTACGCTCTTTCACATACGCTCTTTCTATACTTTCCCAATGCACTTCATATGATATTCGTAGGACAGTATATTTTTCTTATGTCGAATCCACTCTTAGGTATGGCGTTGCAGCTTGGGGAAATTCAGTAAACAGTAAGAAAGTTTTTGTAAATCAGAAAAAAATAATCAGAATAATTACTAACTCTAGTTATCGAGCTTCCTGCAAACCACTTTTTAAAGCATTAAATATTTTAACTCTTCCATGCTTGTTTATATCTGAAATACTAAACTATGTTCATTCAAATAAAAATCAATTCAGTGCTTATTTATCAACGCACACATACAGAACTCGAAATAAACTCCTTTTGAACTATCCCATTCATAACACTAGTGCCTTCGAAAAGAGCCCTCTGTATACTGGCCTGAAGCTCTATAATCATTTGCCTGACAATTTCAAACAAAAAACCATGAATTCTTTTAAGAGAGAGATAAAGGACCTCCTTCTCCTGAAGACCTATTATTCAGTGTCTGAGTTTCTAAATGACACACACCTAGGAGGATGATTGTTTTATTTTTTATTTATCAATTTTAATGCATTCTCTGTAATTTTTTTTTAGCCTCAAGATTCATTTTATCTATATATTGACGAGACACCTGTTACTGCTTATAGCAAATGATGTAATGTTTTGTGTCAATAAAGAAAATAAAATAAAAATAAAAAGCTTGCTGACCAAGAGTTGCATGGTTTATTAAATAATGAAATGGTAGATGGGGTTATCGTTAGCTCGTACTTTAGACTAATAGAACGTAGAAGCCGGTGCTATCAGGAACTCCCCAATGTTTGGGCATTTGACACAATATTTCTAAAAGATTGGGAAAGAGGCGGGATCCAGACCACCCGAGGCAGGATAACAGATATAAACTTATTTAAGGAAGATCTTTTGCTATACCCGATTCACCTACCCTGTGTGAGCCCCGTAGGACATTGGGCATTGTGATTGTAGTAAATATTAAAAAGAAAATGCTACAAGCATATGATTCGGTCCATCTCCCTAGAATAAATGAAATGAAGGAAATATTGAAGTTCCTAAGATTGGCAGCTGTCATCCAAGGTGTCGCTTTTGACATTTCAGCTTGGAAGATGATTGATACTCCTAAAGGGGCACCACGCCAAGACGATGCCACATCATGCGGAGTGTTCATTTGCGCTCTGGCGGACAAACTGTGTGATAACCCTACTGATTCTATTGAGGAAATGACCATAGATGTTGCGGACTGGCGAAGGCAGATAGCCAGCGCCATTCGAAAGGGTCAAATCATGGAAGAACAGTTTGACCTGGTAGAACCCTCCAAAGGCGAAGAGCAATCCCGAAGATACGGCTCGGGGAAGCCCTCCCGACCAGCAATGCCCGCCAGGCTACATGTGACCACTTCGGGGAGAAACAGACTCACGATACTTGGCCAAATGGAGGACCCAGTAAGTTTTCGAAATTATCCGTCCTTTAAAACTGCCCCCGAATTTATTGTGGTTTCGGACGACGAGGAAGAGCCAGAGCTAAAGCAAACCCCGACTTCGACCACACCTCCTAAGGGAAGGGAAAAAGAAGCAACCCCAGTGTTGGAAATCATGGCGGATGACGAAGACCGAGCAGTCATAGACGAACCGAGTACGAGGTCCCTGCTCGATCCCCACACGATAGTTCGACGGGTGACCTACCGACCCTCTCCACCTAGGGAGACAGAACCTCAACCTAAAGAAGAACCTCTCCGACCTGACTGTTATTTTCGGAGGGAGGACTGTCAGGATGTGGAGGGAGGATGGCTCCTTCTACAGGGAGAAGATTTTGAAGCCACAGTTCAGAAGGCCTAAGCCAGACTACTGGCGACGATGGTACTAGAGGGAGAAAGAATTTTTTACTGGCCCACGGAGGGAGTTGAGTTTGTTTATTTTATTTCAAAGGAAACTTTAAGTTTAAAGCAACAGGGAGAACTGTTGTGTATATAAGCGAAGAGTTGCTAGAGTATATAGATAGAAAATAGACTGATAGGTTAGAAATGTATATATAATCACACTAAACGTAGAAGAAGAATTTTTAGTTACAGGGAAGATATCCAGAGGAAGGTTTTCAGTTTCGGGCATGATGAAGAAAGAAGTGAAGATAACGTAAGAACCTTCTTTTTTTCTCTGGTTTTTTTTCTTTCAGAAGTAAGAGGAGAGTGTAAGGGCTTACAATTTTGAGGGTAAAAAGATGTAAAAAGAGGAATATTTTGGTTTGCTGCATTGGCCGACCTGCGAGTCAGCTGGACATTGTTTAGTATTTTCGCCACGCACAGCACTGGCGACGCAGCGGAGTGGGGGTAGCGAGAGCTCTCACTCAAGCCGCTTGGACAATTCAGTCGACGACCAGGCGAGTAGCTGGTAACATCGCTCCTACTCCGAACCCCAGTCTTGGGAAAATTCTTACGTGACAGATCGGTTTAAACGAAATAGTAAGTGCCTGACATTCTTCCAAATTATTAGTTTACGAGTTCCTAAAGGCTAAAGTAAACGATTAGGATTTATTTGCAATTTCTAGCATTTTACTGATTCATTTAAAAGAAAGTTATTTTCGAGCGAGACTTAGACTCACTTTGGGTTGTAAAATAAATAAATGTTATTCGATTGTTCATCAGTGGCGAAGCAGCTCTGAAGAATTAATTTCGTTGTTTTGGGAAGGAATTTGAAATAACTTTTTTGGATTAACCGTGTAATTAGCGACTTGTATTTAACGAAATACGAACAGGACTTGGGTGTAACAACTTAAGTAAATCTAAAGATAGGCTGTGTGGTAGGCTTTCCAATTAATTTTCAATTAAAATACCGAGCAGGACCTGGGCGTAAAAGCTCTGGAAATATAGGCCCCAGGCGCAACAGCTTTGGGTTATAAAATCAAGACTTGTGAGGATTCACGTTCAACTAGGCCCCAGGCACAATAGCTTTGGGTTTAAATAAAATTAAATAAAATCAGGACTTGTTAGGTGTTAGTTCGGATAGGACTGGGGCGCAAAAGCTCCGTGAATTAATGTTAGGCCGAATTAATGCTTTAAATTTTTATCAAATAAACTCTAAAGCTAGACATTTACGTAGTAGGTGAAATAGGGGTTTTAAAGCCTTTGAGTAATTTTAGTTGTGATTTCTGTGGATACCAATTAGGGGAGAAATCCCCGTTTATTTTGTGTATTGATAAAACCCAAGATTTCACCATTTCGGCCTTGACTTTTTTAAAACAACTTGTTTCAGTTGGCAACATGGGCGATGATAAGCGAATTAAGGAATTTTAAAGCAAGTCTTGTGGATAGTTCTTTGCTGAGCCCATTCTAAATTTAGTTATTTCAAATTAAATCGACCCTGGACATTCCAGTTATTTACGACTGAGTAAATTCGTGGCACAAACGTGCTAAAATTCCCCCCAACCGGATTTGGCACGTTACACTTTACAATTTTATTTGTGCATTAATGCCTGAGAACAAAGATTTTGATTCTCCTAAAGTAATACTATAAAATAATAATAAGTCAGACCAGTAAACTTAAACTACATTTCAAGATAATTTACATTGGCCATTTACTTACAACAAAGATTATTTAAAAAAAATTATAAACAGCAAGCAAACTCATTAATTAGGCTTAAGTTGTCAAACCATTGTACCGTTATCTAAAAAATGACTATTTTAATAACGTATTGAAAAAAAACACGCTCCGTCTGATTCGTAAGATTTCAACAAAATAAAAACCAATTTTTAATCATTCAACGTTTCTATTTCTACGTAATTGCTTAATTGAAAAATAAAGAAATATGAGCGATTTAAACAAAGACGCGACAGACGTTCTCGACAATTAAACTTCAAAAGCAGACGAAGATTAGAACGACGACGACATTCGAAAGTGAAAAGACAAATAATGAACAGGTCCGCCAACTATTTGCCAGCCCAAAATTATTGTACTTCATTGAATCAAAATTGGAAGCGATGGTGATCCCGGATTCCGCTTAAGATATTTTTACCCTGAAAAAGTCGTACGAAACACCATCACGACTATTTATTTATGGGGTATTTACGGGATATTTCGTTTTGGCAATTGAAGATGACTCTAGACACCGTCCGTGTCTCTTATTCACATAGTACGTCGGTCATCGGGGTGAACTCTGATTGGTCTTGATTGCAATTCTCTCTTTTATCAACTGATGTTTCTTCGGTATCGGATACTGGTCAAGACAGAACTGATGGATGGACTATTATTTGTTAAATGATTTAATGCTGTGATACGAGAATTTATCTTACGAAAAAATTCGTTGTCACGTCGGGTATTGCGCAGTACATTAACCTAAGTCCTGCACGACTGACCAACACGGCAGAGGGAATTCGGAGGCAAAACTGCGATGTCAGTATTATTTTACGGCAGCTATTCATCTGTTGTCTGTCCACGTGAGGACGCAACTGTTTCTGATGTAAAAAATTGATTCGTAGTTGTTTGCAACTACAAAAAACGTACTTTTATTTTGAAAATGGGTACGTTTTCACCTATTTTTGATTTTATGCCAGTCCTTTAAATATTTGATTCGGTTATATCGAACTTCTTTGCAATCTCGAATCGAATCAAATATCACGATATTCGATTCAAAGAAGTTCAAAGTTCGAATATTCGCACACCCCTAGTTATATGGTTCTTGGAGTATAAGTATCATTGTGGTTGGTATGGCTTGGAAGTATTAAGTAGCTTAATACTATCCATTCATTTCATGTCATGCCTTTTCATCGGTGATACTACTAGGTGATATAATCTGTTGCCAGATCTTGCAGTGTAAAACTAGTGATTAGAGTCGCGGGCACCAAATAGGGCGGGTGAGTGAGTGTGCTGCGGGCAAAATTATTGTTTATTTTTTGTTTGGGTATTTATCAACTATATGATCATATGTTAAATATAACACAAAATTACACGTAAAAAGGCTCTGGAAAACGTAAAGTTTTGAGAGTTCAACAAAAACACTTCATTTGGCTAAATTAGCTGAGTAGCAGACTATCTGATCGATGTGTTTCCAGTTTTTGCCACCCGCCCTATTTGATGCCCGCGACTATCGACATAGTTTTTAATAATAAAAAATGGTTTAGGTTACCTTATCGTCAATTGATCCTATTTCAGTAGTAAACACTACAGCTGTTTCGTACTGCTTATATGGAGTACATCTTCAGGTAATTTAAAAACGTCGAAATAAAAACTTGATATTACTCATAGTTGAGTTTGTCAGTTGATGATAAAACAAATGACACGGACACAAACACACACGGAGACAAAAAAACAAACATTTAAAAAACTTGGCCAAGTACTGTTAGTTTTTTAAATGTTTGTTTTTTTGTCTCCGTGTGTGTTTGTGTCCGTGTCATTTGTTTTATCATCAACTGACAAACTCAACTATGAGTAATATCAAGTTTTTATTTCGACGTTTTTAAATTACCTGAAGATGTACTCCATATAAGCAGTACGAAACAGCTGTAGCGTTTACTACTGAAATAGGATCAATTGACGATAAGGTAACCTAAACCATTTTTTATTATTGCAATATTGATCCAGAGGCTAATCCATCATGAGTTAGTTTTTAAACTTAAAAAGTTATTACCTTTTGACATAAAGTGTTCAAGTCTCTTCTGGCTGCCGTTAAATCACATACCCCCACACGCTCTCTTTCTGCTTGCAGCTAGAAACACATACAAGTTATGATATTGTAGAATTAGTCTGTCATTATGCCCTAACATAAGGAACTAGAAATCCAAACCCTCCCTTCGATTTTCATCTTAATACTATCCAGTATCCATCATACTAAACTGGATGGGGGAAACCATGAAATCTTTAGTAAAAAAACTACAAAGGCGTGCTAGCTAGGTTGAGTTATGGAAAGACAATTATCATTGGCCAACAAACACCAGTTTTTTGGAGTGTTGAAATCTTTAACAACTTCCGAGAAATACCATTGCAGAGCTTATATCAAACAAACTGTTATGGAACCTTATCTCAAGAAACCCAACCAACAACAAAGTGGATGGTATACTAAAACAGGCTTCATGTTTTGTTTTCTTACTAATTGAAGACCATGTCACAGAATGGGTGTTAGTGGAGTTCTATTAATTAATTATCGAGTCAATGATTCATTCTACAATATTTTCCCCAGAAGCCTAATAATTTATTTTCTTTCATTAAGCATACTACAAGAAAATTCTAGTTAGTATTGGGTCAGTAAATCAAATGAAGTGTGAAATCAGTAAAATATGAAATTCAAGTTGAAGATAGAGGAAAATAGTAGAATTAACTTTTTAGATACAACCAGTGCTTGACTTGTAAAAATTGAGGTACCGGAACTGTAATTTACCAGTTTGTACATAAACCCCCCCCCCCACTCCATTGTTCTTCCCTTCAACAAAGTCTCTGTGAATAATTATGTCATTTCAAAAGTCACATTTTATCTAACTTAAATTTATATATTTTAATAAGTAAGTTAAAAGATAACAAAGCGTTATTTTACTGAAAAATAAATTGTTTAAAGAAATTTTAGAATTTTTATGACGACTTGTGCGAATATTCGGGTCTTTTAAGAGTTTTAACATTTGGCTTAGCTCGTACGACTGACTAGACAAAAGAGCACTAATTTCGGGCCGAATGTCCAACCCTAATTTCCGTACATTTTCAGCAATCGTTATTTTCGGTTAAATTAATCCGGTATATTATACGCGATCGTCCCTTCCGACAAATACCCCGGCCGGTTACTTATGATCCTCTCTTATGCCGAATTCTCCGGCTGCAAAGACGATCGCGGATCGTCTTTTGCGGTAGATTCTCCAGCAGATTACACGCAATCGTCTTGTGCGGCAAAGTCTCTATCCGACTGCTTGCGGTCGTCTCTTACGACGAATACTCTGGCCGATTAGGCCTATACGCGATTGTATTTTGCGGCAAATTATTCGTCCGATTGAACGCGATCGTCTCTTACAAAAAATACTTCGGCCGATTACACATGACCGACTCTTGCGGCAGAAAGAGGTCCCGGAACGAGGTCCATTTGTAGTTTAAATGGATAGAAAACCTACATCCACTGATAGCACAGTACAGAACACATCTTATCATCCTGATTCCCATAAAATGTCCGCTTACAATAGCATAGTACACAGACTCCTCACAATGCCACAGTCAGAAAAATGCCTTCAGAAGAGAAGTAAACATTACTAAATATATAGCTATTGCCAACGGATACCAAAGTACAATACTAGATAGAATTATAAATAAACAAAAGAACAAATGCATTAAGAAACACCATCTTCCAATAGTACAGGTAAAACTAAGTATTAACCCATATCATTGTCTCCAACATGAACTTAAACCCCATGGCATTGTACAGGACATCAAATAAATTAGGTAAACTTGTAAACCAACCTGGCCAAGTCAGTAATAAACCTTAATGACTGATGTTTATAAATTAAAATGTTCCAACTGTCCAAAATTTTATGTTGATCAGACTGGGAGAGGATTTAATGTTAGGTTCAGAGAACACCTGCCTAGCCACAGACTAAACCAGCAAAAGTCATCTTTTGCCTAACACCTACTTGTAAACAACCACAGTGTCCACAGTTTGGATGATAATATGGATGTCCTGTGAATGCCAGTTGAGATGGTAATATGGATGTCCTGTGAATGCCAATTACTAAACACCTTAGAGGAATTAGAAATTTATTATAAAGCCCTCCATAACAACCCAAAAAGACACCCTGAATGATAAATTAAACTACGGATCCCACAAACTGTTCAAGAGAATATTCGATCTCTCTTCAGACATACCGATGGGCAGCAGACAAAAGAGGACTGGAATGGGGGGGGGGGGGGGAGAAACAGATGAAGATAATCAGCTTGGTATCGCGTGGCATGTCCAAATAATTAATTGTGAGCAATCTGTGTATTTTTTTAAAACGTCTTTTTTTAAAGTTTTAAAAATGTGAGTGTTTGTGTTGTAACATGTCAAAACGAAGTCAAAGCCGTACATTTTTTTTGGGGGGGGGGGTTTGGGCTCCGCAGTTACAGGAAGTGAAAAAAATAACTTTCTAACCTTTAATTTAAAGGCAATTTCAACATTTTCAGGGGGGGGGGTTTGACCCCCTGACCCTCCCATTGGCTACGGCCTTGAATGAAGTAAATGGAGCCTGGCATTTTTTTTATTGGTTTGATAATGGCCTAATGGGGCCGAAACTATAGTCATCGCTAATTATAATCATATAATCAAGTATCCAATCATCTATAGCTTTTACCTCAACGTATCGTTTGCAATTGGTCAGGTATGAAGAAAGCCATTGAACTGCCACACCTGTGATCCCAACAGAATGAAGCTTTTCACGAGTAAGTATTGTGTTGTTAATGGAGTAAAAAGCTTTGCTTAGCTCAAAAAAGAAACCTTCAGTGTTCTCCCCTCCGCCTAACCACGCTTGATACAAGGAGATATGGTATTGATGGGCGATTAATTCTTCACAAAGCCAAAATGTTTTTAGGAAAGGATGTTGTTTTTGGTCAAAACTTCTGATAATCTGTTGAGGGACAGTTTTTCGACCAGTTTGGAAGATGAGGATATGATGGAAATTGGTCTAAAATTATCGAAAATCCTTTCATCTCCTTGTAAATCGGTTTTTCAACCAAGAGCTTCAATGACTCAGGGAACTGCCCACTCATAAATGATGAATTGATAATGTGAGTCAAAGTTGTTAAAGATGATGCTACTGATTTCCTTCAGAAGTCTGGGTGAGTTTGTGACATGATCGGGATACTTCCAATCATGGTTTTTAGAATTGGGTAGGTCCCACCAGCAGCTGTGACGAAGAAATAAAAACAAAGTTTAACTCACACTTTAACCCATCAACCTGTTCTCAAAACTTACCATTTTTATACCATTTTCTAGTTCTTCTAATCGAGTCAAAGTTTCTTCTATAGAATCCTCTAGCTTTTCCATCTGTAAAAAAAGCAATTTATCAATTTTAACTCAACCAACTAATTTAACTTAACTTGTTTGTTTACCTTAATTACGTAATTGTGTACCTAAAGTTCCAAAGAAGCAACTGGTTATGGCTCACTGAGGAATCATTTTTAACCTATATACAGAAGTTGTCCTGCTTTCATAAAAATGAACATGGCAATCAAAACCCTGAGTTAGGCATGCAATTTCTTGGCGGGTATCTAAATTGACAATAATTTCATTATATAATTTTAAATCGCAACATAAGAACTGAAGAATTAAAATTTGGTTTAATTGAAAGCAAAGGTTATCATTTACAGCATTTTTTTCTGGTTGTATTGGATGTTGAATACAGAATGCTAATTATTTAGGTAAATCCACAATGCCATTATTCTGGTTGCTACTACCACAATGGCCAAATCATGGGAGGTTTCAGACTATAAATCTATGTAAACATAGTTAGAGTTTTGCCTGTGCATTGCTTAGAATAATTAAATTATTTGTTATTTTTGTGTTTTGAAGATCAGAGAATCCGAAACAACCCTCATATCAATTTCTGTCTCCCTATTGGTTGATAACGCTCTGCATCACACCTTAGACCGCTTTTCACGCAAAAACTAAAGTATTGTTATGGCTGAAATTTATTTTCTGTATTGTATATGCACATGAGAAAGTTTTAGATTTAGTTTTAAGATTTTAGTTCTAGTTTTTATTTTTGGCGGCGGTGACACCTTCAACTCAATTCTCGCCAAGAATGCTGCCTTCTGGGAGGCAGAAAACAAAGACTGGTCATCATAAGTATGTCCAATTTGGACAGAACGTCAATAATTAAAGTATGTTCTTTCCAATTATGCAGTTATTTTTTGTATCCAGTAAAAAAATCTCTCCAAAAATAGTGGCCTCCGTATGACACCAAAGTACCCATTAAACATTACAAGCTAGGTATGAAAGGCTGTTATGTACAATATTCTTGCCCACCTATTTTAAAATTATTAATTGTGTCATATTAAATCAAGGGCGGGCAATATTACTTAGTGTAATAATGTAGTTTGTCGGTAAGTTTCTAGCCTACCAAGTTGGGCTATAGTTCCGCAGAGGGTGCACGCTTCGCCTCACTATCTAGTGAACTTGGCAGGAATCAAGGTTATCAAGGTGCAGAACTATCGATAGTCAAGACCTCTTATGAACGATATGTTGCTACTAAATACGTTGCGCACGAAGAACACACAAAAACGTGTTCACGTGACCGTTTTTTTGGCGGTGGTTAAAATATTTCACCGATTTACTTCAAATTAATATCTAGGGGATTCCGTGGGAACTGGGGTTGTTGGGTAAAGAACAATCGATTGTCAACGACTTGGCCCGACTGCAAATTTCCCACATTGGGAATTCAACCAGGCTACAAATTTCCTTTCTGTAAAAGCTTGACCACTGCTGCAGCCGTGGCGCCACAAAAAGCCGCAGCTGTCGACCACTGGTGATGCCCAAGGCGCCATGGCGCCACTGAAATAACGGTTACCACCAAATAAATAGGCAGGCACTAGTAATAGTAATTCACTTTTTCACATAATTATTAGGCCTAGCCGTTTCGGGCACGGTGATTATTTCCTTTGTTTTCAAATGACGTTAGTGATCGAGGAATTACGCCAAAGGAAACAAAGCTCTACAAATTTGCAGAGCTAGTGCAATGTCACCAGTAACTTATAGTTTTAGTTGTGCTCTATAATATCTGTACCTGGGAAGTTGTATGCAATTGTATGTACCTTTGTTTTTTTGGCGAAATAAAGATTTATTTATTTATTATTTATTTAACTTTTCCAATGACCTAGGAATGTAGGCCTTGGCTACATTCTATAGAACCATCAATATATTGTTTGTAGGCCTATGAGGTGTTTGACTATCAATAAGTTTTAGTTCCCCACCCGATAACCCACCGAGTCCCCTAGATAGTCAGGTGAGGCGTGTACCTTCTGCGGAACTTGTACCGTATACTATTAATTAGGAAACTGATTTAGTTTGAAATTCATTCATGGGTGAAAAGGTAACTTAGTGATCAAGTGAAGTGCTGTGTTGGTTTTACTTACATGAGTTTTTTTTTCAATACGCCTAGGCTTAGGTCTAATCCAAAACAGAAACTAAAAGCTCTACTTTGGACTAAGGCCTAATTCATTGGCTACGTAGCTATATACAGTAGAACCTCGATAAGAAGACATACGATAACAAAAAACCTTGATAAAAAAGCACTTTTCAAGTTTCCTCGAAACTGTAATGACACTTAACCCAGCAGAATGACTTCGATTTGAAAATGCCATGACTGACTCATCATGGTCTTTTGGGCCAGGTTTGATATAAAATTTAGTATATTTAAAAATGATGAGTTTATTTACCTACACAAAAACTCCAGTAAAGTTTTTTACATTAGTTTAGTGAATGCTTTAGGTATACAGGACATATATGTGCATACAAAATATTTAAGTTATTTAGGTCAAATCATATAAAAAAATATATTTTCAATTGTAGTGGGCCTAGGTACTTCAATAGGCTTAATAATTGATGGCCAGGCCTATTGCGTTAAAAAGTCTGTATGGTGTACAACAATGTATTTATATTGACAAAAACTCCGCGAAAGTATTGTACATTAGGGTTTTGAATATTTTACCTATAGAAATATGTGCACACAAAATATTTATATGTAACATGAAGCCTTATGTGACTCATGGTCGAAAATACCAGACCTCTAAAGAAACTTTCATTGAACTGACTGTAAGGGTTAGAGAATGACGGGAATAGAGTCATGATGTTCCTGGAAAGACGTATGAGAGGTACAGTGACGGCCAGCCTTGCCGACACCCAAAAAATATAATTTTTAACGAAAATACTACTAACCCAGTCTCTTAGACAGGAATGTCCGGTCAGTCCTCGAGGGTTAAGTAAATGTCTTGTTAACACAAACCTCAATAAGAAGACTCACTTGTTAAAATTATTTATATAATACAACACATACACAAATAGCACACGCCACATATATCCTGACGTTTCGAGAAAACAAAAATAACGTTTCCCGTTATCGAGGGACTTGTCGATAATTATGACCGACCCGAGCCGAGCGCCGAACCACGACCCGGTTGAGTGTATTATTATTATTATTAATGTAAGTTTATTATATAGTAAATAATATTATCAATGTTTTCTTGAATGTGGGTGCCTTCTTTAAAAAAAAAAAATAAATATTTCATCACACATATGTTAATTTTTTACCACAGAGTAAAATTTACGTATTGATACCTATAGCGTATTTTTGAATAAGGATACCTTTCTAGGGTTACTAATAAGGTAAATGTTTTTTTCAAGATTGGCTGACTTATCCGGCCTAGACTCCATTCCGTTTTAAATGAGTTCTACAGTACCTACAATGTCATAAAATAAACAAAACGAATGCTTAGCAATTACAGCATACCTGACTTTGACTGTCTACTTTCACATAAGACGAATACGACTCTGCGAGTTTTCTTGCACATTCTTCACTATCCATGATAACCAATGCGTAATACAAAAGGTAGAAAAAATATCTGTCAAAAATATATAATTATCGCGAATTGACCTAACCTCGTTAACCTGTCCTGCAAACAATTTAAAATAACATTTTTTTTTGTTCTATTTTTGACTGAGCAGGCTAGGGTTTAAGAACCATGCAGCCTCGAAGTGCACTCATCTGGTTGCTTCCACTGTGTTATCTGAAAATGTTAAAATAACACGCCACAAATCTACTCCAACTTCCAACTGACAATTACAAACAGTGTAGCCAACAAACAAATACGGTATCTTATCCATCGTAATTTACTAGTACCGTAATAAACATAGAGTAATAATGAACTTCGTAAAGAGTTGGCACTTCCATGTTAACTCGGTGGCAAGGGAACAGCAGCGCTATCTGATTAAAGTGCTACGAACTAAAAAGATCGATGCGATATATTAGTAGATAGGTCGTCGATGCGACATATCTATCGTCGTCGATGCGACATATCGATCGTCGTCATCTGCTTTGTTTATATTTTCGTTTTCTTGTTTTGTTTGCTAGACTTTCAATTTTAATGACTTTACCCATTTGTTTAGATTAAGTACGTTTGCCGCTAGTGCAAGTTGTTTCGCGAAATACTTTACTGAGTGATTCTTATTGTGCTTAAAGCGATTGATAGAAAATAAATACGTAGATGTTTACATAAAAGCACTTAATAAAATTAAAAGCACTTAATACAAATTAACTTAGTTAATTTGTATTAAGTGCTTTTATGTAAACATCCACGAATTTATTTTCCATCAATATCTTTAAGCACAATATGAATCACGCAGTACAGTATTTCGCGAAACAACTTACACTAGAACAACTTTCTGCAAAAGTACTTTAGGTATTTTCCCACACTCAAATTAATTCCAACTCGTTATTGTTGTGTACACGTCGCGTCGTGACAGAAAATCAGGGGAAACGGAATAGGAAGTTAGCAGATCGTTTTCGTGGTTTTGATTGGCTGATTCAGTGAAGAAGGAGAAAATCATGTTTTTACAACGACATCTAACTAAAGTGCTTCGAACTAACCCGCTCCAATAAGCTTACCACTTGGCTCCATTTAAGTGTCAGACCGGTGTAATAAACTCGGCAAGTACATTGAAACCGTTGGATGTATTAACATAATATATATATGAAATAATGATTTTTATTCATAAAAGATTACAATTATAAAAACATACACATTTTTATGAATATTACTAACCTCTTTTACCAGTACTGTGGTTAGTTATCTACTAAAAAACACCAGAAAAACAATTTTCAGCTCAATTTCTTGTTAAATGACTCTTGCTGCAGCTACCCGTGGTGTTTGTGTGTTGTAAAAACTACAGAGTGACAATTATGAAGATAATAAAGTGAATTATAAAACATATTAAAATTTATAAAGAATGAATAAATTATAAACTGAACAAGAATTTAAATTATACAAATTACAATAAAGATTACAAAGCAATCTGTACAAATATACAAAAAAATATCTCGTTTATTTCTCAGACCATGGTCTGGTTCAATATGGTAACATTATAAATAGAAAATAGCCAATTTCTTACCCTGACACAGAATTCTTTTACGTTATTACTTTCTTTAATATTAAGTGGTAATTTATTGAAATAATTTGGTCCTAGATAATTAAATGATTGTTTGAAAAGCATTTTCTTTACTTTCGGTTTAATAAATAATCTTTTAAGATTGCTTCGAGTACAATATTATGGTGAATCCGGGTTGATCCTCTATTACCACTTCTTATATAAAAAAGCCTTAATGTTTTAAAGATGAACAGCTGTTGGATAGGGAGGATTCTTAAAAAAGCATAGAGGGGAAAGAATGACTCTCTTGAATTTTCTTTCATAATTATACGGATGAATTTGTTTTGAGTTTTCCTCACGATGTTGATTCTAGTTTTACAAGTTCCGCCCCAACAGACAATTCCATATTGAATTCTAGATTGAATCAGCCCATAGTACACAGAGTTCGCAATAAATGGATGTTACAAAAATTTCTTAGGAAGTAAAACCTTCTTATACAGAGTCGAGTTTTTCGAAGCAGATCGTTTATGTGATTTATCCATGACAACCTATCGTCTAAGAGGATCCCTAAATATTTAAATGTAGAAACCTTTTCTATTGGAGTACAGAGGCAAGGCTCACCAACACAGTCATAACTGTGGAAAATGATTGGATTTGTAAATTGAAACCCGGTTAAATGGAAATTTAAAGATTTAGTTTTGCTAATATTTACGGACATTTTATTTGTAAAGCACCAACTTCTTAAAATATCTAGGTCGTTAATAATGTCGAGCTGTATATTCATTAAATTTTGATTTGAAAATAAGAGAGCAATATCATCAGCGAAAGCGCTCACTGATCCTGTAAAACTTTGCTCAAGTAAATCATTAATAAATATTAGAAACAAATCAGCAGAAATCACTGATCCCTGAGGAACTCCTGTATTGCCAATTAGAGCATGGCTAAGCTCGTTGCCAATTTTAACACACTGTGAACGTCCAACGAGAAAACTTCTGAACCAACTTAATGGTACTCCTCTAACACCTGCCGCTTCCATCTTTTCCAAAAGTATATCATGATCCAGTAGGTCGAACGCTTTCTTAAAATCGATAAAAACGGCAGCTGTTTTGTTATTATTGTTAACGTTCTCATATATGCTATTGACAAAGTTTAGCAAGGCGTCCTCTGTGGATTTATCTTTTGTAAAACCAAATTGGGAAATGCTTTGAAAATTGATCGAATTTAAATATTTTAAGTCTAGTTTTCATACATTTCTCAAAAATCTTTGAGAAGACTGAGAGCAAGCTTATTGGTCTTATATTTTCTATTTCAAAAGAATTATTCTTTTTGAATAATGGTACGACAATGCTATGTTTTAGCGAATTAGGAAAAAATCCTTTTTCAAAGCTAAGATTAATTAAATACGTCAGGACATCGACAATCTCATTACTTAAATTTTTTATTAGTTCAACTGAAAAACCATCATATCCAATAGATTTTTTGTTTTTGAGATTTTTTATAATAGCCTACGAGAAACTTCAACATTATCGGTAGGGGTTATAAAGAAGGAGTGATTTGTCTGGAATTTAGATACACGGCGGACACTGCCGGCGAGCAGGCCGTCCGCGTCGTTATCTGCAGTCCTGTGTACACCGATAAGATAGTCGTTTATCTCCATAGCCAACTGTTTAGGATCTTCTACAACAGTTTTATCATTCAGGATAACCTTATTTACATCATTGGATTTCGTACAACCTGTAATAGAATTAATTATTTTCTACTGCTGACCGCTATCACCATCGCATTTGTTAATTAAATCAGCGTAATAGTTATTTTTACGAATGTCAATATCAGCTTTTAACCTTGAACAAAAGTTTTTAAAATAGTTATTAACATTAAAATCATACGGTCGTTTTTTAAGAAGCTTGTAAAGTTTCACTCTTTTCTTAATTCTATTTACAATATTAATATTTATCCAAGGGCTTTTCCCAAAGGCTTTGGAATACTTATTTCTAGAATTCAGTATTGTTTTATTATTGTTAACAATGTTGCTTAATATATCACAAAAACTATCATAACAACTGTTTACATCACGCTGGCTATATATGTGATTCCAATTAACCATGGCTAGATTCTGTCTAATAGCCTCAAAATTATATCTGATTATAAGCTTTTCAGATTTTGCATTGCATTTGTTTGCTAAGTTTATCTGCAAGCCTAACAAATAGTGATCTGTAATTCCTACATCAAATACCGCACTTTTTGAGGCACTTATATCCTTAAATTTAATAAAAATATGATCTATACATGTTGAACTAAATTGAGTAATTCTAGTAGGCCGATCGATCAATGAAATAAAACCATAACTGTTCATTAAACTATGATAACTTAACAGATGAATAGAGTCCTTTAGCTTATCTAAATTAATATCCCCGACGTAAACAGCATATAATTTAACAATTGACAAAATATTATTTAATTCTTGAATAAAATCTTTTTCTGCAAACTGATGTAGCCTGTATAAACATATTAAATTAAAACGTGTTTTATTGAAAGTTAACTCTAGCAATAGGCAGTCTGCAGTCGTCATATTTATGTCTAACTTTTAAAACTTCAAACTCTCAGAAATATAACAAATTACACCTCCTGTACGATAAGAATCGTTACATTTGCTAGCTATGAAAAACCCAGGAATCTTATAAAAATAAACTTCCTCACTACAAATCCAGACCTTACTCATCACTATACAATCGAGTGAATCAATTATTGGATTAATTTCTGCCATAAAATTGTTAAAGTTTTTCCTTAGACTTCTAATGTTTACACATAGTAAATTAAAAGCTCTGTTATTTATTAGATGGAACTAAAAAAGCTACTTTCAAGATGGTCGTAAGTTTCACAATAAAAATTAGAATCACTCATAACTCACATCATCACATAAAACAACCAAATGTTATTATTACTGTTTTTAATCCAAACAAAAAACAGAAAGACAGTAAACCATCTTACGACACATTTACGACCATTTGTTTACATCTTGCAATTTTACTACTTTGTGACATCTTTCCCCATCTTTTTTTCTGATAAAAAACTTCCCTTCTCTGAACCAAACATACTTAATGCCCAACTCCTTACACTTTATTTTTAGCCTACTTAGAACTGTTTGTTTTCTGGACATAGGTGCTCGTTGATGTACACTCTGTTTTTTGAAAAACTGGGCTTACCTCACTTGCTGAGAGTTCCTTTTTCACTTTGAAGGCGGAGAGCCACTTGTCCCTCTCCAACCGATTCTCAAATTGTACCACCATCGAAGGTTCTCTTCGCGTGTTGAAGCTCGGCACTCGGTGCGCCGCCATTACCTGCTTGTCCTCCAGCTGCAGTCCTATAGCAGTTCCTATGTCCTTGACCAAGCTGAGGGTGTTCTCCTTTGGTGTCACGGGGATGCCACTGATTTCTACGTTACACTTCCTGGAATACTGTTCCAATTCCCGTACTCTAATGGTTAGGCTGTCCACTAATCCTTCGAGCTCTTCATTTTTACGATACAACTCTTCATTGTGCTTTTTTATTTCTGAAAATTCCTTCCTTATTTCAGTCATTTGAGAATTAACATCGTCCACACTTTTAGACTGGAATTCGACCGAAGTTTTAAGTTCACTTATCTGTTTTGCTTGCTGTTTTAGTTAATTAAAAACGTCCTTTTTAAAATCATTCAGAGCGTTAATGATAAACTCCTGTGTTACTGCTGACGATGATGCAGGTGACTTACTTGGAATAGGAGATTCTTTCTTTGGTAAACATTCGTCGCACTTCCATACCTTGTTTCCTAAACGTGTTTTCACTCCTTCAGCTTTCGCACACTTTACGTGAAATGATTTTCCGCACGCACCACCACATTTAATAGAATTTTGGTCGTCGTTACACAAAAGATCACAAACACCACAGTTTGCCGGCATTTTTAGTTTAACCGCAAATGTAAAGACTCAACCACCGAAACTAGATTTGCAGGAATATTTTAAGTACAATGTAGATGACGCACAATCAACGGAGCGGTCGCTGCGCGATGTTATCGTCTCGGCTGCCGAGACCGGACTGGATGTATTATGATGTATTATGTAACTAAATTATCTTCTTATGATCTTCTCAATCTTTATAGCTCGACGAAGGATTTGAATTCGTAATTCGTCTCATTCCTTGAAACAGAGGTACATCAGGCAAAAGAAAACTTTCAGAAATCAGGTCCAGTCTTTAAGAGCATCAATGGTTCTAGAAAAGATATCAGTGTCACAAAACAAGCAAAAAGTTGTTTGGAATATTGTTAACGAACACATCCCTGGCAAGGCTCCAAAACCCTTCAAAAAGTTAGTTATTGAAGACAGTGATGGCAGGCTTCTTGATGACCCAAGGTTTGTTTCTAGTTACCTCAATAATTACTTCTCCGAAATCGTACTTAGAGACGGAAGTGGTGGATCGATTTAAAGAGTGTCTTATTTAGTGGGCCAAAATGTAGGATCTAGTTTTTTTTGTTCCAACAAATGAAGAGCTTTTATCAGCAATAAAGTTGCTTAAGTCAAGTAACTCTTCTGCATATGACGGTGCCTCATCGATAATCTTGAAGTCATGTGCTTTTAGTTTATCAACGCCTCTTGTTCACATTATAAATTCGTCTTTCCAGTGTGGACAGTTTCCATCATTGCAGAAGACTGCAACTATCAAACCCTTGCCCAAATTAAAAAATGATCTTAGTCCTGAACAATTTAGACCAATATTTCAATCCTGTCAACTTTTATAAAGATAATTGAAAAGGTATTCCTGAACCGTTTATCTTCGTCATTTTTGACCAGTCACGACATCCTTTTCAAAACCGAATTTGGTTTCCGAAAGAATACTTCGAATGTTGATGCTTTATTTAACTTCGTATCGACTTTGTCTTCCTCTCCTGACCAGAAAAAACATTCATTAGGTTTGTTTCTTGACTTGAGCAAGGCTTTTGATGTTGTGGATCATTCCATTTTGCTTGAAAAGACGAAAAAATGGCTTCAGAGGAAATGCGTATGACTGGGTACATCGTACCTACAGAACAGGACGCAAGTCGTTTCAGTTCCATATGATTAAGTTTTTTTAAGATGAGACTCTGATAAATTGCCAGTGCGGTATGGTGTACCACAGGGCAGTGTTTTAGGCCCGGTTTTGTTTCTTATTTTTATTAATGACATTGCTAGAAGTGTTTCTAAAGCTAATCATCTTTGTTTGTTTGCTGATGACACCTCTCTTGCTCTTTCCAACAAGAGTCTTGAATAACTGAAGGTGGAAATGTTTATTGAAGCAAATTCGATCATGCAATGGTTATCTGAAAATGGTCTGGCTATAAATGCAGCTAAGACAAAGGTTGTATTTTTTTCCTAAGAAAAAGGGAAGGTTCCGAGATCAACCAATTAATTAATGGTAGGTTACTTTGAAGTGATATCATCTTCTAGTAATAATTTCTTAGGGATAACTATTGATTCCAATCTCAACTTTCATGAGCATATTGACGGTGTATCCAAAAAACTAAGTCGTGCGTTCTCTTCCCTCTTCGCAGGCTTTCTTATTTCTCATATTGTGAAATTATTCTCACCGCATGCGATGGATGTTTCTTTCTCATCCTCGCTTATAGTGTTGAAATTCGGGGACAAGACAGCTCAAAATCCATTGCTGATCCACAGGATCCTCAGGGGAACTGAGGATCCTGACTCATCGGAAGAAAGCTGCACATGCTAGATATGAGCTTTCAATGAGTGACATGGACTATGCGAATTTCAGTCGTTTGAGACGTGACTACAAACTCTTAGCTGATAAATGTTACAGAGATTATATCAACCAAGTTGAGAACAGCATCCCTAATAATGTCAAAGCCTTCTGGTCCCATGTCAACAGCTCAAGAAGTGCTCCTTCCTCTCCCCCAAAATGTTTCTGGACTCTGATGAGGCCTCTCAGCCGTTGGATAAATGTAAACTATTCGCCAGATTCTTTTCTTCGGTCTTCGAGGAGAAAGACATTCCCATCCCTGATCTTGATATTGGTTTAAATCTTACCCTATCAAATGTGGAGATATCAGCTGTGAATGTTCAGGAGAGGCTTGTTTTGCTCAATCCTGCTAAGGGGATGGGTCCTGATGAGATTCCTCCTGCAGTTCTCCAGCAGTGTGCCCACCAGCTCTCTCCTCATCTTGCCATCTACTTCAGAGGACTTCTGGCTGCAGGAGTTTTCCCCTCCTCGCTAAAGGTTGGCTACATTGTGCCTATCCACAAATCCGGTGACAAGAAGGATGTCAAAAACTATAGACCGATAGCCATTCAGTCAGCTATAGCGAAAATCTTTAAGAAAATTGTGTTTGACAAGCTCTACTTCTATTTCAAACCAGTAATTATCCCGGAACAACATGGATTCATCAAGGGTCGTTCTACAACGACACACCTCAAACAGTTGCAGGAATATACGTTCAAGGCCTTTGGTGATTCTTTTCAAGTGGACAGCATTTATTTGGACTTCTCTAAGGCCTTTGACAAGATCCATCACAAGCTTCTACTGGCCAAAATCGAGGGCTATGGAGTGCGGGGTTCCTTACTGAACTGGCTTGAATGTTACTTGGATCAGCGTTCTCTATATGTCAAGTTTGATGGAGCTACTTCCGACCCGTTTTATGTTCCTTCTGGAGTCCCCCAGGGTTCTCACCTCGGGCCACTACTCTTTGCCATGTTTATCAATGACATTTACAAGATCCTGGATTGTCGCTTCCTTTTGTTCGCTGACGATGTGAAGCTTTTTAAGAAGATTGATGGAGGATCTGATCAACGGGTTCTTCAAAGGACGCTCTCCATTGTACTTGAGGGGTGTTCAATCAATGCCATATCCCTCAACCCCGCCAAATGTGTAGTAATCTCGTTTAGTCGTGCCGCCAATCCAGTACTCTTTGACTACAAGATCAATGACACAGCTTTGAAGAGAGTTTTTAAGATTAAGGATCTTGGTGTGATCTTGTCTTCTGACTGGAGCCCCTCCGAACATATCATTGAAGTGTGCAATAGAGCTAGCTCCATCCTTGGTTTTATAACAAGATCATCCAGAGAATTCAAATCTCCTTCTACACTGGTATTGCTCTTTAAGTCACTTGTTGGTCCGATCTTGGAGTACGGGTCGGTGATATGGAGCCCTTACCAGCTTGGTCATATGAAAAGCCTCTCAAGAGTTCAAGAACGTTTTGTTAGGTTGCTGTGTGTGCGCCTTGGTTATGCTTACATGGATACCCCGATTTATGTTTTGGAGAAGACTTTCAACCTTCAATCACTTGAGATGCGAAGACACCTTTTTGACTTAGTGTTCTTACGCAATCTGGTCAGTGGCTCTATCGACTGTCCACAGTTGCTAGAGGTGATTGACTTTACTATTCCTAGATGCACCCGATCTATGTCTGTGTTTCGTAGAAAGTGCATGAACACCTGCTATGCCTTTAACTCTGGGGTCTCAAGACTGCTAAAGCATGGGAGTGATGCTGCTTCTCATATCGACTTCTTCTCTGGATCTGCTGATTCGTTCAAGCGTAATGCATGTTATTATTTATTAATTTTCCATGTATCATGTACATCAAATATTAAATTGCTTTTCCATTTTTATATTGTTAAGTTCAATTTGCATGACTCGAGCAATTGTTAATCATTCGTACTTCTCACGTGCTTGCTTTTGTTTATTTATTGCATGTATATTTTCTAGATAGTTGTTATTATTTTATAGTTTATTGTTGTTGCAGTTGCTTGTTAGATTTAAGTTATGTTGCCTTAGTTGCTATACAACCTGGTAGGCCTACCATGTTCTTAAGTAAGCCATCTCAGCCTATGTATTTAATTTGTTTTGTAAAAGGATGTTTTCCGTGTACAAATAAATAAATAAATAAATAAATCCAAAATAATTTTCAAAGCCCATAAGAAGGCTTTATGAATTATATTTGGCCTTATGGTAGACTGACATCTTGTAGAGGCAAATTTAGAGAAAACAACATTCTAACGTTTCCTTCAATTTATATTTTCAATTGTTTAATATTTTTGAGAAACAACTTAGATCTGTTCCCTCATCAACCTCCTTCAAAGTTTAATCTCCGGAAAACTAATTCCTTACGCTTTACGTTACCTCAACACAGAACCACATTTTTCCAGCACCAGACCTTTTTTTTACTCTTCTATCAAGCTTTCCAACCACCTCCCTTTATCCCTAAAAATCAAACAAACGCCATAAAATTAAAAAAATGTTGAAAGAGTTTCTTAAACTCAAGGAATTTTACAGTTATAGAGGAGTATTATTTCTAAGTAATTTGTTTATTTTATAACTTTTATGTTTTTAACTGTGTATGAATTGTAAACGTCTATATTGTTGACGAGTGTTATGCACATTTGTGTTTCTGACAATAAAATGATTTATTTGAGTTTGAGTTAAATAATTAAGTCTAAGTTTTGTGAGAACATTTTTTGTAACAATAACATTAATAACTAATATTATGCTTTCTTACAGATCACTTAGACACCGGAGCGCCGTATAGGGAATAATCTGTGTGTTTCTGGCCCAGATATCTGGGGTTTGGCCAATCTTTGAAGACCCAAGATCTGGGAGAATCTATTGTGCTATTTCGCTGGTCAACTGTCTGAGAAGAAAACTCGACTGGCTGGCTATTTTCAGTTGGCCGATCGATTAAAAATTTTCATTTTATGCTACCAACTATCCCACACAATAGTCCAGGGAGGGATCTAGAGGGAGGGCGAGGAGGGCGATCGCTCCCCCCCTTGGGCTTAATTTTTTTAATACTGCACGGAAGTTTAAAAATGTGTTTTACTTCGCATCTTGTAAATTGTGTCACATTCATATCATTCATTATTGCCGATTCAAGGATTACCTACCATAGGTTGATTTTCAAAATTATCACTATTCTCATTAAAATAATTTAAATAAATCGGAAGACAGTAACGGTTAGTAGAATTTCCACAGTTGAGTGGGGATTTCACTCTCACGACACCTGACACTTGGCTGCACTGGCCTGTTCCTCACGCCCACAAGGGGCTGTTTCTAAACGGATTTCACAATTAATTGCTACTAATTACTAATTACAAAATACAATCCATCCCAGGTGTATCTTATCGACTCTGAAACGACATATTATATTACAAAATACAAAGTCAATACTATTAATTTAGAGTGGGATTCACGTAAGTTGACCAAAGCATGTAGAGTAGGATTCACGTAAGTTGGCCAAAACAAAAGTAAACAAATTATTAGCTTTTTACGAATTTAAGCATAAAATCCAGCTGTGCTGAAAACATCGTCAACGAACATCTGATTTAGTGTAGCACTTGTAGCAAAGGAAAACTTTTGGTGCAATATTGCACCTGGAAGTTCACTTGCGCAGGTTAAAATATTACTCAGAGGCTTTTCCAAATTAATTATCTATTAACAGAGAGAGGATGTGTCATGGATGCGGCCTGGTAAATAGTCATAGATTTTCTTATGAAATAATATTTACAAAAAAAATAGGTGAATTTTTGAATAGCCAGTACTACTTGCTGCAAGTCAGCAGCTGAAAAGAAAGATTGTTTCATATTGCCGTCAAAACTTATAAAAGGTGTTTTCTTATTGGCCCAGGAAAAAATGAACAAGCAGTAAAACAAACTAAAATCATGTAAATCAAGAAATAAAATCAAATCGAACCGTGACAGCTATGTAAAAAGGTTGAATGTAAATAAAAAAATTCTAAAAATAGGCGATATTGTAAACATTCCATAACCAATAACAACATTGTAAACAAACGCAACGTGGCGATTTGACAGTTCTGAGAAAATGTAAACAGACACCATGTGGAACCAACAAAGTTTTCAATGTGACTTGTATAAAAACTTTTGATGAGATGATTAGTACATGCTTTGGCCAACTTAGGTGAATCCTACTCTACTAATCATCTCATCAAAAATTTGTATACAAGTCACATTGAAAACATTGTTGGTTACACATGGTGTCTGTTTACATTTTCTCAGAACTGTCAAATCGCCACGTTGCGTTTGTTTACAAGTTGTTATAGGTTATAGAATGTTTACAATATCGCCTATTTTTAGAAGTTTTTATTTCCATTCAACCTTTTTACATAGCTGCCAAAGTTTAATTTGATTCTATTTCATGATTTACAAGTATTTTAGTTTGTTTAACTGCTTGTTTATTTTTCCTGGACCAATTTTAATAAGTTTTGACCGCAATATGAAACAATCTCTCTTTTCAGATACTGACTTGTAGCAAGTAATACTGGCTATTCAAAAACTCGCCTATATTTCTTTGTAAATATTATTTCATAAGAAAATCTTAGACTATTAACCATGACACATCATCTCCCTGTCAATAAATAATTTATTTGGAAAAGCCCCTTAGTAATATTTTAAGCAGCGCAAGTGAACTGTCAGTTGCAAATTGCATCAGAACTTTCCCTTTATTGCAAGTGCTATACTAAACAGATGTTCGTTGACAATGTTTTCAGCACAGTTGGATTTTATGGTTAAGTTCGTAAGAAGATAATAGTTTGTTTACTTTCGTTTTGGGCAATTAGGTGAATCCTACTCTACCAACATCGTTAAGAAGCAGCCCCATTGACCGTAGAGAACAAGAGAAGAGAAGAAAAACATTACTTATGACAGGTGTAATCTAAGTCATAAATGTTAACAAATCGTGACGTCTTTTATTGACTGGAAACCTATAACCTACAGCTGGGATCGTAACGTCTTTTAATATACCGGAAACCTATAGCCGCTAGGTTACACAGGCCTTAAGGCATTCAGGCAACCTGGTAGCATTATCCTCTTCTTATCAGACCTTGCGCTCCGCCCCCACTTCCCATCGACTCGCGCCCGCTTTTTATACCCGCGTTAGTACAGGGTTAATGCGCTCGGTGATCCTTTCTTGTACGTTCTGTTGTGTTTATATGTTAAGCTATAGATAGGTGATAGGTCTATTTTGAAAAGAAGACGAATGTAAGTGGAAGAAGTAACAAAGCGCTGATTTATCTTAGAAATAAAATCAATCTGTTGCTTTGAAGCCTCAACCTTGTACCAGCACATGTGCGGAAGTAAATCTGACGGATGTCACCTATGAATGAAGCCTATCTCGGGATGTTGGTACCCACGTGGGAAAAGGATGTCTCTCGAGTTCGTATAAATTTGAAATCTTATCAAACCATTATGTCCCCTAAACTTACATTTATTTTTCCGTGAGTGTTCATATGAAAAAAAGGACGTAAGGAATAAAGGCGGGTATGTGAGGTGCAGGCAAGAACGAAGATGGTGGGCGTGATGGCTTGTTGGTGCGTGTGTGACATTAGTTACCTTGGTAACGATTTACTTTACTTTTTACTTTTTCCGTGGCGTCCTATTTCTTCATTCGAAGACGGGAGACTTGTCATAGTGCCTTTCTTGATGAGGGACACTGAGCCCACAGGGTGGGGTTAGTTTGTGTTGGGTTGAGATGGGCACAAACCTCCAAAAACTCATCTAATGAATAAAAACTATTGGCAATCAAAAAAGTTTTAAGTTTTGCTTTAAATTTTGTCATGTCCGTGACATATTTAAGAGAGCTTGGCAAAGCCTGGTACATTTTAATGCCTAAGTAATCAGGTCTTTTTTCAAACATTGCTAACCTATGGTATTGAGAAAAACGGTTCTTATGTCTAGTATTATAGTCATGTTTGTATTGGGAGCTGAATTCTAGTTCATCAGTTCTATTTAGCTTAACATAATCAATACATTCAAAAATGAAAAGAGAAGGTACTGTTAAAATACTAAATTGGATAAAAAAAATTATACAGTTTGTTTGAGGAGCAAGTGTTGCCATACATCTTAAAGCCGTTTTTTGCCATACACATTTTTTCAAAATTACCCTTAACAGCCCCCCAGAGCACAACTGAGTATGAAATGTGAGTTTCAAACAAGCTATGGTATGCAAGTTTACTTAAGTTTGGATTGTTATATTTACATTACGGGTAGTAAAAACACCTTCAGATAGTCTTTTTTCCAGACTAACAAGTTGCTCATCCCAGGTTAGACCATCGTCCAGTCTCACCCCTAAAAACATAACAGAATCTGTTTTTATCTATGAATAGCTATGAATCTGTGAATAGCTAGGAACCTAAATTAATAGCAAAAATGATTACAAAGAAAACAAAGAATAAACAAGAATTAATAAACCAAAATAGAAAAACTGATTTTATAGCAATACCATACAGCTCAACTCTAAATAAAGCAATAAGGAAAACCTTCACCAACTCAAGACAAGAAACAATGCATTCAAAATGCTAGACAGACTAGTCTCCCCTAAAAATTCAAATCCAAAAATATATGAAAAATCAGGTATCTACAAAATCACATGCAGCGAATGCAACAACTACTATATTGGTCAAACAGGCAGGAGTTTCAAATCAAGATTCAATGAACATATACAAGCAGTTAGATCAAACAATTCAACCAGCCAAAAATCCTCCTTTGCCGAACACATTTTAAAATCAGACCATAGCTAAAAAGGAATCAAAGAAAACCTAACTATATTGGATTATGAAAATAAAGGGCCCAAAATGAACATGAAAGAAGAATTTCACATCTACTTGAACAGCAAGTTAAATCAAAAAGACATGCTCAATTCTACATATTCAGATATAAAAAACCCAATCTTCGATGCCATACTTGAGCTTAAGAAAATACCAACCACTTAATCAAAGAATACATTAAAAAGAAACATGCAGCTGAAGAAGATACCAGATGATAAATATTTATTTGACAATTTTAGGTTATGTATATTATCACACTGTGAAAATGGTTTGAAAACCGAAACACGTGTCGTGTAATTTAAGTAACTAGTAAACCTGTTGCTCGAAATCGAGCAATTGTTATGTATTGATTTCAAAATAAAAATAATTATGGTTCAGTATTCTAGAACTATTTTATTAATTATATGGTCCTGTTGTACTGAAATGTTTTACAAAAGCTTTTTAAAACTAAATTTTTTGTGAATACTCAGTCATCTTTAAGGAGATGTCCATGTTTCGCAGCCCTAAGTAGCGTATGACTCGTCTTAATCTCAAACCGGACTAAAATGGTTCAATAAATGTACTTATAGTCAATGTTAAGTCTGTTTCTTTTTTCTTTTATTTATATTTATAGAATTTATACATAAAAATGTATTTCTCCTTTAGTATTTTTCTTTGTAATATAATCATATGTAAATATTAAGATCTTCACTCATGTGATTCAAAATAAATGTTTTTAAAACTGAATTCTAACCTTAAGTATGTATTAGGATAATAGTTTATTTATTTACATTTTCCATCAACTGAAATGCCTCCAGCTCTACATGCAATGGTTTCAATTCCATTAACATCATATGGCTTTGCTGAAAAACTTTGTTTGCTCCAATCAGCTGCTTTATTTGAAATTTCTATTCCCATGTTAAATCTTATGGACTAATACGAAACTTTAAGGGCGTCTAGGGCTCTTCCCTTTAGTCAAACCTTTTTTAATTTTATTTCCTGCAAAACTTCACGCCAAGCTCTTTCCAATGACACCAAAAACATGAAAATCGGTTCGGTAGTTTAGGAGGAGTCTTTGTAACAAAAAAACTGCTCGTGTATTAAATAAGTATAGATTTTATTTCCTGCAAAACTTCACGCCAAGCTCTTTCCAATGACACCAAAAACATGAAAATCGGTTCGGTAGTTTAGGAGGAGTCTTTGTAACAAAAAAACTGCTCGTGTATTAAATAAGTATAGATAAAATGAAAAAAGGGTACACTTGTTATATTTTATTGATTATATATATATATATATATATATATATATATATATATATATATATATATGTGTGTGTGTGTGTGTGTGTGTGTGTGTGTGTGTCTGTTAGCACGATAGCGGCCGCAAAAATTGTCGGATCTTTATGAAATTTGGTACGGACATGTAAAGTGGTAATCAATTGGACGAGTTCGTGAACCAGCCCGATCGGACCACCGGAAGGGGGGTAAAGGGGAATAAACCCCCCTAAAAATGGGTTTTTTGAGTTTTTTACATAGAAAAATAAAATTTATCGAATTTTTGTGGGCACCATTGAATTCAGCTCAAAAAAACAAACAATTTAGTAATTTGAATCACTGCTCTATGTCCATTGGTTACCGAGATATTGAAAGTGGTAAACACAGTACGTTGTCCCAATGTTAACCTTATGGGAAATAGGTAAAATTCTATTTATCGGTTATTTCTCAACATATCTTGTTAAAACTTGGTAAATAGCTTCTTCTAGTTCAGATCTACCAAATATTGAATTAAAACCACCCAGTTTTAATATACCTGTAGCAGCAAACCTGCATACTCATTCCCCATGTTATTCTTATGGAGCTTACCAAAACATGTCAAATCTTGCTTTGTTTGATTGAAATATGTTGTTTTGCATTTGAAATTCGCTGAGTATGCAGGTCTGCTGCAACGGGGGTATTTGCCTAATGCAGTTATCGTGAGTAATTGGCGGGAGTAGCCCTATAAGAACATAAGGCGAACAAAAACTCCTGAGAAACAGTGGCCATTATAATGGTGTCCGCGATATTGCCGCCATCGCCATCGTCGGCAGATGTGACAAAATACTCATCATATTACGTGAAAAATGTGCATAGTAAAAAATCACGATGTTCAAATGTGGCATACGAATATTGTCTTCTCGCTGCCGGGTACTTTACACTATTCGACTGTCTGAAAATCTCGTAGCAGCATCGCGGCAGACAAAAACCAAGTCTTGTCGTCAAATTTAGGTAGATTTGTGATAAGTCTATCAAATTTCGGTGAACAAACTTTTTCTGGTGGTCTCCACTCCACTATTTGATGTACCACTATTATGTGATTATTATTAGCCTTCGATGCTTTCAAGTACCTACATCATAGCTTTGCGGTTGCATTCTGGGACTTGAGAAACACTACAGAAATGAGACAACATGCATTTTCTATTTCTATTCATCAACCTCGCTCTGATAATTTAGGACCTGGATACTTCATAGCGGTTGCATTCTGGGACTTGAGAAACACTACAGAAATGAGACAACCTGCATTTTCTATTTCTATTCATCAACCTCGCTCTAATAATTAAGGACCTGGATACTTCATAGGTTCAGAAGGTCCGAGGCGTGCAATAAATGAGAACGTGAGATAAAGTTTTTACTTCGAAATTAAATAGAAAAAAATATTTGTTTCCAAGGTTTAGAACGTATAAGTATTGAATTAGGCTACTGTCTCATCTGTCTTTTAATGTTAGGCCTACTATATAAATATGCTATTTCTTTGGTTGTGTTAATAAATTTTGCTAAAATTCCAGTGTGATCTAAAAGTTTCAGAATTTAATCTGTGAGCAGCCTCAAATTAATTCAAATTTCAGGAGCTATTCTGTTTGTTGTTTGCTTCTAGATTGCCTAAAATGCGAATATACAGTTGTAATTTATACGAATTTCCCGGGGGAGGGCCCCCGGACCCCCCCCCCCCTCTGGGGGTATTTCATACCCCCCCGGTCCTCCGGTATATCCCCCCCCGAAAATAAATCCTGCGTACGCCACTGCTCCTGAAGACATACTGCTTTTGACACAGGATGTAATTACTTTCCAAAAATGTTGTACTGTAATTTGATCGCAAATGACTTTTTCAATCAATTGAGAGACGGTTTTAGGAGTGAGATCGGACAATAGTTGCCTACCTGGGTTTTATCGCCTTTCTTGTGGACATAAGAAATGGCACATTCTATTGAGTTGTTGATTATGAATGTTAATGGCTTGACTATTTCCTTACGATGGTCCCGTCCCACATCCACTGTGTCCACGCAATATTTTTCTCATCGTTCCCTTACACTGTGCATGTTCGTGGCCGTCCATAAATTATGTCATTGCTTTTTGGCCATTTTTGCCCCTCTCCCTACATCCTACTGTCGTAATCCGCCTGACCCCCCCGCCATTGGAAGATTATGTCATAGAGTACAAACTCCTAAAATAATACCAGTCTTTGGGAAAGCCCTATTGTAGGTTTGCTTTACTGGTTTCAACCATCAAATTAAGTTTTAAACTCATTTTGGGCTAATTTGATGTTTATCAACGCTTCAAACCGGAACCTTTTGAACTTTATTGTAGGCTACTACATTTTTTTATTGTAGTGATGGGCTCTGATGCTGCCTGCAAATCTAAAAATTTTGATCATTAAAATCTGCATTTAGTGTAGCTTTGTTTTGGCCATGAAGCTAAAATGACTATTGAAACAGATATTGTAAAAATGTAGTACTTGTTTTATAATGAATTTTCTAGGTCGTTCAGGCCTAATCTTATGCATTGACATTTAAATGTTTACAATGTAAATGAGTTGTAAAACAATATTTGAAAAATGACGTCATCTCAGCGTCTATCCCCCCCCCCCCCCCCGGAGCATATCATCCTACCGTCATTTTCATTCTGGACCCCTCTATCCTATTTTCAAATGCAGATGACGCAATTTATGGACGGTCCCTTATGCCTTTTCCATTCTATCTTATTACAGTTTATGCGAAATGCACGTTGTTTTTAATATTGACAATTTGATTTTTTTTTTTTTTAATTAACTTGACAATAATATAGTGTCAAAGATTTTTTTATGCTGGTTAGGGGTAGAGTAGACCAAGCACCACAAAGTTGTCACTGATTCATATTGAGTGTCACCGCAATTTTGTCAAATAAAGAGGATTGTACTCAACCGGTGGACGTATCGGCTAGTCCGAACATTCTGAGGTTTTGTTGTTGTTAATCTGACGTAATCTGGAACAAAACCTCCGAATATCTCGGTTAAAACTTTGTTGCGCTTGGTCCACTCATGCATATAACTGTCCCTATAAACGGATATAAAAAAGTAAATATGTTAAGTGTTTATTTATGGCTGTAATCATATATCACATGTATATTTTTGTGTATTTTACAGTTTAAAATTGTTGAATAAATGTCTAAACTAATTTTTTTGTTTACTGTAAAACAAAGATGGGAAGGTATAAAGAACCTCGATCCTGCGATCATAAAAGAAGTTTGGACGTTGCATGCAAAGTTATAAAAGTATCAAAAGCCAAGTTTCAAAGGCAAGCTCACTCAATATACATTATGTATGTATTCATGTATTCTGTGATCGCAGTCAAAGGGTATTCAAATATTGTGTGCTGTAATAACTCGTCCAGGTATTGGTTTTGGTGAAGCCTGACTCTTTTATTTAAATTTCTCAGTTGACTGAAGTTAGGGATGGAAAGAAAACTTATGAAATCACATGAGATTGATTGAAATTGCGCAGATTCACTGTAATATTAAAATCAAAACTAGAAGACACACCCTGCCCCACAGCATAACATTTTGGTAATAAGAAACAACAGAAAGGTTTTAAATAATTGCTTAGGTTGAAGATGACAGGTATTATAACCTATATATCATACAATACAACAAAGCAACATATAAGAACATGAAAAAAATGGAAATATATCTAGATCTTTAATTGAATGCAAAATAAGGAAAATTGGATTTTTGCGGCTGACTGACATTCACAACATATTCGTCTGAGCTAAATAAACTAGGCATATACCTAAAATAAAGCCTGTAGTTCACTGAGTGTAGATGATCATGCCTAATAATGTAGATGGAATAAATAATACCGCAGCAATAGATCTTTATTTAAAGAAAAACGCTTCTTTATTAATATATTTATTTCATTCAAACAAAGCTAGAGACGACACCAATGGTCTGATTTACATGCAATTAGGCATGTAGGTATAAAACCACGATATCTCCAGGCCCTTTTTTAATTTTTGTTTGAAATTTTGTATTTTAAGGGTATTTACCCCATAAAAACCCATAAAAACTACAAAAATCCAAATTTCTCAAAAACGGCTCTAATGATTTTGATAAAAATTTCATGGTTGTATTGTTTAAGATTACAAACAAAATAATATCACCCGCATGTCTGTAAAGATTCAGGTTCTAAATTATGGGGGTTTAAGTGTTAAAAAATTCATATTTTTCAAATTTCACAAAATCTCTAACTTCTAAGGGCAATGTGCTTTCAGCTATTAAATTTGGCTTGTAAAAATTAATAATCAAGTATTTTGAATTATTAGTCTATGTCAACTGGTTGTGGAGATAATTGATATTTTAGTTTAGCAGTAAAAGCAGTACTTCGTCCAATGTTATTCTTATGGTAAATCTATCTTTATATTAATAGACAAGCATTTTTTCCATAAGGTTTTTGTGCTCCTTTTTTCTCAGCCCGTGTGCAACGTAGCAAAAATCTAAGCACACCGATAGAATTGTATTTTCCTGTAGATGTGCAGAATCCCAATGAAATTTATATTAGTCTTTTAGAAATGTAGAAGATTCAATTTAAAATTTCAAAAAAATTAACATTAGCCTTATGAGTTGCTGTTTCGGTGATATTATAACAACAAAAATGTAAACTAAGTTAGCATCATATGTAGCTGTTATCACATGCTATTTTTCGTAGAGTAAAGATTTGATGTAGAAACATTAAGCTACAGTTAATTGGGGCATGGAGTGAAAATATAGAATTTGATTGTAGAGAAGATTAGGGATATCATACTCAAATGTGTTCCATTTTACATGTATACCCGTATGGAAAAATAAAGTTTACTTGCTTAAATAAGATTAAGAGATAAAAATTTTCTGATAAAAAGGGAAGAAAAAAGTACATTAAGTTAAGTTTCGACCATCCAATGTACTAACTGACATGCAACTGGCAGGGCCGGCGACGGGGGGGGGGGGGCAAATGCACAGGGGCCCGGATCCACGCGAGATTAGTAAAAATGGGGCCCAGAATCGAGATGAGTAAAAAAGGTGGGTTTCTCAATTGCACAGGGGCCCGAAAATCCTGTCACCGGGCTTGGCAACCGGAGTATAAATGGACACATTATATTCAAATTTTGTTTTATTGGTGGATAATGGGTAAAATATATATTACATTTTAGTGATAATAATAGGAAGAGAGGGAAGGAGGGAAAAAGTTCCAAATGGTAGGAAAGAAGGGAGGAGAGGTGGTAAGAAGAGAATAAAGGAGAAAAGTAGGGAAAAGTGGAAAGAAGGTCGGAAGTAGAGAGTGAGGAATTAATGGAGGGAGGGAGAGAACTGTGGTAAGGGGTGTACAGGATTAACTGATTTGTTGTCTGAAGTTTTACTTTCCTCTGATTCAATAATTATTCTTAAAAAAATAAACATGAAATCTTAATAAAATAGTCTTTGCTACTAAAAACCATGCCATAAGCCAGAAATGAAGTAAAATAATTAGTCAAGGACTGAGTCTTTCTCTTTTGTTTTTGCGCCCCCAGTTTGGTTATATTTTGTGTTTACATGGAAAATATGTTCTATATGAAATGTATTTAGAAACGCATTGGTTTATGCGGGGACTATTTATAAAATTATCTATCCCTATTTGTCACTTTGAAAATTGGTCGAATTTTCGACCACTGGCGATCTCTAGTATTACTAATTCTGTAAGCGATTTTTTAAAATCAAAATTGTGAGAGTTTGACAGCTCGCAGGATGATGGGAGAGGGCTCAAATTAAAGGTCTTGGTCCCAGGGGGTCGGGAAAAATATCAGATTATGTCCAAATCTACCAGAAAATGAGAAATAACGAAAAATGTCTTCCATTTAAAATGCATTGGAATTGAAAAACGTCTGCTTTGTTTACATTAAACATGTGGATGCTAATGCTTGATTTAAAGCCATATGGTAGATGTTGACATGTGGGATTTTTTTCAAAATGCAGCTAACCATGCACGTTCAATGTACTATAACAAAAAATATTTTAAATTTAAGATTTTCTGATTTTATAACAATTAAGGATTTGAGTTTTTTCATAATTTAAAATTGTAAAAAGTTAAGTAAGTTTGTTTAGTTTATGTTACAACGATGCAGATTTAATACCAAATGATCTGTATATATATATTATTGCGTAAGGGAAATTTTTGCGCCGAAATTGTGGGCATTTGGAAGGTCGCAGGATAATGGGAGGGGGTTGAAATTGAAGGTCTCCATCCCAGGGACTCGGCGAAAATACTGAAATTGCTTTGAGCTTACTATAAAATGAGAAATAACGTAAAATAGCTGTCTTGTAAAAACATTGGGATTTAAAAAGGTCTGCTTTGTTTACTTAAAACCAAATGCTAGATATAATCATAATTTTGTGGACCTAAAAGCCTATTTTCTAAAAAGGTATTTTGTACTATAGTAAAGAAGGATTTTGCTTAGGGGCTATTAGCCCCTTCAAGCCTCTAGTATTTAAAAAACCTATATTTTTATTACCAATTTTAATAAAATTTGGTATGAATTTGTGAGATGATTAACTGCTAATTTGTTTTGTTTTTCTATATACAGTGTGTAAAAAAAAGTCCGTCCCCCCTCTTTGATTTTTTTGTTTGTTAAGACAAACAATTAACCTTTGGGAAATGATACTAACTCAACCCAAATTATTTTTTGACGTGACCAAAAAGTTTGAGTGTCCCCCAAAATCAATAAGTGAAAGCAGGTCAGGGCAGTCGAATGAATTGTTAACAATCTTGTGCAAAAATATCAGATTGTATAGAGTTCTTCTTAGTTGAAGTGACTGCAGGCCGAAGAGGTATTGCAATTCATGAACTGGGACATCTCTGTACTGGTAGCCAAGGCGCACTCCAATCAGTCTTATTAGCCTATTCTGATTCTGTATCTTCTCTAAGGTGTTGATGTGCCTGGTCTGGGACAGCGACCATACTACAGAGGCGTATTCAAGAATCGGCAGCACCAACATTTTATACAGGAACACTACAGTGGTAGGAGTTCTAAAACTTCTTGAGGACCTCAGTATAAAACCCAAAAGTGAATTTGCTTTGGAGGTGATATGGGTGATGTGTTCAATTGGGCTTAAATTTCTAGACATTATAACACCCAGGTTCTTGACTTTAGCCACTCTTTTCAATTCTTCGTCATCAATAGCGTAATTGTATATTATATTGTGGAAAATACCGCTATATGATATAACGGCACACTTATTGACATTGAGAGTCATGTAATTTGCTAGGCACCAGCTCCGAATCGAGTCAAGCGTATCTTGAAGGACAAGACAATCATCTTGAGATTTAATTTCTAGGAATATTTTTAAGTCATCGGCAAGCATCAATGACCGAGACGAAATACAAGATATAATGTCATTGATGAATAGACAGAATAAAAAACGTTCCAAATGCGAACCCTGAGGAACTCCTGAGGTTGTGATGAAGGGTTCTGATAAGCAGTTTTGATGTCGAACAACCACTGAGCGTTGATAGAGGTAGCTTTCAAACCACATCAGCAGGGGCTCCATAATGCCATAACCTTTAAGCTTCGCCAGTAAGAGTTTATGGTTGACTCGGTCGAACGCTTTGGCGAAATCGAGCAGAATGCAGTCGACCTGGTGGTTACTCGTAAACGAAGACACTATGTAATTCTCCATTAAGACTAGGTTCGTAACAGTGGACTTCCCATATCTGAACCCATGCTGCTCATCAGTAATTATTTGCAAACTGGCTTATCTAGGCAAACTGGCTTATAGGCAAACTGGAACTTATCTAGGACGAGCCCTTCGAAGATCTTTGCAAGTGTGGATTGTATAGTGATAGGCCTGTCATTTGACACGTCAAAACGACTGCCGGACTTGAATATAGGGATAAGAAAGCTGCGTTTCAATGTGGATGGAAAAATTCCCTTTTCAAGCAGGGTGTTGTATAGTAATTTCAAGTGTGGTGCTAGTACAGAACAGCAGTTCTTTAAAACACTAGGTGGGATGTTATCAGGTCCGGTTCCTTTGTGGATGTCAAGACTTCTCAATTTACTTTCGATACCTGGAGCTGTAAAGGCAGTGGATGAAATACTTAAATTAGATTTGAAATCATACTCAGGGGGCTGAATGATCTCCTGACTATAAACCGATCCAAAGAACTCAGCAAACAGCTCACACTGGCCACGGGGATCATCAGCAGCTTTGCCATTGTAGCTAAGCGAGATGGGTCAGTGGTACCCTTGAGACTTTTGATATGGGCCCAGAATACATTGACATTAGGTAAAGTAAGAAAATATACAATAACTTAAAATAAATTTACAACTTCCTCGCATATACAAAAAAAATCATCGAAATTACCTGTCACCAATTAACGGAGATATCGGTTTTTGAATATTTACCATAAGAATAACATTAGACAACGTACTGTGTTTACCGCCAAACAAAAATATCTATTATCTCCGTAACCAGTTGACGCAGACTAAGAATTCAAAATACTGAATTATTAATTTTTTGAAGCCAAATCTAATGGTTGCAAGTGTATTTTCTTTAGATGTTACCCCGTACATATTTTGTGAAATTTGAAAATATTAATTTTTTAACTCTTAAATTTCTATATCTTCTGAACCTATGAATTTTTACAGACTTGGGGTGGTGTCATTTCATTTGTCATTTTAAGCACTAAAAACCATGCAATTTAGATCAAAATCATTAGAGCTGTTTTTAAGAAACTTGGATTTTCTTTTTAGTTTTTATGGGGTAAATAACTTTTTAAATGAAAAATTCAAAAAAAATGAAAAAAAACACCTGTTGATATCATGGTTTTATACATACATGCCAAGTTTAATGAAAATCGGACCACTGGTGTCGTCTCTAGCTTTGTTTACATACACACATTTACACACGCATCCACACGGACGGACAGACACCACTCCCTGGTTTTAGTGCTCCCTGAATCCAAAAAGTGGTTTTCGGAGTCATTAATGTCTTTAAAAAAAGATTAAGAAATTAATGACTCCAAAAACCACTTTTTTGGATTCAGGGAGCACTAAAACGAATGTTTCCACTAACAACTTAAATTCGAAAATGTTGACGAAAACAATACTTTCTCCACATACCGTACTATGTATAGGAGGGAGAAAGTAAAAATCTGTTGAGTAAGAGTAAAGACTTATTGCAAATAATATTCTCGCCAAAATGTCCAACTGTGTCCATATTTTGTTTTTCTTGGGCGTGTAGTTCGTTGAGCCGCTCGATTACCAAGCCCCCATTCTACTCCGTACTCGCCGACACGCTCGGCAAAATGTTTGAGTCTGTAACTAGCTTAAGTTTACCAGTGTAATACTTATAGTTAATTAATTGCAGCTTTTATTCCTCCTCGTCACTTTAGTTTAGTCACAGACGACCTTGTGGTTTAGTTTGTTTAGTAAAATATAACTGAGTATTAACTACAGAATGTCTCACACCAGCACATAAATATGGTCAAATTAATCAGTATGGAATTTGATTATTATTAGTTACCAGATTAAATATTTTAAATAAAATAATCCTTATCTGAAATTGAGCTTAACCATTTAAATGTAAGTCTATGATATAGAACAGATCATCCATAGAGTAGCAACGACACTTGCCCAGGGGTGCATTAATTATGGTCTTTTGTGTAACTATTAATGGTTTCAGAATGCTGTAATATGCACAACCCTGGGCAATTATTTTCCCCTCCAAAACAGATTGGACGTACCCAATATATGCGATTCTAATTTACCTGATGTCTAGAACTTGGCGTAACTGGTAAAAAGCAAAAATAAATTTTCCCAGTTTTTTTATACTTAAATATGCATGATGCCCACGAAAGTTTAGAATCAAATATTACTCCCAAATATATGTATTTCTGGACTCTTCCGATCGCGGGGCAGTCACATGTGGAAAAATTCCATATGAACGAATTTTCAGATCGTTGTTAAATTTAGTTTTCCTCACGTATAGGGTGAGAACATTTTTGATCAAACCCTTTTACTTTCTCCCCCCTATACATAGTATATGGAGAAAGTATTGTTTTCGTCAAAATTTTAGAATTTGAGTTGTTAGTGGATATATTTGTTTTAGTGCTCCCTGAATCCAAAAAAAGTGGTTTTTGGCGTGGTGTCTGTCTTTCTGTGTGTGTGTGTGTGTGTGTGTGTGTGTGTGTGTGTGTGTGTGTGTGTGTGTGTGTGTGTGTGTGTGTGTGTGTGTGTGTGTGTGTGTGTGGATAGAAACAAAGCTAGAGACGACACCAGTGGTCCGATTTTCATGAAATTTGGTATGTAGGTATAAAGCCGATGTATCTCCAGGCGTATTTTTCATTTTTTAGAATTTTTGATTTTTAAGGGTATTTACCCCATAAAAACCCATAAAAAATGACAAAAATCCAAATTTCTCAAAAACGGCTCTAACGATTTTGATAAATATTTCATGGTTTTTAGTGCTTAAGATGACAAACAAAATGACACCACCCGCATGTCTGTAAAAATTCGGGTTCAGAAGTTATAGAAGTTTAAGAGTTGAAAAATTTATATTTTTCAAATTTCACAAAATCTTTGACCTCTAAAGAAAATATACTTGCAACCATTAAATTTGACTTGAAAAACTAAATAATCTAGTATTCTGAATCATTAGTTTACGTCAACTGGTTGCGGAGATAATTGATATTTTAGTTCGGCGGTAAACGCAGTACGTTGTCCAATGATTCTTAAGGCAAATATTTTAAAACCGATATCTCCGTTATTTACTAACTGATTTTGATAACATTTGGTACATATTTGTGTGATAATTAATTGTTAATTTGTTTTATTTCACTAAATATGTTTTCTGGTTTTAAATGACTTGAAGGGAGATAGATGTGTCAGTTTCCTGATATCGTTTATTTAAATTGTAGACATATCTCTTTCAGCATCAGCAAAAACTAAGTTCCAGTCGTTCCCTTGGAACATTACCAATGTGTACATATATGGTTTAGTTTAATAAGTTTTAGTGTGCTGTTAGCAACTTTGTAAAATTCAATTTCAACAAGGCCAACATATAGAATTATAGCTATTATAGATGGAAGCAATGTATCGACATGGGCCTATCGATAGATCATTCGGTTTCCCAACCGATACCCCGATTCAACACTACTGTATGGCCCCCTTAGATGTATAGTTCTGGTGAATAATACTGAGGCTAAAATGGCAGAAGATGAGATATGAAAGTCGTACTGTTTTTTGGCCGTTCACAAACAAGTTTTTAACTTAATTTTTTTATCTCTTTTTCTTCTGAGTCAAAACTCAAAAGATGGAAGATGGTATATCCCTCTGATATACCCTCCCCCTGTTACCCCCCTTCCGTACCTACCGAATATACCCTTATAACTGCTGAGGCCTACACAGTCACTTACAGCTTTAGATGCCAACCTTCTATTAATATTTAAGGATAACAAATTGAAAATTTTCCTAGCAGCAAAGTAAGTTTTTATTTCCCGCAGACGTTGTCTTACTTAAGTTAATTTTATAAAAAGTCCTTGCGTTTACATGAAGTTTCTTATCGGGCATCTTTAGGAACAAAAAGAAGAAACACCCAGCGCGGCGATGCTTTTGTTTGTGTAGCTCGAGAAACTCAATTAAAGTTTCAGTATGAATAAGCGAACATGAACCCAAGTCGTGATTGGGCAAGTTTTGAGAACAGCCGTCGAGCACTTTCAAGATATTAAAATTAAACTATAAAATCTTATAAAAGTTATAATGAATAGAGAATTTCTCTAGTAATTCTACACAAAAAAGTTTTTGGTAGGAAACCCTACTGAAATAATTCTAGTGTCTCTTAAGAGAAAATCGGTATCTCATTAACAGGAAAAATTAAAGTTTTTTGCTAAAAGTTATTTTTCACTAACTTATTGTATCCAGTTTTAAAATTCTAAAAAAAATTTAAAATTCTGATTTATAATTATAGATAAATAACTAAAATATCATCCATGATAAAATGAATGACCATTTTCGGTGGTCAAATTTAACTGTTAAGAATCCGATTTCAAAGTCATTTGCTTCACATGAAATTAGTGTCTCACTTGTATTATTTACTAGCAGAACCCGTGGCTTCGCTCACGATAAAAATTATCGTCTAACCTTGATATGAAGAATCTAGAGGACTGAATAGAAAATATTTATATCAAGGAATATGTCATGTAGAGATATGTTTGTTTTATGGCGGAATGTAGGATAAAATGTAGATACCACAGTAGGATGTAGGATACCACAGTAGATAGTGAAGGTTTTCTTTTCACCGTTATAACTCGAAAACGGCCGGACCGATTTTAACACCAAATGTGTCGATTTTAAGGTACTTCCTTGTAGATTTACCATTACGTCCCTGGATTGCCTAGTAGGGCATCAATTAAGTTCAGTAAAGGGCTGGATGTTCGAAACAGTTATGGTGCTATCCGTGGGCAGTATTTCAAACTCGATTCACTTAGTTTTTAACTTAAAATATGGACGGGTAGGAATAATTTAAGATCAACCACTGATTGCAGCATTTATTTTTCCGTGAAAAGC
This sequence comes from Flexamia atlantica, assembly GCA_035578135.1. NCBI lineage: Eukaryota > Metazoa > Arthropoda > Insecta > Hemiptera > Cicadellidae > Flexamia > Flexamia atlantica. The sequence continues at coordinate 91,119,543 of JAQJVK010000001.1, forward strand.
CGGGACACCGTCTAATTATATGAAAAAGGAATTTGCCAAATTATTGTAACTGGCATGATTGTAATTAAAAACATGAAGGACGACCTAAGGAAATAACTATAGCTCCCGCTGCCTAAAAAGATGGTACCACATAATGAGCTTATGATTGAACGTATAGGTACGAAACTAAACCAAATGTAACTTTTATATAGTACGAATAACCTAACAAAATCATAAAAACAACCACAAAACCATGAAAAAAAGGAATCAAATTATAAATCAGCTGTAACAACGTATCCGTTTGTGAAGCTAATATGCTTGATTGAATAAAATTGGAAATTTAAACAAAAGATCATCCATTACATTAACATGGGGCATTTTCAAAGCTTCAGCTCCTCGAAACACCTCTAAAAACCTCGAATCAAAAAAATCCGTTCTTGGTGAATGTCAACACTCTGTAAGGAACGTCCATGCAAATTTTCAAGGTTCTAGGTTAAGTAGTTTTAGCTGTACATAGGATAGGTCAGTGGTATTTGACAAAAATACAGTAGAAAAGATAGTATAAATATAACTTACAATCAGGTATAAATATAACTTACTTTGTATAATTTATAAATTTTTACATAAGTAGATCAAAGAATCATATCATTTCAGCACATTCTATTTGTGACTGAAAAACCACTGTTCTTTTCTCTTTCCATCTTACCGGGATTTAGTCTCAGCCACAAAAGTCAGTATGCTCTTCACGTTTAAAACTGCGTAACTCCCGCTACCGAAATATAGATGGTGCCACTTAACTAATTAATGGTGGATTTTATCTAAACTAAATGTAACTTTTATATAGTACATAATTATGTCCTTGAAACAAATCAACAAAAATCAATGAAGCCATGATCAAAGAAATCAATTTATTATCATCTGTATCAACGTATACATTTCCGAAGCTAACTACCAGCTGATTGTTTTATGAACATTAAAAATGTAAACAAAAATCGTCCAACATACTTTTAATGGGAAAATTTGAAAACTTCGGCCTCGCCAAAAACCCCTTTATACTACGAATTTTGTAAAATCCGTTCTTAGCAGATGTCTACGCCCTAAGAGGAACATCCATGCAAAGTTTCAAGGTTCTAGGTCAAGTAGTTTGGGCTGTACGATGTTTCCACTGAGTGGTATTTGACAAATATATAGTAGATAATGCAGATATGTGTTATAAAATACGGCATTCAAAAATCTTGGTATTAAGGGATGCTTAGGGCAGCCTCTATACTTATGTAAAAATTGTCATACGTTTTGTAATCTACAATTTTAGATTATGGGATTTCCTTCATGTTAGTTGTGCAGTCAATAGACTCATTTTAGCGAATTACCCCTATAGGGAAGAAGCTGTTACCGTAGTACTCATGGTAAGACCTAAGCCCGAAACCATGATAACCTTTCGTTTTGGGGCCCCCAGAAGCAAAAAAACACTATTAGTTCATTTTCATATATATATAAATATAAATATAAATATAATATATATATATATAAATATATAAATATATAAATATATAAATATATATGTGTCTTTAAGCGCGATAACTCGCGTAAAAATGGTCCAATCTTAATGTAATTTGGCATGGATGTGTAAAGTTGTAATTATTCGGACGAGTTCGAATCCAGCCCAATCGGACTACCGGAAGGGGGGGCAAAGGGGGGTAAACCCCCCCAAAATGGGGTTTTTAGGTTTTTTACATATAAAAATAAAAATAATCCAATTTTTGTTGGCACCTTTGAATTCAGCTCAAAAAAACAAACAATTTAGTATTTTGAATCACTACTCTATGTCCATTAGTTACCGAGATATTGAAAGTGGTAATCACAGTACGTTGACCCAATGTTATAATGGGAAATAACCGAAATAAGTAAAATTCTATATCTCGCTTATTTCTCAACATATCTTGATAAAACTTGGAAAATGGCTTCTTCTAGTACAGACCTACTAAATATTGAATTAAAACCACCCAGTTTTAATATACCCGTAGCAGCAAACCTGCATAGTCATTCCCCATGTTATTCTTATGGAGCTTACAAAAACATGTTAAATCTCGCTATGTTGGACTGAAATATGTTGTTTTGCACTTGAAATTCGCTGAGTATGCAGGTCTGCTGCAACGGTGGTATTTATGATAATATTTCGACTTAAAATTCAAGAAAGTCAGGAACTAGAAATCAATCGTATACCCCTTACGTTTTCCACAGAAAAACCGAAGAAGTTCATTACCACGATCTGTGCAATGTTGTTCTCCTATTTTCTCCTTTTGTCACCATCTGAATTTACTAGTTTGAGAGTTAAACATTTTGTGGTAAAACTGTTTAATGAAGTTAAGACACACTAATATACCAAACTATTTCGTATATGATCGTGTTGTTATAACTATTCAGTAATTCTCTTTTTCAAAAGAGAACGTATTACAAATATATGTGATAAGTGCCTCGAGGTGAAACCGTTGAGCCACTTTAATTCCCTAACGAAACTCCTCCAACTCTTCACTCAATTAAAGCTAGGTAATTGAAACAGCGAAAATGAATATACAAGAGATGGGGCTTATAACCTGGGACGTTAATCTAGCGTTTTACAGGCTCAACCAAATTGAATAATTTCATTTGTTGATAGATCCACTCTTGTCACGATTAACACTTTGGATCACCCCCTCCCATCTATAAGCAAATAAAAACTAACACTCCTGTAAAAAAATTCGAAAATGAACTGTTTTATTGTTCAATAAAAATTTCTTTTTTGATGTATATATACGAGTTTGTAAGAACTTCTAATAACTGTACCGTAATTTTGGAATATGCTGTCTTTAACAATGTGAAGTTTAAACATCATTGCAAGTATTATTTTGTGTTAATTTGAAGTTGAGTCAACGTGATTCAAAATTTAGCTGATGCTTTTTTCTTACCCTTGACTTATTTATAAATATTTTAATAAAGATTTGTACAGTAAAGTAGCAATGTTTCTTAATAGTTTGCAATCAACTTGAGGAAGTGACTCTGCTATCGCCATTTAAAAAAATACATCAAATCATGATAAAACCTACAAAAACCTCGAATATTTTTGTAAAACGTATCTGAACACGTAGTATTTTTGTCACCGTAAGCAGTCGCATTGCTCAGTGACAGCACATTTTCAAATAACACTCTAAATTTGGTGCTGTTTACAACACTAATTTTACCGTAATAATGAAATGCTATATTTCAATACCAATTTGAATTATTACTGCTGAACAGAAATACTTAACTTACTTCTGAGCGACATTGAACTTCAGTCATCGAGTCAGCTAAATCAGTGACCGTTTCCTACAAATCGTCGACAGCTTGTTTCCCTGCTTCATCTGGCCAACTCGGTTCATGCGCATTGTTTAAATTGTAGGTTATCAGAACCAACCAGTTTGTGTTGCAGATTGTTACAATACAATAACTTATCCTGCAAAGGCATTCCTAGAACATATAGAATATTATAGATTGCATGTAGCCTAATCTTTTTAGACTAAAAGTTATTTCAAAGCAAGCTGCTCAAAATAGCTGCATAGCAAATAAGTACAGTAAAATTTGGACGTGGAGGTCCCTAATTAAAAAAGTATCAGACTTATTAAACCAAATTTAAGTCACATCGTACCTTAGGGCCTACTATTGAGATTATCTTAATAAGGAATTTCCTATGAAAAATCGGAGCGCCACGAATCTTATGATTTTTTTATATGACTTTTTAAAGGGATCAATCCGAAAATTGAGAGATTGAAGTCCGAATCATTTTAATAGATTTTTTATTAAAGAAAATTACAATTCGAATGCCTTAAGCCCTCCCCTCAGTATCAACTCAAACAACAACCTACTCTTCAACCAAATTAAATTTACCAACCATTTTACGTTTTCTGAAGAGGATTATGCAGACAAGAGGCCTCAATAAATTATTACTCGATTTCCTTTATATTTAGCAAAGAAATTATTGTCTATGGTCTGATTTCTATACTTGTTAATGTAATGAGTCAGCGCCACCATCCCTATTTCTGGAGGCACACCGTCTCCCTTCCTCACGTCAGCTCGCGTGCTCGTCTTTGATCATGCCGTTTAGTCTTGCATGGTTTTCCATACAAGACCATACAAAAAACCTACCGACTACTAGTATCTGTAGTTCATTATGTATTGTGGTTTGCAAAAAGTCTAAGTGTAATAAATATAATAACCAATAAAAAATTTAATTTTAATCAATAAAATTAATTAATTTAATTTTAATTAATAATTTTTATAAAATTTTGCATGGGTTTAGTAAAAAAACGAGTTATTTTAGCTGTCACGTGTAATGTTAAGGAAATAATTTGTTTACATGTATTTAAATTATACATTAGAATGAACTATGGGTGTGCGATCGGAGGCGTAGCACTGTAACTGTGTTCTTAGAATTGAAATACCTATTTCTTAGTAAATTAAATAAACATGTTTTTATTTTTTTCCTGTGCTTCTACGCCAGCGCTATTCTTAACACTTTGTTCGGGAACGGTCCAAACCTGGGACTTGTTACTATCTGTGATGTTCCGTTACATAGCATCATTATTTCATAGCCCAATGATCTGACAACAGACTGAACCTACCTTAGATCCTGGTCAGGATTCGAACTGGCAACCCCCAGGTTTTGAGGTGAGCACTTTTTTTTCATGATTTGCCTCCTGGATTGAAAATCGACTTGTAAAATTCTAGACCTTGTACTAGCCTTGCCGTCGTCAATCCAAAATAGTTTTCAGACAACTAGTTTCGGGACTGCTCTCTTATTATCAAGTCCTTAATTAAAATAAAATCACTATAGTACACATGTCTTCGTCAGTTTGTTAAACTCTGCACACATACGAGTTAAACTACGACACGGACATAAAACATAAAACATTTTAGATATAATGTACATTTATTTATATTAAAGTATATTTTTAATAAGTAAATGTTTTTATTAGTTTAGATTGAAGACGGCAACTAGTATTTTACGAGTGAGCACTTTATCTACTCGGCTATTCAGTCAGTCTTCTTTTCAAGATAATGTCTGGTCATTGTTTAAATCTCTCTGAGACCAATGATATTAGCAATATTCCAGGATAAAAGGAGTACATTTGTGTTGTTTTGAGACTCTGTCCTATGAGTATTGGCAATATGTAAAAACACGGTTGTTGAATCACATTTTGCAGTAAACGATTATCCTACCACCCTCAAGGCAAGAATAACAAAAACAAAAATAAAAAACTAAGTCCTGATGCACTTAAAAATACCCCCGTTGCAGCAGACCTGCATACTCAGCGAATTTCAAATGCAAAACAACATATTTTAATCCAACATAGCGAGATTTGACTTTTTTTTGTAAGCTCCATAAGAATAACATGGGGAATGAGTATGCAGGTTTGCTGCTACAGGTATGTTAAAACTGGCTGGTTTTAATTCAATATTTAGTAGATCTGAACTAGAAGAAGCCATTTACCAAGTTTTATCAAGATATGTTGAGAAAAAAGCGAAATATAGAATTTTACTTTTTTCCCATAAGGTTAACATTGAGACAACGTACTGTGTTTACCACTTTCAATATCTCGGTAACCAGTGGACATAGAGCAGTAATTCAAAATACTAAATTTTTTGTTTTTTTGAGCTGAATTCAATGGTGCCAACAAAAATTTGATAAATTTTATTTTTCTATGTGAAAAACTCAAAAAAACCCATTTTGGGGGGGTTTACCCCCCTTTGCCCCCCCTTCCGGTGGTCCGATTGGGCTGGTTCACGAACTCGTCCGAGTGATTACCACTTGACACGTCTGTACCAAATTTCATTAAGATCGTACCATATTTACGGCTGCTATCGTGTTAACAGACACACACATATATATATATAAATTCGAACGAATGGTGTTTTTTGCTTCTGGGGACCCCAAAATGAAAAGTTAACATGGTCTCGGACTTAGGTCTTACCATGAGTACTACCGTAATAGCTTATTCCTTTAAGGAAATTCGCTAAAACAAAGTCCCGATGCACTTTTGGGTATAGAGGGCAGGGAGGCGACTCGTCAGTTTGTTTTATTTGGTTTAATGGCCGACAGAAAAAATTCCTTAAAAATCATGTCTTCTTCAGAAATAAATTAATTTTTACACAAAAAAGAAACAAAATTTAATACTTTAAAATCAGTTTTCTGCATTCAGATTGACTCATTCCTACGCACGAGGTTTCCTACGTTGGGATTCATTTTACTATTGATTTTATTTATAGAATTAGTTCAATTCTTAGGTCTAATACTTAATTTTATCGGAACGATTAATATTTGTAATTTAAATGTAGAGTAAACGTACTTTTTTTATTTAAACGTATCTGAAGAGGGAATACAAATAATAAAATCACAATTATGTATAATTTTCATTCGTCCACATTTTAAATATCATGTCTACTGTCAGAACTTGGTGAGCGTTTTAATGAATTCCCGAAAAAATCAAATCACATATTGTAGTGTCTGCTGCAACGCCGAAATTGACCCGCTGGTAAATGATAAAGCGGGTATTAAAACATTTGAACCGTTAAGTTTAAATCTGATGTACGAAGCCATCACATAGCCATCAGCAATGGTGCCATCATCAAAAGCCGCTCAGCTTACCCTGCCCAACACGTCCTTCTCCTCATACAGCGTCTGAGTCAAGGATAGAGATACTGTGATAGCTTCATGCAACGATCTCAACATTTTAAAATTGAAATAGGAAGCGAAAAGGTACCCCCGAGAAAATACGTTTGCATAACTTTAACGTCACAGTAGGCGGTATCGAAACCCACTCGAGAAACAGCCCGCGACTGGAAAAGTACCCTTATCATCAAAGTGTAATTGTTTAGCAATCAAATAATTTGTCATACCCCGGAAGAAAAGAGCCCCAAAACAAGTGATCGGAAAATAGTACTCCCAGTGACCCAGTCCATTTATTCCAGGAATTTTAGGAAAATCTACCTAACAAATCCTTACAAAATTTTAACTTTGCACAGATGTTAAGTAAACTTCCCTAATAAAATTGCGAAAAGTCCCCAAAAATGCCTGCTGTGCTCCAGCCGCCAGCGATCTTGAAAACACTATTTCTGGTCCGTGTTTTTCTATACATATTTTCAATCAATACGAAAACCAAAAGAGATACAAAAAGTCTAAATATCATTTTTTATAGGATACAATTTCCAATAAATTGAGTATAAACACGTAGAAGGAACAGAACAAATAACCGGTGATATTATTGATTTTCTGATATTTCGTGTCCCTAATACCCCACCAGGAATACTTGTTAAATTGGAAGTAAAATACATTGCCTCAAGGGGGGGGCGAAGCCCTTTGATTTGATTGCATAATGAATTAAATTCATAGAATCCTGGTGAAAATTTCAATTTTTTTGACACCTCAATCATCAAAATTGGTTAACGATAAAGGCATGGTCTAGCTCACAAAAACGTATCCCTTAAGGTATTTCTACAAATATTACCGTAAAAAAATCATTTTTAGGTTAGATGACTTTCACATTTTATGTATTGAGGTTCTCTTAACATCAATGAATAGTTACGATTTGGTCAGGATTTGTTAGGTCGAATCACTTTTTTATGCCTCAGATACCTGGACTAACTTTGCCCGGCCTTGGCAACGTCTGTCTACTCCTAGAAATTAATCCCCGGCTGAAATCTACCCGGTAAAATAAAAGAAGGATGAGTGATTCTGTTTATTTTACTACTTACTCTACTTCGGTTACGTTAACTTGTGTTTCGCATGGATACATTTAATTATATTAAAATAGTTAAAAACCATTGGATAAATTAATTCAGCTAGGGTTTTGCGGTTGTATTAATTTATGTTTTGATTTTGTTGTGATTGTGGCTTACCTTTAGCTTTTAGGCTTTGCATATTCCTGAAATGCATAAGACGATTTAAGTAGTTTTGTATTCAATCACTAACAACCTTGCATGAACTATAAAACAAAAACCGGTATCATACTTTTAAGTAATATATGATGTTTATTAAATTCGGCAAAAATTATCATCTTTAGGGGTTGCTTTTCTGGGAACGACCAAAATTAGGTAGTAGACCACTGGAACGAAATGTATTGGAAGTAATGTAAACTACAACTATGAAATTTTAGTTCATTGAAATACATAATGATCAATCCGTCCTCAAAGCTCGTGACCGGAAAATTAATGACGTCAAACATGTGTCATCAAGTGGCGGGGGTATTTCTTCATGGGTTACTTTTCTTGGGGGTTTTCCAGCAAACTAAAACAATATGTTGACGACTCCTGCTTCAATTGAGGAAGTATTTTGCGAATAATAATATAACTTACAATGTGAAGTAAAGGTTGATATTTTAGACGAATAAACTACAAACTCTAAATATTATATCCTATTTTTAATGGAAAAAAAACTTTCAAACTTTTGAATGGAGGATTTATGTAGTTTGTATTGATTATTAAAGTGCTTAAAAAGTGCCAATAATACTCACGAATACATTTTAATTACTGCAAAATATTGGTTAACGCGAAGAGTTAAAGATGAAATGAAATGATAAGAAATACAAATTAAAATATCCCCGTTGCAGCAGACCTGCGTACTCAGCTAATTTTTAAAGCGTGATTGAAGCGAAGTCCTAATTCAAGTAAAATCAACTTAAAATACTAAATTGAACGCACAACAATTATCTCCGAAAGAATAACATAAGAAATGAGTATGCGGATTTGCTGCCATGGGAATGTAAAATTTAGAAACCTTTTGCAACAATCGAGAAGATGAAGCCATAATATACCAAGTTTTATTATGATATATTGAAAAGTAAGCGAGATGTAGAATATTATTTATTTCTCATAAGGTCAACATTGGGTCAACGTACTGTGTTTACCACGAGCGATATCTCGGTAACAAGTGGACAAAGAGCAACAATTCAAGATAATAAATTTTTTCGAGCTCATTTCAATAGTTTAAAAAATTGATAAATTTTATTTTTCTAGGTAAAAATCCCAAGAACTCAATTTTTGAGGAAGTTATCCTCTCTTACCCTCCCTTCCAATGGTTGATCGAGCTGATTTTCGAACTCTGTGCAAACATTTCATTCAGATTGAACCATTGTGACACGAGTGGTGTAAAACTGTATACATTATATTATTATGAAATTAATTAGACATTTTATAATACATTTTAGGCAGTCTTACTTTACATACTATTTTATTTTTCCCAAACGTTTCCAAACCACTTAAGGTTTCGTCATCACTGGGGTATGATTACAAAAACCCTTATGATATGTATAAATATAAATACATATGTAAAATATACTAAATTTAAATAAAACATAGTCTTCATCACACCTTGCAGTTGTAAATATGTACATATTGGGGAAACAGGAAGAGCAATAACTATTGGAGTAACAGTGCAATTATCGAGATGACAAAAAAGGCAGAACTAACACGTCAGCAATTGCCGAACATACATACATCTGAAACAAGACATATGGAATTCGACTAGACAAAACTAATATTCAAAGAAAAAGACTTCAACAAAAGAAAAATAAGAGAGTCTATTGAAATAATTAAAAACGTAAACAACATGAATAGAGTTGATTGGTTTGAACTTTCATAATCTCGGCTTCCAATTTTAAGGAAAAATGAATAATGTTTCTACAAAGTCACTTTTATAAATACATAATTAAAAACAATGAGTACCCTTTTATCATATTTATTTATTATTTCACGACACTTGTTTCGACTTTGAAGCTATTTTCACAGTGTACTCTTAACCTAATATTATGTTGTTCATTATTACAATTGTTATATATAATGAACGACATAATATTAGGTTAAGAGTACACGGTGAAAATGGCTTCAAAGTCGAAACACTTGTCATGAAATGAGAAATAAATATGATAAAAGCGTACTCAGGTTTGAAATTATCTATCTAATAATAATAGTAACCCTAATTTGTGTACTTACTACGTTTTACTTTATTTATATTTATACATATCATATGGTTTTTTTGTTTTTCCTTTTTAAATCATAACACCACTGATGAAGAAACCCAAAGTGGTTTGAAAACGTTTGGTAAAATAAAAAAATATGAAAAGTAAGATAAAGTGCCTAAAATTTATTGTAATTTCAATAATTTTTACAAGTTTACTCAAGTTTACATACTGAAATTTTAAAAGTTATTTAGTCTGTACGACCACAATACTACGTGAACGGACTAAAGTTTCCGGGTGAAATCGCTACAAAACCTAACAAAATCCTTTAAAACATAACAGAATGCAAAACCTTTGAAAAATTAAAAATAAATTTAAATGCTTGTTTTAGATTTGGGACAAGATAGATATCGCACGTGCTAGCTTTAAAATGATTGTTGGCACTAACGGCTTTACAAAAGAGGTCCTCCTCCTTCACCCAAATAATTAAAACGAATTTAGCCTCATTGGAAAATGATTTCATATCGTCATTTTAATGAATGTGTTTGCGAAGGGAATGGTTGCGAGGTTTGTGTTTCGAAGGGAGTGGTCCAAACTCTTGTTTAATAAACTCTATATTCATAATAATATATAATCACATTTCAACCAACATTTTATTCAGAGAATATCAGGAGTTCATAATATCCTTTATTGTTCCTTAGGAATACACTGTAATTCTTATAAGTTACAGTGGAAATATAAAGGGAATTAATGGTGGTATAAAAAGTAAGCATGTGATGTTAAGGAAGAAAACAAAAATTCTCAATAAAGTAAGGGCTATTTGGATCAGCGCGTAAATCCTACCTTTTGTAAAACTATTATTACAATTTGTTTTAGTCCTGGATTTAGTTTTCGCTACGTTGTGACAACAGCATTGAACGATTGTCAGAGTCAGAAAAAACCCATACCCTATATTCCTTATCAAGTTTAAAATCATTGTAATGAAAATAAAATAACAAACTAACTTGTACAAAATTATAACGCACCAGACGCCGTCGCACACACTGCAGCTCGGATTGTTTCAATTGTGCTAACAATTAAAGCAGTACATAAAGTTTCCACCAGATTCGTAAGCGTGGCATTTAACTTCCAATGTCTCTTCGTCATTTAACTGCTATGCTTGAAACTTGTTCCATTCCGGCTCTGGTTCATGTTCGCTTATTCATAATGAAAGTTTGATCGAGTTGTTCCTCGCACCGGAACAGGCCGGAGCGTGTTCTCAACTCCATTACAAAAACCTTCTTACTTTACATTCTTTTTTGTTATTTTCCGGGTACTAATATTTAATAACTAGGTTTTTTGTTGCTGGTTTAGTTTAAACTAGTCTGATATAGGAATGTAGTTAAAATTCAGTTCAAAGAAAAAGAGTTTACGTATAACGTTTAAGTTATTGTTTTGGAACTAAATATTATATAAATATTATTAAAACACAACATATTAGGGGCATTAAGGGACGGCATTAGCGCTCGTAAAGCGGATCCGATCCAACTAAGCCATCATCGGTATTTCGCTGGATGTGTAAAAACAATACAATGAAATATACTCTCGCACAGCTTTTATAAATTCATTTTTTTCATAAATTCAATGATACAATTTACAAACATTTCAGCCATGTTTAACCATGTTCAGCCATGTTTCAGCCATATGTTATTGGTTTGAATAATGGTTTCATAGTAGGTTTCATAAAATGTATTTTTAGGTAACTAAATAGTTATTTGTGCATCTAGGGACTAAAGTGCAACTTTTTCTCCCTGAGGGAAACTGTTGTCGCCCGATGGTGGAGCCGAGGGCGACAATTTCCCGAGGGAGAAAAAGTACTTTAGTCCCGAGATGCACACAAAACTTTTCCTCCACCTACACCATTAACAATAACTAGGTATAACACTTTAACTTTACCTTCAGATGATCCTTTGCTTCAACAAACTGCATTACAATCACATAGCCTATATAAATGAATAATGCAAGGTATTTAGGCTTTAATTTTAACCATTTTATTCACACTCTGTAAAAATACTCTAGGCCTAACTTATTTTTTCACAAATATGCAGGAATATAGCGTAAACTACAGCAAACTCAAAATAAATACGCTGTCCTGCAGACAACGGAAACGGACGCTCGGATGCTGTGACACTCTCTTCAACATAGAGAAACAAATTAAAATCGACAGTGTTGCCATATTTTCTCACCGTCCACCGCGGCGCTGCCGGATTTCTTCCCATGTATTTCTTATGCGATTACTTTTAGTCCCGTGGGACTAAAAGTAAGTAAGTAAATCCCATGGCGTATATACTAGTACTTTAGTATTCTATTCCAGGGACTAAAAGACGACTATAGATAGTAGGTGGGGGAAAATGTATTTTTTCCCCACCTGCTATGTTTAAGTTTTCATCATTAGGAGCGAAAGTGGCTCTTTTTGGTACGAGATCGTAATTTACAGGCGAGGCACAGCCGAGCTTGGAAATGCGATCTAGTATCAAGGAGACACTTTTGCTCCTAATGATGAACAACTATTTTCATCATTATGTATACATAACCATTTAATCGTTAAAAAATTAGACTCCATAATTTTGAGGTTATCCAAATTAGTCATCGTCATTTACACATCTGTTAGTTGTTTACAAACACAAAGCTAAGAAATCATTCAACCTTTCAAACGCAACATAAACAAATTTTGACATTAGAGTACGGCAAAATTTACTATAGGTTTTTTTCAGTACTCCTATTCGAAGTGATCCAAAAACGATCATTTTGCGTACGATTTAGAGAACTAAAAACGGCTATTTTCCGGACAGTATGATGAAAAAACCTTTTACTCCTTATAATGACTGAGTAAAATAATATTTTACCCCGGCGGGAAACAAAGTAAACCCATAAGAATAACATAGAAATCAATAATTCTAAAATCTAGCGCCTTCAAATTTTTACGCAGACATGCAAATATGTTGAGGTTCAACAGATTGCAGGCGCTAACGGCTAATTTAGTGACAGGAATTATGGCATAACTAGCTTCAATGCCCGTTGTGGTTTAATACAACGGTCTCTAGAAAAATAGTACATAGTATATGGGGTTTTATTGTGAAATGCCAGAAAGATAATTTGATTTTTTCATAAATAAAACTGTTAAAAACATGATCAGATAATCAGCTGTTAATGTATTTCCTATAGAAAACATGTTTTTTTTAAACTTTTCCACCATAAATCTTATAAAAGTTAAATTATCACAATTATTTGTAAATCTACAGGGAGAGAGCTTTCCAATGATCGCTTATTAAAATATCTCTGGTAGAGCTGTTGATTTAGTTGTACAAAGTTTTGCAAAAAATCCCTAACTCAGTATTTTTTCACCGCTATAAATTCGGAGGTTGCTAAGCTTTTTTGCAAATAACTTTAAAATGCTGAAGAAATCGACCAAAGTGGAAGGTGATATTCTGAAAGAGAATAAAATTTCCCAAAATACATTGAAATTAATTTCTTGAAAATACTGATAACTGGCGGCCAAAACTTGGCTACAAAGGAACTTAAAACCCCTGTCTTCAGGTACTTTTTTATAGGAAGCATGTGGGTATTTACAGTTTTTTCTTCTAAACCTTGAAAAAATCAATTTTTTTGCAAATCTAGAAGGAGAAAATTTCCTAGGACTTATTAATTAATAAATAGGTCCTGTATAGAACTGTAGATTTAGTTGTACTATGTTAAAAAATATCTCGAACTTAATATTTTCCCACCACCTATTAATTCTGAGGTTGCTTAGCTTTTTTGCAAATAACTTTTAAATGGTGCACAAATCGGCTAGAGTGGAAGGTAATATTCTGAAAGAGAATAGAATTTCCTACAATTTGGTACTAAGCATGTCTTGAAAATACTGATAATGGACAGCCAAAACCTGGCTACAAAACGAAACTTTAAAAAAGCTGTTTTTTTAAATCTATTTCTTATGGAACATATGTGTTGTTACGTTTTTACCATAAATCTTTAGAAAAAAAATCTAACTTTCATAATTATTTGCAAATCTATATGGATGGAGCTTTCCAAAAACCTGTTAATTATTAAAATCAGTCCGGTAGAACTCTAGATTTAGTTGTACAAAGTTAAACAAAAATGTCTCTAATTCAGTATTTTCTCACCACTATATATTTGTTGCGTAGGTTTTTCGCAAATAACTTTTGAATGGTGCAGAAATCGGCTAAAGTGGAAGTAATATTCTGAAAGAGAATTAAATTTCCTACAAATGACTAGTTTGCATTTCTTAAAAATACTGATATTAGGCAGCCAAAACCTGGCTGCAAAAAGAAACTTTAAAAAGATGTTTTTTATCAGTGAACTTAAAAAACCTCACAGCCTAAAATTTAAAGAAAATTTGTGCTGTTACGTTTCCACCATAAATCTTAACAAATCTAACTTTCATAATTATTTGCAAATCTATATGGATGGAGCTTTCCAACGACCTGTTAATTCCTACAATCTGTCCGGTAGACTCTAGATTTAGTCGTACAAAGTTAACAAAAATATCTCTGATTCAGTATTTTCTCACCACTATAAGTTCGGATATTGCTTAGGTTTTTTGCAAATAACTTTTAAATGGTGCAGAAATTGGCTTAAATGGAAGGTAATACTCTCAAAGAAAAAATAAAATTTCCTACTATTCGGTACTATGCATTTCTTGAAAATTCTGATAATAGGCAGCCAAAACCTGGCTACAAAAAAAAACTTTAAAAACGATGTTTTTTAAATCTATTTGTTGTAGGTAATTTGTATTGTATGTTTTCACCATAAATCTTTAAAAAAATCTAACTTTCATAATTATTTGCAAATCTACATGGACGGAGCTTTCCAACTACCTGTTAATTATTAAAATCTGTCCGGTAGAACTCTAGGTTTAGTTGTACAAAGTTTAACAAAAATATCTCTAATTCAGTATTTTCTCATTACTAAAAAAATTCGGAGGTTGCTTAGGTTTTTCGCAAATAACTTTTGAATGGTGCAGAAATCGGCTAAAGTGGAAGGTGATATCCTGAAAGAGAATTAAATTTCCTACAAATTATATATTTCTTGAAAATACTCAATAAAGGCAGCAAAAATTTGCCTCGAAATAAAAAATGTGAAAAACCCGTTTTCAATGTATTACCTATGGAAAACATGTGTTTTTTACTTTTTCACCATAAATCTGAATAAAATCAAACTTTCATAATTATTTGACAATCTTCAGGGAGAGAGCTTTCCAATGACGTATTAATTAATACAATCGACCCGGTAGAACTGGAGATTTAGTTCTTTGAAGATTGGACTAAACTGAATTATTATAAGAGTACATAATAACATTGACAACAATCAGCTGTAAGAACGTCAACTAATAACTTAAAAGCGTGTAAGAATATTGCAACAATCAGCTGATTGCTGGTGCATGAATGGTTGCAGTTACTCGTATGCAGACACTAATAATTGCAGATTATTACAAAAAAATGGATTATTAAACAAAATGGATATTACTTGGTGATTACTAAATGAAATAGATGTTTAAAGATTGGTTATTTATTATTGCCTCGCAAGCTCGGGCACCAACATTTTCACTCATGAGACAATGATGTACTTTACTCACTCAGCACTCAAATAACTATTTCTTACCTAAACAGCGTCAACGACTTAAAACAGTGATATAAGTATCGTTTATTTACTTTTGTTTTAGATAAAACTTTCTATTCTTGTAAACAAATGTTTAGACTTTTTCAGAATCCACTAATGTTTTCCTACTGAACTGAAAAACAATCCAAAGAAACATTGAAAAATTTATTTCTTTATTTTATTATTTGATTTAATGCTACAAAACAGATACAAGTCCAATTATGCTGCAGCATCTTACATATAACATTACAATGTCAAAAAGCTCGTACATAAATAAAAGATAAATAATAAATAATAATTGCAGGCATAAATAGTAATATATATAATGACTAGAACATTCGGTAATAAATATTAGAAACTACAGAAGGAAAAATACATATAAACAGATATAGGAATAAATTAATTACAACGGCAATCAACAAAACAATGAGGAATAAAAAAAGTGCATATGAATTGAACTTACTCTGAAGAACTATACGAGCATAAATTTAAATACCCCCGTTGCAGCAGACCTGCATACACAGCGAATTCCAAATGCAAATAACATATTTCAATCCATCATAGCGAGATATGACATGTTTTTGTAAGCTCCAAGAATAACATGGACAATGAGTATGCAGGTTTGCTGCAACAGGTATGTTAAAACTAAGGGAGAGGTTTTAATTCAATATTTAGTAGATCTGAACTAGAAGAAGCCACATTCCAAGTTTTATCATGATATTAAGTAATAAGGAAGGCATAGATTTTTTTATTTCCCATGCGGATAACATGGGAAATGAGTATGCAGGTTTGCTGCCACGAAAGCGTAAATATTGCCGATTTTAGACTTATATACATAGGATGTCATCTAGATTAAGCCACTTACCAGTTTTTTAAGGATTATTGATAAATAAGTGAGATATAGAATTTTTCTTTTTTCCCATAATGTTAAGATTGGGACGACGCACTGCGTTTACCACTTTCAGTATCTCGGTAACCAACGGTCATAGAGCAATGATTCAAAATTAAATGCTAAATTATTGGTTTTCGTGCTGAATTCAATTGTGGTGACGAAAATAGGATTGTTTTTATTTTTCTATGCAAAAACCTCAAAAACCTCATTATTGGTGGAATTTTTCCTTCTTTTCCCTTCGGCTTGGACCGTTTTGGTCCGATCGGGTTGGTCTACGAACTCATCCGAGTGATGGCCACTTGACATGTCTAAACAAAATTTCATTAAAATCGGACCATATTTGCGGCCACTACCGTGTTAACAGGTATATATAAAATCAAACGAATCGTGCTTTTTGCTTCTGGGGGTCCCGAAATTAAAAGTTATCATGGTCTCGGGCTTAGGTTTTACCATGAGACCTACGGTAATCGCTTCTTCGGTATTGTTAGCGGGAAATTCGCTAACAATTTAAAGCCCTTATTTAGAAATACAAGAAAATACAATTCTATCGGTGTGCTTAGATTTTTGCTACGTTGCACACAGGCTGAGAAAAAAGGAGGAAAAAAACCTTATGGAAAAAATGCTTGTCTATTAATATAAAGATAATAAGTGTGGGAAATTTATTTTCAGTCAACTTAATTTTCATTAGAATACCAGCTAATCTAATTTTTTTAGGTTGACAATAAAAATACCCCCGTTGCAGCAGACCTGCATACTCAGCGAATTTCAAATGCAAAACAACATATTTTAATCCAACATAGCGAGATTTGACATGTTTTTTGTAAGCTCCATAAGAATAACATGGGGAATGAGTATGCAGGTTTGCTGCTACAGGTATGTTTAAATTGGTTGGTTTTAATTCAATATTTAGTAGATCTGAAGTAGAAGAAGCCATTTACCAAGTTTTATCAAGATATGTTGAGAAATAAGCGAGATATAGAATTTTACTTATTTCCCATAAGGTTAACATTGAGACAACGTACTGTGTTTACCACTTTCAACATCTCGGTAACCAATGGGCATAGAGCAGTGATTCAAAATACTAAATTATTTGTTTTTTTGAGCTGAATTAAATGGTGCTAACAAAAATTTGATAAATTTTATTTTTCTATGTGAAAAACTCAAAAAACCCATTTTTGGGGGGGTTTACCCACCTTTACCCCTCCTTCCGGTGGTCCGATCAGGCTGGTTCACGTACTCGTCCGAGTGATTACCACTTGACACGTCTGTACCAAATTTCATTAAGATCGTACCATATTTACGGCCGCTATCGTGTTAACAGACATATATATATATATATATATAAATTCGAACGAATGGTGGTTTTTGCTTCTGGGGGCTCCTAAATGAAAAGTTAACATGGTCTCGGACTTAAGTCTTACCATGAGTACTACCGTAATAGCTTATTCCTTTAAGTAAATTCGCTGATCAAATTTTACTCGAATAATGTTAACTAGTCTAATGGTGTTAATTTTTTGAATAACATTATATATTTTTAACTTGTATTCGTATGACTAACATGTTACTATAGCTCCATATGTTTATAATAGGGGAAGGAAAAATAGCTCGTAATAGCCTACCCTCCTGGCTATCGTTCCGTGTTTCAAATCACAAAAAACCTGTGCTTTGTAAACGAGACTATTGAAAAAGAAAAACTGGTTCGGTTTGTAAGGAAGCAATATTTGAAGTCCTTTTGACTGCGATCTCAGAATACATGAATGAATCCGAAATTCGTAGTAAGTGATCCTTCCATCTAAATTCGCCTTTTGACCCGAGACATCTTCAGCCGCAAAATGCCTAGGTGATGTTTGTTTGTTATCAATATGGACTTGGTGTTCATATTATATCAAATTGAAATCATAATTCAGTAGAATCTCTTTATTAATAGCTCTTACACAGCTGCCGATTGTATTCTGTATCCTCAATATAATAGAATGAAATCACGGTACATTTTATTAATTTAATACGATTAATAAACGAAAGGATTGCTGAAGTAATTACGAACCTCAGCTGAAGCACCTTTATTACAGAGCGACACGCCGCGCCAACAATGTCGACTGCGTGTCGCAATTAACCCACCAATTAAAGCTCGACTCAAACTTTCCGCCAGATTACGCGATCGTCGCATTTAACTTAAATGTCTCCAAGTCATTTAACTGCTGCACTCAAAACTTACTTCATTCCCACTGGTGTTCATGCTCGCTTATTCATAATAGAAGTTAAATTGAGTTTCCCGAGGTTCGAAGCCAGAATACTTTTTTGCGATTCTATTAATTCATATTTGATTATTTATACGGCGTATTGGTGTACTTTTACAAGACGAATGTTAACAAATTGATTGAGAGAAAATCAAATTAATCTTTGTCAAATACTGAAATAAGATGGATTGAATTCATGCTGTAAAATTACCGTATAGTTTTGGCCATAACATTAGGCGGGTGAGTGAGTGCACTGCTGACGTTCAAAATGTTGTTTGGCAATAATTTTTCCATCTGACGTTATATACAGTTGTGCTCTTTGTTTATGTTTTCCAAAATCAGCTGATCATTAAGATAAGTCTTAAGCCTAATTAATTTTGTTTTTGTATTTATTTTATTTGTTAACATTCATCTAAAGATCTATTAACTTCAGTAGTTTTAAATGTTTAAAAGTGTTATTTAGTCATTCTTCTTCATCCTTTTGTTGTTACTTAGTTCATTCTCGTTGATCAGCTTTACTGAACTCGGCTAATATAATGAACAACAATAATATTAGGTCAAGAGTACGCACGGTGAAAATGGCTTAAAAGTCGAAACACGTGTCGTGAAATAAGAAATAAATATGATAAAATGGTACTCATGGTTTTTAATTATCTATCTAATAATATTAGTAACCCTAATTAGTGTACTTACTATGTTTTAATTTATTTATATTTATATATAAATAAAGTAAAAGACTTAATGACTTAATGTTAAAGCTGTATCTAACATTAAGTCATTTATACAGCTAGGGTTTCAATTTATTCCACCCACCTATTGCTATGGCCAGAACTATAGTTATATACAGTATAGCTTATAGTTGAGACAATCTTAAGACACTTTTTCAGAGAGATGCTTTGTATATATGAAATTATTCTTTAGTAATGCATTGATCGATTTCATATGCAGAGTGCCTATAAATGAATCATCAGGTTTTAAGCCTCTTTATTGAGGATAATAATATAGATCAGATGCTATGCAAATTTAAGATTGCAGACTTTATAATTACGGGTTTGAGTATATATATTTATAATTTAAAATTATAAAGAGTTAAGTGCGTTTGTTTCATTTACATTATAACAATGCCGATTTAATTGCAAAAAAATAAGCTTACCTTTTTTATGTCGATATAAACATATTTGTAAGCGAAATTTTGTACCCAAATTATGGGCGTTTGGAAAGTCGCAGGATAGTGGGAGAGGGCCCAAGTGGAAGGTCTTTATGCCAGGGACTCGGGAAAAATACTAATATTTCTTAAAGTTTATCAGAAAATAAGTAATAACGTTAAATATCTGTCATTTAAAAATCATTGTAATATAAACGTCTGCTTTCTGTATATTAAAACACGTGTTGCATGCCAGGGACTCGGGAAAAATACTAATATTTCTTAAAGTTTATCAGAAAATAAGTAATAACGTTAAATATCTGTCATTTAAAAATCATTGTAATATAAACGTCTGCTTTCTATATATTAAAACACGCGTTGCTTATACTTGATTTAAAACCACATGCTAGATATTGATACTGTATATGGTTTATTTAAAATCCAGCAAAATAGGTTAAACGTATTACAACACATGACGGTTTTTTTAATTTCGCGTTTTTATAATTTAGGGACCTTAACGTTAAATACCCCCGTTGCAGCAGACCTGCATACTCAGCGAATTTCAAATGCAAAACAACGTATTTCAAGCAAACATAGCAAGATTTGACATGTTTTGTTAAGCTCCATAAGAATAACATGGGAAATGAGTATGCAGGTTTGCTGCTACAGGTATATTAAAACTGGATGGTTTTAATTCAATATTTAGTAGATCTGAACTAGAAGAAGCCATTTACCAAGTTTTATCAAGATATGTTGAGAAATAAGCGAGATATTGAATTTTACTTATTTCCCATAAGGTTAACATTGGGACAACGTACTGTGTTTACCACTTTCAATATCTCGGTAACCAATGGGCATAGAGCAGTGATTCAAAATACTAAATTATTTGTTTTTTTGAGCTGAATTCAATGGTGCCCACAAAAATTTGATAAATTTTATTTTTCTATGTAAAAAACTCAAAAAACCCATTTTTGGGGGGGTTTATCCCCCTTTACCCCCCCCTTCCGGTGGTCCGATCGGGCTGGTTCATGAACTCGTCCAATTGATTACCACTTTACATGTCCGTACCAAATTTCATAAAGATCGGACCATTTTTGCGGCCGCTATCGTGCTAACAGACACATAGATATATATATATATAGATATATATATATATAGATATATATATATATATATATATATATATAAAAATTCGAACGAATAGTGTTTTTTGCTTCTGGGGGCCCCAAAACGAAAAGTTATAGTGGTCCCGAGCTTAGGTCTTACCATGAGACCTACGGTAATAGCTTCTTCCCTATAGGGGAAATTCGCTAAAAGCAAGAGGAATTAATTAAATATTACTGTTACTTTTACATTGTATCATGTAGTAGTAGTTGATGCTGATTTGTAACATTTAAACAATACAATAAGCGCAGGCTATATGTACAGAGAAGAATCCTTTATTCATCATTTTTAAGGTCCAGCTCTACCAGTTTTATGTGAGGTCGGAACTGGTCATAGTATTGACCGAAGAACAACAGAGTGTGCTACACTAACAGCTATTAAGTGCAACATCAGCTTTAAATTTTATCCCACCAAAAAGGTTCACCTTTAAATTTGGCCAATCAAAAGTATATTTAATCTTGAATCTACCAAGTCAAAGCAGTTTACTCACGGGCAACCATAACAAAGTGTTGAACGTAGGGTAAAATCCTAACTTCCATATGAAGTGGAGCCAGAGGCTCCACCGTAGCGCGTGGAGTCGTCGACGGGAGACCATTTTCTGATTTCATCCTTATTTAATTATATTCTTTTGAACCAGGTGGAGGCTATAAACGACATTTGCTTACATTTTTGTATTAAATGTCACGACTTTCTTTGGGAAATAAATTAAGGGTGGTTAACCTCGTGAATTTTTTCAAACCATGTCCATATGTTTAATTGTAAACAAAGTGAACTGAGTTTGTTTAGAGAACGACATGTAAAGCGCCACTGTTCCAAAAAATTCAGCTCTTTACTATGAAGTAACGCCCTTTCTTAAAATTTTGATACGTACTAGCAAATGTGAAAATATCTTAAACACTGCACTTTAAACGTTTAATTCCGCCAATCTGTTACCGAGTTGTGAGTGTGAAGGAAACATTAAATATCCAGCATTTGTATTTTTTAGGGGTTTTTGCCCCTTCAAGCCACTAGTATGAGTATAGTTGATATTTCCCCTAAGGGAAAGTATTATATCTCCCATTTCCTATGTGAGCAATGTTTCTTTACTTACTTGCTTGAGTGCATAATCATCTCAATACGACTCCGGGGATTTTAACTGCTGAGGATAACTTTTAGATGACTCCTGATCTTTCATGAACGGTCACCTCTGACTTGCCTATGTATTAATGGACGCTGCGGTACCGTATCTCGCTGTCTCTCAATCAAAGCTTATTAACCCATGACGATGGGCAGTTGAGTTAAAAAGTCATCTACGACTGGCGTATGTGGTTACAAACGCCAAGAAATCTAGGTAAAACAGTATCTTGAAAGTTGAACATTTTTAACATTGGGCCTTATGGGTTGTTATATTGGTAATGAAATAACAATGAATTATATTTTAAACAAAAAAATCACTCAAGTTTAAAAACTAAAACCAAATGTATCAAGAGATGTGTTGTTTCATCTTGTGTTAAATAAAGGTTGCAAAATAGTGTTTCAAAAAGTTTGAAAATGTTACACAACAATTGAGTATAAAATTCCACATCTAAAATGATTTATTTCCTCACTAATGGGATTAACTATTGAAAATAACAATATTGCCAACCGATGCTCGATTAACGAGGTACTACAAAATAACATGATCTGTTCTATAAACAAATAATTTATTTGTATATTTTTGTTGCGATTCACTGAGGAGCATTACTTGCCTTTTACACAATTCACGATTGATTCGTGTTCACAATTACACCATGTTAACATAACTAACTGTAGGCTATAATTGGCCCAACAGTTTACTGTATGTGTGTGCTGTTTGTAAACAACTACGGCGCTTAGCGGCGCCTGTCGTTTCGATGATACAAAATGGAAGCGTGTTGAAATTGCGTCGTGCGCCTTACTGTTCGGATCACTAATTTTATTACTTTTTCTGCTAGCATTAAACAAAGAGGGATTATAGTCGTATGATTATTAATTATCTTTTTACCACTATTTACGGATGTGGTTCACTTGTGATAAAATCTTTTTATAGAAGTAGTGCAAATATAATTTTATATGGTTTTATTATTTACCATTTTTGGAATTGGATCATGGGTATGAAACACCCACCACCAACAACCCTAGCGCAAATAGGCAGAAAGTCCTACCTTTTTCATATCTCGCATTTATATTTCTTATTAAATACTATGGGAAAATTAGGATGTGAAACATCAAACATGGAAGTCCTGCTAAACTTCTGTAAATGATTTGAACTTTGTAAACAAGTTATTTGATTGAATAACTTCAAGTCGTGGATGGCCCTTCAACTTGTTCGTTCCCAAGCTGCTGATTCCAACTAAGGTTACCTCAAAGTTCACGTCGTATGTTGCCGAAATCTATTACTCACGATCATACCTTTGCTTTTTGGTTCTAATGTGAGCAGTTATTTTTAATGATGAGTGGTCTTTTGCAGAATTTTCCATATTGGTAAACTTTCCTGATATTTATATTAATAAATAAACCCAAAATAACCCAAAATAAACCGGAAAAACTCCGAGAAAATGGATGTGTGGCCATACAAAAATTTGTTTGTTTGTTTTGACTATTTGACAAATATGAATGGTACTGTTTCACTAATTTATGATGGTGACACGAGTTGGTCAAATACAATTTTTTTAACTATCAAGCTTATTTCCCTTATTTACTACATTATATGTTAAAATAATCAGAAACCACTATTTCATGTTGTTCATTAAAATTTAATTTCATATGTTAACCCCAAATTATAACCAATATTCAGATTTCATCAAGCAAGGTTTTTCAGATAATAGAGTAACCACAATCGAAAATTATAGCCTTCCTACCATAATAAATTTGTTCAATAAGTTTTATATTTTTTCTTTTATTATTGTAGATAATTACCAATCATACATGAAGATTCATAGTTACGATATCAATATGAGTAAATTACTTCTTACGGTGCCATTTATGTGCAATATCAGTTTCAAGATGAAACTGAATGCTGTGCATCGCTTGCGGCTGAAATGTTATAAGTATCTCATGAAGTGAAAGTTTTCACCCGGCCTTGTTCCCCCGAGGCCTTCAATCCATACCTCACACACGGCCGGTATTAGGCCTAGATGCGCCACCTTTTCAACCATACTCTCTTACATAATATTTGCAAATAATATTTTTATCTGGGAATGTCTTTTCTGAAAAAAAAACTAATATATATATTATTATAAAAGACATCCTTCATGAAATTAGTAACAATTTTTACCATTAATTATATATAAAATTTATTGAGGAGAGACGTCAAAAGAAGGTAATAGAGTAACAACAAGTAAAGTTGAACAAGACTTAAGCAATGAAATGAATAATTAATACGGTTAACAATGATTCGATTGTAGTGATTATTAGCAAACGAGGTAAAAGAGGTAAAAAATAACCTAGCGCCTTGTTCTCTCATTGAGACTGTGTGGTAACGAGGTCGATTGGCAATGATGCATGCAATTGGGCGAGAGAATTATTTAGTTTTGGAGTGATCCCAACCAAACCCAAATTAATCAGTGTATTATGAGTTCTTCATATTCTTGGGCTCGTATAATACGTACAATTGAAGTGCACGGATTCACGGTAAGATCTAAATCCGAGTAAAATGTTAACAAAAAATATAACTCTTAGGAAACTAGCCTCTTTTATGTGTATAAGCGAGGTTAGTTATGGCTCATAACTAAATATATTTAAGATATGAATAATTCAAATAAATTGTTCTTGCTCGAGAGTGTATGGAATGGAAAAATCCTTATTGACTAGAAAGATTAGAACCGATTCGTTTTTAAAAACGACGTATTTAAAAGAATACAGTAACAGAGTTTATTCAACAATAAAACGTCAAAATCGTTTGGGGGTGTTGTTTCCAGGAAGGTAAATGTTATCATTTCCTTTGACGTCCCATAAACCAACGTCGATCACGACGCGTCACTCACATCTTGCTTTGTAAAGCGTTTATTCATCCGACTCTTGATAACAGAAAACAAGTAAATTAATTAAACAAATATTTACTAATACCGTTAAACAGTTTATCATAGAAATCACGTATAAATCTTTGAAAGGCAAAATAATTTAGTTTCGCAATGGCAAGACATATGGAGTCTGGGATATGCTGGTATGATATGCCATTTATCAGAATAAAAAATATCTTCCCGGTCAAATCAATACCTTGAGAGCAGAATCCCAGGGGTAATAAGTGGAACGCTCTGCCCGAGCCCCGAGCCCTGTCAGGAGTACATTGTCTACCAAGCTTGTTAGACTTGATTTACTGAGAGATAAGGTCCTCTCCTCCCTCCGACACCCACCGCCCCCGTGACGTCACGCCGCCTCCCCCTCAGTCGGTGTCGAGCTCTCGCCGGTCATGTCACGGTCCCCGAGTGCCACGTGTGAGTACCAGGCATGGATAAGCCCGCCGTTTCCTGTCAACTGTCTTTAGTAAGTATTAGGTGTTTCGACATACTAGTTATGACTTAACTTGATTTATTTTAATAAATTTTCCGTCGTAGAGAGATAGATTATTTGTTTTTCATACTACAAAAATATAGAAGATAAAACCGTTGAATAAGGTAAGAAAAAAGATAAATAACTTTTATAAGTTTTTGTTAGAGTCGATATTTGGTTTTTATAAAGTAATCACATAAACTGGAATTGCCATAAGCTACTGAAAACTTAAAGTATAAATAAAAAAATAATTTGTTTACAAATATTGCAGTAAATCCTTTAAAAATGTGCATCCTTAGCAAATTTTAAGCGATAAACACTTTATGTTCGGTATGTTGTGTTTTATACATAAGATGGACACAGAAAAAATATAGCTGATTCCTATGATTTGCCGGTTCCCAATTCTGGGGACTGAAGCCCAACATTTTTGGGCTTTAAGACACTTGAAACTGTTTATTCGCTCCCTCACGTCAGCGAACTGCATGAGTATTCGTTTTATAAGTTTAAACTTGTTTTGTAGAGCCGCAAAAACTTGTTGTTGAACACCAATACCAGCGCAGGTAAATTATTTTATCCATAACCGAACAAAAATAACATTTCAAGACGTGATATCTGCTGCTGAGACTCATGGTTAATTTACTATACCTTCTATGGACCCTTGGGTGGGGCCAAGTTACATTAAGTATGCTTAAGCGTACTTAAGTATACTTAAGTGAGGTAAATAGTAAGAAAACTAAATCGTGATGCGGGATCATTCTTGCTTTTTATACACATCAAATTTAATACTGCGCATACTAAACTTAGTGCATGGTGGACCTAGCCTTGCTCTTTTGAGCTCTATGCTTTATGATTTTAGGCGGTCCATGTTTCTTTGCCTTACTCCAGTATATTTTTTCATTTTTACTTGCTCATCCAATTTTTATAAACATTCCAGTGTCAAAATTAATAAACACACTTTGTTCCACACGCTTAAATGGAGTTTCCCCTCAAGATTATTAAAGTTGTACAGGTTCCATCTGACAAAATGTACACAACTCAAGATGTCATAGAGAGACCGAAAGGATGCGGGTTATCTGTAACCTCCTGCTGGGAAAAAGGTATCTTGGCTTAAGGTATAAGCTTATCAGATTATAGGCCTATACTTATTAATGACTACTGCCAACTAACTACGATCAAGACAATATTTTTACAAAAATAGGCTAACAAGGTTTGTAGGACCCTTCAAGGTAGGAGGTAGGTACCTTCTATGGACCTTGATTTCTCCTTTCAGATAGCTGCCCTTTGCAAACAGCTTTTATGATTGTTTTGTATGTGTTTCTGTAGCTAAGTTCATCACCAGCATTTAAGCCCGTAAGGGCAAATATACATGTCTAGACTAATTTTGTTTTGTTTTTGTTATTACATCTATTCTAGGCGTGTAACATGCATATAACACACTTTTAGGCCAAAAATGACTTATTTCTAACATTTGAAGGAAATAAACTTCGATCAGTTTTTGAGATAATTTTGCGATAATTCATACAAGCAGTCAAGCATGGATTTTCTGATATCAGATTCATGTCTAATACCATAAATAACATAACAGTTGTAACTTGTTTTTGTAACGAGTTGAATAGAAAACCATTAAAACAATTAAGAGAATTTCAATTCATCTACGGATGCTGAGTTCAGTTGGAATATGTAGCTAAAACGGTTGAGTCCAAACATACATAATATGGTTCATTATCATTCCTTTACCTGTTAACAAATATATATAGAGCATAAACTAACAAATAAGGAAGTGATTCGTTAAGCAAATAACATTCAGAGGGTTCAATAACACGGTTCAAACCGTATTTATACTGAGTGTTTGACATATAACTGCAGTTTTAATTCAATGTACTTGTAATTTTAATTCACTATAGCATACTGACTAATTGGTCAAGTTAAACGAAACTAGGCACGAAATAATAGAATTTTAATCGGATTTTGTTAAAAAATCAGTCAACATTGTGGTAGTTATTCAAAATCCTTATAATTTTGTCCAAAGCTAAGTAGGTTTCTTTCTATTAGAATAAAGCTAAAATTGCTGCCAACTGCAGTAGATTCTCATTGGCCTTTTCAGTAAAATATAAGTTTATATTTTTTCAGTTCTATTTTTTCAGTTTTTATTTTTTCAGTATTTTTAGTGGTACCTATGTTATTTTTTTATTCCCTGATTGTGAAATATCTGCCTGTTATGTCGTGAAACTGATTGTTTTTACTATACTATTATTTTTTTGAAAACGTAAGAGTTGACATCCACGTTAGCGTTATAATTTTCAAATAATTTCATGCCACTTTTCTATTGGAAATTGAGTAAAAAAATAGTATTTAATTGAGATCAGGACTATTTGGAGAAGATTGAAAATGTCATATTCAAATGTGTTCCATTGTACATATATGTGTTCCATTGTTCAATATAAGCAATTATAGGGATAAGATTTCTCGCATGAGTAAGAGGAAGAGATTAAAATTTTCTGATAAAAAGGAAAGAAAAAAGTACATTCATTTGAGTCTCTACCATTTAAAGTACTAACTGACGTGCAACTGGAGTACGACTGGAGTTACATTGAAATTGTGATTTTTACTGATGAAGAAGGAGAATGGGTAAAATATAAAATTTTAGGAAGATAGGAAGAGGGGGGAGGAGGGAGAAAATTCAGAGGGTAGGAAAGGAGGGAGGAAAGGTGGTAAGATGGGAATGAAGGAGAAAAGGAGGAAAGAGGGAAGAAGGTAGAATCTTATTAAAACACTAATTACTAATCCAGAATATAAACCAAACTACAAATATACGCCAGAGGTTTTTATTTATTTTTTTATTAAAAAGAGGGCCATGGCTTCACTTGACCATGGTATTGCAACGCAGCAGAATTAGCATATTGTGCACCCTCTGTCAACAGGCCTTTACTCTCCCCGTCAAATCCCAAGGTCCTTAACGAACCTTGAGATCTTCTTGACGAAGGTACCTGAACGTAACAGCGCTTCCGTATGATAAAATTGCTTAGAGCCGCGGCCGGGAGTTGAACCCGGGCCGACTGAGTGAAAACTCAGAACGCTACCAACTATGCTACGCGAGAGGTGAGATTAAAAAGGAATCCCAAGTTTCTCTTTTGCTTTCGGGTCCCATTTGGTTATATTGTGTGTTTAAATAGAAAATGTGTCATAAACTTGTTTATAAACGCATTAGTGTGTGCAGAGATCACTTTCAAATTTAATTTTCCCTATTTGTCGATTTGAAAATTGGTCGAATTTTCGACCACTGGCGATCTCTAGCTTAAATCAATTGTGAGCAACCGGTGGGTAGAGACTGATTTGAATGTTGATATCTTATAAGCAATCGGTGGTAGAGACTGATTTGAATTTTAATAGCTTATGAATAATCGGTGGTAGCGACTAATTTAAATTTTAATAGCTTATCTTAACCCGAAACTCAAGTGAACATTAAGCTAAGATATATTCCCTTACATCATTAAAACCTTTTGAAATTTTACCGCTTAAAACATCTCCAACTTAAAGTAGAGTTTAAATTTTAAATTGTGTATTTATATATCAAAAACCCTGTAAGTAGAAGTCTTAGTGTTGGATATAATGTGGGACTATGTGAAGCCGGCAGACCTGGATTTCATGCTTGACTCACCTGTCAAAATTAATATTTTATGGCTCCCCGATGCCATTGGATTATTATGCGATCCGTGACGGTCCCGGAAGAGCAAAATTAGAGAGATAGTGGATTGGGGGGGGGGGGGGGGTGAAAAGGAGCTCCTACATAGTTAAATTGTATATTTGAAGAAAGATATTTTTGAAATTTTTATATTTATTGGGAAGAAAGTTATTGGGAAGAAATACAAAAATTGCAATTTATTTTGGTAAAGTGTAAAATCATTAATGAGATTTAAAAATTTTATGACTATTGTGGACAATTAAATGAGAATATGAAGTTCAGATTTATAAATCCACAAGTACTAAATCCTACGTTCTTATATGAGCAATATTTGCGTGCTTGATTGATGGATCTCAACAGCTATGAAGATCTCCTTCAATTGCTGGGAATAAATAATTTTTGCTTCAACAACGTTTTTATATAAATTACGTTGCCAGTAGAAATAAAAAAGTTAAATGTTATTTAAAAACTGTAAAATGTTAACATTGTGCCTTTAGGGTTGCTAAAAAATGCGTCTAGAGTCTAAATTAGAGAAGCCATGTAGAGGAACTTCTTATTGAAAAAATGAGAAAAAATTAGGTTTGACAGGAGGTAATATACGACCTCTGCAGCAAGTTGATATAACTCAGTGCATATGGTACTGGCTTATGTATTGAAGGTCAATGGCACTGAACTGAAGTGGTTTTAGTTCCTCAGTATAAATCCTATTCTGCTTCCAGTTGTTTTTTGTTTGACAATAAATTTACAATATTTACAACACACTTAAATTTAATATTTTAGCGAATTTCCCCTATAAGGAAGAAGCTATTACCGTAGGTCTCATGGTAAAACCTATGCCCAAGACCATGATAACTTTTCGTTTTAGGTCCCCCAGAAGCAAAAAAACACCATTCGTTCGAATTTATATATGTGTATATATATATATATATATATATATATATATATATATATCTATATATCTATATATCTATATGTCTGTTAGCACGATAGCGGCCGCAAAAATGGTCTAATCTTTATGAAATTTGGTACAGATGTACAGATGTGTAAAGTGGTAATCAATTGGATGAGTTCGTAAATCAGCCCGATCGGACCACCGGAAGGGGGGGTAAAGGGGGATAAATCCCCCCAAAAATGGGGTTTTTGAGGTTTTTACATAGAAAAATAAAAATAATCCAATTTTTGGTTAGCACCATTTAATTCAGCTCAAAAAATCAAACAATTTAGTATTTTGAATCACTGCTCTATGTCCATTGGTTACCGAGATATTGAAGGTGGTAAACACAGTACGTTGTCCCAATGTTAAACTTATGGGAAATAAGTAAAATTCTATATCTCGCTTATTTCTCAACATATCTTGATAAAACTCGGTAAATGGCCTCTTCTAGTTCAGATCTACTAAATATTGAACTAAAATCACCCAGTTCATAGTAAGTGTCGCTAAAAAACAATTGTATTTGAGTAATGAGATTGTATTTCTTATTACTTAGTTTTATTAATTACTACGGTTTCTCCCAATAAATACGGACAATTATATCAAAGGTTTTTATTGATTTTGAAGTTGTATGATTAAAAATATTAAAAAGTTCAGATCCCAGCTTGTTCGGCTCTGCATGTGCGTTAAATATGGTTGATGGAAATCGATTACGACCAGTTACAACGTGGGCTTTAATCTGAAACGGGTGAGTGACGAGTAGCTTTTCACCAATCAACTCTTATAAGCTGATTATAGCAAGCGTATGAATGCACCGAGTTAAGTATGAGTTAAAACAGTATATTTATTCATTTAAAGCTACCAAAAGGTTTCAGCGAAGTCAGTGGCGTATATAGAAATTATTTTCGGGGGGGGCCAGGGCAAGATTTAAGATTTTTTCGCCCATGGGCCCAAAGCAATTGTCGCCGCCCCTCCTCCAAAACGTGACAATTTGCCAGACCTAATCATTGGCGTAATTAGGGGGGAAGGAGGCACTTGCTCTGCCCAATACTTTGGGATTATAATTTATTAGCTAAACCTGATTTTTTAAACATTACAAACACCAATATTTGTGTTTGTATACATGTCTGCTGATGCCAGCTGGCGAAAGGCCTCACAAAATAAAATTATACAAATATTGTAGTATTCTTCCAAATGTAAAAATTTGATAACATCTAATATTAACAATCCGTAAACAAGAGTGATTGATTTATTTTTTAGCCAAAAAATCTCTTGGTCGCATTGCTGCTGTCTGGAATTGTCTTGATTGTTTCGCCGCGATCATTTCTCGGCCAGTTCGTGGCTACCAAAGCTTCATTATTGCCTTCTTTTTATCTCGGCCGTTCCGTAGTCAAGAGTCGGCCGGTTGCATCGTGGCCGTAAAATCTCTGTAAATCCTTTGCAGGGTGCCTACCAGTCGGCAATTCGATAATACCCTTGTTGGAGAAGACCTGCATACTCAGCCAGTTTCAAATGCTTGAATAAAAAATCTACACGTCATCAAAAACTAACGAAAAAATTCCACCACCACGTCATAAATTTGAACGAATGGTGTTCTTGGTGTCTCCGGACCCATAACAAAAAGTTATGATGGCCCCGAACTTATATCTTACCATGAGCCCTACGGTAATAGCTTCTTTCCTGTAGGAGAAATTCGCTAAAAGTAGGGGGAAAATAATAAATTTAAACACTTGGTCGGGAATTTTGATGCTTGAGTTAAAACGAAACGGAATACAGCCGTTTTCATCGTTGGTATCGTCATCGCGGCCGGCAAATCTCTCGATCGAATCACAATAAACGAATTTTTCGGTAATATCGTGGCCGGAAATAGTCATTTACATCGCGGCTAGAAAATCTCTCGGCCGTTTTATGACCGGAAGATCGCTCGCTCGTTTCGCGGCCAGCAAATCTCTCGGTAGCATCGCAGCCGAAAAATCTCGGAAATACCTGTCGCATTATGGCCATCAAGTATGCCTCCCCATGGCCCTCATATCCCTCGGTCGTATTTTTTCCACAAAATCGCACGTTCGTCCCGCAGACAAAAAATTACTCGCTCGTTTTGCGGCCGGTAAATTGCCTGCTTGTATTGCCGCCGGCAGATCTCTTGGTCGTATTGCGTCCGACAAGTCTCTCGCTTTTTTCGCGGCCGACGTATATATTGGCCATGTCATGGTAAAAAAAATCGGTCGTTTTTACAGCGGATGGCAAGCAAGTATCTCGGTCGTTTCGAGGACGACAAATACATCGATTATTTGCAGCCTACGAATCTTGCTTGTGTTACAGAACAAAAACAAATCTTTCGGATTTGTAGCGATCGGAAAAGTCCCACGGTCACTTCGCGGCAATAAAATATAACGGTTGTATCGTAGCCGGTACTCTCGGTTGTGACATAGAGGACGTACTCGGCGGTATGGCAGCCACGTTAAACCCCTCGGCTGTAAAACTGTCGGTAAAACTGACGGACGTTTCGCGGCCGTCATTTCGCAAATATTTTTAACAAAACTCATAACGCCCTTTACGTCTTCTCTTTCTTATGATCCGATTCCACCATTACCCCGAATAATGAACGACTCAGCGCCAGCGCCCAGGCCAAAAAAAAGCTTTTGCACCCCACTCACCTTGAGTACATCGACTCACGCAAAACAATAGTGTAGTCTGATATAACAAAACTATATCAGGTGGAAGATACCGGATAAGGTCATTGCAAATCCATATTGCTCGAAATTAATGCATTCTCCATTCTCGATATTCTGCTTGCTGCTGAT
Source organism: Flexamia atlantica (assembly GCA_035578135.1). Taxonomy (NCBI): domain Eukaryota; kingdom Metazoa; phylum Arthropoda; class Insecta; order Hemiptera; family Cicadellidae; genus Flexamia; species Flexamia atlantica. The sequence goes on from JAQJVK010000001.1 coordinate 91,152,487, forward strand.
AACATCTTGCATATAATTTATCTAAATAATTCACGCTATTTAATTCCCTATTTTTTCTTTTACCTTTTTAATTTCGGGGGGGGCCCGGGCCCCCTGGGCCCCCCCTTATATACGCCACTGAGCGAAGTAAAAAATTCTGTCGCTTGGATGCATAATGCACAATTTTATTTTTGAAGTCTATTAACAAATATTAATATGCCAAAGTCTGTACAACCATAAATAAGACCAAGTCTATTCTAAGACTGTTTTAAGACTAATCTTATAAGTTCAATTAGATTTTAGTTAACAGCTGGGAAATCTGTCATTACCTCATTAACTAGCCCGAGATACCAAAATAGGCAAAAGGTAACTATAATCGGCATGTTTCTTGATAAAACAAAACATTCAAGAACCTTAAGGAAAAGTGTGAGCTCTGCCGATGCTGACAATAAGCTGAAAAAACACCAAATAAATAACCAACTCATTCAAGTTTTTTTCCGGCAATATAAACCAAACACCACATTAAGCCTGAATGTCAGGGGATTAAATTCAAATGTAGTTGGGCTGTAGATCAGTAAAGATTTATGCCGGTTTAGCTTTCTTGGAGGTCTTCCAACAATGGCGCGACGCTTCCATGCGGGATGCTACCCTTACATACGGCCCTTTACTGTGGTATTTGCGGGTTTTGTATCACTTCAGGGGGTTCCATTATCTCAGCTTAACACTTTTTGGGAATAAAAGGCTGGGAAGAAGGAATTTTATCTTTATAGTAAATCCAAAGTATAATATATGTTTATGATGGAAACATTTGAGGATTTACTAAGGTTAATTTTCCTTAGTTAAAATTTTAAAAATATTATACACTCTACTTAACGTTATCTATGAAATGCAGATACACTACATTGTGTGTGCTGGTGTATATTTGATGACGATTATACATTTTATCGTTGAGATTATACATTTTAAAACTTAATATAGAAATGTAAATATCTTGAAAAATTCAACGTCATTAATTTAAATAGGTCGTAGCATTGAAGCCAGCATGAAACGCGCACTAAATGAGGGTCACAACGATACCTTCTTTTTATTTAAATAAATTAGCTCATTTCAAAATGGCGGTTCCAATATTGTACTGGGCATGTTTTTTCATCTCAACTACGCTCAACAATGGTTATCAGTGGCTAAATGTCATTATACAGCATATTTAAAACAGTGTTGCCGTATTATTTATTTCTTTCTTTTATTATTTTTTTAAAGAGGTTGGTGGCCTCTTTTTTGCCTTACTTTTGCCCCGCCCACCGAGACTATTGATCTGTACGTGGACGTTATCGAGCAAAAGGGGTGAACCGGTACAGTACAAGGGTGAACAGTACTGCTAAAAGTATGCGACAAGCCCGAGTCTCGAACCTGCGACGCTTTGAGGCCAGTTCCGAGGCCAACTGCGCCACCGACTCACTTTTTTTACACAATGCTAAAATGTTTACAATCAATTCATTATAATTAATCACGTTTAAAATTTAAAAAATTTGTCTTAGTAAATTACGTCATTGAGATTAAAGTAGAAATCTAGTTGGAAATTATATAACGCCATTGATATAAAAAACAACAACAATAATAATAGGCCTTATGTATCCTATTTTTTACGATGTGATTTCTCCAGTGGTTGATATAATACATGGACGGGTATCGAATTAAGTATTTTACAACGTCTTAATAATAAAAAAAATATTCATCCCAAACTGCAAAGACTCATGAAAAAAATATAAATAAATTTATATTTTTTTATATTTATTTTATATAATTATATATTTATATTTTCTCTGTATGTACAGTGAAAGAAGTTTGTATGTTATGCTGTGTAATGCTTTTTGGTGATGAATAAAGATTCATTAAAACAAACTCCCTAAATAATCTTATTTTGTGACATGGTGTAACCGCAGTTTAAGTAAAAGAAAAGTCAAAAATTTTTTAAGCTAAATAGACTTTTTTTCTGCTTCACCACCATCAAATCTAGAAGTTAAAAACAGTTAAGTTGGGCGGGCCGTTTTAATACAACTTTGTTGTGTTATGAGTCCTCTAGAAATTTCAATGAAATGTTATTTTGATATACAGGAACTTCATATCAAAATAATGCAGGGCTTCCTTCAATAAAAATATAACGTGATTAATGTTGACGGCAAGCGCTTTGAAGGCCGTCAGAGATAACGCTCAATTTCTTATTTCTTTGCTCCATTTTACAACTTAGGATGTTTTATATTTTTATCGAGGATAAATTATTTTTCATCATTAGTAGGATGGTTATAGAGTTGCTCAACAAAAAACAAAAAAACATTAATTTGAAGATTTTTTTTAGATATTAAAATCTTTTGACATAAACCCCGCGTTGTTATTTGAAGAGTACGCCTATTACTTCCAAAATCTAATATGAGCATTATTCTTAATTGTAAAACTCGGATTATAGTAAAAACTTTAGCTTTTGTACTTAAAATTTGTAGAGAAGGGAACAATTTTGGGGTTTTCTTTATTATTGCAAAGTAATAATTGAGTGAATTATAAAAATAATTAAATATCTAATAACTAAACATCATAATTAAAAATGGGTTGCAGCTTTGAACCCAGCGTAAAAAGCCATTTCCAAATAACGGGTCTCTATTACTTTGTTATTACTTCATTTCAAAATGGTGGATCCAAGATTGAAATCAACGGGGCGTGTGTATTCATCGCAACCACGCTCAACGATGAAAAACAGTAATTTTAATATGACATATTAATATGACATATTAATTTTGAGAAATTAATTTTGGGAAAATAACACTATCGGAAGTTGATTTTAGTTTGTGAAAACAATAAAGCTTCCATCTACAAGGATATCGAATTTAATGAATTAAGTCTATAAAGTGGACGACCAACCAACCGCTCCAACAACATCGAGTTCCACACATCGCTTCGGACTAGGCCTTCGGAATTACTTTCCTTGGGCAAACTCCGTGGGGAAAGGCTGCCGAAGCCACCTTTTTTAGTCCGAAGTCTGGACAAAGTGCCTGACACAGTTCCCCGTGCTGTCTCTCTGGAGCGTAGCACCGACGATGGTATGTGGGCTAACATTTACGCATCTCACTGTATTAACTAAAAATTAAATATCATTTCTAGTAATCGACTCAATTAATGTAATGTACAACGTATATTTTCAATATTATCTAAAATAAATTTACATTTATGAGTTTTAATTAAACCTTTACATGAAGCTCTTGTTGACCAAAAGTACATAATTTAATTATTATATGTATTTTTCTTAGAACGAATAAAACTATTTACATAACAGTCCAGTCCAGATATACATAATGTCATGTTTATCTTGAGGGGCGGCGATTCAAAGCTATTCCTGTAATTAGGGGAAATGTAGGGAAAATCTAGTTTTTCTAAAAGGATTATTAAATTTACAAACATGCCCACTCATAAAAAACTTATCACATTGTTTGAAAATAACTTTAATATTGGAAACGCAAGGAATAAGGAAGACGTAACCCTGAAACAAAAGAGTCCCACTTCGATCATAGCTTCTCTCTGGCAGATTATACTGGCATCATAATACTGCTGTGTTTTACGGTCTAAAACAGCCGCGTTCGTTCTCCGATCAGCCTTTTATTTTCTCTTTGTCCTCTTGAGATAAATAGATCTTTTAAGGTATTCACTCTTTTATTCCTATTGATTTCTCTTTTGACTCTGCTATCACAATATCTAGTCTTGATACTTGATGGTTGTAATTTATTTGAAAGGTATACAATTTGAAACCTGAATTAAATAAATGTGACGAAACATTGACGAACTAAATCATGACGATTTCTCCATAGTTCGATGATTGCCACAATTCTTATAAAAATCAAAATTGAGTTTTGTTTAAAGCAAAATGCATCGAAACAAAAATCAATTTAGCCAATTAATAGAGAGGTGTGGGACACGGGGACTGCGGACAACCGGTACAATCAACCCACATTGGCTCCTCTCCTCCTCGTATCTGATAAATATGTTTGTGTTTTACATACGTACAGTCAACCTTTGTTTCAGAGCAATTTTTACACGAGAGTCTGTATTATATTCGCTTTAGCAAATACAATAGTGTTATTAATTAATTAAATTAAACACTGAAATATTATAACACATTTTGTAACCAATTTTATTTGAAAGTGAGATTCATCCAGTGACTTATATATGGATGGTGTCTAGTATTAAGTTATTGTTATTATAAAGATTACGATGATGAAAGAATGATAAACGTCCTAAACCGAAAAATAAATTAAATGTAAACTTGATTATTCAACCTTAATGTTATGTAATTGCTTGCATCCCCTTTGTATAAATAAAATAAAAGAAAAACGTTTTGATACCAAATTTAACTTTTTCCTGCTCTTTATCATCAGGAAATGTAGTGGTAATGAATGGGCAGACAGTTTGAATAAAACTCTGCTGCGTTAAGAGTTCTTTAGAAATTTCAACGAGATGTTCTTTTGATTGATCAATAAAAAATAACATGATTCATGTTGACGGCAAGAGCTTTGAAGACTGTCCAGAAGTGACTCTCAGTTTGTTATTTTTTCGCTTCATATTGAAGGGAACTCTTGTAAAATGTAGAGTATTTTTTATCTTTGAGGTTAAACAAATATTGATTTTGAGTAGGATAGTTGAGGCTTGTTAAACTGAAAGACAAAAACATAGTAAACTTGAAATTTTCGTGATTTTAAAAGATATTGACAAAATACTATCCTATTGACTTTAAAGTAAATATATTTACAAAAAAGAATACAAAAATCATTCTTAGAAAACAAAAAATTATTAGAAAACGGTTATTATTATTAAAAAATGAAAAATCATAAAGAAGGGAACAATATTAAGATTTTCTTACTCTGTTTTTTTTTACTTTCTTCCCCCTGTACACAGTACATGGAGAAGGTATTATTTTTGTCAAATTTTTGAATTTGAGTCGTTAGTGGATATAGTGGTTTTGCTGCTCCCCGAATCCAAAAAAAGTGGTTTTCGGAGTGGTGTCTGACCGTCCGTGTTTGTGTGTGTATGTAAACAGAGCTGGAGACGACAGCAATGGTCCGATTTCCATGAGTTTAATAGATGTCAGGTATTGAACCATGGCATCTCCAGGCATTTTTCTTCATTTTTAAAATCTTTTATTTTTAAGGTTATTTACCCCATAAAATCACATAAAACTACAAAAAATCAAATTTCTCAAAAAACGGCTTTGACGGTTTTAATAAAGATTTCATGGTTTGTAGTGCTTAAGATGCCAACAAAATGACATCACCCAAATGTCTGTAAAATATCAGGTTAAGAAATTATGGGGATTTAAGTCTTAATAAATTAAATTTTAAAATTTACTAAAAATCATAATAACTAATTAAAATATGCTTGCAACCATCAAATTTGGGTTAAAAAACAAATGATCTAGTAACGTGAATTATTAGTCTACGTCAACTGGTTGCGGAGATAATTAATATTTTCGTTTGGTGGTAAACGTTGTACGTTGTCTAATGATATATATGGCAAATATTTAAAAAGCGATAACTCCTTTTATTGAAAACCGATTTTATTAAAATTTAGTATGAATTTGTGAGATAGTTATTGTGAATTTTTATACAGGTTGTATTTTATTTCATTATATCGGTTTTCGTTCTTTAAATGGCTTTAAGGGAGAAAGTATGTGTGTGCTGATATAGTTTATTTAACTAATGATTTAAGTTTATATACCATGTACAAGCACAACTAAACAGTGTTTTTTTCTTGTTAAGGTAATTATATTACAATAGCCAAATGCAGTAATCATTATTATGATAAGCTATTTTCTAGTAACCTGCAAAGAGAAAAGTCTTTTCTACTTCCAACATTTAAGTAGGAGAAGGGTACGATTTTTAAACTTGTCACTTGAGTAAAGTTTCTGCGGCGTTCTTGGCTATAATGGAGCCGACCGACCATCAACTATCATTACAGTGATTTCAATCTACGCAGCCAAATTACATCGCTTGTTTTGAATGTTAATATTATCACAGACATTAACACAATCGACTCGACTGCGATTATCATAATGAGTGTCTGTAATGTCAATTGATCGACCAGTCGGATCGGATTTTTGTTAAACAAGTTCTCAGGTTTTCGTTGAAAATGATTATCTAAACCATATTTAATTTTGTAAGCTTAAATTCGTTTCAAACCAAATCATGTCATAATGTAATAATTATGTGATATGTTACACATGTGTAGATAAAAATAGTTTTTTATCAGTAAGGCTTTGTGCCTTTTTGCAAAACACAATTTCTTTTAGTGAGTGAATGCCCCTAAAAAGACACCATTACCGCGACACAGTTAGATCATGAGAGCACTTGATTTAGGTCTTCTTAGAGGATAAAAAATTGCTGATAAGAGTAAATATTTCCGGTGCTTACTTCGTATAAGTATTAGTTGGGTAAAGCTGTTTATTTCGGTATTTTTGTGCCGATATATCAATTATAAAAAATATAATCGTATAATTACTTCATCAAATATATAATCAGCTGACATAAACTATTTAAAAGTGCAAGGCAAAATTGTAAGATGTTAATTATATAACACATTTATTTACCAAGATGGAATCATATACAACGATATCAACTTTCATTTCCTAACATATTCTTATGTTTATCTATAGTACCAAATAAAATACGTTAACAATCGGATAAAGTAAAACAACTATCAAGATATCGATACATACAATTAAATTTCCGATTTTTAAGTACTCTACATACTAATAATTACCATATTTCCTAATATAAAAACATTCTATCTACATTTATTTGATTGTTTGGGTTCGTGCACAATTAATTACGGTAGCCGCAGTGGCAAAACCACCAGTCAAAAATTTAAAACCTTTTTCCCGAAACTTCGTCATTTGAATTCTCGCATCAGATGGAATTGATAACGCTTCATGTGCCGATTTTAATCACTTAATTGGAGCATTAATTTGATTAATGACGTGCCCAGTGTAGCGCGATGCAAGCCCGCCCTGACACGAGCCCTCCCCCCCTCTCCCCCAACCCCCCCCCCCCCTCCGCAACCAACTCTGCTCCACGCGCTGCAGTAGTGATCCTCTTATTTAGGACTAAAAAAAGCCAGAAAAATCGTGGGATAGGTTTTTGGGGTAGTACGTATGTTACAAGTTTAAAATAAATTTTAACCCTCCAAAAGCGATATGTAAACATTAGGTGTAAGAAAGGCAAGAACGACTCTGCGTATCCCTGTTTCCAAATTCTAGCTATCGTTGCAATCAGAACACTTTTTCTACATAAAGATTCAAGGCTTTTTGATAGCAAATTACAATTTAGAAATGATGAGAAGGTATGTAGAGAAAAGTTGAGATATGCCAGGTAATGTTTTGTTCCGAAACCAAATTCAACGGTTTTACACAAACATTTCTTATTTTATTGCACCCAGGATTTAAAATAAACTTTTAATTTACATCAAAGTTATTGTGGATCATAGAAAGCTTCTGAAAGAAATCAGGAAATGTTTGAGCTAGTTATAAATTTGTAAGATATTTTAAATGTATACCATAGGAAAATTAATTGGCAATGTGAGGAACCAGTGATACTAGGGATTGGATTATTTATTGTTTTTAGTTGATTGTAATACATCTTCAGTTTGTTTAAGTTACAGTGTTGGTATGATGATTTTATTTTACTTTAGTCAATGTATTACTTTAATTAGGGCTACGTTTGTTACATTTTTGTATGTACTTGCAAATATGTATCATAAGAAGTGAATGTAACACAATCGTTCATAATGTAATGCTTCACATATCATTTCTTTTTTACACAATGGCCATAGGTTATGGTTTATTAAACGTAATATTACAGGATATAAAAGTTTGTTATGTCTTAGGACAGCTCCAGAACTCAAATATAAATTATTAACTAAACCCCTAAACGGACTTTTGCCTTATAGAGGTTCTATTTTTATGCATAGGCCATGATTTTTAAAGGTAGGCCTGATTTTATATTTTGTGTTATTCAAAAGTAACAATGCAGAAAATAAAGCTTTATTTTATTTAAATAAGTATTAATACTAGATTTTTATTTTTATTCTAGGTAATTTCATATAGGTTTGCAGTAACTAGTTTTTGTTCGCAAATGATTGTGACATCGTTATATTAAATCATAGTAAAATACCCCCGTTGCAGCAGGACTCAGCGAATTTAAAATACAAAGAAAATATTTCCATCCAACATAGTGAGATATGACATATTTATGCAATCTCCATAAGAATAAATACCATGGGGAAGGAGTATGCAGGTTTGTTGCAACAGGTATATTATAACGGGGTGGTTTCAATTCAATATATAGTACATCTTAACTAGAAGAAGCCATATACCAAGTTTTATCAAGATATGTTGAGAAATAAGAACTTTCAGTCAAAAGTTTGAATAAAATACTTAATCAAGCCTCTTACTTCTTATTTATAATTTTAACAGAAAGTTGTAGAATAAGTTCTTAAAGAACTTCTACAGCGTTATATATTCTATTCACATATCTTTTTCTCCTATATTGTGCTCATAATACGTAAACATATTTAAAAAAAAACTTCTGCCAAACGTTTTTTGTTATTGGTGGATTTTATTAATTTTCAGGATAACTAAATTTGACACTGAATTTTAATGTCATATTTTTATAGCCAAGAAACTGACAAGCTCTGCTGATGATTGATTGAGGCGAGGGAATTAGACTCAAGGGTGCAGTACGTCAACCTAGGTTATTGTGTTCTATTGTTTGATTACAGGATTAAAGTAGGGAATCATGTATGAAAGCAGCTATTGGTAATGCCAGACACTCACTGTTTAAGCGGGTATTAATTAGACACAGGTATCCATGATGATAATGTGATTTCCTAATGGATCATTGGTCAGTGTATTTGAATGGTTAGAGTCCTGTGCTCTGTACTGCATTACAGTCCCTCATACAAATTGTGAAAATCGAAACTTTTCAAAGCCAGAATAAAAGTATATGTGGATATGAGTCCAAATTTGTCAACAGATTTTACGATAACATTTCAGTAATAAAACCGAATTTGGGCTGGTCTGGAAATAACTTACCTTATCCAGGAATTTTAGTTCCATGAATCCTTCAACGTAAATTGTGCTACTTAGTTGATTTTTTGTCACGTTTCAAAAGCCTAGTGTACCATTAACAAAGCCAGTAGTACCATTTAATATAATTGGGCACCATAAAAAAATTGATTTGTCTGCTTTTTCCATTAGACAATGTAATGTAAAGCTCGAATTAAATAAAATCATCGCAAATCATTGTCTGTTTGCGTTAATGTAAACAACATAAGCAGAGACTTCATTTTGCCACATCATAAAACCAATAAAATCTAATAATATAGTATGTTCTTATTAAATCCCCTACAGTATGATATATTAAAGCCACCAGATATGACAGAACTGTAAACTGGAGTAGACACGATAAAGGTTATATTAATGCCAAGCATATAGCAATAACATGAAGCAGCGGTTGATGAAAGTTTAATACCATAGTGTATCGCCCTCAAGTGTCGCTCTGCCGGTGACGCCAGGCGCTCGCTGGAGGGCCGAGATGTTTTAATCGGTGTCTCATATTTACCTGGCACAAAGAGAAAATCGTAACAATATTTCAATAAAACTGTTTTACTTTTTTAAGGTTTATTGGATTTGACTATACAACCATATGTGCAATTCGACTAATAAAATAGTTAATTTAATTAAGTATACATGTCGGCTAACCAACACTGAAGATATTCAAATTTAATAAATTGGTAGAGGTGATTTCAATTATCTAAGAGCATGCCCTCTGAGAAGTCCGGCACAACATGATTTTGATAATTTTGATGAAAGGTGGAACCACCGAAAAGTATTATTAGTTTTCGAGCCGGTTACATAAACCCACAAATTTCATAAACTAGTTATGTAAAAAGTTAGAATCATGAATACAATTTAGTTATTGATGTAGATAAATACCAAGGCGATAATCTCCTAGATAATCAGGTTGAATTAACAAAATGTATAAACTCATCACAGACGTGATGCGCATCGTCACAGACGTTCCAGGCTGGAAAATACCACCAGCTGAACCACTTGAATTCTTTGAATACTGTAATAGTCTTGATCAGTATTGCAACACCATCATTTACTGGCATTATATTAATACTCCCATAGCAGCAGACCTTAATGCTCAACGACTTTCAGATGTGTAGAAACATACTTCTATCCAACTTAACGAGGTACGACAGGTTTTTATAATCTCCATAAGAATAACATGGGGAATGAGGATGCAGGTTTGCTGCAACAGATATGTTAAAATTTGGTGGTTCATTCTAGTAGACCATGAGAAGCCATACGCCAAGTTTTATCAACATATGTTGAAGAATAAGGATTTTTTCGAGCTGAATTCAATGGTGTTAGGGAAAGGTTGATAATTTTTATTTTTCTTCTTAAAAACTCAACAACCTATTTTTGGGCGGTTTATTCTCTTTAACCCCCCCCCCCCTTTCCGGTCGTTTGATCGGACTGGTTTACGAACTCGTCCAAGTGATTACCATTTAACAATTCTGTACTAAAGTTCATTAAGATCGGACCATATTACGAATGAAAGTTATCATGGTCTCGCTTGGGCTTACGGTAACAGTCTCTTTCCTATATGGGATTTTCGCTAAAATAAAAATAAATATAAAATAGCCATATATACGAAAAAGTTCTTAGAATTTTTCTTTGACGATTTATCCCTACAAGTGCCTATCAAAAAACTAATGATTTGTGGATTGATCTGTTGCTGTTTCCTTTAAACTATCAAACTATCATATTTGGTTTAAATAAAAATAATGAAAATATTAGTAAAGGAACGTAATAATAACATAACTTCATGAAATAAAGAATGGTAACACTTCGTGGCGTAGCCCAATTTCAATAGTTATTCCTATTTTCTCCTACAGTATATATTGGTTATAAATGGTTAGATGAACTTTATGAAATGTTTGAAACAGTTTTAGTTGTTTGACTACTTAAGATCATCAGACGTGGAGATCTCATGAAATTGAAATTCATTCTATTTTTATTTAGATCCAAATATATTATTTAGTATGCAATCCTCGACATAAACTAACGGATAAGACTTGTTTTTAAGCCTTATTTTTAAATCTCATTCCAAACGATGATCATTAAAAAACTATACAATCATTAAACAACTTATACAATCATAACGAATTAATACGGTGTTTTATTCGTAAAAATATTCTAATAAATTTTGAAAATACTTTTCAATTGAATGAGCAAAGTAACTACTTTTAAATTATCGGTCTTCCGAAGTTTTATACATTGTAGGTAGTTACTGGGACTCAACAGTGAACTTCAGTGGACTCTTCATTTATTAATGAAGCCAAAGCCAAACTCAAGATCGATTTTGAATGGAGAATTTCATCAAGTTTTAAAAGAGGTCCTTAAATAAAAGTAATCATTTACCGATGAAACAATCTGGACGTTCTCTCAAGTCCATTTTATCTTAAAACGGGATTAGAATAATATGATTAAATAGATTGTTATTATTATTTATATCAGATAAATAATGATCAATTTTATCTCTTTTTAAGTAAAAATGTTAGATGAGTCTCAAAGCCATATTGACATGTCCGCTGTATTATGTCTGATTTTGTAATCAGAGACAAGGGTAAGCAAATATATCACTTCCTGCTTAGAATTTAATAATTATGTAGGTACTTGTTAATAATTGTATAAAACATTTGAACTCAAAACCTTTAAATTTTTTTTGAATTCGAAATTTAAAATAGCTTCTTTTACTGCCATGAATAAGTTGATTTTTTCACACCCAGATTATGTTTAAATGCATTATATTATGTTTAAAAAGTAATGGAGCGAAGTGTAGGTCGGTTAAAGTAAGGAATAACCTTACCATAATTTCAGTTGATTTTAATAGTTAGGTTATATTATAAATTATTTTTCAAAATTTTCGTATATATAGCAAAACATATTAGGGTTGGATTGAACAGTGAAACTAAAATGGATTGTAAATTAAATACTGTAGCGGCTTGACACTTATACAGTAACATCTTATGTAAATGTAACTAGTTCTCCTATAGAAAAAATTCCGAGTTGAAAAAAATATGAAATAATGATTTATTTCCACCTTTTATAAGTAAATTTACAAAAACAATATAAAAACCAGATGCTCTGAAATAGTTAGTTCGACTTTTATGGTTATTTATTTTTTTATAATATAACCATATTCCGTAATAGCATCTACGTGTGATTGAGATGAGATTGATCTCTAAGAACACGTAAGACTAATTGTGGTTGCAGGCATATTAAATTTTAATATAAATACACCAAGTAATTCTCATAATATAATTTTTAACTCGTTGGCTGCGGATGGCTCGGATGCCAGCCACGCGAACAAATCGTTGGGAGCGGCTGACTCGCACTCGAGTCACGATTCACCTGTCACTGTAATGCTTCAGTATGAGCTCAGCTCTTGGCGCTTGGTGTATCACTGAGCGGATACACTATCCGCTTGTCCCATGGATACCAAGAGTTACTTTGGTTGCGTCAGTTTCCTGCGCAGCGCGTTTCAATAATTTTTACCGTGTGTTTCATTTACCGGTGCTCTTTTCTAACACTTTTTTACATCCTGAACTCTTATAATCATTCAGAATTATTAATTAAGGTTATGGACGATATTAAAAACATTGAATAACAATTTTCTGACGGTGGCGGTTCAACAAACGTCACTACTGAGGGTTCCGATGCTTCTGATTTTTTTCTACTTTTCTACTATATAAGTAGTTTATTTCCCAATAACAATATGTATTTATCATTTATCTTTTATCATTGAGTAAATCTATAATTTCATGGCGTTTGTAAACATTGTCTTGTTTAGGTGTATTGGTAACATTAAATGTTTGATTTAGGAAACATTTTTATTAGCATTTTTGAAGATCAATGATTTTTCCGCAGTTTAAAAGGGGAAAGTCTTTACAGACATTTTACGCTACAATCTGTATTTGTTAGCTTAGAGTTGTAAAAAAAGGTAAATAAATTGAATATCAAAATTAATTTTGATAGGTCAATCACTTTTTTAATTTTGAAAAGAAAACCGAAATCTCAGAAAAATTGGATTACAAGGAGAACTGCGATATTGATGTAATATATTTTTCATCTTGGGAAAAACTGAAACATGTACATCTCTCAGGTGTTCTCCCTGTAAATAAAAGAACATGCTCTAATCCCAAATTAAATCGGACTACAGCGCTGGATTGCAGGCTCCGAAAGTCATTAATACCATATTATCTGGTTAAGACCTGAACGCAGGACTTGGTGTGTATTTTTATCCAAATATGAGTGAAGGATGAGTCACACTGACGGTGACCAGCGGATTCATTTTGTCAGGATTAACAATTAAAGCCCAATATTATTTAATGGCAGCTGAGTCCAGAATAGAACCCTCGCAGTATATAAAATAAATATTATAATGTGGTAAATAACAAAATATCCAGATTAAAAGTTAAATATGATTCAGCGAATTTCCTATATAGGGAAGAAACTGTTACCGTAGGTCTTATGGTAAGACTTAAGTCCGAGACCATCATAACTTTTAGTTTTGAGGTCCCCAGATGCCTAAAACACCATTCGTTTATTTTCATAATTATATATATATATATATATATATATATATATATATATATATATATGTGTGTGTGTGTGTGTGTGTGTGTGTGAGTGTGTGTGTGTGTGTTTAAGCACGATAACTCGCGTCAAAATCGTTCAGTCTTAATTAAATTTGGCACAGTCATGTTAACTTCATCTGTGAAAGAAGTAATTATTCGGACGAGTTCGAAAACCAGCCTGATCGGACTATTATGAGGGGGGGTTAGGGGGGGTAAACCCCTCCAAAAATGGGGTTTTTGGATATTTTACATAGAAAAATTAAAATAATGTAGTTTTGGTTTACACCATTGAATTCGGCATAAAAAACACAAATAATTTAGTAATGAATTGTTGCTCTATGACCATTGGTTACCGAGATATCGCTAGTGGTAAACACAGTACGTTGTCCCGATGTTATCCTTATGGGAAATAAGTAAAATTCTATATCTCGCTTATTTCTCAACATATCTCATTAAAACTTGGTTTGTAGCGTATTCTAATTCCGATCTATCAAATATTGAATTAAAACCACCCAGTTTTAACGTACCTGTTGCAGCAAACCTACATACTCATTCCCCATGTTATTCTTATGGAGCTTACAAAAAAATGTCAAATCTCGCTATGTTGGATTGAAATATCCTCTTTTGCATTTTAAATTCGCTGAGTATGCAGGTCTGCTGCAACGGTTTTTTTTATTTCTATTAGAAGGCGAACCGTAAATTTTTGTCACATGGATATAAACATAGCTCACAGTCTATACCGTCAAATTGAATGTGGAAGGAAACTATAAAAAATAACCTGCCAATTAAACAACAAGCTGACTAGTTTTGATATAAATTAGCGATGTCTTTATATAAGACTAGAAAATTAAGTTTTAATAACATTTTTTGACGAATCAAACCACGTGGAGGTGTTTTTGAAAATAGGCAAAATGTTCTTAAGAAAACATTTCCAAAAATAATTATTTCCTTTTTCAAAAGTCACTATAGTTTTATTCAAACCTGAAAAGAATGAAGATCATTATTAATCATATTTATTTGAGATGAAATTAATCCCAAGCTTTAAGGAATATTTTCTACTTTCATACCCAACAAAAGAATTTTGCGAACCAAGTCGGAGACTCTCATTAGTGATCTCGAGTAGAGGCGTGAGGGCGCGTTTTGATTTTCTTGTCAGGTCATGCCACAGTTACAGAGGCTGCATTCAGCTTAAATTAGGTACTGTATGCTTCACGAAAACAGCAAATTAGTTAAAATATAATGCTAGTGTTATTATAAGACCATTTACGCCAACAAAACGTATGGAATGGAAGTCTTCAGTAGGATATATTGAATTTATAATTTTTCACTCATACTAGCTTATACAGTATATTCAATTTGAAAACGGAAACAACCTTTAACAATTTCAAAAATTGAAGCTGTCGAGATAAGGAACTTAAGCAAATTAGTGAGTTTTTTGTCGGCCACTTATTTTACGTTAAGTCCGTTAATTTACTACAGAGTGTCTTCAGATGTAATTTTATATTTTTGAGAAAAGCAAATTAATATATAAAACGGTTGATTGGATTACAGTAAACGAACCGTCCTCAACGATCTTTTAAAGATAACAATTGAAATAAAAGATTATTTTAGCACTTTTTTTTATTTGTGCAGCTTAACAGTTCTAGTAGTTTAAAGAGAATTATGACCAATGAAGTTCACTTATAAAAACGAAACATTTCATCATTAACTATTTTTACGTGGATTATGCACATCTGGTAAACTTAATAAATTAAAATTAGAACTTTTCGGTGCTTAAATACTTCGAAAGTTTCCATCAATCATTAAAGAAAAAGTTAAGTCAACAAGCGAGATTCAGAGACGAGGTTTTTAATTAAGATTGCGTTAAATGAAGCTCGATGATTCAATCCCCTCGTGTACTGTGATATATCGCGAGTTTAACCAATTTAGTTACTTTATTTGACTGCAGTTTGATTTATGGGACCTTCAACATTGCCTTCCTAAACCTTGAAGCCTTGCAGAAAACCCTATTTGGTGTAACAAGTTGTGCTATAAAAAGTATATTTCTTTGTAATCAAAAAATAAATAGACATTTTTGATCCAAATAGTAAAAAGAAATTGAAAAATACTAAAAAGGAAGAAAGAATAGAATTAAGAAATATCTTTTTTAATTCGTACGTAAATAATGACTGTCAGAAAGAACAGAGTTGTAAAATAAGAAAACAGTTTTTAATTTAGGACAAAATCATAACAAGTTATTAAATAATAACTTGTCGCAGCTTCGCTTGCAACCAAAATCTGTTAATATAAACCAATATTATTTGCCCAAAAGAATTGTAATGACTCAACCTTTGAAGGGCTGTATGACGTAGCCCTTTGGATAAACGTCAATTCTGAGGGAATTCTGTAAACTACGCATTAATTAATTCTGTGATCTTTAATTTGACACATGAATCTTGATGATTGGTTCAGTAGTCACAGAAAAATTTAGTTTTTTAATAGATTATTAGTATATAGGAGATAATAATACAGCCTTTATTATTATAATTTTTTTACCAATTATATTATTTCACCACGAATTATCAGCAAACTTTTAACTTAATATCTTTAATTTTTTCATGCTAGTGCCAAGTTACAAAAATGCAGATTTCAACTTAAGCCTACGCACGGGCACCTGCCCATGCAGGCATATTCCCTATTAACTGGCAGAGATGTTTTTTTCCTAGTAAATTTTTAAGTGTTATAATATGTTTGAATCCACAGCTAGTAAAATTATAGTTCAGATTTGAGAAAAAATAGATTTTCCATTTAATTGCAGATTTAATTTACCTTAATCTTGGCACAACGATCACTGCTCTCGTCAGCATCGTTTGTGTCTAACACAGTGTGTGTTTGCAGACCGAAGTGACCTGCAAGGATGTGTTGTAGCAGCAGCAGCGGCTCGCTGTCTCGTCTTGGCATCACTCCGGGGCTTCTCTCTCTCTTTACTGTTCTCGTCAGGTAGTTTGTGTCTAACACGAGTGTATGTTTGCAGGCCGGAGTGACCTGCGAGGATGTGTTGTAGCAGCAGCAGCGGCTCGCTGTCTAGTCTTGGCATCACTC
Source organism: Flexamia atlantica (assembly GCA_035578135.1). NCBI lineage: Eukaryota > Metazoa > Arthropoda > Insecta > Hemiptera > Cicadellidae > Flexamia > Flexamia atlantica. Next base: position 91,169,290 of record JAQJVK010000001.1, read on the forward strand.
CGGGGCTTCTCTCTCTCTTAACTGTTCTCGTCAGGTAGTTTGTGTCTAACACGAGTGTGTGTTTGCAGGCCGGAGTGACCTGCGAGGATGTGTTGTAGCAACAGCAGCGGCTCGCTGTCTCGTCTTGACATCACTTTGGGACTGCTCTCTCTCTTAACTGTTCTCCTCAGGTAGTTTGTGTCTAACATAAGTGTGTGTTTGCAGGCCGGAGTGACCTGCAACGATGTGTTGTAGCAGCAGCAGCGGCTCGCTGTCTAGTCTTGGCATCACTCTGGGACTGCTCTCTCTCTCTTTACTGTTCTCGTCAGGTAGTTTGTGTCTAACACGAGTGTATGTTTGCAGACCGGAGTGACCTGCAAGGATGTGTTGTAGCAGCAGCAGCGGCTCGCTGTCTAGTCTTGGCATCACTCTGGGACTGCTGTCTCTCTTTACTGTTCTCGTCAGGTAGTTTGTGTCTAACACGAGTGTATGTTTGCAGACCGGAGTGACCTGCAAGGATGTGTTGTAGCAGCAGCAGCGGCTCGCTGTCTAGTCTTGGCATCACTCTGGGACTGCTCTCTCTCTTTACTGTTCTCGTCAGGTAGTTTGTGTCTAACATGAGTGTGTGTTTGCAGACCGGAGTGACCTGCAAGGATGTGTTGTAGCAGCAGCAGCGGCTCGCTGTCTAGTCTTGGCATCACTCTGGGACTGCTCTCTCTCTTTACTGTTCTCGTCAGGTAGTTTGTGTCTAACATGAGTGTGTGTTTGCAGGCCGGAGTGACCTGCAAGGATGTGTTGTAGCAGCAGCAGCGGCTCGCTGTCTAGTCTTGGCATCACTCTGGGACTGCTCTCTCTCTTTACTGTTCTCGTCAGGTAGTTTGTGTCTAACATGAGTGTGTGTTTGCAGGCCGGAGTGACCTGCAAGGATGTGTTGTAGCAGCAGCAGCGGCTCGCTGTCTAGTCTTGGCATCACTCTGGGACTGCTCTCTCTCTTTACTGTTCTCCTCAGGTAGTTTGTGTCTAACATGAGTGTGTGTTTGCAGGCCGGAGTGACCTGCGAGGCAGCGGCTCACTGTCTAGTCTTGGCATCACTCTGGGACTGCTCTCTCTCTTTACTGTTCTCGTCAGGTAGTTTGTGTCTAACATGAGTGTGTGTTTGCAGGCCGGAGTGACCTGCAAGGATGTGTTGTAGCAGCAGCAGCGGCTCGCTGTCTAGTCTTGGCATCACTCTGGGACTGTTGTCTCTCTTTACTGTTCTCGTCAGGTAGTTTGTGTCTAACACGAGTGAATGTTTGCAGACCGGAGTGACCTGCAAGGATGTGTTGTAGCAGCAGCAGCGGCTCGCTGTCTAGTCTTGGCATCACTCTGGGACTGCTGTCTCTCTTTACTGTTCTCGTCAGGTAGTTTGTGTCTAACACGAGTGTATGTTTGCAGATCGGAGTGACCTGCAAGGATGTGTTGTAGCAGCAGCAGTGGCTCGCTGTCTAGTCTTGGCATCACTCTGGGACTGTTGTCTCTCTTTACTGTTCTCGTCAGGTAGTTTGTGTCTAACACGAGTGTATGTTTGCAGACCGGAGTGACCTGCAAGGATGTGTTGTAGCAGCAGCAGCGGCTCGCTGTCTAGTCTTGGCATCACTCTGGGACTGCTCTCTCTCTCTTTACTGTTCTCGTCAGGTAGTTTGTGTCTAACACGAGTGTACGTTTGCAGACCGGAGTGACCTGCAACGATGTGTTGTAGCAGCAGCAGCGGCTCGCTGTCTAGTCTTGGCATCACTCTGGGACTGCTCTCTCTCTTTACTGTTCTCGTCAGGTAGTTTGTATCTAACACGAGTGTATGTTTGCAGACCGGAGTGACCTGCAAGGATGTGTTGTAGCAGCAGCAGCGGCTCGCTGTCTAGTCTTGGCATCACTCTGGGACTGATCTCTCTCTTTACTGTTCTCGTCAGGTAGTTTGTGTCTAACACGAGTGTATGTTTGCAGACCGGAGTGACCTGCAAGGATGTGTTCTAGCAGCAGAAGCGGCTCGCTGTCTCGTCTTGGCATCACTCTGGGACTGTTCTCACTCTTTACTGTTCTCGTCAGGTAGTTTTTCGTCTAACGTGAGTGTGTGTTTGCAGGCCGGAGTGACCTGCAAGGATGTGTTTTAGCAGCAGCAGCGGCTCGCTGTCTCGTCTTGGCATCACTCTGGGACTGCTCTCTCTCTTTACTGTTTTCGTCAGGTAGTTTATGTCTAACACAGTGTGTGTTTGCAGGCCGGAGTGACCTGCGAGGATGTGTTGTAGCAGCAGCAGCGGCTCGCTGTCTAGTCTTGGCATCACTCTGGGACTGCTCTCTCTCTTTACTGTTCTCGTCAGTATTGTTTGTGTCTAACACAAGTGTATGTTTGCAGGCCGGAGTGACCTGCGAAGATGTGTTGTAGCAACAGCAGCGGCTCGCTGTCTCGACTTGGCATCACTCTGGGACTGCTCTCTCTTTGCTGTTCTCGTCAGTAAAGTTTGTGTTTAACACGAGTGTATGTTTGCAGGCCGGAGTGACCTGCGAGGATGTGTTGTAGCAGCAGCAGCGGCTCGCTGTCTCGACTTGGCATCACTCTGGGACTGCTCTCCCTTGTCACTCTGGTCACGGCTTTTGTCAGCAATGTGTGGGTGTACACACAGGAGCCAGTCACCGTTCCCATCACTCACGCTTCGACCATCATCACCTTCCGTATTGGTTTCTGGCGGGCTTGCCCTTCAGTTAGTCGCGTCAACATTACTGGCCGTGAGTTTTAGATTCATAGTGAACTGTATTAAGACGTTTTTAAAGAAATAAAACACTTGAACTCAGATAAATAACATATAAGTCTTTGATGGGCTGAAATATGGTTACACACACTTGAAACTCGCTAAGTATGCAGGTCTGCTGTTAAGGGTGTACTTTATATAATATATTTTATTGAAAAGTCGAACTCGCTGTAAAATTTCTTGTTATACCATTCGTGGGTTTTAGATGTTTGAGATTTTATTGGTTGATGATTCGGTTAAATTGATGAATTATTTAGATTGTTTTACTTACAGGTTAACAATTTGCTATGGACATTGCAAGCTGATTTTGCAAAAAAGTGTTTAAAAAAATGCATTATTTAGGTAATGAAAAATGTTTTTCAATTCATGAACAATCATCATAGGTAGATGGGCTACGTGACGAAGATAATATTGCCATCAAGATTATTGTTTTCTTGATTGATTAATTTGGTTTGGCATATTTTTTCGTTCGATCATGTGATGGAGTAGAATCCCATATTCCGATTATTTATTCATCGATTAAAGTACCAACGACCGATTGATCAAAAACTTTGATCATAGCGGTGACAACGGGTTCCTATTATGTTTTTCCAAATAATCAGGCTTAATTGAAAAAATATAAACTGTAAATATTAAATATTAATTTGAATGAAAAGAGGGTATTCTTTGATTATATCTCAAATAGGCTTACTGTAAACCAATTTCGTGGACATTCGTGGACATTTTAAACACACTGCCTTCCTGGGCAACACTTTACAATAGTATTATGTTTTTTTAAGTCACAGTGTAAGCTGTACGTAAAGGTCCATGTCGCTGTCAATATGCTATTCCACAATCCATCAACCTTTTTTCAAATTCAAACAAAAAGAATTTGACTAAAAAGAAGAAAAATGTTTTAATTAATCCTATGGAAGGGTTAGAGGATTTCTCGCTGCAAACGAGATCCTTTTCGGAAAGGATGCCCATTTTATGTAGCCAAAAGTTTGTATTTGTTATTTACTAAGTGTATCCATGATATCTCCTCAAATCATATACCGTATGAAAGGATGAAATGTTATGCTTAACTGTGGGTCGATAATGTGTGAGCATTATTAAAACAAACCTTTAAACTTAGAAATGTAACATTAAGTTTTGTGGGTTTTGGCTTTCCCCAAAACTGCCCCTTTATGGCCTCCTAAAGTAGCCATTAGTGTCTCGATGGAGTTCATTCTTTTGAAATATAGAAATGTTGGGCCCTTCAAGTCGTCTATCATACAAATAGATATACAAGTGCCATAAAGGACGTTGCCATACTTGTGGCCTCTTCTCTTGTTAGATATAAAAGAGAGGAAGTTTGTAGAAGAGTATTACATCTTCCTTAAAATAGTAACCTCAAGAAAGCTGTAAAAATATGTTGGAATTTTTATAACTTCGACCTTCTTAGCTTTAATGGTTCGGGGAGGATATTTGAATTTGTTGTTGGAATCAGTAGTGACTTTGGTATCAATTTTATAAAATCAGTGAAGTTAACGAGAGAGATTCGAAGTTTCAAAATCTTCAATCAAGGTACTATCCACATAAACGTTTAGACGTTGTTCCATTGTATAAAACCAAACTGTTCACCATTCAGTTCAAGAAAACCTATTTGATTTTGTCATGGCAGGTTATTTAAAAAACACTATAAAACATACAATTTCCTCTATTGCGATAATAAATTTAGTTGCAGTTTACTGTATTCATTTTTACAACTGCATAGTTTTTAAGTTTTCCTTTACGGATATTGATAGGTAGTAAATTTATAACGTTTAGTGTTTGAGACCAATGGAAAAATGTTTATTGTTAAAAAAGGATACGAAATTGAATGCTCAGATGAATTTATGATTTATCGTTCCCAAAAAATCAAATTGTCGTGAATTAAGATTAGTTTGCCGGTGACGACGGGACGCTTGGCTGATTGCCAGGCGGAGCGATCTGGAGCGGCATCAAACAATGCCAGATGTTCAGCGCATACCGTCTATACTCTCATTGATCAATGTTCCTTGGCGATAAATAAACAAAAGTTCAGTGGTCAAACATTAATGAACAATGATTCATAATCAATATAAAATGAAAATAAACTTCTTTACGAAGAAGTATTAGCAGTCAAAATCGAGTGACAGCTAAAGGAAAGCTATGAACCCAAGTTTTATTCCTGTAAAGTAACAAAAGTTTTTTTTTATGGAAGACACCCTTTTCATTAGTCATACCTAGAAGAAAAAGGAAATATAATTTCAAAATTTACTTTAACAATCAAATTTAAATTACAATTTACACACAGAGGAAATGTTTCATCATTTTAACTGAACAAAGTAATTAATTACTGATCACTATTATGGCATAATTTTTATTTAAGGTTAAACCGCCCCTTTGTGAACCAAATTAAATAGATCGAATTTCACGTGTGTATTAATACCAAAAAAAAGAAAACTGAATTAATTTTTCTTATAATATTTCACAAAAAAGATGTTTTCAAACGAATAATGTTTTATATATCTTGTATTCTATGTCATATTTATAGATTAATTAAAACAGTCCGTAACTAAATTTTTTTGCCGAACTTTCCATTAAATTGGTTTGCATTGCTGCAAGACAACATTTTCTTGATTTAAAAAGTTAACAGTTATGAAATGCGAAAATATGAACTTCGTTTTCATTTCCCATGGGATTGAAATATCGTCACTTTCCTCATCTCGAACAGTTTGACCTGACAGCAGCAAACCCACCCATAGTAAACTTCGAGGTTATTTTATCTCTGAACATTTGCACTGATTTAATTTTAAGCTTTTTTAGGATTTACCTTTTTTAGAAATGCAGGTGGAATACATTTACGGACAGGATGTGGGACTCGCCCGTACCTTATGCTTACCTTAGGCTAAAAATGAACGTATTTAGTATTTTTAAATTTACTTTTAAGCCAGAGTTAGTAGTCACTATACATACAGTATCAAACCCGGTCTAAAATAAGAATAGAATTGTAAGTGTACAAAAATTATGTTAATTGGCTGACAACACTTTTCCTGACCGGCTCTAGATGTGCCGTCGCCGGCGTGCCAGCTGATCAAGTACTCGCCCTGGGACGAGCTGTACAGCTCCGACCTCGGCGTCGTCTGGACACCCCTGGAGTTCACGCCGACGTTCGTCTCCAAGATGAGGTAGACAAATACCTGACAAGGCTTTGTACAGCGTATGAAACTTGAGAAAAAATATAGCGTATAGTAGTGAATTAAAACTTAACCCGGGCCTCTTTAAAAGTTTTAAGAAAACAATTAAGTTGTATTTTAATTAAGAACTATTACGACATGAAAATAATAATTTTGCCGGTGGATTGACTCAACGTGCCAAAAAATCTTAATGCTGTATGAAATAAAGTAGGTTCAATGTTTTTCAATGTAGAATTGTATTAGGAATAGGTATATAAATATAATGGGAGGCTCAGAATTCAATCGCGTAACACTCCTTAACTAAATGTTCAATTGAAACCTAAGTTGAAAAAATAATCACGAATAAGAAAAGCATCTAAATTTAGTTTTGTCTGGTGCAGGAGCTCGATGCCGTTCGCGGCGGTGTCGCTGGTGCTGACGCTGCTGGCCGCCATGTTCGCGCTGATGGGCCACTGCAACGCCGACCACAAGACTCTGGTGGCATGCGGCCTCTTCACCCTGGCAGGTAGCTACCACATCAATGTTAAATACATTACATCACCTGGTGGCGTGCGGCCTCTTCACACTGGCAGGTAACTACCACATCAATGTTCAATACATTACATCACCTGGTGGCGTGCGGCCTCTTCGCCCTGGCAGGTAGCTACCACATCAGTGTCCAGTACATTACATCACCTGGTGGCGTGCGGCCTCTTCACTCTGGCAGGTAGCTACCACATCAATGTTCAATACATTACATCACCTGGTGGCGTGCGGCCTCTTCGCCCTGGCAGGTAGCTACCACATCAGTGTTCAGTACATTACATCACCTGGTGGCGTGCGGCCTCTTCGCCCTGGCAGGTAGCTACCACATCAGTGTTCAGTACATTACATCACCTGGTGGCGTGCGGCCTCTTCGCCCTGGCAGGTAGCTACCACATCAATGTTCAATACATTACATCACCTGGTGGCGTGCGGCCTCTTCACACTGGCAGGTAGCTACCACATCAATGTTCAATACATTACATCACCTGGTGGCGTGCGGCCTCTTCACACTGGCAGGTAACTTCCACATCAATGTTCAATACATTACATCACCTGGTGGCGCGCGGCCTCTTCACACTGGCAGGTAGCTACCACATCAATGTTCAATACATTACATCACCTGGTGGCGTGCGGCCTCTTCACACTGGCAGGTAGCTACCACATCAATGTTCAATACATTACATCACCTGGTGGCGTGCGGCCTCTTCACACTGGCAGGTAGCTACCACATAAATGTTCAATACATTAAATAATCTGGTGGTATGCTACCATTACTTGGCGGCCACCATTAGGTGGAGTCCAATACATTATGTTTCACCACATAAATGGTAAATTTATTACAACACCTGGTGGCGTGCGGCGTCTTCACACTGGCACGTAACTTCCCACATAAATGTTCAATACGTTATGTATCACCTTTAGGTGTGAGGCCTCTTCACACTGGCAGGTAGCCTACCACATAAATGTTCAATAAATTATGTATCACCACATAGACGGTCATTACATTACATCACCTGGTGGCGTGCAGCATCTTCACAAGGGCAGGAAACCCACCACATCAATGTATAATACATTATATCGCCCTTTTGCTGGGGAAGAGGTGCAAACATTCATTGGGATATTTATGATTTTTTTTTTAAATTAGGATGTTGCTGTGTCACTTATAAAACGAAGCAAGGATTACTTTTCATAAAAAAATGTCCTTGTAATCTATACAAAATATATGTCTAAACAATCTTTTAAAGGAGAATTTATACTTAACGTTATAGTTATCTCTAACAAAATATGTAAAAAAAACTGTTTTAAGAAAATACTATATTTACCTATGATGATTTTTCAGACCTAAAATGAACAATATTACTCATTTCATAAATGTCAATCAATTAATTGGTTGATATTTTTGTCACCGTTTGTGGAAACAGAAGTTTACCTTTTCATAAAAAGACTGAAATCACAAAGTACATCAACGATTCGGAACAATGAATTGACTGATGACAATTGAGTAGTTGTCTCTAACATACTTTTCATTCCGAAAGCAAACAGTTTCATGAACACACTTTAGTGAACCTCTGATATTTGAATGTTTTGAAGCTATTTGGCTATTTTATGTTAATTTAATGCAAGTAAGGGGTTTCAAATTTAACTGATCATTTGCTATATAGTTATTCAACTAAATTATAATTCATCATATTCTAATAATATTGAACATGTATCATGCTTGAAAAGAAATCGATCCGGGATGAACTTTAAATCTCTTTTTATATCACCATGACAACCTTGGAAACTAGTATTAGTCGGATTGCTATGATTTAAAAGTACAAAAATAACTTCTCCAATTGAAAAACACAAATATACACCGCTCAGTATAACGTCTAATCAAGTTGCCCTTGAGTTCGATCACATTTACGTGGATTTAAGTAATAAGCATACGGAGCTAAATTGAATAATTCATCAGGATAACTAAAAGGAATTAGAAAATGTATTCCACCAATGCTACATTATTCCTTTTTTATGTAAAGCTAGGATCGTGAAGACACGACGGGTGAGAGCTCATACATTATTTAACAATCGCTTAACAGTTTTGTTTGAGACTTGGTTCACGTCCTGTTCCGAGATAAGATATTTTATTGTAGATTTTGCCGTTACCACATATTAACAAAGAATAACTCATAAATTAAGAAGTATTTTTAAATTATCAACAAATTCAGAACTGTAAAAATTTGACTGCATAAAAAGCTTAGATTTGGAATCAATAAGCTTGTAAGTAAATGTAATCTTTTGAACATAACCCGACAGATTGTGCGTGAAATACTCTCAAATGATTCTTTAAGTGTACACTGCCGACACTGAACATACTATCAGTGAAATTTGACTGAGTCAGCCCTCCCTTTGACACTGGATACGTTTCCTCCTGGTTCTTCCGCTGACGTGATACTGTTGTAGGCCTGACGCTAGCCAGCGTCAGGCCTACGTCAGGCCTTACGTCAGGCCAGCGTCTGGTGGTGTTCGTCTCCGTGCTCTCTGACGCCTACCAGGACAGCCCGCGCCGCCCTGGCGACACCTCGCCCTTCCGCTACCAGTACGGCTGGTCCCTGGTCCCCTCACTGATGTGATACTGTTGTAGGCCTGACGCTAGCCAGCGGTCTGGTGGTGTTCGTCTCCGTGCTCTCTGACGCCTACCAGGACAGCCCGCGCCACCCTGGCGACAACTCGTCCTTCCGCTACCAGTACGGCCGGTCCCTGGCCCCCTCGCTGATGTGGTACTGTTGTAGGCCTGACGCTAGCCAGCGGTCTGGTGGTGTTCATCTCCGTGCTCTCTGACGCCTACCAGGTCAGCCCGCGCTGCCCTGGCGACACCTCGCCCTTCCGCTACCAGTACGGCTGGTCCCTGGTCCCCTCACTGATGTGATACTGTTGTAGGCCTGACGCTAGCCAGCGGTCTGGTGGTGTTCATCTCCGTGCTCTCTGACGCCTACCAGGAATGCCCGCGCTGCCCTGGCGACACTTCGCCCTTCCACTACCAGTACGGCTGGTCCCTGGCCCCCTCACTGATGTGATACTGTTGTAGGCGTGACGCTAGCCAGCGGTCTGGTGGTGTTCGTCTCCGTGCTCTTTGACGCCTACCAGGACAGTCCGCGCCGCCCTGGCGACACCTCGCCCTTCCGCTACCAGTACGGCTGGTCCCTGGTCCTCTCACTAATGTGATACTGTTGTAGGCCTGACGCTAGCCAGCGGTCTGGTGGTGTTCGTCTCCGTGCTCTTTGACGCCTACCAGGACAGTCCGCGCCGCCCTGGCGACACCTCGCCCTTCCGCTACCAGTACGGCTGGTCCCTGGTCCCCTCACTGATGTCATACTGTTGTAAGCCTGACGCTAGCCAGCGGTCTGGAGGTGTTCGTCTCCGTGCTCTTTGACGCCTACCAGGACAGCCCGCGCCGGCGCCGCCCTGGCGACACCTCGCCCTTCCACTACCAGTACGGCCGGTCCCTGGTCCCCTCACTGATGTGATACTGTTGTAGGCCTGACACTAGCCCGCGGTCTGGTGGTGTTCGTCTCCGTGCTCTCTGACGCCTACCAGGACAGCCCGCGCCGCCCTGGCGACACCTCGCCCTTCCACTACCAGTACGGCCGGTCCCTGGCCCCCTCACTGATGTGATACTGTTGTAGGCTTGACGTTAGCCAGCGGTCTGGTGGTGTTCGTCTCCGTGCCCTCTGACGCCTACCAGGACAGCCCGCGCCGCCCTGGCGACACCTCGCCCTTCCACTACCAGTACGGCTGGTCCCTGGTCCCCTCTCTGATGTGATACTGTTGTAGGCTTGACGTTAGCCAGCGGTCTGGTGGTGTTCATCTCCGTGCTCTCTGACGCCTACCAGGACAGCCCGCGCCGCCCTGGCGACACCTCGCCCTTCCACTACCAGTACGGCCGGTCCCTGGCCCCCTCACTGATGTGGTGCTGTTGTAGGCCTGACGCTAGCCAGCGGTCTGGTGGTGTTCGTCTCCGTGCTCTCTGACGCCTACCAGGACAGCCCGCGCCGGCGCCGCCCTGCCGACACCTCGCCCTTCCACTACCAGTACGGCTGGTCCCTGGCCCCCTCTCTGATGTGATACTGTTGTAGGCTTGACGTTAGCCAGCGGTCTGGTGGTGTTCGTCTCCGTGCTCTCTGACGCCTACCAGGACAGCCCGCGCCGGCGCCGCCCTGGCGACACCTCGCCCTTCCACTAGCAGTACGGCTGGTCCCTGGCCCCCTCTCTGATGTGATACTGTTGTAGGCCTGACGCTAGCCAGCGGTCTGGTGGTGTTCGTCTCCGTGCTCTCTGACGCCTACCAGGACAGCCCGCGCCGGCGCCGCCCTGGCGACACCTCGCCCTTCCACTAGCAGTACGGCTGGTCCCTGGCCCCCTCTCTGATGTGATACTGTTGTAGGCCTGACGCTAGCCAGCGGTCTGGTGGTGTTCGTCTCCGTGCTCTCTGACGCCTACCAGGACAGCCCGCGCCGCCCTGGCGACACCTCGCCCTTCCATTACCAGTACGGCTGGTGCCTGGCCCCCTCTCTGATGTGATACTGTTGTAGGCCTGACGCTAGCCAGCGGTCTGGTGGTGTTCGTCTCCGTGCTCTCTGACGCCTACCAGGACAGCCCACGCCGGCGCCGCCCTGGCGACACCTCGCCCTTCCACTAGCAGTACGGCTGGTCCCTGTCCCCCTCGCTGATGTGATACTGTTGTAGGCCTGACGTTAGCCAGCGGTCTGGTGGTGTTCGTCTCCGTGCTCTCTGACGCCTACCAGGACAGCCCGCGCCGCCCTGGCGACACCTCGCCCTTCCACTACCAGTACGGCTGGTCCCTGGTCCCCTCTCTGATGTGATACTGTTGTAGGCCTGACGCTAGCCAGCGGTCTGGTGGTGTTCGTCTCCGTGCTCTCTGACGCCTACCAGGACAGCCCGCGCCGGCGCCGCCCTGCCGACACCTCGCCCTTCCACTACCAGTACGGCTGGTCCCTGGCCCCCTCTCTGATGTGATACTGTTGTAGGCTTGACGTTAGCCAGCGGTCTGGTGGTGTTCGTCTCCGTGCTCTCTGACGCCTACCAGGACAGCCCGCGCCGGCGCCGCCCTGGCGACACCTCGCCCTTCCACTAGCAGTACGGCTGGTCCCTGGCCCCCTCTCTGATGTGATACTGTTGTAGGCCTGACGCTAGCCAGCGGTCTGGTGGTGTTCGTCTCCGTGCTCTCTGACGCCTACCAGGACAGCCCGCGCCGGCGCCGCCCTGGCGACACCTCGCCCTTCCACTAGCAGTACGGCTGGTCCCTGGCCCCCTCTCTGATGTGATACTGTTGTAGGCCTGACGCTAGCCAGCGGTCTGGTGGTGTTCGTCTCCGTGCTCTCTGACGCCTACCAGGACAGCCCGCGCCGCCCTGGCGACACCTCGCCCTTCCATTACCAGTACGGCTGGTCCCTGGTCCCCTCACTGATGTGGTAGTGTTGTAGGCCTGACGCTAGCCAGCGGTCTGGTGGTGTTCGTCTCCGTGCTCTCTGACGCCTACCAGGACAGCCCGCGCCGGCGCCGCCCTGGCGACACCTCGCCCTTCCACTACCATTACGGCCGGTCCCTGGTCCCCTCACTGATGTGATATTGTTGTAGGCCTGACGCTAGCCAGCGGTCTGGTGGTGTTCATCTACGTGCTATCTGACGCCTACCAGGTCAGCCCGCGCCGCCCTGGCAACACCTCGCCCTTCCACTACCAGTATGGCTGGTCCCTGGTCCCCTCTCTGAAGTGATACTGTTGTAGGCCTGATGCTAGCCAGCGGTCTGGTGGTGTTCGTCTCCGTGCTCTCGGACGCCTACCAGGACAGCCCGCGCCGCCCTGGCGACACCTCGCCCTTCCACTACCAGTACGGCTGGTCCCTGGTCCCCTCTCTGATGTGATACTGTTGTAGGCATGACGTTAGCCAGCGGTCTGGTGGTGTTCGTCTCCGTGCTCTCTGACGCCTACCAGGACAGCCCGCGCCGGCGCCGCCCTGGCGACACCTCGCCCTTCCACTACCAGTACGGCCGGTCCCTGGTCCCCTCACTGATGTGATATTGTTGTAGGCCTGACGCTAGGCAGCGGTCTGGTGGTGTTCATCTACGTGCTATCTGACGCCTACCAGGACAGCCCGCGCCGGCGCCGCCCTGGCGACACCTCGCCCTTCCACTACCAGTACGGCTGGTCCCTGGCCCCCTCGCTGATGTGATACTGTTGTAGGCCTGACGTTAGCCAGCGGTCTGGTGGTGTTCGTCTCTGTGCTCTCTGACGCCTACCAGGACAGCCCGCGCCGGCGCCGCCCTGGCGACACCTCGCCCTTCCACTAGCAGTACGGCTGGTCCCTGGCCCCCTCTCTGATGTGATACTGTTGTAGGCCTGACGCTAGCCAGCGGTCTGGTGGTGTTCGTCTCCGTGCTCTCTGACGCCTACCAGGACAGCCCGCGCCGCCCTGGCGACACCTCGCCCTTCCATTACCAGTACGGCTGGTCCCTGGCCCCCTCTCTGATGTGATACTGTTGTAGGCCTGACGCTAGCCAGCGGTCTGGTGGTGTTCGTCTCCGTGCTCTCTGACGCCTACCAGGACAGCCCGCGCCGGCGCCGCCCTGGCGACACCTCGCCCTTCCACTAGCAGTACGGCTGGTCCCTGGCTCCCTCGCTGATGTGATACTGTTGTAGGCCTGACGTTAGCCAGCGGTCTGGTGGTGTTCGTCTCCGTGCTCTCTGACGCCTACCAGGACAGCCCGCGCCGCCCTGGCGACACCTCGCCCTTCCACTACCAGTACGGCTGGTCCCTGGTCCCCTCTCTGATGTGATACTGTTGTAGGCATGACGTTAGCCAGCGGTCTGGTGGTGCTCATCTCCGTGCTCTCTGACGCCTACCAGGACAGCCCGCGCCGCCCTGGCGACACCTCGCCCTTCCACTACCAGCACGGCCGGTCCCTGGCCCCCTCACTGATGTGGTACTGTTGTAGGCCTGACGCTAGCCAGCGGTCTGGTGGTGTTCGTCTCCGTGCTCTCTGACGCCTACCAGGACAGCCCGCGCCGGCGCCGCCCTGGCGACACCTCGCCCTTCCACTACCAGTACGGCCGGTCCCTGGCCCCCTCACTGATGTGGTACTGTTGTAGGCCTGACGCTAGCCAGCGGTCTGGTGGTGTTCGTCTCCGTGCTCTCTGACGCCTACCAGGACAGCCCGCGCCGGCGCCGCCCTGGCGACACCTCGCCCTTCCACTACCAGTACGGCCGGTCCCTGGTCCCCTCACTGATTTGATATTGTTGTAGGCCTGACGCTAGCCAGCGGTCTGGTGGTGTTCATCTACGTGCTATCTGACGCCTACCAGGACAGCCCGCGCCGCCCTGGCGACACCTCGCCCTTCCACTACCAGTACGGCTGGTCCCTGGTCCCCTCTCTGAAGTGATACTGTTGTAGGCCTGATGCTAGCCAGCGGTCTGGTGGTGTTCGTCTCCGTGCTCTCGGACGCCTACCAGGACAGCTCGCGCCACCCTGGCAACACCTCGCCCTTCCGCTACCAGTACGGCTGGTCTCTGGTCTCCTCACTGATGTGATACTGTTGTAGGCCTGACGCTAGGTCTGGTGGTGTTCATCTCCGTGCTCTCTGACGCCTACCAGGACAGCCCGCGCCGCCCTGGCGACACCTCGCCCTTCCATTACCAGTACGGCTGGTCCCTGGCCCCCTCTCTGATGTGATACTGTTGTAGGCCTGACGCTAGCCAGCGGTCTGGTGGTGTTCGTCTCCGTGCTCTCTGACGCCTACCAGGACAGCCCGCGCCGCCCTGGCGACACCTCGCCCTTCCATTACCAGTACGGCTGGTCCCTGGCCCCCTCTCTGATGTGATACTGTTGTAGGCCTGACGCTAGCCAGCGGTCTGGTGGTGTTCGTCTCCGTGCTCTCGGACGCCTACCAGGACAGCTCGCGCCGCCCTGGCGACACTTCGCCCTTCCACTACCAGTACGGCTGGTCCCTGGTCCCCTCTCTGATGTGATACTGTTGTAGGCCTGACGCTAGCCAGCGGTCTGGTAGTGTTCGTCTCCGTGCTCTCTGACGCCTACCAGGACAGCCCGCGCCGCCCTGGCGACACTTCGCCCTTCCACTACCAGTACGGCTGGTCCCTGGTCCCCTCTCTGATGTGATACTGTTGTAGGCCTGACGTTAGCCAGCGGTCTGGTGGTGTTCGTCTCCGTGCTCTTTGACGCCTACCAGGACAGCCTGCGCCGCCCTGGCGACACTTCGCCCTTCCACTACCAGTACGGCTGGTCCCTGGTCCCCTCTCTGATGTGATACTGTTGTAGGCCTGACGCTAGCCAGCGGTCTGGTGGTGTTCGTCTCCGTGCTCTCTGACGCCTACCAGGACAGCCCGCGCCGCCCTGGCGACACTTCGCCCTTCCACTACCAGTACGGCTGGTCCCTGATCCCCTCACTCATGTGATACTGTTGTAAGCCTGACGCTAGCCAGCGGTCTGGTGGTGTTCATCTCCGTGCTCTCTGACGCCTACCAGGACAGCCCGCGCCGCCCTGGCGACACCTCGCCCTTCCACTACCAGTACGGCTGGTCCCTGGTCCCCTCACTGATGTGATACTGTTGTAGGCTTGACGTTAGCCAGCGGTCTGGTGGTGTTCGTCTCCGTGCTCTCTGACACCTACCAGGACAGCCCGCGCCGCCCTGGCGACACCTCGCCCTTCCACTACCAGTACGGCCGGTCCCTGGCCCCCTCACTGATGTGATACTGTTGTAGGCCTGACGTTAGCCAGCGGTCTGGTGGTGTTCGTCTCCGTGCTCTCTGACGCCTACCAGGACAGCCCGCACCGCCCTGGCGACACCTCGCCCTTCCACTACCAGTACGGCTGGTCCCTGGCCCCCTCTTTGATGAGATACTGTATTAGGCTTGACGTTAGCCAGCGGTCTGGTGGTGTTCGTCTCCGTGCTCTCTGACGCCTACCAGGACAGCCCGCGCCGGCGCCGCCCTGGCGACACCTCGCCCTTCCACTACCAGTACGGCTGGTCCCTGGACCCCTCACTGATGTGGTACTGTTGTAGGCTTGACGCTAGCCAGCGGTCTGGTGGTGTTTGTCTCCGTGCTCTCTGACGCCTACCAGGACAGCCCGCGCCGGCGCCGCCCTGGCGACACCTCGCCCTTCCACTACCAGTTCGGCTGGTCCCTGGTCCCCTCACTGATGTGATACTGTTGTAGGCCTGACGCTAGCCAGCGGTCTGGTGGTGTTCATCTCCGTGCTCTCTGACGCCTACCAGGACAGCCCGCGCCGCCCTGGCGACACCTCGCCCTTCCACTACCAGTACGGCCGGTCCCTGGCCCCCTCACCGATGTGATACTGTTGTAGGCCTGACACTAGCCAGCGGTCTGGAGGTGTTCGTCTCCGTGCTCTCTGACGCCTACCAGGACAGCCCGCGCCGGCGCCGCCCTGGCGACACCTCGCCTTTCCAATACCAGTACGGCTGGTCCCTGGTCCCCTCACTGATGTGATACTGTTGTAGGCCTGACGCTAGCCAGCGGTCTGGTGGTGTTCGTCTCCGTGCTCTCTGACACCTACCAGGACAGCCCGCGCCATCCTGGCGACACCTCGCCCTTCCACTACCAGTACGGCTGGCCCCTGGTCCCCTCACTGATGTGATACTGTTGTAGGCCTGATGCTAGCCAGCGGTCTGGTGGTGTTCATCTCCGTGCTCTCTGACGCCTACCAGGACAGCCCGCGCCGCCCTGGCGACACCTCGCCCTTCCGCTACCAGTACGGCTGGTCCCTGGTCCCCTCACTGATGTGATACTGTTGTAGGCCTGACGCTAGCCAGCGGTCTGGTGGTGTCCGTCTCCGTGCTCTCTGACGCCTACCAGGACAGCCCGCGCCGCCCTGGCGACACCTCGCCCTTCCACTTCCAGTACGGCTGGTCCCTGGCCCCCTCACTGATGTGATACTGTTGTAGGCTTGACGCTAGCCAGCGGTCTGGTGGTGTTCGTCTCCGTGCTCTCTGACGCCTACCAGGACAGCCCGCGCCGGCGCCGCCCTGGCGACACCTCGCCCTTCCACTACCAGTACGGCTGGTCCCTGGTCCCCTCACTGATGTGATACTGTTGTAGGCTTGACGTTAGCCAGCGGTCTGGTGGTGTTCATCTCCGTGCTCTCTGACGCCTACCAGGACAGCCCACGCCTCCCTGGCGACACCTCGCCCTTCCACTACCAGTACGGCTGGTCCCTGGCCCCCTCACTGATTTGATACTGTTGTAGGCCTGACGCTAGCCAGCGGTCTGGTGGTGTTCGTCTCCGTGCTCTCTGACGCCTACCAGGACAGCCCGCGCCGCCCTGGCGACACCTCGCCCTTCCGCTACCAGTACGGCTGGTCCTTCGTGACCGCGGGGGCGGCGTTCGTGCTCGCCGAGGGCGCCGCCCTGCTGTCCATGACGTCGTACCTGAAGCGGTTCGCCACCGTGGAGGACATGGTCCGCACCATGGTGCCCGGCGCCGACCGTCGCCTGCAGGAGCGCCAGCTCTGCAAGGAGTATCTCGTCAAGCGCTCCAGCTCAGTGTAGGTCTAACTGTGAGATACTGTAATGGAAAATAAAGTATGCCACTGAGTTTAATTATTTATATATGTACTTAATTGTACAGCATCATGTGTTTTTGTCATAGCATATAAATATCAATTCTCTCTCTTCCTATGATAATTTCAATATTATTATTTACAAGCATTAGGATTCTATTATAAAAAGCCAATTCCTACTTTCGACATTTAAATATTAATTTTTATTACCGTTTCGGACATTACTGATATTTTATGTAAGCAGTTTGTGCAACAATCTGCGTTATATACAATCATCATGGCCACAGTGATTACCTGGCAGCGGTTGTTACAATTCCTTTAGGTTAAGACGTTGCTGCTGACCCATGTGTCCCTGTTCAGTGATTTTGCTACTTCCAGGAATACATATTTTTCTCAGTATTTTCTATAAACTTAAAAATGTCATTACATTTTTCGTGAGTTATATTATATTGAAAAATTCATGTTTGTATAAGGAGGCTCTACTGTAGTTATTGACTAAAAAGTAAAATCAAAGAAGTGTCGTAAATAATATATGTATATCGTAAGATAAATTATTAGCATATAAAGCGAAGTGACGTGAGATTTGTTGACAAAACTAGAATATATACAGGGTTGGGCAAAAGTCTGGAATATATAAAATAACTTTTATATTATTTTTCAGAAAGTGATGAAACCTTACAGTTGTGTATCTAGTACAAATAGGAATATTTTGGCGTATTTTCTCAATTTTTCGCACGATGAGGGGACGGCCCACGCTGGAAGTCTTGAAATTTTTAAATGTAAACATACCTCGAGTTATACCTCATTCTTAAGACCTTAATTAGTAGATCACAACAGCGCAAACCGCACCTCAAAAGGTTGATCCAATCAGAAGTTACATCTCCTCAAAGATTTCAATGTTGGTCATTAAACTCAAGGCTAAAATCAAGACTAATATCTTTATCAAGCTGTAACTTCTGATTGGATCAACTTTTGAGGCGCGGTTTGCGCTGTTATGATCTACTAATTAAGACCTTTAAAAATGAGGTGTAACTCGAGGTATGCTTACCCTTAAGGTTTTTGGGCTTCCATCACGGGTCGTCCCCTGGACATGGGTAATTTTTTTTAATACGTCAAATTATCCTTATCAATGAGAAATACATGCATCTAAAACTAAACTACATGTTCCGAGTGCTTTATTAGCAATTAGACCTTTTCCCTGATTTTAGCCTTGAGTTTAATGGCTAACATTAAAATCTTTGAGGAGCTGTAACTTCTGATTGGATCAACCTTTTGAGGCGCGGTTTGCGCTGTTGTGATCTACTAATTAATACCTTTAAAATGAGGTATAACTCGAGGTATGCTTACATCTAAAAATTTCAAGACTTCCAGCGTGGGCCGTCCCCTCATCGTGCGAAAAACTGAGAAAATACGCCAAAATATTCCTTTGTACTAGATACACAACTGTAAGGTTTCATCACTTTCTGCAAAATAATATAAAAGTTATTTTATATATTCCAGACTTTTGCCCAACCCTGTATAGCAGTTTCACGTACAAAAATACAGTTATTTTAACTGAACATTCCTGCAAAATGGATATTGAAGAGAAATAGAGAGGGATAGATAAGTTGATGATTATAGGCCTAATAACCGGCAAAATATACCGAATAGAATAATGCAAGATGTTATAGATAATAAGCATTCGAAAATAAAAATAATTATTATAGGTACAAGTATAATTTTTCAGTTATTATCTAGGCATTTCTGTACAAGTATACAAAAAAGAAGATATGAAATATTATATAAGAAGGAAAATAAGTAAAATAAGATGTTATTATTATCATATTATTAAAATTGGAAAAACAACCTTTTTTCTTTTTTTTACGCTAGAAAACATTTTTCTAACGTATATTATATCATATTATTTTCAAAATGCATTTATAGGAAATATCAGGAGATACCCGAAATCAATATTTACAATGACGATATAGAGATAAGAAATACTAAAGGCACATAGGCTCTTGGTCATCAAATCGTGTGCTGATGGTGCAATATTCGTCGAGTCGTTACCCATATCATATGGGTGGATTGATGCTCTTGACATTGCTCAGCCGGTATTAGATCGGTCTTTTTGATCATCCAATTTTTCATTTTCCCATTTGAAGTCTTCCGAGCTTAATATACTTGTAGATTTTATAGCGAAATAAATAAATACCGTTTACGGAGTAACATTAAAACTCTTTTCCAATAGCATAAACTGGCTCCCCAAAAACATATTTGTGTACTTCGTTTTTTTATTACTAGAACTAGATGTAATATTAAGAGTTATTTAGATCTTAAATTGGTAGTTATATTGCTTCATATTTTAATTAATACATCGTTTAAATTTCGAGTATTGCTTAAAATTGCCTAACCGATTCATACAAGTCCAGGAGCTGAAGGAGTTTGACCAAACACTAAGGATAACGCAATATTTTTGCTGATTGTTGTAATATGGCCCGTGGCGATTCAACAGACCTAAAGTCCGAGTCCAACTACTTGGCCCAGGCCATCTTGGCGGACTGGACCAAGTGATTCGACTCGGATAGGCGACTAATATACGAAATACTGAATACTAGATTGACCTTTTACCTAATTCTTACTTTTGCGGAGATTTATATACGCTTCTAACTTTTACTCGCCAGGGAAAGTGACGACATTTCCGGCATTTGTGTTGTTTTAACCAATGTCCTAATTTTACCATTTTCTAAATATCCACGTTTTAGGCCATAGCGCCCCCACCATGTTCCGAAATCCCCACAATCTAAGAAACAGGCGACATATGAATTTTGTACCACTGTGATCCATATGAGAATAATCAGAAACAAATATTACGTTGCTCTTTCTTGTAAGCTCAAACTCCCTTATAGCTCCTATTGACTTTGTGCAAATTTATTAAAGAGACCGGCATGAAACGTTCAAAATATTAAACGTGTTATAGATCTTTATGGTTATGATTCTTCATCATGTTGTTTTAGTCAGTTTGAATTTATATTATAAACGAAGGCACCAAATAGGGCGGGTGAGTGAGTGCGCTGCTGGCAAAATTATTGTTTGTTATTTGTTTGCGTAGCTAATCAGCTTACATGATCATTTGTTACAGTTAACTCAAATTTACACGTAAAAGGCTCTGAAAAACGTAAACAAGGTTTTAACAGTGATGAGTTTACAGTTTTTGCCGCCCGCCCTATTTCGTGCACTCTAATCTAGGAACAATCGAAATACAAAGAACAGTTTTTGTATGTTTATGAATCGTTTCCACACGGTGCTGCAGGCTGAACCCGGACATGCTGCACAAGGCGGAGGCGCTGGAGGGGGAGGGCTGCGACGGGCCGCTGCTCACCTCCAAGACTCCGCCCGACATCTGCTCCACCAACACCATCCTGCCGGAGCCCACCACGGTGCCCATCACCCTGATGCACAAGAGGCCGCCCTTCCCCGGCCAGCCCATCGCCTTCCAGTTCCCGACCACCGACTTCCCACGCTACGCCACCATCGGCGGCTGCACCATCGTGCACCAGGGCGTCCTGGGGGTGTCGGAGGGCACCACCTCCTCGTCCTCCGGGTCGTCCGCGTCCTCGGCCGGCGTCGTCACGTCCTCGGGCAGCTCCGCGTCCAGCCGCAAGTTCCAGTCGCTCCCGAGGGCGAGGAAGCTGTCGACGCCCCAGTCGGGGTTCTCCACCCTCAACACCAAGCGGAGCGGCTCGCCCTCCAGCCTGAGCCAGGGCTACTGCTCGGGCGGCCCCGCGTGCCAGCCCATCGTCATCCACTCCGACGAGGAGATCGTGTAGCCCATGAGTGGTCAGAAAAGTTTGAAAATTCCTTAAGGGGTCTTTAAGAACCTCTTAAAGACCGGACCAGAATAATTCAAGAATCTTCCTCCGGTATGTTCAGAAACTACGCAGTTATTGCGTAGGGGGTAGGTGATTAACATCTGCCCGTTATTATTGCTACTTGAGATTGGCAGTAAAACATCTTCAATTAAACTTTAATGCAACTATCAAGATAATAAAAATATATTGTTATCTTGTGTTACCTAGGAAGAAACATCGTGTGCCAATTTATAATATATGATAATGGCGGAGTAAATCACACAGGTGCTATAACGGTTGAAACGTGGCAATCCAAACATCTTCAATTAAACTTTAATGCAACTATCAAGATAATAAAAATATATTGTTATCTTGTGTTACCTAGGAAGAAACATCGTGTGCCAATTTATAATATATGATAATGGCGGAGTAAATCACACAGGTGCAATAACGGTTGAAACGTGGCAATCCTTGCAGTCTTTTAATATCCAGATAAAGTTATATCTTTTGATGTTTGTATCACCCAAAATGGATAAAACTGAATAATAAAGTTCTTTACCTAATTTAAGATTTTTATACCGAAAAAATGTATATAGGATTCGAATTTCTACAGATTATGTTACATGTATGTAGAATGTTTCAAACCATAAGAAAAATAAACCCTATTTACCTAAAATGTCAACTTTTGAATATTAACCTTTCAAGCCCCTATTAATTTCTTCTCTAACTAATGGACGATCAAATGAATCACACATTGGTGAATCACACCGTGGTTTAATTTAATGCTAACCTAAAAAATTCCCCCACCATTTCATTTAAAATTAAGTTTTAAAGTTTTTCTTTTAATTTAAACCACGATATTTACTAGATTAGCACATCTGGTGGCTTTTTGTTGTGTAATTAACGTTTTGATTTAAATAAGAGTGACTGAATATGTCTGTTAAAACTACTCGTTAAAAGTATCTGTTTAATCAGATTGCGATCTAATCAGTCAAAAGTTATGGTTTTTGTATGCCTTTGATTATGGATTAGTTTGATTTCTCTAATTTGATTATGGAAAACAAGGCAGATACATACCGCGATGCACCCGATCCTTCAAGACTCCTTCCTAATATCACGCCAACGATGTAGAAGGAGGTGATAACCTCCTACAGTGCTACAGGAGGTTTTGTTTTTATTGTAGGCCTACATAACAAAATAGAAAATTATATTTGTTGAATATATTAGCGAATTTCGCCTATAGGGAAGAAGCTGTTACCGTAGTACTCATGGTAAGACCTAAGTCCGAGACCATGATAACTTTTCGTTTTGGGGCCCCCAGAAGCAAAAAACACCATCCGTTCATTTTCATAAATATATATGTATGTGTCTTTAAGCACGATAACTCGCATAAAAAAGGTCCGATCTTAATGAAATTTGACATGGACGTGTAAATTAGTAATTATTCGGACGAGTTCGTAAACCAGCCCGATCGGACTACCGAAAGGGGGGTAAAGGTGGTAACCCCCCCAAAATGGGTTTTTTGAGTTTTTTACATATAAAAATAAAAATTATCAAATTTTTGTTTGCACCATTGAATTTAGCTCAAAAACAAATAATTTTGTATCTTGAATCACTGCTCTATGACCATTGGTTGCCGAGATATTGAAGGTGGTAAACACAGTACGTTGTCCCAATGTTAACCTTATGGGAAATAAGTAAAATTTTATATCTCGCTTATTTCTTAACATATCTTGATAAAACTTGGTAAATGGCTTCTTCTAGTTCATATCTATTAAATATTGAATTAAAACCAACCAGTTTCAATATATCCGTAGCAGCAAACCTGCATAAACCTCATTCCCCATGTTATTCTTATGGAACTTACAAAAACATGTCAAATTTCTCTATGTTGGATTGAAATAATGTTGTTTTGCATTTGAAATTCGCTGAGAATGCAGGTCTGTTGCAACAGGGGTATTTTATGTTTATCTTTTGGTAGTACTCTGAAATAAAATGGATCTTATAAAAAATACGATAATTCATAATTGTAATGAACGAAAACCTGGAGATAAACTGAAAGGGGTTTCCAGGAAGTTTTTTCAAGCTATAATGAATGAGTTGACCTCTTAGCGGAACTAGCTGAAGCGGGCTTCAATAGCGGGGTTCTACTGCGATGTTCAACTTTTCATGCTTCACTCAATAGCGAGAGGATCTAATTAGTCCCATTAATAATTAAACTCAATATTTTTCTCTATTACGATGAAAAACGGTACATAAATAATGTAAATCGTTATGAAAAGTTATTTTGATGTAATCCACGATTCACTATGGTTACAAAATCAAGTTAAAAGCTGTATATGACAAATAAATAAAAAGTGCTTATAAATATTGTATCCATTTTCGTTTGTTTTTTCTTTGAATTTGAGAACGAAATAATAAAAAAATAAAATAAGACTTAGAAAAAGATAACATTTTTTACCTTGTCCCCCTTGAGAATTGTAGCCATTTTCCGTTTTCATAGTTTCTGAAGTTCTATAAAACAGCGTCAAACAACGAAATGGAGACAAATTTGATGTACTTTTCAGTAACTTTAAGTTTTTTTTTAGAGCTACAACACAAACGGCTTAGTAATATTACATTTTCTCTTGTTACTACTGGAAGTTGGAGCCATTTTGAGCATTTTAGCATGTTGTAACTAATGAATCTTAACATTTCTCAGTTATTTGTGCTGTTACCCTAATAAAACTGTACATCAAAGTAAAGTAATTACAAGCTAAAAAAAATTATGGACAAAACTTTTACAAACAGACAGACGGAAACCCGAATATTTGAGACTTATTTTAAGTGGAATATTTTATTTACATTTGTTCGAAAAATTGTTTCCTAAAATTTGTGACATACTTATACGAATACCCTGCATAAGAGCAAATGATTCGTTGCACTGGTCATGATGATTGAAAAAGTTAGACAGAGGGATATGTACAAGTAAATTAAGAACATTGGCATTTGTGTAGTCTATTATGTTAAATAACTATCAGAGGCAATATTGAGATTGGCGGTCCCGCAATTACGTGGTAAATTTGTATCTTTTTGGGTATTTCAACGAAAGTGGCATTTTATAACGTTTTGGTCGGGAACGGTCCAAACCCGGGTCTTGTTATTACCTAACGGTGAAATTTTGTTAGACAGCAGCTTTAATTCACAGCCCAATGACAAATGACAACAAGACCCAGTTTCGATCCTGTAAGGATTCGAACCGGCGACCCTCAGGTTATGAGGTGAGAGCTTTATCCACTCGGCAATCCAGTCAAATATATGTTTTGAATGAATGTTGAATAAAACAATATTTAGTTAAAGTGTTAAAGTGTTAACTAGTTAATTTTATGACGTAAAGAAAAATTAAAATTTTCTTATTTTTAAACCAGTTTAAAGGAAATATTAAAGATTATTAGATACTGGAAATACTTTTTACGGTTTAAGTTTTATCTTTCAAGTTTTAGATATCAAATTAAATTTTTAGGTTTTTTTGTTGGAAAACATTTTTTTTTCGGAACTGTTTAATGACGGTTAAAGCTATAAAGCTGTTTGTTATAGTTGTTTTTTGGTTGTTATATTCATTGAAGGAATCATCAGACAGTTCTATGCAGGTCTCGGTTTTCATTCTGCTTCAATGTAAGTTTATGTATCAAAGTTCATGTACTTAACAATAGTATTCCCCAATATCGATCGAAAGCTTGGGGTGGTAGGGTCTATGCTTATTTGTAAAACTGCTCAAAAGGAAAGACTAACTATTTTTATGAAAGAGAGCTCGGTAAATAATACAACCAAATTATGTTATGTTTTATTTTTATTCCTCCTTTTACTCATAAAACCAGACATATGTTTAGTTGATTATTTTTTGTCGTTATTTTGTTACCAATATGTCAACCTATAAGGCCCATGTTGGATTTTTGACACTTTAAAATTAATTCAAAGATAAAAAATTACAGTGTGATGGGAATAGAAAGAATTACAATATACCGGGTGTCCACAAAAGAACCCAAAAAATGTCCTAGCTAAACAGGATATGTTAACTGAATGAGGGCTGACTTTTTAAAATTGGCAGCTCATCAAGTTTCATTGACTACATTTTGGCATTTTTTCATAAACAGTTGGCTCCCTAATCCATTGTTTAATTTTTTCCTTTTTATTATTTCATGGACGCTGTTTTACCGCAGTTTATTTATTTATTTACAGTACTGATATCAGGTACAAGACAGATGCGTTGCATAATTACTTACTGAACCTTACTGAATTAAAAAAATAACAAAATTATTATAACAATGAATAAATACACTAACATCTATAATAAATAATTTAACATGCATTATTTAATAAGTTAAAACATACAAATATATACAGAACACAAGATTTGCTGAAAAAAATCCAAACCCAACTGTGTAACTTCCCCAACAGTACAGTTACACTTACAGAGTAAACTTACACGGAATAAGACAATTCAGAATTAAGTCTAATAGGGTTGGTATTCCTGCTTATTATATTTACGTGATTTTTTAAAGTTCGGTACGTTAAGGTCTTCGATTGTTTCGACCACTTAATTCTACTACAAAGAGTGGAAGCTCACGGCATTCGAGGCACACCCCTTGTGGATCAAATTATTTCTCCGGGTAGATCCAAGGTTGTCCAAATCTCACAGCACGTAATTCACAGCTACGGCGTCCCACAGGATCTATTCTCAGTCCACTCTTATTTCTTCTTAACGTAAACAATGTAAAATCGACCGAGCAAAAAGGACTTAAGGTCCAAAATGCAGACGATACCACTCTCTGTTTTCGTGAGCCCACAATTGAGTCATTGGAAATCAAAACGTTCAAAAGTCTGAATAGTTGCATTAAAAATTTTGCTCAGCTAAATTTGAAAACCAATGCCTCAAAATCCTTGTTCATGAAAATTTCTCTTCGTGAATTAAGTAACCAAGCACAGCCATCAGTACTGATTAACGAGACCGAAATTAAATAGATGTGCTGCAACAAGTTCTTTAGGGATCTACATCGACGGAAACAATATACCTGGGAAGATCACATAGACAACGCTTGCAAGCGTGTGTCCTCTGCGATCTATGTTCTAAGACATCTTTCACGGTACTGCCACCTACGACTAGGTGCTTCTAGCCACCTACGACGGTCTTGCCTTCCCCCACCTTGCCTCCGGGATTGTGGTGTGGGGTGGCTGTGCCAACAGTAATTTCATCAAACTGTTCGGACTAAAAAAACAAAAAAACAGTGCGGACTTTGCCAAATATACCAAACAGATAGTCATGTAGACCAGTTTTTAAGCAGTTCGGACTGCTTACCCTAATACCTTGCCTCTACGTTCTCGAAACTACAATGATCTGTTTAGCAAAATGTCAGCTGACGCAGGGCCAAGACACTCATAGCTATCGAACAAGAGGCAGGGTCAACTACCGAACGGGGAGACACCGAACGGTAGTTTTTAAGCGATTGCCTTCTGAGGCAGGGGCTCAGTTTCTAAACAAACTCTCTTAAAATGTTGTCAAGGAAGCCACCATGGAAAGTTGACCATAATACGTAAGAATTGCTCGTCTCCAAAGCCTTCTAATCGATGGGCGAGTCTAAACCCATGACTGGGGTGGAAATTAAAAGCCAGCCCAATCTCCCCGTTGCAGCACAGAGCAGTTTTTTATGTTTTTTTTTTGTTTTGCTGTTCTTATTTTAAGGAAGGATTGTATAGTTTGTGCTGCTTAATATACGCATTTCATACAATTATTGACGCATTTCATACAATGTATAGATATTGTCTGACGAAATGAAGAGTTATTATTATTAATTGTTAAAGCTAAATCAGCCTAAACAAGCGAATTGGACACATACTTGTAATGCAATGGTGGTTCGACAGCAAAACTCCCATTGTGTTATCCGGTTAGATGACATGTGGATTGGTAGGAAATGACACAAACCATGGTCTCCTATGAGCCCAGATGTGACTTCTTTAAGCTTTTTCTGTCGGGGAAAGGTGAAATATTATGTCTACTGTGAAAAAATCTATATTTAAACCACCTTAGAGCAGGATCATAGCGATTGTGGCTAATGTTTGCCAACACCTGGGAAGAAGGTAAATTTAATTTAAACCTATGCTGTGCCACTAAAGGTGCACATATAGAGTTGTTCTGGGTTAAAAACAGCATTAATCATACAACAACGCCCGTAGTATCACTATTGCCCTACAAAGCCCCGGAAGTCTTTTGTGGACACCCGGTGTATATGGTTACGTATTAATAAAACCTGAGATCGCCTGTGGTAAAAAAATTCGACCAATTTTCAAATCGAAGAATAGGGATGGCTAATTTTGAAAATGATTTCTGCATACACCAATGCGTTTCTAAATACATGTCATACAGTACACATTTTCCGTGTAAACACATAATATAACCAAATGGGGAGCAAAAACAAAAGAGAAAGATTCAATTTTTGACTAACTATTTTACCTCACTTTTGGCTTATATTTATGGCATGGTTTTTAGTAATTAGTATTTTATTAAGATTCCAGGTTTATTTGTTTAAGAATGAACTGATTATTGATTCAGAGAAAAGTAAAAATTCAGTCATCATATCAGTTTTATTCAATACCACAGTTTCTCTCTCCCTCCCTTTCTCCATTCATTCCTTCCTTCCATCACTCTCTACTTCCCTTCCTTTCGATTTCCTTCCACTTTTCCCTCCTTTTACCCTTCATTCTATTCTTTCTTACCATTTGGATCTTTTTCCCTCCTTCCCTACCCTTTAGATCTTTTTCCCTCCTTCCCTCTCTTCCTATCATTATCACTAAAATGTGTTTATATTTTACCCATTCTCCACCAATGAAAACAAAATTTGAGCATAATGTGTCCATTTGTACTCCGGCTGCATGCATGTCAGTTAGTACATTGGATGGTAGAGACTCAAATTAATGTACTTTTTTCGTCCCTTTTTTATCAGCAAATTTTTATCTCTTAATCTTATTTTAAGCGAGCAACCTTTATTTTCTCCCTATATATGAAAAATAGAATACATTTGAGTATGATATCTTCAATCTTCTCTAAATAGTTCTGATTTCAATCAATTACTATATTTTCACTCCACGCCAAAACATGTGGCTTGAATATTTTTTAAATAACAATTTGTTCCTAAATGTTTTACTGGACAAATACTGTTCTTAAATGTTTTACTGGACAGATATTGTTCTTAAATGTTCTACTGGACAAATACTAACTCGTGTCATTAATGAATTCCTTATTTTTGTTTATTGCTTGATAAAAATTTGTTATGGTTTTGGTTTTAATCTCATCAGATGACAGAAAAACTGCGTGTAATTTTGTCCACTTTTCGCTCTAACATAATGTTTCTACATCTAATCATTACTATACGAAAAGTAGGATATGACAATAGCTACATATGATGCTAACTTTGTTTACATTTGGTTGTTATTATATCACCAAACCAGCAACTCATAAGACCAATGTTAATTTTTTTGAAAATTTAAATTAAATTTTCTATATGTCTAAAAGACTAAAATAAATTTCAGTGGGATTCTGCATATCTACTGAAAAATGGATGAGTCGGTGGCGCAGTTGGTAGCGCACTCGGCCCCGGTTCTGTGGCGGCAGCGTCGCAGGATCGAGTCCCGATGATGCCGTATACTTTTAGCAGTACTGTTCAACCTTGTACTGTACTGGCTCACTCCTTGGGTTTGCTTGATAACTTCCACGCACAGGCCTGAGGCCCATTAGGGGGGGGCAAATGCAAGGTAAAAAGAGGCCGCCACCCTCTTAAATAAAATACAGTTCTATCGGTGTGCTTACATTTTCACTACGATGCACGCTGGCTGAGGAAAAAGGAGGACAAAAACCTTACGGAAATAATGCTTGTCTATCAATATAAAGATGAATAACCAACGAATAAGTTAACCTATAAAAGCTAACAACAATTGATAAACCAGGTGTTTTCTTTAAAATGCTCACTTAAAAAAAATGCTTAATATTTCTTAAAAATGTACTCTTGACTCACTGAAAACTGAGCCAACAGTAATCAGTTGAAGTAAAACTATCTTTTATAACTATCCCAATTAGCTTTAAAGTTATGATTTATTTTCTAATATGACCTGAATAAAACCTAACATTAAATGCTTTTTAGTGAATGTATGTTTAATTTAACTCCATACCATCAAAACTAAACATAGCGTTAGTGTTTCGCCAGTCTCATTTTAAAAAACATCATAAAACGGTTTTAATTACTGTACTTAGAGCCCTTGCACTAGATAGTAGAATATCACAGTCAGGACGAATTTGAAAGACGTAGCTCTATATAGATCGTGTCATGGTCATTTAGGGTAATAAGTTATGTAATATACGTTAAATTAAATTTCTAAGATAGCTGTGGCAAAATATTTTATATTTAACTTTTCTTAAATAAATAAATAAATTAATTAAGGTAATAAATATATAGTTCAAAAGCAAACGTCTGTGTATTAAGAAATCTAAATTTAACAATGTGATAGTTAAATTTTAAATTATAAATGATTAATAATTAAACCATAGTTTTTAAATTATGTTATAATGCAGTCGGAGGTATTTTTTGCGAATTTCCTTTGGAATAAAGAGCTGTAGACATCACCCGCTAGGTGGCTCTGAGCACGGGACGATGATAAATTTTCTTTTTAGAGCCCCCAGTTGCAAAAAAAAAAAACAACATGGAAAAATTTAGATATATGTATGTTTGTGTGTGTGAAAGCACACTAGCAGTCAAATTGCCCGATTATCTTTTCAAATTTGGTAAGTACATTGCTTTGATATAAAGGTCAAGTTCGTTAGACAAAAAGATCGGGGGATCCCAAACCCATTTCTGGAGGATAAATGCTCCAAATTTGGGGATGTTTTTGCCCAGAAAGGTTAATATAAGCTCCTAACGTAATTTTTATCTGTTTTATATTAAATAGAATAAAATAAAAAATATTTTAAGCACTCTACCAAAGATATAACACCAAAAGTAAACGGAATTATGAAAGAAAATGTGAATTTACTGAACGTAGTACATTGTCTTATTGAAATTTTTCACTCTAGTGGCCACCATTATCATTAGATTCTCTAAAATCTTGGTATATATTGTTGTTTTCTATTATCTATTTGGCCAGTTAGTTACATGAATGAATCGGAAGCCTCTTTTAAAGCCCAAAATGTTGGGTTATGGGTCTAAAATGGGCAATTTAAGCCCTGACATTGAAATTCGCTCCGTCATGATAATTACTGCGTGAGTATTTGTTTTAAATAAAACAACAATTTACCATCTTTAAATTTGTAGTATCCTACTAATATCATAAATGTGAAAGTATGGATGTTTGTGTGAATATCTGTCTTTCAACCCCGTGAAAAATATTTGAGGAACTGAGCTGAAAGTTTGCAGAAATAGAGCCACTATATCAGAAAAGGACATAGGCCTATTCACTTCCTTAAAATCCCATCGGGGTAAGCCCCGTGAACGTCCTTAGCTTCAATGTTTACATTTTATAGGGATATAAACATTCAAATACTGAATTGGGAAACCGCTGTGAATACTAAAGTTTGACAGTTCAAAGAGCAGAAGTGAGATCAGCTATAATTTGTATCGTGAGCGAAGCCACGAAAAACTGCTAGTTTGTTATAAATTTCAAACTAACACTGTAAATACTTAACTATATGTAAAATTAAATAAAATTAAAATAATATTAAAACTATATGTAACTAGTATGTAAAATTTTTTGGGTTGTTAAATCTTATTTTTTCGTGTTGCTAAAACTTAATTACAGTGAATGGGGCGTTGTTTCACAAGCGGGGCAAATTTCCATTTTCATTTGACCCTTCCCATTACGAAGGTCAGTTAACATAACAAGATTTGTCGGTGCTTGCCGTAAATGGACTCCGCTCTTTGTTTAATATTAAGGTAGCTTCTACGGTGTTCATGATCCTATTTTTTATATCATAAATCGCCATCATAAGAATATCCGTTAAAACTTCAAGCTTAGGCTGCAGTGGTAATACAACCGACTATTAAATGAATCAGTAGAGTGAGCAGTTTATCAAGTACAGTTGAATCAGTACTACAACCTCAAGCTTGTTACCTGAAGAAAGAAATGTTTAAAATAATATTCAATAAACATTATTTAGGAATAAATAAAAAATAAAAATTAATGAACGATATCAGGAAACTGGCACATACCTTCTCCCTTAGTCATTTCAAACAAGAAAGCGTATATAATCAAATAAGCATTAATTATTTCACTAATACATAACAAATTTTAACAAAATCGGTTTGTAATTAACGGAGATATAGGTTTTTTCAAATATTTACCACAAGAATAACATTAGACAACGTACTGCGTTTACCCGCCATTTCACCTAATGTATCTAATGTATGTATGTATGTATGTACCGCTAAACAAAAATATAAATTATCTCCGTAACCAGTTGACGTAGACGTAGTTGTCTACTACTACTACTGCTACTGCTATATAATATATATAATATATATAATATATATATATAAAATATATATATATAATATACATATTATATATATTTTTTTATTTTTTATTGTTTAATTCACAACTTAGGGCTGCTAAAAGTATTTGTAAAAATAATAATGAACTTGAACACCCTTTTATATTTATTTTATTTAAAAATCACGAGACGTGTTTCGGTAGTTATACCATCATCACGGTGAATGAAAACTTAACCTTAAATATAAATAAACATCAGTCATATGTATCTTCCTGATAGATAACATTTGTTAATTAATTAATGTTCTGGGCTAAGGTGGTTGATTTGCTTTTCTTTATATTTAATATCTTTTCAAAAATATGGTTTTCTATTTCATTATTTGCTACTTTTAATATGTCCATTTGATTCTGTTTTCGTACAAATACATTTGTAACTCTTCTTTTGTGTCCATTTTCGGACCTTTGACTTCGTAATCTAAAATTTTTAAATTTTTATCAATGCACTAGTAATTGTAATCTGTTTGTAAAATATGCTCTGCAAAAGACGATTTTTGACTGGTCAAGTTGTTTGAGCGTATGGCTTGAATATGTTCATTAAATCTGGATTTAAAGCTTCGCCCTGTTTGTCCAATATAAAACTTGTTACAGTCACTGCATGTTATTTTATAAATACCAGATTTTTCGAATTTATTTGATAGTGAGTTTTTTTTGGATTGGTGAGCTTGTTTAACATTCCAAAAGCATTGTCTCTTGTTCTGTAGCTTAATTTATAATTTGAATTTGTGAATGTTTTTCTGATTGCTTTGTTTAGAGTTGAGCTATATGGTAAACATATGAATTCAGCTTTTTTGTTCTCATTTGTGATGTTATCTTCTTTTTTCTTTTTATTTTCAATCATTTTGTCGATTAAGTTTGGTTTGTAGCCATTTTTCATTGCAATATATTTTATGGTGTTTTTTTCTTGGTCAAAGTTCTTTATTTTACAAGGAGATGAAAACACTTGTAATAATTTTCTAACATACCTAAACTCTATTTCTAATACCATTAAATTCACAATGGAAACACAAAATTCTTGTATTAACTTCTTAGATTTATCCATCACAAACCTGAATGATAAACATGCCTTTAAAATATATAGAAAAGAGACCCAAACAAATCTAATAATTGAAGGGGTCCCCCGTAAAACGTTCTAAACGACAAAAACCTAGTTTTGAGTAATCAAGGGTTGAAAGTTGAGTTCTAAAATTTACGGTTTTTTTAAGGTTAGAACTTATAATCATGTATAATCTTTTAACACCCTATTTATAACATCATAATGTAGCATTATATTGAATATTTTCTTGCCATCAAGCATTTTAAAACATTTTACGTGTTTTTTTAGGGGTTATAACGTTCTAAATGACTGGCGCTTGGAACGTTTTCTGACGGACTGCTCTTCTACTTCGGAAGAAAACATGAGGGAGAGTAGGAATACCAACAGAAACAAAAATAAAACTGAATATAAAACAATTTTATTGATGTAAAAGTACAAAAACGTAATGTTGTTAATAAAACATGATATGTCACTTTGCTAAAAGTTATCCACATGTGGTGCTTAGAACGTTATTCTACCCACCTCTTTTGGGGGCAATTTCCAGGCCTTGGCTTCTTATTTTTTGAAATATAGGGAAATCCAACTTTTCTATATTCAATCCTGGTCTTATCCTTTCACTTTCCAATATTTACTTCACGTCTTTTATTTTTATTTACGCGATTTTGGTCCTTGGGTGACAGCGCAACGACCGGCGGGGATTCCATCTTTCGGCGAATAGAACGTTATTACCCAGAAAGTCTGTGCAGTCTCGCGAAGCAAGCAAACTTTGACGTACGAAATCAGGGCTACCAACTCAAATATCTTCAAAACAAAATATACCACGGTGTAGCTCATGTCCTGGAGAACCTTTTTCACTGAATATCTCCGATTTTGAAATTTTGTCGCTTAGAACGTTTTACGTGGGACCCCTTCAATTCCTGCAGACTCAAATCATCCTTGGAGACAAAATGTCAACTTTTCATTCACTAATTAATAGATTATTACACATTCCAATGAGCCCTGAGAACTTTGACCAAGAAAAAAAAACACCATAAAATATATTGCAATGAAAAATGGCTACAAATCAAACTTAATCGATAAAATGATTGAAAATAAAAAGAAAAAAGAAGAAAACATCACAAATGAGAACAAAAAAGCTGAATTCATATGTTTACCATATAGCTCAACTCTAAACAAAGCAATCAGAAAAACATTCACAAATTCAAATTATAAATTAAGCTACAGAACAAGAAACAATGCTTTTGGAATGTTAAACAAGCTCACCAATCAAAAAAATACTCACTATCAAATAAATTCGAAAAATCTGGTATTTATAAAATAACATGCAGTGATTGTAACAAGTTTTGTATTGGACAAACAGGGCGAAGCTTTAAATCCAGATTTATTGAACATATTCAAGCCATACGCTCAAACAACTTGACCAGTCAAAAATCGTCTTTTGCAGAGTATATTTTACAAACAGATCACAATTACCAGTGCATTGATAAAAATTTAAAAATTTTAGATTACGAAGTCAAAAGTCCGAAAATGGACACAAAAGAAGAGTTACAAATTTATTTGTACAGAAAACAGAATCAAACGGACATATTAAATGTAGCAAATAATGAAATAGAAAACCAAATTTTTGAAAAGATATTAAATATAAAGAAAAGCAAATCAACCACCTTAGCCCAGAAAAATAATTAATTAACAAATGTCATCTATCAGGAAGATACATATGACTGATGTTTATTTATATTTAAGGTTAAGTTTTCATTCACCGTGATGATGGTATAATTACCGAAACACATGTCGTGATTTTTAAATAAAATAATGATAAAAGGGTGCTCAAGCTCATTATTATTTTTACAAATCAATATATATATATATATATATATATATATATATAAAGAGAGTTGTGTGTTGGTATATTTAGTGCTACAGCCAAAACTACACGTCGTAGACCCTTGATCTTGGTATCAAATTAAAGCTTGGAATCTCATGATGCGCACTATGATGGTTGGGTTTCGATTTCGTATGGGGTTTAGGTACAGGATCGTCCGAAAGGGACCTATATCAAGGATTTTGTGAGTACTTTAGGTTTTATTTGTTTACTAGCGTTCCCCGGCGCGCGTTGCTGCGCCCATGATAATTAAATATTTAAATAAAAAATATCATATTGATTAATGCTAGGTATGAAAATTTTTTTTTTATTAAATTACTGTATTAAAAATAACACAAAAATGAAACATTAAAATGAAGAATACTTAATTTACTTTAAAGCCAAAGGATATACAACGTTTTTTGTTTTCCCATTTGGTGTATAGATATACAAATTTGTGGGCGTGCCAACACGTGAGCATGCAAGATATAATTGCCCGTGGGAAAAACATGAATTTTCCAAATTCAATCCGGCAATTTTTAGGGATTGTCCTTGTGCCTTATTAATAGTAATTGAAAAGCAAGGCGTAATGGAAATTGCAATCGCTTAAAATCAAATGGTAACTCAGAGGATATCAAAGGTATTCTTGGAATTAAGGCTTCTTCTCCCTTGAACTTGCCAATAATGATTTTTGCTTCAATTAAATTTGGAGACAGTTTCATCACTCTTAATCTGGTCCCATTGCATAGTGTTGGTGGATTCAGGTTCCTCAAGAGTATTATAGGTGACCCTACTTTTAGTTCAAGTAAGTGTGGTGGCATTCCTGGTGGCTCTGTTGAGTTCAGAAATTCTATTGGGTAGTTTACTGCTTGTTCTTCGTCCATTACACTATCAATTGATTTGTATTTTACTGTTTTCCCAGGTAATTTCAATTGAATTTGCTGATTTAACTTGTTTACATCATCATTTTTTGGTGCTAAAATCGCACGTTCGCAAAGCCAATCCGGATTGTTGAAGTTGGTCGTTAAATTTGGGAATACTTTCTCCACAACAGATTGAATATTTGGTTCCATTTGGCAAAATGTTCAATTATTTAGTAAATTTTTAACAATGTGATAGTTAAATTTTAAATTATAAATGATTAATTAAACCATAGTTTTTAAATGATGTTATAATGCAGTCGGAGGTATTTTTTTGCGAATTTTCTTTGGAATAAAGAGCTGTAGACATCATCCGCTAGGTGGCTCTGAGCACGGGACGATGATAAATTTTCTTTTTAGAGCCCCCATTTGCAAAAAAAAACAACATGGAAAAATTTAGATATATGTATGTTTGTGTGTGTGAAAGCACACTAGCAGTCAAATTGCCCGATTATTTTTTCAAATTTGGTAAGTACATTGCTTTGATATAAAGGTCAAGTTCGTTAGACAAAAAGATCGGGGGATCCCAAACCCATTTCTGGAGGATAAATGCTCCAAATTTGGGGATGTTTTTGCCCAGAAAGGTTAATATAAGCTCCTAACGTAATTTTTATCTGTTTTATATTAAATAGAATAAAATAAAAAATATTTTAAGCACTCTACCAAAGATATAACACCAAAAGTAAACGGAATTATGAAAGAAAATGTGAATTTACTGAACGTAGTACATTGTCTTATTGAAATTTTTCACTCTAGTGGCCACCATTATCATGAGATTCTCTAAAATCTTGGTATATATTGTTGTTTTCTATTATCTATTTGGCCAGTTAGTTAGATGAATGAATCGGAAGCCTCTTTTCCATTTTGGGGACACAAAGCCCAAAATGTTGGGCTATGGGTCTAAAATGGGCAATTTAAGCCCTGACATTGAAATTCGCTCCGTCATGATAATTACTGCGTGAGTATTTGTTTTAAATAAAACAACAATTTACCATCTTTAAATTTGTAGTATCCTACTAATATCATAAATGTGAAAGTATGGATGTTTGTGTGAATATCTGTCTTTCAACCACGTGAAAAATATTTGAGGAACTGAGCTGAAAGTTTGCAGAAATAGAGCCACTATATCAGAAAAGGACATAGGCCTATTCACTTCCTTAAAATCCCATCGGGGTAAGCCCCGTGAACGTCCTTAGCTTCAATGTTTACATTTTATAGGGATATAAACATTCAAATACTGAATTGGGAAACCGCTGTGAATACTAAAGTTTGACAGTTCAAAGAGTAGAAGTGAGATCAGCTGTAATTTGTATCGTGAGCGAAGCCACGGAAAACTGCTAGTTTGTTATAAATTTCAAACTAACACTGTAAATACTTAACTATATGTAAAATTAAATAAAATTAAAATAATATTAAAACTATATGTAACTAATATGTAAAATTTTTTTGGGTTGTTAAATCTTATTTTTTTTGTGTTGCTAAAACTTAATTACAGTGAATGGGGCGTTGTTTCACAAGCGGGGCAAATTTCCATTTTCATTTGACCCTTCCCATTACGAAGGTCAGTTAACATAACAAGATTTGTCGGTGCTTGCCGTAAATGGACTCCGCTCTTTGTTTAATATTAAGGTAGCTTCTACGGTGTTCATGATCCTATTTTTTATATCACAAATCGCCATCATAAGAATATCCGTTAAAACTTCAAGCTTAGGCTGCAGTGGTAATACAACCGACTATTAAATGAATCAGTAGAGTGAGCAGTTTATCAAGTACAGTTGAAACAGTACTACAACCTCAAGCTTGTTACCTGAAGAAAGCAATGTTTAAAATAATATTCAATAAACATTATTTAGGAATAAATAAAAAATAAAAATTAATGAACGATATCAGGAAACTGGCACATACCTTCTCCCTTAGTCATTTCAAACAAGAAAGCGTATATAATCAAATAAGCATTAATTATCTCACTAATACATAACAAATTTTAACAAAATCGGTTTGTAATTAACGGAGATATAGGTTTTTTCAAATATTTACCATAAGAATAACATTAGACAACGTACTGCGTTTACCGCTAAACAAAAATATAAATTATCTCCGTAACCAGTTGACGTAGACGTAGTTGTCTATACTACTACTGCTACTGCTATATAATATATATATAATATATATATACAATATATATATAATATATATATATTATATATATTATATATATATTTTTTATTTTTTATTGTTTAATTCACAACTTAGGGCTGCTAAAAGTATTTGTAAAAATAATAATGAACTTGAGCACCCTTTTATCTTTATTTTATTTAAAAATCACGACGCGTGTTTCGGTAGTTATACCATCATCACGGTGAATGAAAACTTAACCTTAAATATAAATAAACAGCAGTCATATGTATCTTCCTGATAGATAACGTTTGTTAATTAATTAATATTCTGGGCTAAGGTGGTTGATTTGCTTTTCTTTATATTTAATATCTTTTCAAAAATTTGGTTTTCTATTTCATTATTTGCTACATTTAATATGTCCATTTGATTCTGTTTTCTGTACAAATACATTTGTAACTCTTCTTTTGTGTCCATTTTCGGACCTTTGACTTCGTAATCTAAAATTTTTAAATTTTTATCAATGCACTAGTAATTGTAATCTGTTTGTAAAATATGCTCTGCAAAAGACGATTTTTGACTGGTCAAGTTGTTTGAGCGTATGGCTTGAATATGTTCATTAAATCTGGATTTAAAGCTTCGCCCTGTTTGTCCAATATAAAACTTGTTACAGTCACTGCATGTTATTTTATAAATACCAGATTTTTCGAATTTATTTGATAGTGAGTTTTTTTTGGATTGGTGAGCTTGTTTAACATTCCAAAAGCATTGTCTCTTGTTCTGTAGCTTAATTTATAATTTGAATTTGTGAATGTTTTTCTGATTGCTTTGTTTAGAGTTGAGCTATATGGTAAACATATGAAGTCAGCTTTTTTGTTCTCATTTGTGATGTTATCTTCTTTTTTCTTTTTATTTTCAATCATTTTGTCGATTAAGTTTGGTTTGTAGCCATTTTTCATTGCAATATATTTTATGGTGTTTTTTTCTTGGTCAAAGTTCTTTATTTTACAAGGAGATGAAAACACTTGTAATAATTTTCTAACATACCCAAACTCTATTTCTAATACCATTAAATTCACAATGGAAACACAAAATTCTTGTATTAACTTCTTAGATTTATCCATCACAAACCTGAATGATAAACATGCCTTTAAAATATATAGAAAAGAGACCCAAACAAATCTAATAATTGAAGGGGTCCCCCGTAAAACGTTCTAAACGACAAAAACCTAGTTTTGAGTAATCAAGGGTTGAAAGTTGAGTTCTAAAATTTACGGTTTTTTTAAGGTTAGAACTTATAATCATGTATAATCTTTTAACACCCTATTTATAACATCATAATGTAGCATTATATTGAATATTTTCTTGCCATCAAGCATTTTAAAACATTTTACGTGTTTTTTTAGGGGTTATAACGTTCTAAATGACTGGCGCTTGGAACGTTTTCTGACGGACTGCTCTTCTACTTCGGAAGAAAACATGAGGGAGAGTAGGAATACCAACAGAAACAAAAATAAAACTGAATATAAAACAATTTTATTGATGTAAAAGTACAAAAACGTAATGTTGTTAATAAAACATGATATGTCACTTTGCTAAAAGTTATCCACATGTGGTGCTTAGAACGTTATTCTACCCACCTCTTTTGGGGGCAATTTCCAGGCCTTGGCTTCTTATTTTTTGAAATATAGGGAAATCCAACTTTTCTATATTCAATCCTGGTCTTATCCTTTCACTTTCCAATATTTACTTCACGTCTTTTATTTTTATTTACGCGATTTTGGTCCTTGGGTGACAGCGCAACGACCGGCGGGGATTCCATCTTTCGGCGAATAGAACGTTATTACCCAGAAAGTCTGTGCAGTCTCGCGAAGCAAGCAAACTTTGACGTACGAAATCAGGGCTACCAACTCAAATATCTTCAAAACAAAATATACCACGGTGTAGCTCATGTCCTGGAGAACCTTTTTCACTGAATATCTCCGATTTTGAAATTTTGTCGCTTAGAACGTTTTACGTGGGACCCCTTCAATTCCTGCAGACTCAAATCATCCTTGGAGACAAAATGTCAACTTTTCATTCACTAATTAATAGATTATTACACATTCCAATGAGCCCTGAGAACTTTGACCAAGAAAAAAAACACCATAAAATATATTGCAATGAAAAATGGCTACAAATCAAACTTAATCGATAAAATGATTGAAAATAAAAAGAAAAAAGAAGAAAACATCACAAATGAGAACAAAAAAGCTGAATTCATATGTTTACCATATAGCTCAACTCTAAACAAAGCAATCAGAAAAACATTCACAAATTCAAATTATAAATTAAGCTACAGAACAAGAAACAATGCTTTTGGAATGTTAAACAAGGTCACCAATCCAAAAAAAACTCACTATCAAATAAATTCGAAAAATCTGGTATTTATAAAATAACATGCAGTGATTGTAACAAGTTTTGTATTGGACAAACAGGGCGAAGCTTTAAATCCAGATTTATTGAACATATTCAAGCCATACGCTCAAACAACTTGACCAGTCAAAAATCTTCTTTTGCAGAGCATATTTTACAAACAGATCACAATTACCAGTGCATTGATAAAAATTTAAAAATTTTAGATTACGAAGTCAAAAGTCCGAAAATGGACACAAAAGAAGAGTTACAAATTTATTTGTACAGAAAACAGAATCAAACGGACATATTAAATGTAGCAAATAATGAAATAGAAAACCAAATTTTTGAAAAGATATTAAATATAAAGAAAAGCAAATCAACCACCTTAGCCCAGAAAAATAATTAATTAACAAACGTCATCTATCAGGAAGATACATATGACCGATGTTTATTTATATTTAAGGTTAAGTTTTCATTCACCGTGATGATGGTATAATTACCGAAACACATGTCGTGATTTTTAAATAAAATAATGATAAAAGGGTGCTCAAGTTCATTATTATTTTTACAAATCAATATATATATATATATAAAGAGAGTTGTGTGTTGATATATTTAGTGCTACAGCCAAAACTACACGTCGTAGACCCTTGATCTTGGTATCAAATTAAAGCTTGGAATCTCATGATGTGCACTATGATGGTTGGGTTTCGATTTCGTATGGGGTTTAGGTACAGGATCGTCCGAAAGGGACCTATATCAAGGATTTTGTGAGTACTTTAGGTTTTATTTGTTTACTAGCGTTCCCCGGCGCGCGTTGCTGCGCCCATGATAATTAAATATTTAAATAAAAAATATCATATTGATTAATGCTAGGTATGAAAATTTTTTTTATTAAATTACTGTATTAAAAATAACACAAAAATGAAACATTAAAATGAAGAATACTTAATTTACTTTAAAGCCAAAGGATATACAACCTTTTTTGTTTTCCCATTTGGTGTATAGATATACAAATTTGTGGGCGTGCCAACACGTGAGCATGCAAGATATAATTGCCCGTGGGAAAAACATGAATTTTCCAAATTCAATCCGGCAATTTTTAGGGATTGTCCTTGTGCCTTATTAATAGTAATTGCAAAAGCAAGGCGTAATGGAAATTGCAATCGCTTAAAATCAAATGGTAACTCAGAGGATATCAAAGGTATTCTTGGAATTAAGGCTTCTTCTCCCTTGAACTTGCCACTAATGATTTTTGCTTCAATTAAATTTGGAGACAGTTTCATCACTCTTAATCTGGTCCCATTGCATAGTGTTGGTGGATTCAGGTTCCTCAAGAGTATTATAGGTGACCCTACTTTTAGTTCAAGTAAGTGTGGTGGCATTCCTGGTGGCTCTGTTGAGTTCAGAAATTCTACTGGGTAGTTTACTGCTTGTTCTTCGTCCATTACACTATCAATTGATTTGTATTTTACTGTTTTCCCAGGTAATTTCAATTGAATTTGCTGATTTAACTTGTTTACATCATCATTTTTTGGTGCTAAAATCGCACGTTCGCAAAGCCAATCCGGATTGTTGAAGTTGGTCGTTAAATTTGGGAATACTTTCTCCACAACAGATTGAATATTTGGTTCCATTTGGCAAAATGTTGGTGGGAATAAAATTTCATTTGTTGATTGATCAGCTTGAATTGTTCCATTTCCAATTTCCAACAGTTGTTTTGAAAATATTTCTGCAGAGACTTCTTTTCAAAATAACATATTTAGAACAAAAAACAATATTTATAACACTTTTGGTGGAGTATTTAAAATGAAAAAAAAAACTAACTGTAATAGGCTTATTCATCAAATAAAAAAATTATACATGATTAGAAAAGCATTTGAACATGTAAAACATAACAAATCACGTTTTTAAGCACAAAAAGGTAAACATAATTTATTTGGTTTGTTGACATTTAACCATAATAACAAACTCAATATTTAACTACAGCTGTTAGTTTGACAAAGAATTATAGAAAATTAAGTGTGCTGCAGACTGTATGAAAAAGGATCATCAAGTCAGCTGTTCATTGTAAACACACAATTTGTATCTGTGTGTGATGCAGTCTGTAGGAAAAATGAGGAACTACATCAAGTCACAGTCTTATATAGAACAGTGTATTGGAGTTTTAAGTATAATCATATGTTTTTTTGTAAACAAACCAAAAGCTCATTTGAATAACATGGTATCTTTAGGAGCCCGTGGGGCAGATCCCTGTGGATGGATTTACACCAAACTTGACAAAAACCATCCTGGGAACATGGTAAACAATCCCTGCAAATTTCATAAAAATCCGTTGGGCGGTTTGGGCGTCTTTAGGGACCATACCCACACACACATACTTCCTCTTTTATAGATATAGATATCAATACATATGGTTTAATTTGAAATGGTTAACGTGGTTACAGTGGTTGCCAACAGAATGGAGCACCTGCAATTGTTTTTGTACAACAGGTGAATACTGTCTTATTTAGCAAATGTGTTATTGTTTACGTTTTCAATTATTTAGTAGATTTTTACTGTTAGGTTATGTTAACCAAAAACATAAAGTGCACTAAAATTTAGAGTTACAAATTTTTTGTTTTAAATTCAATGTTAGAACTAAATTAAGATGCTCAAAAAATAAGACGATAGACTGCTCGAAAAAATGAAACAACGAAGAAAAAGAAACACATCTAAAGGTATCATGGGAAAATCCGCAGTGACTTCAAGAAACACTATCGAAACAGATTGGAATAGAAAGGGAGACAGACGCACAAGGTGATGAAAGAAATAATCAGAACAGAGATAATGGAGAACCTTCAAAAAGGGGATCATACAGAAGAAGCTGATTTAAACTAAACAACTTTACAAGTTGTTTGAAGAAGTACAGGGTACTATGATTTAGACCATTTTTATGACACATTATTCCAGTCAAATATAGATTTTATTGAACACCCTAATGTAGTAATTTTCAAGATGGACAAAATTTGTAGTTATTGCATAGGAAAAAAATTAATTCAAAATGGAAACGCAAATTTTGCGCTGTTTGCAAAGGCAAATAAGACTGCTACCACCAAATATACCCCCCCCCCCCCCCGGCTTTCTCAAATATATGTATGGAGAAACACCAAAATATATTTAATTTATACATTACATTAGACGTTATAATGCTTGCTTCCAAATTACGTCTTCTGGAGCTACCACTATTTATACCTTCATAAGATTTTTCAACCCAGCGAAGCGGGTTACTAACAGCTAGTATATAAGATGTCACAGTCAGGACGAATTTGAAAGACGTAGATATTGATCGTAATCTGTTGATTCACATTTAACAAGTATGTTTTAAAAGTCTATTTATGGCACATTTTGTTATATGTATCAAAATGAGTACCCCATAAGACATTTTTAAAAGGTGATATTAAGGTGATGACAGTACAGTGGGAGCTTCACGCTTCCTGATAATATTATTTTGTTGATACAATTGGGCATTGAAATTATATATAGTAAACTGACTCGTTTAGTGTATTGGATACCATCATGTCATTTGTAACGTTTTATAGATTTATATTTTTTTTATTTTAGATAGTAACGCTTTTTACGTTTCCCAAGCTAAAAAACTTCAAAACTAGATTGAAAGACTTGCTATTTTGATAAAAATCCCTATGGGTAAAATAATTTTAAATTATTGTTGAAAAAATTAGGCCAATTTATATTGTATGATCACTGAAAAAATAATTTCACACTTGAATTTACAAAAATAACTGAAACATTATTTACACATTAACTGTTAATGGAAACATAAATGTGGTGAAACATGAAAAGTGAAGGGGTTTTATGCAATTCAAACAAGAAACGTGTTAAGCTGCTTCTGTCACTTACTGTGACAACATGACTTATTTTGTGTTGCTCAATTAATTTGTATCACCTCTTAAATGTTATTATTTCAAAATCCTACGAAATATTTTTTGCAGAAAGAGCTAGTTGAAAAGTGAAATGCGACACTGCATGGTTGTAATCGTCGCTGTATGTTTCCATTTACCTCCAGGCCTTTGTAATATGAGCCACACAATTTCATTTTTGAAACAAAGCGCCATGAAAAAGACTGGTTTCTCGGAAAATGTCTGTAAAATTTCTAGCTTCAGTAAAAATATTTACCTTACGGTTCTAACATGTTTTTAAAAATATATATTTGCTTTTTAACTAAGGGGAATATCCTAATTATATTAAATCTTATGGAAAAATTCATAATAAAATACCAATTATAAATGAGTTTTGATGAAGGAAGAAATATAAGATGTTTTATGAATGTTTTTTTCTTTGTACAGCCTCTATATCGCGAGTAAGTTTTTTTCTGTTTGCAAACTTTGCTCAGTGTACAATGAAATAGAGAATGTTTTTACGAAAGAATTTTTAGGGGTAACCGTTGTTAAGAACCGAGAAAAGGTTAAAGGTTTTGGGTGCAGATAGAGAACACTTATCCCTACTCAATTAAAAAATTCTACTTAAACCAAAAAAATGGTATGTGAACTATTCTCTACATTTAAATTAAAAAAATTCCTAAAAAATCTAAAATATTATTTTTTTTAGTATTACAATGAAATATTTCCAAACCTAAAATAAATAAATCTTATTAGTTCAAAACAATATTAATCATGGTTATTGATCATACAGTGGGTTACACTGATGTAAGTGTGGAGAGCGCGTGGTGCAGAGCAATATCAAAGCCACAACCGCAACACGCCTGGCACGCTCTGCGGCGCCGTGTGGCTGGGCTGGGGATGAAATAGAATATACGTGGTAATCAAATATATCAACTCTTTGCCATCAAATACATCTGAATTCTTAATAGCTCAACAGTGTTTGTGTATGAAAGCTGTCTATAGACCATCGGCATATCAAATTTCGGCATATCAAATTTCGATTGGGAAAGGTCGAAAACCGAGCTTCTTCCCTATAGGGGCAATTCGCTGAAATAATTCGGTTTTCGACCGTTCCCAATCGAAATTTGAATTGCCGCTTGTACCGTAGTACTCATAGTAAGTAAGACCAAAGCCCGAGACCATGATAACTTTTCCTTTTGGGGCCCACAAAGGCAAAAAAAACCATTCGTTCGAATATATATTATA
Organism: Flexamia atlantica; assembly: GCA_035578135.1. Taxonomy (NCBI): domain Eukaryota; kingdom Metazoa; phylum Arthropoda; class Insecta; order Hemiptera; family Cicadellidae; genus Flexamia; species Flexamia atlantica. The sequence goes on from JAQJVK010000001.1 coordinate 91,214,220, forward strand.
CAGTGTGTAAAAAAAGTTCGTCCCCCCGCTTTAATTGTTTTGTTTGGTAAAGCCTTAAACATTTGGGAAATGATACTGACTTAACCAAAATTATTTTTTGACTTTACCAAAAATTTTGAGTGTCCCCTCGAAATGGGAGATTTTTGGGGCAACTAAAAATTTTCAAATGCAAACCCCTTTTGAGTGACCTCTCATTTTAAAGAGCTTTCAAAAAATGGGCAATTGGTGGAGGTTGAAGGTCTGTAAAGTGTTTCTATCTAAATTGGCAGCTTGTTGAAGTTTGAATACTATTAGTTTGTAACAAACTGTGTGTGGTGTGTTTAACAAACCATAAATATGATTTATTTGCGTTACTGCGGTATTCGATAAGATTAAAATCATACCGAATGGCCAATAGCATATCACCGTAAAATGGCTATAATGCTCATTTTATTTTGGGTGAATAACGGCTCCTGGAATATCAAGGTTCTAATTTTTGCAAAATTGCTCTAAACCCTTTTACTGGAAGCACCCATGTTTTTGGTTTTAAACAAATTTTCAGTTTTAGCGAATTTCCCATATAGGGAAGATGCTATTATCGTAGGTCTCTTGTTACCTAAGCCCAAGACCACGACAATTTTTCGTTTTGGGGCCCCCAGAAGCAAAAAACCCCAATCGTTTGAATGATATATATATGTCTGTTAGCACGATAACAGCCGTAAAAATGGTCCGATCCTAATGAAAATTGGTACAGACATGTAAAGTGGTAATCGGACGAGTTCGTAAAGCAGCCCGATCGGAGCTCTGGGAGGGGGGGGGGGGGTAAAGGGGGATAAAGCCCCAAAAATGAGTTTTTGAGTTTTTTACATAGAAAAATAAAACAATCAAATTTTTGTTGGCACATTTGAATTCAGCTAAAAAAACAAGAATTTAGTATTTTGAATCATTGCTCTATGTCCATTGGCTACAGAGATACTGAATGAAAGTGGTAAACACAATACGTTGTCGCATAATGTAAACCTTATGCGAACTAAGTAAAATTATATATCACACCTATTTATCAACATATCTTCATAAAACTTGGTTTTTGGCTTCATCTACATGTGATCTAATGTGTGATAGACTAAACTCCTCAATATTTTCATTTTTATGGCAGCAAACCTGCGTACTCATAACCCATTTTATCCTTATGGAAAATAAAACAAATTCTATTTCTTCCTTCTTTTAACATTTCTTGTTAAAACTTGTCATATAGCTTCTTCTAGTTCAGATATACTCAATATTGAATTAAACCCATCCAGTTCTAACGTACCTATTGCAGCAAACCTGCATACTCATTCCCCATGTTAATCTGAAGGAGCTTATAATAACCTGTCAAATCTTACAATGTTGGATTAAAATACTTTTTTTGCATTTTAAATTCGCTGAGTATGCAGGTCTGCTGCAACGGGGTTATTTACTTGTTGCATCTAAACCATCCCAAAATTCTAACAAGAGTTACTTGGCACGAGGAGATTAACTTTGCATTTGTTTACCCAAAACTTTTTGCCTAAATTCAAGTAATAATATTTCAATCTAAAAACCCCTATATTTCCTGGTCAGGCTTGTAAACTCACCGGCCTAAATGCTGCATTGCAACTGAAAGCAGCTTTTCAACAGCCACTTCCTGAGGGTTGAGAATATAATGAGCGCTGTAGTACTCTTATTGTAAGCGATATGCATTTAGCCCCTCGCATCCTCAATCAGTTTGCTTTCAAGTTCATCACAAGTGGTTGTAACCAGTCTCTATAGTAAAGATTAGAACTATGAGGTGAATACTCTATTTCATTAAATAAGTAACAATATAAAACGATTAGATATCATAAGTGATTTGTATGAACTTTGATTTATGAATATTATTTTATTATGTTTTTCAAGACTACTTCTTCATATATACATCTTATTACATATAGAAATCCTAAACTCGTGTAAAGTATAAACTATTATGAGTTTCCTTTTAACTAAATATATATTGTCCAGGAGTGACAAACAATTTTCATAAGCCGCCAAATCTAATACTGTACTCTGTTAAAAGTTGTCAGCCAGTGCTGAGTCCCGGTCTTGACCAGGAATTAAATCCACTGGAAAATTGTACGATCAAATTAAGGAAGTATATTTGAAGAAAATTACTTCTTTTCAGCCTGCAAAAAAATTTAAGGCAAAAGAGCCGCAAGTGTAAGTGATTGGACTGTCCATTCACCGTCATGTAGTTATTTGTAAGTTGATGATGTTGTGATCGCTGAAAACCATAGATTTGAGACGGCTTGCAAGGCAGCTACGAGACCTAACCAGATATATCTTTGAGGTAGATGTATGCCTGTGTTTGAATATAGATGGATCAAACCATAACACCGCTCCGCTGGTACAACAAACTGTGGTGTGATTACAACTCGGTCTAGGAGCTACCATAACCAATTCGTAACAATACTGGTCGTGCTGTAAGTGTATCTGTGAATATAAACAATTTATCATCTCCGTAATAATAGGGAATCAAATGTTTTGTGATACTTTATTCTCAGTTTGTGTGCTTTGATCGAAAAATCTAAACAAACTGTTGAAAATTTATGTTCCTTTAGGTACACTAACCCATCATAAAATTCATAAATACGAATTTTAAACACAAAAAATTAGCATTTACCATATTTACCTTCAAGGTTGCTCTGTTGATGATAGGATACCAACGAAACGTTAACAAGTCCAGTAACATATATTTTGCAGCGAGGAATAAGAGGGATACTTAAAAAAATGTTCTGATTAAATATCAAATACATGACAATCTCGTATTGAAGACGATCATGTAAAAAGACACAATTTAGAGTACAGATCTACATGAAAATAACAAATGCATGACAAGTTTATTGAATATTTCTTTTTGCTAGGAGGTTGGAAAGTGCAATTTACTGTATCACATAAGATTAGGTTTCGAAACCGGTTCATGAAAAATATCTACTTCAAATCAAAAAGCGCATACTCGTTAAAAAAATACCATATAAATTCGCCTGTAATATTCACTATTTAGTTCCAGATATTGTTAAAATTTCTCTTTTAACGAAACTAATAGAAAGGAGAAAAATGTAGACTAGTTTTATTATCCCAGTTTTCTTTAAATATTTTGGAATGACAAAAAATCAAACGTATATTTATTCTTGTTTTAAAGTGTGAAAGTGTGAATTCGACACTCAATTCTAAAGGGTAGTTAAACTTCTTTTTTCGAAGGCTTGTGGTGACGAGGACTGACATTATTTGATCTGGGATGGGCGCCGAGACCATGGACTCTTTGATACAAGAGATGTGAGGCGGAACATTACATTACATACGCCTTTGTTCTGTTCTTGCTTTGTGATTGTCCGAGTACGTTCAAAGCCACATCAAGCCGAGTACCAACTTCCGGGCGACAGTCTTGGATGATGTTTGATATGTTTTAACTTATTGACTAAATAAACCTACATCAATTTAAAATCATACTCAGGGTCCGAGATAGGAATAGTTATAGAACCATTTCATTATTTTTATATGCATGAGTGTGAAAATGGCTTAATACAGTAGACCGACGCACGAGTCAATAAAGAATATGCGAGGATTAGGGGTGTGCGAGTACTCGATTATCGAGCTTTTTTCGAGCCGATTTTCCACTACTCGACTCGACTCGAAGTTTTAAAAAATACTCGGAAGTTCGAGTCGAGTAGTTACTCCCGCCGTTTACCCGGAATTGGTACGCGCGATCGCATTTTACGGTCGACTTTCACACAGTCAACACCACTCATGACCAGCCACCAAAACTTTTGTTAATTTTCTTGAATTAAAGTGGTTTTTGAGTTATTAATATCAATAAATTCAGTCTTGTCTTTTTCCTTTCTATAATTTGATATATTTTCTTACTTATGCTCAATGAGACTGGTTTAACTTTAATTCTTAAACCTATAACAATATGTTACAAAAACCCCTTTTTAAAGCAACAAGCGTAGATGTATCTTGGCTTTTACCTCCTAAGGATGAAAGTTTAATAAAATATTGAGTAATGATATAAAGTTATGTTAAAGATGGCCTGAATTCTCGTTTATTTTCATTTGAAAACAGGTTTGCTTTTAATGCTTAGGAAAACAACCCAGTTTAGTAAATAAAAAATATTGCATTTTATGTGATCAATAATAAGCATGATAACTATTAACTTATACTATTCAAAATACTCGACTCGAAAAAAACTCGAAACTCGCGGGTATTTTTAAAACTCGGCTCGACTCGACTCGACTTCAAAAATCAATGCTCGCACACCCCTAGCGAGGATGATCAGGGTTTTCATTTCTTAATAGAATAATATTAGCAATAATATTCAGTGTGTCAACATAACTGTGCCGCTATTGTCATGTGCAAAATTAAAAGATTTACAAGGAACTTTAAAAGTCCAAACGAGTAGTTATAGCCAACTATGATAAAGATAGAGACTGTCGGTTTATTCTTGCATTCTTATACACTAGAGTAGAGTGCACCAAAGGGTGGTTGGCAAAAACTGTAAACTCATCGAAATTTCTGTTAAGCCTCAGCTGAAACGAGTAAATTATTTGTTTCTTATTGACCTGTAAAAACTTTGTTTGCGTTTTTCAGGCCAATCTACGTGTAAACTTGTGTTTACTGTAACATATGATCACACAAGTTCATTAATTACGCAAAAAAAAATAGTAAATAATAATTTTGCCAGCAGCAAAATGTTTTCACTTACCCCCCGCGCCCTATTTGTTGCCCGCGATTAAAGTGTTTTGAACACATGGTTTTAAGAAGAATTATACCTTCTAAGAAGATTGCAAGGAGCGGCATAGAGAATTGCTTTAATCTCTGATATCATGCCTTTTGATCCCAGTCGTGGTTTAGGGCGGCCTCTATTGAGAGCCTCTTGAGTCAGGAAAGCGCTGAGCTGCTTACATTTTCTTCAGACTCGTTTTAGTGGTTTAATTCTCCTTTGTTCGTAATTGATCTGTTGCGTTAAAGGTGAACGTAAGCTAATAATGTTATTATAGCTTCATTGAAGCCTTTTTACCTACCAGTTAACGTGTTTGTTATGATTAGTTGAAGTAAACATTGCTTGATTTTGATTCAGTTAAACAAACTGTGATCATTTCCTGATTAAAATGCTTAAAAATAATTATTCTAAGACATGAGCTTAAGGGTTAAACAGATTTTATATTTTAGATTTAATGATTGTTTTTATAAATACTAGAAACAGCGTGTTTTCACCTTAAATAAAAAACGTTAAAGATTTATTTCTAGACAAAATATTTAGGTGTTTCCCCCATACATTGATCTGAGAAACAAAATTTTATTAAGTTTAAATTGATAAAAGCTTCAATGTCTCTAATAACATGCAGTTTCATCAAAACAGATGTAAGATGCATTAAGCTGACTGCTTCATATTACAGTATTGATAAACTATTTGAATTTAATATGGAGGGTCCTTGAAACTTTTATTGATTCTAACATTACTAAAGTCCTTTTATATCTACAAACAATACATAGGTTCCATAAAAACACGACAGTCGGCCATGTAATGACAAGCTTATACCACAGAGCAATATAGTCTAATAAAAATTTCATACAGGTCGTTTTAACACAGCATTCCCAGTTCTGACGAAACTGATTTTCCTGTATGGGAGAAAAGAATGTCTATAGAACAAGTTTGTTTTTAAAGCAAAGTTTGCTTGCTGGTTTATTTTGTTATTGTTGAATTTTTGAGGCATATTATAAGAATACCAACTTTATGTTTATTTTATTGATAATGGCCCCTAAGCAATTTAGTATAAAAAAGAATCCATCTACGTTTAAAGACCTGAAAATAACTAAGAAAGACTAAAAACCTTTCTTGTGAACATTTTACAAATTAAAGTAATTCGGTAAAAGTATAACCAGTTCAAGACGGTTATCTACCAGGATTCAACCTGACAAGTTCATTGGCAAGTAATGCTTGCGTACTTTTTCCTCCATTTCCCATTACCCTCTCATGGAATGCGGGACCTCCGTTCTGCTGCCGTGAGCACCGACGAACCAGCCTGTGTGCCTCCACGAGCGCACACCCTCGCGTCTCTCGTGAGACAGAACCAAGTCAGCCACTGAGTTCTAGCTGTCGCCGCCCTGCAGCATCTAACCCACGACGTTGTCCGGGGTTAGATGGCCGCCGACCGAGTCGACTTTGTTGTTCATCAAAGCGACAGCACATGAAACAGATAAAACGATAAAAACGATAAAAACTTTTACTGTCATTTTTATAGTTTTTATCGTTTTAGTGTTAACGTAATAAGTGTCCGTGTGTGTCTAGTAACTGTTTAAAATGTTGAGGTTGTGTTCCATCGTGTGAACTGTGACAAACACGTCTAATGTGTGAAGTGTAGTATAGGTTTTCAGCGACCGATGATGCATTGTCAAGATGCGAAACGCGTCTCGTAGTAATGAGAACAATTTTTGACACCTCAGGCAGGTTAGTTACCTTCAATAAATATATTTAACAGATGTCAAGGCTATCAAACCAATTATAAAGAGATATAGTGCCCTCTGTAAAAACAAACTTTGCAGGCTATAATTTTATATCCATCAATGAATATTCCCGTGGTAGTGATTATAATAATAGCCAGTCATGTAAAAAATAAAAGAAACGTTTTATTTTGTGTAGTTCCGTTAGACATTGAGACCTTGTCGTAGTACCTCGGATTAATTATAGTAGGTTAGCTTAATTTTTTGAGGGCGATATCACTGTTATGTTAGATTAGTCAGCCAGGTGCCTGTTCTTTTTCCCAATGTCATGAAACATCCTTATTTAGGCTTATAGGTTGGTATTATACGGAGGCCACCCTTATTCAGCGCGCTACGGCGGCTATGTTAGGTTGGGTTATCATAAATATGTTAGTAGGACTTTCCTCGTTTCGTTACGAATCAAACAATCCTAGATGAGTCATACTTTTGCCTGCCAAATCCCGTTGACAGGTGATGCGTGCGCCCCGGTCAACGACCTTAGCTTAGCCTACTTGAAGGGTATTTCACGGGCGAAAGTATGACTCATCTGGAATAGTTCGATTCATAACGAAACGAGGAAAGTCTTACTAACATATTTATGATAACCTAACCGAACATAACCACCGCAGCGCGCTGTATAAGGGCGGCGATCGGGTAAAGTCGCTTGCGGCGGTGCATGGTGACGCTTCAACTCAACCCTCGCCAACATCGCTGCCTTCTGGGAAGCAGAAAACAAAGATCGCCCATCATAATTATGTCGAATTTGGACAGTAATTCAATTAAAGTATGTTCTTTCCAATTATGAAGTAATTTTTGGTGCCCAGCAATGAAATCTCTCTTAAAATAGTGGCCTCCGTATAATACCAAAGTACCGGCTTATTAATTATGGGTTCCTTAAATAGTGAACAAATTGTATATTCATGATCCAGACCAGTCCAATAGTGCGAAGCCGGCTGAGATGAAAGTAGGTACAGAAAAAATGTACATTGAACGAGTGAGAAAATAACTTAGAACTTCAAGGTCCAAAATTTTTCATAAGTCTACCTCAACCATTCAGCCTAGTAAACCTAGACGTAGCCTCAAGCGTAAAGTTATTCCTTATATATATTTCCCATTTACTTTGTCAAGGATAACCAAGACGAGTATTGTTGATTTTTTTATATAGCAATGTTAGGTAGAGCAAATGGATCTTTAATTGCTACATTTTCAAATTGTAGGAACCTTGGAAACACAATTTCCGTTGGGCCGTGGTAAGCGATCTCTACACAAACTCCTCTCATTTGCTGGGAACGTTACTTGCTGCGAGGAAACTTAAGTCAAACTCAGTTTACAATTTGCGATTTAAATATAATCCTCTTCATGTTAAGTTAGTTAATGTACCTTATATTACCGATATGATGAAATAATAAAATAGATGCAAGAACAATTAATTATGACCGTTGATTACGAGCGTTGACTGCTATCAACGTTCTAGCAACATCTGAATTATTAATACCCCAGCATTTTAGTCAGCTCGTAATTACTTATTGACTTTGATCCACCTTATTACACTGAGAAAAAAGTCTAGTGGTAGACTACAGAAATAAAGAGGGAACCTCATTAAATCTTGTGCTTACCTTGCCGGATGCCATTCTTGAGGCTGCCACCAGCCTTGGCTAGTGTAAGGACTCCAGCCACATCTTGTGTGCGCCACAAGCCATCTTTGGCTGTAATTGTGATGTCATAACTTAATGACGTCACTACTATATCCTTAATTCTTGAGGTAACAAGCATACTGGACTGGTGTGTGTTCCACTCTGACTAGTTATAGACTCAGTACTGTCTAGTGCCAGACCCCAGCCAGCCAGCAGCTACCTCTCTTTGTGTCTGGTGTCGTTCCAACCTGGATAGTTGCAGCCCCATTACTGTCTAGTGCCAGACCCCAGCAAGCTAGTAGCCACCTCTATTTGTGTCTGGTGTCGTTCTACCCTGGATAGTTGCAGCTCCAGTACTATCTAGTGCCAGACCCCAGCAAGCTAGTGGCTACCTCTCTTTGAGTCTGGTGTCGTTCCACCCTGGATAGTTGCAGCCCCATTACTGTCTAGTGCCAGACCCCAGATAGCTAGGGGCCACCTCTCTATGTGTCTGGTGTCGTTCCACCCTGGATAGTTTCAGCCCCATTACTGTCTAGTGCCAGACCCCAGCAAGCTAGTGGCCACCTCTCTTTGTATCTGGTGTCGTTCCACCCTGGATGGTTGCAGCCCCATTACTGTCTAGTGCCAGACCCCAGCAAGCTAGTGGCCACCTCTCTTTGTGTCTGGTGTGCGTTCCACCCTTGATAGTTGTAGCCCCAGTACTGACTAGTTCCAGACCCCAGCTAGTAGTAGACCTCTTCTCGTGTTGTCAGCAGGTTGGTTCCATCGATTAAAATTGATTTAGCCCACAAATCGGCCACAGATGTAGGACTTAGAATCACACTCCCCCTTAATGCTCCAGTATCAACCTTTCTGTTTAAGCCAGTTTTGATTTTATTCTTAATCCAGTGATTAAATCTTTTTTCCTAAATTTCTGCTAGTTTAACTATATTTATACCAAAAGCGTCATAATTATGTTAATGAGTTACTGTTACGTTAAAAAAACTGGCTTGTTTGAAATGCTAAATAAGACATAGGAACAAGGGGCGGGTTGTGATTCAAAGAACTGTATCTGCAGTTCGCTTCTGGGCTGATTTATTTTTTACTTTACACAACACACAGAGGCAGAAAGAGGTGGTAGCTGCTAGCAGATCGGATCTGGAACTAGGTGGTGTTATGGCTGCAACTATTGTGGCAAAATTCAACATTTCTAAAATAAAAGGTTGATCTCATTAGAAGACTAATTTGATGATATGGGTTTTGGTTCCAAGCTGGCTCTTGCTTTTAATATTATGATTATAGACATATACCACAAGCCTTATTTTCATTTTGATTGTTTCAAGTAAAGTGAACATTAAATTTAGCAAATGTTCAGCTTTTTAAAAATACTCAATACAGCTTCGAAGATAATTACAACAGATTATCTGATATATTATATAATTTAATAATCAACCAAACATTATAAAAAAATAAAAATTTGATAAGTTAAATTTTGAACAAAATAGGACAAGTATGTGTCATTATAAACTTTTACAATTTCTAGTGCAACATTTTGAAGGGTACCTGATGCTTCATTGTTAAAGCTAGTATTTAATAAATAGTATAGTATATGCCAAGATAAAACTGCAATCAAAGACTTATTTAAGTAATGAAAACATTATTAAAACTTTTGTAATTTTGACACTGAATTTCATTTAATATAAATAAATTTTCTATAAACGGTTAATTTGAATGTATAGGCTAAATAAAATATTTGAGACTCCAATTGTAACAAATTTATTAATTGTAATTAAAACAAGTACAAATCAAGAACATTAAATTAATAATAATGATGGCTGTAATAATAATATTCCCTTAACCATAACTATTACTGACAAAAAATTATATAACTGCTGCAAACATGTTGGTTTCAAGAGGGGGTTCCAATCCTACACAACTACCTGCTCCTCCCAAAAGACTAATTTTAACTTTAAAATTTGGTACACAGCCTCAACTGCTCAACCAAAGTCTTGATTTATAGCTCATTTGAAAGAGAAAAACTATTTATCGATTCCAGTTATCAGATTTTTGATATCGCTTTAGGTTTAAATATAAAATATAAAAATAATGATTAGTTGTATTTTTTGGTTGTGATATCAAGGGAAGGATATCACTGGAATATCTGGATAATTTCGTTTAAATTATCCAGATATTAAAAAATATACTATCCTTTAAATATTAATATACTATCGTTTAAATGAGCTAGCTATAAATCTCAAAAATTTTGGTTGAGCGGTTGAGGCTGTATTGGATTTGAAAATTTGGGAGGAGCAGTTACGAATGTGAAGTTTTTCGTGACTGGAACCCTCTCTTAAAAAATACTATACAAAAATATTAACTACAGTATTACAGGCAATTATAGCTACTGTCATCATTAAAATAAAAGTATTATGCTTTAACAAAAGCTGTTACAGTAGGCCCTACTTGCAATATTATCAGCATTAAAATAATTAAGAAAAAATACAATGCAAGAATATTAGGTAACAGTTTTAGACACTACATCAATTAAAATTAAGCTTGAGAAAAACCGTTAACTGTTCTGGCCACAGTAGGCCGACTATTATAGTACTGACAATTTTATAACTGCTGCTTAAAAGTCATAAATAATCGAAAAGTCACAACTAATCACTACTTTGCTCTGTTTCATATCTTCACAACTCCCTACCATAATTATAAAAGGCTGAAGTGTCGGACCATACCGTACATATTTCCGTTTGATCTCCTGCACCGCAGCCAAAATGTCTGCTTCACTTGAAAGAAATGAATTTCCTGTTTCGAAGGCTTGTTCAGTCCTTTTCCATGTATCTTGCTAATTTTCCTCGTGTACAGAAGATAGTTAAGTAGAAGCAGGATGGCCACACTTTATTGAGGAGAACTATCCTCTGAAAAAAGGGCAGACATACCTGTAATAATCTTTATATACCAACATGATTGCAACATGTTTTTTTTTTGTAATGCACCATAATAGTTTTGTAAGACTGGTTGGGTGCCCTGTTAGAGGTCTGAGGGAGGTTATTAAAGATGGCAAAGCACCCTGCATTATAATTTTCAAATGTTGTAAAAATTGTTAATAGCCCACCGAAAATATGTCATCAAATTATTATTTTTTTAACTAATAAATGAATAAATCAATGAATAAATGAATTTTATTTCTCATAGTAAATAAACATATACATACAGTCATTGTATTTTTTGAGAAATGAAACTGGCCACTTTAACAAGTTGTATTACCAGTTGCTAAACAGAAAAAGTTACAACTAAAAAACTACAGAGTCTAGCATCATTATAATAACATTAAATCTGCCTGCTGTAACATCTGAGGTTTCAGTTTTTGTTGTAATGAAAAAATTTAATCGTAAACTATGTTAATCGTAAAAAATTTAATCGTAAAAATTTTAAAAAGTATTTATAAAAAAACAGCATAGTTTTAAAACTATAGGGCTTACTGTTTTTTTTTACAGTTTTATTTATAAATCTGAAAAATTCCATTAAAAATTATACCGGGTGTCCCATAATAACCCCCCCCCATCTTTTTCCTATATTTTTCAAATATCAATCCCTCACCACCCCCAAACATTGTTGGGTAGTTAATACTTCATTTTGAGTAGGTACCCAATTTTGGCCGCCATCTTGGATCCGCCATATTGGATCCAAAATATATTTTTCAAATGTAAAAGTGGAGTTGTGACCCATCATTTTAAGCTAGATTTTTTCACTAATTACAATGCCGCAATCCGTTTTTTAATATCTCGATTGGTTCTTAAGATATGATTACTTTAAATTTTATTAATACTAAAAATTTATTTATTTTCAACCAATTTAAGCATTACAAATTGATAAAATAGGCTAATTTTTAGTTTTTGAGAAATTCATATTTTTTAAATGTTTATTAGAAATTTATTAATATCTTGAAAACTAAACATGATAATTAAAAACGGGTTGCGGCATTGAAAAAAAAATCTAGATTGAACTGATGGGTCACAACACCATATTCATATTTGAAATAACTTACCTCATTTCAAAATGGCGGGTCCAAGATTTACATTGGAGAAAGTTAAGTGGAAATAATTCAACAATGACTGGTGGTGGTTATTCGTCACTATCTAGCATTATTTTGTGGTTATGGCCTATTTGATCAATTTTTAATTTTTAATGTTTAAATTGGTTGAAAATAAATAAATTTAAAGTATTCATATCATGAGAACCAATTGAGATATTAAAAAACGAATTGCGGAATTGTAATCAGTGAAAAAATCTAGCTTGAAATAATGGGTCACAACACCACTTTTACATTTGAAAAAAATATTTTTGATCCAATATGGCGGATCCAAGATGGCGGCCAAAAATTGGGTACCTAATCAGAATGAAGTATTAACCACCCAACAATGTTTGGGGGTTGTGTGGGATTGATTTTTAAAAAATATAGGAAAAAGTTGGGGGGAATATTATAGGACACCCGGTATATTACATTGGGGAAATGTTGCATTTATTAAATAATAATATATGTAATAAAGGCAATTTTGATAAAAAAAAGTAACAACAAATTAAATGTGTGAAATCTAAAATTTTAATTTTTTCAAAACAAATACATTAAATGCCGTTTGATTAATAATTCTTCAATTACTTTGAAAACCGTAGTGTCTTTTTTCTTAAAAAAAAAAAAAACAATTTTACACGTTGAAAACCCAGAGTAAACGCCCTCCCAATGTTGTTAGATTTAGCTAATCCCAAATTTATAATTTTAAATTTTTAGTCGAAATTGTCATTAATAATAACTTTATATCAAGTCGATGTTATATTATTACCTGATGCAATGGGTTTAAGATGTTTTATTGGCTGTTTCCTGTCCTTATCCCTAGTTTGTTGTTCCTTGGTATTTGCTATAGTCAGGATTTTATTCCTGTACGCTGTGATATTGTTTGAAAGACTGCTCTTTTTCGGGATGGAGATGGTCAAAATCTTGAAGAAACTGGAAACAAACAAAGTTTATTTAAAAAGAGTTTTTTTAGCTGTTTATAGAAAATTCTATGTACTCTTGAAAGGAGAATTTATTATTAATGGAGTTTAAGTGAAAAAAATAATAAGGTTCGAACCATAAACTTTGGCCAGAATTATCTCCCCATTATTATAATCCTATAAGCCTATTTTCAGAAAAATCGCAAATATTATTTATTTTTCTCATTAACTAAATGACATTACGTTTGCCAGTATATGTTGTTATGTCATTACAAAGGGGGGGGACAAAGGGGGCAGATTGCCCCGGACCATAAAAGAACGGGACCACATTTTCAGCTGAGTATTTTTAATTTCTTTCATCATAATAATTAATTATTTAAATATATTTCAAAATACCGTCTATATTTTTAATTGCAAACAAAGAAAATCAAGTTGGATGTCGACTGATAGCGTCACGGTTCCGAAAATTCAACCATTGATTAGTGTACTCAAATAAATTACATTATTTTATAGGCCTATTTTGTACAATTCTAAGACACATTGGCAAATATATATAGAAATACCTTTAAATTGAAACCTCAAATAATAAACGTCTTCCAGCCGTTCTTGAGTTATGACTATGAAAAGAAATCCTCTCGCCTTAGGGGTATTCCTAGCCTACAAGTTTTTTTCAAACTCCGTAAGGTCTTAACTTGGGTACAAGTATGTGGGAGTTAACACGATGGTCCGAAATGGCTATTTATTTTATAATTTATCTATCACTGGAGACATATTAAGTTACTTAGTTCAAATAATATGGTTTTATCAAGTGACGTATATTAACTTCACTTAACAAGTGGTGGTATTTAAATCAATCATGTTGTCTAAAAAAACACAAAGAATTAATTTGAGGAAATATTGAAAATCATTTCAAATTTCAGTCGCCTACTCGGTTTAGTTTATTTAATGTAAAGATCCAGATTCGAACACATTAACAAATGAACAGTACTGACAGGATAAAAGTTAAAAATCCTTTTGAAAACAAAGTAAACATCAATACATAATTTCAACCACTTCTCTGCTAGGCACCTCTACGCTGGCAAGTGCCACTGTCAGTCGTCAGTGCTGCCAGCATAAAAGTACCATTAAAATCCAAAATTATCTTCAAATTATTTTTAAAATTCACCATTCTCATTAATGTCCTTCGTACATTGTAAATGACTTTACAAAATTATTTCAAAATTACTCTTTTTTATTTGGGAATGACTTTATAAAATTAATTCGAAATTATGTCAATGAATACAAGACAAACATTTACGGCTGGCAGAAACCATATTTTTTGTTTGATGTGCTATGTTGAAACGTCAAAACAAATTTAATAACCCTGAATAACAGTAAAAATTACACCCACAATAGAACTTAAAACATTGTGGGCATATCAAACAACATTTGGATCAAACCACAAAAATGTAAAAGTACGATAATCGTACGTTGGAACACACTACATTAACACTTGACTTTATCGTTATGTCCCCATAACCCTGAAATTTTACCAAGCCCGCAAATATAATTGAACGATTTAACTGAGGAAGTATTTTTAAAAAAGGCTAAATTTATAGGGCCTATAGTCAATGGGTAGATATGTGATCTCATGACATTTTATTATGACATTATTGTACAACAATACGGTATTGCCATAAAACTCAAACTCACCGGTAAAATTCTGTTGTAAGACGTGGAGGTCCCAATCCTGCAGGAAGCGTGAAGTTTCTTCACCCATTATTCACAAAGGAAACAAAGAAACAAGTCACTATAATAAACAGTCCAACCAGTTACACCAACAACTCACTCAGGACTGCATGGGTTGATTGCGCATGCGCGGACACCTGTCAGGCACAGGGACGGTTAGAGCCCACCCTCTGGTTGGCTGGTGTACGCTGCAAACCCCAGCCTTGGAAGTGCGTCGCGTCTATACGCTAGGGTCCCTCACAAACATTTTGTTTTTTGCCACATGACATTCTATATGTGACTACCACAATGCGCGCCTGGTTTTAGGCAGAGGAATACACGCGCATGCGCGGACACCTGTCAGGCACAGGGACGGTTAGAGCCCACCCTCTGGTTGGCTGGTGTACGCTGCAAACCCCAGCCTTGGAAGTGCGTCGCGTCTATACGCTAGGGTCCCTCACAAACATTTTGTTTTTTGCCACATGACATTCTATATGTGACTACCACAATGCGCGCCTGGTTTTAGGCAGAGGAATAGAAAATATCTAGGACATTGAACGAGCACTAGTACGGGCTGGGGCTAAGTGTGACGTCACTGATTTCATCACACTAGCATTGCTAGTGTCCGCAACATTTGTTTATTGTTAACGCCTAGATTCTAGTCTGGACTGTTCTAACATTACACTGCTAGGAACGGACCAAAGCCAAATTGGAGATGTAATGTGTTTGACTCCAGACCACATTGGTTTGCCGCATGCCGCTGGTTGTAGCACCAAGAATCATGCGAAATCAACATTTACTCGCAATCTGGAGCTCTGATTTTTCTCAGTGTAGCGTACAAGTAGATTGTAATTCCAGTTATATTATTTGCAGACGTTGCCTTTTTACAGTTGTACTAAAAGCGTAAAAATTGGTTTTCTCTTGATTAGAATAAAAAATAAAATCGGTAGTTATAAAGAATTAAAGAAAAATTAAAGGAACAAACAATAGAACCACGACATAACAGCATGTAGATAGTGAAGTAAACCGAAGCTCCGTGGCGATACTTTCACAGCCGACATTGAGTTCATTGCCGTCTGCTCGGAGTGTCATCATGCGTTGAAGTATATTATTATGAATAATTTTAAAATAGACTGAATAGAAAATCCCACGTAGTGCTGGAAGTTTATATGACCTGGAGGTCTGGAGAAGCTACCACGCTACCAGTGTTCGTCATTTCCGGCTACCCACACGTGTCCTCGGGAATTGCGTTTGGACGTCATGGAATCTCATTTCAATCTTCCGAAATGTCTTTTTACAGTAATGGAGTTAACTGGCACTAGCACAAGCGAGCAAGGCTCAGTCCACCAGGCCTCTATTCTCCTAAATGGATATCACATATTTTTGGGGCTTGGCGACCCTTCGACACGTTGTATTTTCTGGGTATAATATAATAAATTGTACAAAAATTCCTCTGAATAAATCATAACACACATTAAATGTGTAGGCTACGGTAAGTGAGTAGATTGTTATTTATAGACCATTTACTATGATACTTTGTTTAATAAATAAATCAAGTTTTTGTGAAAATAAAAAATATACTTCAAAATATAAGTTTGCATTATGAATGCAATAAAATTGACGTTTTCAGCCAAGGTCTGTAGACAAAAGGAGAAGATAATAATAATAATAATAGAACTTAGATTATATAAGTAAAAATGTAAGCAAATCGTGACGTCTTTTGTAAACCGGAAACCCAACTTCCAGCAGAGACAAAAATTATTAATCTTGACCAATCAGATGAGGTATACTACTGATACCTCGTTTGAGGATATATTTTTATCTAATAGGCAATTAGAGCTTGCTTAGAACCGGATTTTGGGTCTACATTGACGTCACAAGCTTTGGTTCCAGTGGCCATATGGAAGTAAGGCAACCTGTCAGTATGATGATATTTTTATTCTCTTCTAATCTACAGATCTTCGTTTTGAGCTTCGAACAAATGAAAGTTTTCCTTCTGCAATGAGTAGAATCTATATCTGTATCCTGTCTAGAGAAAACCAAAAAACATTTTAATAAAATATGACTGACACTTGGTAATACTGAGGCATGTTTTTATAAAATTTATCAAACATGTTATTTGGATATCATATATATATATATATATATATATATATATGTGTGCGCAGTAATTAAAATAATTAAATTATGAATTAAAATATGCTCAGACCCTGCTTCGGTGTATTAGCTATATACCGAATGTCAGGTAAGTTAGTTCAACTCACAAAATTCCACTCTTATGATATTATTAGGATAACTATGTAACTATTTTCAATCTTAACCATCTGTTACATCATAAGCAAATATGAATTGGAAAAATCTCACAGATTTTACAACAGTTAGTAGAACATTCGCTTGAATTTCAAAAGCCTCCTGTACAAAGGCCTTTAATGGGATATTTTCCAAACCTGTAAAAGGCTCATCTAGAGAGTAACAGTAAATTTTTGATACTAAATATGTAAAGGAAGCTAAATTTCCAGGGGTCGATATGCTCCAAAAATTCAAGGAAATTATTTTAATAGTTTGGATACATTACCTTATTTTTACTATATTTGCATTTATTTCGATTCAGGCTGCCACAAAACGAAGGAAACAGCCGCTCAGGAAGCTTAAGACTTCCATACACGATTGAACATTTTGTCAAGCAGAAACTGACTGACTATTTATGTAGGTCTTAAAATGTCAATTCCCGTAACTTGGCAGTTTTACTGGCAATGGCAAGCTTTTAGCAACCGAAGTTGGTTCATTCCCCAACTAGGTAGGTGTGCCTGTTAGTAGGATATTGCAAGAAATGTTCATTGCGACTGGTTATATTAGACACAATGGTATTTTATCTACTCACTGTGCAAAATCGTGTTTGTGATTTGACACAAATCTTAGAACTCATCCTAAAGTACACTTAACTTATCCTCACCACACGCAACTTCTGATCACGACATCCGACAGCTATATGAGTAGTTCGCCGATTTTTGCAGAGAAGCAGAGCTGAGTAGCAAAATCAAAATACAGGGTTACTGTTGAATATCGTGTTTGATTACATGAACTAAAATATAGCAGAAAAAATAATGAATTCCTCATAATTACATATATAGAATGATTAAGTTACGAATTTTCTTAAACTATATACCAACTAGGAATTTAGTAATTCTTCAGATGTATTTGTTCCATGAACCTATGTTTTTCAGTTGTATGAAAGTAGGTCATAATTTCAAATCACATGATTTTATTTTTAATACTCCAAAATTCTTCGACGTTTAAATATCATATATCTTTTCCTAGCACATTTTTTATCCGGGTATTCATAAGAATATCCCATTTTGGAAATATAAATCCCACATATAAAAATCCTTTTGTTGGCAAAGTCTCTTTTCGTGAGCCGCTGATTTCTGACTTCAAAATATCCACAAGGATGTGCAGACTTTTGTTGCGTACAGACGACAAAGGTCAATCTCTTTCTTCCTTTCAATCATTCTTTGGTGAGACAGGTACCTCATGGAGGACGTTACCCTGAATATGAGTGAAGGATGAGTGTGATGATCGTGATGATAGTGGCGCGATACTGTAGCCTTGTTACTGACTAAGGCTGGCACGTTCCTTAGACAGTACTGTTAATTAGTAGCCCAACAGCCAATGGCAACTGGCTCCAGAAACAACCCTTCAAAAAGCATAACATAACTTAATTTCACTGAGGGGAAGGTTGCTTGTGGTAAGGTTGTTATGCAATAAAAGAATCTGACTCCAGAATAAATGATTAATGATATAATGAACAGGAAAATTATGCAGTTACAGGATTGATAATGATGAATTTGGATTTAAGTAAAAATGACATAACTGAATTGAATAAAATAATTAGAATTAAATTAATTGTTAGAGTACTGGATCACGGGATAGAGATGAATATGGAGATGGTATTAGTCACAGTACCTAGAATATCTTTATACGGTAGGTATCTTGCGCAGGTGAGAGTAAGAATGAGATGTGACGTCATGGTAGTCTAACACTTGAAAGAAGGTTCAGCAAGTTCACGTGCAAATTTCGTGAAACTAAGTCAAATCTCGTGAGATTTTTCATCACTAGAATGAAACATAGTCTTCATTTGTTGACAAATAAATACTTAACCTTGAAATAAAAGGTGAGTTAGAAGCTTAAGAAAATGTTATAATAATAAATCAGCTGTCTGTGGTTGGTGCTAATGTGGCTTGCAGCGAGACTTGCTGGTGCGTCGACTTGCAAAAGAACTTGGCGCAATAATTAGTGTAAAAGTCCTGTCGCTCTGGTGCGCACCACCGACCAGCAAAACGCTTTCTGATTGGCTGGTCTACTGCGCATATTGTTTATGATACTTACCGTATAGATGTTCTAGTTACTGTGGTATTAGTATATAGAGGAGGAGCAAGGATGTGTCACTAGCAAAAGCTCAAACTCGACTGGGCTCTGTCCTGCTGGTCAGTCCCAAGCAGAACAAAGCCCAGTCGACACAAAATAGATGGAGAGGAACGGAACAGATGGAACACATGGGTGTGAACGGTCGTCAAGGAATGCGAAGGGGTGCGAGAGACAGCAAAAACATTCAATTAAAACTTAAAACTACACTGGTGGTTAACACCACATTCACATTATATCTTTACCCTTTTAATGTTGATCAGTAATGCTGATAGGGTTTGAATGTGCACGATACACGATTTAAGTTTTAGAATGTGTTCGTCTGTGTTAGACCTTACAGAGAAATAAAAGTATGCATACAAATAAACTATTGTTTTTAAAGATGATTTAAAATTATCTTTAATTAACTTTAACTTTAATTTTTTTAAAGATATCCGTATAACAGAAAAATTACAAATTACTAATTACTATTAATGATCAAAGCTAAGAAAACAAAGTGTTTCTTCAACAGATTTAGTTTGAAATCAAATTATTAATAGTTTGATTAAAAATAGAGAAAGTTTAAAACCAGTGTTCAGACGCGGACATTGTTAATATTCTAAAATAAATGGTTTTTTTTAGTGATATCCTGGAATATTATGGAATTTATGGCATGTTTTCTTGTCAGACAACATTTTTTCCAACCTTTAAGTGACAGGAATCGACATGTGCAGTTCAAAATAATTGGCTTGTCTTATCACCAGCCAGGATCTTAAAAACAAAGATAACTGATCTTTTTATTAACCCATCATTAGGTTGGCTTTTATTTACCATTGCCAACCATTTGGTGAGTAAAACTGGAAATTTCAAAAGATTTAAAAGAATTCCTCGTGAAATAAAAAAAACAAACTAATAAACATTTTTCTCTTAGGCTTAATTCACCGAGTTTGAAATGCAATTTGATAATCTTAAAAGTCTTGAAGATTTTTGTTTTGTTACTTTTCAAGACGTACAGCAAAAATCACACTGACATGAATAAACAAACTTAACATTAATGACATACAGAGAGAATCACGTACAATCAGCATCCTGAGTTGGGACTATATGATCGCACTTGTGTTTGCAATGTTAATGAAACAGGATGAAGACTGCCCCACGCATGGAATATAAATAAACTCCAGTCCAGTAAATTGGTAAATACGGTTTATGGACGTGAGTTTGTTTTTCTACTTATATGCAACCTTCCAGATTAATATTGGATTATCACTTATTATTAAAAAATCTAAAATGGCGTTGAAAATAAACTGAAAATATTAATTATAAATATGGTAATTTACAGTCACATATTGATTAAATACTTCAACTAGATTATTTTCTTGTTTTTTGCTAATACATACTTGTTCTCACGAGTAAAAATTAAATATATACATGATGATATAAAACAGATTTAGTTAGGGAATGTCGTTTCCAATGCAAATTGACTCTCGTGAAATGCAAATGTCTACTGTGCCTATTTACCACCTGCTGTAATTCAACCATCATTAGGTTCTTTGTTTACATTTCCAACTGTTCCAAAAAGAGTTTGCTTATTCCTTAATGCACAAAGGAAGTGAATGCTAAAAAGTAACAC
The DNA here is from genome assembly GCA_035578135.1 of Flexamia atlantica. Classification (NCBI taxonomy): domain Eukaryota; kingdom Metazoa; phylum Arthropoda; class Insecta; order Hemiptera; family Cicadellidae; genus Flexamia; species Flexamia atlantica. Next base: position 91,235,079 of record JAQJVK010000001.1, read on the forward strand.
TACGGCCCGGGGGGAGACAAGGTTTTGTGGCCGTACAAACAGTCGTTAAAGCTCATCTGTATTTAGGAGGGGGAGAAGGAGATTTGAGTGATTGTAATTTTCTGCGATTAACTACTTTTTATGAAAACCTTACATTTGTGTAAGACTTATTAGCTATCCAGTAGTCAAGTAATAAATAAGAAATTCTATCTAGACAACAACATAACCTTCAACCTTTTATATATAAACAAAATCATGTGATAATAATTCATAATTCACTCATATAACATGTCCTTTTTTTTTTTTTTTTTTTTTAGTTTGTTGGATTTTGACTTGGATTCTTTTCCACACTCCCTTTTCTTGGCCGGAGATGTATTCTATTCCTTCTATATACCCCTTCATCTGTTTTAATAATATACGAGTCTGGGTTTTCATCTCTTCTTACAATGATTCCAGGGATCCATCTTCTAATTCCTTTTTGCACGTACACCAGATCATTTTCGGTCATATCCCTTAGTTTGTGAGTTCTTTGGTCGTAGTATATCTTTTGTTTCTTTTGTATATCCTGTAACTTCTCTACAGTTCCTTCTGTTGGGTAGAGTGGTTTTAAAGTATTTTTGTGTAGAGGCAATACAGTTCTCAGTATTCTTCCCATTAACATCTGTGATGGAGTTTTCTGATTTTCTTTCGGAGTATTGTTATACTCAACTATAGCCAAATTTAAATCTCCTTTTGATGATTTAGTTTTCACTAACATTGACTTAACTGTTTGTATAGCTCTCTCTACCATTCCGTTTGATCTTGGATAGTGTGGAGAAGAAGTAATGTGTTTAATGTTATATCTCTCCATAAACAGTTTAAAGTTTGCACTGCTAAAAGGTGGTCCATTGTCACTGTGTATCACACTAGGCAACCCATGTGTTCTAAAAATCTGAGTTAAACTATTAGTCACACTTTCGGCATTAGTACTGTTCATTTTCCTTATCTCAACAAATTTGGAGTGATAGTCAATTACCATTAAATGGTTAGCATTGTCCAAGTGAAACAAATCAATTCCCAGCTCTTCCCAAGGCAGTTGCGGTACTGGGTATGGGTTTAGGGGCTGTTTAGTATTTGACCGCTGATAAGATTGACAGATTGTACATTGCTCTACCATATTCCTGATGTCACTCATCATTCTTGGCCAATAAATACACAGTTTTGCTTTTCTTTGGCATGAATTAATTCCTTGGTGTGAAGCATGAACTTGCATCAAAACCTCATGACGCATTTCACTTGGTATTACTAGACGATCTCCTAAAAATATTAAGTCTTCTGATATATGTAGTTCAGATCTCTTCTCCCAGTAGGGTCTTGCCTCGATGTCCACATTTTGTCTGTGAATCGGCCATCCATTTGTAATATAATGTGAAACTTTTTTAAGTTCACTGTCTGTTTCCAAACATACTTTTATTCGCTTAAGGAACTCGTCACTAGCAGACACGAGAGAATAAACAACTTGAGCTCCCTTTTCTAGGTAATCAGTGTTTATATGTTTATCTAGAGGTGCTCTAGACAAAGAATCTGCCACAAACATGTTTTTTCCAGGAACGTGTACAATAGTGAAATTGTACCTTAACAACTCCATAACCATTCGTTGTAACCTAGGAGACAACGATGAAATTGGTTTATTTAAAAGTCCAATCAAAGGTTTGTGGTCTGTCTCAATCACGAATTCGGTAGAAAATAAATAATAATGAAACTTTTTACATCCATTGACTACAGCTAAAAGCTCTTTTTCTATCTGACTGTATCTTTGTTGAGTGTCATTTAAGGATACTGAACTATAACCTATGGGCTTACCATCTTGGAGGAGAACTGCACCTAGGCCGTATTGGCTTGCATCAACTGAAAGAACAGACTTCTTACTGTCATCAAAGTAAGAGAGTACTGGTGCTTTAATTACCGATTCTTTCAGGAGTTCAAAACACTGTTGTTCTTTGTCTGACCACTTAAATTCACTATTCTTACCGATTAGTTTCCTCAATATTCCTGTTTTATCAGACATGTTAGGTACAAACTTGCTTAAATATGTTACCATTCCTAAGAATCTTTGAACATCCGATTTATTCTTAGGAGTAGGGTATTTCTGTATCGCTTCTACTTTTGAGTCTACCACAGTCACACCTTCAGGTGTCAATCTGTGTCCTAAATATGTTACACTTTCTACTCTAATCTGACTCTTTTCCTTTGATAATTTTAAGTTGCTTGACCTTGCCTTCTTTAGAAAAGCTGTCAATCTTTCATCATGCTCCTTTAAAGTCTTACCATACACTAACACATCGTCCATATACGCAATTACTCCATCTAGTCCAAGTATAACACCATCCATTGCTTTTTGAAACACTTCTGGAGCGCTGTTTATTCCAAAAGGGAGCCTACAGAATCGATATGTTCCAAATGGTGTCCCAACAGTACATAATAGGGAACTAGCCTTTGTTAAGGGAATTTGTAAAAAAGCAGAAGAAGCGTCAAGCACGGAAAAATATTTAGCACCCTCCAACTTTGACAATATTCCTTGTATTGTTGGCATACTGTAGTGCTCTCTTTTAATACTTTTATTCAAAGTTCTTGGGTCTATGCACATTCTTATTTTCCCATTAGGTTTCTTAATTATAACAATAGGGTGAACCCAGTCTGTAGGTTCTGTAACTTCTTCAAGTACACCCTCCTTAACCATTTTATCAATTTCATTTTTAACTGCTTCTGTAAGAGCTTTTGGAACAGGTCTAGGGGGTATTATTTGCGGTTTTGCATCTTCCTTAAGTTTGATGTCATATAATACCGGCAGTTTCCCTAAGGTATCATCAAAAACATCCGCGAACTCGTCGAAAATGACTGAGCTAGATCCTTTCACTGAATTAATTCTAGAAATAAGTTTAAGCTCTTGACATGTTACCAACCCCAAAATGGGACAGCTTGTCTCGTTAACTACATAAAATTCTATCTTGAAAATTAAGTTACTGTTATTCAAAGGTTTGCAATCTAACACACAAGTTCCCACAACATTTATTTCATGGCCAGAGTAGGATTTTAGACACTTTTTTGTTGGCTTCAAATTATCTGGATAAGCAAGTTGATTGAACACACTCAATGGCAGGACATTTACTTCTGCCCCTGTGTCTAATTTAAAAGATACTTCTGTACCATTAATGAGCAACGCTTGATTCCACTCATTGTTGTGCGGATTTACGGTAAAAACAGGTTTAAGTGTTAAAACGTCAACAACATCCTTAACACTATCGTCTTTATCTTCTCTAAAATTTTCGTTTTCCTCTAAATCTACTGAATTTAACGTTTTGGCCTTACAGGCCTTTGCAAAGTGATTCATTCTTTTGCATTTAAGGCATACTTTACCCCACGCTGGGCACCGTCCAAAAGCATGGTTCATCAGACATTTACTACATAACTTAATTTTCTGGCTAAAGGTAGACTTATTAATTTTGTTTAGACCTAGCTCATTAGAATATGAGTCTGATTGTTCATCTTGACAATTTCTGTCTTTATCCTGCATTAATCTTACTTGTTTAGCACTTTCTTCTCGAGCCCTACAATATTGGACTGCTTTTCCTAGTTTTAATTCAGGTTCTATCAAAAGTCTTTCTTTTATTTCATTGTCATTTATACCAATTATTAGTAAATCTCTAATTAAACTTTCTTCTTGATCTCCAAATTGGCAAACTTTTGCCTGAGTTTGTAACCTATTAATAAAAACATCTATAGGTTCACTTGAATTTTGTCTCAAATTGAAAAATTTATACCTATCTACGACAGTGTTTTGCTTAGGTCTAAAGTATTTATCAAAACAATCAATAACTTTATCATAATCATTCTTGGAATTTTCATCTAATTCAAAATTGTTGAATATGTCTAAAAAAGAATCTCCTAATGAACATAAAAGCAAAGCTACTTTTTGTTTTCCTGATTTCTTTGATTTTTCGGATGCTTCTAGGTATAGGTTGAACTTCTGTTTAAATTTATTCCAGTTTTGGACAACATTAGTATCTAGGGTAAAACCAGTTGGAGCTTTTATATCCATTATTTATAATCTTATCTAATCACTTACAACATTTTTTTACCGCTGCCACCAATAAGATATTTGACTTTATTTATTAGATTTTATTTACAGTCAAGTAATAAATAAGAAATTCTATCTAGACAACAACATAACCTTCAACCTTTTATATATAAACAAAATCATGTGATAATAATTCATAATTCACTCATATAACACCAGTTTAGCAAAAATATTTATTTTCAAAGTTCACATCTTGAAACTTGCCTTACCTGAACGAAAAATATTCAAAGATATTAGCGTGTGTGATATTTTTCTGGGTGATTAGCGTGATTGATATCATTTTTATTGTTTCCAAACAATGTTTTCTTCTCATTTGCATTCTTATTGCAACTTTGTGCAATATATCTATCTATCAATTTTATTTTTCTTTCTTCTTCTCGTAACGTGGATCTTGTTGTAAAGTATTAATTAATAAAGGGATATTTTAATTAAAGATAAGCTTATAAAAGTATGCTGTATATAAAATTATCAAAATAACAATCGAAATGTTTGCAAATGCAAACAAGGACACGGACACAAGCAGTCCCGGCGGAGTCACCACATTGTCGCCGGTCTGTGCTGCGTCATCCGCGCCCTCTCCGGCCATCCACACTGTGTTCCTATGATGAAATGTTGCATTATAAACGCTGATGGTTATTACATTACTTGGATCATAAACCAATTACAGTGTCCTTACTTTCATAGTTGTATTTTTTTTACTGTAATAGACATATGTGCACCATCTAAAGTATTTTTTCCCAAATTTAAGATGTTTTATTAAGTACACGAAGTAGTGTTAATAATGGTATTGATATTAAAGGAGACACTACAGGAAGGCATTTCAGTTAAAACTTCAATACTTGAATTAGTTATTTACAGGTAAGAAACACATTTGTATTACTATTTCCAACATTAGTGTATGATTATATTGATAATTTATTTGGCAGAACTAATAAAGCAATACTAAATAAAAGATCCTAGGCCAAACATAATACATTATATTTTTGTAATTAATTATTAAGATAGTAAAATGCTTCATATTTAGTAGATGCACGATTGATATGTCTGGATTTTAATAGGATTATAAAGTATGATCAATGTTTTTAAATTTTAGTACAACCGATCGTATTATAAAACCCACGCATATTGTGAAGAATTTTGAACACGTTTTTAGCAAAAATGTAAATTAATTTTAATTGCCTAAAACATTACAGAATTTGTAGATTGCGTGGAACTATGCGTCATAGTTAGGAATTTATAGAGAATAATGCAGTAATAATGCGTGGGTAAATAGGGAGGTTTAATCTAACAATTGTACGGGGACTCACTGTAAGCTACAAGTATTGAGTGTCTTCTTGCAAAACCAAAATTTAATTAATCAAAATGTAATCTCAAAATCAAGCAAAAAACTAAATCAAACAGATTTAATGACTGCACCTGAATCTATTCAAATGATAAGTTAACTTTTTACTTTTATATAATTACGCAAGAGACATTTCTTCACAGATATTGTGGGCGTTTGGCAAGATGCAAACGATGGGAGAGGGCTCAAATTGAAGGCTTTGATCTGAGGGACTCGAAAAAAATACTGAAATTGCTTGAAAATCGCCAGAAAACGAGAAATAACGTAAAATATCTGTCATTTAAAAACATTGGGATCTAAAAACGTCTGCTCTGTTTACTTAAAACATGTGGTGCTGATACTTGATTCAAAGCCTTATGCTAGGTATTGACATGTTTTTTTTTCAAAAGCCAGATAACTTTGCATGTTGAATATACTTATAGCAAATAAAGCTGTAAACTTAAACATTTTCCGGTTTTATAATTCGGGGTCATTTTATAGCATATTTATAACTTAAAAATTATAAAGAGTTGAGTCTAAAAATAGTTTGATTCGTTTCCGTTATATCATTTTTGGTGATTCTGATTTAATGTCAAATGTTATTTAATGGCGATGTTAACAGATCTATAAGACAAACTAAAGGTATAGATAATACTTTTATCTATACCTATATTCATAATAAAGGTATTCATAAGAGTATTCATAATACCCTCATGAATTTTTTCATGCCTGTTTTTTTCGGGCGGAGTAACGTTAAGTTTGTTGAACTGTTTTGGCACCCATATTTTACTGTTATCAAATAAAATTTCCTCAATATCAAATATTTAGGTCCAAAAATCAGATATAGCAGATGATTACTTTTATACCAGTCAATTTGGGCAGCAAAACAAACTAGAAAACTTGATGCCGGAAGAAAAAACGAGCACAAAATTGCATTAGCTTGCTAATCTGTACGACCTTTATCTGTAGCAAGACTGACAGCTTTTGAGATTAACGTGTACATAACAGGATTTCATTTATCCTGTGGAGCCAGAGTTTGGGACGTCAACAGGAGTCCCTCTTATGGTTTTATCCTAACCTATAAGCTTATTTGGTAAAATGTAGCATCAAGGAGATTTCCATAATAAGCACCCTCTGATTGATCAAGATACTTTTTTGAGCCAGCTGGAGACTTCAGACGAGCTACACTCTTTCGGTCTCTTCATCACAAGTTGTTTACAGTTTTTATCCAATTTATTCAATCCACCCTATTTATATATTTAATTCATTATGGTCTTATGAATAAATTGAGTATTCAATTTATTCAAATTATTCAATCGGATGGTAAATACAAGGAAACGAAATAGAGGGTCTACGCAAAAACCAGTTATTGTCTTATTATACAAGGTTAACTTAAATAATTTAACAGTCTTCAAAATATGCGAAAGAAATGAAAGTAAAAGACAAGGATAATCAGTAACAGTGATTCACTATTTTTTATTAATAAGAAACATTTCTCTAAAATGAATATTTTTATTGAAAATATAAAGTAGTGATTAGGTTGATAAGGATAAAACACATAATGCTAATATGATTAATACTTTTTACAATAAGTATGAATCTTGATTCGTACTTCATAGCAAAAATTTAATTAAAGTGTATAGGGCTTTGTTATACAAAGAGAGCCAATTTCCATTTTCATTTGACCCTTCCCATAATAGAGGTCAGTTAACATAACAAGATTTGCCAGTGCTTACCGTGAATGGACTTCACCTTCTGTTTAATTTCCAAGTAACTTCTATTTATGAAATGAACGACTCTATTTTCTCTACAATATTACTTAAAATGTGAGGTAATATTTTTACCTAAATAACAGTTCGATAAATTAAATAATTCAGAGTGCATAGTAGAACTGCTTTAAAAAATCACGTATGTACAGATCCAATAAAATTACAATGAAATAAATAAATATCGCAAGGTACTAAAAATATAATAAATATGACAATTCATTGAAGAATAATTATTTTATGCAATTGAATTAGCAATGTTTTTATAAGAGTTGATTTTCTTATTTCCCATTTACATGTTTTCTCTATATTTCACGAAAAAAGTGGAAAGTGGGAATTAGCTGTTATTTGAGACCATATTATGCACGATGAATCTCGCTCTTCATATGGTGGAAAGTATGCAAAACACTTTCGTTTTATAAAACATTTAGCCGAATCCGTTTATTTGTTTGTGCAGGAAAAAATAGTAAACCTTCTTTTTAGTAAGCATTTCATTTGCCTGGTAAACAAGGCATTGATGATTTTTGAAGGTGATAATCACGGAACGAAAAATGCAATTTCATAGTGACGTAGTGAAAATGAAATTATAAGAAATAAAAACAAACATTAGGGTTGTTTTGGGCTTTATTTTATATACCTTTTTCATGTGACAATCCTAGCAGATCTAGGCGCAGAGTAATATAAGATTGTTAACTGATTTGAAACTCAAAATAACTGTCACTGAGGATCACAAATTTAGCAGTACGTGCTAATCAGAATAATATAATAGTCTCTACATATACAAAACATCGTGCATTCAATTAGTTAATATACATATTAGTTAATATAATACATATCAATTAGTTAATATAATATATTTATAATTTATTTTACTTACAATTTAGTAGCAAAACCGTGTTTACCTAGTTTTTTCTTAAAGGAGAAAAAGAAAAGGTAAAAAGATGAAGAAAGGGTAAATAAAGAAAATGGAATCATAAAAGAGTACGTATAAAGAAGTAAATATAAATAAATATAGTTGATAACAGATGCTTATCAATCGTGCTGCTTATCATGTGCTTCAATCTTGCTGTAACAGCTAATCTGCGATTACGTTGTATAGGAGTCTCTTAACCTAACCTTTTCACTCGTCTCTGTGGTGAAATATTCGACAGACAAGAAGGCCAATGCCCCGCCGCGCCCGGGACTGTGGAGCTGCGATGTCAAGAGGCCCTTGACGCTAACGGCCACTGTCGACCGCGTTACTGCTGCATCGCGTTGAAACACACCAAATAACAACGTGACATCATGTTGTTTGGCCGTAATTGGCCGTAGGAAAAACGTTCGTGACTTTACATCATCATAAACAATAAAACATTAGCTCGACTTTAGATTTTCTGTACATTTACTGTAAGCTGAAAACCACCTTACAGTACCTTACCACCTTGCATTTAAGTATATTTTCTGTACTTTTTCATTAACAAACGGATACTGTACTGGTACCTCTGTATGTTATTTTACATTATTAACAGAGAATGCTAGTGTCTTCCCTTGTTTGGTATATACTTTTGTATTTTTGTATTGTAAAAAGGAGAAAATGCATTTTAAAATTACATTTACATTTGTTTTTATATTTCCATTAAGAAAAGCTAAAAGAAAGACGAATTAAACGTCGTAATGGTGGACATGCAGTAAAGTAAATACAAACAGGGTTTTAATGTATTCCGTGGCGAACAAAGGCAATTGGATGGTTATGATTATCAGTGCCTTAGTATTTCACTGGCGACGTGTACCTCAATTACAATTCATTTCAAACGTATGAAAGTTGGTAGTAGGTGAAGAGCCTGAGGGTCAGAGCATAATGCACGTGTTCAAACATAGTTTTGGTGGCATTTCATGCATACGCTTTAAGGTTGATAGGCGTAATACAAATTCTGACAATACCAGCCTAAAATATTATTGAGTGTTTAAAAATACCCTTACAACTTTGAAAGCTTGAATTAAATCAGAAATAACAATACCCCCATTGCAGCAGACCTGCAAACTCAGCGAATTTCAAATGCAAAAAAATTATACTTCCATCCAACTTAGCGAGGTATAACATGTTTTTGTAATCTCCATAAGAATAACATGGGGATTGAGTACGCACGTTTGCTGCCACAAAAATGGAAATTTCGGGGATTTTAAATTAATGTGTATAAAAACCGAGTTTTATAAAAATATGTTATGAAATAAGCAAGATATAATATTTTACTTATTTCCCACAAGGTTAACATTGGGACACCGTACTGTGTTTACCACTTTCAACATCTCAGTAAGCGATGGACATTGAGGAGTGATTCAAAATACTGAATTGTTTGTTTTTTCGAGCTGAATTCAATGGTGTTAACACAAATTTAATGATTGATATTTTTCAATGTAAAAAACTCAAAAAAACCCATTTTTGGGGGTTTATCTCCCTTTAACCCTCTATTTTTGGGGGTTCATCCCCCTTTACCCCCCCCCCCCCCTTATGGTGGTCCGATTGGGCTGGTTTCCGAACTGTTCCGAGTGATTAACACTTTAAACGTCTGTACCAAATTTCATTAAGATCGGACCATATTTACGACCGCTATCGTGTTTAAAAGGGGTTAAAATTACCTTTCGACTCCTCGTAGGTAATGTTGAGTTGGCGTTACATAATGTGATGTAACATATGCTGTTCATATACTACAAGGCTTTGTGACGTAAAGTAAGGAGGTGTTGAGATTTGTGTGTAGATGGAGCAAAACCGCAACACCACAGAAACAGCAAACTGTGGTCTGATTACAATGTGGTGCAGTGGCCATAACTATACCGTAATATTAATATATCCAATATAGATGGAGCAAAACCGCAACACCACAGAAACAGCAAACTGTGGTCTGATTACAATGTGGTGCAGTGGCCATAACTATACCGTAATATTAATATGGAAAATTAGTTCAAGAACCACTGAATGGAACATGTTTATTATAATGAAAAATTAATATACAGGATTTTTCTAGTATTAATACACGAGATTACATTGCTGGGTTGGTAGTCTACATCACATCATATTAACATTGCGAACACGAGCGACATAGCATACCAGTTTAGAATGCTGATTGTGCATGGAAACGCTGTGACTTGCCATGGTTTCTACAAAAAAGGTAATTATTTATTACTAATAAATACGGCATTTGTTAAGAATTGTAAAGGCAAATTCTCGTAATGATTAATGGCAACATATTTCGTTGTTTCGTTGTCAGATTAGCAAGCTTTATCAAAAGGGTTTAGTAGCGTATTGACCAACAGGAAACAGTTCTTTCAAATACTAACAAACGGCAAACTAATTTTATATAATCAAATGTATAGGATGTCTTACGATAGCGAGTAATAAACGTATTGAAAAGATTAAAGTCATTAAATGTGAAATTTTTAACCATATTTCACTAGTTATTCTAAATTTTGAATCAATTCAAAAAAGCTTTGGAATTGCTTTTTTAAGCTTTTGAAAAAGCTTGAGTTTTTTATGGATTTTTGTGATTCATTAAGAAAAAATTGAAAACTTTCATTATTATATTTTGTGAATGCTGTAATTAGGCACTGCAGGCAGGCCAGCTTGCCTGGGCACATAGTGTAATTGAACGGTATCACTGAAAATTACAGTATGTGACCAACAGAACTGGGCACTTCATGAAGTGCCCAACTCTCGTTAGGCACATGCTGTAATTATTTCTTTTACACCATGTGTTCAGCTCAGATTCTAGGCACTTGATGTAATTACTTAAAACTGCTGTTGACGTTGTTTTTGGTAGTATCTGATGTATTATTTTTAACTATGCAAAATAGGAACATTTTAAAAGAATTTTATAAAACATGAAGAATAAGATTTTCTACCACTAAACTAGACAATTATTGCCTGTGTTTTTTTATGATAGTTTCTTCTATGGTTTTTGAGTTATTTTGGCTACGTATCATTACTATTATTACTATTATTGAAACAACAAATAGTTTTAAAATTGATTATTGTTAAAATAATAGTATTAATAATTATGTGTAGCCAAAACAACTCAGAAAACATAAACCAAATAACTCAGTCAATTAAAATTTTTATATTTTAATAAAATAAAATAAAAACATGAAACATTTTACCTAACACATTTATATGTAACGCAACATGTTAACATTAACCTATTTTTTTCATATTATAGTTGATTAACATCATACTTAGTTATTTAGTTACAATATAGCAAGGTTAAACAAATAAATGTAAAAAAAGTGTCATGTAAGAGTCTTAAAACCATTAATAAAAACGATTTTTTAGTTTCTTCTTTGGTTTCAAAATTGAAAACATTTAATGTATATAAAATTTTACAATTCCGGTTGTTCTTCTTACATAATATAGCAAGGTTAAAACAACTAAATGTACAAAAAGTGCCTTGTAAGAGTCTTGAAAACATTAATAAAACTATTTTTTTTTACTATTTAAAACTATAACAGTTTAGTATCTCGGTTGTTCTTTTTACAATTTGTTTAGCATTAACGTTAATTTAGGTTTAGGTTTTTATTTTATGACAGTATGAATCAATTAACATAATATCATTACACCAAACTTTGTCATTGTGATTCATTTGTTTGTTTACAAAATAAAAAATTAATATGGAGTGTCCTGTTTACTTAACAGCTTTTCAGTAATGTACTATTAATATTTTATTAAATTCCTGCTGACACCAGAAGCTTAAAAATATAAGTTTAATTATTAAGTCAAGTATTTGGAAATTCATAGGAAGAATTTGTCTAAAGGGATCGATTACCTATGAATGTTAAACGTTAACTAAAGTAAGTGGCTGGAAAAAAATTCATTAGCACATAATTACTATTTGTTTATAGCGCACTACCTATCATTTTGTACTACGGTTTAATTTTACAGCTATTTGAAAACTGCAATATTCTTTTGAAACTTTAATCCAATTAGATATTAATGTTTTATTCTAGATTAAGTGGTTACTCTTTTACTGAGGTGACAAATAACTACGTTATTGTTAACCGTTTATTTTAGTAAGAACTTAACCTATAAAACAAAAATTCATTATCCGAGTGTAATGTAGACTAATTATACTTTCAAAAGGAGTAACTAAAACCAATATTAAAATTTTTAGACTTGAAAAATATTAAGCGGTTTGATTAGCAAACAGTAACATTAGCTACTTTAATACAGACATTTGGATTTCATGTAAACATTGAGATATACTTTAACAAAGATTTTAAATCGACTGCCCAACATGTCTTGATGGTTACAGCATGAGTCCAATGAGCGTTGGGCACTTAATGAAGTGTCCAGTTTCGTTGGGCATATGCTGTAATTTTGATTGCAATAATCAAGTTACACTATGTGCCCAGGTGCACTGGGCACTTAATAAAGTGACCAGGCTGCGTTGGGCTCTTCATGAAGTGCCCAATTACAGCAAGTGGCTACGACATATATACATCTAAGTGCTATTCTTAAATTATCAACTGTAATTTGTAAAACAAAATAAATTCGTATTGTAAGTAAAACCTCATAAAAACTTCTGAATCTTAAAAGAAATGTGCTTCGAAGCTTTTACAACGGCGAGGAAATGTTTAAGGGAGCACTCTGCTGTGAAATGTTAACACTTTATTCCCTCACCCAAGATTAGTTACTCTCTCGGGTTTGGTAGATTAGGAAGCACAATTTATATACAAAGTAATTTATTAAATCCTTTGACAAAGGAGAGTTTTTATTTACAAATGACCTATTTTCAATTCAAGTATCTATCCATCCATTCATTGGTTTCAAGAGGCGGTGAGCTAACTTTAACCATGAAATCATGAATATAAATCGGAATTTAAGTGACAATACACGCAGGACAGTTACTATACGTTTGTAGTATGAATGAAATTATCTAAGATAAAATCCATATGATATTCTTAGATATGAAAAAGGAATTGTTAACTATTTAAATAATTCAAGAATAGTTATGTATGATGAGAATTTGTCGACACAGAATTCAGATAAGTTATTATTTCGTTTAAAAACTGTTGCAAAAATGTAATATGCATGTTTTCTGACTAAATAAAACTCACACAGTATGTTAAAATGTCTATCTGTATTATTAATCCTGTAAGCGATTGTTTAAAATCAAAATTGTGAGAGTTTGCCAGCTCGCAGGATGACGGGAGATGGCTCATATGAAAGGTCTCGGCCCCAGGGGGTCGGGAAAAATAGCAGATTAAGTCCAAATATACCAGAAAATGAGAAATAACGAAAAATATCTTCCATTTAAAATGCATTGGGATTGAAAAGATTGAAAAACTTCTGCTTTGTTTACATTAAACATGTGGTGCTAATGCTTGATTCAAAGCCATATGGTAGATTTTGACACGTGGGATTTGTTTCAAAATGCAGTTAACTATGCACGTTCAATGTACTATAACAAAAAATATTTTAAATTTAAGATTTTCTGATTTTATAATAACTAAGGGTATGAGTTTTTCATAATTTAAAATAATAAAAAGTTAAGTACGTTTGTTTAGTTTATGTTATAACGATGCAGATATAATACCAAATGAATATATATATATATATATATATATATATATATATATAATTACGTAAGCGAAATTTTTGCGAAGAAATTGTGGGCGTTTGGAGGGTCGCAGGATGATGGGGGATAATTTTGTGGATCCAAAAGATATATTCTAAGAAGGTATTTTGTACTATAGAAAAGAACGATTATGCTTAGGGGCTATTAGCCCCTTCAAGCCTCTAGTTATTTCTTATTATATTCCCACAAAGGGAAACTGAATTCATCCAAGAAACATTGCCATGCTCTCATAAACAAAACACCCTAACAACATTTTCAAAACATAATAATAATAAATTAGGTGCTTCTATGTCGGATCCTCTCTTCAAATTGGCTCCAGTCATGTTGGCCAATAGAGTCTCCACTTGGCCAAAAATCTCGTCTCTTGGGGCAGCCCAAGGATCGGTGCTGGGGCCGGATCTCTGGAATGTCTCGTATGACAGCTTGCTCCGCACTGAGATGCCACACGGAACGTTCCTCGTGGGATACGCCGACGACGTGGCGGCGGTCATCACCGAACGAAACGCGGAGTTGGCCCAATTGAGGCTGAATCAGGTCATGCGCCTGGTGGAAGGCTGAATGCGCGATCACGGCCTTCAGCTGGCTCTCTCCAAAACGGAGATAGTCATGCTGACGAGGAGGCGGATACCCACGATCATTCCGATGCGGGTGGGTACCGAAGTGATCGAGACGCAGAGGACGGCCAGGTACCTGGGGGTGGTGCTGGACAACAAGCTCACCTACTGGGACCACATCAGAAGCGTGTGCGACAAGGTGGCCGAAGTGACGTCCTGCCTCGGAAGACTGATGGCCAACATCGGAGGACCGAGTCAGGGGAAATGGAGGCTGTTGCTGTCGACGGCACAGGCCATCATGCTCTACGGAGCGGAGATCTGGGCAGATGCGACGAAGGTGAAGAAATACCGGACTCGCATGCTGGCGGTGCAGAGACGCGGCGCGCTCAGGGTCGCGTCCTCGTACCGCACGGTCTCGCAGGCGGCGGTGCTGGTCATTGCGGGAGTCATTCCAATCGACCTGCTGGCGCAAGAGAAGAAGATCATCTGGGGGCGTGCTCCCGAGATGGATCGGGAAGAGGCTGCCGAGCTGGCCCGTGGCCAAACAATGGCCGCCTGGCAGCGTCGATGGGACGAAGACACGACCGGAAGCTGGACATGGCGACTCATCAGGAACCTGGAGCCGTGGGTTTACCGCGACCACGGGGAGGTGAATTTTTACCTCACCCAGTTCCTGACAGGTCATGGCTACTTCCGTCTGTACCTCCACCGAATGGGCAAGGTCGACTCGCCCAGGTGTAAGTACTGCGGACACGACGGAGACGACGTGCATCACACTTTCTTCGTGTGCCGTCGCTTGGACGAAGAACGGACTGCCCTCGCCGACTCGGTCGGCGGTCATCTGACCCCGGACAACATCGTGGGGAAGATGCTGCTGGGCAGCGTCAGCTGGAACGCAGTGGCTGACTTTGTCATGTCCGTCCTGCGCCAGAAGAGGACAGACGGGTGTCTCGAGTGACCCCAGAACCGAGGACAGCAGAAGATCGGTTGAACACCAAATGAGGAGTCCCGAAAGGGACAGCAGCGCGGAGTCCTGAAAGGGACCAGAGGCCACGCATTGCGATGTCGCAATGAGCAGACGCTCGGGTCGATCTCAATGATGTGGTGACAGCACGCGAGGGTTTTTTTTAGCAGGTATGCCCAAGGAGACGTACAGACAACTGTGCGCTCCTAGCCGCCTCGAGCCTCGAGGCGGGGCGGCCTCTGACACTGATGCTGTCTGTCAGAGGTTGGAGACCCCTGCTCGTCGCTTTGCTCTCTTGGGCGAGCGGCGTAGAGGGCCCGCATTTCGGTGCGGGTAAGGGCTATTTAACCTCCATTCCAGCGTGGATGAAAAAAAATAGTAATTAATAATAATTACTTTATTCGCCTTAACAAATTTAGATCTACTGTACAATATGATATGCGCCTTCGTACTATGCTAAAACTGCCTCCACGTTATGTCAGCTCTATACAGTAATTTAATTAACATATAAGAGTTTGAAGATTAGAGATTCTCGCTAGATATAGTTGTTTTAGTAGCTATTGCACTTAATACAGTAGACTCCCTCTTATCCGGACACCTTTTTAACTGGAAATCGGTTTAATCGGACTACTCTCCGTGGAATTAACATCTTTTTAACCGGACATTTTTTGCAAAATATCGGTTTAATCGGACTAAATCGACAGGAAATGTACGGTGCTGTACCGACGATTCTTGTTGAAAAATATTTGAGACCAGTAACCAGTCTATGATCTCTTCAATTGAAGTCAAATGAGTTAGTTTTTGAGTGATTGTCGTGGGAAATATATAATAGAAAAATTATCGTAAAATATCTGATTTAATAACTAATTTGAATAACTGTGTATTTAATAACTAATTTTATCAAACGTCGGTTTAACTAGAAAACCTGTTATCCGGACAGGCCTTGGTCCCGAAGGGTCCGGATAAGAGGGAGTCTACTGTACTCCTATAGAGATAACAGTATAATTCAAATTAACCAAGTTTAAGAAGTAAATTTACAGCTTGTTCATTTTAACATAGTTTAATTAAACCCTATTACATAACTACAGTTTGTAGGGGTTTACAAAAAAAATCTAATATTCACATAAAACTAATTAGTTACACATCTAAGAAATTTCCATTTCGGAGGTGGCATTAACACCCAAAGCTTCAATGACGTTCACACGAGCAGGAGTTTGTGCACGCAACAATTACATTCTTCTAACTCCGTTACGTTCTTGGGAAAAGCCACGGGATTACATTTTCCTTGCAATTTCAGTCGCTCACAGGACGAATACAAAGTATGTAATTTTCCTTTACAGTTTTATTTTCATATAGGTGATATCTGAGATAGTAGTATTTATCTCTTTTTACTGAACGTCACCTTTTAGGTAACCCTAAGGCAATTACAGTTTGTAAATATATACAACATTAATAGATTGCTATAGCCTCTCTTTAATTGTACCCAATAATTAATAAATTGTGACATTACTTAGTTTAAAGTAATAAAAACAGTCTTATTTCTCCAGATATATAACATATGTTTGTTATTAAAAATAAGATAAAATTATTAAATCCACTCAAAAAACTAATTTGGAAGAAAAGGAAAGTTTTTCTTTCAAATCCCAGTAATAATTGCAAAAATTATATTTTGCATAAAACATAAATTGCATGAATTCCTATTTAATAGAACACTTTAAGTATGGGCAAATAATTGCTAAATTTTTGAAGTATACCGAAACATCATAAGCACATTAAACTGGTGAAAGTCCTCCATTAAGCCTGATAGGTAAAATTGAAATTGGATGCATTATAAATTTCGAGTAATTCGCAGACCTACCGGAACTTGTTATATATACTCAGTAAATAATATATCAATATACCAAAATAAAAATATAAAATGAAAATATAATTTAAATAGGATTTTACCTTTCGCAAGGTTTTGTTTAGAATTATGAGGGGATTTGATTTAATCACTGATAACGTGCCTTTTGATCCCAGCCGAGGTTTAGGGCGGTCGTTGATAGAGAGCTATTTTCGGTCAGGCGATCACTGAGCAGCTGCTGGCTTTACATCCTGATATTATAAGGTGCGATAAAACTAATCTACATGTTGGCTATAACCCACTTTTACCCATGATTACATTTAATTATAAGACAATATTAACATACACTCTGAACGTCGTTTGTTTGTAGGACCACGGTTAAATTAACGCAAATAAGCTTAGTAAGGTCAGTTGAAAAAATATTTAGCGAAAAAACAATCTTAATTAGGGTTTTCCGAGACATCGCATAGTTTACAGTTAATTCGGTTTGTGAAAATTGCCAACCCAAGTGGAAATTGCCTCTTTTTTAATGCAAATTCACACCAGTTCCATTTGCCGCCCGCTGCAATTCACCCATCATTGGTCTGCTTTGTGTTAGTTTCCACCGGTTATTCGGTTGCTTTGTTTTACGGTTTGCAAAGGAACCTAATGAAAGTGGAGGTTGGAACGTACTGTTGGATCGTACAAACGATCACATCACCACCCTAACGTGATTTGAAAGAGACGGGGGAAGGAAATTTCAGTTTTCTTTATTCCACTATTTCTCTTTATTGGTCCATTCCGTCCGATTCTTATTTGTGTTCTTTGACTGACATAAAAGTTAAACTAAAAATACTGAATATTTAATATAAATAGAATAGTAACCGCCATAAAATTTCGCCTACAAACATGTGCATATAATTTATTCGTGATTCTTTTTGAGCAAAAGGACAGTTATCACATAATGAAAAGCCAAGTTTTGATGTAAGTTCTTTAGTGAGTGGTTACATCCCAAATCATATTTAGAGATTGTCGGTTAATTCAAAAGTACATAATTGCTATTACCCCTACATTAAAGCTGATGCCTACTTAAAACATCACAAAGACGCCCTTTCACTTTGATACTCATTACAGCGCATTATTGGATTGTCTTAAAAGTTCGAATCACTGTACAACTTTAAGTTTTGTATTCTTAATTCAAGAGTCAAGCAAATATTGTTCAATGCGATTGGTTTCAATAAAACGGAAATACGAAAAAAACTAGAATGAGGCCTTATGAGAATAAATATACGCTACAAATAAGCAAATTTCGCAAGTTAAATTATAAATTTCGAATGTATACATACAGCACATATTACATAATACACCCAATTAGTGTAACTTATAATTTGACATGCACACGAATTTTACTCTTACAACAACAGTTGATAAGCAATTATTGATCGACAGCTTCTTCAACGGTGGCTTCTACAGCAAACTGCTCTTTATATCATCTGCTGGAAATAAAACTCGATAAACTATCATTACGACACAAACCATTCCAAGAAAAGATACATCCATATATCCTCTTCAATACATTAGAAAAGATGTCGATTACACAGAAATAAAATATAGATAAAAAATATAATTGGTAAACAAAAGGAGACGCACGACAGTATTTCTCAATTTACTGTTATACAGGTCATATTCCATGCGTGGAGTTGGCTTTCTCTCCGTTACATTAACATTGCAAACACAAGCAGGATCGCTCTCGCCCGGCTCAGGATGCCTGCTGATTGTACGTGATTCCCGCTGTAACATTCGTCAACCACCTTCGGCTTAAACATTCAAAATGGGTTGAACTGGTTTTTTTGACCAATTTGAGACCAAATAGAAAACTCTAGATAATTAAAGAGCGAAGTATTTAATACACTATCGTTACATTTTGAACCGGAGTAACGTTAGAATAGATATAATATTGCAACCTTTTACAGAATACTATTTAAGCTTCGTTATTTGTTGTTGTTACACAAATAGTAAATAGATCACTAAGATGATACTTATATAAACTTTACTTCACAATCTTTAAAATGAAATAAATAATAAATTTCGTGCCATAACATGTTTTTCTCTGAAGGTTTTCTGAAAGATGATCTTTGAATAAAGTTTTAAATAAGGGTTCTTAGGTAAGAGAGATGAAATATCATAAAATCGCGTTGTTTTTGGATAAAACAATGCTGAGATTAATGGCCGATCCATTCCTTATCCTGCAAACTTTCAAGCCAACTTTATCTTTCATCGGTCAAAATTTAATGTTTTCACTGTACAATCGATTGAATGTTTAATATATTTTTATGTTACCCCTAATAGCAGTAAGAATAACGCTGCTGAATATTGGTTTTTAATTTTATCTAGCTAACTACTAAGCCAAAATTTAAATTCGCATATTTTTGGTACGTAATAGTAATAATGGAATGAACATTTGCAGAGAATAAATATAATGCTATTAAAATAATAAAATCATATTGCGCCTTTATATCACATTGTGTTTTATTTTCTCTGAAGCCTTTTAAATGTAGCTGTTATTTAAGTTCCTCAGTGTAAAACGGGGTAAAATTACTATTAAATAAATCAATGAAGGAAAGTAAAAAAAACCATATGGTTCCAATTATGTAAAGACATTAAGAGAAAGCTGAGGCTTGCACTTTGAATTTATAAAGCAAAAGCTCGGAGAATTAATTAAGTAGGTAATTAAATGTTCTTTTGGCGCTCTTTATCATTTGGGAGTCGCTAATGAATGTGAAGAGGCTGCGTGTCTCGGAGCTGCGGGGCGTCGCTCCTCATTGGACCTGCATTAATCAAACGTTATCCTACTGCCTAATTAAACATGAAGGATGGAGCCGTGTTGGAGTGATCCGTGGCAAATAATTCTGCACTGAGTAATAAGCAGTTAATTATGCAGTAATTTAAAAAATCATTAGATTTCAAAATACAATATCACGCTGGATAAAATTAGAGATTAAATTATTTGTTTTTGGTAGTATGTTGTAGATAAAAATACCCCCGTTGCAGTAGACCTGCATACTCAGCGAATTTCAAATGCAAAAGAACATATGTCAATCCAACATAGCAAGTTTTGACATGTTTTTGTAACCTCCATAAGAATAACATGGGGAATGAATATGCAGGTTTGCTGCAACAGATATGTTAAAACTGGGTGGTTTTTATTCGATATATAGTAGATCTGAACTAGAATAAGCCATATACCAAGTTTTATTGATATATGTTGAGAAATAAGCGAGATATAAAATTTTACTTATTTCCCATAAGGTTAACATTGGGACAACGTACTGTGTTTATCACTTCCAATACCTCGGTAACTAGTGGGCATAGAGCAATGATTAAAAAAAAATTGTTTGTTTTTTCGAGCTGAATTCAATGGTGTAAACTAAAATTAGATTACTTGAATTTCTTTATGTAGAAAAACTCAAAAATCCCATTTTTTAGGGGTTTATCCACCTTAACCCCTCTTAAAGTGGACCGATCGGGCCGGTTTACGAATCCGTCCGAGGGATTACCACTTTACAGGTTTTTACCAAATTTCATTAAGATCAGACCATTTCAACGGCCGCTATCGTGCTCACAGTCACACACACACACACACACACACACACACACACACACACACACACACACACACACACACACACACACACACACACACACCCACACACACACACACACACACACACACACACACACATATATATATACGAATCATGTTTTTTCTTCTGGGAGCCTCAAAATGAAAATATATCATGGTCTCGGGCTTAGGTCTTACCACGAGACCTATGGCAATAGCTTCTTCCCTATAGGGGAAATTCGCTAAAACTAATATTAATTCCTACTGAACATTTTGGATGGGGGGTTTTAAACAAACCCAAAACATTTATGACGAGAGGCAATACAAAGTCTCAAAAATAATTACGAATATTTGTGTTAGCACGAAAACTCTCGTAAAAAAACTGTTCGATCTTGATGATATTTGGCAGAGGTGTGTGAATCAATCGGACGAGTTCGACGTTCAGCCCGAACGGACAACTGCAGTCGGAAGGCGAGGTTGAAGTGGATAAACCTTTCCGTAAATGTTTTTTTAAAGTATTTTACATAGAAAAATAAAAATAATCAAGTTATTTCTGCACAGTTGAATTCAACTGAAAACAGTTAGTATTTTGAATTAATGCTCCATGTCCATTGCTTTACTGTGCGAGACACTGATAGTGATTAACACAGTACGTTACATATTAAAGGCCGAAATTTATTTTCCAGAGTGTAGATTAATAAAAATAAAATTTAAAAGGCTTTGATACTTTGTAAAGAGATTCGCAGCATGCTTCCTTCATTAATTTACCCGCAGATACAAATCTAAAATGATTTTTTAGATCTTGTGCATGAAGAAAACAAAATTAACAATAACATGGTGGTAGGAAGGTAAAAGGGGTAGTGGAGCACATAGATTCGGTGTTACCGGTTATTATCACCCTACTCTGGCTAGAAGAGACGAATTTAAAAGAAAATTATTTGCTTTTAGCGAATTTCCCCTATAGGGAAGAAGCTATTACCGTAGGCCTCATGGTAAGACCTAAGCCCGAGACCATGATAATTTTCGTTTTGGGGCCACCAGAAGCAAAAAACACCATTCGTTCGAATTTATATATATATATATATATATATATATATATATGTGTGTGTGTGTGTGTGTGTGTGTGTGTGTGTGTGTGTGTGTGTGTGTGTGTGTGTGTGTGTGTGTGTGTGTGTGTGTGTGTGTGTGTGTGTGTGTGTGTGTGTGCCTGTTAGCACGATAGCAGCCGTAAAAATGGCCTAATCTTAATGGAAATTGGTACAATCGTGTAAAGTGGTAATCACTCGGACGAGTTCGTGAACCAGCCCGATCGGACCACCGGAAGGGGGGTAAAGGGGGATAAACCCCCCAAAATTGGGTTTTTTGAGTTTTTCAGAAAGAAAAATAAAATTTCCCGAATTTTTGCTGGCACCATTGAATTCAGCTCAAAAAAACAAACAATTTAGTATTTTGAATCACTGCTCTATGTCCATTGGTTACCGAGATATTGAAAGTGGTAAACACAGTACGTTGTCCCAATGTTAACCTTATGGGAAGTAATAAAGTTCTATACCTTGCTTATTTCTCAACATATCTTGATAAAACTTGGTTTGTGGCTTCATCTAGTTGAGATCTAATGTTTGATAGTTTAAAATCCCCGATATTTCCATTTTCGTGGCACCAAACCTGCATACTCATTTCCCATGTTATTCTTATGAAGCTTACAAAAACATGTCAAATCGCGCTATGTTGGCTTGAACTGTGTTATTTTGCACTTGAAATTCGCTGAGTATGCAGGTCTGCTGCAACGGGGGTATTCTTTTATTTATTATTATTCCTGGATTACTTCATCATCCCTCTTCTTCGTCCCGTTTTATTTGTTTGAATAACGTCCTAGCTAACTTAGCTTCTCATTAAATGATGTACTTGTTATATACGTATTAATGTTAATGATGACTATGACAATGGAAATTGGAGGTTCGAGTAATCGGTGTCCTAGTTTGTCAAACATGCCACAAAATCGATTTGGCTAGGATAGATGCCACAGGAAAATTAATCATTTTTGCATTAATTAACCACAAAAGGTTGAGTATTATTACTAAAATATCCCTTTTACATTAAGTGTAGGAGAAAAATAAGTTAAAACGTTTGGGTTTCTCATTTGAGAGCCTCATGACTGACTATCCATCGAATATTCACATCAAAAAGCTCCATCCGCAGCCAAGGACGAGAGTTTTTTTTTAATGTGGTTGAATAGTTTACTCATGATAATATAATCTAATTTATCTGTTTGAATTTTATCTTTTTTCATCGATTGTTTCTATTCTAGAGATGAAAATTTGATTAATAAACTATCTGTAGTTTGAAATTAGTTTCCTTGCCTGCAAGTTTAATGTTTCTGAGTTACATCATGTCCTGTGTCAGTGTACATTTGATTAAAAACATGATTTGTCAATTTTAAACGAATTTAACGACTTGTGAAGGACATTATTGAAGAAGAGATTATCAAAATGGTAATTTTATTTAGGGACGAGTAAATTATCTTGTAGTAATAGTATATTTCATTACTAGGGGCGAAAGTGACGCTTTTCGTACGAGCTCAAAGTTTACGACCGAGCCACCAGGCGAGATCGCAATTTGAGCGAGTAACGAAAAGCCAATTTAGACCCGTGCTATAAACTATATTTTTCGTCATACTGCATAAAATATTGAGCTAACCACTTAAGAAGACAAAGGTTTTACAGACGAAAGATTTGATTCCATTTTGTTCTTGCATTTTAAAATCAGCTGATTATCTGTCAATTGTTTTGATGTTATGTCAGCTGATGATATAACGATTGATAAATCGAAAACTGTGTACTATTGATTGCAACAATGAATGTTTTAATCTACTGTTTCGTATCATGAATCAGACTTACCGCTAACATCGTTATCACTCAGCTTATCTTCTCACTGAGGCAAAATTAAACAATTATTCAGCCTCTTAACCCGTGTAATAAACTATATTTTTCGTTATATCGCTCAATACAACACGCTAACTACTAAAGAAAACCAATCTATTACCTTAAAAGATATCTCCCAAAGTGCTACCATCTTGTTCTTGCTATTTAAAACAATCAGCTGATTGTCTGTTTCATTTTGTGTTAGGTTAGATTGACAACAATGAACATACTATCGATGTATCGAACGCATTCAATCGATTGGTGGAATGAGCGAGTTGCACAAATTGATTAAACCGACAACAATGCAACAATGAAATGCAATTGATAATAATAATCGATAACCACTCTCGATGCAATCGATAGCTCACCATCGACGCTGACACAAGTTTGCAGTTTTAGTGCATCATAAACGAACAGCTGACGTACTAAATATCGGCTGACTCTTTCCCTCCCTAGGGTGGAAAAGAGCTACTTTCGCCCTGCAACACATGTATTGAAAACAGTCGTTTTCGCAGCAGTATGACGAAAAATTACTTGATTACAAGGTTTGAAGATCTATCCATGGAAGATATATTATCTTTAAGGTATTTAACCTTTATAAATCTATATAATGATACCTAATAATACCTTGCAGTTTTGAATATGACCACGCCTTTGTATTTTAGTTTTTACGACGAAGATATACGCCAAACCATATTAAGGGAAAGTGATCCAAACACTCTAAAATTCGTAAGGGCAATCTGGGCATGCCGGGAATTAATCCCTCAGAATATCGAGCTGGGCAGCCCAGCTGAAGCTAGCTTACTGGTATTTTCAAAAATAAATACCGAGGACCGAGCTTTGCTCGGATAAAATAAAAACCAGCTTGATCAGCTGTTTGGTTAAAATTATCCATAACTAGACCTATAAAGTGAGCAATTATAACTAACTATAACACTGTTTGAGCATGGTATCAACGCCTTTATAGAGCTGTGCCTTCAGCTTTTTCTGTTCCAGCAAAATGAAACTGTTTTGGTCTCGTTCAACTTTGATAAACATATCGACGACGCAGACGTGCTGATCGACAACGACACTGATAAACATATACATAGATGGCGGCCACTGAAGTGAAGTTCCGTTGAAGTTGATAGTTTTTCGTCGCTTCATTGGAGTGCAGCAGTCTTGCGAATGCCGGGCGGAACGCTAAGTGGCTCTCACGAATTCCGGTCTTTATATCTTAGGGCGACGCGACGGTTGAAAGCAGTTTATACTATATTGGTAGAAAATCCGTAGGCTGGTCTGCGTTGAGCGTGTTAATAACAGCTGATATTTCATTCGACGCTGCAAAGTTGGAGCGGTTTGAGTCGAGGTCGGTGGTGCGGAAACCAAATTGACTTTCGATGGCTGAATTCCTTTAGCGAAGGCGGATCGAGGTTTTCTTCTTCTATGACTCCACGCGCCATCATGAACGCTTTGGCGAGTGGGTTATTGTCTCGCAGGATTCCCTTGGGTAAATGTATTAATTTAAGTTTCATGTCGGTGTTAGCAGAAATCCGTTCGTCGACGGCATCGGTAGGATCGAGAAAAATCATCAACCTGCTGCACGGTCTTTCGTACTCTCCTTGTGCACTTGCTTCGGCCGATTGGCGATTTTCTTTCAATGATAGATCTGGCCCCGGCGGTGAAACAGTAGATGCCTCTGGTGTTCATAGTTTAGTCGTCTTTAACAATGAACGATATAAACTTTAAGATGGCGCCGAGCTTTCGTATATGCCAACCGGAAAGTATTTGGAAAGTTCATGTTGGCGGGTGAACAGCAGTGCAAGTTCGTTTGGGAGTATTGACGGCTTGTATTCGTATTACCCGTGTTGTTCGCCAAATTAATCTCTGACGGTTCTATTCCGCACTCGTTTCTTAGGAAAAAATATAACTTCACAATGCATGCATGTGACGTTAAACGGTCCCAATCGTGAATATTTAACATACGCTGACATGGCGACTTTATAGCTTTGAGGAACTGCAGTGCGCTGTTTTGCATTGCTGGCAAACTTGGTAATCTTAATGTATTGTTTCATTTGAGGTTTCTTCCAACTTTGGACAGCGATTCGTCACCGCTCTTGCTCAAGATGATTGGCCCGTTCTTCATCATTTAACTACCAGACCTTAACGCCCAAAGAACTTCCTCTACTTTTATTCTTCAATGCGCAACTTAACCGTAATTCTGAGATACTTGGTGAGATGAAGAAGCTTGTTGAGACCGGCAAGTTTGCAGATGATGAGGTAGAGGCTCGTTGGAGTTCCTGAGGATCTTTTGTAGCTCCTC
Source organism: Flexamia atlantica (assembly GCA_035578135.1). Lineage (NCBI taxonomy): Eukaryota > Metazoa > Arthropoda > Insecta > Hemiptera > Cicadellidae > Flexamia > Flexamia atlantica. The sequence continues at coordinate 91,261,052 of JAQJVK010000001.1, forward strand.
TCCTGTGCAGATTTTGTATCCAACTTCGTTTCGGAGGTCTTCCGCGCTTCATTTTTTATCTTCGTAAATAATCCTTGAAAACAATTAGGTCTAATCTGTAAAAAATTAAACCAAACTGAATATAGTATAAATATTGTTTAAAACGATTTGTTCAAAGTAACCTTAAACAAATAAAAAAATTGTTGTTTAGTATAAAATAAATTAGCCTGAATAAAAATAAAAACAACGTGTATTAGCTGTTTTGGTTAAATGCAGCTACAAAATATGCCAATGACGATGGCACTTTGAATGGGTGTAGGACAGAAACCAGATTTTCCCCTGACTTGTGACCACCTCCAATCGATTTCTCGTGGCCTAAAACTCCAATTTAAACTAAAAATCGAAAATCCTTGGCCGAAACAAAGATTTTGCCCGCACAAACATTGGTTGTTTTATAATTAATCAATTAATTTCTTTGTTGTTCAGTGATCACAACTAATCATTCATTTTACAACAAACTCAAGTAAATATAAGTCGTATGACGAAAGCCCACCTGAACAACACTGTATTTTGAGAATTGTACAAATTAACATAATGATTAACTTCAAAGGTGGTTCAGATTTTAAAATGCAAGCACGTTAAGAACGGGAATGGAAGGAATGTTTGAAGCATTCAGACAAAGCTACATTAATCCCATCACCGATACTATGATCAGTAGAATTGAGTTTTCAAATGCAAATCCAGTTATTGTAACAGACTGTTATTGACAGGATGGATCGGCTAAAGAGTACAACGTAAAATCGTTCGTGTTATTGAAAGAAACTGTCAGTCGGCTTATAATGAAGTTGCAAAAGCAAATTATATTGTTTAAGGTCTTGTAGATAATATTACTCTAAACTAATACAAAGTTATTCACTAAACATGCTTCAGTAAAAGCTTTCCTTATGTGTGAGGGACACTTTCCTTTCAAAAGATACGTTGAAGCAGGCAAAAAGCGTGTATAAACAGGATAACTTGACTCCGTTGTAAATGCCTTCTCAGGGTATTCTGAGGTAGGAAAATTATTTAACTGTATTTGGAGGCAATAAGAATACTGTAAGGTGCAAAATTATTTTATTAAGAGACCTTCTCAAAAAATTATATAGCTTTTTAGTTCTTTACAGTTTTAATCTTAGAGATAACAAACATATACTAAGATTTCGGTATAATACAACTGTATTAGTAATTCTACCAGAGCTAATATAAAAATAAGATAAAGCGTTGCGATGACAACTAAACCTAAAAACATCTGTATATTTTGTTTAGACCCAAGACCTGTGTTGAACAACAGCAAACAATTGCACAGCTGAAATTAGTTAGTTCAAGAAGGATATCTCACCGAATTGTTCAATTCACTAAAGAATTTCCTAATAATAGTATTTATATTCAAGTATTCACAAAATCACAATTTTCATATTATAGAATATTAAAAATAGTGTTTGTTTTCAAAAATTCAGCCATTCCAAGCTCTATGCGAGGCAACTAGGCAATGTATTTTCATTATTATTATAGTTGACTAAAACTCAATTAATTGTACAAGTAACTTTATTCACTTTACATTGTATAATATAACAAAAACTAGAATCAAAAACAACAACAGAAACATTGAACTAAATGACATATGATGGAATAAATCAATCAGCTGATACTTTCACATACAGCCCAATATAGAATATACAACAATTATATTCAAACAGATTTTTCTAAATGAATATACTTTTAATTGTGTGCCTGGTTATCAATAAATACGTTTGAAATATTTATAAATATTTAACTTTCTTTGAAAAAATTGCCAGAAGGCTGGTTCTGTACGAAACATTACAAAAATTATGTGTTAACCTGATAATTAGGTTTAAATTAATTATTAGTTAACCCAGGAGAATAATAATAATAATAATTAGGTTTAAAGGGTAAAATTATTTTACACAAATTTGTTATTCCACTTATAAAAAAAGATTTATGGGGTACTGAGTTTTGTACGACATATTTCTTCACCACTTAACGTAAATATTAAATATTTATCTAAGGCTAGTCCAAAATATCAATTTAAATATCAATTTTAAATATCAATTTAAGTTTTCTGGTTCCGTATGGGACATGTATAAGTTCTGTACGGGACTCGATTGAATAAAGGTTTTAAATTAAGCGGTTTTCAAGTTATAGAATACATATATTATTATTTCATTAAACATACCGGATTTATAAATTATCAAACAGTAGAAATTATTTAAGCTTTTAAAATAGACGTATAAACTGAAATAAAATAAAGTGAATGTTTAGTGGCCGGGCTACAGCTGGAGGATTGAAAAATCATTAAAATACAAATAATTGATATAAGATTATTGATAAAAACACAAAAAGCGGAGATGACAGAAAGCGTTATCTCTGCTGTTCAGTGACCAAGTAAGCCTTTCTAGGAATCCATCTTATCATCACACAGACGGCAACAATTAATTGCAAATAATACTGCTCTTTTATTAACTTATCGCTATTAACTGTATGTAGTCGCAATCTGGGAAACCAGTTTGGTTACAATTGAGATATGGTCGTCATAGTTAAAATGTGTATGTTGTGTTTATGTATAATGTATGTAAAATGTGTGATATGATATTTTTTCTTGAGTTGGCAACATTGAGCATTTATCGTACGCGTGCGGTAAATGCTCAATGCAAACTCTTTACCGCACTCCAGCTGATTTGTTACCTCACTACAGCTGATATTTGCCGTACTCTTTTGTAAACGGCGACTTCCCACACTGAAACGGAAGCGGAAATCGGCTACTTACTAGTGTAGTGTTGCAAAAACATTTTAAATGACGTCATAACAGTTAACCTCAAGGAACCAAATCATGTTAAGAATTTATACGACTAAGAGCTTATTTTCACAGTATGATAAGAAAGTAATGTTCATCACATGGAGTGAAAGTGTATTAATGATGCATAGTCGTTTTTGCAAGTTCGACTTAATTTCGCTTGTTAAACATGATTGCACACCAAAAAGTGTCACTTTTGCTCCTTGTGATGAAAACTATTATTAAATACATACAATGCGGTTTTTTGCATTCAATGAGTAAAACTATGTTTGTCTCCCAGTGAGGGTAACTACTTTGTCTCCAGGCGGGAGTAAAGGAGACCCTTAACATTAACATTGCTGTTAATAATTCAAAAATCGAGCGCCTTCGAATTTACACATTCACATGCAAAGATATTGCCGCTCGGCGTATTATAGGTACTAAATTTTAGTTAACAGGAAACTACAACGTTGAACAAATTATGCTTTTCGACAATCAAAGTTTCCAGGTTTTGTATGTCAGTACAATGCAATCAACTTGAATTCATTACAATAATTTTTTCCGTGTTAGTAAAATATTTATCGTTGTATAGTGGATTTATTAAGGTGGGGCGAAAGTGTAAGGTGGGGGGTTGTGTGTATTTCGGGAGTAAAGTACTTAAAAAAAAAACTATTGACACACTGAAAATATGCGAAAAGATAGCCTTAATTGCTATTACATTGAGAAAGTGTTACCTTTAAATTTAAAACATCAAACAGTTATCTCCTAAAACTAGGCCCTATTTGTTAGACCTTTAGGACATCATGTTAGCAAGATAAATGCGTGCTGAGGTTACGGTTGTTTGTGTCATATTTGCAATGTTAATGTAGTTGTCTCAGGGCAAAGCCAAACTACAAGTGAAACTTACTGAATGTTACCTGCCAGTAACATCAACCTTTATCATTCTTTAATGAATAGTAGTTGATTTTATAATAGAATAATTAATTATACTTAATATTATCCATAATTTGCTAACTATAATAGCAAACTGTAGGCTCTCCTCCAGCTATTATTGATTCTCTTTGCTAGTAATTAAGTTGCTGAGTAACCAAGCCTTTGCGAATCAGGCTGCAGTAACTTAATATTTCACATTATAATCCGAGAGAAAAATCAGAAATCTAATAAACTCTTTTACGCCTTTTGCTTTTTATGCTGGAATATGGATAAAAAAATCTCTAGTAATAAATCTCTAAGTAATTTAATTATTCATGAAATTTAACTGAATTCAAAACAACTTCAAAACAAAAACTGACAGCACAAAATATATTTAAACATATTGAAAATAATCAGCTGTAGTGTTGAAGACAGGATGGTAAAAACACAACATTCCTCCCTTCTTATTAACCTCGACTATTCCCACTGGTTTCCTTGATTCCTCGTAACTGATCTCTATGTCTCCGGTGGACTTCATTGTCAACTTCCACCAGGTAGTGTAATCTCCCTAATTTTCTTACTATCGTTCCAAACTTCCACTTTTGATGATAACCATAAAAGCGAACGGTGACCTTATCTCCCACTTTAAATTCTCTGACTGTTCTTTTAACTTCGTTTTTTGGCGGTTCTTCTTTTTTACATTTTCTGGTTTCAATAGGTCTAGTCTTGATCTTAGTTCTCTACCAATAAACAGTTTAGACGGCGAGCATCCTGTTGACATCTGTAGAGTTCGTCTTTAGGCAAATAGAAAGGTAATAAGCGCTTGGTGAGTGTTACTGTTATTAATAAGAGCGATTTTCAAAGTATTTTTGATGGTTTGCACACATCTTTCAGCAAGACAATTTGTGGCCGGGTGATATGGTGCTGTGAATCTCTGTTTAATCCCACAGCCCTCGCAGAATTCAGTAAACTCCTTACTAGTAAATGAAGCTCCATTATCAGAAACCAACACTCGTGGTAAACCACAGGATGCAAAGAACTTCATCAGACATTGTTTCGTGACTGTAGAAGTTGTGGAAGACACAGGAAATACTTCCACCCATTTGCTATGAGCATCCACTGCCACGAGGAAATAGCTTCCCTTCCATGGCCCCGCATAGTCGACATGGATTTTTCCATTGGTTGATCGGGATACTCCCAGTGATATGATTGCTTACTTTGGGCGGATTATTCCTAATCATTTGACATGACTTGCAATCATTAATCATCGTTTCAATATCATAATCGACTCTTGGACACCATATGTAACCTCTAGCTAACTGCTTGGTTTTACAATTCCTTGATGTCCTTCGTGTAAATCTTCCAGAACTCGTTTTCTTAAATTTCTCGGTATATAGACTCTGTGACTCCAAAAATACATCCATGTTGTAAGCGAAACTCTTCTGATGGATGTCCTAAAAATTATTTGACTGTATAATTATTGTTACTATTTTTAAGGTAACATAGTAGCTAAGCCACTTCCTCTTCATTTTGTACTTCCTTTGCTACTTTCTGCTGATGTTACCGGAAGCGTACTGATTTGCTCTAATTGAAAAATATCCACCTCACTAGATTCATTTTCTTCACCTCCAGCCATAGGAAATCTAGATTGAGAATCAGCATTGCAGTGTTCCGCAGTCTTCCTGTATCGAATGTCATAATCAAAAGCCTGGAGATAAATTGCGTAATGTTGCATACGCATAGCCGGAAGTTTTGGCAACTCCTTACCAAGATGAAAAATATAAACTATTGGCTTATGATCGGTTACTAATGTGAACCTTCTACAATAAATATAGGAATAGAAACGTTTCACGCCGAAAATAATTGATAATGCTTCCTTATCCACTTGACTATACTTTCGTTCTGTATCCAAAAGTGTACGACTAGCAAAAGCAATTGGCCGTTCGGTCCCATCAGCCATTCTGTGGGACAACACCGCACCCAAACCAAAAGGACTGGTATCAGTAGCAAGGACAATATCTTTATTTGGATTGTGGTGAACCAAAACTCTGTTGGAAAACAGTTCAGATTTTATGTTTTTTAAAGCTTTTGGCAAGCCTCATTAAAACAAAACTTCACTCTCTTCTTAACTAATCCATAAAGTGAATTAGCTAAATCACACATATTGGGAACCAATTTTCCATACAAATCTGCCAATCCCAAAAATGATTTCACTTCCGTAACTGACTTTGGTTCGGATACAGATATATAGCTTCTACCTTATTTTTGACTGTACGAATGTCATCACTACTGAGTTTGAATCCGCAGTACTCTATTGATTCCTTAAAAAAAGGAACACTTTTCTGCATTGATTCTGATACCGTAATTCTTTAGTCGCTCAAAAACCTTTTCCTGCTGATTTTGAGCCGTTGGCTATATCATAATAGAAAAATACTCATTCCCAAGATATCTTTCAAAATTTGCTCTATAGATCTCTGCCAGATCGCCGGGGCATTTGAAATGACGAAAGGTAAACGGTTGTACTGATACAGACCTATGAGTGTTTATCGTGATAAGATGACGATCATCAGGGTGGACTTCCAACTGATTGTATGCTTGCGTGATATCAATTTTTGAATAATATTTAATATTCCCGATTTTGGTTAACAAGTATTCTATAATTGGAATCGGATAATCATCTACATTAAAAACCCTTTTTAAAGTTTTTTTTTAATCCCCACATAATCTTATCGAACCATCTTTTTATGATTGGAACAACTGGTGTGGCAAAATTTGAAATATTAACCTTCGAGATGATGTCTTCATTCTCAAACCTCTTAATATCATTAGAAACGTTTGATATGAAAGATAGTGGTACTGGACGAGCCCGTTTATATATTGGAAGTGTTCCTTCCTTAACAGATAACCTTACTGTAATGCCATTTATTTTCCCAAAGCTTGGTTCAAAAATATCTTCATAATCATTTAAAAGTTCTTTTAATTTTCCCGTCTTCTCTGGTTCTCCCTTTACCTCACTGACAACTATTGTACCTCCCGATACAACATGGTTCAAAGATCGATGAGAAAAGATCTCCTGCCAATTAAGTTTAAAAGTCCACAGCCATTCAAGGCCGAGCATATCAAATCACCGTCAACAACATAAAGATTCACAAATTTAGTTTGGTTGTTAACGGTTTCCTCAACTTTAACCGTACCCAAAAGTTTTACTTGTTCCTTGGTGTAAGTTCTTAAATTTATATCTGCTTGTTTTAGGTTAGTTCTCGGAAAAAGCTGCATAAACTTAGATTTACCAATCAGACTTACCGAGGCTCCAGTGTCGATTTGAAAACCACCGAGCCTGTCCCAAGCTTGACATACACCGACAACCCTTGTTTTCTCGCAGTCGGTGATTTTAGCTCGTGGCAACTCAGCTCATAGCAATTTCCATATTTTTGTATACATTCAAATCTATCTCCATTCTCTTAATCCGCTTCAACTTGACGAGCTTGTTTCCAATTTTTGGTCTTGCAGGACCGTGCATTATGTCCCATTTTCCCGCATTTACAACATTTTACATCGACGTACGGGCAAGAGTCTCCTAGGTGTATGTCATTATTACATCTTCTACATTTAAACGCTCGCAATGGTTGACGGTTCGCTTGTTGTTGTATCTTGTTCAGTTTCAATTCATGAGTTGAATTGTTGTTGTTTTGGGTCTTAAGACGACAATTCGCTACAGCATTGCTTTCAAAGATTTGTGCTAACTCTACCACTTCATTGAAAGATAATTTATCGATGTGAAAAAGTGATAAGCGAAGACTATCTTCTTTAACCCCATTTATAACCTGTGTCAGAAGAGCCTCGTCTAACCATTCTCTTGGAAACTGACAGTGTTTTGCTCTGTGTTGTACCGTGGCAAATTCCTTGGTTCCTTCATCTGGGCCTTGTATACGAGTGAGAAAACTTCACTCTCTCTGCATATTTATTAGGTATCGGATTAAAGTGAGTCGCTAAAATACCAAGCAATTCTTCTAAAGGAAATCCCAGAGAGCAAAGATCACTTAGCTTGGCATAAGACTGTTCTCCAATAGCATCGAGCAAAGCTATAGCTTATTTTGACTTGGTAACTTTGCAAGAGTAAACTTATTTAACAATCGTCTACAATAATGGTTCCAAGTGCAATTTGCATCTTCAAAGGTTGGCATCTTAGTTGGTTGCCAGTTACCCGCATTCCGTTCATCGGGCCGGGTTCTAGCTGTAATTCTGGTTCTAGCTGTCTTCTAGGCATTTAAGCTAGAAGACAGCCAGTTTTTAACCTTCGTCGCCAGTAAAAAATCTCTAACATAATAAATAAAATACAATTTCATCATTCATGAAATTTAACTGTATTCAAAACAACTTTAAAACAAAAACTGACATCACAAATATAAATACTCTACATTTAAAATATTGAAAATAATCAGCGTTTCAAAAATAATCTTTTAAAAATAATCCTGTGTTGAAGACAGGATGGTAAAAACACAACATTTTGGGAAAGACAATTGTTTTGCAGCCACATTCCATCTCAACCACTTACAGAGCTAGGATACAAACAAAATCCGAACAGCCTGTTAATTACCTCATAATTTAAAATGATTGGTCAGAACAGATTTTCATCTTTTTTTTGGTACGTACGCCATTTTCTCAGATGCACATTTGGAAAAAAACTTATAGTTTTTTTAAATAAACTTGAGAGTATAAATTGTCATAAAAAAGTAAGCTACATCTTCCTAGTTGTTGAAACGTGGTTTTCTTAGAAAGTTATTTACGACTTTGTGAATCACCATAATACACACTATAAAATAATAATGAACTGTATAGAAATTGAGGATAAGGTAATTTATATTATAGATTTTAACAAGTTATTTTTATAATGTGATATTAATAATTATATTAATTATTTATCATAGTATTATGTTGTGATGCTTATGCAACTTTGTAGTACGGTAGGTTCCATAAATTTATTCTAAGCCAGCATGCCTGGTTAACTGCAATAAGAAAAACACGTATTTTTGCTATATCAAATACGTAGTACTTAATATAGCACTTATTTAGCTTTTTTGTGTACAGTAACAAATAAAGATCAAATTAGCAAAGCAAAATTATATTCAAGTGACACTTAAACGTTAGTCCTCCTTAAACAGACAGCTCCGGTTTCAGTTGGATAAGTCTAAGTAAATTAACGTAGTTAACGACTTTTTGACGACGTGAAATGAAGCCTACTTCTAAGGGTTCTTTTATTACTCCATCATTTTTCTCATTGTATGTGTGTGTAGTTTTAGCACTCTTTGGTGTTTTTAAAACTCTTAGCCTCGTGTTTTTTTAGTCTGAAGACATTCCCCGTGTTTAATGTTTACAACTTATTCACAGCTGGAAAATCTTACGTGAAAATTGTTTTCATGTAATAAATTAATCTTTACTTAGTATCATTTTCTAAATAATTTTTAGTTTTTTAACACAATGGCGTGGTGTAATTGATGCTTAAAACCAGTGTATTCCTTATTTAAATTCAAATTAGTTCCTGTTCTCAAAATAGTGATACAAGTCTATAAATAGTTCTGTTTCTTTTGCCTACTGAAGGTGAAGGACAAACGACTTGTTGTAGTTTCCGCTGTCAGTTCCAAGAGGGTTGATCATATAAAAAATCGCTAAACGTAGTGATTCCGCTACACGATTTAACTCTGTAACATAAATCTTTAAATCTGTAACATAAATCCCTGGACGGGCATCGGGTCCTGGATCCAAACTGGATCAAGGCCTCCGTTGGAAGCCACTTCAGTCGTTGGCGATGGCGAACTAATGTTAGAATATTCTTTGTATAGAGTGCTCCTTGCGATAACACAGCCTTATTTTAGGAGAAATTTACAATGACTGTGATAGAGTGATAACTCCTTTAGTAATTACAAGAAATGTCATTGCCATCGTCTTGTCTCTTGTTCCTGCCTTTTTGTAGGAACAGCCGATGAATAAGTTATGAAAATCTGTGGCCTTAAATGTCAGCATTAGATTTTTAATTGTTCCAAAAGTACTAATAGTAACTAATTACTTGAATATTAATAATAATATTAATATTTGAATGGGCTTTGCTTGGTACACTTGAAAGATTTTTACTTTCGTCTTCAATCCAAGGATGCATTGGTATACGCGTTTCGGCACTGAACCATTATTAGTACTGAACAGTTTTTCACAAGGTTATTTCCTTTGCTCATATATAATTTCTTCAAGCTGTTTCACTTTAATCCGTAGCAACAGATCATTCATCTTTTGCTTGGTAGGTGTAAAACACATTGTTCACGTGCTTTTAAAATTAAAATATATATTTTATCGCATATTTTTCAAAATTATTTTGACAGTGGAAGTCAAGCACAAATACATAAGAATTTGTGACCCACCAAGGGAAAAGGGACCTTATCTTCCCGGACAAAATTTTACAGGATAATAAGTTTTAGAGGATAGGGTCAAACAATCACAATTTCTGATTTTTAATGTTTCTCACTGTTTATATGTTTCCAAACAATATTTGGTCTTTCACCTGAATTCAACTTTTAACATGGTTAAATTAATTTTTTTCGAAACCCTTGCAATCTGGAGAAAGGGGACCTTGACCTCCCCGATGCTATTTATAAGCTTTGAAGTTAAGAAAATTCGAGAGTTCTGTGAGGAATAAATGCAGCACTTGCTAAGCCCTGATCCAGGAGTCAGATAATGAAAATGTACAGGATCTTCCCAAAGAGGTAGTCGACGACGTAGCTCCTGGTCAAAGTGAAGTTTCAAAACAAACAAAAATGTACTAGAAGGTCAACAAATGAAAAAGTTAAAACTCAGCCACCTAATATAATGTCATATTTTGTTAAGATTTTTTATAATCAATTCTTATTTTAGCTTAAAATTAAAATTAATTTCAGTTTTTATCATGTAACAAGACATGTTGTCTTTAAAACGTTGGGTTTTGTTTTATTACTCCCATCTGTTTCAGCAACATTTGACAAAAATACAAACAATTGATACACATTCCATGGTAGATTCATATTCAGCTTTAAATTTCTGACAAAATGATATATAAAACATAGCCAATAATATAAGTGGTAACAAAAACATTTAAGTTAGAAGTTTGCAAAACTTCAGACCTCGATTTCCTAAAATTGGTGTTTTTAATATTTCAAATTCAAAAATTTATAACTCAGGAATTTTTTAAGATATCTTGAAAATTCTTTCACCAGTTTCTTTGGTGTTTAATGTAAATTAAGGATACGCTAATAACTCGATTTCAAAAAAATGGAATTTAAGGTCCCTTTTCCCTTCGCGGGTCACAATTGCTGCTGGCCCGGCCGTTTCTTTATTAAAAACATTTCATCATAAAAAATCCATGTACATTGGCCACATGTATGTCAATACCACCTGAAACAGCGGTGGCCAATGTTGGGCGTCATGTTGTAAATTTTTCCAGTCACGTTTACATTACTAAATTGAGTTCGGTGCGTATATATAGGAAAACACCTGAGCACAACAGGTCAATTAAGTTGTAAATACATTTATAACGTATTAAATAAATTCCCCCTTTATTGCTGTTGGATCTATATGTATAATTGCAATATTATGAAATATTTAAAACCTAATTTTCATATTTTTACGAATCTACAAAAAAAGGGAACAGAATAGTGAGATGCGGGAGTATTCATACACGGCGCTGACGACAGTTTCTTGTCAGCAACGCGCTCTTCTCGATGCGGGAGTTTATGGATTAGCGTACGTATTTATTCTTGCTTTGAAGGTCCAGGTCTGAATTAGGGGAACTTTGTTCTATTTAATTGCAAAACATTTTATCCTTCTCAAAATTTTATCACTAAAGGAAATTTTATTATTAGAGGACGGACTATAAAGTACAAGAGCTCTTGAATGAACACGTTTCAAGACGTTTCACGGCTCAGAATGGACCCGTAGACGTTTGCAATATTTTCATCTAATAAAGCTGCATAGTATGGAAGATTTGTTATTGAAAAGTATTACTGATATATATTTAGTAAATGAGGCAGCAGTAGTTTTATTTTTAAAATGTTTCGCATAAAATATTAAAAAATATTAAAAACATATTTATATACCAGTAGAAAATTATTATTCAAAGCTACATTCCAAATTATACAAACGTAAATCCAGAAACAAAATACACGAATTGTTTGTCGCAAAGCAAAAACAAGTCTGACAGTATCGGTTTTATGATTGCAAAAACAATGTAGAGCGCAGAACAAGTGGTAATGAGGATTGTCCGGAGCGCTGGCAATGCTAACCTGATGGCTGTTTTATGTAAAGTTGGTTTCTATTTGAAACTCGGGCTGCAAGCGTCTCGCGTTTATTTAGAAATGCTTCGTGTGTCATGAATTGAAGTTATGAATAGTTTATGTGAAAGGTATGTTAAATATTTTATAGTACTTTGCCTAACTAAAATGACGAGTAAATTCAAATGAATACGTTACACTATCTGGAATAAGAGAAGTAATTTTTAATATCTAACCCTGACACGCTAATGACGAAAGGAATAGCCGGGCACCGGAGCCTCTAATGATTTTTATCTACGACCGTTGCAAAAAGCACCAATAATGATATCATAAATACTCGTAAGATCACAGTAGTACATTATTAAACATGTAGTATATTACAAAACTAAATACGAACCAGTAGTTGCAGAAAGCAAACTTTAAGATACAGGGGTCATTTTATGATAAAGGATCTAGACCAGTGTGAGAGGTCGGGATTTGATTAAAGTATTGTCATGATAGAAATTACACAATTCGCACACCAGCTGATCGTTCCATTACGATTCATATTATGTGCCTAGCCCCGAATATGAGTTCACTGATTCCATCATGAGTGAAAGTGAATATTTCTCTGGAAGGATTTCTATTTTATGTTGTTAGTCTTAGATAGTTTACAACAAATATATTCAGCCTTAAAGGCGTTCATAATACAATTACAATCGTTACATAAATTAAAATTATGTGTTAAGCACGATAAGAAGCTTTACACGCAAATTATGTTTTAGATTTTTTCTAAAACTGCAGTTTTGGATTCCTTTACGTTAAAAATGGTCACATCGCTCACTTCCATTTAGCTGAGAACTGGTTTTTAATATCTACTAACCAAGTTTGATTAAAATCAGTTAGTAAATAAGGAAGAACTCTATTAAAATAATTCTCCACAACTATACTATAAAACAAAGCATTTTATTTACCAACAAACGAAAAATCTTCGGATCCAGTTTATTATGCTAAGAATTCAAAATTATGGATTCGTAATTTTTAAAGCCATAAAATAGTTTTAAGTAAATTTTCATTATAAATCATAATTTCGTAGGAAACTAAAAAAATAATTTTTACAAACATGAAATCCCATTACTGCTTAAACCTGAAATTTTGCAGAAAAGCGGGTAGTGTAATTTTGTTTGGTAACCTAGGCTACAAAAATTACAATCAAAATCGTAAAAGTTGATTCAAATAAATTATCGATTCTGCTTTTTTAAGTTTTTAGGAGTTAACTACCCTTTAAAATAAATGAATCAAATAGTGATAAGCCAAGCCAAAAAGTTAGAAAAGTTAGGAGTCAAGTAATATTGTAAAGTGTGCTATTTCGTTGAAAATTGGCATTTTTGTAGTTTTTGGTTTGCTTCTTCATTCATGAACAATGAAGTATTGCAGGTTGTTAATGCTCGTTTGTATGCTGAATATCAAAGTTAACTCTTCTATATGGCTCATTGTAATTTAAATTTTTATAAGAATACTTCTGAAAGAGAAGCCCTATAAACTTAAGTAAAATGCACAGAAACCCTAATGATCTCTTCAAAGGAAGATGTTATTGAAATGACGTAAAATAAGCACAAAGGAGATGTTCTTAATAGTAGGGGGTTATTAGTTGATGTTTTAGGTGCGATATAATAAAGTTACAATTTATTATACTTGAACTAAAATAGACGCTAATTTTAATACATTCAATAAGTAACTGAATACTTAAAAAAACTTTAAAAATTAAAATGACTTTTAAAATTAAAACATTGTTCTTAAAACAATCTTATGACATTATAGATCTTTATTATTTTCATCAAACATACAGGTAGAAAGATGAGTATTTGTAAAACGGACGAACTCAAATATATGTCAATATTTCAAAGTAAAAACAAATAGATAACCGAATAGATGAGTTTGTAAATTAATAACCTGAAAATGTAAATCTGATTTTGATAATTTAGCCTTCTACTCAAGGTTTTCTATATTAAAATATCTTTTAATAAACACCAAATATTTTAGTTATACAGACTGAAACGTAATTCAGCGATGCTTCATGATTTTACTCATGCTACATATTTTTTAAAATTTTTATGGGTTCCAAATTTATAACTCAGAAAAAATTAGCGAATTAAGTTCTTTTTGGGTATAGAGGAAAAGTAGTTTTCATTTAGACCAGCGAAACCATTAAGGGGAAAATGGGTTGCGATTTACAAAGCCTGAGCACCACTTACTTTTTATTGTCTGCCTACGTCATTTGACAATATGAACCTCTGAAATCATTGCATTAGCATATTTAAGGTATTACTAATATATTTATAAAAATATTTCGCCCACTTAATTTACAGGACACATCAAATGAAAATTTTAACTTATACTTTCTGTTGGTTAGTGTAGTTGTTTTTTGTCTAGCGTAATTATTTCGAAAACCGAAGGATTATTGATACAAGGCCCATTTCCATGAAAATCTCAAAAATATATATTTTAACCATTCTTTAATATAGTCAAACCAAAGTTTTGCTCGGTAATTACTCTCAGTCAGTATCGGAAATACTCGATGGTATTCACTTAACCGTAACCGTAACCGTAACTGACATGGCAAACCAAAGACCCTTCAAGAAATGTCATTACCGCACTGAAAATTAATTCAAAGAAATTGGATTATTCATGTTGTACAACAAAACGAACTATACATGTGAACTTAAAAAAACTAGACTTTATCGAAATAAAAACTTTTATTAAACTCGTTTGAGCCGTTTTTTACCCAGACAAAATCTACAAAAATGAACAGTATTTACAATTGGTTTAAATTAATAGAAAAAATATAGACCTCTATGACTGGCTTGTATAACGGATCAGAACCAAATGTTTTGATGTAAACAAAGCCAAAGTCTGGAAATTCCAACGTTTTTTACTAGGAGATATTTTTGTTATTTATTACTTTCCATGTCACTACTTTAAATATAGCTTTTCCGATTTTATAGGCGACTAATGTCAATTCAAATTATAGTAGTATATAAGTTTAAATGAGGTTTTAATTTTGTTAATGGCTTGGGCTACATATAATTTACATATATATCCATGGTAGTACACCGAAGCAAAAAGTAGTTTTATAAATATAAAAATTGCGTATTGAGGTTGAACGAAGGTCTAGCACTTTTAAAGCTGGTTCACTAAAAGCTTCCGCTGCTGGTAAAGCCAACATGTTTGCGAGAAATACAATGTTTCAATAATCCAACTTTGAAACAAATTTTAAAAATATATTGTGCAGTTGATAAATTTGATAAATTACTGAATTAGTTTGATACTACGTATAAAGTCAAATTCCTGCGGGAACAACTTTTCCAGTTAGTTGAAATTGATTCTGCCCCTATAAATTCAGAAGTAAGATAACATTTAAAAATAAAGTCTATGAAGTCGACATTTGAATTATGTCGTGAGTAAACAGGAAATTAATTTAATATATCTACTATATCTAAATAACTTTACAGCCGCTTGTGTTCTAACTCACTGACTGACTGAGGTATACGGATTCTGTTCAACCTCCCGATGAGCTAAAACTTGAAAGACGGTACATGGTATTCCTTAGGGTGTCAAATTACACGAAAAAGGATAAAAAAAATTTCACGCTCCACCCCTCAAAAGGGAGGGGGACAGTTAATGATGGTCAAAAAAGCACTTTTTTGGGCTCTAGCGCCTAAAATAGAGGTCCAGTAAAAATCAGAGATAAATTATTGTATTTCAAATTAAATATTCTTCTTTCTATTTAAGATTTCCAACAATTTGCTCTATCTTACTTCCGTCACCTCCAAATCGGCCTAATCTTTGTCAGGGAGATAGTAAGTTTGACCATTGACTTTGACGCTTCAGGTTTTAAGAGGCAATTTAACCCGTTTCAACACCCAAGAAAGTCTTCTAAAATTGTAATTTCATTGAATTTGTCAGGGGTTTATCTTTTTATTCTTACAAATTTACTTTTTGATACAGAGACCTACTTTTCTACACAAAGTCAGTTTAAAGTCTACTTGAATCAACTCTTCAAGTCTACTCAAGGTCTTTTGCCGATTTTCTATCGTTTCAAGCTCTTAAAAGTAAGCTAGAGTTGTACTTTCTTTGCGATTTATATTTCATTCATAATTTATTTTTATTTGTTTGCAAATTGATTCTTCAACCGAAGACCAAATTTTTGACAAGAAGATACCCTAGTCAGATTGATTCTGGTTCATCAGAGAACATTTGTCAATTTAAACCCATTTCAACCCCTCAGATACCCCTCTAAAGTTGGACTTTAATTGAATTGTCAAATTTATTTGTGGTTTTTATTTTTTGGAAATTTATTATTATACGAGAGATTTGATTTCTAATTCTTTCTAATAATTTAGGTTTACTTTCATTGAAATTTCATTGAAAGTTACTTTCATTGAAATTCAGACTTACTTCGTGGTTTTATTTTATTGCAAATTCTTTTATGCTGAGAGACATAATTTTTGACACGGAGAGTGTTTATTTGTTTCTTGAAGTTTATCTGAGGTAATTTGCAAGTTTTAAATTCTTTCAACTCCTAAATTGAACAATCAAATACTATTATAATATTAATTTTTTGGATATCGCTCTGAGGTATTATGTGTAATGATTACTTGTACCTAGCCCCTCGCCTGCCTTACCACTACTCCCACACTTTAACTAATTTCTTCTCATTATATTCACAACCCTGAAACTCATCACTATTGAAATACATTTATTAAATTATTTTGATTATAATTTAGTCTTGGGATTTTTAAAAAATTAAACACTTTCTTTACTGAGACTCATAACCCCAGAGACTCACAAATAGAGCTAGGTAAGAACAATTGAAAGGCGAGTAAGAACAAATAAGCTTCAATATGGAATTATACTTTATTTAAAGTTTGTGTTATTAATTAGATTTTTGAATTCGTTTAAGCAAATTAGCGATTAGTTTCAGGAGTGTTTTTGTCCTGATATGTCTAGTTGTTTACAGCGTAACTAATTTTGAAATGCTCTAATTTCTCTCTCACCTGAATACAGGACGGATAGTACTCCAGAACCGAAAAGACATGAAACTCGTCTTCACTGATCAATGATGGCAAAAGTCGACAAAAATTCTAATTGCTGACAAAAAACTGGATATGTTCTAGATAGCTCAGTCAAAAAAATTAAATAAATAACCCAACCTGGAACAATTCCGTCCATTTTGAAACTTTACACACTTACACAAGTTCCTAAGGAAGAAAATACGACAAGTCCTAGTAAATAACATATGTGGCGAGTTCTAGGGAAAATTGTCGGAAATAGAGCCCTTAATTGGTTTTTCGTAAAAATCTCGAGAACTTTTGGTAGGAGGTAAAAACGTTTCCTGTCCAAAATGAAGCTTATACAATTTGTTGGAAAAATGACATTTTAATTTTTTTTATCCTATCGGTTACCGAGTTATAGGTAACCGCACTAAAATAGGGGGTTTTCAAAATTTTTCCTTAAAATGAGCAAAAATAGGTTTTTTGGGTTTTAACAAATGCAAATAAAAATAATCAAATTTTGGTGCGCATCATTATTAAATTTAGCTCAATAAAACAAACGATTCAGTATTCTACATACGGTTATCACAGTATGTAGTCCTAATGTAAACCTTATAGGAAATAAATAAAATTTATATCTCGCTTATTTCTCAACATATCTGAATAAAACTTTGTGAATGGCTTCATCTAGTTGATATATAATGGATTATGGCAAAAACCTCTCAATTTTACATTTCCCTAGCAGCAAACCTGCATACTCATTTCCCATGTTATTCTTATGGAGAAAATCGTTGTATGCTCATTTTGGGATTTTCGTAGATTTTATTTATTCGTGGCCCCGTCTCAATGATTTATTTAAGCATTTTAAATTTGCTGAATATGCAGGTTTGCTGCAACGGAGATATCTTATTATTAATTTTAATTTAAATACATCAAAATACGAAAATTTATAAAAAATTAATATTTTACAAAGTACTCAAAAACTGCTGATTTTACCACTGAAAGTGTAATAACCTTTATTATAGATAATGATTAGACCTTTCAAATAAGATGTCTCACGTCAAAATCGGTTGAGTGGTTTCCGAGATATGTGACATTATTATAGTCGGCTGAGCGGCCATATTAATGACGTCACTACCCGTGACGTAAATATCTTTAAGCTTGCCTCCCGGCTGATTTTCACTCTTTTATATGTATTTAGTCAATTTCCAAAATATGGTGCTGGTTTCAGGAAGTGAAAGATTTGTACACTTGTTCCACGCACTATTATGATCTGTCTTTTCAGTGAATTTTGAGACCGGGCTCTTACCCCGGTGTCTTCTCTGATTCATTCTTCAACATAAGTAACTGCAGGGGTTTAATTTATTTATATTGCTGAAAACATCTCATTAAAGTAACGTTTCCCACTCTTATTAAAAATATTTAATCTGATTACGTAACTTTTTGGAATAGGAACTTTTACATTTTGCCGCAAAGTTGTTGGATTGCCAAGAGTTTTGGAATACAAAGGTTATAAGAATATAAAGATTTAGGATACAAAGATGAACAAAGAATACAAAGTTTAAAGACTGGAGGCAAAAGGAAAAGTTAAAAAAAAGATTTTCTGGTTACCAAAGGTGTTACATTTCCCAAAGGTTGTTGGATTATCGCATACAAAATTATTCCTTTGTTGTATTGAAAAAGATTAATATTTTTTTAGATGAAAATTTGCAATCTAGAGGTTTTAAGTATTAAAAATCCACTATTTATGAAACTCAAAAGCAAAATAACATTTAACACGTCATCTCTATTTTTTTATTTCCATTTATTCACCGTAATTCTAGATTATTAGGATCAGTAAAAAGATATTTTTGGCTCAGCATAAACTTTAGTCTTATTTTACTTTAGTTTTAGTCAGAAATGTTTTATTTTTCTATGTTTAGTGTAGAATTCCAAAGCGCTTCACCTTTTCACTTGCCGTGGCTAGACCGAGCGCCCGTTGAAGCGCCCAGACTACAATACTCCAGACGTTTGCGAGCAATAGGCCTGATCAGTTATTTTTTCATTCTATTAATGTTATAAACCTACCAAACTTAGACTTACCGAACCAAACTTAAAATATCCTAACCCAAAAAACCTATGTAGAGGTTTTCCTATTTGTACACCATTACATTATATGATAATATTTTTGAATTTCATTATAATTATAATTATAAATTGGAGTTTTCAAATTAGATTTGTAATTCATTATATATTTTTGAATTTTTCCTTCGACAATCCATATATTGTAATGTCAATAAATGACAAAAATTGGGTCATATCAACAATTTGAACAGAATTAAAAACTGACTATTGAAATTAAAAGCCAAAAAGGTTAGTGGTGGTGAATTCCCCCGAGTTGCAGAATACGGAGCTGGCTTGTTGATAAACCAATAACGATAATAAATCAATCATCAGTACCATATGTTATAAACAAAACAGATATTCAAAAATCGCTCTGCTGTCTAAAAGTAAATATTTTATTTTATTTCTCATACTCTGGTATCATTTAGGTATTTTTCTTCTTGTCTTTTTCATTAACACATCTAATTTCAACCTTCTCTCATTATCCTTCTACCTGATAAACACCAGAAGTGTTTGTAAACAACTTATTTATTCATCGATTCTTTAAAAAACGTTTCTAATCATGGTGTCGGAGATATATATGAGTGGTAATGTAAAACAATTTTACAACTTTCTTAGTTTACAAGTTAATCAGTCCTGCCAAAATGATGAAAATAAAAAAAAGGTTTTTGGTAAATCTTACATAACATTATGTCTCTATGTCCGTCTCAGCATAAAAGAGACATAGATATACAGTGTAAAGATTTAATAACAATAATGTATTTTTGACCTTCAAATAAAAAGAATGATTTTAATTGTGGTTTTTATTTTTTAGTTAGTTAATTTTTTGTTTGGAAACCTAACTTAACTTGGACCCCATAAGCAATATAATTAATACAAAAACACGCAAAACTCGTGTGCTAATCTGGAGTCAGGGCAATCAAGAGTTTGTAAAAAACGTAAACGTTGTAACCTCAAATGTGAAGTATTAAAAAACTATATTAAACACGATATACACATCTTACATAACTTGATTTAACACACATTAACATTCACATCTTGCTGGATTTAACACATTTGAGCAAAACAGACTAGATCGTAACAGTTGAGATTTATGTATTGATGGACTCTAATTTGTATGACTACGCCAATTGACAGTCAAAATTCTGGGCCCTACATCAAACGTAATCTCCCTTGGGCCCTTTGGTTCAAGTACTTAATGTGTACATCTTTATTAAATGTGAATTATATTACTGATATTCATAAAGAGCAAACATTTCTCTTGCTCCCGATGATAAACAAAGAACAGTACCAATTATGATTAGAAACCAGCACCATGTATACCTATAACCTGCTACACCGCCTGCCTGCCTGCCTGCTGCTGCTGCTGCCTGTGTGCATAACCTGTTACACTGGCCATAGATAATGTTGTCATTTGAGCGGTGATGTTTACACTACTAAACTGAACCTAGGCACGCCGAATTGGTGAAAGAAAGACACGGGGGGGAGGGGCATTAGGTTACTGGTAAAAACTTTGAAAGGTTGGTACTTCTTTGTTAGTTTATAACTCGCCAAGACACCAATTATTCGCCCAAATAAATGAAAAGGAATGCGAACAGTAATATAACTAACTTAAAAACTAACAAAAATACTATGTTATTTCTTTAGAATAAAATACCTATGGTTAAAACCAGCTCTAAGTATACATATTCATAACCTGTTACACTGGCCATAGATAAGCGGTGATGTTTACACCACTAAAATGAACCTTAGCACGCCGAGTTGGTGACAGAAAAGTACAGAGGGGGAGGGGCATTAGGTCACCCGTAAGTATTGTGAGTGGTTGGTTACTGTACTTATTTGTTAGTTTATAATTCGCGAAGTCACAAATTATTCCAAAAAAAATGAGAATTGTATTATAGCTTAATTTACATTATACCTATGTTATTTCTATAGAATAAAATAATTAGGATAAAATAATATAGTATTGTAAAATAATAAACAGTAGGACATAATAATTATTTATATTATGAGTATGATTGGAATATTTTCTTGATAGATATACTATGTGTTCTGAGTTTTTGTAATGGGCCTATAACTTTTTAAGAAAATTAATTCAAGACGACCACTTTTCAAACAAATAATTTCAAAATTATTATACTAAATTTAGTATTTTTTGCAAACAAACAGATGTTGCAAGACAGTAGCGCAAAAAATGCAGAGAATGAACTGAAATAGTGGTTAAAGAAATACTTGTGACTTAATACAATACTTTTAATGTTATTTTTGATCTAGAAATTTCCACGATTTTTCAAACCTAAAAGAATTCCCAACCCTTGTTACTCTTTGCATGCAACTCTTTGATTTTAACATTAAGAAACAAAATTGCTTGTCCAGGAAAAATGTGTGTGGTGTAAAGTTTGCTAACAAATTATAATAACGTACTAAAATTCTATATAATTCATTTATTCTACTATTTTGTAAACTTGATTGTACACAAAAATGGAAACAACAAAGTAAAATCATAACCATGTTAAAAAATGAACTTTCGACTGGCTTAATAATTAATAAAGTGTTTACATTTCTACCCTCATGGCCACCTCATAATCCAAACGTGTTCGGGAAGGTGTGTGCATGAACAAAATAGACGCCAGATATATTGGTAAAAAAACTTACTTAATTTTATACATCGATTTTGTTTAAAAAAAGTTTCTAATCATGGAGTCTAATGTAAAAATTACTGCTTGGTCATGAGTGATGATTTAAAACAACTTTCTTAATAACTTTTTTTTATGAATTATTAATTGACATCAAGTTAATCAGTCTTGCTAAAATCATGAAAATAAAAAAGCTTTCCGGTAAACGTTATATAACATTATGTCTCTATGTCTCATGGGCTTAATTAGCTCATGAGCTGTTAGTCCCTAGCTTTCCTGTACACACCTAAATCTCAAAGTCCATCCAGGTCCTACAGTCTCTGACTTGTTTAATGAAGCTGAGTTAAGAAAATTATGTACCAAACCTCAGGAAGCTGAAAAAATTAACATATATTTAGAAACATTTCATTCAATCAGTGTTTTCATACGTTTTCGGATTTTTTTATGCGGCTTCAACCGCATGTAATATGCTATCTAATAAGAAAGAGGATATTTATGAGGAACATAAAATTAAATATGAGGTTGCATTATAATTTAAAATTTCAGGCTGATTAGTTCCTTTAAACAACTTTTTTTAAATTTGGAATTCATGCAATTCCGATTGTTTATCATGACTGAAAATAATTTACTTGGATTAATCTCGTTGGAAACGAAACGATTGGTTGGAACTGGAACCAGGATTTAAAAACTGTGGTTTTATCTCCGCGGCCTTCGCCGCAGTTTCAATAGTTAAAGCCGCAGAGTCAGGCAGGAGTGGCCACGGCTCATGTAGCCTAGCCTGGCGGAAAAATGAGAGAAGAGGAATGGGATGTCGTGCCATAACGTTTGAAAACTTCCCGATTCATATTTCATTGCGCTTTTAACTACTCTTACTTCATTTGTATTAAGATATCAATATTATCAAAGGTTTAGTAAAAGAATTACCTTATTACACAAAAAATATTATTTATTTATACAACATTTGCTGAAAGGAAGATCTTGCATTAAGAAGGTAATACTAAAATTATTATAAGCAACCTATAAGTAATTATTATAAATTGTTCTGTGATAAGGAAAAAAAACTTTTACTAAAGCTTCCATAATGTTGATATATTACAATATATATCATATCATTTATGTCGATGCCATACAGGTAGGGTTTTATTCTTAAAGTCAGTGAAAATACAATAAATTAAATTAGACTTAAAGGCACGGAAAACGTAAATGAATTATGGTTGAACAAAACTACCATAATACCCCGTTGCAGCAGACCTGCAAACTCAGCAAATATCAAATGCAAAACAACATATTGCAATCCAACATAGCGATATTTGACATGTTTTTTTAGCTCCATAAGAATAACATGGGGAATAGTATGCAGGTTTGCTGCTACAGGTATATTAAAATGGGTGGTTTTAATTCAATATTTAGTAGATCGAAGCTGTTTACCAAGTTTTATCAAGATATGTTCAAAATAAGCAAGATATAGAATTTTACTTATTTCCCATAAGGATAACATTGGGACAACCTACTGTGTTTACCACTTTGAATATCTCGGTAACCCATGGACATAAAGCAGTGATTAAAAATGGTTATTTTTTGTTTTTTTTTAGCTGAATTCATTGGTGGTGACAAAAATTGGATTATTTTTATTAAATTTTTTTTATTTTTTTGTAAAAAAATCTAAAAACCCAATTTTGGGGGTTTACCTCCCTTTACTCTCCTTCCGGTGGTCCGATCGTGGTGGTCTACGAACTCGTCCGAGTGATTACCACTATACACGTCTTCACCAAATTTCATCAAGATCGGACCATGTTTACGGCCGCTATCGTGTTAAAACACACACACACACACACACACACACACACACACACACACACACACACACACACACATATATATATATATATATATATAAACCCGTTGCAGCGAGATATGACATGTTTTTGAAATCTCCATAAGAATAACAAGAGGAATGAGTATGCAGGTTTGCTGCAACAGTTATGTTAAAACTGGGTGGTTTTAATTTAATACCTATTTAGATCTCAACTAGAAGAAGCCATATACCAAGTTTTATCATCATATATTAAGAAATAAGGAAGATATAAAATGTTTTTATTTCTCATGAGGATAACATGGGGAGAATGAGTATGCAGGTTTGTTGTCGCAAAAATAAAAATATCGGAAATTTTAGACTAAATTAAATTCATTACATTATATTCATTAAATTAAATTACATTAGACTAAATTATATTGATTTCATCTCATCTAGATGAAACCACAAACCAAGTTTTATTAAGATACTTTGATAAATAAGGGAGATACACAATTTTACTTATATCCTATAAGGTAACATTGGAACAACTTACTGTATTTTACTTTCAATATCTCGGTAACCAATTCGCATAGAGCAATGAGTCAAAATACTAAACTGTTTATTTTTTTAGCTTAATTCATTGGTGCTAACCAAAATTGGCCTATTTGTATTTTCAGTATGAAACCCTCAAACCCCATTTTTAGGGGGTTTATCCCCCCTTACCTCCCCCCCTTCGGTAGTTCGATTGGTGGTTTATGAACTTTTCCGAGATTCACCACTTTACATGTTTTTACCGAATTTCATTAAGATAGGACTATATTTACGGCCTCTATCGTCTTAACAGACAGACAGACAGACAGCCATATGTAAAAATTCGAACGAATGGTGTTGCTTCTGGGGGCCTTAAAAAACGAAGATTTATGAAAGTCCCGGGCTTAGGTCTTACCATGAGACCTTCAGCAATAGCTTTTCCCTATAGTAGAAATTCTCTAAAACGTGTTAACGTTACACAAATTGGTTTGAGTCAAGAGATATTGTCAAGTTTGATACTCTTTTCCTAAAAACGATTTTGTAAACTTAAAGGGAAAAGCTTTCACGTAGCGTTGACGGCCAAGGATGGGGTTGGGGGGAATATAGTGTTAACATTTCACAGCAGAGTGCTCTCTTAAACATCGCTTTTAGCTGTCAGCAGGGATTTGAATTTTAATAAAAGGACAAGTTTTTTTTATCAGAGAGTGATTTTAGGAAATATTATGATTGCCGGGGATATTAAGATCCCTAATTTACCCTAATTTAAACTATTATAAATTGAACATGATTTCGGAAAGTGTTGATCCTGCCTTAATATAAGTAAAATCCTATTTCAAATGTAGGTTTTTAATTATATAAAGCCTAGTTCAAACTAGGCGAGAGCTTTAGAGTATTTCTCCTTTTGTCAGGTTTGATATATTGTCCTCTTTATCTTCTCAATTTTCGAGGGGGTCTTATGTTCTCTAATTGATTATTCGGTGTCGAAGTTTTTCTCATTAATATTCTTAAAATCGTCATTTTATTAGTTATATAAAGCCTTTGCAAAGTAGTCTGTTAGGTCAAATTAATGGTTTCTAAAATTATTCCACAGGTAGCTGCGAACAGCCACTGTTAATTCGTAATCACGGGTACAGTGGTTATTTATAACAAAAATACAAGATGGAGTAATCTGAACTGATGCTTATTTTGCAAACATGATTAGCCGTATAAAAGGAACCTAAATTAAAAATAATAACGGAGAAGTGAAGTTCAGCATTCCGCCTTTGTCCCACATGACTAGACGTGAGTAGCCTAAAGTATACTAAGTATGTTCGAGCCCCATGTATATAACAGCTCGCAGACACAGCTCGCAGACACAGAACTACTAGAATAGTCAGTTTCCCAATAACTGCTCTGTGTAACTTTAGCCCAGTTTAATTAGCTTCACACACCTCGACGTCAGTTGTCAATCCAGCTCAGCTATTATATCTTGACTGCAAGAGGTAACTGGAACTGGTAATTTAAATCGGATATGTTAGAGACGAGATACAGTTCCGAATTTAGTGGGATTTTCCCTTAAAATTGTTTTAGCTTATTTTATTTGTTTTTAAATGTGTATAGCTTGTGTTATTTTATTGTCACTTGTGTTATAATAACAAAAATCATCGTAGGGTATAAGAATTTCAATGATTACAAGTTTCTTTTTGCAGTATGATAAAAAAATTGTAAAACACATTGGGCAAAAGTATTGTTTTTTGCTTAATTGCTTTTATGAACCACTTTTGCTCGTTGTAATGAAACCTAATTTTTATTATTTAAACTAATTTTTATTATTTGTACTAATTTTTATTATTTTATTATAATCACTAAAACAACATAAAAAGCATAGTTAATAATGTGTCTGATATTTAAGCTCAAACCTTATTTTATACTCCAAAGACAACTAGATTTGATGGAGGCAATATTTATGTTTGTATGGCCTGAGGGAAATCTCGTATAACTCGTAAAATGTCCGAGAGTGGACCTCCGCCAACGAGCATGTTGGTCGCTTGTATATTGCAGTAAGTAGCACCACCAATGCTTGCATGTTATTATACCACACAGGTTTTTCGGCAAAGTCCTTTTTACAATACATATCTATTGAATATTATAAATTGTTTTCAAATTTTCAACCAGTGATTCTAAGGACAGAGTATTACCTGAATAAAATCATTTTTAAATTGAACTACGAGAATTTACAAATAATAATAATATTTATAAACATTAGCCGTATCATGTTAGAAATAATGAAAAACCACAATGATGTTAAGTCTTAGTAGAGAAGTAGATGCTTGGTAATTTTATTAGTGATTATAGACCGAGATGGCTGCTTATTTGAACTGGAATATAAAAGTAGGATATATGAGATGGGTGAGACGAAAGCATTCTAACTAAAGAGTATAAGCTATTTCATTATAATATCAGGATAGTTTATTAATGGCTACATCACGAATTCTAGTCAAGTTTAGAATCGAGCTATTGTACCAATTGTACGGTACGTTATTGTATCAACATCTAAGTCAATTATTTGAAATAAAGCTTTGTACTCCAAAAGTAATAAATATACTACTGGACATGATGAGCGTCACGGGATCACAATCTAGAGTGGGAAGAAGACCTGGTCTGCTCCCTGAATCTTGAGAGGGGTAAGAGGGATCGAAAATTGATTCTGTCGTGAATGATGCATCGACCCCTTAGTTGACAAGAGGCACACTGTGGATCATAATATACTTAAAAGTTATCATAAAATACATTATAAAACTCCTTTAAAGGTTTCAAACAAACTTGTACTCCGTGCTATAACAAATCTACCACTTTCAATGTATTATTTTAAACACCCAAACAGAATATACAGGGGTCCAATTTAACTGCTCCACCATTCAGCTACTCAATGTTCTCACCATTCACCAATCAGCTACAATGTTCTCAGAAACTATTAAATTTAGGAAAAAAACTGTAAGTGGGGGATTTTACCTACTTTTTTAAGACGGTAATGACTCCATTTTCTTTTAAATGGCCTCAATTTTCCAATATGGTAAACAGCTTTAATTTTGTTCATAGACTTCCCTTTATATTATGGGATGTTTGGATTTTAATACACGATGTTTAGTAAGGAAAATTACAGCTGTCCGTCATATTGGAAAATGGCGGCCATTTACAAGAAAATGGATTTCATATTCTTGATTGTCTAAAAGAGCTAGGTGAAATCCCCCGTTTAAAGTTTTCTCTAAATCAATCACTTTCAGAAATACCAATGGTGGGACAGTTAAGTTGGACACCCTGTATATTAAAGTGTACCATAGACCTACGTAAGTAATTAAATATTCTCCAGTTTACTCACATTTACATAACTAAATCATGTTCAGTTATGAAAGGATCGAAAAAATCAATCTATAGTCTTCACAATCTATTAATCTATTTTTTGTCACAATCTTCAGCACTAACATAAAAAAAAAACAACTACGAATACCGTTAACCAAGACGTTCAGTTTGCTGCTGTAATATTCAAATAAAATATACGTTTTATTGGTATACCATGAGGTATAAGTTACGTCAAAATATTTAACCACACATGAACACAGAAAAACGCAAATCGAGCATTTAAGGATCTACTTTAATAGGACCAACTTTATATTTGTTTGAAAAACTACTGAATGAGAAAGAAACATTGCACACCGTATATTTCGTGCTTTTCGATAGTGTAAAAGCTTATTACTCAAAAACGTTAACTGAACTATTCTATAATTTTTACATTATTAGAAATTCATAAAGCTTGTACTCAATCAGAAAACTACATTATTTAGTAATCTGTAATCAGTAGTATTATATCACAGATTAATGCTGTTAATGCAGACTACTTTATCCGTAATAAAATATGTTCATCTGTTATGTTATGTACTTCTGAAATTTTACGTTCCCCCACTTGTACTCATTGCAAGGGCGTCGTTTGTATATGGGAAGGGATGTTTCGTGCGGTCGCACCAATTTCGCTAAAAGCCTCCAGACTGTCATCATTAGCTATTTCCTTGGAGTGTGTCTCAGACATTCCTGAATTCCTTTGCTGGAGCTTTGCAATTTCAGAGAGAAAACCTTGTTTCGTAATTTAAATTGATTAATGTATTTTTTATCAATAAATATAATTAAAAAATTTTAATATCTGCAATATATTTACTATCTCGGACTTTGAATATTTTGGACGTTGAGTATTTTGATTAAATAATGTTTACCCGCAACAAATGATCCTAATAAAACGAATGTTTATCCTTAGGAGCATTAATATCTTACCGACGATAATGCAACAATTAATCTAACAACTGAAATAGCAGTGTAGATAATGAATTGAATACTTAGTGAAAAGTAAACTACAGTGTTGGTATACCGGACGAGTAATGCCTAATTGTTTGCCCCATAAGATTACACATGCCTATTGAAAGTCTTGTTAATAGCTTGTAAAAATTATTGAAACCATTTTCAAACAGTCGGTTTGCATTCTAAATCAAATGAAAAGTACTACCTTATTAAAAAAAGACAATATGAAAGAAGTGATTTTTTGGTTTCCCTTTTTTTGTTCTTATATATACAAATTTAATTTAGTCAAGGAATGCAAAATAACCCCGTTGGTTGCAGCAAACCTGCATACTCAGCGAATTTACAATGCTTAGAATAATATTTCAACCTAAATAAATATTATAGTATAGTATTATGAATAGTATATGTACCTAGGTTTCAACCTAGATACATATACATATACATACATGAATACATATATACATATATGACTGTTACACGATGGTGGCCATAAATACGGTCCATCCTTAATCAAATTTGGTACAGGCGTGTAAAGTAGTAATCATTTGGAAACGTTCGTAAACCAGCCGGACCATCCGATCGGACCATCGGAAGGGAGGTGTAAAGCAGCAGAAATCCCACCACAAGTGATTTTTCTTTAATTTTTCATAGATTAACAAAAATAATCCATTTTTTACCACCATAAAACTTTTACATACCTGTTGCAGCGAACCTGCATAATCATTTCTCATGGTATCGTTATGGGGAAAAATGTATATCTTCTTTATTTTTTTAACATATCTTGTAAATCTTGGCATATGGTTTCAAATATTTCATATCTATTGGATATTTAATTGAAACCAAAGATCCAGTGAGTCGGTGGCGCAGTTGGCAGCGCACTCGGCCCCGGTTCTGAGGCGGCAGCGTCACAGGATCGAGTCCCGATGATGTCACATACTTTTAGCAGTACTGTTCATCCTTGTTCTGTACCGGCTCACTTCTTGCTTTGCTTGATAACTTCCACGTTCAGGCTTGAGGCCCATGCAAGTTAATGCAAGGTAAAAAGAGGCCGCCACCCTCTTTTTTATACTAAAACAAAAACACTCAATTTTCAAATACCTGCAGCAGCAGACCTACACACTCATTTCCCATGTTATACGTATGGAGAAAATAACAAAATCCCATATCACTTATGTTACCCGTTGCAGCAGACCTGCATACTCAGCGAATTTATGATGCTTAGAATATATACAACACATATATTCAACACAGCATAAGCGATGCAAGAACACTTTCTATTCCCAAGATTAACACGGCAAACGAGTATGGATGTCTTCTGCAGTAGGTATGCAAAAACTTGATGGATTGAAATCAATTTCATTTGGATCTGAATTATAAAAAGACATATGCCAAGTTTTATCAAGATAACATGTTAAGAAGTAACCGAGATATAAAATATTAAAAGACATATACAGGGTGTCCAACTTAACTGTGCCACCATTGGTGGTTAAAAAACTATTGGATTTGGAGAAAACTTGAAACGGGTGACTCCTTTTTTGAAACTTCACCTACTTTTTTAAGACATTTAAAAATATGAATTCCATTTTCTTCTAAAAGGCCGCCATTTTCCAAATATTGCGGACAACTTCGATTTTTCTCATGGAACACCCTATATGTTACAGCGTATTTGGATTTTACTCTTAATTTTAAGAACTTTTTACTCCTTGAAATTTTTTTATAAACCCAATGGTTAAGAAGATATTAGCAGATAAAGTTTGATTTTTCTCCATTTAAAATGCATTGTGTCCATTTTAACTGTGCCATCCCATGCAATCCTTATGGAGTACAAAACTATTCAAAATTGTTCATTTCCAGGAGTGTATCTCGAATAAAACTATTTCTATGATCGAATCTAAACTAAAATCACATTTTAAAGCACTTTGTTCTCTGGTATTTTTTATTTGAACCAACCGGCATCGATATACCGAGTACTGTCAATTACGCAATGCATTTCTTATGGGGAAAAAATAAACTTTAACTGCTTATCCCTCCTTAACCATTGGGCCTAGGAAAAAATGTCAAAGCGTAAAAAGTTCTTAAAATTAAGAGTAAAATCTAAATACGCCATAATACACTTACAGGTTGTTCCATAAGAAAAATTAAAGTTGTCCGCCATATTGGGAAATGGCGGCCATTTAGAAGAAAGTGGAATTTTTTTTAAATGTCTTAAAAAAGTAGGTTAAGTCACATATTTAATGTTTTCTCTAAATCCATTAGTTTCTGGATTACCAATGGTGGCACAGTTAAGTTGGACACCCTGCATATCGGATGTCCAACTTAAGGAGGTGCCATGATTGGCATCTCAGAAACCATTCGATAAAAAAAAACTTTAAACGGGGGATTTAACCAAAATGTTCAAGGTAGTCAAAAAATGAATTCCATTTTCTTGTAAATTACTGCTATTTTCCAATATGGCAGACAACTTTGATTTTTCTTATAGAACATCTTGTGCTCTATGACGTTTTTGGATTTTCCTCTAATTTTAAGAACTTTTCGTCCTTAGACCTTTTTTCGTAAACTTAATAGTTAAGGAGATATGAACAGTCAAAGTTTGATTATCCCCATTAGAAATGCATTGGAAATTGTCGAAAATCAGTATGTCGAAAATGAGTGAGTTAAATAATTATACCAAAAGAAAAGTGCCTAAAAAGTGGTTTCAGTTGAGTTTGAGTCATTGAAATACTTTTTAGTTGAATTTCACTCATGAAAATTTAAAATTTTAAATATTCATCTACTCTATAAGAAATGCATGGGATGGCACAGATAAAATGGACGCAGTGCATTTCAAATGGGGAACAAACTAACTTTAACTGCTCATATCTGCTTAAATATTGGGCTGAGGAAAAGATATTAAGGAATAAAAGATTCTTAAAATTTAGATTAATATCCAAAAGTATCATAAAATACAGGGTGTTTCATAAATAAATCTAAATTGTTCACCATATTGGATAATGGTGGCCACCTACAAAAAAATGGGATTTATGTTTTTGATTTTCTAAAAAAGTAGGTGAAATTTCCCATTTTAAGTTTTTTTAAAAATATAATATGTAGTTCCTGATATGCCAATGGTGGCTCAGTTACGTTTGACACCCTGAACATAAGTATATATAACTATAAAATTAATACTGTACAATGAAAGTTTTTTCTGATACGTCCCTTTTTCACCCACCCTACTTAACCGATTTTAACGATTGAGGTGCCACTTTAAAGCTTACCATCCAGCGCACCAAGCGCGGTGACTTGTAATACAAAGGAAAATTTATTTCAACCACTTTTTATAAATTTCTATGTGTAAATTTCTATTTATAAAAAGAAATAGAAATTTTTATTTATTTCTAAAGGGCACTTTCAACGCTCCAGTGCTGACCGATTTGTATTATAACGGGTTTAAATATTATTTATTTTAAATAATCAGCTGATTTCCTTCTGATGAATATTTTACCTTTATAAACAGAAATAGACAGCCTGCATCTATAAGTAAGATTTTTTAAAGCTTATGAGAATTAATTTTTGAATGGGCAACTTTTATTGGTAATTGTAGCCAAAGTGAGGTAGGTAAATCATTCTTTATGGTCAAGATATACAATCGACATATTATAAATGTTGAAAATTGAACCCTGAAACAGAAAGGAGAAGAAGGGAAGGGGAAAACCGAGTCAAGAAGATTAGAAAAATCATGTATAACCTTCGCCAAGAACAGAGGACTGCCAAGAGAAAAATATGAGAGAAACAATGCACCACCTACCTTGCAGAGAATTAAAGATGATGTAAGGGCATGAATAGGCGAAGAAAAATTTCCGGTATCCTACTGATGTGCAAGAATACAATCAAATTGAAATATTTAGTGCTGGGGTTATGAAATAAGTGTGTGTGCTTTGTTCAGCTAAGTTATAACGAATTTAGGTAAGACCTTTAAATTTCACTTGGAACTTTTTTAAATATGGTATGTTTAAAGCCATATAGTTTCCTCTAATTGCAGGTTCTCACAAACAGAAATTATATTAAAATGCACAATTTGCGTATGGGCCCCGTAATATATTATATAAATTGATTGCAATAAAGAGCACCCAACGACAAACCATAAGATTTGTTGGGACTCATTGATGTAAATATTATGGAAATAAAGATTCTGATTTCTGATTTTATGAAAAAAAATTCGAGTGAATGTTTTTTTGCTTATTGGGGCCAAAAAATGAAAATTTATAATTTTTTTCGGGCTTAGGTCTTACCTTAAGACCACCGGTAACAGCTTCTTCCCTACAGTTGGAATTCGCTGATAAAATAATATAAACGGATGTTATTTTCTTATGTATATTATTACATACATAGATTTGAACGTATGGTGTTTTTATTTCTTGGGGCCCCAAAAGTCAAAGATATCGTGGTCTCGGGCTTAGGTCTTACCATGAGTACCTCGGTAACAGCTTGTGTTTTGTAAGGGAAATCCGCAAAAATCCATCTGTTTCATGATGGAGGATTAATTTTGTTATGTTCAGTCCAATTATATATATATATATATATATATATATATATATATATATATATATATATATATATATATATATATATTATATATATATATTATATATATATATATTTATTATATATATATATATATATTCACGGCTTGAATTCGGTCACAAACAGCGAGTGGTTGATGTTGCGTAAGCCTCTGTCGACTTGATGTTTGTTTTGATACAAGGCACGTGACCTGGCTGCTGGTTAGAAGGTTTCCACAGATAACTCTCCAACTGCCACAAAGTTATTGAATCCATGTCACTTATACTACTACTGAGAAAAAATTTAGAAATATTACAATGCTAAAACGCTATTGATTACTCGTACATAATGTAATTTCAGTTTTAGCTTAATTCCAATTACAAATGCAATAAATAATAAGGCTTCGAGCTTTAAGATATTTTTTGAGGTTTCCCAATTTGCTGTAATGAAAAGGTATTATTACTAGTCCTTCATTAAATTTACTTTTAGTAGTTAAAGGTATGATTTCAAAAAGTTAAATTACTTCGTAATTTTTTTTATTTTAATAAATTATTTTCTATTATATTAACAACATTATTATTTATTTATTATTATTTTATAACGATTATTTATTTGATCAATTGAAAACAGTAACACAATTGGTTTGGTTTGGGAAAAAGATACAGGCCGACTCGTTAGTTACAGATAATAGAGTAAATAAACTGACAAAATTTAAATAAATTATATCGTATTATAAGAATAAAGAGATTGGAAAAAAGTCTCGTAAATCATAAATGGTCACTAATTAAAACTTTGCAAACTCCTTATGTAGCTAATGTCAAGTATAAATACAACTTTAAAAATAGTAGGCTAATCACGATATAAGTAGTTAACCTGAAAAACTGAGATACCGCAACCTCGTTTTTTATTTCGCAAGAGGCCCCACACAGATTATTTGGTAAACATTTTAAAATAAAAACTTATATATATCTATACTACTTCATCTGTGTCTATACTATACTATATATATTATACAAATAAAGGGAAAGGGACTTTCTAACGAACAGCAACTCTCCAAAGCTTTAAGGACTAGGGAGCTGAAATTCGGAACATACTATCCCCTTTATTCGTAAAGGCGAATAAAAAAAGGTTTTATGAAATCTTAATGGCAAATGACATTAAACTTTCAATAAGAACCTTATGACCCTTGGTTTACCATCAATTTTTATTAATCCAGTCGAATATATAAACATGGTGATTTCTTGATCAGCTGCATGCAGATAGTCGTTGTAGTAACACTTAGGAAAATGTTAAGTGGATATTTCATAAAGTAAAAGGTTCCATTCAGCATGCATTTATTTATGTTTTTATTTTATTTACTTTTAATAAATGCATTCAATTTCATAATTATTTCCCATTTTGTAATAGTATCAGTTTAAAAGAGGATTCACGCAGCATACTGACATGACGGAGCGAATTTCAATATCAGGGCTTAAATCGCCTATTTAAGACCCAAAACAATTTAATTTGAAATTTTTGGCTTTAAGCCCCTCTTAAATGGAAATAGAGACTCCCCATGGCTAATCAGATTATAGGAAATAATATGTCTACAAAAATTAAAGGAAATCGGATTATAATTGCGGCCACTAGAGTGCAAAATCCCATAAAGACAACGTAATGCGTTGAGTAAATTCACATTTTAGTTCAAAAACCAGTTATTTTTAGTACAATAACTTTGAAGGAGGACTTACCATTGTTTGCCTGTTTATATTCGTTAATAATGATAATAATAATTATATACATATACATTTATACAAATTCATAATCGGGGCTTCTGATCCCATTTTTGAACCCAAACTTTGTTCAAATGTGAAATAAAAGGGGAAAACATTTTGACTAATAAAGACCTCAGTCAAATTTATGAAAACTGTTTTATTGTAACCACCGCACAATAAAGATATGGAAATGATGCTTGCACACTTATATGAAATTAACTTCATCTATAATAATTTATACCCCCTATTTTCAAGACGATCTCATTGAGTATCACCACTCAATATCACCACTCAATAAACACCACAGTATGGTTGTGTTTCACCTAGCGAAGTAGTGTCGTCCAGGTTTGTCTCAATATTTTTATTTCTTTTTTTTTCTAAACAATTCTTCTTTAGTGGTATTTCTATATCTCTGTACTAAACAGCATTACATAAGTGCATTCTTCTCTGGTAGTATAATGCTAGATATCTGAAATCATAAGAAAAATCGATATGTAATGTTATGATTTCCAGTCATTTTGATGCCAAAGGAGTATTTAATTAAAGTTAAGCTAAAGTTTAATAAATATCCAATAATGTTTTATCATTCTTTGATTGAAATTCATTGTTGGTGATGGTGATTTTATATTTTGATTTGGATTTTTGCGGACGCTTGCCATCACTGATTAGTAACAAACAAGTTTCACGACGTTTCGGGATCTGGAATCTGATCTCGTCTTCAGGTGGAAGACCTAGAACATAACAAGATTAGTAACACATAGCCAGGAAAAACTGGTCAAAAACACAGCCAAAACAGAGAACTGTAAAAGCAGTCACAAAATACTATGCTGAAAAGAAAAACAAAACACAAAATAACACAGGAATCACAAGTATCAAGAATCACCAGACAGGAGAGAGCACGTCCACACCCAATCAGAGCTGAGCTGAGACTGGTGGGAGAGTTTTTCTTTTCAGCATAGTGTTTTTGTGGCTGCTTTTACAGTTCTCTGTTTTAGCTGTGTTTTTGTCCAGGTTTTCCTGACTATGTGTTAATAATCTTGTTATGTTTTAGGTTTTCTTCCACCTGAAGGCGGGATCAGATTCCAGATCCCGAAATTTCGTGAAACTTGTTTTTTACTAATCAGTAATAACAAATGTCCGCAGAAATCCAAATCAAAATATGTTTTATGAAATATTAATTCTACAAAATATAATGCTATCTGGATGGAGAAACTTTCTTAGAACTTAGCTATTTTGAACGTTAAAACTTATGAAAATTTTGAAGATAATTGTTTAAGAACTCAAGCTTGTTTTAAAATATCAATCATTCAAGTATATTTTTTTTGAGGTGGTCAAATATAATTTTCACTTATTTAATGAGAAAAATAACCCGGGTTGGGTAGGCCCCATGACACAAAAATTAAAATGGATTGTTTGCAGTTATTATTGTTTGGGATTTAATCCCAAGGGCATGATTTTTTTCCACGCTGGAAAGGAAGTTAAAATAGCTCTTAACCGCACTGAAATGCGGGCTCTCTTCGCCGCTCGCTCCAGTGAGCAAAGCGACGAGCAGGGGCCTCCAGCCTCTGTGACATCGACAGCACTGATGTCGAGGCCCCGCCTTGAGGCGGCTGTGGGAGGCGTACAGATGCGTCCGTACGTCTCCCTGAGCATACCTGCTAAAAAACCCCTCGCGTGCTGTCACCACATTTATTGCGATCGACCCGAGCGTCTGCTCATTGCGACATCGCAATGTGTGGCCTTTGTCCCTTTCAGGACTCCTCAGGTGCTGTCCCTTTCGGGATTCCTCAGTTGATTCCTCAGTTGACCTTTTGCTGTCCTCGGTTCTGGGGTCACTCGAGACACCCGTCTGTCCTCTTCTGGCAAAGGACGAACATGACGAAGTCAGCCACTGCGTTCCAGCTGTCGCTGCCCTGAAACATCTTCCCCACGATGTTGTCCGGGGTCAGGTGACCGCCGATCGAGTCGGCGAGGACAGTCTGTTCTTCGTCAAAGCGACGGCACACGAAGAAAGTGTGATGCACGTCGTCTCCGTTGTGTCCGCAGTACCTGCACCTGGGCGAGTCGACCTTGCCCATTCGGTGGAGGTACAGACCATAACCTGTGTAGCCATAACCTGTCAGGAACTGGGTGAAGTAAAAGTTCACCTCTCCGTGGTCGCGGCAAACCCACGGCTCCAGGTTCCTGATGAGGCGCCATGTCCACCTTCCGGTCGTGTCTTCGTCCGATCAACGCTGCCAGGCAGCCATTGTTTGGCCACGGGCCAGCTCGGCAGCCTCTTCCCGATCCATCTCGGGCGTACGCCCTCAGATGGTCTTCTTTTCTTGTGCCAGCAGGTCGATTGGGATGATTCCCGCAATGACCAGGACCGCCGCGCCGCCTGCGAGACCGTGCGGTACGAGGACGCGACCCTGAGCGAGCCGCGTCTCTGCACCGCCAGCATGCGAGTCCAGTATTTCTTCACCTTCGTCGCATCTGCCCAGGTCTCCTCTCCGTAGAGCATGATGGCCTGTGCTGTCGATAGCAACAGCCTCCGTTTCCCCTGACTCGGTCCTCCGATGTTGGCCATTAGTCTTCCGAGGCAAGACGTCACTTCGGCCGCTTTGTCACACACGCTTCTGATGTGGTCCCAGTAGGTGAGCTTTTTGTCCAGCACCATCCCCAGGTACCTGGCCGTCCTCTGCGTCTCGTTCACTTCGGTACCCACCCGTATCGGAATAATCGTGCGTATCCGCCTCCTCGTCAGCATGACTATCTCCGTTTTGGAGAGAGCCAGCTGAAGGCCGTGATCGCGCATCCAACCTTCCACCAGGTGCATGACCTGATTCAGCCGCATTTGGGCCAACT
Organism: Flexamia atlantica; assembly: GCA_035578135.1. Classification (NCBI taxonomy): domain Eukaryota; kingdom Metazoa; phylum Arthropoda; class Insecta; order Hemiptera; family Cicadellidae; genus Flexamia; species Flexamia atlantica. The sequence goes on from JAQJVK010000001.1 coordinate 91,298,628, forward strand.
CCGCGTTTCTTTAGGTGATGACCACCGCCACGTCGTCGGCGTATTCCAGGAAGAACGTTCCGTGTGGCATCTCCGTGCTAATCAAACTGTCATACGAGACATTCCAGAGATACGGCCCCAGCACCGATCCCTGGGCTGTCCCAGAGGTGACGGCCCTGGTTACGAAACCCCGGTCCGTCTCGTACATCAGCCGCCGGTCCCTTAGGTAATCTCTCACCATCGCGAGGAGGTACCCAGGTAACCTGAATGTTCTTTCCAGTGCGACCAGAATGTCACACCACCATGCAGAGTTGAACGCGTTCTTGACATCAAGCGTGACCAGCAGCACGATCGGACGAGCCGCGTGGCACGGATCCGCTCGTGTCACCGAAGCTACGACTTCAGAGGTGGCGCTGAGTGTCGAGTGGCCCTCTCTGAACCCGTGTTGTTGGGCCGAGAGGTCCCCTGCCGCTCGCACAGCCTCTCCGATTCTCGGTTTCAACAACCTCTCCATCAGTTTTCCCGCCGTGTCCAGTATGCACAGAGGGCGGTACGACGACGGAGCGTCCGGTGGGCCCCGTTTTTTGCTCAGAAGGACGAGCTTGGCCAGTTTACAGCGGGATGCGAACACTCCTGCTTTTAAGCAGACGTTGTACATGTCCAGAAGGAGCTGAGGGCGGCATTTCTCCAACAGTTTCAACACCTCTGACGGTACGTTGTCCGGGCCCGGGGCCTTCTTGTTCTTCATGGAGCTGACAGCTCTTTCCAACTCTAAGGGCATGATGTGGGTGTTGTTTATAATACTATTATCATTTTAATCGTGTGCGAGGCCACGGGAATGAGATCGTTTGTTTATATTCTTATATATTTAATGCGCTAGAGTATTTTGTGATTAAAAAACGCTCATTCAGTTCTGATCCGATTTTAAATAATTATCTAGGTTTCGTTGGGGAGAATTTGGGGTCAAGTTGACGCGATACAATATTTATGACGGTTATGCTGAGATACAGAGTTCAAACGCCATTGAAATTTTAATATTTGTTCTTAATATTTAAAATTTGAATAGATATACAGTATAAAGTAAAACAGCTGATTGGAGTAAAAACAGTTATATAAGGGAAGTCATGTGTTAGTATACCAATTGTGCCTTTTCAAGTGAAGCTACTACCACAATCTAGTCATAACTAAAAACAGTTAGTCTTTCTCATTTAACGTGAGAAAGAGTCGAGAAAAAAAAATGAGAAAAAACGTTAAATGAGAAAGAGTCAGTTTTCATTAGCTACATTAGCTTCTAGGATTAAAAACTTAACCTGCTTATCAAAAAGGGAAAGTTTGTTGACAACTTCAAAGGGGACTTTACCAGGGATGTTCAGCCGAAGCCATCGTGAAACAGTCTTGTTGAAGCAGGCTTTAAAATTAAGCTCTCGATGAGTAACTAATACTGTCCATGTAATAGTCATTTGTGTGTTGAGAGAGTACAGTATTGCCTCTCGAGTAAAATGTTGGCTCCTGAGCTTGCCGAGCATATAATGTAAAGTTCCATTTTTAAAAGCTAACAACGAAGCATTTAGGATTTTTTTACTTTTTATCTAGAACTTTTTTCACAGTTTGCAATACAATATTGCTTCATGAGGCAAACCTAATAAATTTCTAAGGTTAGGTTACTTAAATTAACGCGGGAGACCATTATTACTTACCTTTGACAACGTGGTTAAGTTGTTTCCATGAGTTTTAACCGGTATTTTATTGGGCTTTTTTCAGCATTTAATGTTATGATTGCTTTTACAATCCTCTGTGGAGCTATGTTTTTGTCCAGGGCGTCTTGACTGTGTGTTGCTAAACTAGTTATATTCTGGGTTCCCTTCCACCTGAAGATAGGGCCATATTCCAGATCCCAAAAATTTGTGAAACTTGTTTTCCAAATCAGTGAAGGTAAATGGCCACAAAAATAAAAAAAATCCAGTTACAGCATTTTTTTAGAACGCTTGAATGTATTTATTTTGCTTAAATTGGGTATAAACACTCATGGTTATTGTTAAGGTTATTGTCAAAGTACAATACACCATACGTTTTATGGTACCTGAAACAGCTATATTAAATATTCACTAATTTTCAAAGGTAACCGAAATTTGTTTTTTAAAATGCCAAATATTAGCTGAAAACGAATATTAAGTACACATGTATTGATTGAGTTTTTTTTTAGAATTCATAAATAGGTTGTACTTAATTATTCTGTATACATTCAATTAGTTCATGTATTCCTTTGAAAAAACTAAAATTGGAGAGTAATCTACATATAGATTGCAAATACTTATAGGATTGCTTATTAGAGAGACGTGGAAGACAAGTACATCAACTTGTGTGTTTTGTGCTAGTCAACCCTAGGTGGCAATCCATAAGAGATTTTCATTTAATATATATTTTTAATACTTTCCAAGGTAGCAATATATTATGGATTGTTCGTTAAGACATGGGAGGCGGCCGCTGTTATTCACGTGCTTTCAAAGAATTTGGGAACCTGTTTGATGAGGTAAAGAACATTAACAAAATACGCCTAGGGTCACTAATTCACAACTAGATTAATGACTATTTTTAGCATAAGAAAACAAATGAAGTACGTTACATAATAAGTAATGACACAATAACCCTACATTACCATGATTTATAACTAAGATATGATCCAGTAAAGCAAATGAAACCAATATAATGTATGACATGAACATGGACCTGAAAGCGTAGTTGATTGTTTGATTGTGTTCAAAGCTCCCACGACAAAAATTATGTTTGGCTTTAATGTCGGAATAGGGACCAAATACCTGAACAAGAATGTAATGAAAAATATATATTTCAGATATTGTCGTAACATAATATCTAAATAAAATTACGTTAGAATTTTTAAACCGTTAAAATAATCATTAACTATTATGTTAATATTGAGTTAATGAATGTATTATAATGACTGGTAAAATGGTGATTAAAATGTATCATAGAAAAGAAATAATTTCAATGTTGCGGATGAGATTTATTCAATAAATTACACTCATGTAGTTGTAACGATTAAAGTGATGATTAATATTTATAAACTATAACTTGTATTAGGTAAACTGATACTCCCGCTAAGTTTTTTTGTGATTTTAAAGATAGGAAATAATATCACTAACAAGGCCTCTTCGTATAATTTTTGTAGAGTTTTATTTTGATTGAATACATGCACTGTTATGATTTAACAGACGTAACGGAATATGTAAGATTTTTGACACTAACATTTTATATTTGAATCAACAATAATTGATTATTGCCCAATGAAGGACCGCAAATGAGTCGGTGGCGCAGTTGGCAGCGCACCGGCCTCGGAACTGCGGCAGCCGATGTCTCAAGTTCGAGTCCCGACGTTGTCGCGTCCTTTTAGAGTACTAACCACCCTTGTACTTTACGACTCCTTGCTTAGCTTGCAGCTTCCACGGACAGGCCCAAGGTCCATGTGGGGGGGGGGGGGGAAGCAAATGTAAGATAAAAAGAGGTCACCACCCTCTTGCCTTTTACATTATTCACAAATAATTTATATAACACACTGTTATGTCAATTATAAAGTAAACTCTTTTTCCACTCTTCATACTCGTATGTCACGTGCTCAGACCACCTCATAACAACGCTTGTCACGTATCTTGAAATCCTCTTCCAGACGTCAACAGTTCATCTGGCTAAAGCCAGTTGATCTGGATTCTCTCTTTCATTTTCTCTCTTTTACATCATGGATTTAGGTATGATAATTTTCTCTGTATGGTTCAAACTGAAATAATTTATAACTTAACTAAATAAGTTAACTAAGAAAATAAAAATATAGTTTATTATAAGTACAAAAAAAACACCGTACTTTATTAGATATACATTAGTTAAGAATTCCTATTTATTTCGACAGTATATAAATAAACCTACCCATAATATCTAAAACTGTGCCATGTCAGTCTATGTCGCCGAGAAACATTAGAACCTAGAGAGAGCTATTGTTTCAAATGGCAGTTATGGTCTATATCTTCTATATTAATATGCAAGCGGTTTTCTTTTCACAGTCCAACCGCAATAACGGCTGGACGGATTTTAACGTTTGAGGTGTCAAATTAAAGGGATTGTTATGTAGATTTGTCATAAAGACTCAAAATTTTAAAAAAGGGCGTCAATAAAGTACAGCAAAGGGCTGAAGTTTCGGAACAGTAGCGCTATTCATGGACATTGAAGCAAGCTCAGTTTACTTTGTTTACTAACTGAACATATGGCCAAGCTCTGAAATAGTTCTTCAGGTAAACCACAGATAGCATCAATGAATTACAATAAATTTTTCGAAAAGAGCAGTTTTTATTTGTTCAGCTGGTTTGGCTTTGTTTTCAACAGTTTTCTTTTTTTAAGATTTATTATGTAATTTAGGTTATGTTATGAAGTTTTTAAAGCTCTTATACATTGCAGTTACCAGTTTTACAATGTAGTTTACGATATATCATAGTGTTTTTTGAAGTTATATTAACCTGAGCAAATCTATTTTTGGGTTTGGTGCATTTATAATGCCTACGATAAGAAGAAGAGGAACATAGACCGGTCGGAGGAGTCGGAAAGAACACGATCGCAACCGCTGGCATCACCCTCCCGATGTAACATTTTACGCTCCTTCCAACCTCAGACCAAGGAACTAAAAATGTTTTTATTGAGGTGGGTTGCATTTCAAGAATGAAAAGACTGGTAGAGTAATGGGTCATTTACGCGTTTTTACCACAAAGGAAATGTTGCCTATAAAGACAGCCGTTCCCTAATATAATATCTGTTTTGGCGATAATTATCAATAAACTGCAGCGGCAATCCCTAAACAAAGGAAGTCATTGCTCACGGCGCCAGTGTTTGCTCTTGGTCAGCTACATGTTGCTGTAAGCAGAGTGTGATCTTTTGTCGGTGTTAAAATATACATTTCAGAAAAAAGAGGACATGGGGAAATGAAGGTGTTCCCTAAAAAATCGTTTACGTTCACCAACTCCTGCGGTAGATCAAATTAACTTTAATAGTTTCAGTAGTTAAGCCATAATATTGTTAATGAAGTTAGCCTTTTGATTAAACTTTAAAAGTATATAAGTAGGCTGATTATTCTTCATTATTTTACCACATGATTTTTGCTCGATTTCGAGCTACGTGTTATCTAGTCTTCATTAAAGAGTGGATGCAAGATAGTAAATTAGAAAGCCACTTGGCCGTTTTTTAAGGGAGGAAATAACCCCTCTCCTGTTCTAAATGCACTCGACGAGTTTCGGAGAAATAAAGTGAAACAACCATAGTTTACTTTCTAACCATAGTTTAGTACTCTATGAAGCAGTAACGTAAAATATATTGAGTGTTAGCTAAAGGGGTTTGTAGAGAGAAAAAGAAAAATCGGCTAGAAGCACTCCAATGTGGAATGTTGGTATTGCTTTTAGAATCTTTGTTACTCTCAGAAAAAGCTTTGAAAGTCGTTGTTTATTTAGCTCTCATCCAAACGCTCTCTCTTCCTTTGTAAATGGTTTTAACAAATATTTTGTTGAAGAATGCATTAATTAACTGGAATAAATTAAAGTCGGTACTTTGCTTTAAAATAACTATTTGTTACAACATTAGTCACCCAAAGACTCAAAAATATTCTTCAGCGGGTTAGAATTAAAACAATCTTTCAGACGGCATAATGAATTTTCACAAACACTCAAAGTTTTTTTCTTAATCAAGAAAGAAATTGTCATTACAAATATTTAATAAAACTGCAGATTTACACTATATCGGTAAAGTCCTGAAGTTACAATTCATAGATAACATTTTAATCTCACTGGTTAAAACATGTAACGGACCTAAGTAAATTTATTAAAAAAGGAAAATAAAACATGAGGCATAATTGAATGAAATTAATCTGAATCGAAAATTTCTAACTTATATACATGGATCTCTTTTTATAATCAATGTTTCGTTTCTTTAGCTAGTTTTGCTTACAAAAAAATCCACCAAAAACTTAAAATTAAGAAGATTTCATAATTATATGCATTAGTTTTTGTTTCAAAATGAAAATCAACCCGTTCCCTACCCAACAATTTATTTTATTTATTTAAGAAATACATAGCCTATTTTGAACTTGATAAATATAATTTTTAGAACTATCAATAAGTTTAAAAATGAAGTTTCCAAATGCCTTATTGGCTACGGAAATTACAAAAATAAGTTACTTAAAGGGTTCATCCTGAACGTCTAGGACAGAGTTTGAAAAATCTACGGAAATTGAATCTGTCACTCAAAATGATACACCGTTGGAGTAATCGGTTAAAAAAGAAACTGAAGTGAATTCATCTTTTGGCGAGTACTCTACTGAATAAAAATGCACTTTTTGGCTAAATGAGTTGCTAATAAAAAGATAAAAGACGTAATTGTGAAATATTTTCTGAAGTTTACCCATATAATTACATAGACCCATATAATTACATAGACCGGTAAGCCATATTTATTTGTATCTATTTTATTTATTTAAACACAATAATCTTTAACAATCAAGAACAAACATTTTGGAAAATCTAGTTCCAGTTGATTTTATTTTCTACGTCACAAGATAATTTTATAAACCTTCACTATTATTTTTTCAAATGAAATGAATGATTATTACACTTCAACTTGCTACTCTCCAACTTCAACGAATCAAACATAATGGAATGGTTCATAGGTCACTATGAACCATATAAAAATTGTGTTTTCATAAAAAATAATGAGAATATACTAATTTTTTTGTTATATTTTGTAGCAGGCCCTAGAAGGCTTTTTGATAGGTAATACCATTAAAGGGGCTAAAAAGGCAGCTGTTATTTTATTGGTTGGATAAAATATTTATCAACTCCGTTATTTTTTAACTCTAGGAACCAGATTACAGGCTACGTTTGGGCACACAGTCAAGTCTGAGCTCTGTGGAGAGTTGAACCATCCCGCTTGTCCTATTCAGAGGGACAAGACAAGAGGGACTTTGATAAAGGAACTACTTGAGAAACTTGAGAAATTCTAAGGTCTGCCGGCCTGGAAGGCGAAAGAAGTCTTTACAGATTGGAGGGTTCCTAGATCTGGCAGGAACGTTGAAATAATTTTATTAATAGTGTTATTCCCCCCTATCATATCCTAGGACGCTAGAGCTAGCACGGAACTGTTTGTTCTTGGGGCAAGGACTTGTGGGTCACTGCTATCATCACTCCCCATAGGTCACTGCCGTTATAGCCATTTTCAATTTTTTTTTATTGCTGCATACATGTAAACGTAGTTAGTTGTCTATATCTGTGTACTTTTCATTCTAAATGGTTTACCTGATAAATAAACTCCATTACCACATAGCGAAAAGCCACTGGGGATTGGCGGGGTTTGAAATCCAGGTCCCTGTGACCGAAGTCCTTCGTATTAACACTATACCAGTCCGTTACCGATCGGTTTGGTTTAATATCTCCGGGTTAGTTGCATTGGGAATTAGAGGACGGAGAATAAGTTTTGATTGGTTACCTCTTACTTAGGGATATGGGTCACCGTATCATTTCTATCCTATTTTGACAAACACCTCCTTCCGTAAGCTACAAAATAGTTCAAACATGGAATCCTACCAAGCCGGCAATCTTCGGACTTTCCATCCTTCAAACCTTCACTTAACATCTCATCTATGACAGAAAAGACTTGCCTGCAATGAAATTGCACAAAACAGAGTTATATATTCATACGGAAAACAGAGTTATATATTCATTCTAAATCCAACGTATTTTTGCACTAAATAATGAGCATTTCAGCGAAAACTAATTTAACTACAGCTATTTAACTGAAAAGTCAAACTAATCCTTAAGAAGCACGGGCACTTACAGGAAAAAAGAATGAACACTCGTAAAAGAGTTTAACGAGTTGCGTTAAAGTAACTCCATTTATCATCAACATGCGTTAATTTTCAAAATATAAGGTAAGATGTGAACGTGTATAGTTGCATGTTTAGTTTCACTGATTGTTTAACATCAACAATAATTTACGAAATATCCATAAAATAATCTACGGAAAGTTTGTAGATTATTCAATATAAATCGTGACTGATTTAAAAAATTTTATTTTGTTTAATACAAAATACTAATGTACCTGGCAGTTTTGATATACTCTTGAGATCCAAAAGTAATATACCTACACTGATTAAAGATTGGTCAATTATTTTACTGAAGTTATCAACTTTCTTGCACTTAAAAAAAGAAAGTGCACTTTTTAATTCAATTCGAAAATCGTGAAGTTCCAGCAAAACTGGAAATCAAGAATACTTATAGGTACTATAGTATAACGTTTACCTGCCAAACAATGTAAAATAACCATTAAAAAGGCATTTTCTTATGTTGTATACCTACCATTGAACAAAATTGAAATAAAGTAAAATTAAATAGAGGGAGTAAGGAAAGATAGAAAAATAATACACCTCATTTAGTAACTTAACATAGTAAAAAATATTAATAAAATTAAAGGACATTGAAAAGTAAAGCTAATAAAGTGCGTAATTAAGATTGCATGTTGCTTTTATTGGATCCCCCGAAATGAAAGTTTAACAGTTTAACTTTAATATTAGGTGTAGGCAGTTGATTAGGTAACCAGCAGTGTCCTTACATTATAATTGGTGACCAGCACCAACTTATATTAGTAAGTTGGTGGACTTATTTGTGTTTGGGGCTAGAGAAAATGGCGATGTCGTAAAGTGCCTAGGGAATCGCTGGTCTCCTTTTCCTCAGTGGTTCGAAAAACTGGCAACTTTTACAAAGCTAGAACTGAGAAAATAAAAATATTTTACGAGTTAAATAAATTATTTTTGCCAGGTTTTGGTTGTCTTGAGTTTATTTATGAGTAATTGTAAGTGACAAAATACACCAAACATTCTTTCTTAACCTGAAAATCGTTAAATTATTTACCAAACTCGAACATATTTCTCTTAAGGTTCGAACTTAACATGCTTTTGCAATTTATAGTAGCAAAATATAAATATTTAGCTGAGTATTGATAATATTATGAATGTATGACTTTGTTGGCCTTAGTAAGTGTCTAATATGGATGTAAAAATTGTATGTCATATTAAAGTACGTTAATCAAAAATACCTTTGAATGGTTTATCCTTACAAATGCATCTTGGATGCGTCGAAATCCTAATAAAGTAATAAAAAGGGAATATCAATAAAAACCTAAAAAATACTACAGCCGAAATACACGAATTTAACATAAAGAAAAAATCCTTACTTTAGGTAAAGAAGGGTAAGTCTATTCAAACAAAAACTCAGTTTTAGCGCAATTTGTGATCCAGCCAGGGTGTTTACCAACGACGACGCCGCGGCTCTGGGTTGTTGGCTTTTGTTGCTAACGACAGCATTCTTAATAGCTCCTTTTTGTTCATACTCAGATGAAATAAATTAAATTTCGTGAAACGCATTTTACTTGGTGAAACTACCAAAGGTTTTTCCTGTGACCCTATTTTTAATAAACATATTTTCTATTTTGCTATGTTTACAGTTCAACCTCTAATATTTAAGTAATTTTTTGTTGAAATAGATTTTCTGTAGGACATTTCAAAATATAAATTATATAAATAAATGATGACAAATGTATATATTAATTATTATATCAACACCTTTTCAGTTACCTACGTTTATTTGTGATGAAGTTGGTAATCATTGATATAAAGTTAGATCTATGTTCAACTGTGCCATAGTCCACTTCCCTTAGGAATACTGAGGATAACAAAAATGCAAAGGCTACCGGAAATATTTGAACACGCTGAAGACAAAATAAATCAAATTACAGTAACACACTCTACTACCTCTTTCAATTTTGCCATGCATATAGCTATTTTGCCATAGCTATTACGAAGAAGATAGTTCTTTTTTTACTATCTGTAGCTATTTATTTTTCGTATTATATTCATGATCTGAGTGCTACTGAACAGTATTTTTTTTATATATATATTTTAAATATTTACACTTCATTTATTTATATCTATTCTGACAAAAGGATAACAGATCCTTCCAAGGGTCACATTAGGGCGAAAACAATTTAGTTATCCCGTTTTCTACCTTTATAATGAATGACCAAAGTTTCATTTAGGTACTCATGGAGAGCAGGAAAGTTAGTAATAGGTGAATTAGTGGTTAGTGGGTGTGGGCTTTGCCTTCAACAGGATAAATTTTTAAACAGCGTTACAATATTTTTCATACGGTAGATACGCCTGCTGAATTGAAGTCCTGTTTCGCCTATTTAATTTGAAAATAAAACTATATATAGTTTGATAAACTAATGTAGGAATGTTTTTTTAACTTTATTCATATAAAACGGAATCTCATTTTATTACTCGGTTTGCAGGACACGTCTATCACCGATGCGGGAAATGTTTTTCACATCACAATGTCATACCCAAATCAACCTTGGGGAACCTCACCCCTACCTTAGCGAGTCTTAACTTTAACTTACGATCGATTACGTACACGTACGTCGATTGTTGAACACCATTTTATCCAGCAGCTCACCCACCTAATTCGGTGTCCCCGATTGTATAGCTTATGTTATGTAGCAACCATTGAATTCATAAATATATCTGGTTTACCCAAAGAAATGCAATGAATTAAGAAGTTAATATGTACAAAATCTGTAATAAATGGTATCTTTAACGTTTCCCAGTTTAAAGCAGTCCAGCTTACGGTCTGAGAACCGACGCGACGTGTTTAAACGCTATTGACCACTCACATTAATTCATTACACACACTTTCGTCATCAGCTGATTTTTCGTATTAGCCAAATATTGCAAACGTGAATAAAAGAAGTAAACAAATAATAGTATCGTGTTGGTTTGATATGTACCTTATTGAGCAACAAACATTCCTACAACCAAAACAACAGTAATTTTCCATAGCAGGATAAACAAGAGTGTAAATGCAGACATTTAGTAATATCTCTGCTTACCAAAACAAAAACAAAAATATCCCCGTTGCAGCAGACCTGCATACTCAGCGAATTTCAAATGCAAAACAACATATTTCAATCCAACATAGCGAGATTTGACATGTTTTGGTAAGCTCCATAAGAATAACATGGGGAATGAGTATGCTGGTTTGCTGCCATAAAAACGGTAATATCCGGGATTTTATACTAACATACATTAGATCTTATCTATATGAAGCCACAAACCAAGTTTCATTAAGATATGTTGAGAAATAAGCGAGATATAGAATTTTACTAATTCCCCATAAGGTTAACATTGGGACAACGTACTGTGTTTACCACTTTCAGTATCTCGGTAACCAATGGACATAGAGCAATGATTCAAGATACTAAATTGTTTGTTTTTTCGAGCTGAATTCAATGGTGCCAACCAAAATTCGATAAATTTGATTTTTCTACATAAAAAACTCGAAAACCCCATTTTGGGGGGGTTTACCCCCCTTTACCCCCCCTTCCGGCGGTCCGATCGGGCTGGTTCACGAACTCGTCCGAGTGATTACCACTTTACACGTCTGTACCAAATTTCATTAAGATCGGATCATATTTACAGCCGGTATCGTGTTAACAGACATACATATATATATATATATATATATATATATATATATATATATATAAAACAATTCAAACGAATTGTGTTTTCTTTGCTTCTGGGGGCCCAAAAATAAAAAGTTAACATGGTCTCTGGCTTAGGTCTTACCATGAGACCTACGGTAATAGCTTATTCCTTTAAAGAAATTCGCTAATTCAATACAATGGCGATGATTTAATGGCATTGCATTTTTTAAGGTTTATTCTTATGAAAACATAACAATTGAAGGATTTGTGAGGGAATTAGGCCCGCATTATAATATCAAATACTTTATAAAAGATTTGATTTGACCAATCAAAATTCAAGCCAGCTGATTTTCAAAACAAAAACTTTAATTCTGATTGGACCACTAAATCCTTTATATAATATTTGATAGTGTAATGCGGGCCTTAGAAATAAATAACTGGACGCTAAATTAAAGATAAGTAAACAATTGTTTGGGGTTAAAATCATTAAACATATAATTTATCTTTATAATATAAACATATTCCTTGAAGCAACGAAATTATTTACTTATTTTTAATGGTATATTATAACAACGGGTGTACATAAAGTATTGACCTGTTTATAACTTGCAATAGAATGAAAACTAATAAAGTTCTAAACAATTTTTTTAATTTACATGAAATAATGGAAATTATAGTTTTATTTACAAGGTTGTTCACTCAGTACACTTCTACATGAGCACCGTTGGTGTCCTGTAAAATATCCAACCGATTTTTGATTCCTTCCCAAGGATTGGTCAACATCTCTTCAGTTATCGTTAAGATGACGTCTTGGATTCTAGTCTTCAACGAGCCAATGTCAAGAACAGGTCTAGCATACACAATGTCTTTGAGATATCCCCAAAAGAAAAAGTCCATTGGTGTTATGTCAGGAGAGCGAGGAGGCCAACCTGTGGGCCCGCAGCGACCGGTCCAGCAAGTGGGGAAAGATGTGTCTAAAAAATCTCTAACATCCAAAAACCAATGCGGTGGGTGTCCCATCCAGTTGGAAAACTATCCAAGGCTTAAACTCAGCCAATTGAGGAGCAAAATACAGCTCAAGCATATCTTAATAGATGGTTCCCGTCACAGACGCGGAGACGGTTCAGAAAAGAAGAAAGGGCCTATGACTTGATTGTGCATTAGGCCGCACCAAACATTAACTTTTGGGCTATTGCTGTCCTGCTCCAAAACAATCCTTGGATTTTCCCATATTCGGACATTGGGTCTGCTTACAATACTGTTTACATGGAAAGTGGCTTCATCCGAAAAACATACACGCTTGAGGTAGTTCAGTTCTACCTGTTTGCGATTTAACATTTCATCTGCAAAAACACTTCGGCGGGGGTAATCAGTTTCCTTTCAAGATTGAACGATTTGTACCTTATATGCATAAAATCTGAGTCTTTTACGCAATATTTCATGCACAATAGTGTGAGGCAAACCAATATCTCTAGCACATGTGCGGACAGATTTTCGAGGATTGCGTGCATAATACGCTCTAACGGTATTAATTGCTTCATTTGATACCTTAGGCCTACCTGAGCGCTGTAGGTCAGCAAAACTGCCAGCAGTCTTGAAGTTGTTATACCACCGTTTAATGGATTTATCAGTTGGAGGTGGTCTTCTGTACTGTCTTCTAAAATGTCTGAACAGCAATCGATGAATTTGTCTCATGAAACCACAAACCACATTTGATATTTTCTTACTTCGTAACCATGCTTATAAGTTAATTATCTAAGGTTATTTTAGTTGTGGTAACCATCGATATACTCTACTGGATTGCGCGCCACCCGTAAGGCACGTGTTGAAATTCCCGAGCCTACACAGCGGTGTGTTGAGATTGCAGCCTGGTGACTCGCAGGCGAAATAGGGGCACAAACGCGAAACCGTATTGTTGGCCGTACTGAAACTACGTGGCCTTGGGCGTAAGTTCGCGGTTAAAGCGTGCTATAAAAGATGTATATAGCTGAGTCATGTAATCTAGATGACATATATTGTATAATAGTCTAAAATCCCCGATATTTCCATTTTCATGGCAGCAAACCTGCATACTCATTCCCTTTTGAGAAATAAAACAAATCTATATTTCCCTTATTTCTTAACATATCTTGATAAAACTTGGTATATGGCTTCTTCTAGCTTAGATCTACTTAATATTGAGTTAAAACCACCCAGTTTTAAAATACCTGTTGCAGCAAACCTGCATACTCATTTCCCATGTTATTCTTAAGGAGTTTACCAAAACATATCTTGTCTCGCTCGCTATGTTGGATTGAAATATGTTTTTTGCATTTTAAATTTGCTGAGCACACTATTATGTTTTTTTTTCCATTTTTAAGGTAGCTTTTTCCCCTTAAAGACTTTTGAGGTGGAATAATGGGTTTGGTGTAGGCCTAGGAAAAATTGAGCCCGCCCCTCAATATGATATAATTCATGCTAATGTAGATGAAGATCAAGATGAAAGTGAAATGGACGATGCAGCGGAGATGATGACAAACAACGAGATTTCCAACTACAAGGAAAATGTATTGTATTACATTTGTGGAGTCAGTAACAACGCTACAAGATCGCGCCACTATCATCACGATCACCACACTCATCCTTCACTCATATTCAGGGTAACGTCCTCCATGAGGTACCTGTCTTATTAAAGTGATTAAGTGATCGTTAGAAAAATTTATAAGAAAGTAACATGTGAAGAGTGTAGCGCAATACTTCATGCTGACGAATCTTATTTAAGGTGACACACGCATTTCACAGATTTTAAGACTAAAGGAAAACTTAAAAGGTGTCATCAGGTCTCATTATAATGTATTTAGAGTAGTTAAATCCTACTCATATTATAAATCCTACTAATAATAAAAATGCGAAAGTATGGGTGTTAGTGTGAATATCTATCTTTCAACCACGTGAAAAATACTGGCCTAACTGAGCTGAAATTTTGCAGGAATAGAGCCAATATATCAGAAAAGAACATAGGCATAGGATGTTCTTTAAAATACATAGTCACTTCTTTAAAATCTTCTCGGGCTACGCCCCGTGAACGTCCTTAGCTTCAATTTTATTCATTTTATAAGGATGTAAACATTCGAATACTGAATTGTAAACAGCTGTGAATACTTAAATTTGACAGTTCAAAGAGCATAAGTATCAGCTGTAATTTTTATCGTGATCGAAGCCACGGGCAACTGCTAGTATGTCTATAATATTAAAACTCATGAGTTATAGCTCTGGACAGCCTTACTGGCGGGTGGCGAAAATTGTAATCTCCCAAAATGTCTGCTAAATAAACACGTTTTGGTAAAACTGTCAAAACTTTATTTACGTTTCACTTAATTTACACTACAAAAGAATGTCCTTTAATATTTCACCGAGAGATTTCTTACGCAATTAAAATTTCTGGAAAATATTTGCGCAATACATCAGCTGGTCTTTTAGTTTGGCAACCTTTCATCTTAAATGATTTGTTTACATTTACGAATGTGTTTCCACACTTTTGTCGTCGTATTTCATGAATTGTGTTGATCTTGCAAGCATTTAAAATTAGTTGCACTTGCGGTGCAGCAAAATATTTTCTTGAGCAAAGTACCATGCTACATAAACAAATGACCATGTGATTTATTACCAAAACATTACAGATAATAAACACAAATCACGACAACAGCGCACTCCCTCACCCGCCAGTAAGGCTGTCCAGAGCTATAGATACCAAAGTTAACGACCACAAACTTACATTGCAAGTTTGTAATCATTTTAAAGGTGATGTTTTCAAAGGTCACAAAACAAATTATGAATTGCAGGGTGATCGTAAAGTATTTTAATGAAGTACATTTATTTGTAAATGGTTTTCAAGATCTTATCTCACCACCTAGGTAAGTAAAAGACGACAGACACTGTAAAAAAAAACAAATCCATGCATTAGACGACAGCTGGCAAAACCATTTTGTTTTGTAACATGTAAACTTGTTGTTTCGTTAAAATTGTAAGTTAAGAACGAAGTAACAAAAATGTTTGATTGTGAGCTTTAATTGTGCTTATTACACCTTTTCACATTAATTAAAATTTGAAATCAAAATTATAATTTAGAGGAACATCCATGGATATGGAATACCTGCCGAGAGTCGGTGTGGTAGTGCGGTAGCAAAACCTATTTATGTATTTTTTTAAATTTATAATGTTTCTGCAAATTTAATATGTGGTCGAGAATGATTAATACTTCAGAAATGTCTTACGGTGCTCTGTGAAGCGTACCGGTATCGTTAAAGTACCACGACTAGGCCGCGACAATGACAGGATATAGTGCAGCGAGGCGCTTGTGCCCCTATTTCGCCTGCGAAGTCAACGCGGCCGCACGCGCAACCACGGCCGCTGGCTCGGGCTGCGGAGCCTACCTGCCGATCCAGTAGTGTATATCGATGGTGGTAACACAAACAACAATGAAAACAAGGCTTACCAACTTATGCAAACAAAACTTCATAAAGTATGCTTTGAAACGAAGTATGTGAAAATTTTGTATCCGAGACGCTACTGCTAGAAGAATTATGTGTTTTTAATCAGGTCAAGACTTTATGTACACCCTGTATATCTAGAGAACCCTCACTGCTCCGCTGCGTTAAATTTTGTCAATGAGAACCAACTAGAATGTGTCAAAATACCATACAATGGGCAAGATAAGGCTGTTATGTTCATAGCTTTAAAAACGCGGATATTAATCTAAACAACCTACTGATAAATTGATCACATTTCTTGCCTTTGGAACTGAACGATTTATTAAAGAAAAATCTCGAAAAAATAAAATTCATTATTAACCCTTCCAGGTCTGACCCCTTTAGCTATAAAAACAAGATAAACATCGGTAGGGGTAAACAATTTTTTGGTGTTTTTGTGTTTTTAGTACTTATTTACGTGTTTTCAGTTAATACATATTGTATTTTAGCTTCAAATAATTGTTTTTTGTAAATTATCCATAACAAACATTTGCATCTGCAGTGCAAGAAATATTAGGAGATTTATCTGCAGGCCGTCTTCATCACACTGAGGTATTTTATAGTTATTTTTAAAAACAACTAAACGAAATAAATTGTTTGAGGACGTGTTTTGTATAAGTAACTCGAAAGTGTGAAGATTATAAGATATTGACAAGGTTTAGTCAATCAAGCCATAACCTGAGAAACACACAGTGACACAGCATTTGAGACACTTATGTATATCCTCAAATAATTTTGCTATGGATGCAAATTTTAGAAACACACCTGAAATTCAAAAAACTATAAATATACTGTTTTTAGAGTTTGCCTAGAAAAACATTTGAGAGGCAATTTCATGTTGATGTTGATTTTATGTTTTGATGAAACATGAAACTTTTTTTAATCAAGTAAAAAGTACCACGATTACTAAAATAACTAAAATAATGTTAATAACTAAAATAATAATGTAAATAACTAAAATAATGTTTTAATTCGATAGTTATTTTTTCATAAAAAGTTATTATAAAGCCCAAAATTGGATTACTGTTTCTTAGGCCAATATAAATTTGCTTTTAGTCCGGAAAGCTGAAAGTAGTTGTCGGATATATCCGCATACCGTCTGTAGGGTACAAAACGTTAGCTGACATATCCATATATAGTACGGGAAGGGTATAAGTGTTAGCTGAAAGTATGTTAATTAGGAGCTCAAATGAAAGGTATTAGCCTACTAAGCTGAAGGTTTTTAGAAAAAAAAATCCCGGGTAACGTAATCATTACTGGAGGTATAGACCGTAAACTAAAGTAAAATTTATGAACAATTCATACTAATGTTTTGGAGGTCCCTAATTCTCTTTGAATTCCACAATTTTGAATTATCCTTATCTAAAATAAAAGCCTATGATTCACTGAATATGTCAAGACCAAAACTAATATGCACCTCGATTCAAGCCGGAGACATATAAAAACAGTATTAATGCAATGCTGAACATTTGAGTTTCCAATAGCAAATACATGGGGAAGAATTCTTCCTTGAGAGTAGGTCGAGTTTGCGGTAGATATATAAATACGGATGCTTGATGGCTAATCTGCGCCTACATGACCTTAATTTAAGACCTCATTTATGGAAATCGGTCCCATAAAAGAGCCAAACTGACTGGAAAAGAGAAACCAATATTGAAAAAATAAGGTATATTTCAAATCACATAATGAATTAATGTTTCACTGAGTAAGAGCCTCTGGAGGTTCTAAGGATTAACATGTATCGAGTTTGGTCGGTACAAATTATAAATACTACTATTTAACCAAATCCATCCTGTATTATATTTATTTATCCTTAACACCGCTAAGATACGAAAAATTGTTAAACATTTTACAATGTTTTTAGAAAAAAAAAGTTTCCATAAACTAAATAAAATTTAAATTTTGATTATAGCCATTACAAAAACCCCTATAAGTCAATAGATTTGTCAAATATGGAAATCTTGCCGATTTAAAGTAAAGCTTTCATTGGTGGTGACTACGAGGATGCAGATGAAGCTTGATATTAATCGACCCTGAGAGGATGGAGGGAGGGAGTGTGCGGCGTCCTGTCTCAGACCCACTAACGATGTTAAGGGTTCAGGTGTCTTTCCTCCACTTTCTTTAGCAAACTCAATTTACGGTTTTAAAGTCTTTTGCCGAACACCAATACATACACTGTTTATAACAACACACGATTTCCCTTGGTAATTAGTAAATGAAACTTACAGGTAAACTAGAGCGTATTCTTGACAGTATTGACAGTTGTTGCTTTATTTTAATTAACATTGCGGATTCAACTGAACAAAAAGTTTTTTCTACATTACGTCATAGGAAATAAAAAAGGGTTTTTAAAGGAAAGTGATCAAAATATCTCAAAATTGAATAAGCATCGGGAGTCAAACTCGAGACCCTTTGAAAATAAGCCCAAGACGCTAAACAACGTACCAATAAATGTATCAAATCTATGTAAACGTTTAAATGTATTTATGCGTTATTCATCCATCATAAGTACCATTTAATTTACATGTTGTTGGTCGATTTATAGAAATAAATATTTATGATTCCTTTATAACTATTTGTACGAATCAGCAAATGTGTTAAACACCTTGTAATTTAATTTATTTCCTTCTAACCCAATTATTAAATTCACACAAAAGTTATATTAATACAAAATTTAAAAAGTTTTGGTGTTAAATTTTTTTAATGATAATGATGTACATGCAGGTATTAATGGATTCAATTAGCAATTACGAAAATCATTTTCTGAAGTCACATAATATATGTCATTGAATTAACCATTTTTTCTAATTGGTAATAAATACAAATTTAGGACGAAGCAGCTTATTAATGCTTATGATCGCTTAGTACGACGTGAAACAGTTATAAACTGTCTGTAGCTTTTTAACTTTACACAGGCTCTAAAATATGGTTGTACGCGCATCTACGTACGTTGCAGCATGGGCTCAGATGTTTCTACCTACCTTCACTGCTTCTTTCGTAAATTATGTTCCAAGCCTGCCTTGCCGCCCAGCAGAAGGAAGGAATGGATCGTATAAAATTTACAAACCAGCAGTTTCGGAAATTCAATGTTTAATTTTGAAGGTCAGTTAAAAAGTAAATTTATTTAATTGATAATATGAGTTGTCTGAGTCAATTGCTCAATAAAAATAACCGTCAGTTCCAAGATCAAGGCTATAAAAAATAAAGGTTACTCGTAGAAAAACTAACTTAAGGAATTATTATCTCCGTAAATGAAGATTATTACAAAGCTTCCACATCCTCAATAACCTTCTTTTTTATAATGATGATTTCTTTTTTTATTGTATTTGTGTGTTTAAAATGTCGCTGCTTTTTAAAGCTTGTGTGATTCAGTGAAGGAATTATGAAACTAATTACTTTGGCAGGTAATAAAAGCTTTATTTGCAAACAGGTACTTGTAAATGGAATGAATAAAGTCAAAACACTTTTAGAATACAAAAGTTTATATTTATGAGTAATCAAAGCTCGTTTATACATGAATCTCCAGTTTATATGTTCCAAAAACATTTGTCACTGTACAATAACTAATTTTTTTCTCTAGGTAATAAAACTTTAAGTTTCAATAATGAGGATTGAGGATTACGTACGTTGGAGGATGATGGAAATATTCATTGGATTAAGTATTTCATATCTGCTATTTGTAAAATAACGGTCAAAAATGATTTACTCATTGATTGACTAACCCTCGCGAGCTACCAGTCTGCACCCTGGTGGCCAAACAATGCACTACTGCCAACAGAAGTTTTAAAGAAAACGCTTATTTTGGCATTAAATTTTGAAGAAATGTTCGCTTTCTTTAACTTTTCAGATGCAATTAGTCTAAAATACCAAAATGGCTATATCGACTCAATTTACAAAAAAGTGGATTGTTGACCTTTTATATTTCACCGATTCAAACGTACTTAATTAATGAAGAGTTTATCTTAAAAGGTTGAATTTCCAACTGCACAGTATTAAACAGGGTTTGTTCGGTTTAACAAGTGAGAGATCGCCTATGACTGGCTAAACACGCGGCAAACGGCCGGATCAGTATGTATGGGATGCAGTAATTGTACGTCGTACATCATGAATATGTGAGGGAAGTGACACGATTAACTATACAGCAATGCATTTTAACTACACAATTTACTGTTATTGACGATCCTTTCATAATTTCGGTAACATAATAACATATTCAATGTCAATGACAACATTTTAACTGTATCAATTTTGGTATGATAAATACACCTTTAGAGGGCCATATTATTACAGTTAACAACGATAGTTGAGTTACAGATGGGTCAAGCCTTAGCTTAATGTTTGGAAACTGATCATTATTCCCCTTACATTAAATACAAAGGAAAACACTACTTACCATTGATAGGTAATTGCCTCTTCACACGATTTTAATTAACGTTTTTGCTCTGTGAGGCCTCATTTTATCACAATTTATTATTCGTAGAATACGAATAATTCTAGGAAACTTAGGATTCTACCTTTGCATTGTGCTATAATTCCAAAATCGGAAATGTCTACGTAGGAATTGAAGTGTAAATGATATCTTTAAGTAGTTTGACGTGCAACTGTGAATAAACATATCGTGTCTAGTAGTTCTATGAAATGTACTTCCGATTTAATTCCTTATACGATTTATCAAGCTGCACGTCTTTATAATCAGAAAATAATAAATAAAGCTACTCTGTATTTTGAACCTTATTCGGTTTGTTATGCCTTGAATAAATGTTTTCTGATTATTATGATTTATAAATATGATTATTGACACCGTTGAAACTAGTAAAAAAGGTGATAATCTTTATGAATAATGCACCACCGTAATTGCCGTTAATGACAAAGACAAACTTGATTAAGCCTTAGCGTCGGATAAGCAGTAAATAACATTAGATTAATAAACGGTATCAGGAAACTCACACATACTTTCTCCCTTTAAGTCATTTAAAACCAGAAAACATATGTAGTGAAATAAAACAAATTAACAATTAATTATCACACAAATACTTACCAAATTTTATCAGAATCGGTTAGTAAATAATGGAGATATCGGTTTTTGAATATTTGCCATAAGAATAACATTGGACAACGTACTGCATTTACCTCCAAACTAAAATATCAATTATCTTTGCAACCAGTTGACGTAGACTAATGATTCAAATTGCTAGATTATTTAGTTTTTCAAGCCAAATTTTATGGTTGCAAATATATTTTCTTTAAAAGTTACAGTTTTTGTGAAATTTGAAAAAATGTGAATTTTTTAACACTTAAACCCTCATAACTTATGAACCTGAATTTTTACAGAAATGCGGGTGGTGTAATTTTGTTTGACATTCTAAGCACTAAAAACCATGAAACTTTTATCAAAATCGTTAGAGCCGTTTTTGAGAAATTTGGATTTTTGTAATTTTTTATAGGTTTTTATGGGGTAAATACCCTTAAAAATCAAAAATTCAAAAAAGTGAAAAATACACTTGGAGATACCACGGCTTTATACCTACATGCCAAATTTCATGAAAATCGGATCACTGGTGTCGTCTCTAGCTTTGTTTACATCCACACACAGACAGGCAGAAACCAGTCCGAAAACTACTTTTTTTGGATTCAGGGAGCACTAAAACGAATATATCCACTAAAAAATCGAATTCGTAAAATTTGACGAAGACAACACTTTCTCCATATACCATGTATAGGGGGCAGAAAGTAAAAA
This sequence comes from Flexamia atlantica, assembly GCA_035578135.1. Classification (NCBI taxonomy): domain Eukaryota; kingdom Metazoa; phylum Arthropoda; class Insecta; order Hemiptera; family Cicadellidae; genus Flexamia; species Flexamia atlantica. The sequence continues at coordinate 91,320,432 of JAQJVK010000001.1, forward strand.
TCAACCTTATCTATCGTTTATGTGGTGGGAAATTGAATGACCCAGCTGCTAAAATTACGATAAAACCAAAGAATTTAACCGATATTTCTAAAACAATTCGGATAATCAAATAAAAAGTGCCGTTTTTGTCCATTGGAACGAATTACGTATAATATTTCTCACATTTTTATAAATACAAATAATATGGAAATAAGAATAAACAAAAGTAATAATAAAACCTTTCTGAATAAAAATAAACTTTTTCACGGTTTAATGATATTAAAAAAGGATGAATGTATAAACCTAATAATGAGGTCAATTATTCCTACCATACCAGTTAATGAATAACAAATATTAACTGATGGTTAATATTTGTTAACATTATTAACAAATAATATTAACAAAGTATGGTGCGACAACGGACTGCAAGGTTTTGGGTTTTGTGGGTTGGCTAGAATATTTCAGTTCATAATCAGCAACCATAAGACTTTAGAACCTCCGATGGCGTCATTGAATGAAAATGGCGCTGTAAACTAATAGGATTACTCACGAAGCATGCTGACATGACGAGGCAAATTTCTATTTTAGGGCTTAAATTGCCTATTTTAAACCCAGATAGTTTGGTATTGTGTCCCCTTAATATGAGGACAGGGGCTTCCGATTTATTCCCCCAACGTTCACACCCATAAAGTCATAGGAAATAATGTACCCATCAAATTTAAGTAAATTTTCTGGGTGATAATTGCGGCCATTAAAGTGCACCTAATGGCCGGACCATAAGACTCCGAAAGAAAATTTGGAAGAAAATGTCCAAGTTGTTGTTTTTCTTAAGACAACGTACTGCGGTTAATTAATTCACGTTTTCGTCCATAAATTAGTGTTTTTAGTGTTATGACGTTGGAAGTGGGCTAGAAAAATTTTACTCTTATTGTCTTCAGGAAATTAGTAATTAAATTTACATTTGGGGCTTATATCACATTTTGACCCCAAAGACACAGATTTGGGGCATTTACCCCCAAAAAGTGGGGTTAACGGTTTGTTCCTACCAAATTTCGAGGAAAATCGGACAACAATAAAGCGTACATAAATTAAAAACATCCTCGAGAAAAATTTCATGACAAAGCCTTATATTTGGGGGAGGAGAAGTAAAGACCACTGCCAGAAAGATCAAAGCCTCCAGTGAGATCAAGAGTTGTAGGCCTACTCGAGCCGCAACCGAAACCAACAAGTCTCAGAAAACCAGCTCTGTGTATCTAGGAGTAGTAGAGTCATAAAGCTGGCGGCTTTATGAAGATGAACCTATAAAAACTGATGAAAGTCTCAAAAGGAGAGATGCCATATGATCAGTAGTGTCGAAATAGCCAGTTGGTTTCTTACTTTTTACGTTACAATATTATCACAATTTGTTGTGAGTTCCACAGTTATCATCAAACATGCTCTAAAAATCTGAAAAGTATTGTTTTTTAATCCAATGTTTACAACAACACGTATCATGCTAGTGAAGAAATTATTTACTAAACATTGTATTTGTTATTAAAGGTTAAACTGTGTAATAATATCTGCAACAAAAATATTACTCAATCAATTACTTACAATGCAATTACTTAATCAATGAAAATAATAATAAGCGTTATTTCCGTATACGAAAGCAACCGTATTTGATTAATTAATTTAATACCAACCACAAGAGGTCATCCTTTTCACTTTTTTTACTCACAAAGGCACCCTACGAGGCTTCCTAAGCCATTGCCGATTTCCCAAGTTAATCGATGTGTTTACGCCCTAGCCACAACAGAACTGCTGTCTCTGTCTCTCCCTCTAATGTTTGAATTGAAATTTTGTCTTTACATCACTGTAAACATGTTTCGTCGTGAGATGCATGAAGATGTATAATTCATATAAATTATAACACCACAGACGAATACTTCATCTGTGATAACACTTAGAATATTTTCTTTGTAATTTTAATTCAAATACATATTTTGTATTTAAAATCAGTTTAAAATTAGGTAGTACTTGAAATAATATAACACATAAGCTATGTATAAAATAACTTTAATGTAAGTTGTAATGTTATATGTGTATTTTTTTCGTACGAATCCACAATAGTATATTACGTTACTAGGACTGAAAGTACTGTTTTGCCGGACGAGCAACATATAGCATATATCGTCATGCGAATACAGGACGTATAACGTACTTTTCATCATACTACTCAGAAAATAGTATATTACGTTACTAGGCCGGGGGGACGAGCATGATAGTTCCCACGCGAGCGAAAGCGAGTACGATATTTTTCATCATACTACGCAGAAAAAAACATACCTTCAATCATAACGTAGTCCTTGCATAAACATACGTTTCTCAAACCTTCAAACCTAATTTGTAACAAACAGAAAAACATATGCTCCGGATGCAGTGCTGCCACTAAATTCTTCTAAAAAGAAACCAATAAACCACCAATAAACAAGCGTTAAATGTCGGACTGCTCCAAATCAGCTGATTGTTTACTTCCGGTCTTTCCGGCCTAGGCCGAATAAGAGTTTATCCGGCTTAGGCCGGCAATGGGTAGCTTTCGAGCCAACAAAAAGGAACTGAAACAGATGTTTCTGTGTTAGTATGATGAAAACATATTTTTAATCATAACGCATTCCTTGTATTAGCCACTACGTTTCTCAATTCTTCAAACCTAACCTATCATAATAATAATAAATAGAAAAAACATTTGCTACTGCTGCGAGCGCTACCACTACATTCCTCTAAAATGTAACCTACATACATGCATTAAACTCCGGCTTGCTGCAAATCAACTTCTGAAACTGTTTACTTCTATTATTTAATGTAATCATAGTCCGGAAATTTTCCGGCCTAGGCCGGAAAGAGTTTTCTGGAATGATGACGGCAATGGGCAACTTTCAAACCAACAAAAAGGAACAGAAAACAGATGTTTCTGTGTCAGTATGATAAAAAATAATGACTAAACAAATAAATTACAGACATTTTTTAGAAATGGACCTTTTTTAATCATCGCAAAACCACACTACTTGCATAACAACTTCCAAGAGAACTCACCAAGGATTATAGACAACTAAAATTATGAAATAATAAAAGCAAGTCCAAGACTTAATATTTTTTTAAACACAGAGAACATATATTATTGACAGATCTTGTTTTTATTTGCAGCGTTCAGTTGAATTTTTCCTGTATTATCAGTTAAAATAAGTTATACCTCTTACTTTATATAATTTTATACATGAAAAATATATTGGAAAAAATAATGTGCAGCCCGATATTGACCAGAAAATCGTAGATGGCCAAAATATTGAACCGTATGCTTATGCAGTCCTAAGTTTGGTGGTTTACTACGTTTTCCACAGTCTTTCGTAAAATTTCTTTATGAAACAGTCATTTAATTGTACCATATCTACTTCAAACTTATTTTATTTTACTTTATATTATTACATATGAGGAAAAATTCCACATTACATACATATACGTTGCTCTGATATCCGTGCCAATCTACCAATTCGGAAATAGTGTAAGGAATTATTACTCTCTTAACGAGCACGAATTGATATGGGAGTGCCCTTAATGAAGTAAATCGTGGCATATAGTAAGAGCTGTTATCAATAGTATAAAATTCATTTAAAAGGGAAGTGTCCAAATGAGTGGTTGGTTGTACCACATTATTATTTATAGAAAACCTTGACTTGAAAGTAAGATGTTAATACATGATTCACACGTTGAACTCACTATGACACATTTCTCTTGGTAAAAAAAAAAAACTAGACTAAAACTTTGCACTTGTTGTTGGTCTATAGCTTACTGAATTTTATTGTATGAATTATCTGACAATATATTGCACATTGTACATTGGCCTTCGATGATCCATAAGCTCTATGGTAACCCAGTTTCAAGACCTTACTTAAAAGAGTTTTTTTACCTTAATTGCCTGTGGAGGTAGGCCTTGATTTAATTTTTCTTACTTCTATGTACAATTCGCCGCTGGCTATGACATCTTCAGAGGAGAATCCTAACACCAAATTTAAATATATATACGTATATAACGTCTAAATAGAGCTGAAAATGCTGCAACCACCGGCGAAATGTACATTTGAGTAAGAATAATCAAATCTTCAGGCAATTAAGGAAAAAAATCAATAAACATTTATCTATTGCACCTTACGTTAATCTGCGAAGGCATTGGAAATTATATAAGTTATCAATTTAACAGTGGTAGTTCTTTGATCCACTAGTCAGCAAAAAGCTGAATCACAAACCAACAGTTGATATTTTAAACATGATTAAGAGGAGGGCGACAATAGATCACCGTAGCCGTGTTGTCAGCAACATCAGCCCGGTAGTCACGACTCTGGTGTGAGATGTGAAGCACCCTCCCTTCCCAACACTTTATTAGCTCAGCAAGCTAATAAAGTGCTTAAAAGTTGCTTTTAAGTTTACATATTGAAATTCGGATAAAAAATGTTCCAATATAAGATTAAATACACTTTGAAATATTTACGTTTTTTGAAAATTTAGTCCATCCAGAAATTTCCCCAGAGAATACTGTATTTTTGTTTAGTTCGTTCTAAGATTAATGTTGGGTCGGTACTTATAAAACTTTCATTGTAATATTTTATTAAGTTTTGAAGTGACCACTGTACTTCTGGAAAACGGGTCGGTTATCATCCCAAGAAAGAAAATTAATATCTAATCATCTAATATTGACTGGAATATACTCATTATCTCATAATTACACAATGAGCTAAAAACATATTTACATTATCCCTGTTTGTATTGTTCTTTAACTTGTTTAAACTTCTAATAAATAAGTTTGGTGCGCTATCAATCGTGGTGGTAAGAGTTGGAATGTTATTCTATACATCCATACACGAACGATTTTCCTTTGTTTAATATGTTGAAGACGAAGAGATTACTGTAAGGAAAAAACTACAAATTCGTTAAAAGTTACAAAAAAAGTCTCTTTATTTCACTAAATTCACCAAAACCAAAACAAAGCCAAATCTTTCTTAACCTAGTTATTTTATCAAAAAGAACAGATGATCTTAAGCATTTGTAATACAATAACAAAAAAAAACAGGTGATGTTAAATAATGAGAGCAAAGATCTCATATATCATTACATGCACACGCCCCCGTGGTGTCAACACCAACTCGGCGTACATCCGCGATGTGGTACGGCATGCCATCAACCTCCACGCTGTTCTGGGTAAGCTGACGTGACACCACGCCGCGTCTCCAGGGTGTAGTGCAGAGAGCGGCTTTCGGCTTGACAAATACCAATTCACCTGGTGAAAACTCATTGTCCGGTTGATCATCACGTTTTACTGGCTCACCTTTGCACCTCCACCTGTAGCTGAATAATTGAGAGCTTGGCGACGACTCTTCATATAGGTCTTCTTTGGGTGTTAAATTATACCAATAAACCATTTCTTGCACACTTCCCTTTGTTCTTGCTGCCATTCTTTTTATGGTTCGATGGTTTCTTTCGACGATTCCATTCCCACCTGGACGGTTCACACACCTGAAACGACGAATAACTCCCCACTCCTCACAAATTTTCTCAATTTGTTCACATCTGAACGTTGCGCTATTGTCCATCAGCAATTCTTGGGGTGGACCTCTCTCCGAAAATATTTCCAGTAAGATCCTCACTACATGCTCTTTGGTCTCACTCGGTATTCGACGCCATATGCAGAATCGACTCGGTCCGCAATCTATGATTGTAAGGAATTTGCTTGACCCATAATGGGTCACATCAACCGCAAGTCTGCGCCAACTCTCAGTACAATGTAAGTGTCCTGACTCCCACTTAATTGGGGAAGGATCGACAGATAGACACTCTTTACAAGATTTCACCACACTTTCGACATCCTGTTTGCTAAACGCAATGTCTGGGAAACATCGCCTGACCGTGTAAAGTGTCCGATTTACACCAAAGTGATGTAAACCATGGATTCTTCGGGCCAAAGTTAATTTATTACCACCCTCCTCTTCACTTAACATAGCAACAATGGTTTTTTCATCTCTTGCCAACCACCTTTTGGCAACTCTCGTTAGGCGATCTGCTTTGTTGAATTGGGACTTAACGAGATCTATTCTTACCCTAAGGTCGCATTCAGATATGAGGTCTTTGAACAAGCCCAATCGTATTCTAACAATAGCTTCACCTAACCCATGTGTTTTAATTCGTCGGTCTCCAGTCAATATGGATGTTATCCAAGCATAAACCGTGGCAGAATCAGTGACTAAGTTCAATTCTTTCAAATTCCACTTTAAAGCCAGATTTACTCCTTTCAACAAAGCCTCTAACTCAGCCAGGTTTATGTGCGCCACATCACCTTCCTTTCTTAGCCAAGACGCATCCTCAACTATCTCACCTTCAATCTCTATACAAACACCTATTGCCGTCACACCAGACTGTTCCTTCATCACTAAATGGCACAGCCCATTTCCCAAACACGGGGTCCTTTTCTTTTATGCCTTCAATTATGTCTCTTAACATTGCTTTAATATTCTTGCCAATAACATCATTCCACTTTAAGTCTGTCAGATGTCTTTTGATGAAGCTACATGCTGGTCTAAGCCAACCAGCAACCGGGAAATGTCCAATTAATTGTCCACAGAATGAGTAAGCATCTCTCTTAGTTTGGATTTGATCTAAAGGTGTAATTTTATTATCTCTAGTCCACATCAACTCACCATCTTGTTCGAAGATTTTCAACCCTAAAACCCTGCCTCCATTCAGTGGCTCAACTGGTTTTGCTGATAACCCATATTCTTCTATTAACTTCTTTACAACATTACCGTCAACAATCTTTTCATTCACTATTATGTCATCAACATAAGAGTCTGTGGCACTTCGGACTACTGGGTCCATTGACAGCACTTTATTGACTATCTTACACATTGTCTTTGGTGCGACATTAAGACCAAACCCAAGCCGTGTCAAACAATACATTTTATCCTTAAACCGTACGACTTGATATCTCCATAAATGAGGAGCAATATGAATTTGGAGATAGGCCTTTCGGAGGTCGATGGTACTGACTTGTTCTCCAAACTTTCTCCACAATCTTAGTTTTTCGCCACAAACCTCACTCTCCGCTGTATGGCTGGATACATACTGATTCAGCTCTCTGTAATCCATAACGGGTCGCACTTTGCTCTTATTGTGTTGTATGATTGCCATCAGAGGTATTAATCCATCAAACTCCCCGTCATAAGGCTGGAGCCAGCCATCTCTTATCCAGTCTCGCACTTCTGCGTCAAATGCCTCCTTTGCCTCCTCTGGAATCGCGTATGTTGGTATCTGATTAGTTAGCATGGGTGGTTTGCAGTCATCTTTCCTTTTCCATTCCACAGTCCATCTTCCATCAGAAAATTTCGCATTGAAGTCACAATCATTAATAATAATTTCATTCTTACCAGGATTTTCTGGGATTTCTTTCACGCACAACTTCTTCTCTTCTTCAGCGACTACTCCGGTGCCTAACTCCTTCTCAACCTCAGCGACTGCTCCGATGCCCATAAACTTAACAACACCTTCTCCATCAATAATAACACCTCCCATTGCGGACACTGCATCCATCCCTAGAAGCATCTGATACTTTGGTAGAACTCTAGCAACCAAACAGCACAAAGTTAGTTGAACACCTCTTATCAAAACTCGAATAACACATGCCAAGTTACACTCAACTGATTCTCCATTCATCATTAATATTCTTTGCCTAGCTGGCTTAGACTCTATCCCATATCTCACCAAACTAGGTGACACGATACTCCTTGAACAACCTGAGTCCAGCAAAGCACAACATTCAAAACCTGCAACACTTACTATTAGAGTAGGAGGTTGCGCTGACAAATTTGGGCCACCCGCGCAACATAAGGTAGCCCCAGTTATGCGTTTTTTGGAACCCTTGAACATGTTGTAATGCCCGACTTCCCCACACCGGTAGCAGGTGATACTTGAAGCATCTCGTTTTTGGGATGGACATGAACATGCTAAATGACCTTCCTTGCCACAAGTAAAACATTTCTTACTTTCCTTCTTGTGTCCCTGTCTACGAACATTGAAATCGTTGACGTCAGAGTGCGCAACTGCTCCAGAATTGGACTCACTGCCCAATAGATTCCTTGCTCTTACCATCACATCAGATAACTGCATGCTTTGAAGACAACAAGCAGCTTTTAACTGGTTTTGTGTATCCGCTGGCAAGCCGTGTACAAGCGCGCTCTTAATCCATTCATCCGACACAAAAGGGTCTACTAATTTAGCCAGCCTCTTTAGATCAGAAGCGTAAACATCTAATGACTCACCGGGATGCAAGCGCCTAGCAGTAAATTCTGCGTAAGCTTGGAAGCAGTTTGCAGAAAAGGCCTGCAGCAACGCATTGGTGAGGGCCGTGTAGTCACTCTTGACATTTTCCGAAAGTCCGTCATAGACAGCAAAAGCACCTTCTGACAGAAATAATGGAAGGACAGTCTGCAATTCTCTAACTTTTTGTAGCCTACACACGAGTTCTAGTTTTTTCAGCCACTCACTAAAATCTCCATTACCATCATACTGCTTGATAAAATCTGAAAACCTCGCACCGGTACTTGACATGATGAAAACGTTGTCTTGCCGAAATAGCTTGTAAGGAAAAAAACTACAAATTCGTTAAAAGTTACAAAAAAATGTCTCTTTATTTCACTAAATTCACCAAAACCAAAACAAAGCCAAATCTTTCTTAACCTAGTTATTTTATCAAAAAGAACAGATGATCTTAAGCATTTGTAATACAATAACAAAAAAAACAGGTGATGTTAAATAATAAGAGCAAAGATCTCATATATCATTACATGCACAATTACCACGCAAAGCTAGACTGTGAGTCAATATCATAGGTTTGCAGTGAAAACTGGCTTTTATTACCATTACAGGTGCTCCGTCAATAATTTTCACACCAGAGGAGTGAGATGGTTGCAGCAGGAAGGACAGCTGGGTAGGATTAGTCTGATAAAACATCGGTTTATAAATTCGGCTGAGCCTCCATCCACCTACTTATTTCTAGATAGAATATTGAATTTTACCTAAGCCTGTATCTGTATATTTTGTCATAGCAGTTAACTGCACTATGATGTGAAATTCAGTTTTACAAATATGCATTATTATTGTTCTATATCAGGACCTATTACACAGTTTTTTCTTCAAATAAATAAGTAGCCCTCCCTGCAAATAAGTTTGGATCTCCAGTTAAAATAAATTTTCCTTGAATACCAACTAACGTAGATCAAACTTTTTTTCAAAGATATTAATTTTACAATTGTAATTGTAAAATATGTAATGGTACCTTAAAAATTATTTTTATAGTAATGTTTGAGCCCTTTTGCAATACATAATATGAATATACCTCAATAAACACTATAATGAAATGAACAAGCCTAATTTTCATATTTAATCAGATAAATAGTCATCGTTATTGAAAAACTGTTTGTTATATTTAAAGACTATTAAACAATGCTTACAAACGAACTTTGAACACAGTGTTAATGTTAACATTTTGTATTATGCGAATTCATGAAGAACAAACTATCAACCGCAGAAAATGTTCAGTGAAGAATTTTAATAAACAGGCGGTAACTGTGAAATTAAACCAGCGACAATCCTGTAATCCTGGAAGCGGAATATCTATTACTCTTACTCTACCCCATGATGACACAGCCATCTTCATTTTTCCTCTTCCTTTTTTGCCATTAAAAAAATTTAAGAATGTACAGGATTTCCCAGAAAAAAATTTAATAACCAAACCCTTTTTTGAAGCCTTACAATGGGGTAACCCTGAACTTCATACGTTAATCTAACAGAAGTTAAGTTTTTTATTAATAAGATAGCTGATATACGATATATTTCATATATGACATATGCTATAGCATATGTGGTTCGGAGATTACTAGATCACAGGTCGTATTTATACTTCAGAAAAAGGCTTTGAGGGCCATCTTTAAGACCTCAAAACTTGACTCATATTTTACAAGTCCAATAACTTTTTTATATTTCCTTCCATTTGCATCCTGGAAACACTTTCTTTTCTCCAGAACTTCTTCAAAGACCTTCTGCCAGTCCATCCATACAACTCGAGGAGTAAATCGAAGTGGATCCTTAATCTTCAAAATTCTGGTCTTCTCTCACCCCCCTCTCTCCCGACCTGGTGGCTCCGGTCAGGTCGGGGGTGCGAGAGAAGGTGGCTTGAAGGGTGGTTATGGGTAATGATTGACCCGCATCGAGTTTGGGATGGTTATGGTGAGAGGTATAAGGTTGGTGAAATGAATATCTGTTGGGGTAGGAAGAGGTGGAATCCAATAAGTAGTCAAGGGTACCTGGTGGAAGAAGGGTGATTCGATGATCCCTTGGCGGGAAACTAACGCGGGGAGGGGGAGGGGACAGATGTATTTGAGGTCATCGAGGTAAACTTGGCGAGGCTGGCGCAGGTATTAACTTGGGGTAGAGTTGCTCGAGTCCCGGGTGGTTGGTGGATTGGTTCAAAAACTGAATCAACTGGCTGTTTTTTCTGCAAATCTGCTTAAACTGAACTCGGAAAAAACCGGCTACCCTTGCTTAAGAAATCAGCAGAGAAACAAATTTAATCCAACATTGGATGTGTAAGTTTTTATTGGTGAGGACAAGCACAGTCCCTCCAAATCAGCCGATTTTTTAGGAGTGAGGTTGTACGGTAGTCTCTAATGGTCTGACCAAATCAAAAATATGGAAAGAACGAATTTCCTCAGGCCCTTTCGTGTTAAGGAAAACCATTAAGTAATGTCAACCTTTCCGAAAATGTTATTCCAGCTTAATAGAATCCCATATTGTTTGCGCAATAGCACCCTAGGGTGGGCTTAAGACTCAGACAGAATTTCTTTTATGCAAATGAAGGCCATTAGGGTTATTTTTGGATTACCACCATGGGCTCACTGTTATGACTTATTCAAAGAATTAGGCATGATGACTGTTCCTCTCTTGTATTTTTACGTGCTCGTTCTATATATAATGAATCACCATCTTTTGGACTACGGACGAATAAACTACAATTATAACTCTAGGTCTAAGACATCATTTGCTGAACAGCACAACTTAGCCATCTTTGAAAGAAAGCCTATGTACCAAGGTTTAAAATTTTACCACTCTCTTCCTAAATTCGAAACAGAAATAGCCATTGATCATAAATTTAAATCAGCTCTATGTAATGAAACATTTATTTTACAGCTTGAGCAGCCTTACAGACTATTTTCTAGCCTGTACAGTAAATTGCCTTTTCCAACTAACCTAACCTAGCCTAACCAACGTAGGCTACTCTGCCAACTCTTGTTTGCCATGAAGATGATTGCTTCATTAGTCATTGCTTATGCATGTTCATCAGTTTTTGGTGCTATTTAAAATTCTTGGGGATGCCTTTTAAGGGTCCCATTTGGCATTGCTTGTGCATGTTCATTATTCCTTGTGCAAGTTCTTCAATTTTTAGTGCTATTTAAAATTCTTGGGGATGCCTTTAAAGGGTCCCGGTTTGTTGTTCATTCATGTGATCTCGGTGAAGTGCCTTTCCTACAATACCTTTGATGCAGTCTTTGCAAGGTTCTGCTTGTTGATTTTTTTTACACTTATCCATTTTGCATTAGCAATTTATTCTGAAATCTCTTGTTCCGTGTAACTGTACACGTTAGGGTAGTTACCTACATAGTTGGGTTTAGATTGTTTTTTTTCAGAAAATCTTGTGTTCCGTATATATTTGCAAATTGTAACTTATTAAATAATGCATGTTAACTTATTTACTATAGATATTTAGAGTATTTATTTATTGTTATATTAATTTGTTTTTTTTTTAGTTCAATAATTAATGCAACACATCTGTCTTGTACCTGATATCACTACTGTTGATGTAGAAATGAATATTATGAATTATTGTATAATTGTTGTCCATTGTAAAATGGTTGTCCATAATTTAAACATGTAAAAAAACCTGAAGGGTGTTAACGTATGTTATTCACCTATACGTTTTGTTTTTCCACTAGCAATAATCATAAATCCTTTTTGAGGTTGATTGATAATCGTTAACTAAACATCATGCAATTTACTTTTTAGGATAATGTTTGTCGCATATTTTATCAGTAGTTTATTTTGTTTTTTAATCTATCTTCTTTCGTATTCCAAGGTTTCATAAAAACAATTTCCCTCAAAGTTACGTTTATGTCCATGAAATTGGCTTCTCGTTGTTTGCGAGTTCCAATTATGCAATAAAAGAGCGTACACAAGTTGTAGTTAACCAGGTCAATGACACGTAAGGCCTAGTATTTCCTCGGTCACTTATCCAGGTGCCACTACGATCTACGACTTAGTCGATGTAGTACGTACGGCCCTAGTACGGCATTTGTGAGAATATTGGCTGAGGTCATAATATCTGTTCCAGCTTTTTGCTCAATTTACTTATTTTGATTCCTGTAATTATTTGCAAAAGATCCCGAACAACTTCATCGAAACACTTTATTCGATATTCTTTTCAATGAGGCACGGAATTTTCTCTGCACGAGGCTAGCACAAGTAGTACCTGCTGCGTAGATTGAAGACTGAGGTCCCATAAACAACACCTTCTGACAGTCTATGATGGTCTTTTTCAAAGCCATGTGACCTACGGCTTGTTACAATGGGGTCACACACCATATTGTTACAGCGCACTTAAGCTCCAGCATACACTGCAGGCCGATTTTCCAGAGTTTGGGGGTCTACACGGTCTACAGTAACTATGTCCTCCTAAGCCTACAACATGTGAAAGAAAACCTTAGCGAGTCATAACTAGATTCATTCTGCATTCATATAACAACAGGAGAAGGAATTGCCTCGATATCCCATATTTAAGGTTAAATAAGAAAAAAGACTGCTTTCCTATCCTCGCAATGAAGATGTTTAACTCCTTGCCATATCCTGTGAAGAGTCTTCAGGCCCAAGACTTGGAACATTGTCAAAAGCAAACCCTCTCTACAGCATCAAAGAATATTTTGGCTAACAAATCAAATATCGCTTAAGCCCTGTCGCCACTTGCAAGTAACATTAAATAGTGCAAAGAAATATTTAATATAAAAATTGACGCCATCCATCCAGTTATTCTGGTCACAGATAAAGATGGAGGTATAAGGTATAATATATGATATTTTTTGTAGCCTGCAATACTTTCAGTAACTTAGTGAACAGTAATTCAAGTAGCGCTAGCAAGTAAAATGAAAATGCTCCAAGCACTCTGTACAGTAACTGACCCCATGGTTAATTGAACGGATACAATTATCTGTGGTTTGCAAGATTACATTTAATATATAATATTATCTAGGAATCGCAGTTGGTAAAAAATCAAATATAAGCTACTAATATTCGTTCCGCTTATTTTATATATTATTTTAAGACGTGAATCCAGATATACAGTTTTTCTCAATACATGAAATCATGAATGTCATAAAGACAAATAAGGTTAAAACGTTAATATTCTGGGCTCCTCACTCAAAATTATAATATATAAAACAGACAATAATATTAACACTATTACATTATTTAGTAATATTCTTCGAAAATATGCCAAATCTAGACGCCAATGTTTAAATTTCTACAATAGCGGAAAGTAACCCTTCGTATTTTTTCCTAATTTTATCGAGGCCTTTCTAAAATATCCAATCCCCTTGTGAACAGCAGTATTTATGTAACGTAACAAATGGAACCAGCTTGCACCGAGATCGGATTCTTTCAGCCCATTACTCCGGGTCTGTTCTGCACTATCAATTTCTTTCCTTATAGAAACAAATATTTTATGTGAATAATTTTTATGTAACTTGAAATATTAGGAAAATTATTTCAAGTTATAATAAGGAAACAAATCTCATCATTTAGTTTAATTCATATAAAAAATTTACACGCACTGCAATTTCTTATTTTACTTGGATGGAATCGTTTATATTTATCTTCAAACTACCTAGCCAATCTAATCATAGAAAACTATATAACTACAAAACGTAGAGGAAATCGGATAGTAAAGGTCACCAGAGTATAAAATCACATGAAAACAATGTCCTGCGATTAGGAAAATAATATTTTTTTTAGATAAACGGTTATTTCTTGTGCTATAACTGTGGCAGATGACTTCAACGATTTGTAAATTTCTTAAATTTCTCGCAGCGCTTTAATTTTCTCATGGAAAAATCGTATTAGGAATATTTATATTCATATGACTCTTTTGGGGCCCAATGCCTTAAATTGGGGAAATTCAGTTTCCAAAAGTAACAATAATTAGGTCAGTTAGTTTTACATGAGGGTTAATCAATTCATATTAGATGTTCAACATGAGAGGGAATTTCAGTTAAAAACTACTTTCCTGCGAAGTAAACTTCTAAATTAGCTCTCCCCAAAAATATATAAAATTTGATAAAACCCCATTATTTCATACGAAAAAAGTTCCTCTTTGCTACAATTATGCTCTATAAACAGTGTTAGTGATCTGACAATAATGTTATTCATTTGTCTTGCATCTCACCTATGTAACTACTTTAGTGAGGCCTTAAATAGAAAAGTGAATGATTTGCCATCCTCTACTAGATTCCACGTTCATCTTTCAGTATATATATATATATATATATATATATATATATATATATATATTTATATATAAAAGCCAAAAACCATTGACTGACTGATCAGAGTTTCTCAATAACTATAAAGGCTTAGAGTTATGAAACTTGGCACAAATATTCTTTATAGGCTCTAGATGCGTACTAAGAAAGGATTTTACAATATTTTACCACAAAAGCCTTGAATATGGTATATTATAAAATTCAAAATGGCTGCCATTTTTTAGCTTTCATAGCTTACTTTCTCAAAAACTGAAAGACTTTGGGCCTTGAAACTTGGCACAAATCTTCTTTATATGCACTAGATGCGAATAAAGAAAGGTTTTAAAATATTCTCTCTCATTTGACTAAAATAGAGTATATTATCAAATTCGAAATGGCGGCTATTTCAGTTATTAAAAACTATAGATGGGAGGCCTACACAATATTTTCAGGTGATAGAAAATGTACTATATCCAATCTACTAAAAGAATTAAATGTACCAATTTATTTCAACCACCTATACTATACTATTTTTGTCCAATGCTACTTAAGTTACTTGCGTTATACGACCCGGCGGAAGTAAAATATTGCATTCTCTTTGAAATGTTTATCAGTCTAATAAATAAATAAATAAATAAATAAATACCTATTCAAACTAAAACCTCAAAATACATTGTGGACATTTCAATTCGAGTTATCCACTTGAAATGGATTTTCAAAATTGAAATTTTAGGAGGGTTTAATTAGGTGATGAAGATTTCATTACAAAAATATACTACCACACCAATAATTTTGCCTTAGGTGTTATAATTTTTATCGTGAGCGAAGCCACGGGCAACTGCTAGTATATATATATATATATATATATATATATATATATATATATATATATATATATATATATATAAACAGTTCATCTTCATTAAATATAACTAGCCAAATTAATTAACTTAATTAATTAGGCCAAATTAATTAATTATTATAACCAAAAAATATCATGAATGACAAGCAGATAAATTGATATGATGTGAATATAGTAGTGCTCAGTAAAGGTAAAATTAACAGTTTCCTATCAGCCCGTACTTATGGGAATCACTTTAGTGAACGTGAAATCTCACTTTCTTAGCGACAACCTAGGGGGAACTTACAGAAAATATCATAGAAAGGAATTTCTCCAAAAAAAATTCAAGAAAATAATAGAAAACTGCGTCTGCGAGAGTGTCAGAACATGTATACACACATGTATGTATGTAGGCTCTGACCGAATGGTGGTTAGTTAAAATATACACCTAGGAGGACATTTTAAAGCAATTTACAGAAAAATAAGATTTTTAAGGCAAATTGTAATATGAAATAACTGGAACATAAAGAAAAGATTTACCGACAAAACTTTGTAGAAGAGCATTTGAATTGAAAGGGAATATCATAATCGTATTTATTTATTTTTGTAACAATAAAATAATCTGGAACCATCCCCTAATGATAGGACTTCCTGATGATGATTCTGAGGATAAAAACAAAAATCAAACAGTTTAACTATGGTTAAGTTTTAATTTATCTAAAAAACGCTTATTACCTGTGCGAAGACTAGATTCGCATTTTAAATTGTTTTGGTGTTTTGTGGTTGTCAGTCCATGTTTGTGTTTTTGTCATTACTAACTTAGGAGACTGCGCACATATATGATCCTGGTGTAAGACCCAATTAAAAATTATGGTGAACATTAACATTGAATTTATAGAGCCTGTTTTATTGATAAGAATATTATTTATTATTTTCAAAATTCTCATTAATTTTGATAAAGATGAGTTTAACTATTGGCAAAATACAGCGATTTTCATTTAATTTTCATAATAATAAACGTTTAGCATAGATGTCTAGCGACTTAAGTAAATACTATTATCCTTGAAATAGAAAATACCCAACCATAAATTTTATTCCATGAATCCCTAATGTTTTTTAAACATAAAAACAATTAATCAAAAATAAATTCCTTCACTTTCAATACACTTTGGTCTAAGTTAACAGCTGTATAAATTTGGACTATAACATGATGGTGTATTTATGAAAAGATGGGCATTTACAATAAGATACGAGTTTAATTTTAAGAAAAAGTCAAGACCTATTCGCAACGTTTGAAGTAATTATACCACTAAATGACCGGAGACGCTCAATTATGAACTGAAAATTCTGAAGCAAATTTTGTTTAACTTTGAAGAGAAGGTACGCTTGTTTATTTTTGTGAGAAGTTTGTTATGCAAGTGAATTAAACTTTAGTGGCTTTAACAACCTAAACTGTTTGACTTTCAACTTAGAACATGTTGACAATAACTTATAGAGCAAGTTGCACAATCAACATAGTAAAGAGACTTCTAAAAAATACAGCACATTATGATCTTGTTACCTACTGTTTTAAGTACAATACAATTATTTGTAACGGGCGTTATTTAAATTTATTTACATATTTAGTTAGATTTGGAAGCGTTATAACCAATGATCTAGGAGGAAAGAATTTAATAAAGTTGAGGTTATTATAGAATCACAAACTGCTTACAGGTAAAGGTAACTTTATTGTAGGTATTTACTCACGATTGGTTGAGTTTACAACATTCATTCTGCAAGCAAAATGTCTTTTAATATTGTGAAAAGACGTGAAATTAAAGTCTTTAAACAGGGGTGTATTAGCTGCACGTAAAACTAGTTAAATTAACAGTTGACAGTTATAATTATTTCAAAGTACAAAAAACCACTAACAAAATTCAGATTATTTAAAATTTATTTTTCTTCCAATAAAAAACCTCGAACATTTAATTTATTTCCTACTTGCTGTACCAGGTACTACATTCGCCTTCCGGTAGAGGGCTTATGAGAGGCTGCTATTTTATACTCAATTCAAACATTCACCTTTTAGTACAGGCCTTACGGGACAATGCAATTCTATTACCTTATGTTAGATATATTTGTTTACTAATATTAAAAACATATTATTATAAAATTGTCGGCTGATGATTTGGCTAGTACAACTTAAATTGTCATTAGAAATACATGGCCTATGGAAATTCCATACTGAAAGGTAAACGTGGAACCGAGTATAATGTCTTTGGTAGGCGCCTTTTTTTTAAAAGAGGGTAGCGGCCTCTTTTTCACCTTGTCTTTGTTCCGCCCACATAAGACTATTGATATGTGCGTGGACGTTATCAAGCAAAGCCAATGAGTGAGCCGGTACAGTACAAGGGTGAACAGTACTGCTAAAAGTAAGCGACACGCACGAGTCTCGAACCTGCGACGCTTCGTGGCCACAATTCCGAGGCAGAGTGCGCTACCAATTGCGCCACCGACTCACAATACTACATTCATACCATGTGGTTATAAATTCATCAGCTAGCCATTCATGATATCCTTTGGTTTATCGTTAAACTTGGCATGCAATTTGAAATACATGTAATTAAAAAGACTACTTACCTCAAAATTGTTTTCAACTCTCAATTGTTTTCAACTTAAATCTTCATTTAGATTGACTCGAGTTTCGGTATTAATAAAATGCCAATTTTAAAATCTTATTCTCAAGAACATATTAATCATTGGTCGTCAATGGGATGTTAATTGTGGAGGAAAATAATGAGCAAGTGAAATACATGGTTTATGGAGATTTCATACCGAAAAGTGAAGTGGAATTGAGTGTAGGATGATAAATCATTCACCTATCCATTACAGGCCTTACTAAAGTAGTCAAGGTAAATAACACAAATGAATAACATTATGGTCAGATCACAAACACTGTTTAGAGAACATAGTTGAAAGAGAAAGGAATTTTTTTAGTATGATATAAGGGGTTTAAAGCCATATTATTCATCTATTCCAAATTTTGTCAACTCATATTGTTATCCAAATGTATTTTTAATTTTTGGGGAGAGCTAAATTAAGAGCTTTTTATCTTGCAGGAAAAATTTCGTTGAACTAAAAAAGTTTAAAATATGTACAACATAATATTATATGAATACCTAAAGCTCTGGCAATAAAACGTGCCTGATGAAATTTAAGCAAAACGTGTGGAGATAAGAAGGCTGCACGGAACAGCTGCTGACAGACGCGCGTGTCTCCGTCAGGCGGCTCATGCACATGTTTAGTGGTTCTTGTGTGTTCCTTAACGACCGATCTTTGCTGTGGGGTAAATTTTAAACCTATAAAGAATAACTCAACTCCAGGATGCAAAAAGTTGTGTTAATTTATATTTTAAATTTATAACAAATTGAATATGAATGTTGTTTTAATGTGTAGAAGGTACATTTTTTCAATTCTTCAAATGTTTCAACCCTTTTTAATTTATACAATTAATTTAAAAGGAAAATTTTTAAAATAAGATGCATTTAAAAAAGACAAGCTTTTTCAAGGAAATTTGATGATTAAAAAGTGTGTGGCGACAGCTGATAATTCGTTACTTATTTTTAATCATACCTTCGCGTTAAACTACTATTTCAAATACTCTCAGCTGTGATAGAAACTAACCGTAACCAGGTGGTCGTGTAAACTGTAATGAAAAAACTGGAAAAAGTACTAGTAATGTTAAGGAGTGTTTACAAACATACAAATATAAACATGGTTGATTCAAATCATCGATGTAAATAAATACAACTGGATGGCGCGCTCCCCGTAAAGCTCGTGTAGTGATTTCCGAGCCAATACAGCTGTGCGTCGGGATTGCAGCCAGGCCGAATTGAAGGGGCGTTGGGGGAAAGAGCACGAAAATGTATTGTTAATCGTATTGAAACCGCACTGATTTGGGAGCAGTTTTACGGGTAAAGCTAGCTATAATATGTATTGTTATAACTATTAAGTAATCAAAATTAATATTTAACTAGACGGTCAGTACAAGTTGGCCGGCAAAAAATGCGTTCCCCAATCGCCCCTGCAAAATCTTAAACGCAACCACTGCCGCCGGCTCGCGTTGCGGGGCCGGAGTTACCAATCCAGTTTACTTATTTACATCGATGATTCAAATATGCCTGAATCTGTCAGTTAGATCCCTTTTTTAGCCGTCCAATTTAATTGATTTTTACGATTGAGGTGTCATTTTAAAGCTTATAATGTAGCGCACCGGCAACTGATGATTAAAATGGGCATTTCTCTCACGGCTTCGACCCCCAAGCCGTTGATTTATTTCTAGAGGGCGTTTTCAACAATCCTAGCTGTGCTGACCAACTTGCGTTATACCGGTTTTAAAATGTGATTGTAATTAATTTAACAGTTGATTACCTTCAGATGGATTTTTAACCTAAGTCAGATTGTAAACAAAAATAGGTAGATGAATATAATTTCTTGAGTAAAGTTTTTTTTGGTAATTGTAGCTTTATTGAGGAAGGAATATAATTCTTTATGGTACAGAAATAAGTAAGAGGCAAAGAGATAACCGAGTCGATGAGATTTATTAGGGAAAAACATACGTACTGTAACCTCCGACAAGATCAGAGAACTTCCGAGAGACAAAGACTGATAGAACATCCGAGGGACACTGCACCACCTATCTACTTGCCGCGACTTAGAGATGATGTAAGGGCATGGTGAATAGGTGAAGAAAATCTTCCTGTGTACTACTGTTGTGTCAGAAGACAAATTAACATACATAGTGATGGGGTGATGAATAATGTATGTCTTTTGTTCAGCTAAGCTTTAATTTATTTAGGCGAGACCTTTAAATTTCACTTATAATGTTAACTTGATTAGTAACGGCGAGTTTAAATCCTACAGTGTCTTCTAATCGTAGTCTCACAAATGGGAAAAATATTGAAATGCGCAATTTGCGCATGGGCCCTCTAGCTAGGCATTATGTATTGTTGTAAACAAAAATAGATTGTCCGCGACTGTAATCCAGATCCGATCCAGCTTAAGAAAACGAATTTGGGCTACTTTTGTCGGTAATTGTAGCAAAATTGAGGCAGGTAAATCCTTCTTTATGCTAAAAAGATCCACGATCGACGCATTTTAAATATATTATAAATAGAACCCTAAAATATAGAGAAAAAGAAGGCATAGAGGAAAACGAGTCGACGAGGTTAGGGAAAAATATGCGTAACCTTTGGCAAGAACAGAGAACTGCTGAGAGACAAAGGCTAATTCAAAATGGGAAAAAATATTAGAATGCGCAGTTTGCAAATGGGCCCCCTAGAAAACTTCCAATATCCTACTGTTGTGCGGGAAGACACCCAAATAAAAAAACATAGTGCTTGGGTGATGAATAGTGTGCGTGTGTTTTGTTCAGTTAGGACTTTGTTTATTTATGTGAGATCTTTAAATTTCAATTTTAAGGGTTAATTTGATTAATAGAAGTGAGTTTAAAGCCATACAATTTATTCTAACTGTAGGCGAGTTTCCCATAAACAGAAATAACATTAAGATGCGCAATTTGCGCATGGCCCCCCTAGTCTTTATTAAAAAGAGCAAATTAATTGTCATATTATGTTTTGTTAGTAAACAACAGAAATGTAATCATTGATATAACACTAACATAACCTCACCATTTTCTAACGTACTACAACTAAAATATTAAATAAAAGGTGGTATGATGAAGGTCCAAAAGAGCTATATCGGTGATCGATAGAATCACCAACACTATCTCGTACCGATAACAGCCACATTCCGGACTAGAAACGAAATGTACTATACCTAATATTTTTATAATGTTATCCTAGCAACTAAGGTTATGTACATGCACCGCTACTGCTCTCGCTGTCGAATAAAAGTATTCTTCTCACGTCTTGGAGTTCTTATTAAGCCTAGGGCCCTAAAAGTGATTACTTTACAATATTAATAACTTCTGACCATTAACTACAAGGAGATGTTATATTTATTAACCCAAAATTCAATAGACAACCGACTTTTACCGTAAGCTATTACCGTAGCAAATGCCTATAACAATTTGATTTGTGTTCTAAAGCCTGTATGGACCACTTAATATTTTAAAGTTTTAACTTTAAAATGTAATTGTAAATAATAAAGTTTGATATGTTTGGGTTATGTATTTTTTTTTAGATATTTTCCATGTCTCATATTGACAAAAAACAAATCGATGTCTTAGCTAATGCAATGGACATTTTATGTCAATTAAGGCAAAACTGTTAAAGCTATAATTCATTACTTAAAATAAAGGGGGAGGACAGAAGAGATGGAATGAAAGATACTTGGGAGAAACAAAAGAAACAGGGGACCACAAGACCGAACAATACAAGTTAAAACACAAAGGTATAAAAGCACTACTCCCTCTTTGCAGTGGAGATCACTTCAGAAAGTAGTCTGCTTATAGGTCTTGAAACTACGCATTTAACGGGACTGTTCATAAATAAATAAATATGAGGTATTTTTTGTTTATAGTATCAGGGTTCTTTACGACTTGTGTAAGACGCTCAAAAATAAACTGTAAAACAAATATTTTCATGGTACTATAGGGTTTCAAACTCCACTAAACTATTTACCATCTTAGAATTGCAGAGACTATTTTTTATATCATAGCTTATATTAATACGCAGAAAGCTTATTTTTAGTTTGGCATTGACCTAACTTGACGAGAATGATTCTTAAGACGAAGCTATGCTTTATGTCTCAGAAATAGGTTATAATCAAGCTCAAGGGATCTGAAGTATTGATTCCCTTTATATACAGGGTGTTCAGAAACTACCGGATCAAACTTCACCAGGTTATTCGGGAGGTCAAAACAAACAAAAAATGTCATATAAACATATCACCTATCTCGCTCCATTTTCCGTCTGTCTGTGTGTATGTATTTTTAACATAAACTGCCATAACTTTGGAACCACTTAAGGTACAAACTTCAAACTTGGTATGCTTATGATGACTCAAAGTACCTATTTTCTTGCCTAGTATCAAATTTCTACTTTGTACCATTTCAAAATGGCGGTCATTTTTATTTTTCAAAGCTTAATAACTCAAGAACTGTAAGATTTATAAAAAAGTTGCAAGTGACTAAAAAGATGCAAAATTTAATTTACTTTATGAAAATGTTAACTTTTATTAGGTTTATAGCACAAATAATGGAGAAAACTATTTTTTTCTGAAGTTACAACTGTAAATTTGAGCAATTTCATTAATTTTGCACGTAGTATTTTTATAAAAATTGAATTTTCTCCATTATTTGCGTGTTAACCATTATTTAAATTTTAGATTTTTGAAAAGGAAATTAAATTTTGCATCTTTTGTCTCTTGCAGCTTTTTTATAAATCTTACGGTTCTTGAGTTATTAACCTTTGAAAAATAAAAATGACCGCCATTTTGAAATGATACAAAGTAGAAATTTGATACTAGGCAAGAAAATAGGTACTTTGAGTCATCATAAGTGTACCAATTTTGAAATTTGTACCTTAAGTGGTTCCAAAGTTATGGCAGTTTATATTAAAAATACATACACACAGACAGACGGAAAATGGAGCGAGATAGGTGATATGTTTATATGACATTTTTTGTTCGTTTTGACCTCCCGAATAACCTGGTGAAGTTTGATCCGGTAGTTTCTGAACACCCTGTATATTGAAAATGTACTAACTGTTGTATAAAGTTCAAATATGTACTTAATTTAGTGTTTCGCCCTTTTATTTACAATATTGTTCACTATGCAGAAAGATTTTAGTAAAAATACGGTATCAGAAACCTTTTATGTATATATACTAGCAGATATACCCGCAGCTTCGCCCGCTGAAATGACAAACACACTTAAGGTCCAGCTGGTAATTCTACCCTGGATTGGAATGAGAATGTACAACAAAAATGTTTTCCTCACGATTAGTGATTGGTATGAGATAGCTTCCTCCCATTTGCCAATATAGAGAATGGGGGTTAACCTGGGATAAAAAACTGAAAAAAAATGCTAAGGGCAGGTTTTCTATTTAACATAAATCTGAATTCAGAACGTTTAGAAAATAGACCAAAAACAGTAAGAAAAAACGTTCACGGTAAATGCTTGGCCAAAAACATGTTTTTTAATCATTTCTCATTCGCATTACTATCGAACATCAGTTCAATCAACTATCGATTAGGCAAAACTACCGTATAATAGTCTATTAAAAAAATATATATTTAAATCCACATCACCCTAGCAAACCCTCCTAAAATGTTGAATTTGGGAACTCTGTTTCCAGTGGATTGTCATATACTCAAAATGAAATGTTCATACTGAGTTTTAAAATAATATTTTGAGTACTTATTTATTTATTTATTAGACAGACGACCCATTTTACAAAAGTGGTAATACAATTTGGTACTTTGGGCGGGTACAACGCATCACAAGTAGATGTAAACGCTTAAAAAATACAACGTAAGTAGTGGCGAGGTGGCGTTTCTGGCCCAATCAAACTTTGACAGCCAGTCAATTTTTTGACAGCTACTTCCGGTCACGTGACCGGAAGTGACGTCATCAGCTGTGACGTAGCTGTGACGTGTTGTTGGTGGGTATTTAAAGTTTAAATGCCCTGCTGTGCTGGGTATTTAAATTTTAAATGGCCGGAAGTGTGTCAAGGTCGTTTGGGGATGTTTTTAAAAAAGATCTTGCATTTTCGGAAAATCCGAAAATGCAAGATATTTTCTTTTTTTATTTATTTGTTTTTTTTGCAAAAGTATTATTTTACAAGTTAGTAAAGTTTGCTCCCAAATTTGAAAAGTAAGTTGTTGTCGGTGCTGAAATTTCTTGTTTATTTTCATTCTTCTTGTTGTTGTAAGTTGGCAAAAACACATTTTTTTCGTTTTGATTGTTTGTTGCATAAAGTTCTAAAGATAAACCAAACCCAGTGGTTATAAGTTGTTTTAGTTCTTCACTAAAAATTTCCAAATCCTTGTAGGTTGTAAGATTGATAGTGTTGTAGTGAATCCCGCGAATGTTGAGAGACATGACTAGAGTTGTTTACTCGACGAGAGGTGTAGCAGGAATGACTATTGCAAAGCCGGTGCTGCAGGTACCTCCGATGGTAGTGGGGGTAGTGGTGGGGGTAATGGCAGGTGTTTGTTTAATCACTTTGAATTTAATCGTTGCCACAATAGACCGAGTCGATGTTGCAATTCTTCTAGTTTATCCAACCGGTTCTTTTGATATGTTTTGCAACTACATTTACAATAGCAGAAAGAATTACATTTTGTACAAGCTTGTCCGTCAACTTGATCTTCAGGTATTCTAAAACATTTTTCTTTGCAACAATAAGTTATAAGTGTTAGATTATTTCTTTTGGATGACATGTTGGTTGTAGCTTGTCTTAAACAGAACTGAGCCTCTCAACGTTAAAGTTTCGTATTTATGTAAAGTATTCGAATAAAACTATCGAATAAAATAATCGAATAATACTATCGAATAAAATAATCGAATAATACTATCGATTAAAAGTTCAAGGTCATCCGTTTGAGGTTTTAAAAAAAATACAACATATCAGTATATAAAAACATATACTGATATGTTGTTGTTTTTTATCTTTTTATTTAAAACATTTTTTTTACAATGTTATTTTTGTGCGATGTGCAGAGTTAGTTCCGTAGAGTTGTTTCCGCTCATTCCGTGTGACACCAAATATAATGATCCTGGTTGAATTTCCCGCAGATCTTCATTTTGCAGCAACTGGACGAATCGTTTTGGAAGATATACTTGAAACTTTGGTTCATCACCCGGTGTATATGGTGCATCGGATAAAGATGCGACGACTGCGTCTCCATGCGTTGTATCAATTTTCTTCATTTCATGAACAATATAATGTTTCTGTTCTTTTAATTCTGAACATTTCTTGATAATTAGAGTATTTGATTTTGAATGCAAGTTGAATTGTTCAACTAAACATTGGAGAAACTGTTGTGATGCCATCCTTCACAGGAGATGTTGTCTGTTCGGAGTATGGAGTTAGACTGATACTCGGGGTGTGTTGCCTCTTCGTTTATATAACCTTCGGAACCCCCACTACATTCTTCCGTTTGTTGTTGTAAGTAAGCAGCCAAGTGATACGCGTTTTGTAATGCGCATTGAGATTGGTTGTGTTTCGGATTTATTGTAGAAACACAAATATTTCTAGCATCAAAGTGAAATGTTTTGTCCACTTTTATGTTTAAAACTTCTTTGTTTGTGTACTGTCGTATCCAATTCTTTTTTTCCAATCCTCTGGTATATATGTGTGTACATTGTTTGCAAAAATGAAACATAATTTTGTGTACATTGTTGTACGGTAGGAAACCTTCATACCAATGGATATGATGAAAATTATTTGTTAGCCATCTGTTTGTTATTTTAGCTTTTGACTTTAGTTCATGGACAGAACACGGTGCTTCAAATAAAAACGGGTATGCTACTTGTGTAAGCAAATCCAAAATTACCAATTCTTTTATGATAAATCTATCATCGTTTCCGCGAAATGCTTGAAATTCAATTACACAAGGTTTTGCTGCCATTTCTTCATCCTGTCTGCTCATCACGGTGTCTGCTGATCAACTGTTTTCCACACCACGGTAGGTTAGATATATATATATATATAAACCAGGCCGTACAGTTGTAGGCGCGTTGGTGTATGTTTAACGTGGGCACCATCCCCAGTAGGCCTACCCCACGGTTTATTCTTTTGTTAAATTACATTGTAGTTTTAACCTAGCAAAGTTTCTTCTTCTGTATTATTGTTGTTGGTGGTTTCTTCTTCTGTACTGTTGTTGTTGTTGTTGGTTTCTTCTTCTGTAGCCTCCGTTGCAACTTCGGTAAAAGGTTCAAAGTTTCTTAACTGCCTCCACATTTCCACTTCGTGAGGTATTCTATTAAAGATGGATGTATCTATTGGTCCGTATTGTAAAGTGCTTTCTGGTTGTTTTTCGCATGCATCTACCAGATATTCCTTAATAACAGAGCTTGAAAATACTAATTGTTTCATATACCTGGTAATAGGTGATGTTGCATAGTTTAAAATGTAAAATTCTTCACGTGTTAGAAGAATTTTATTTTCAAATTGTGTCAAGTCTCTAATTCTTACTTGTTGTTGACCACGATGTTTAATAATGTCAATTTCATTGTCACAATCCAAAAGTCGAATGTTAGTTTTTCTTCCAAAGAAACTGTTGGCTAAATAACATTCAATAAGATGTAGATGTTTTAAAAAGGAATCCCAAGCATTTTCTGAAAATAAAACCATCTTTGTTCCATGGCTCAGTATTACTGCGGGAGAGTAGTCTAATGATTTTACCAATCCTATCGACACACTTTTACTCATGCAAGATGAAATAGGATAAAAGATGCGAAGGAAAACTTCAGTTAAAATGTTTGGTGGAATATTTTCTTCAAGTTTTCTTTTCTTTCTTACGTTTGTTTTATTATTTTCCAACTTTTTATTTTGTTTTCCAAACTTTAAAAAGTCATCAATTTCCTTTACAATATTTTCTTCAAAATGTTTATCATCATTTTCCAATAAAGGTGCTGTTTCGGAAACGTCTTGTACAACTGATAAAGAACTCATTTTGTTTATAATGCTGTAGACGATGTTACCCATACAACTGTAGACAGTAAACTAAACAATTTTCGTTCCCGCTCCTGCTTTTATAACCGAGTGGTGGGGGTATTTTTTTTCCTTTTCATTTTACAAAACTGCTTTTACAATTCCTATTAAAGGTGTATATGTAACAATTTTATCATGTAAAATTAAACAATAAGCAGATGTATCTTTGGGTACATTTTGTTCAAATTCCATTTCTATTTTTATATCTACACTGGAAGATTTTACAGATTCGTTTTGTTTTGAACAATCAACTACAACAATCGGATAGTTAGATTTAAATTGGTTTGGCGTTAATAAAGGTGTGTTTGTTTTTCCATAATATGAATTTTGGAATCTTGCGTACATATCGTACAAAACGCTAAACCTGTCTTTTGTAAAGTTTATGTTGAAGTTGTCGTATGGAAAGAATTGAGAGTTTAGAAACACCTTAAAATTTGTAAGTTTGCAATGATCAAATTCACCAGCATGTTTAGTTATTTCGTTTCTTCTTTTTGTTTGTAATCCAAATATTACATATCTTGCCTTTTCCAAATGAGTAGAAGTTTTTACAGTCCATGTATGACGTTGTGTTTCCGGTAAAACCGGATATTCATGAAACTCCCAACTTCTAAATGGTATTACGATATCACGATCTGATTTTAAAGTTCTTAATAATGAAATTCTATTCTGATCGTTTAACCGTACATGCGGTACTCTCCAAACAATTTTGTCTAATTGCATTTTCCATTCTAAAGTAGCTTCCGTTGTTCCATCAGTTGCTTGAATAATATCTTTGTCGTTTGATGATCTTAACAAAACTAATTCTTGTTTTACGTTTATTATTATTTTTCGGTAATCTTCGGCAAAGCCTAAAAGTAATCTTAAAGGAATGTAAAAGTCAAAATTGCCTGAAGTGTTTGGAGTGATTGTACTGGAATCGGGTGCTACCCATCCTGCGGCGGCCAGCATATTTTTTCACTCGGTGTTAAAGATGCTAATCCTTTTAATGTACTTGTAATTCCCACCTTTTTTGTTGAATCTACTGTAACTCCGGAAATTTCATATCTTATTTCATCAAACAAATATGCCATGGGGTTATTTATGAACGG
Source organism: Flexamia atlantica (assembly GCA_035578135.1). Lineage (NCBI taxonomy): Eukaryota > Metazoa > Arthropoda > Insecta > Hemiptera > Cicadellidae > Flexamia > Flexamia atlantica. The sequence continues at coordinate 91,348,645 of JAQJVK010000001.1, forward strand.
AACAGTACTTGCAGTGCTTCCACCTCTTTTTGTTACTCTTCCTTCGATATACAAATAACTTTCACATGGAAGTGTATAAATATCCTGTTGTTGTATGGGAATTCTAATTTCATCATTATTATTTAATTTTGATGAAGCGTAAGGGTTGTGCGTATGATATTCCTTTTCCCATAAGGTTTCGTCGAATGTCGGACCCTGCGCTATATCCAATATTTCCATTATTAATAAGTTTTAATCCAATTTCTTCTAGAAAACGAATGTTATCACTTGTTAATCCTTCTATAGCTGAAGTGCTACTGACTTGTTTACCAGTCAGCTCTTTCTTTTTAAATGATAACCCCATTGTTATACGGTTGATTTTATATGTATTCGTATAGTTATAGGTTCGTCTCTAAAATCAATATGATTTCCGTCTTGATCTAGTATGTTCACCACAATGTCTGAAATAAAACTGGTGTTTAACGGTAGGTACACCAAGTTTTGTGGCTTTTCCACAATTTTAAAACCCGGAGCGACCGTTGGATAGAATGTGTGCAATATATGAGTATTTTCACCATCTCTATAAGAACCATGTATAATATTACATGTAATATCTATACTGTTAACTTTCATTATTGTTACAGTTCTAGCACCTGAATGGTTAATATTAGGTTCTAAAATTTTTGTTGTTTTAGGAAATCCTAATAAACTACCAATTGAATGTTCTTTGCTAAAATCTATATAATATTTAGATTTAATTTCAGCTTTCATAGTATTGTTATTTCCTTTTATTGTTATATTATCTTTTCCCATATGATTTTGTATCGCTTCATTTATATCATCAATTTCATATGCTCCAGTGGGTAAACTAAATACTTGTATATCTGAATATTTGTTTGTATTTTTATCTTTTGTTTTGTAATAATGTATTTTGTCATTAACATTTTCAGTAACGTTGGGAATAGAATTATAAGTTGTTATATCTAATAATGCGGCTTCCCATAATTTATCTTTTTCCAAACGTAACGCAGGGAAAAGAACACTTCGCAAAGTAGATGAAGTTCCAGTTAATGATACTGTATAGGAAGACATCTTAAAGTTGACTAACGCTTTTTGTTAAAAAATCTAAACATAAATGTCCACAGATTACCGTATCATCAGGTTGCTCTCTTTTATAATTGTATAGTACATTTTTAGCTGTTTTAAAGTAATATTGTAGTTCTTTTGGTGGTGGGAGATTACCAAAACTATCAAAGTAGTAAATAGTTGATCCTAGTTTCTTATAACATACCCAATGAGTGCCTGATCCTTTACTATTATCTAAATTTACTATTCCGGTTTCATTTTTCCATATTTTAACAGGTAATGCATCTTTCATAAACACTCCTCTAAAAAATGGAATTTTTAAACAAGAAACATAAGTAATTAATTCTTTATCTGTTAATTCTTTATTTAGAATTAGTAATTGTTTTTTTCTGTTTAATACACACGATACGGTCTTAGGTATAATCCTCCTCCTTTTTTTATCATTGACCATATTGTTTGTTTCTTTTTATTTTTACCTGCGGTGGATCGTCGTTTTCTTCTTATATTTCCTCCACGTTTCTTTGCAGGTTTTCTTCTCCTTTTTCCACCTCCTTTCTTCTTTCCACCTCCAAACATCGTTTTACCCTTCATTGCTGCTGATACCGCTAAAGCTGCTGCTTTTTCACCGATACTAGCGTCACTGGATGTTACTCTTTGCCAAGCTTTTTCAGCAAGTGCTCTATCCGCTATTGATCTATTTTTAGTATCTGCAAACTTTGAATATGCTATATCGTGTTGTTTGCAGGCTTGATCAAGTTTATTTATTCCAAGATCTCCTCTAGCGAGTCTTTTTTTCAATTTTGTTCCAGGACCACAATATTGATAACCTCCTGGTAAATGTAGTTCTACAGGTTATAAATCGATAGCTTTATTAACTATAGCTCCAACCGGCTTAGTAATAAGAGAAAGTGCTGTTGATGCTATTCCTCTTCCTCTCTTTATAACGTGTCGATTATGACTGATGCGTTGAACTTTCAACATGGTTTTTTATAGTGAAAGGAAATGCCAATACTTGTTTATTTTATAAATTCTTTATAATGAATGATGCACTTATCCTTTGACATTGTTTATTTATAATAAACATGTATTTTGTTTATGGGTAATAAACTTTTACCCAGTCTTTTGGTAGGATTGTATCCTTTTTATCAACATCAACTTGAGCAAATCTTAAATTTCCAGTTTTCATATTTAAAAAATATTTTTCCATAACATTTTTCTTAACCCAATGTAGTTTTTGATCAGCTTTTATGGGCTTTATCGTGTTATAAACATCATATAACACTACACTTAAGAGTCTTATAATGTAATTTACATTAACAGCATCAACAATATCAATAGGGTCATCTAAGCTAGTCAATCGCAAGTTTTGACAATAAAAAAACTTGTTGTGTTTTTCTGTTCTTAAGCATCTTTCACGCCATTCTTTTACTCTAACTGCATCACTGTCATTTACTCCCATTCCAACATTAAATAGTGGTCTTTCTTTACAATCAAAGCCTTGTTGACCAAATCTTGATGAAATTTCTTTTAATACAGGAACTTGTCCAATTGTTGCTACATCAACATCATTCAACCCTTCTTTAACATTAGTAATTATTTTTGCATCCGCATCCCATTTGTTATTGTTTAATTTCATTATTTGACTTATTGTAGCTGCATCTGATTTTGCAGTTCCCTCCTTAACGTTAGTTAACACTTTATTTTTGCAATCAATTGACTTAATATCATGTGTAATACAATGATCTGTAACATATTGAAGGTTTACCGCATCTTTCATATCTTTAGGGTCTCCAATATTGTGTATTACAAAGTTGTAAAAGGAAAATTTATCTGTTTTTTCAGGTATGACTGAATGTAAATACTTTTTGGTAACTGAATCTTGATCATTAACAGGATCTGCTATATTGGCTATTCTAAGATCTTTTGCATCATATGCTTTATTATTACTTTTAGGATCATATCTTAAGGTTTGGTTTATGTACCACATTAAATATTCTTTATTTACCGAATCATTCTTAATTATTGGTTTTGGAAGATTTGCAATTCTATAAAAATTAGCGTTATACACTTCATTTTGAAGCTTTAAGCTAGGTAATGTTTCACTTCTTAAAGTTTTAAAATTTACCGCATCATTATCATCTTTTGGATCATTTACAAACTTTAAACGTTTGTTATTTATGTCATAATCTCCATCGGATGTTAGTGGTAAACCACCTCTTTTTCCATAAGATCCTGATTTGCTTCCAGTTTCGGAATACCGTCCAAACTTATCCACACTCATGGTTATTCTAAATATTTAATCAGTTATACTTGTATTTTATATATATATATATATACTCATTTTTTTTATGCAATTACTCCTCGATTTCGCAGTTCGCCGACCAAAGCTACCCATTCATTTTCTAAACCACTATGTCCGGCTTGTTTAGCTTCATATATCAACTTCATTCTGTCAACCAATTTGTTTATATCGTTGTAGTATATTATATTAGTATCATACAAGTTTTTTAATAATCCTTTTCCTGATAAATTTGATTGATTTGTTTTTCTTCTTTTATGTAAAATATTTATTTCAGCAGAAGATAATGATTTTCTTTTTATGGGTTCCCTTCTTTTTGGTGGGAAAAGTTTAGCAATAATAGTTTTATATTTTTCTGATGCATTTCTATGAACATTGAAATTTTTAGAATAATTTTTCTTATGCCCATTTGTATCCTCCAATATTTGTTTAAAAATGTTTAAATCCTTTTTAGTATATTTATTAGGTTTCGGCTTAAAAATAAGTTCAAACAATCCTTTTGTACCCTTGTATTGTTTATTATTTATAATAATATTGTCATGTTCGTCTACATCAAGTTTGCTATCTCCAATCATTAGCCCATTTTCTTCTATTCTAGCACCAAAAGTATGATATTTTCGAGTTGGTTGTGCAGAATGTAACATTTTTAATACAAATTGTCTTGCAAGCGGCCCTTTATACGCAATATCCGAGCCCAATTTGCTCAAGTTGGATGGATTAATAGGCTCTTCTTCTTCTTGTTGTTCTTCGCTTGTAGAAAGACCTTCTTTTTCTGTTAAAACATCCGTTTCTTCACCTACTTCGCTTTCTTCTTCAGTTGTTTCTCCTTGTTGTGTAAAACTTGTATCACTTTCATATTCTTCTTTTTGTTCAAATTTTGAAATGGGTAAAATAGCATCTCCGGAAAAATTAAATGTTGAATGTTTAACATTTTGTCCTAATTGTTTTAATGGCTCAGTAATAGGTTTAAATGTTGATTCCAGAAATTTCTCTCTTTCACTTATTCCTAATCTTAACGCTCTGTTTTTATGTCTAATAGAATCACTAAGTGATTTTATTTCTTTTAATAGCTTTTCCTGATTAACCATGTTTACACCATGAAGACTTGTACGATAATGTTGTTAATTAATGTATTAAAACAAATTTATCAAAACCTATGCGGTAACGACCATCTGTTATAGCTTTATCTTTCATAATTACCAAAAATCCATATTTTTCCGCCCAAGCTTTTCCACAAAGCTCTTTGAATTTATCAAATGACATATCAGCATTTACATGATCGTTGTATATATGTTTTAGGTTTGTATCGTCTTGTTTGAATAAAACTAAAATATTTGCATTGTCTCTAATTAGTTGTTTTGGAATTTTGCTATATGTTTGTCCGATATATATGCTATCAATATTATTATGTCTTCCCATGGCAAAATAGTTTCTAATAGTATCATGATTTTCACTAGATACATCATCAAATACAAATACAGAATACGGCTTAGCCTGGTCTGGTTGCATAACACTGTCACTAGCATTAAATTTGTAATAGTTAACATCGGGCACATCAGTCAGGATCTTTTCCAACAATTGATACTTTGGTTGATGTAAGGACTTTGAAAAAATATATAGGTTATTAAATCGCAATCCTTTTGTGTTTGTAATTAAGTTAAACACAACGTTAGTTTTGCCACAGTTTGAAGGACCGCTGACTATACATCGTACCGTGTTTGGAAATAAACTGCCGTGTTTACCATTGTTGATTTTATCGTTATCTACGGTTAAATCATCAATGTTATTAATATTAAATTTATCTTTATGGTGAACAATCTCCATCTTATTCAAAGGCAGAAGAGTAAATAAGTTGATTTAAAACTAAATCAAATCTTTTATAGGTATCCACGAATCTTCAGTTTTATCAAACCCCAACCAACGTACTTTAACTTGGTCTTTTTTCCTTTGCAACACCTTTTCAACAAGATAAACATCGCCTACTGTTGACTTTAACAATTCATGTCCGTAAAAACCGCCTTGTAACAAATTTCCTTTGTTATCTTTTAAAATATAAGTTTCCGGTACAGTAGGTTGTACTTTATACACTGTAAAAACTTCGTTTGTCCAATTGGGCAGGTTTTTTTTAGTAAACACTCCTTTGTATTTACTAATTCGAACTTTATCATTTACATTAAATTTTCTTGGTTTTCTTTGTTCCGCTTTTGGCTGTGTATTTTTTTTAATTCGTTGTAAAACTAGTTTAGCGTTTTTCTTATTCACTTTGTTAGGTGCCATACCGATAGTTCTATGAAACTTGTTGTTGTAATCGCTTATTAATTTTGGTAAGATATCAACCCATACGTAAGAACCTCTTTTCGAAAACATTTTATACATTGCACCTTTTAAGGTTCTATTAAATCTTTCAATTATAGCTGCCTTTTTCTCAGAATTTGTGGAATAATGATTTATGTTATATTTTTTCATTAACAAGGCAAAAGGTTTATTAAAAAATTCTTTCCCATCATCAGTTTGTAAATGTTTAATTTTATTTTTATCTCTTTTTATAGCTACTTCCATAGCTTTTGTTATGCTGTTACCAGTTTTGTCTTTTAATGGCAAAGCATCTGCAACTTTAGTAAAACAATTAATAATCGTAAGTATGTATTTAAATCCTTTATTTATTTTACTATGCGGTTGCATTTCAATTAAATCTGCTTGATATAAATCATTTATTCCTTTTACAACAGTATTTCGTCGTGGAAACTTTATTCTTGCAGGTTTATGAAGTTCATTAACAATCTTTTCCTTTAAGTCTGTCATGATGATTTTACTAACAAAGTCAAGTTAGTATTGAGTGTTTCTTTTTCTGCATCCGCTTTTATAGTTCAAGGTCATTTCAACATATTTTAAAAAAAGGGGGAAATCACAGCGAGCATGCTGTGATTTCCCCTTTTTTTTCTTTTTTTTCTTTTTTTTCTTTTTTTCTTTTTTTATTTTTTTATTTTTTTTTATTTTTTTTATTTTTTTCTTTTTCTTTTTACTCATTGATAGGATTGAGAGAGTAGTGGCCGAATGGTAGAGTGTGAATTTTGTCTGGAAGAATGTGTCGTTTGTCATCATTGGAGCAGAGTGCTTTTTTCACTTCTGTTACGCTGTACAGTTGATAGTTGAAACTTCTGATGGTGTTGAATTTTGCAGTTATAGTCGTTTCTTCAAATAAGCATTGCTTGTAGTGTTCAAAATTTACATTCTTCTTAAGATACAAACTTTTTACTCCCTTAGCTTTTTTAATAATATTGTTTTCTTCTTTATGCAATTGTAGTGAATACAATTTTGACATTAGTGCAATAAGTTCTTTCAGTAAAATTCCATTTGCTTCGTCTTTAAATTTTCCAAGTTTCTTTTTGTTCCGATCATTGTCATAATTTAAATGATCTTTTGGATAGTCACTAAAAAATCAAATTCATTTTTGTGAACAAATGTTCGAAGATCCAAATACATATCTTCAGTAAAAATCCAGTAGATGAAAGCGTCCGTGTCCATGTAGGCGATTCCGATGTTATCTCTACCGTAGAAGGCGACCATTTTGTTGTAGTGGAAATCATACATGTGGGTTTTGGAAATATCCAAGATTGACATTCCAACGTACAACGGACGATCCATTTTCACGCTTGTCTTCTTCATAGATACTGCCACAAGGTTTTCATTGATGATAACGGATGTTCCAAAGTTTGGTTTTTGTACAAGTTTTTCTAGTTTTATAGGATCTGTAATTAATTTAACATTTTTGTGTTTTCTTTTGTTTTCCAATGTTTTTCCAAATATCGCATTATTCATCAATTTAAAAAAGTCCTTTTGAAATGTTGATGTTGCAGCTGCTCTTCTTCTGGTGTTTGAATCAATGTACGGTTTTAACCAGCAAGATTGGGAAAATTTTAAAACTCTATGAATTTTGGTTATACGTAAACCCAATTGGAGTGCTTGTTGAACAACCCAAAAGTGAGCTACGTATCTTTGTTTATTTTCAAGAGTCATCATTAATTTTGGATGTTTGCCAATTGGTGAAACTTCTGTTTTTGCAAGGAGCGGAAGATCGTAATGAAGATCATGCAAGTGTTCTGGATATTCAAAGTCACAGTCCAATATGTATCCGGTGTCTCCGTCTTTTGAAATTTGCGAAATATCACCAATAGAGTCTGGATTAACCCATTCAAAGTTTCCAAAAGGAAGTGGATTAGACATGGCCCATCCGTATAAATTGTTGGCATCGAAATATCCTAAGAACACTGATGGTTTTTCTTTATCGTAGTTTGGAAGATATTTGTTGTTAGCTTTAACATGTCTAGTAACACTTTGGGTCAATCCACCTCTAACGCCCGATTCGATCATCAACACCATGTCAATATCTGTTAATAATTGAAGGTTGCACTTTGTTCCTTTTAGCATAGCTTGCCAAGCTAGTCCTGGAGAAGTATAAGAATGAAGAGGGTCTAATCCGTAAGCTTCAAAGCAGGTGTTTCTAAATTCTTCCATCACATCGCAGAGAAGGGTCACATCAAGTTTTACATAAAAGTCAGAATAATCTCCCAGAGTGTTCATTTCCAATTCGTCCCAAACTCTGCATGCGTGTTGATCGTCTTCAGGTGAAATGTCCAAATCGGTAAGTTTACTTTTGAAAGCTTCTGGTGGAGGAAGTGACGTTTCTTGAAATTTATGTAGTCCATCAATGTAATCATACGGGAAAACTCCTTTCCGAAGAACCAAATCCATTTTTTCTGCAGGTACAATTTCGCTTGTTTCTATTAAATTTTGTCTTCTTAAATTTTCAGAAAGTTTCATAAGACTGGAAGGCATAAATCGAAAAGAATCAACAAATCTAAGTTTAATTTTGCCCACCTTTTTTGAAAAGCTTATAAATTTTTCCATAGTTTGTGCTATAACGTCTATTTCACCGTTGTCTCTTGCTAATTCAGGAATGATAAAATGTCCATCGTATCCGCTAAGATTGTGAAAAACCACGGGAATAAAAGATGGTAGTTTGTAGTTGATGTTACATCCGTTGCAAGCTGCACCTCTGTAGGCTCCTGCCAGATGGTCATGGTCGCGAACTTTAACTTTAGTTTCTGTAAATTGATTGTTACACAAATAGCATGTTGTTGTCGAATCATAAAGATAAATTTCTTCCGGTGTCATAGGTGACATAGGAACCACATTGCTATACATTGCTTCCACTTTCCCAGCGATGTCGTATAAATCATCAACAAAGTATCGAGCTGCTTCTTCTCCACGATAGATCTTTGGTGTAGATGTCAAACCATATTCTTGAAGATGTTCTTCAGGCAGAGTGGATTTTACTATTAAACAGTAGCTGTTTGGTTTGTGAAGTTGATACTTTGTTCTGCTTGTAATTTCCTCTCCTTCTTCTTGTTCAAGTGGAAGCAATGAAGATTCAAAATCTGCATACACTACAACGGGAATTCTGTATTGTTGGATAACTTTATCAAATTTTACTTGTGATCTGCTAGGGTGTGGTAATTTAATTCTTACTTCATAGTTTCCATTGCATAATCTTTTATGTTCTGTTAACCATTCTGAACCTCCTCTTCTTAAAGGTTTGTTTACAAAACAGAAACATCTTTTACAAGTTGTTTTTGGTTGTTCACGTTTTGATAACTGTTTGCAAACTAGAGCTTCAAAATCTTTAATATATACATAATGTGAGATATCACCTTTAGTTATAAATAATAAATCAGTATGATCTCTGCGTTCGGTGGGTGTTATACGTAAGGGATAGACATTGTTGGATGAATCTAAGCCAAAGATGTTTACAGATGCAAAAGGATTTTTCTTTTCAAATTTTGATATGTCTTGAATTGAAACAGGATAAGTCATGCCTTGAAAGTTATACATATAGGAAACCTCATCGTATGCTCTACTCGGTCGTTCCACATGATCTTCTACATATTTTGCTAGCATTGCATACTTGAAACATTCAGCATTTTCATTTTGTACATTAACACAAGATTTGGTTACTCGAATCTTCCTTGGCAAAGCAATATAACTACTACCTCTCATTCCATATCCATGTTTATGAACTCTCACATCTAAGCTTGTTATACTTAACAAGCTCCATCCAGAACCTCTTCCTTCATGTTCTTGTAATTTTGTTAAAAGTTCTTCAAAACAATCATCCACAATTGAGCTTATATCCGATGCAAACATGATGGTTTTGTTTTTAGTTAAAAATCCTCTTGGTGATGTTTTATTCTGAACATTAGTAAATACAGTATCTAATAATATTCCAAACTTTATAAAATTTAATCTTCTTAGTTCATTCTTCAATGTTTCTGTTACTAATGTTTTTGCTTTCAATATAAATTGTGCTAGTTGCAATTGAGCATTGTCAATCTTAAAATGAGTTACTACACTCCCTGGTAAAGCTCGGGCGTATAATTCCACATCCAAAGATGGTCCGGGTGCGTATTGAATAACACTTGGTCTTGAATTTAGTTGTTGTTGATGGGTAGCCAGCATTTGATCTAATTCTTCTAAATCTTCTTCTTCTGCATTGTTTCTTGTTTCGTTGTTATGGTACACTTCTTTGTGTATTTGTAGTAAGTTTTCATTTTCAAAAGATTCTTCACAACTGATGCAGTAATACATGACGTAGGTGTGCTCTCCACAAAGGTTGCAGTAATAATAATAACCACTCTTAAACTACCCCTATTTATAGACTACCCCCACCACTTTTTCTGTATTAAACACAAAAAGTGTTAATAACAGTTAAATTTCTTATATTTCAAAACTCCTAAGTGTCAAGGTCAAATAATGCAAGTTTAAAAAAACATCTAAGTGTCAAATAATGCAGGTATTAAAAAAATCTAAGTGTCAAGGTCAAATAATGAAAGTTTTAGAAAAAATCTAAGTCTCAAGGTCAAATAATGGAAGTTTTAAAAAAATTCTAAGTCTCAAGGTCAAATAATGGAAGTTTTTAAAAAAATCTAAGTGCCAACGTCAAATAATTTAAGTTCAAAATAATACATATATTATGCTTCGTAAGTGTGATCATCATTGCTGTTGTTTAAATATGTTATTTCCAAATCGTTATCGCTTTCATCTTCCTCCATGTCCGATGCCGGAAACAAACGTCGCCGAACAAGAGCATGTATATATTGTACTGGATCATAGTTAATTGTTACAACATGTGTTAACGGTGTTTCTTCGCCTATTGCTACTGGTACTTCCAAAATATTTTCTTCATCACTTGTAGCATCAGACGTAGCATCGGATGTAGCATCGGATGTAGCATCGGATGTAGCATCAGATGTATCTTCTACTGGAATCAAACTATTTTCAAAAATACTTTCGTCATCCGTTAAGTCTTCTGGTTCAACTATTTTATATATTTTTTCACAAATTGTACATCCAAAAGGAAAATTGTTGTCTGTTGGAGGCATTATAAAAGAAACTTGATATTGTAAAATAAATGTTGAAGCAAATGTTTGAAAATTTTTCTAAGTCCGAAAGTATTAATTATTAGGAAGTTTTACAAGTCCAATGTAAAGTAAAAATAAAGAAAGAAGTGTTGTTGCCTGTTTAAACAGTTGCAAAAGAATGATAGGTTTGAAAATTTTTCAAAGTCCTAAAATATTAAATATTGAGAAGTTTTAACACTTAAAATATTTACAAATCCAATGTAAAGTAAAGAAAGAAATGTTGTTGCCTGTTGGAACAATGGCAAAAGAATGATGGAAACCAAACCCGCAGTAAGGGTCCTGTGGTTTGGGAGGGGGTAAGCGAGGAGGGGGGATGACCTCAAGCCGAGTTGGGGTCCGGGATCTGCGCGTGTGGTTCGGCATCAGTTGCTCGCTAGACAGTGAGGTGGTAACATGTTCAGAAGGCGCCCTGAACATTTTATCATTTTTGCTGTTTGGTGAAAATATCTTGGTGTTATTTGTATAATAACATCTTGACGTAGGACTGATTAATTTTAAGGCATGGTAGTTGTTTGTGCTTGTAGATACCCTAGGGTTTGTAGTTTGTTTTTAATTTGCTGGTTTGGTAGTTAGTATTATTTTAAAATCTTTCTTTTACTTACAATATATTTCTGCCTGGAATGTTTAAATTTAAAGTAAAATTTTTGTTTTTAGGAATGTTATATGATATGTTTTTAATACCTTTCTATTCCAATTTCCTTTTTCCAACAAGCTTGTTGAGGGCATTCCCTCTCTTGTCTTGTACTCCTTTTTAGTTAGGGACACCTTTCAATTCCAATTTCCTTTCCTTTTTTCCTTCTATCTTTTGCATGGTAAAACCAATAATGGTAAAACCGGCTACCGCTTTTGTAGTGATTACGCTCACCAAAGCGGGTCACTTACAACCTCTATACGTGCTGGATGGGTAGTTCGCCTACCTCCGGAGTTTCGCTAGACCTCAGTTGTTCTGCGTCGCTAATGGCGAGACACTGGCTCCTTTAGTGTTAGGAAATAAAAAACATATTTGTATAACATTTTTTCCTAAATTTAATTAAGCAACTTGCTATTTCAAAATAACATTTTTGTTTTAGCTTAGCGTTGTGCGCTTATGGTGAGGTGTGTGAGTTCGCTTACGTGATGATCACACTGTAATCATGATGTGCAGCGCTGGGCTGTCTAGCAATTTTTTTAAACTAAATTTTATTTCTTTATTTTTTTTATTTTTATTAATTCTTAAACTCTAGGCAGATTGTATTGTAAATTAGCTTTTCTTCTTTTAGGTTTCCGGGGGTGTACGGTTCTGTAAAACCGTACACCCCCATTTTCTTTTTAGTTATCGAATGACCTTGACCTACTTATTTTCAAGGTCAACAAAAAGACTTAGCGAAAATTTCTAAGTCTCAAGGTCATTTATATATAGGTAGAGTTAGCTTTTCTTTTGTTAGGTTTCTGAGGTGTACGGTTCTGTAAAACCGTACACCTCCATTTTCTTTTTAATTATTGAATGACCTTGACCTATTTAATTTGTTACAAGGCGGTTTTTACGGACATGAATTGTTAAAGTCAACAGTAGGCGATGTTTATCTTGTTGAAAAGGTGTTGCAAAGGAAAAAAGACCAAGTTAAAGTACGTTGGTTGGGGTTTGATAAAACTGAAGATTCGTGGATACCTATAAAAGATTTGATTTAGTTTTAAATCAACTTATTTACTCTTCTGCCTTTGAATAAGATGGAGATTGTTCACCATAAAGATAAATTTAATATTAATAACATTGATGATTTAACCGTAGATAACGTTAAAATCAACAATGGTAAACACGGCAGTTTATTTCCAAACACGGTACGATGTATAGTCAGCGGTCCTTCAAACTGTGGCAAAACTAACGTTGTGTTTAACTTAATCACAAACACAAAAGGATTGCGATTTAATAACCTATATATTTTTTCAAAGTCCTTACATCAACCAAAGTATCAATTGTTGGAAAAGATCCTGACTGATGTGCCCGATGTTAACTATTACAAATTTAATGCTAGTGACAGTGTTATGCAACCAGACCAGGCTAAGCCGTATTCTGTATTTGTATTTGATGATGTATCTAGTGAAAATCATGATACTATTAGAAACTATTTTGCCATGGGAAGACATAATAATATTGATAGCATATATATCGGACAAACATATAGCAAAATTCCAAAACAACTAATTAGAGACAATGCAAATATTTTAGTTTTATTCAAACAAGACGATACAAACCTAAAACATATATACAACGATCATGTAAATGCTGATATGTCATTTGATAAATTCAAAGAGCTTTGTGGAAAAGCTTGGGCGGAAAAATATGGATTTTTGGTAATTATGAAAGATAAAGCTATAACAGATGGTCGTTACCGCATAGGTTTTGATAAATTTGTTTTAATACATTAATTAACAACATTATCGTACAAGTCTTCATGGTGTAAACATGGTTAATCAGGAAAAGCTATTAAAAGAAATAAAATCACTTAGTGATTCTATTAGACATAAAAACAGAGCGTTAAGATTAGGAATAAGTGAAAGAGAGAAATTTCTGGAATCAACATTTAAACCTATTACTGAGCCATTAAAACAATTAGGACAAAATGTTAAACATTCAACATTTAATTTTTCCGGAGATGCTATTTTACCCATTTCAAAATTTGAACAAAAAGAAGAATATGAAAGTGATACAAGTTTTACACAACAAGGAGAAACAACTGAAGAAGAAAGCGAAGTAGGTGAAGAAACGGATGTTTTAACAGAAAAAGAAGGTCTTTCTACAAGCGAAGAACAACAAGAAGAAGAAGAGCCTATTAATCCATCCAACTTGAGCAAATTGGGCTCGGATATTGCGTATAAAGGGCCGCTTGCAAGACAATTTGTATTAAAAATGTTACATTCTGCACAACCAACTCGAAAATATCATACTTTTGGTGCTAGAATAGAAGAAAATGGGCTAATGATTGGAGATAGCAAACTTGATGTAGACGAACATGACAATATTATTATAAATAATAAACAATACAAGGGTACAAAAGGATTGTTTGAACTTATTTTTAAGCCGAAACCTAATAAATATACTAAAAAGGATTTAAACATTTTTAAACAAATATTGGAGGATACAAATGGGCATAAGAAAAATTATTCTAAAAATTTCAATGTTCATAGAAATGCATCAGAAAAATATAAAACTATTATTGCTAAACTTTTCCCACCAAAAAGAAGGGAACCCATAAAAAGAAAATCATTATCTTCTGCTGAAATAAATATTTTACATAAAAGAAGAAAAACAAATCAATCAAATTTATCAGGAAAAGGATTATTAAAAAACTTGTATGATACTAATATAATATACTACAACGATATAAACAAATTGGTTGACAGAATGAAGTTGATATATGAAGCTAAACAAGCCGGACATAGTGGTTTAGAAAATGAATGGGTAGCTTTGGTCGGCGAACTGCGAAATCGAGGAGTAATTGCATAAAAAAAATGAGTATATATATATATATATATAAAATACAAGTATAACTGATTAAATATTTAGTATAACCATGAGTGTGGATAAGTTTGGACGGTATTCCGAAACTGGAAGCAAATCAGGATCTTATGGAAAAAGAGGTGGTTTACCACTAACATCCGATGGAGATTATGATATAAATAACAAACGTTTAAAGTTTGTAAATGATCCAAAAGATGATAATGATGCGGTAAATTTTAAAACTTTAAGAAGTGAAACATTACCTAGCTTAAAGCTTCAAAATGAAGTGTATAACGCTAATTTTTATAGAATTGCAAATCTTCCAAAACCAATAGATAAGAATGATTCGGTAAATAAAGAATATTTAATGTGGTACATAAACCAAACCTTAAGATATGATCCTAAAAGTAATAATAAGGCATATGATGCAAAAGATCTTAGAATAGCCAATATAGCAGATCCTGTTAATGATCAAGATTCAGTTACCAAAAAGTATTTACATTCAGTCATACCTGAAAAAACAGATAAATTTTCCTTTTACAACTTTGTAATACACGATATTGGAGACCCTAAAGATATGAAAGATGCGGTAAACCTTCAATATGTTACAGATCATTGTATTACACATGATATTAAGTCAATTGATTGCAAAAATAAAGTGTTAACTAACGTTAAGGAGGGAACTGCAAAATCAGATGCAGCTACAATAAGTCAAATAATGAAATTAAACAATAACAAATGGGATGCGGATGCAAAAATAATTACTAATGTTAAAGAAGGGTTGAATGATGTTGATGTAGCAACAATTGGACAAGTTCCTGTATTAAAGGAAATTTCATCAAGATTTGGTCAACAAGGCTTTGATTGTAAAGAAAGACCACTATTTAATGTTGGAATGGGAGTAAATGACAGTGATGCAGTTAGAGTAAAAGAATGGCGTGAAAGATGCTTAAGAACAGAAAAACACAACAAGTTTTTTTATTGTCAAAACTTGCGATTGACTAGCTTAGATGACCCTATTGATATTGTTGATGCTGTTAATGTAAATTACATTATAAGACTCTTAAGTGTAGTGTTATATGATGTTTATAACACGATAAAGCCCATAAAAGCTGATCAAAAACTACATTGGGTTAAGAAAAATGTTATGGAAAAATATTTTTTAAATATGAAAACTGGAAATTTAAGATTTGCTCAAGTTGATGTTGATAAAAAGGATACAATCCTACCAAAAGACTGGGTAAAAGTTTATTACCCATAAACAAAATACATGTTTATTATAAATAAACAATGTCAAAGGATAAGTGCATCATTCATTATAAAGAATTTATAAAATAAACAAGTATTGGCATTTCCTTTCACTATAAAAAACCATGTTGAAAGTTCAACGCATCAGTCATAATCGACACGTTATAAAGAGAGGAAGAGGAATAGCATCAACAGCACTTTCTCTTATTACTAAGCCGGTTGGAGCTATAGTTAATAAAGCTATCGATTTATAACCTGTAGAACTACATTTACCAGGAGGTTATCAATATTGTGGTCCTGGAACAAAATTGAAAAAAAGACTCGCTAGAGGAGATCTTGGAATAAATAAACTTGATCAAGCCTGCAAACAACACGATATAGCATATTCAAAGTTTGCAGATACTAAAAATAGATCAATAGCGGATAGAGCACTTGCTGAAAAAGCTTGGCAAAGAGTAACATCCAGTGACGCTAGTATCGGTGAAAAAGCAGCAGCTTTAGCGGTATCAGCAGCAATGAAGGGTAAAACGATGTTTGGAGGTGGAAAGAAGAAAGGAGGTGGAAAAAGGAGAAGAAAACCTGCAAAGAAACGTGGAGGAAATATAAGAAGAAAACGACGATCCACCGCAGGTAAAAATAAAAAGAAACAAACAATATGGTCAATGATAAAAAAAGGAGGAGGATTATACCTAAGACCGTATCGTGTGTATTAAACAGAAAAAAAACAATTACTAATTCCAAATAAAGAATTAACAGATAAAGAATTAATTACTTATGTTTCTTGTTTAAAAATTCCATTTTTTAGAGGAGTGTTTATGAAAGATGCTTTACCTGTTAAAATATGGAAAAATGAAACCGGAATAGTAAATTTAGATAATAGTAAAGGATCAGGCACTCATTGGGTATGTTATAAGAAACTAGGATCAACTATTTACTACTTTGATAGTTTTGGTAATCTCCCACCACCAAAAGAACTACAATATTACTTTAAAACAGCTAAAAATGTACTATACAATTATAAAAGAGAGCAGCCTGATGATACGGTAATCTGTGGACATTTATGTTTAGATTTTTTAACAAAAAGCGTTAGTCAACTTTAAGATGTCTTCCTATACAGTATCATTAACTGGAACTTCATCTACTTTGCGAAGTGTTCTTTTCCCTGCGTTACGTTTGGAAAAAGATAAATTATGGGAAGCCGCATTATTAGATATAACAACTTATAATTCTATTCCCAACGTTACTGAAAATGTTAATGACAAAATACATTATTACAAAACAAAAGATAAAAATACAAACAAATATTCAGATATACAAGTATTTAGTTTACCCACTGGAGCATATGAAATTGATGATATAAATGAAGCGATACAAAATCATATGGGAAAAGATAATATAACAATAAAAGGAAATAACAATACTATGAAAGCTGAAATTAAATCTAAATATTATATAGATTTTAGCAAAGAACATTCAATTGGTAGTTTATTAGGATTTCCTAAAACAACAAAAATTTTAGAACCTAATATTAACCATTCAGGTGCTGGAACTGTAACAATAATGAAAGTTAACAGTATAGATATTACATGTAATATTATACATGGTTCTTATAGAGATGGTGAAAATACTCATATATTGCACACATTCTATCCAACGGTCGCTCCGGGTTTTAAAATTGTGGAAAAGCCACAAAACTTGGTGTACCTACCGTTAAACACCAGTTTTATTTCAGACATTGTGGTGAACATACTAGATCAAGACGGAAATCATATTGATTTTAGAGACGAACCTATAACTATACGAATACATATAAAATC
This sequence comes from Flexamia atlantica, assembly GCA_035578135.1. NCBI lineage: Eukaryota > Metazoa > Arthropoda > Insecta > Hemiptera > Cicadellidae > Flexamia > Flexamia atlantica. Next base: position 91,366,030 of record JAQJVK010000001.1, read on the forward strand.
AACCGTATAACAATGGGGTTATCATTTAAAAAGAAAGAGCTGACTGGTAAACAAGTCAGTAGCACTTCAGCTATAGAAGGATTAACAAGTGATAACATTCGTTTTCTAGAAGAAATTGGATTAAAACTTATTAATAATGGAAATATTGGATATAGCGCAGGGTCCGACATTCGACGAAACCTTATGGGAAAAGGAATATCATACGCACAACCCTTACGCTTCATCAAAATTAAATAATAATGATGAAATTAGAATTCCCATACAACAACAGGATATTTATACACTTCCATGTGAAAGTTATTTGTATATCGAAGGAAGAGTAACAAAAAGAGGTGGAAGCACTGCAAGTACTGTTCCGTTCATAAATAACCCCATGGCATATTTGTTTGATGAAATAAGATATGAAATTTCCGGAGTTACAGTAGATTCAACAAAAAAGGTGGGAATTACAAGTACATTAAAAGGATTAGCATCTTTAACACCGAGTGAAAAAATATGCTGGCCGCCGCAGGATGGGTAGCACCCGATTCCAGTACAATCACTCCAAACACTTCAGGCAATTTTGACTTTTACATTCCTTTAAGATTACTTTTAGGCTTTGCCGAAGATTACCGAAAAATAATAATAAACGTAAAACAAGAATTAGTTTTGTTAAGATCATCAAACGACAAAGATATTATTCAAGCAACTGATGGAACAACGGAAGCTACTTTAGAATGGAAAATGCAATTAGACAAAATTGTTTGGAGAGTACCGCATGTACGGTTAAACGATCAGAATAGAATTTCATTATTAAGAACTTTAAAATCAGATCGTGATATCGTAATACCATTTAGAAGTTGGGAGTTTCATGAATATCCGGTTTTACCGGAAACACAACGTCATACATGGACTGTAAAAACTTCTACTCATTTGGAAAAGGCAAGATATGTAATATTTGGATTACAAACAAAAAGAAGAAACGAAATAACTAAACATGCTGGTGAATTTGATCATTGCAAACTTACAAATTTTAAGGTGTTTCTAAACTCTCAATTCTTTCCATACGACAACTTCAACATAAACTTTACAAAAGACAGGTTTAGCGTTTTGTACGATATGTACGCAAGATTCCAAAATTCATATTATGGAAAAACAAACACACCTTTATTAACGCCAAACCAATTTAAATCTAACTATCTGATTGTTGTAGTTGATTGTTCAAAACAAAACGAATCTGTAAAATCTTCCAGTGTAGATATAAAAATAGAAATGGAATTTGAACAAAATGTACCCAAAGATACATCTGCTTATTGTTTAATTTTACATGATAAAACTGTTACATATACACCTTTAACAGGAATTGTAAAAGCAGTTTTGTAAAATGAAAAGGAAAAAAAATACCCCCACCACTCGGTTATAAAAGCAGGAGCGGGAACGAAAATTGTTTAGTTTACTGTCTACAGTTGTATGGGTAACATCGTCTACAGCATTATAAACAAATTGAGTTCTTTATCAGTTGTACAAGACGTTTCCGAAACAGCACCTTTATTGGAAAATGATGATAAACATTTTGAAGAAAATATTGTAAAGGAAATTGATGACTTTTTAAAGTTTGGAAAACAAAATAAAAAGTTGGAAAATAATAAAACAAACGTAAGAAAGAAAAGAAAACTTGAAGAAAATATTCCACCAAACATTTTAACTGAAGTTTTCCTTCGCATCTTTTATCCTATTTCATCTTGCATGAGTAAAAGTGTGTCGATAGGATTGGTAAAATCATTAGACTACTCTCCCGCAGTAATACTAAGCCATGGAACAAAGATGGTTTTATTTTCAGAAAATGCTTGGGATTCCTTTTTAAAACATCTACATCTTATTGAATGTTATTTAGCCAACAGTTTCTTTGGAAGAAAAACTAACATTCGACTTTTGGATTGTGACAATGAAATTGACATTATTAAACATCGTGGTCAACAACAAGTAAGAATTAGAGACTCGACACAATTTGAAAATAAAATTCTTCTAACACGTGAAGAATTTTACATTTTAAACTATGCAACATCACCTATTACCAGGTATATAAAACAATTAGTATTTTCAAGCTCTGTTATTAAGGAATATCTGGTAGATGCATGCGAAAAACAACCAGAAAGCACTTTACAATACGGACCAATAGATACATCCATCTTTAATAGAATACCTCACGAAGTGGAAATGTGGAGGCAGTTAAGAAACTTTGAACCTTTTACCGAAGTTGCAACGGAGGCTACAGAAGAAGAAACCAACAACAACAACAACAGTACAGAAGAAGAAACCACCAACAACAATAATACAGAAGAAGAAACTTTGCTAGGTTAAAACTACAATGTAATTTAACAAAAGAATAAACCGTGGGGTAGGCCTACTCCAAACGAAAGCCGGACATAGTGGGCGTGTTGGAGTGTGCCCACGTTAAACATACACCAACGCGCCTACAACTGTACGGCCTGGTTTATATATATATATATCTAACCTACCGTGGTGTGGAAAACAGTTGATCAGCAGACACCGTGATGACGAAACAGCAGACAGGACCGTTGATCAGGAGACAGGATGAAGAAATGGCAGCAAAACCTTGTGTAATTGAATTTCAAGCATTTCGCGGAAACGATGATAGATTTATCATAAAAGAATTGGTAATTTTGGATTTGCTTACACAAGTAGCATACCCGTTTTTATTTGAAGCACCGTGTTCTGTCCATGAACTAAAGTCAAAAGCTAAAATAACAAACAGATGGCTAACAAATAATTTTCATCATATCCATTGGTATGAAGGTTTCCTACCGTACAACAATGTACACAAAATTATGTTTCATTTTTGCAAACAATTTACACACATATATACCAGAGGATTGGAAAAAAAGAATTGGATACGACAGTACACAAACAAAGAAGTTTTAAACATAAAAGTGGACAAAACATTTCACTTTGATGCTAGAGATATTTGTGTTTCTACAATAAATCCGAAACACAACCAATCTCAATGCGCATTACAAAACGCGTATCACTTGGCTGCTTACTTACAACAACAAACGGAAGAATGTAGTGGGGGTTCCGAAGGTTATATAAACGAAGAGGCAACACACCCCGAGTATCAGTCTAACTCCATACTCCGAACAGACAACATCTCCTGTGAAGGATGGCATCACAACAGTTTCTCCAATGTTAGTTGAACAATTCAACTTGCATTCAAAATCAAATACTCTAATTATCAAGAAATGTTCAGAATTAAAAGAACAGAAACATTATATTGTTCATGAAATGAAGAAAATTGATACAACGCATGGAGACGCAGTCGTCGCATCTTTATCCGATGCACCATATACACCGGGTGATGAACCAAAGTTTCAAGTATATCTTCCAAAACGATTCGTCCAGTTGCTGCAAAATGAAGATCTGCGGGAAATTCAACCAGGATCATTATATTTGGTGTCACACGGAATGAGCGGAAACAACTCTACGGAACTAACTCTGCACATCGCACAAAAATAACATTGTAAAAAAAATGTTTTAAATAAAAAGATAAAAAACAACAACATATCAGTATATGTTTTTATATACTGATATGTTGTATTTTTTTTAAAACCTCAAACGGATGACCTTGAACTTTTAATCGATAGTATTATTCGATTATTTTATTCGATAGGATTATTCGATTATTTTATTCGATAGTTTTATTCGAATACTTTACATAAATACGAAACTTTAACGTTGAGAGGCTCAGTTCTGTTTAAGACAAGCTACAACCAACATGTCATCCAAAAGAAATAATCTAACACTTATAACTTATTGTTGCAAAGAAAAATGTTTTAGAATACCTGAAGATCAAGTTGACGGACAAGCTTGTACAAAATGTAATTCTTTCTGCTATTGTAAATGTAGTTGCAAAACATATCAAAAGAACCGGTTGGATAAACTAGAAGAATTGCAACATCGACTCGGTCTATTGTGGCAACGATTAAATTCAAAGTGATTAAACAAACACCTGCCATTACCCCCACCACTACCCCCACTACCATCGGAGGTACCTGCAGCACCGGCTTTGCAATAGTCATTCCTGCTACACCTCTCGTCGAGTAAACAACTCTAGTCATGTCTCTCAACATTCGCGGGATTCACTACAACACTATCAATCTTACAACCTACAAGGATTTGGAAATTTTTAGTGAAGAACTAAAACAACTTATAACCACTGGGTTTGGTTTATCTTTAGAACTTTATGCAACAAACAATCAAAACGAAAAAAATGTGTTTTTGCCAACTTACAACAACAAGAAGAATGAAAATAAACAAGAAATTTCAGCACCGACAACAACTTACTTTTCAAATTTGGGAGCAAACTTTACTAACTTGTAAAATAATACTTTTGTAAAAAAAACAAATAAAAAAAAAATTGAAAATATCCCCAAACGACCTTGACACACTTCCGGCCATTTAAAATTTAAATACCCAGCACAGCAGGGCATTTAAACTTTAAATACCCACCAACAACACGTCACAGCTACGTCACAGCTGATGACGTCACTTCCGGTCACGTGACCGGAAGTAGCTGTCAAAAAATTGACTGGCTGTCAAAGTTTGATTGGGCCAGAAACGCCACCTCGCCACTACTAACGTAATTTAGTTTTTTAGACGCGTAAGATGTATTTGAAATAATTATAGTAGGTGGCCCTAATAAATTTGTACATTTTATTCTTTTGGTTAGGGGTGTGCGAGTAGTGATTTTCGAAGTCGAGTCGAGTTTTGAAAACTACCCGCGAGTTTCGAGCTTTTTCGAGTCGAGTTTTTTAATTTTAATATAATAGTCATCATGTTTCTTCATAATGGTAAAAAATTATTAAGTTATCATTACTCAAATACAAATTACAATTTTCAGGTAATTTCAGGTAGTACAATTTTCAGGTTTTACTTAAAAGAGTTACTGAAATAAGAGCAAATATACAAATAAATTATACCAAAAAAACAAAGAAACCCTTTTACTTAAACTCACAATAATTCTTGATTTGATATATTTTTCAAGCCTACTAACTTGTGTTTAAGGCTTACCTGGGTTTTGAAATGAAATGAGAACACTCACTATAAGCCAAGACCAATTACCTGACTCAATTCATTATTAAAATATTTCCTTTGAGTTATTCACACAAGTACATTTTTATTCATGTAACTGACAACAAAAAACTAAGTTTTTATTTATTTGGATTGGTTTATAAAATATAACAACAATAATTTTTTTTATTGTTGTAATAAATAAATAAATAAATAAATAAGTAATAAATAACCTCAAACTATAGAAAAAATAGAGTGATATAAAAATGTATGTGTCTTTAATAACTGAAAAGAACTTTTTACTCCAAGAATAACAAACGAGGTTTCAGTTATAATCGTTAGAGATGGGATGACATTGTGAAAAAATGGCCGTAATATTCTTTCGCACGTACCAATTTTGGGTAAACGGCGGGAGTAACTATTCGACTTGAACTTTCGAGTATTTTGCAATAAGTCGAGCCGAGTCGAGTAGTGCGTACTCGGCTCGAAAAAACTCGATTCTCGAGTACTCGCACACCCCTCCTTTTGGTAGATTGTACTTTGTTTGTATATTATGTATAGATTTTCGTTGGAAATTACCAGTTTAGTGTATTGTATACCTTTGATAAATCGGTGTTTTTAAATTATTCATACCCTTTTTAAAAGTATGTCAAAACACACTTATCTAGTTTGTCCGAATCAACAGCCAAGAGTCACCTTCTTCTGCATGATGACACGTCAGCGACTGTTTATTTCAAAACCAAACATTAAGATGAAATAACCGAATAGTTCTCCCACACGGGAAAGATACATGCTTATCTTTATCACATTATTATAAAGCTTAGTGGTACTTAAAGTTGAATGAATACCTTAGGTTAGGATTGAATGAATACTGTATAGGGAATTACCTCCAACCTATTAATAATTAATTAGTAACCTACCATTAATCTTCAACGCAAAAATATGCCCCCGGCTAGAACTACTGGGGACAGTAGCTAGAACAATATTATAAGGTGTACGGTTGGCAAACAACAGACCGCCACAGACGGCGAGTGCCCATGCCCACATTAACGAAGGTGTGTGCTGATGTAAACAAACACGTTCCCTCAAACTCGGCGCTGACCATAATGACCACCAGGCACAGTCCGCGGCAAAGCGGCCGTGTTTGTGCAAGTCAGCCATGGATACCGGATGATTTATCAAGGGTGTAGTAAGGTTGTTGTCCAACTCCTTTGTTTGCTCAACGCCTTCATTATTACCAACCGCACACAGGCAGCGCCTCCAAGATAATCCTAATTATATATTAATATACGTAAAATCATAAATTTTGAATTACTTTAGAATTATTGTCTAATGATTTGTGTTCTTAAATTTAGAATAATAAATGTCACGTTTTTACACTAGTGACTCATTTTTAGAAATGGGTTATTAATTCGTTATTATATTGGATATACCCGCGGATTCGCTCGCTGAAAGGATAGCAAATGTTTGGTTCAATTACACGTTATTTTTAATGTGCAATTTTTATAAATTTCCAAATAGACTGATGATTTCAATAACTTATCTAAACTATGCGTTTTTTTTTTGTACCTTAATTACAAACTTAAGGTTACATCTCCATCCCAGATTGACATGAGAAGATGAGTTTCGTCGATGAATTTTCCTTTTCCCCTCAAGTGGTATGAACTGGCTTCAATGAGCTAACACATTCTAATTTTTCAGTCATATTGGAGATTTAATTATTACTCGTTTAGCAGCTTGAGGCAAAATCTACGGTAGAAATAGTATATTTGTTTAAACTTAGCCTAAATACATTTGGCCAGCACGTAAACTCTCCTAAAATGTTTAGTTAAAAAAACCCCGATTCTATGAAAAAGCGGAATGAGTTTCAAGATTCTAGTTTAATTACTTCGGGTGATCCGCAAAACGCGAGTAGTCTATTTATAAGGCCTATGGTATCTGACAAATATATAATATTATATATCTGTAATACACTGAGAAAAAAGTCTAGTGGTAGACTACAGAAATAAAGAGGGAACCTCATTAAATCTTGTGCTTACCTTGCCGGATGCCATTCTTGAGGCTGCCACCAGCCTTGGCTAGTGTAAGGACTCCAGCCACATCTTGTGTGCGCCACAAGCCATCTTTGGCTGTAATTGTGATGTCATAACTTAATGACGTCACTACTATATCCTTAATTCTTGAGGTAGCAAGCATACTGGACTGGTGTGTGTTCCACTCTGACTAGTTAAAGACTCAGTACTGTCTAGTGCCAGACCCCAGCCAGCCAGCAGCTACCTCTCTTTGCGTCTGGTGTCGTTCCAATCTGGATAGTTGCAGCCCCATTACTGTCTAGTGCCAGACCCCAGATAGCTAGGGGCCACCTCTCTATGTGTCTGGTGTCTTTCCACCCTGGATAGTTGCAGCCCCATTACTGTCTAGTGCCAGACCCCAGCAAGCTATTGGCCACCTCTCTTTGCGTCTGGTGTGCGTTCCACCCTTGATAGTTGTAGCCCCAGTACTGACTAGTTCCAGACCCCAGCTAGCTAGTTTCTCGTGTTGTCAGCAGGTTGGTTCCATCGATTAAAATTGATTTAGCCCACAAATCGGCCACAGATGTAGGACTTAGAATCACACTCCCCCCTAATGCTCCAGTATCAACCTTTCTGTTTAAGCCAGTTTTGATTTTATTCTTAATCCAATAATTAAACCTTTTTTTCCTAAATTGCTGCTAGTTTAACTATATTTATACCAAAAGCGTCATAATTATGTTAATGAGTTACTGTTACGTTAAAAAAACTGGCTTGTTTGAAATGCTAAATAAGACATAGGAACAAGGGGCGGGTTGTGATTCAAAGAACTGTATCTGCAGTTCGCTTCTGGGCTGATTTATTTTTTACTTTACACAACACGCAGAGGCAGAAAGAGGTGGTAGCTGCTAGCAGATCGGATCTGGAACTAGGTAGTGTTATGGCTACAACTATTGTGGCAAAATTCAACATTTCTAAAATAAAAGGTTGATCTCATTAGAAGACTAATTTGATGATATGGGTTTTGGTTCCAAGCTGGCTCTTGCTTTTAATATTATGATTATAGACATATACCACAAGACTTATTTTCATTTTGATTGTTTCAAGTAAAGTGAACATTAAATTTTGCAAATTTTCAGCTTTTTAAAAATACTCAATACAGCTTCGAAGATAATTACAACAGATTGTCTGATGTATTATATAATTAAAAAATCAACCAAACATTATAAAAATATAAACATTTGAGAAGTTAAATTTTGAACAAAATAGGACAAGTATGTGTCATTATAAACTTTTACAATTTCTAGTGCAACATTTTGAAGGGTACCAGATGCTTCATTGTTAAAGCTAGTATTTAATAAATAGTATAGTATATGCCAAGATAAAACTGCAATCAAAGACTTATTTAAGTAATGAAAACATTATTAAAACTTTTGTAATTTTGACACTGAATTTCATTTAATATAAATAAATTTTCTATAAACGGTTAATTTGAATGTATAGGCTAAATAAAATATTTGAGACTCTAATTGTAACAAATTTATTAATTGTAATTAAAACAAGTACAAATCAAGAACATTGAATTAATAATAATGATGGCTGTAATAATAATATTCCCTTAACCATAACTATTACTGACAAAAAATTATATAACTGCTGCAAACATGTTGGTTTCAAGAGGGGGTTCCAATCCTACACAACTACCTGCTCCTCCCTCAAGACTAATTTTAACTTTAAAATTTGGTACACAGCCTCAACTGCTCAACCAAAGTCTTGATTTATAGCTCATTTGAAAGAGAAAAACTATTTTTCGATTCCAGTTATCAGATTTTTCATCGCTTTAGGTTGAAATATAAAATATAAAAATAATGATTAGTTGTATTTTTATAATTTTTATTGGTTGTGATATCAAGGGAAGCATATCACTGGAATATCTGGATAATTTTGTTTAAATTATCCAGATATTAAAAAATATACTATCCTTTAAATATTAATATACTAGGCCTATCGTTTAAATGAGCTAGCTATAAATCTCAAAAATTTTGGTTGAGCGGTTGAGGCTGTATTGGATTTGAAAATTTGGGAGGAGCAGTTACGAATGTGAAGTTTTTCGTGACTGGAACCCTCTCTTAAAAAATACTATACAAAAATATTAACTACAGTATTACAGGCAATTATAGCTACTGTCATCATTAAAATAAAAGTATTATGCTTTAACAAAAGCTGTTACAGTAGGCCCTACTTGCAATATTATCAGCATTAAAATAATTAAGAAAAAATACAATGCAAGAATATTAGATTAGGTAACAGTTTTAGATACAACATCCATTAAAATTAAGCTTGAGAAAAACCCTGAACTGTTCTGGCCACAGTAGGCCGACTATTATAGTACTGACAATTTTATAACTGCTGCTTAAAAGTCATAAATAATCGAAAAGTCACAACTAATCACTACTGTGCTCTGTTTAATATCTTCACAACTCCCTACCATAATTATAAAAGGCTGAAGTGTGGGACCATACCGTACATATTTCCGTTTTATCTCCTGCACCGCAGCCAAAATGTCTGTTTCACTTGAAAGAAATGAATTTCCTGTTTCGAAGGCTTGTTCAGTCCTTTTCCATGTATCTTGCTAATTTTCCTCGTGTAGAGAAGATAGTTAAGTAGAAGCAGGATGACCACACTTGATTGAGGAGAACTATCCTCTGAAAAAAGGGCAGACATACCTGTAATAATCTTTATATACCAACATAATAGCAACATGTTTTTTTTTGTAATGCACCATAATAGTTTTGTAAGACTGCTTGGGTGCCCTGTCAGAGGTCTGAGGGAGGTTATTGAAGATGGCAAAGCACCCTGCATTATAATTTTCAAATGTCGTAAAAATTGTTAATAGCCCACCGAAAATATGTCATCAAATTATTATTTTTTTAACTATAGGGCTTACTGTTTTTTCTTTACAGTTTTATTTATAAATCTGAAAAATTCCATTAAAAATTATACCGGGTGTCCCATAATAACCCCCCCATCTTTTTCCTATATTTTTCAAATATCAACCCCTCACCACCCCCAAACATTGTTGGGTAGTTAATACTTCATTTTGAGTATGTACCCAATTTCGGCCGCCATCTTGGATCCGCCATATTGGATCCAAAATATATTTTTCAAATGTAAAAGTGGAGTTGTGACCCATCATTTTACGCTAGATTTTTTCACTAATTACAATGCCGCAATCCGTTTTTTAATATCTCGATTGGTTCTTAAGATATGATTACTTTAAATTTTATTAATACTTAAAATTTATTTATTTTCAACCAATTTAAGCATTACAAATTGATAAAATAGGCTAATTTTTAGTTTTTGAGAAATTCATATTTTTTTAAATGTTTATTACAAATTTATTAATATCTTTAAAACTAAACATGATAATTAAAAACGGGTTGCGGCATTGAAAAAAATCTAGATTGAACTGATGGGTCACAACACCATATTCATATTTGAAATAACTTACCTCATTTCAAAATGGAGGATCCAAGATGGAGGCCAAAACATTTACATTGGAGAAAGTTAAGTGGAAATAATTCAACAATGACTGGTGGTGGTTATTCGTAACTATCTAGCATTATTTTGTGGTTATGGCCTATTTGATCAATTTTTAAATTATAATGTTTAAATTGGTTGAAAATAAATAAATTTAAAGTATTCATATCATGAGAACCAATTGAGATATTAAAAAACGAATTGCGGAATTGTGATCAGTGAAAAATCTAGCTTGAAATAATGGGTCACAACACCACTTTTATATTTGAAAAAAAATATTTTTGATCCAATATGGCGGATCCAAGATGGCGGCCAAAAATTGGGTACCTAATCAGAATGAAGTATTAACCACCCAACAATGTTTGGGGGTTGTGTGGGATTGATATTTGAAAAATATAGGAAAAAGTTGGGGGGAATATTACAGGACACCCGGTATATTACATGGGGAAATGTTGCATTTATTAAATAATAATATATGTAATAAAGGCAATTTTGATAAAAAAGTAACAACAAATTAAATGTGTGACATCTACAATTTTAAATTTTTCAAAACAAATACATTAAATGCCGTTTGATTAATGATTATTCAATTACTTTGAAAAACGTAGTGTCTTTTTGCTTGTAAAAAAAAATTACACGTTGAAAACCCAGAGTAAACGCCCTCCCAATGTTGTAAGATTTAGCTAATCCCAAATTTATAATTTTAAATTTTTAGTCAAAATTGTCATTAATAATAACTTTATATTAAGTCGATGTTATAATATTACCTGATGCAATGGTTTTAAGATGTTTTATTGCCTGTTTCCTGTCCTTATCCCTATTGTTGTTCCTTGGTATTTGCTTTAGTCAGGATTTTATTCCTGTACGCTGTGATATTGTTTGAAAGACTTCTCTTTTTCGGGATGGAGATGGTCAAAATCTTGAAGAAACTGGAAACAAAGTTTATTTAAAAAGAGTTTTTTTTAGCTGTTTATAGAAAATTCTATGTACTCTTGAAATGAGAATTTACTATTAATGGAGTTTAAGTGAAAAAATAATAAGGTTCGAACCATAAACTTTGGCCAGAATTATCTCCTCATTATTATAATCCTATAAGCCTATTTTCTGAAAAATCGCAAATATTATTTATTTTTCTCATTAACTAAATGACATTACGTTTGCCAGTATATGCTGTTATGTCATTACAAAGGGGGGGGGGACAAAGGGGGCAGATTGCCCCGGACCATAAAAGAACGGGGCCACATTTTCAGCTGAGTATTTTTAATTTCTTTCATCATAATAATTAATTATTTAAATATATTTCAAAAAACCGTCTATATTTTTGATTGCAAACAAAGAAAATCAAGTTGGATGTCGACTGATAGCGCCACAGTTCCGAAAATTCAACCCTTGATTAGTGTACTCAAATAAATTACATTATTTTATAGGCCTATTTTGTACAATTCTAAGACACATTGGCAAATATAATATGTAGAAATACATTTAAATTGAAACCTCAAATATTAAACTCCTTCCAGCCGTTCTTGAGTTATGACTATGAAAAGAAATCCTCTCGCCTTAGGGGTATTCCTAGCCTACAAGTTTTTTTCAACTCCGTAAGGTCTTAACTTGGGTACAAGTATGTGGGAGTTAACACGATGGTCCGAAATGGCTATTTATTTTATGATTTATCTATCAGTGGAGACATATTAAGTTACTTAGTTCAAATAATGTGGTTTTATCAAGTGACGTATATTAACTTCACTTAACAAGTGGTGGTATTTAAATCAATCATGTTGTCTAAAAAAAAAACACACAAAGAATTAATTTGAGGAAATATTGAAAATCATTTCAAATTTCAGTCGCCTACTCGGTTTAGTTTATTTAATGTAAAGATCCAGATTCGAACACATTAACAAATGAGCAGTACTGACAGGATAAAGTTAAAAATCCTTTTGAAAACAAAGTAAACATCAATACATAATTTCAACCACTTCTCTGCTAGGCACCTCTACGCTGGCAAGTGCCACTGTCAGTCGTCAGTGCTGCCAGCATAAAAGTACCATTAAAATCCAAAATTATCTTCAAATTATTTTTAAAATTCACCAATCTCATTAATGTCCTTCGTACATTGTAAATGACTTTACAAAATTATTTCAAAATTACCCTTTGTTATTTGGGAATGACTTTATAAAATTAATTCGAAATTATGTCAATGAATACAAGACAAACATTTACGGCTGGCAGAAACCATATTTTGTTTGATGTGCTATGTTGAAACGTCAAAACAAATTTAATAATCCTGAATAACAGTAAAAATTACACCCACAATAGAACTTAAAACATTGTGGGCATACCAAACAACATTTGGATCAAACCACAAAAATGTAAAAGTACGATAATCGTACGTTGGAACACACTACATTGACTTTATCGAAATGTCCCCATAACCCTGAAATTTTACCAAGCCCCCAAATATAATTGAACGATTTAACTGAGGAAGTATTTTTCAAATCGGCTTAATTTATAGGGCCTATAGTCAATGGGTAGCTATGTGATCTCATGACATTTTATTATGACATTATTGACTAAACAATACGGTAACTTTTATTGCCATAAAACTCAAACTCACCGGTAAAATTCTGTTGTAAGACGTGGAGGCCCCAATCCTGCAGGAGGCGTGAAGTTTCTTCACCTATTATTCACAAAGGAAACAAAGAAACAAGTCACTATAATAAACAGTCCAACCAGTTACACCAACAACTCACTCAGGACTGCATGGGTCGAAGATTAGGGGTATGACGCTGTCATCAGTGTGATTGCGCATGCGCGGACACCTGTCAGGCACGGGGACGGTTAGAGCCCACCCTCTGGTTGGCTGGGGTACGCTGCAAACCCCAGCCTTGGAAGTACGTCGCTTCTATACGCTAGGGTCCCTCACAAACATTTTGTTTTTTGCCACATGACATTCTATATGTGACTACCACAATGCGCGCCTGGTTTAAGGCAGAGGAATACAAAATATCTAGGGCATTGAACGAGCACTAGTACGGGCTGGGGCTAAGTGTGACGTCACTGATTTCATCACACTAGCATTGCTAGTGTCCGCAACATTTGTTTATTGTTAACGCCTAGATTCTAGTCTGGACTGTTTTAACATTACACTGCTAGGAACGGACCAAAGCCAAATTGGAGATGTAATGTGGGTGACTCCAGACCACATTGGTTTACCGCATGCCGCTGGTTGTAGCGCCAAGAATCATGCGAAATCAACATTTACTCGCAATCTGGAGCTCTGTTTTTTCTCAGTGTAGTTTTGTACAATTTCTTCTTTTATTAAATGGAATTTCTATTTGTTGTCTCTTTAAAATATTCTAAAGAACGTCTATTAATATTTTGTAATCATAGCTCTGAAAACTGAAAATGAAGCCATTTTGAATTTTCGAATTTACCTAATTTTAGGCTTTTCAGAGAAAACATTTAAAAATCCTTCATTTGTATGCATCTAAAGCCTATAAAAATATTTGAGCCAAGATTAATGGCCCGAAGCCCTACATTGTTTAAAAAAATAAGCTTTGAAAACTAAAAATGGCCACCATTTTGAATTTTATTATCTACTCTAATATAGCCTTTTGAGAGAATATATTTTAAAATCCGATCTTAGTACGCATCTAGAGCCTATAATGATTAATTGTGTCAAGTTTCATGGCCCAAAGCCTTATAGTTTTTGAGAAACTGTGATCAGTGAGTCAGTCAGTCAACCGTTTTGGCTTTTATATGTAATATAGATATTGCGACTTGCATGTCAAAGGCTATTTTTCATTGTTAAAGCTACTTTGGGCCATTGTAATGTAACAATACATTTCAAAGTTATTTTAACTCACTTATTTTCCCAAGACTTTTTCGTTGTTATAATATATGAACGATATGTTGCTCAAAATATCCAGATAACATTAAAATGCACTTTCGTAATAATGTAAAATTGTTCCAATTTCATCCAATCCTTCATATGGAATGCTTAGTTTGCGTAGTGAGCACCCAGTGTTATGTATTTCATCATCGAGTTCTAAGTGTTCGCTTGGTTCGTGTTGTTCCCCCACCGATAAGAAACCGTAAGGTCTGGTGTTGTCCTACACCCATCATGAGAAAACGTGTTACGTTAGCTCCTATCTTGGTAGGTTAAAATGGGTTTGTAATGTATTTCTCATCATGAAAAAATCAAAATCCCTTTTTAAAATTTATACAAAAAACAAGGCTTTTTGACTTTTTACCACTTTTAAGATTATTAATAATCATAAATTCATACAGCAAAGATATTTTAAAACGTGCCAGCATAGAAGTAACAACTGCTAATTTTCAGTATTTAACACCTACTTTATTTTAATAATACTCGTCAATCACTTAATTGTCATATTTTAGATAATAAAACTGCTTAACAAGTTTGGCCAATAAAATACTAGAAAATCTGATATAAGTATATTTTTTATTCAGTAAAAATTAAATTGATCAGATGAAAAGAAAAACAAGTGTTACTGTAAATTTCAAAATGTAAGTATAAAGTAAACTATATATTTATTTAGTGATGGATTTATTTAGTTTTTAAATAAATAAAATTTAAATTTATTTATTTAATTATTTAGTGAGAATTTATGAACTATATTACTATAGAATACTAGAGAATTTATGAAGTATTAGATGCGATTAAAAAATGAATTATATTTAACCCTAGCATATCGTAAAATAACTTTACTATGTGTATTTAAGAACAATAAATAAACCTTAAATACCCCCGTTGCAGCAGACCTGCATACTCAGCGAATTTCAAGTGCAAAACAAGATATTTTAATCCAACATAGCGAGATTTGACATGTTTTTGAAAGCTCCATAAGAATAACATGGGGAATGAGTATGCAGGTTTGCTGCTACAGGTATGTTAAAACTGCCTGGTTTTAATTCAATATTTAGAAGATCTGAACTAGAAGAAGCCATTTACCAAATTTGATCAAGATATGTTGAGAAATAAGCGAAATTTAGAATTTTACTTATTTCCCATAAGGTTAACATTGAGACAACGTACTGTGTTTACCACTTTCAATATCTCGGTAACCAATGGACATAGAGCAGTAATTCAAAATACTAAATTGTTTGTTTTTTGAGCTGAATTCAATGGTGCCAACAAAAATTAGATAAATTTTATTTTTCTATGTGAAAAACTCAAAAAACCCATTTTTGGGGGGGTTTATCCCCCTTTACCCCCCTTTCTGGTGGTCCGATCGGGCTGGTTCACGAACTCGTCCAATTGATTACCACTTTACATGTCCGTACCAAATTTCATAAAGATCGGACCATTTTTGCGGCCGCTATCGTGCTAACAGACACACACACACACACACACACACACACACATATATATATATATATATATATATATATATATATATATATATATATATATATATATATATATATATAAATTCGAACGAATAGTGTTTTTTGCTTCTGGGGGCCCCAAAACGAAAAGTTATAGTGGTCCCGAGCTTAGGTCTTACCATGAGACCTACGGTAATAGCTTCTTCCCTATAGGGGAAATTCGCTAAAACCATAAAAAGTATTTTTATTCACCCTAAATCAATATTTTCAAATCCATTTTTTTATCAAAACAGCGATATAGTGAATAAAGTATGAATAAGAGTTTGATATGCATTAGGCCTACCAGTATCCTAACAACAAAATATAATAATAATAACCTAGGGAGCAACTGAAGAGATGCGTTTTCTAACGAGAATGTAAGGGCGTGGTACTTCTTCCATCCAGGGTTGGGGGAAGCCGGGCCGAAAACGGAGCCCTCCGCGGCACCGAGTGCTTGGTCCAGGAGTGATACAATTGTGAACACTATTACGTCGGGCAGTTCCCTACATTTTCGCTGATGCACAGCTTTATCCTTGACCAAATTTTTACTCTACGTTTTCTGAACTGTAAGAACCCCTCACAGCTTCTACATGTATTGATTTCTGATGCACATAATTTACACAATTAAATTTATAGTCCTGTGAAAATAGGTATAAAATACCCCCGTTGCAGCAGACCTGCATACTCAGCGAATTTCAAATTAAAAAGAACATATTATAATCCAACATAGTGAGATTTGACATGCTTTTGTAAGCTCCATAAGAATAACATGGAGAATGACCGTGACTGACTCTGCCTGTATCCAACCAATTTCAGTACACATCACATCAACAATAAACCAAATTCCATCTTTGCAGGTCCATAAAACCTCACCCGCTCCCCCAATCATTGCTTCTAATGATGGTTCCCGACCGATTCCAGTCCACATAACATTATCCACTAATCCAAATCCATCACTCCAGTTCCATAGAAACCTAAGCAGTCTCGCAATGCCTAATAGGAAGACTTTTTTAGAGACAGCTCATCATGTACCCCCACGGCTTTGATAGATAAATCTCTTGAGGACACAAAGGCTTTTAGGATCGTTCATCAAAATGTTCAGGGTATTATTTCAAAACTTATTATGCTTGAGTCATTTATTGAAACTGTCACTCCTGATATAATTTGTTTGTCGGAACATTTTCTAACTTCCCCTGAAATGGATAGCTTTTGTTTCCCTGGTTACATTACCGCTGCCAGTTTTTGTCGATCCAATATGATCAGAGGAGGTGTTTGTATTTTGAGTGTAGCAGGATTCCCCTTTAAGCCGGTTGATGTTAGTGCTTTCTGTACTGAAGGTTTTTGTGAACTATCTGCTATTAACTTTGACCTGGATAACGTCCCCTACCTGTTGGTATCAGTGTATAGACCTCCACACAATTCTGTTCTTAGCATTGATCTATTTTTAGACTCTTTGGAAAGATGTCTCCAATTGCTTGTAAAGCCTAACCAGTACGTTATAATAGTTGGGGATTTCAACATTGATCTGTCTATTTTCAGTTCGTCTGCTAAGAAATTATCGGATCTCATGTTGTCTTTCGGTTTATATGATACAGTTTATTCCTACGCTCGAGAATTCAATGGATCCAAAACACTCATTGATAATGTTTTTTGCAATCTAAATCCTAACATCCTAAGTACAGAAGTCGTTATATCAGGGATATCTGATCACCATGCCCAATTGCCCAGGTATCTGAAGTTAAGATTTCTGAATCCAACATTCCACCTAATTCTGTATTTAATAGGTCTTTTTCCGAAGATAATGCAAGAATCTTTAGATATCTCCTTAAAAAGAACAATTGGAACGACGTATTCTTTATGACCGATGTTAATGATAAGGTTGATGCATTTCTATCTTATGTAAATTATTGCTTCAATGAGGCTTTTCCCATCAAGAAATCAAAGGTTTGTTCCAGTAAATATTTCACAAAAGTCAGCTGGATCCATCTGTCCTCAGGCTTCGAGAAAAAATGATTGAATTATACTTCTTATCCAAGATCTAGGCCCCACTCATCCCTTAAGAATATCTTACCTTTCATTAAAAACCCAGTTCCGGTCCAAAGTTAAAACAGCTAAGGCAGAGCAAATTGTCAATCATATCGATTCAGCAGGTTGTAAATCAAAGACGGTTTGGAATATCATTAATGAAGTCATCCCAAATAAAAAACAAAAGTCCTTTGTGCAGTTAACAATTGAGAATGATGAGGGGAATGTTTTGTACTCTTCCAGCGAAGTAGCTAATGAATTTAACGTATTCTTCTCTAACATTGGCAAAAGGTCTTCCGATAATGTCCCTGCTGCTTTAAATGACACTATATATCTACCTAGAGTTCTTTCAGCATTGTTTTTAAGGCCCACAGATGAGAATGAGGTGTTAGAGGTCGTGGGATCCCTGAAATGCAGTGACTCGGCCGGAAAGGATGGTGTTTCCTCAAGGTTATTAAAATGTGTGGGAGATATTCTTTCTAGTCCGCTTGCTCATATTGCCAATTCCTCTTTTGAACAGGGGGTATTCCCTGAGTCCCTAAAGCAAGCTGTAGTCAAGCCTTTATTCAAGAAGGGGGAGGCTGCTGATAGGAATAACTATCGCCCCATATCAATAACATCCACATTCTCAAAGATACTCGAAAAAATTTTTCTCAACAGACTGTTTCCATTCTTGGCTTTCAAAGATGCTCTTTTTAAAAATCAATTTGGCTTTCAGAAAAATATCTCCACAGTCAATGCTATGTTCGGTTTCATTTCAAATGTTTCAAGAGCCTTAGATGATCATAAATATGTTTTCGGCCTTTTTCTTGATTTAAGTAAGGCTTTTGACATGGTGAATCATGGTTTACTTTTGGAAAAAATGGAATGTTTAGGTATTAGAGGTATTCCCTTGAATTGGATTTCGTCGTTTGTCTTGAACAGGAAGCAGGCAGTCAAGGTAAATTACGTTGACAATAAGGGCTGTATAAGGTTTCATGAATCTAGTGAAGTAGCTGTTAGTTCCGGTGTCCCTCAAGGGTCGGTCCTTGGACCGATTCTTTTTTTAATATTCATTAATGACATTGCCAGCAAGGTCCCAAGTTCAGATCTTTGTTTGTTTGCGGACGATACTTCCCTGTGTATCAATGATCACACCATAACTGGTACTGAAATGAAGGCTTTCATTCATAGTAGTATTTTATTGCAGTGGCTGGAGGATAACAATCTTTCTGTAAATACTGGAAAATCTAAACTCATTGATTTCAAACTTAGGGATGAGGGTAGTAGATCTTCGACCATCATCATTGGGGATACTGAGATAGATTCTTGTGATCAAACCAACTTCTTGGGCCTAATAATCGATTCTCGACTTAACTTCTCAAAGCACATTGATAAGGTTGCAAGCAAAATGAATAGCGGAATTTTCACTATTCGCAGGCTAGCTTTGTTTTCTGATAGGAAGGTTCTTCTCACTGCCTATTTCGCTTGTGTGTATCCCCATATGTGTTATGGTGTACCAATCTGGGGAGCCGAAACTGTCAGAACGAAGAGGATATTCATATTACAGAAGAAAGCTTTGAGACTCATTTTTGGTTTGGGGAGGGTTGAAACTTGCAAAGGTGTATTTTCTGGTAATAATCTGTTGACGTTTCCTTGCATTTATATTTTCGAATGCCTCTCATTTCTTGTTAAAAATAAACATCTTTTTCAGTCCAATCTCTCATCTATATAAGAATTTAGAAGGCGAGATCTCCTAACTATTCCCCAACACAACACCACTTTTTTCGAAAACCAAACATTTTATTCTGGAATCAAATTATTCAACTCCCTCCCATCCCACCTAAGATCTGTTACTGATCCGGTCACCTTTAAAAGGCTTCTGAGGACCTTTTTGATTAGGAAGGAGTTTTACAGTGTATCTGATTATTTAAATGATACAAGTTAGTTTTAGTTACCGCATTTTTCTTTTCTTTTCTTTATATTCTATTGTACTAATTCTTTGTGTTTAATGTTCTGTGAACATTTATTTTGTGACGTTTGTCAATGCTGTTTACAGTCGGATGACAATTAAAAAAAAAAAAATGAGTATGCAGATTTGCTGCAACAGGTCCATTACAACTGGGTGGTTTTAATTCAATATATTTAGTAGATCTGAACTAGAAGAAGCCATATACCAAGTTTTACCAAGATATATAAAAAAATAAGGATGATATAGCATTTATTTTATTTCCCATAAGGATAACATGGGAATGAGTATGCAGGTTTGCTGCCACAAAAATGGAAACTTCGGGGATTTTAGACTATACTACATAAAATATCACCTAAATGAAGCCCCAAACCAAGTTTTATTAAGATATGTTGGGAAATAACCGATATATAGAATTTTACTTATTTCCCATAAGGTTAACATTGGGACAACGTACTGTGTTTACCACTTTCAATATCTCGGTAACCAATGGACATAGAGCAATGATTCAAAATACTAAATTGTTTGTTTTTTCGAGCTGAATTCAATGGTTTAAGCCAAAATTTGATTATTTTTATTTTTCTATGTGAAAAACTCAAAAAAACCCATTTTGGGGGGGTTTATTCCCCTTTACCCCCCCTCCCGGTGGTCCGATCGGGCTGGTTTACGAACTCGTCCAATTGATTACCACTTTACATGTCTGTACCAAATTTAATCAAGATCGGACCATATTTACGGCCGCTATCGTGCTGACAGACACACACATATATATATATATATATATATATATATATATATATATATATATATATATGTATATATATATAGATAGATAGATAGATAGATAGATAAAAATTCGAACGAATGGTGTTTTTTGCTTCTGGTGGCCCCAAAATGAAAAGTTATCATGGTCTCGGGCTTAGGTCTTACCATGAGACCTACGGTAATAGCTTCTTCCCTATAGGGGAAATTCGCCAAAATGGTAAAGAGGAAAAAGTTGCAAACAAAAATATTATTGCTGGAAAATGTGCACAGAGACGTCATAAGTCAAACCCCAAGTTTTTAGGTCAGTTGAGCTAACTCCACGATCATGAAAATTTCGGCCACGTTTGATTTACATTTTCCAGTATAAAATCCACATAAATCGTCCGATTTTGACAAAACTTGTAGGGATATGTATTTTTTGTCCTCTTTCTGGTTTCAAATCAAAAATGCCTTTTTCTGCCATTTTTATAGTTTTTCCAATTTTTGTGGGAAAAGGAAGGTTTTTTGACATTTTAATAAAAACGATAAGTTTTAACCATAAAACCATCGTCATTTCTCAAAAGTATAAAAATTACGAACAACTTGGTATATTTAACCTTTATCGTACATATAACAGTTTTTGAGTAGTAGTACCAAAAATATGAAAATTTAAGGGCAATCTTCAAAATCTTATAAAAAGTATACATTTTCAAGATTACTGTTTTTATGGTAGAAAATGATTACGAAGTGAAAAACTTTAATGAAAAATCCCAGTTTACTACTTTGGGACAGGTTATGACAGAAAACAGTGGCCAAAAAAGTTGAATTTAAAAATGGAAAATCCTTAATTACATTTTTCAAATGAAAGTTAACAAAAAAAATAGTTTAAGATCATAAAATTTGCAACTTTTACATTTGGTTCACTATGTTGGGCCCAGTATAAAGCCGCAATCTTGGAAAATAGAGTATATTACTAGTATTTTCTAGGAACAGTTGTTCAGATATCACGCAAAATCAACTGTTTTGAAATGAAATAATAAAAACTTGTTGATAAACTACATTACCCTACTTTGGCGGAATGAAATGCTTTATGCCTGAACTTGAGAGCAATTTGCATTTTATCTTGCGATTCATTACACAGTGTCAAAGAGCAATCCCTTCTCTCGGTGGTGACAAGCGACACCGGATCTTCCTGTTCCGTCCCGGCATCGTCTTAGACGCAGTCAGATGAAAATCACTCTTGAGCTTAAAGGCCAGTCAAATTGGACATTAAAATCGCAAAGCGTGATGTATTGCTGCATTTTTAATATGTTTAATATGAATTCGAATCAGGAACCATTTCTCGTACGGTGCCTTCAGTGTCTAAAATGCCAGAATACTAATCATTATGATGTGTCATAATTTATCTTTAAATACTACTTTTAACCATAAATATGTTTTTTTTTTATTTCGTTTTCATCACCCAATGGTTAGGGGCAATAATTTCAAATCATTTAAAAAAATCAGGATATTCATAAATTATTATTTCTATAGTTTTTAGAAAAGTGTTGGAGGTACAGACTTACCTTTGTGATAAAACGAAAGCCATTAAAATTTACTACAAAAGCAATTTTTAATAATTCTGCCACAATTTGGGTACTACACCATATTTGGAGGTTGAAACCAGAAAAAATGTAAATTTTGGTAATTACTTAAAATATTTAGTAACATTTGAAAAATCATAGCTCAAAAACTATTTGACACACAAATATGAAACTATGCTTAAATTGTTGGACATTCTAAGTACTTTCATTATTACATTTGAGTAGTATTAAGAAAAATGCACTGTTAATAAGTTATAAGCCAAAAACTGTAAAAAGTACGTAAATTTTGTAGTTTTTTACTTATTACGCAGGGAGCACAGGGTTTTCGAAGCTGCAAACTTGGTTTTGAATTACTCTAACTGGTCCTAACAACATGTTAAAAATTCAGCAATACATCACGCTTTGCGATTTTAGCCCCCTTTTATGTACGATTTGACTGGCCTATTATTAGTCTTGTGAAAAACAAAAAATGTTGGATGAATTTTAGGTTTTTAACAACGAAAAAACAAGTATCAAACAGCCAAAAACAACCAAGGGACTCCATGCAAATAGGGGTGGTGGGGGGGGGTACCACCAGGGGTTGGTATTCGGTACAGATTTTGCTAGTTGGTGGCAGTAAAATAATATTCGTAATACAATTATCCACCAATTTTAAAATGGGATTATAAAAATATATATTTCAAAGTGTTTCTTACTTTAATAATTTGAACAAAAAATCCTAATACTCTTAAGATTTAAAAAATTTAGTTTGATAATGCGTATGTCAATTCAAACCTCAATAATAATACTACAAAATCAAATAATAAAACTTACAGCTTGAGGATATAATGTCATAAGCGTGATTGTCCGGCGGGCGAATGTCCTACAATCCCGGCACTTGTCGTTTGTCCCGGTCCTTGCTTTTATGGCTAACGTTTGTCAAGATTATTGGGCAAAACACCTTCACATCTACAGACTTTTTCTGACACAATTTCTTTCCAAGAACGGTATTGGCTGTGTGAGTGTGAAATTTATCAATTATTTACATAGAATCAATAAAACCCCCCTGCAACAGGATATAAAATAATGCATTATATAAAACAAAAATAAATTGAAAAAAAAAATTTTTATGAAAATATTTCAAAATATAAATCCAGTCAAAAAATTCAAACAAACGTCTTTCGGCTGTAAATTTGCGCCTAGACTTCCTGATCAAGTCGAAACCAAAGTTTTCTTCTTCGGGTCAGGTGTGCTAATTCCGCCATATTAAAAACATTTTGGCCATATTGGATTCGATTTACATTTTTCAATATAAAATCCAGATAAGTCTTCCGATTTTGATGAAACTTGGTGGGAAAATGCATTTTTGTGTCCTCTTTCTGGTTTATGGATTTTTTTTTCAGACATTTATTGTTTCATTCCAATTTTGATGGAAAAGAAAGGTTTCTTTAGAGTTTTATTTGGAAGTTAAGGTTTAACCATACGAACAATTTGATATAGCTAACCCTTATTGTACACTTATTACTTTTGAATAGTACCACAAAAATAAAAAAGTTTTAAGAAAATTTTCAAATTAGGTAAAATTTTTCAAATAACAGTTTCTATGGCAGAAAATATTCACAAACATATCCTTTATAAAATCCCTTTATTTCCACAGTTAGTCTTACGGAATTACCTTAGAGTTCCGAAAAAACTTAAGAGTTCTGAAAAAAACATCGGGCCTTTTAGTTTGGTTAATGTTAATTAATTTTTATTATATATGTATATGTATATATATATATATATATATATATACACCGGGTGTCCAGCCTAAGGTTTTCCAATAGCAAACTTTTTTATTTTATGTCTGACAATAAACTTCTTATGGGAGACCCCTTTTATTTTTTATCCCGCATTTCGATATGTATTTCAATTTTAGAAATTTCCCGCCATTTTTCCAATTTGGTGGACAACTTTGTTTTTTTTAAGGAACACCCTGTATTTTATGGTGTTGTTGGATTTTACAGATCATTTAAAGACACTTTTGTACTATGGTATTTTTTCCTAAAACCTATCGTTAAGGAGATGAACAGTTAAAGTTTGATTTTCCCCATTTGAAATGCATTGTGGCCACATTAACTGTGCCATCCTATGTATTCCTTATAGAGTAAAAAGTATATTAAAAATAATACATTTCCATGAGTGAATCTCAACTAAAAAATATTTTCATGATTCAATCTCAACTAAAATCACATTTTAAGGCATTTTATTCTTTGTTATGTTTTATTTAACCCTACCGTTGCGATATACAGACTACCATAAATCTCCTAATGCATTTCTAACAGGAAAAACTCAAACTTTAACTGTTAATATCTCCTTAACTATAGGTTTTAGGAAAAAATAACATAATGCAAAAGTGTCTTTAAATGATCTGCAAAATAAAAAAACCATAAAATACAGGGTGTTGCATAAGAAAAACAAAGTTGTCCGACATATTGGAAAAATGGCGGGAAATTTCAAAAATTGAAATACTTACCTAAATGCAGCATAAAAAATAAAAGGGGTTCCCCATAAGAAGTTTGTTGTCAGACATAAAATAAAAAAGTTAACTATTGGAAAACTTTAGGTTGGACACCCGGTATATACTGTATATTATATATTTGTGTGTGTGTGTGTGTGTGTGTGTGTGTGTGTGTGTGTGTGTGTGTGTGTGTGTGTGTGTGTGTGTGTGTAATAATGTTTTAAGTTTAAGATGGCATTCCGTTTTCCGTAAGAGAAAAAAGTAAGCCTTACGCGTCTACCATTACACTGCTCCAACTATACAGATGTAACTGATTTAATATATGGCAATGAGTATCCCTTTCTCTATTGGAATTGCCATTTCACTTGACGATGGCAATCTAGGGCGCATTTGAAGTGATCCAGGACTCGAGTTTATTGTCGAGGTAACACCTTTTGTGCTCACATAATCCGCTTAGGCTCTACACGAGGCGTTACCAGCCCTCCTTGAACCTGATAATGGAGATTTTCCATGTAACATGTACTGTAGGCTGAAGCGTTGGGAGATATAATATCACACAGAAAAAAAACAAAATGTTTTAATATCTTATGCCCTCTTCAACAAAAATAACGTTATGACCTTAACAACTGTTATTTTTCTTTTAGGAGTATGTTTAAAACATTTTTTCTTGAATATTTAATTTACTTAAATAGTTGAATGCTTGAGCTCGTCTTGTTTAGAGCTTTAAAATAATGCATAATATGACATATGTTTACATTTAAAAATTCTGAGATTCGGACCCATGACATATGGTTTTTGGAATACCCTATATTTTAAAAAGGTTAAAAATATTTTTAGGTTGTTCCTTGGGTGTGAATTAGTGGGGAAAGGTTTTGTTTCGTCTTTGTATATCAAGCGCAGTAACATTTGATAATGCGGCCTTGATGTGTGGTACAAGAAAAAAAAGTTTATAATACTTACCGGTAACAAGTTCTAGTAAACAATAGGACAATTAATTAATTTTAGCGATGGATGTAGATACGGACAAGAAATTGAAAATATTGAAGATGAACTAACATACAATATACTACTGTGATAATTTTATTTATTATTTATTTTGACATTTGAGTTCAATATTTATGTGAGCTGACACTTTTATGATATATAAAAATAAAACATTTACTACAATTGCTAGACAATTCTGTAATACAAAAACTGTAATGAAAACCAATGTAATCCCCTTTATAATTTGTCCTCATGTTTAAAGCTCATGAATGAAAAATAAACTCTTTTATTGTATTATTTACACAACAATATTCAAAACAATATTTTTCTTAACATTTTTCGCTATTCCCACTCATATAAAAAATAAATCCTTTGGAAATTTGCTGAGCATGTTTGCTGTGAGGAGTGTATTTCAGTACTTCCATGACTTTATGAAGCTTATATTTAAGCCCCTGATGCTTATATTTAATAATTTTTCTTATATCGCACTGGAAACTTATTCTCTTTGAAATTGGATTACTGATATAATGTAAAAGATTTTTGAATGCTTCTCTAGGTTTAAACTCGTACTTTATTCGAATTTGCCGATACGAGGCGGAGGTTGTCGTGTTGTTGGATGCGCGCGCACCGCGCGAGTGTGTACACAGGCAGTTTTTCGTTCCGTTGTTTATTAGGTTTTAACAGTATTTCCGCCAAAAGTTTGTCAAATCCGATCGTGAACTATCGTACCAGAGACTTCGCTTATTATGTGATACACTGCTCACGACATATACTTGGTGACATCGTAAGTAAATGTGCTCTTTAAAATTTAACCTCAAAACTAACAGGAAAGAACTGAGCACATTTAACCCCTGTTAAAAAGATCAAGAACAAAAGCTATAATACACCTAGTGTCACCAATTCTCAAGTGTCCCGTGGTCTAGTGGACTACGCGGCGCGTCGCGAGACCGTGCGTCTCACCCCTCATCGGTGGCGCGCGTTCGAATCTACCTTGACGCATGAACTTTTTTCATAAATTATATTGTGACATTTAATCCCCAGTCCTCTCGTAGTTCCACCGCTCTCTACCAGATTGTGTTCGAAGCAATTAAGGCCACTGTCATTCCTCGGCTGCATTGACAAACTCATCCGTCACTATTTAAAGCTTTACTTCTTATCTTTTTCTCTGGAAAATGCCTCTGGAAATAGAGTTGACTAAAAATGGAAAACCAAATATTATCTATAAAAAATATAAATATAGGGAAAGCTATACAATTAAGAGCGGGGAAATCGTATGGCGCTGTCTTGGACGAACCTGTGGGGCTAAACATGAAGTGACAGAGGCCAGCAATAAACACACTGGCCCTCACCCTGTCACAATGAGGACCCTGTCATCTCCTCAACACTCTCCTGCGACCGCCAGAACCACGGTCCCGAAAACGCCGACCGCGACCGGTCTATCCGCGGCTGAGAGCGCACCGTGTCCTGCCGCGACCGCGTCCACGAGCCCGCCGCGCACCCCGCCCGCGCCAGCCTCCGCTCACCCGACACCTCTCCAGCAGTCCCAGTCACTCACGACATCTACTCCGACTTTGACAATTCCTGACGTGATCCAGGAGAACATTAGACTGAAGGTTAACATAAAAGTCTTGGAAAAACGAGCAGAAGTTATTTTAAACCACTCAATCGAATCGGATACACGACTGTTGGAATTCACCAATGAAATATTTGTTGAAAACAGTGCAACTACAAAAATAAATAAAAATCAACTAAATCTCCAAGATTGTGGGGTGCAATGTGATCCCGTATCCGACTGCCCTAACGCTAATTGTGCTGAAAATAAAGAAACAATAAATCGTTTAAGAACATCAATAGAGGCGCTTGAGGCAGAAATTATCTGCCTCCGAAATGAAATAAAAATGCAACAGTCGGGCAAAGAAGTTCACAGTAGCCCTATTGAAAATTGGACAGTTGTAGGAAAAAAAACATTTCCTGTAGTTACTAAAAATAGGTATGATGTGCTTATGTCCGACGAAGTAACTCATAAATCCAAACTGAAAGATAAAACTGTTAAGGTTCCTCAAAGCAAAGAAAAAAAATCATCTAAAGGGCGGAGAAAGAATAACAATAAGACTAAACTTCTTTCGGAGAGACCTCCTGTGACTCAAAATTCTCTTCCCCCTGTATCCAAGGCTACAGTTGCATTCCCCTCTATACGCATCGAGAGTGACAGCCACGGTCGACATGTGGCAGGTCTGCTGCAGACTCTCGTGTCCCCTGCCACCAAAGTCACCGGAATCTGTAAGCCGGGAGCCAAGCCACTGGACGTCACCTCGGGGAGCCCACCACCACCTGGGAGCTGCTGCATCGTCATAGCCGGCACCAATGACGTGGCTGATGGGGAGGAGTGCAACGTATTCCAGCATCTGGAACAGCGCCTGGTTGACCGACTGCAGACAGCGAGGACAGTGGTTGTCTCCACGCTACCACATCGCCACGATCTCCCAAAAATTCATCCTGTCCACGAGCAAGTTGTCTTAGTGAACAACTTTATAAGAGAACTTTGTCAGCGCTACGCTGGTCTGAAAATATTTAACTTTAACGAGATTGGGAGAAGTCTGTTCACTAGACACGGTATGCATCTAACTTTGAAGGGAAAACAACTATTGGCCAAGTTGCTACACAACGTTATCGTTAGATCGGGCAAAGTGAAAAACACATCCGCACGACCATCGACCCCTAATACTCAGCCTTCTGCACTTTCATCCACCCATACCACTCAACCATCCGCACGTTCATCAACCCCTACCACTCAACCACCCGCACGCTCATCCACCCATACCACTCAACCTTCTCCACACTCATCCACCCCAACCACACAACCATCCGCAAGCTCACCCACCCCTACCGCTCAACTATCCGCACGCTCATCCACCCCTGGCGCTCAACCATCCGCAAGCACACCTACACCACGGTCACCACGCCCTCGCACTCAGGGGGAGCCGACTCTGCGGACTGCAGAGGGTGCGCCAGCCGAGCCAGTGGTCCTGCCCTACGAGACTTTTGCTGATGCTGTAAAGTCGAGACCAGCCAGAGACAATGATGTTTTTTTAGAGGAAACAATATAACTTGTAGAGGTTCCAGTCGGGTCATAAGTAAGCAATTAAAAATTGTACATCAGAATATTCAAGTTGCCACAAATAAAAATTTAGAATTGGATTTACTTTGTGAGGAGCTCAAGCCGGATTTATTAATTTTGTCAGAATTTGGGTTTAATGAGTCAAACGTTTAATTTTCCAAAATTCCAAATTATGTTCTGGGGAATTATTTTATTAGGCAAAACATTAAATGGGGGGAGTTGCTCTTTTTCTAAAAAACACCATTAAATTTTTACCTCTGCCAATTAAATTAACAGTTTAAAAGCATTTTGAAGTCGCGGGCGTAAAAATTCTTACATCTGACAACGAATCATTATTTATTTATGGTCTGTACCGCTCCCCTGACGGTGACGAAACTATGTTCTTTAATAGACTAGAGCAGCTTTTGCAGCACATCTCTGCAAAAAATCAAAAATTCGTGTTAGCGGGGGATTTTAACATTGATGCATTGAACGCCCGCGACAATAAAACTAAGAATTTCAGGGAATTACTAGAGGGCTTTGGGTTAAAATGGTCAGTGGTCTCGCCCACTAGGGTGACACAAACATCGCAATCGGCCATTGATAATGTTGTTTCCAACATCGCAGATATGACGGTTACTGTGGTAGCGACTGCCGTGTCCGATCATCACGCTCAGATCGCTACTATCGGAGGCCGGCCGCCACTCCATCTCCATCCCACTACAAATACCGGGAGGGACACTAGACCCTCCAACGTTGATATCCTTAATACAAAACTGCAAACTGAAAATTGGCAATGCCTCTTGGGAATTAATTGCGCGGATCATTTCTTTAGTACCTTCAATTCCTGCCTAAATTTTTATCTCGATTCCTTCTGTCCTAAAAGAATTTTTAAACAAAAAACAGATCATAAACGCAACACATTGATCACAAAAGGTATTTTGGTATCAAGGGAAAGGTTGACAATTTATTGGAGGCAGTTGCAATTTAACACTGACCCGCAATTCAGGATTTTTTACAATTCTTACAAAAAAATATACAGGAAAGTTTTACGAGCTGCTAAGAGTTACAAAGTAAATAAAGAATTGAAAAACGCGGAAAATTTCTCAAAAAAAGCTTGGTCAATTGTAAACAGTAACAAATCATCTGATCAAAAAACACAAATAACCGAACTGGAGGTGGAGGGGAGAATCGTCCGGGAGCCGCTGGAGGTGGCGAATACTTTAAACTCGTTCTTCGCCAATGTCGGGGACACGGGTCTCGCGCTCGCCCCTCTAGTTGTTCCTGGTGGATTGGTTCCGGCCGAATCGATGTATCTTAGCGACGTTACTGAGCAAGAGGTGTCGGGTGCGATTAGCGACCTCAAGTCAAAGAAGTCTGCTGATGTGAACGGCTTATCAACATGGGTCTTAAAAAAATGCCACAATTGCATCGTGGGTCCCCTCACACAATCAATTAATCTTTCTTTTAAGACAGGCACTTTTCCAAATTCTTTGAAAGTTGCTAGGGTGATCCCCATCTTCAAAAAAGGGGAATCCCACCAACCTAGCAACTACAGGCCTATTTCAATCCTGCCGGTGCTTAGTAAGGTGTTTGAAAAAATTGTTCATGCGCAGGATGCTAAATTTCTTAGAGGGTTTCAAAATTTTATCATACGAACAGTTTGGTTTCCGAAAAGGTAAATCAACTGTTGATGCAATCATCCGCCTAGTGGAATTGATTGTTAGCGGTTTGGATAAGCGCAACACGACATTAAGTGTCTTTCTCGACTTGTCCAAAGCCTTTGATTGTGTAGAGCATAACATCCTCCTTGACCGGCTATGGAACTCTGGAGTTCGTGGCCTATCACACAAGTGGTTGAGGTCATACCTCTCCGGAAGGTCACAGCAGGTCCATGTGAATGGGGTGTTTTCACATACAACCACATTGAGATATGGTGTCCCTCAGGGATCGATTCTCGGGCCCCTGTTATTCTTGGTGTATGTGAACGACTTGAATTTGGTGATTCCAAGAGGACAAATTGTCCAGTACGCGGACGATACGACTCTCTGTTTCAGTTCAAACAATATCGATGAAATCGAAACTATTTCCTTTGAAGAAATTAACCTTTGCATTCAATACTTCGAAAGTAAAAATCTCAAAGTAAATCCCTCGAATTCCAACTGCATGATATTTGGAGGCAGCACTGCTCTAAATGGATGTCGCCCAACTGCTATGATAGATGACACTGTCATCGAAGAAGTTTGCGTCACTAAATTCCTCGGAATGCTCGTTGATGACGAGCTGACGTGGTCCGATCATGTGGACAGTGTTTGCAAGAGGCTATCATCTGCAATTTACTTGCTAAGACGGCTGTCGCAACACTGTCCCACAGAATTATTGCTGATGGCCTATCACGGGTTAATTCAATGTCATCTCTCTTATGGCATTGCTCTGTGGGGTGGTTGTTCACAGAGAAATTTCAACCGTGTGTTTGTTCTCCAGAAGAAAGCCATCAGAATAATAGCAAAACTCAACTTTAGAGAGTCGTGTCGGGGTGCTTTCCGGGAGCTTGGGCTGCTAACACTGGCTGAGTTGTACATTCTAGAACTTGCTGTCCTTTGCAAATTCAAAACCAATTTGATACAGGGACGAGACATCCATACTTATAACACAAGGTCTAGAAATGTATTTAGAACGACTCAGCATAGGTTGGCGGCTATGGATCGCCTTCCCTCATTGGCGGGTGTTGCCATATTAAATAGAATTCCGGAGAGCATCAGATTAGAAAATTCGGAACCAAAATTCAAATCTAAATTAAGACGCTTTTTAGTGTCGAACGTGTTCTACTCGGTGGGCGAGTTCATGGACCATTTTCGAAGGGAAACACCGGCTTGAGGTAAATCCTTTAAATCATGTGATCCGGCTGGTACCTAGTTTTATAAAGTTTAAAAACCTGTTGTATTTTATTATACTGTAATTGTTGACGCTTGCTATGCAAATTGTTAATTTGTCCTACAGCAATAAAGATTATTATTATTATTATTGTTATTATTATTATTATTATTATTATTAAGAGGATAAACACCGTGTTCCCGGTGCAGATAGGTGACGTCACACTCGAGACTAAGCCTGCTGCAAAGTACCTGGGAGTCATGGTCGACAGCAGACTGTCTTTCGGCGAGCAGATCCAGCGCGCCGCCGACAAAGCCGCTAAGGGTGTCGCTGCCCTTGGTAGGCTTATGCCCAATGTCGGCGGTCCTCGTTCCTGCAAGCGCCGTCTGCTCATGACTGCCGTCCAGTCAGTCTTGCTGTACGGGGCGGAGGTATGGGCTCAGGCACTCGAGAAGCGAGTCTACCGAGACCGGCTTGCCCGAGTCCAGCGCCGAGGAGCTCTGCGGGTCGCTTCGGCCTACCGCACAGTCTCCGAGCCTGCAGTGATGGTGATCGCCGGAGTCATCCCCGTCCTCTTTCTCGCGAGGGAGAGGCAGGCGATTTACCGGAGGAGGCCTGAAGTGGGCCGGGAAACAGCTGCCAGGGAAGAGCGCGATCGCAGCTTCGACTCCTGGCAGCGCGACTGGGAAGCCGAGCCGAGGGGACGTTGGACCTTCCAGCTCATACCTTCCGTCCGACCATGGGTGGAGCGGCAGCACGGCGAGGTCGATTACTACGTGACCCAGTTTCTTTCTGGACACGGGTACTTCCGAGCCTATCTGCACCGGATGGGCAAAGTCGCCAGCCCGGACTGTCTGTATTGCCCCGGCATCCCAGATACGTCCGAGCACACCTTCTTTCAGTGCGACCGTTGGCACGTCCGCCGAGCCTCGCTTTCATCTGAGATCGGCGTGATCGTCAGCCCAAACAACATCGTTGGAGCTATGCTCCAGGGAGAGGGCAACTGGAACTGTGTCAAGCACTGCGTCCAGGCCATTCTTCGGGCGAAAAAGGTCGACCTCGATCGGCCTTAATCCTCAGCATTTCCCCACGGAGGTTGCCCTAGCGGCGTAATATCAAAGGCCTAGCCCGAAGTAATGTGTGAAACAGTTCCAGGCTAGTGTCCTCGGTGCCGAGGGAGGTGGTTTAGTCGGTAGTTCACGGGACATCGAGCTCGTGGGAGTCCGACACTACTGAGGGGACAACGAGCCCCTCAGTGTGCGTAAACGCATTCCACCTCCTACCGAAAAAAAAATTATTATTATTATTATTATTATTATTATTATTATTATTATTGTGATCGCCGGAGTCATCCCCGTCCTCTTCCTCGCGAGGGAGAGGCAGGCGATTTACCGGAGGAGGCCTGAAGTGGGCCGGGAAACAGCTGCCAGGGAAGAGCGCGATCGCAGCTTCGACTCCTGGCAGCGCGACTGGGAAGCCGAGCCGAGGGGACGTTGGACCTTTCAGCTCATACCTTCCGTCCGACCATGGGTGGAGCGGCAGCACGGCGAGGTCGATTACTACGTGACCCAGTTTCTTTCTGGACACGGGTACTTCCGAGCCTATCTGCACCGGATGGGCAAAGTCGCCAGCCCGGACTGTCTGTATTGCCCCGGCATCCCAGATACGTCCGAGCACACCTTCTTTCAGTGCGACCGTTGGCACGTCCGCCGAGCCTCGCTTTCATCTGAGATCGGCGTGATCGTCAGCCCAAACAACATCGTCGGAGCTATGCTCCAGGGAGAGGGCAACTGGAACTGTGTCAAGCACTACGTCCAGGCCATTCTTCGGGCGAAAAAGGTCGACCTCGATCGGCCTTAATCCTCAGCATTTCCCCACAGAGGTTGCCCTAGCGGCGTAATATCAAAGGCCTAGCCCGAAGTAATGTGTGAAACAGTTCCAGGCTAGTGTCCTCGGTGCCGAGGGAGGTGGTTTAGTCGGTAGTTCACGGGACATCGAGCTCGTGGGAGTCCGACACTACTGAGGGGACAACGAGCCCCTCAGTGTGCGTAAACGCATTCCACCTCCTACCCAAAAAAAAAAATTATTATTATTATTATTATTATTATTATTATTATTATTATTATTATTATTATTATTATTATTATTATTATTATTATTATTATTATTATTATTATTGATTCCCCCGTGTTGGGCCGGGACAGAATGTCCAACAGTATCCCCTGCTTGTCGTAAGAGCCGACTAAAAGGGGAGGGGGGCGCACTGGTCCTTTTTTCGCGTCTCCTTTTCATAACTCCATTCTCCGGTTCATTTCAATAGCCCGGTTGTTTTTTTTTTTTTTTTTTTTTTTTTTTCTAAATCATTCCGGCCTATTTGCTGGGGTGACTCTGTGTTCTTCAGCCTCCATTGCGCTGGAGGTCTAGGACGAGCAGAGGGTACAGCTTAAAAACTGGGTTCTGCACCTCCCAGGCTGCCGGATAGTACAGGGGCCCGGGTCAGCCCAGCCAGCTGACCTGGCTGCCCTATCAGCCGGCGAAAATCCCTTTGGCCGTGGCGGTGCCGGTTGGCGACCGGATAGGGCCCTGCTGCGGTCACGGGGGGGCTCTGCCGAGGCCACTGCTCGTCTGGGACCGCCAGTGTTTTGGAGGCGGTCGAACACGGATATAGTTTCTCTGGTGATGGGTCGGTCTGACTTTCTCATCGGGGTACTATTGGGGGGTCAATGCCCAGTCTCGGGGGCTAAGCCAGACACTATGGACAGCACTGAAGGAAAAGAGACTCAAAAGGTGCAAGAATCAAAACGGGGTACCCTAACCCCACAAAGTAACCAGTCGCATAACCGCTCTTCACTGAGCGGGCCCGGTGACAAGGTGGCAAGCCCCTTCGAAAGAAGGTCGCGCATTGGAAGATCGCCGCCGAGCCGTGTCGTGACACCTGCCTCATCGGGGGCCAAAACACCTGTGGCCATCGATGAGACACCCACTGTAAATGAGCGGATGGATGATGGGTCGTCTCCCTTCGAGGCGGTCATCGCGCTCGCCAGGCAGCAGGAGGAGGAGCACATCAAAAAGTGCTTCGACACCCTCGCTGTGATGAAGGCCGCGATCACCCGGCAGAAGAACATCAGTCAGGATGTGAAGGATGGCATCGTCCAATTGGAGGCCAGCCTTCACCACATAATCCAGCTGAGGAGGTCGTGGCAGTCATGTGAGTCGGTGACTGCGTCGACGCAGACGACCCCATCACTGCGGGTTAAGGCTCAGCCGGCCGGTGGGAAGCGGGCTGCTTCCAGCCCCGCCCAACCGGAGGCTGAGAAGAAACCGAGAGGTGACGGTCCAGGGGAGACATCGGACCCCGAAAAATGGACGGACGTCGTTAGGAAACGACGGAAGAAGAAAGACCCTCCCCAGGAGCCTGGAAGCCAGCCCGGCGGACAAGAGAAGAAGAAGGCGCCAAAGAAGAGGCCCCGCAAGCAGCGGCCGGACGCTCTTCTCATCAAGCCGTCGGAGGGGAAATCTTACGCCGACGTGCTGGGCGAAATTCGCAGCAAAGCGAAGCCCGATGAGAAGGGCGCCGTCATCAAGGGCATGAGAAAGACTCGAGCCGGCGATCTTCTGGTCGAACTCGGGGACGCCTCCAAATGCAAGTCCGCTTTCAGCGAGGACTTGAGGACTCTTCTGGGAGCGAACGCAACCGTCCGCGTTCTCGAACCAAAGACGACGCTGGAGGTGCGAGACCTCGACGAGCTGACGACCGAGGCGGAAGTGACCGCTGCCGTCAAAGCCGTTCTCGGAGAATCCGTCGAGGTAAAAACCTTCCTCTCAAAGGCGAATGCTCGGGGACAGAAGGTGGCGATCCTGACGCTGGGAGCCAGAGCTGCCGCGAAGCTCCTGGAGAAGGGCCACCTCAAAGTCTGGTATGTGAGCTGTCGGGTGCGCGAGAAGCTCGTGGCCTCCAGATGTTTTAAATGTCTGGGGTTCGGTCACGTAGCTAATCGCTGCCCTGGACCCGATAGAAGCAAGCTCTGCTTCAAGTGCGGCGGCCAGGACCACAGGGCCAGCGCGTGCAATGCAGTGTTGTCCTGTGTCCTGTGTACAGAAGCCGGCTTGAAGGGCGACCAGGTCAAGCATTCCGCTGGGTCTGGTCGTTGCGGGCAGTACAGGCAGGCCATCCAGGAGCTTCGCCAGAAACAACAGAAATGATCAGTGTTCTGCAACTTAATATGCAGAGGAGCAGGACAGCAAACGACTTGCTGTTCCAATTCGCCACGGAGCAGGGTGCTGACCTACTGCTTCTCAGTGAGCAGTACCAGAACCGACGCTCCGCGCAGTGGTTCTCGGATCCCTCCGGCACTGCGGCAATATGGATCTTGGACCTCGGGAAGGTGCCTGTTCTCGATTCCGGATCGGGCAACGGCTTCGTTTGGGTGAGGAGCAGGGGTTTCACCGTCTTCTCCTGTTACCTCACGCCAAACCAACCGATCGGAG
This sequence comes from Flexamia atlantica, assembly GCA_035578135.1. Lineage (NCBI taxonomy): Eukaryota > Metazoa > Arthropoda > Insecta > Hemiptera > Cicadellidae > Flexamia > Flexamia atlantica. The sequence continues at coordinate 91,402,256 of JAQJVK010000001.1, forward strand.
ACTACCGCCACATGGTCGATTCCATTGAGGATGAGATCATGAAAATCTCTGGCGGGGTCATAGTCGGTGGCGATTTTAACGCAAAAGCCGTGGAATGGGGTTCCCCGCGGACCGACACTCGAGGTCGTTACGTCCTCGAGTCGGCTGCCAGGTCGGGCCTCTGTATCCTTAATACAGGCGGCATTTCCACCTTTCGCCGTCCGGGGTGCAGAGAGACGATCCCTGACATATCCCTTGCCTCTGAAGGGATTGTCCAGCGGATCTCCGACTGGCGTGTCTGCGAGGAGTATTCCTCTAGCGACCACCAGGGGATCCTCTTCAAGGTCCTTCCCGAGGGTGCGCGCTTGCGCGCTGAACCTGCTCCTCTGGCTCGACGCTGGAACACCAGTCGTCTGAGCAAAGACACTTTTAAAGAAGTAATCAAAGACCAGAGCATTGTGAATTTCACAGGTGCCGAAGATCTGGCAGCATCGACGATGCGTCTCATCGCGACCGCGTGTGAGCAGTCGATGCCCGGAGTTTCCCGCCGCCACAGGAAGAAGCCGGTTTACTGGTGGACGCCTGAAATCGCGGAACTCCGGAGGAGATGCCTTGGTCTCCGACGAGCTGCGCAGCGAGCCAGGAACCGCCCTGATGCAAATGCCAGATCGGCTGAGCACAGAGCGGCCCGCCGAGAGCTCCGCGGTGCCATCAACCGGAGTAAAGTCAGGTGCTGGAAGCAGCTGTGTCAGGATATCGACAACGACCCCTGGGGGATGGGCTACAAACTTGTAACCCAGAAGCTAGGGGCTCGCTCACCACCTGCGGTCATGGAACCACAAGCCATGGCCGTCGTCGTCGATACACTGTTTCCCAGCCACCCAGTTCGGCCAGTCAGGGAATTCGGAGAGGTAGGCGCCTTCCCAGTTTTCCGGGAAGAGGAACTCACCGCCGCCGTCCGATCCCTACGACCCAGAAGAGCGCCCGGTCCCGATGGCATTCCGGCGGAGGTGCTCAAGCTCGCTGCGGAGGTGAATCCAAGGCTTCTGCTCGATATGTTCAACGCGTGTCTGGCGGAAGGCGTTTTCTTTTCTTCGTGGAAGGTTGCTCGCCTTGTTCTTATCCCGAAGGCGAAGAGCACACCGGGGACCCCTTCTTCTTTCCGACCCCTGTGTATGCTCGACACGGCCGGAAAAGTGCTTGAAAAGCTCTTGCGCGTCAGGCTGACCGAGGCCATCGTCTCTGCGGGGGACTTGTCCCCGCAGCAGTACGGCTTCAGATCCGGTCGCTCTACCATCGACGCTATCCAGGAGGTAGTTGAGGCAGTGCGGAGGGCGGAGGACCACAACCACTGGTCGCGCCGCGTGGTCCTTCTCGTCACGCTCGACGTGAAGAACGCCTTCAACTCCGCCAGGTGGAGCGATATGCTGTGGGCGCTTGAGCATACGTTCCAAGTTCCCTCTTACCTCCTGCGTATGATCGAGGCGTATTTGTCAGACCGTGTTCTTTTGTACGACACGACCGAAGGCCAGCGGCGCATTCCCATCACTTCCGGGGCTGCGCAGGGGTCCATTCTCGGACCAGATCTCTGGAACGTGTCTTACGACAGTTTGCTGAGGCTAGACATGCCCGATGAGACCCGCCTCGTTGGCTATGCTGACGACGTCGCTGCCTTGATCGCTGCGAGGAACGTCGAGCAGGCAAAACTGAGGCTCAGCGTGGTAATGGCCAAGGTCAACGGGTGGATGCGAGATCACGGCTTGTCCTTGGCTATCAGTAAGACGGAGATCGTCGTCCTCACCAAAAAGAGGATTAACACCGTGTTCCCGGTGCAGATAGGTGACGTCACACTCGAGACTAAGCCTGCTGCAAAGTACCTGGGAGTCATGGTCGACAGCAGACTGTCTTTCGGCGAGCAGATCCGGCGCGCCGCCGACAAAGCCGCTAAGGGTGTCGCTGCCCTTGGTAGGCTTATGCCCAATGTCGGCGGTCCTCGCTCCTGCAAGCGCCGCCTGCTCATGACTGCCGTCCAGTCAGTCTTGCTGTACGGGGCGGAGGTATGGGCTCACGCACTCGAGAAGCGAGTCTTTCGAGATCGGCTTGCCCGAGTCCAGCGCCGAGGAGCTCTGCGGGTCGCTTCAGCCTACCGCACAGTCTCCGAGCCTGCTGTGATGGTGATCGCCGGAGTCATTCCCGTCCTCTTCCTCGCGAGGGAGAGGCAGGCGATTTACCGGAGGAGGCCTGAAGTGGGCCGGGAAACAGCTGCCAGGGAAGAGCGCGATCGCAGCTTCGACTCCTGGCAGCGCGACTGGGAAGCCGAGCCGAGGGGACGTTGGACCTTCAAGCTCGTACCTTCCGTCCGACCATGGGTGGAACGGCAGCACGGCGAGGTCGATTACTACGTGACCCAGTTTCTTTCTGGGCACGGGTACTTCCGAGCCTATCTGCACCGGATGGGCAAAGTCGCCAGCCCGGACTGTCTGTATTGCCCCGGCATCCCAGACACGTCCGAGCACACCTTCTTTCAGTGCGACCGTTGGCACGTCCGTCGAGCCTCGCTTTCATCTGAGATTTGCGTGATCGTCAGCCCAAACAACATCGTCGGAGCTATGCTCCAGGGAGAGGGCAACTGGAACTGTGTCAAGCACTACGTCCAGGCCATTCTTCGGGCGAAAAAGGTCGACCTCGATCGGCCTTAATCCTCAGCATTTCCCCACGGAGGTTGCCCTAGCGGCGTAATATAAAAGGCCTAGCCCGAAGTAATGTGTGAAACAGTTCCAGGCTAGTGTCCTCGGTGCCGAGGGAGGTGGTTTAGTCGGTAGTTCACGGGACATCGAGCTCGTGGGAGTCCGACACTACTGAGGGGACAACGAGCCCCTCAGTGTGCGTAAACGCATTCCACCTCCTACCCAAAAAAAAAAAAAAAAATTATTATTATTGATTGCCACTTTAATTTTTCATATAATCAACTTAATCTACACGTTTTATAACTTGTTCGAGCCTGATTTACTTGGTGGATAAATTATCTTCACTTGTAATATAATAAGCTGACTCGCAACTCTGTTGTCAAGGGAGTGGGTAATATATTCTGGAGCGTCTCACTCAAGCAACGTTCCTATAAATTCCATCTAATTAGGTAGTTTATTTAGAGTTTAATTAAGTAATGCTTCTATTAGTTAATTTTATTTGCATTCACATAACTCGAAAAAAGACTAGAACTCCTCATTAAATAGCCTTGTTTTAAAGTCTACCAATAGTAAAATTAAATAAGAAACATTATGTGAATAATGAATTTTGAGAGTTGCGCTTTTGTTGCACATTTTACACTTAATATGATCTAAACCGAAGTCGAATTATTAAGTTTTAAACACAACTGGATTTTGTGAGATCAGGTTTAACTTGTTTCAGCCAACAATCCATGTTGTAAATCTCATCGAACACATAGAGGATTAATTGCGGTGTAGCTATATGCTATGTAAAATCTAATAATTTGAGTTGGCACCGACGTAACGAAATTCCTCGTTAAAATTTCTGTAATTCATATTTCTAAGTTTGAACTGCTTGAAGATGGATTAAGTCAGAGTTTGATCTACAATTTGACAGTTGGGGCTGGTCCCATCTGGCAACTGGCGGGCCGTCCACACTATCAGTCAGTCAGACTGGAGACAAGGGTCAGAGCGATCCTGACGTGAGGTTTATAGTTAAACGGCTTAGTAATTAGGTAATTTTCATAACTCAAGGGAGCTCAAGCTATCTATCGTAATATTTATTTGGGTTGGCAGACAATTGTTTGTAATTTACTAATTTACAAAATAAATGGAATCTGGGATGTCATTTATATTTGAGTTTTCAGTAAGTAGGTATTCGATTCGTCATCCTCAATTGCAGTAAAATATATCGTCAACATACGCAACAACATATGAACATGAACATATCAACATATGAAATGTTACATGACAAATAGTAATATTACGTAGAATAACTAAATGAAACTTCCCTTTGGTTTCCGGAGTATATATAAAAGTAAAAATACTACCGTAAACGTTCTAATTACATCATAATTTATGAAAGAAGAATAATTTTTGCGATATTTGGACTAAATTTTTCCCATCATAAATACAATAATTTTAGCATAGAAAGAATAATAGTTAATATTTTTACAATCCGATTTTCAGACGTTATCTTTGTGGACGATTTTCATTAAATAGAAAACTATTTTCTGGGGTGACGTGGTACTTTTTGCCACTAAGAAAACAAAAATTGCTATTCTAAGGCAGACACAAAAAAACCTCTTCCCTTCAAACTTTATACTTTGGCCTTTATTAGGTCCAATTTCTTCTTTCTAAGTTCTTGTTGTCAAAATAACCTTATGAAAAATCGAACTACAACGGATACAAACTTGTCTTTTCAAACGTATATTCACCAGTGTGTTTTTGGTTCTGCAGTATATGGACACCTGCAAGATGTACAGTGAGGTCAATGTCAGCAAATTGAGTTCCCGAAAGGAATTTTTGCACGACTCTCAATATTCTAATTTTTCAGTTATTCACACCCTTTATTTTGGAGCCTGAAAACTCTCTCAAATCTCTGATTTGAGCAGCTACTCCAGAGCCGTATACCGTGGGCTGGATCAATAGGCCAGATAAGCAATTTTCAATCCCTCTTGCGAAAAGATATTTGCAAGGTTATGAAGGACATGGAGAGGCTTTCAGTGTACTCGTCCCACGTCGATCCTCGATCTAGGACCATCCCCAGGAACTTTGTGGATTCAGCTTCTTCTAAGAGGGCATCATCTATTAGGACCATCGGTCTCAATTCGTCTTCTTGATTGCGTAAAACATTTTAAGAAACTTTTTTGAGCTGATTGATTTTAAATTGATTTCAGAAAACATTTGAAATGTTCGAGCCCAGGTCTACAAAGGCCTTGATTTCCTATTTGGTAATGCTTCTCGCTCGATAAAGGAGAGTCATAACTTTCATACTATGTATAGTCGTCACCATATTGGACCGTCTCCCCATTCTGGATCGACCAGCTTAAATGGTTTAAGTAAAGTAGGAATAAAATCGGCCCAAGAACGGATCCCTGAGGGACTCCAGGGGCACTGGCTCTTTCTGAGACAGTACGTCAGCGATTTGGACGCACTGAACCCGATTTTTGAGGAAGGACGAAAGCCACTTATGCGGCACTCGGACTCCGTATGCCTCTAACTGTAGCTGCAGAGTCTCACGATGCACACAGTCAAAGGCTTTGAAAAGTTCAAGAAATATGCTGAGCACATGATCTCAACTCTCAAATGAGGTATGAGGACCAAAACAAATTGGGATTGGTGGGATTGATATTTGGACGTATTAATAATGAAATCAGATATGAGGCGTTTGAAACCCAAGAAGTATCCAATGAAAAACTTTAAACGCCACCATTTTGGATGGGATGTACTATTCAAGATCCGGTGTATAAAATTGAATTAAGGTATTTTATCTACGACCATTGAGATAAGCACCAGTAATGGCATTACAATAAATATTATAATAATGCACATAAATACCTCCGTTGCAGCAGACCTGCATACTCAGCGAATTTCTAATGCAAAAGAACATATTTCAATCCAAGGTAGTTAGATTTAATGTTTTTGTAAGCTCCATAAGAATAATATGGAGAATGAGTATGCAGGTTTGCTGCAACAGGTCCGTTGAAACTGGGTGGAATAATTTCAATATTTCGTAGATCTGAACTAGGAGAAAACCATATACCAACTTTTATCAAGATATGTCAAAAAATAAGGAATATATAGAATTTTTTTATTTCCCATAAAGATAACATGGGGAATGAGTATGCAGGTTTGCTGCCACAAAAAAGGAAATATCGGGGGTTTTAGACTAAAATACATGAGATCTTATCTAGATGAAGCCACAAACCAAGTTTTGTTAAGATATGTTGAGAAATAAGCGAGATATAGAATTTGACTTATTTCCCATAAGGTTACAATTGGGGCAACGTACGTACATTGGATTTTTTTAGTTTTATATGTGAAATCCCCAAAATCCCTTTTTTGGAGGGGTTTTCCCCCTTTACCCCCCCCTTCCAGTGGTCCGATCGGGCTGATTTTCGAACTCGTCCGAATAATTACTACTTTACACGCCTATGCCAAATTTCATTCCGATCGGACAATTTTTGCGAGCGCTATCGTGCTTACAGACACACACACACACACATATATATATATATATATATATATATATATATTTATATATATATATAAATATATATATACATACAAATTTGAACGAATGGTGTTTTTGGTATCTGGGGGCACCAAAACATAAAGTTATGATGGTCCCGCGCTTAGGTCTTACCATGAGACCTACGGTAATAGCTTCTTCCCTATAGGGGAAATTCGCTAAAAAACAAAAAATCAACCAGTAATATAGTGGAAAAATAAAAAATTCCTGAATTATCTACTGGATAATTAATATTTAGAATGCAGGTTCTAGACCAATGACAGCTCAGCATTTGACGAAAGTAGTGTCACGTGTCACAATACAAATAACGCAATTCGCACATCAGCTGATTGTAGCATTACGATTCATGTTTCAGTTTTTTGATGTGAGAGGACTTATCCCAACAGTGATTGTTCCACAAAGATTCATGGTTAAGTCTGCTTATGTGCTTTACTTCAAATTTGAGTTGACCATTATTAGTAAAAGTCATGAGTTTTGTTTAACTTCGGGAAAAATTTTATCGTATATTGTTGGTCGTAGATAGAGTAGTGAATGCAGCGATCATGCTTTTAAGCCACTCGTGAGTTACTTAGAACATACGCTTCGCTTGTGTTCTAACTTACATCTCACTCGTGGCTTAAAGACATTCATAATACAGTCGATGCATAAACTACTATTATTTGATGAACAAGTTAACCTATGCTTATGTGTAAGTTTTATTTAAACTCCAAGTCATTCTGTTCCTCTTCCGTGATGGAAAAATTAACATTTGCATAAAAAAGCGGATTTTATGATTAATATTCAAAAACAAAGTGGTATTAACAAGCACACTTTGCGGAAAATTGTTAAATAGTCCTGGAATTTTTCAAAGCACTGTTTTACAACATTTTGGAACCTAAAAATATACAAAAAATATATATTAATACCCCCGTTGCAGCACACCTGCATACTCAGCGAATTTCAAATGCAAAACAACATATTTCAATCCAACATAGCGAGATTTGACATGTTTTCGTAAGCTCCATAAGAATAACATGGGGAATGAATATGCAGGTTTGCTGCTACAGGCATATTAAAAATAGGTGGTTTGAATTCAATATTTAGGAGATCTGAACTAGAAGAAGCTATTTACCAAGTTTTATCAAGATATGTTGAGAAATAACCGAGATATAGAATTTTACTTATTTCCCATAAGGTTAACATTGGGACAAAGTACTGTGTTTACCACTTTAAATATCTCGGTAACCAATGGACATAGAGCACAGATTCAGAATACTTTATTGCTTGTTTTTTTAGCTGAATTCAATGAATGGTGCCAATAAAAATTCGATACATTTTATTTTTCTATGTAAAAGACTCAAAAAAAACATTTTTGGGGGGTTTATCCCCCTTTACCCCCCCCTTCCGGTGGTCCGATCGGATTGGTTCACGAACTCGTCCAATTGATTACCACTTGACATGTCCGTACCAAATTTGATCAAAATCGGACCATTTTGCGGCCGCTATCGTGCTAACAGACACACACACATATATATATATACATATATATATATATATACATATATATATATATATATATATATATATACATATATATAAATTCGAACGAATAGTGTTTTTTGCTTCTGGGGGCTCCAAAACGAAAATTTATAATGGTCCCGAGCTTAGGTCTTACCATGAGACCTACGGTAATAGCTTCTTCCCTATAGAGGAAATTCGCTAAAACTGAAACATCTGTGGGGTTTTAAAAAAAAAACAATGCAGCACACACTTTGGGATGTCAATAAACCAGTTATTATAGTGGTGGATTACTTTCTATCAGCTTGTTTGTGAGAATATAAAAAAGTAAAAAAAGAAAATAATGATTTACGCCAAAATCATTTACATAAAGGCCTTGAAGGTCTTATGTTAACCTTCTGTAGGTACGGAGGTATGGGCATCATAAACCACTCTAATCAATGTAGTAATATTACATCCTATGAAAATTTAAGAGGAATTGACAAGATCAGACACAGTAAGCGGATTATGCATACAAGAGTCTTCATTGATCCATTGTAAATCAACGTGGCAAGGCTTTACACAGATCAGCTATGATTGCCTTCTTATTTTGCAGGATAAATGTTTGTTAAGTGTGTTTTTTAAATCCTCAGACGGACTCAGGATAGGAAAGCTGCGGATAAATAATGACGCTCCATACACCAAGTAAAACGTTAGGGCCAGTGAAAGACGGCGCGCACCTTACACTGGGTGAATAAGCCTGAGCCTGTTAAAACACGGTCAGCCCGACGTGCGCTACCGGTGGTACACGATTGAATTTTAGAACTTATTAAAAGGACGTTGCAATAATCGGAAAACTGACCAAAAAAATGAAACTGATCTAAAAGTCGTACTTAAACTAAATCTTAGAAATATCCGTTGATTTTACCCTGTGTATACCTAAAATAGCTAATTTGGGTACAATTAATAAATTTTAATTGTGCACCACCGGTGGCGCACGTCGCGTCGTCCGGTGGGCATACTGAAATCACCACGGGCCGACGTGCCAGCCAACGTGCGCCACCAGTGGCACACGCATGATTCGCCGATGGCGCGGCAGCCGGTGAAGTGGCGAAAGATAAACTTTTAGTTATTGTAACCTCCGTACACTCCCAGCTCCCAGGTAAATCACTTCCCAGGTCTTCTTACGCCCCTTCCGCCGTTTTTGGAGTTTTTACGTCACCTTGATCTTTTCAACATTAATAATATAACCCAGTAAAGCTCCGAAAGCGCTGTGAAAAAGCATTGAATCGGATGGGAACAGTGCGCCACCGGTGGTACACGTCGGAGTTTTGGAAATTTTGCAGTACGCCACCATTGGCGCACGTCGGAATTATGGAAAGAACAAAAACTGACTGTTGTCTTCCGTCGGGCTGAACGTGTTAAGTATTATTAATACCTTGAGTACCTTTTGTGTCATATGGTTATTTGGCTTATCCTGACAAATGAATCATTTGTTCTTAATTGGTAAGAAAGCTACCATGACGTAATTTTGTATGCCCTCCTTTAATTCGCATTCCAGTTAGAGGAGCAGAATATAAAGTGTCACGGTGAAAAAATGATATTATTATTCAAGGTTGTTTGTGTGCCAATGAGGATTATCATAGATATACATAAGTTTTATCAGGATTATAATGACCCTAGAGTACCTAATGCTACAAAGGTTAGGTTCGATAAGGTACCTAATACGGAAATACAACTCAGATCGAGTTCTGAGTTACAAATCGGAGGAAATTCGGCAAGGCTAGAGAAGGTAAGCAGCTTTTAAAATATAAATTGAAGGCCGGTAGCCAAGCGCAATAATCCCCACATCCTGAACCCTCGGGTCAACTTCATACATGAGTTATGAGTCAAGATACAACATTGGTAGACGAGACAAAGTAAGCGTCTTACGTGACTACACAAAAACAAGTGTATACTAATAATGACTGCATACATGGGATACGGGTTACAAATGGAAACCGTTTACTGTAGTTTGTAATATGTGTACTAAGCTAAATGTAAAGCTGGGAATATTAGTACAGTAAAAATAAGTAAAAAATTCCATAAACCCAAAAAAATTAGCACAAGCAAGGAATTTGGTACAGATGTTGGGTGTATCTTCCTTTTGAACATACTAAAAGTCCCCTACAATTGAAGCTGAGCTACATCCGCCATCTTGGAAAATGGCGGCAAATTTCTGTATTTTTGCCTTTAGCTCCTTTATTATTGGAGGTACAGAAAAAAGTTTCAGTTGAAAATTGTAGCCCATTAAAAAATACACATTTTTGATCATTATAATTGTTTCTCTAAACCCAACGGTTTTTGAGTTGTTTGCGATCAAGTATAGTTAATGTTTTTGATTAATCAAAATTATAAAAAAATGTTTTGTAATATGACATTTTAAGGGGTATATAAGAGGGAAATTGAATTATTTTCAATGTATAAATCCCTGAGAGTTTTTTTTCCGGTTTGAACATGTATTTCTTCTCTACTTAGAATATTACTTTAACTAACCCTTCATTATGAACGCAGTGTTTTAATGTTATTTATTTTCGTTTAGTCGAAGAAAGATAGGGTTATACCCTGAAAAATTGCTATAAGCGAGGTTTCTGCGTTTTTCTGACATATTTTATGTGCTGATTAACATACAAAAGGTTTACCAAAGTTTGAACACCGGAAGTACCTCATTTTCAAGATGGCGTCCAAGAAGGTGACAAGTCATTAAAGATAGGGCCTATAGGAAATAAATGCCATAGGCAATGTATAAATGAATCTGGTGTCATAATACCACTGCCGATAATTGAAGGGAAGTATGAACTTCAGTTTTCGATGGTAAAAAAATCGGCCGCCATCTTGGATCCGCCATATTGGATGGACGTTTCGAGCTTGGAATATTTTTTGGGATTTTTTGGACTATTTTCCTTATAGCTCTGGATGTAATCAAAGTACGTACGCAAATTCTGGTGTAAAATAAATTTTGTTTCTAGCTTTATGCAATATCCACAACTTACAATACACCCTTATGATACACCTTTAATTACTGTTGGCAAGACTTTGTAAGTTTAAAGTGATAGTACCCCCGTTGCAGCAGACCTGCATACTCAGCGAATTTCAAATGAAAACGACATATTTCAATCCAACATAACGAGATTTGACATGTTTTTGTAAGCTCCATAAGATTAACATGGGTAATGAGTGTGCAGGTTTGCCGCTACAGGTATATTACAACTGGGTGGTTTTAATTAAATATTTTGTAGATCTGAACTAGAAGAAGCTATTTAATAAGTTTTATCAAGATATGTTGAGAAATAACCGAGATATTATTATTATTTATTTTAAAAAGAGAATGGTGGCCTCTTTTTACCTTGCATTTGTCCCCCCCCCACATGGCCCTCAGGCCTGTGCGTAGGAGTTATCAAGCAAACCCAAGGAGTGAGTCGGTACAGTACAAGGATGAACAGTACTGCTAAAAGTATGTGGCATCATCGGGACTCGATCCTGCGACGCTGCCGCCACAGAACCGGGGCCGAGTGCGCTACCAACTGCGCCACCGACTCACTAAACGACCATCAACCAAAAAACCAACCAACCATTTGAGGTATAGAATTTTACTTATTTCCCATAAGGTTATCATTGGGACAACGTACTATGTTTACCACTTTCAATATCTCAGTAACCAATGGACATAGAGCACAGATTCAGAATACTAAATTGTTTATTTTTTTGAGCTGAATTCAATGGTGCCAACGAAAATTCGGTAAATTTTATTTTCCTATGTTAAAAACTCAAAAAAACCCATTCTTGTGGGGGTTTATCCCCCTTTATCCCCCTTCCGGTGGTCCGATCGGGCTGGTTCACGAACTTGTCCGAGTGATTACCATTTTACACGTCTGTACCAATTTTCATTAAGATTGGACCATTTTGACGCCCGCTATCGTGCTAACAGATATATATATATATATATATATATATATATATATATATATATATAAATTCGAACGAATGGTGTTTTTTGCTTCCGGTGGTCCCAAAACGCAAAGTTATCGTGGTCTCGGGCTTAGGTCTAACCATGAGACCTACGGTAATAGCTTCTTCCCTATAGGGAAATTTGCTAAAAACCACATTATTTTCCTATGGCACATTTAGTAGTTTGTTTGTGGCAGATTGGCTACCATCCGAAGAATAGGATCGACAAGCTACACCGGAACCCGGGGCAATGCACTTCCTTTCCCGGCTTCAACTCCTAGATCATACCATTTTTAAGAGCACAGCATATAAGTGATTCAAGTATTCAACGGAGTTTTGATAGTAAATGAATGATACAAATTTCATAATTCAACACAATTTTTACTGTTTTGTAAATCAGAAAATACGCCTCGTCTGTTTTGTTTTGTTTTATGTACAGAATTAACTAAATAATTTTATTTTCAGTTCTTTTATTACATTAATAGCCATAGTTCAATCAAAGCCAGGTTTGACCTGGAAAAAAATCCGTTAGTTTTTGAACGCTTTTTTAAAAGTGCCTCAGGATGATGAATAAACCAAAACTCCTAATAAATCTGAGGCCAACTCTGGTGGCTATTAGCGGAAAAGTGTCATTTAAAAAAAAGCCTATTACATATCTGATACCAAATTGATTACATACATATTTATCTTACTCCTAAAAGGCAAAAGATTTATTCGTTTGGAAGGAACACCGGAGTAAAGTCGATCATGTGGGTAATTGCCTTGATCACTGGACATGGGCTATCTCAGAAAACATCCTTTCACTCTTGACATCTCGCTTGAATCACGATAAACCGGAGTGCAGACTCTGTGGCGGCACTTGTCGAGACTGAAAATCACATAAACTTGTGTGAGACTGGGAGCAAGGAGAGGACCTCCTCGGTCTCCGTCAACCAGAAGCTAACGTTGAGAGAAAGCTCTTAAGCTTCGTTGAGGGTTCAGTCATAGGGCTGCCAATCTGGCAGCTTAGGGGAACACAATAAGCTTTGGTTGACGAGTCGAGACTCACAACCAAATCAGTCCAATCAGTCCAATCAGTCCAAATCAGTCCAAATTCCCCACAGTCCAATCATTCAAAAGACCTGATGGTCAACCTGGCCTGATGGTTGATGGTTGACCATAGATGACCTGATGGTTGACCAATCTATCTATGGTGCTCCTAAGGGTTGATTATACTATAAAGAATATATAAAAAAAGGAATCCAAAGCCTAGAGCAAGAGTCCAAATGAATGAAGAATCCAGTTAATTATTATTAACCTATATCATGAATTAATTATCGACAATGTATTCCAATGTACTTCTTTTATTTTACTCCAGAGAGTTGTGCTTCAATATATTTTTTTATATTGAAATTAGTTTAAAGTGCTTCAGTTTTAACAAAATTTTACTTGAGAGCATCATATTTCAATCAAACAGGTAGGCTGTATAGGGGCCTAACATAAACTCTCAAGAAATTCAAACTTAAAACTAATCAACAAAAACAATAATAACAATTAAATAAATAACTACACATAAACTGACATGAAACATGTAAATAAATAAATAACAAGCGTGCATCACAGCCAACAGTTCTAGTGTCCCAACCCCCCCCCCCATTTCTTTACTTATGTAGCTTTAAGTTCTTTGCACTTCCCCACAAGATGAACAGATTGATCTCACCCATGGTGCAGAGTTGTTGCGCTGCGCAGCGACTTCAGTATGAGTTGTCGCCATGAGGAGAGTTGTCGCCATACTTGAGCTATTGGGGGTGCCTGCAGATCCGCAGTGGTCTGGCTCAGCTGAGTGGACTAGGAGTGGGCAGTGGTGGTGGTTGGCTCAAACCCAGACCCTTTAAAACATTTTCCCCTAACCTTAATAACTTAATAATAATAACAAAATTATTATTTAAATAGAGTCAACAAGAAATAATAACAAGGGTTAACAAATAACAAAGCAAAATAACCTAAACGCGGTTGCGGAAACAGTTCAACCCTTAGTGTACTTTTAAATTACATCAGCAAATTTTACAAGTTAATTCCAAACATGGAAATGATTTATATATCTGAACTACTGTGAGTAAGGAACAGTCTTAAGGAAAGCAGAACAAATAAACGGCTTGTGAAGTGCTTAGGCCTAGAAAAAAGGCTATATGTCCCTGCTACATGGCCAAATAGGCCTTGGTAAAAGAAAACAATTACTCCACGACTAAAATCAAGTTATCCCTGGTTGTGGCAAGTCTTTCCACAGAATCTTGATACAAAATACAATTACAGAACACATTACAAATCCATTAAATCCTAACATCTGTGGCTACCTAACCAAAAGTTTGCAAGTACAGAGTTGGTTTTCAGACTGAGAAACAGTAAAATATGATTAAAAGCTTTAACTGAGAACTGAAACAAAATTAATTTAAATGGAAACTGAAATTAAAACTTAGTGGAAACTGAGAATTGAGGAAAGTGAAAATCGAAACAGGTGCCTGATATCGAAAATGTGCAAAGCTTTTAAAATACAGAAAAACTGAATGGAATGGAAAATAACTTACCCGTTTTGTTACGGCATTTGATTTAAAGAGACCTATTATAGTATACCTATTCCATGGGGTGGTCGGAAATTAAAATAAACCCTGAAGGAAACGGATTACAAAAACTTTGAATGAACATGGTTAAGTTTTACGACCAGCCCTAAGGATTGTCGCAGCACCTTTAGGAGTTTTCGCTCCAGTCAAAGTGACGCCACAGAGCAGGACACATAAAACACAACAAAGAGGAAGATAATGAGTAACATATATGAGCGTGACATACGCGCTGGGCTGTCACGGCTTAGGTATTATTAATAAATTACCTTCATTTAAATTAATATTGAATCAATGATTGAAAGTGAAATATTGCAAACAATATCAGGAACTTACATATACTTAACTATTTTATTAATGGAGTGTTTTATTTAATTTAAATGGACTATAAAAGTATGATTATGCGTTATAAATTCTTTGTTCTAAACTTATAATTATTAAAAAAGACAGTTTACCTCACATATGGCTAGAGTGGTAAGGGCTTACCACTCTAGCCTTTAAACGTACTTATACTTAAGAATTTCAACTACGACACGCTTCCAGTAACTAATGTTGACAGACTGGGGCTTTTAGTGAAATTGCTGCATCCTCCCACCACTGACTCCCTCACGTATGCAACGCAGCACACCAACATTCACCTATTATTGTAAGTTGATCAATTGACCAAGGATAATATTCTATTCAATATTGAATATTATGGGCGTTATTAGGAAAAAGGATCCAAATGTTCTTTATAGTATCTTATTTTATTTGTGCTTTTAAAAATATTCAAAGAGAAATTTTAATAAGAAAGCGGATATGCTTATTGCCCTGTACAAATTAGTATTAAGTCAACTGATTGATTTTAAATAAGATTAAATGACTCATAAATAATGTTCACTTATTTAATAGGATTTTTTAAGCTAAAATTGAACTTTTAGAACTGTATCAATTAAGATTTTGAAGTTTATATTTGTTTTTATCTACGATCATTGCAATCATCACCAATGACGATATTACAACTATAATGTCATAATGAGGTCATAATGAGGCATAAAGTTAACATTATGCAACTGGTGTCACTTTATGATACAGGTTCACTTTATGAAATGGGAGCGCGGCATTTGACGAAAGTAGTGTTATAATGACAATTACGCAATTCGCACATCAGCTGATTGTTGCATTACGATTCATTTTGAGTTGACTTATCCCATCAACTGATTGTTCCACAACGATTCATGGTTAAGTCTGCTTATGTGCCTAACCTCAAATTTGAGTTGACCTATTCCATCACTAGTAAAAGTCATGAGTTTTTTTAACTTCGGGGAAAATTTTGTCGTATATTGTTGGTCGTAGATAAAGTAGTGTATGCAACGATTGAACGATTGTATTATGCCTTTAAGCCACTCGTGAGATATTTAGAACACGAGCGAAACGAGTGTTCTAACTTACATCTCACTCGTGGCTTAAAGACATTAATAATACAATCGTTGCATAAACTACTATTTATCAATGGGGAATATATTAGACTATTAGGAAACAATACATCCATTAGCAAATTCCTGCAAACATATTATATTTTAATATGTCCTGGGTAAGTTTAATTATGTAACATATTTAAAGTGTGTAACACTTCATGACGTTTCCTGCGCTACCTGATACCGCATGAAGTGTTTAACTTGCCTTGTTATTAGTGTAACTGAGCGTATTCCTTGAAAATTGCAATTGTTACGTAACTAGCCGTAGTTGTTGGGTTCGTATCGTGTGAATAAGATGTTAGATACATGATTTAGGAGCTTAAAATTACGGTTTACATTACTTTTGGAGATGTAATATTGGTGATAATTTTTAACTACACAAGTAAGAAAAGTATTAAAAGTATACTCATTGGATTCAAAGCGTTTAAAACATATTTCAATGGAACATATTATTTATTACTAGTCTTTCTTCCTTGGTGATATTCATACGATCTTCATAGCATTACGATTAGGTTGGAGAATATGTATGCAGCTTTGTTACGATAGCTTTATATAAAACTTTTATGTTTTTAATAAATTAATATCATGTGTACCATAACAATAATAAGGTTCAATATTAAGATTCTTCGAGCTATGTTGAGAAATAAGGAAGATATAGAGTTTTGCTATAGATTTCTATAATTCTGTTGTAAAGTTATAAGTATTATTTTTATTTGATTCATTTTATTAATACCAAGAGAGATCTAAGCCAGTTTATGTTTTACCAACATAGAAGAAAGTGTAAGTTCAAAGGTCAACATATTATAACAATAAAATATAGAAGTACCCCCCACTACCCTGATAACGAGGAAGGAAGAAGGAATACATCAGTCTACTCTATGCCCAAGGTACGTGCAGGTCACATTTTTCTGTCCTTGTTCTAGACATTTCCAGTGTTTAGACCTCTTGTATTAAAAGTCGTTATTGCTAGTTTAACTAACGTACAACTAACATACATAACACATTCCACAAATAGATTTACCATTGTATGTTTAAGATTGATAACAGGTATGTCGAAAAATAAGCGAAAATGCGTTTAAGATGATTTAACCAAGGAAATAATAAGACCTTTCTTAGCTTAGTTACACTGGATATAGAATTTTGTTTATTCCTGAACATGTTAAAAAAGGGAAAATTTACAGTTTTTACTGCTTTTATTGTCTCGGTGACCTATAGTCACGGAGAAATAAATCAAAATATCAATCTGTTTTTATTTACAGTAAAATTAATGTGCAACCAAAAAATAAAATTTAAAAATACAATAATAAGGACTTCAAAAAACCTTTTTGTAGGTGACACTCTCTTTGCCCCCCTTTGCACGGTGGTTCAATTGGGCTGATCTTACTATGATACTACGATAAAAGCTTCTTCCTTACAGAAACATTCACTCATAAAAAAATTACAGAGCGTCTTTTTACATAACATCTTTGCAATTGCAAAACTGTTTTTTCCCCATAAAATCACTAATTGATAACTGTTATAAATTGTTATAAGACCATAATTCTGGAATATTTACAGCTTCATATTTAAATAATAATTTGATAATTTAATCATAACAATATGTATTAGTAGTAATTTGAAACACAAGTTGAAATAATTTATAATTATTACTAGTATTTCATGTTAATATCAGAAAAGTGATGTAGCATTTACAAACTTAAGATACATTTTATGATAATTTTTATAAATAAAAAAACACGAATTAAACCTACACATTGCTAAACTTAAAGTAACAAAACAATATATAATTCTCTATTCGATTTAAAGTTAATCAGATTGACCAAAGATTACAGCTAATGGAAATTGTCCATTGCCTAGAAATGCCTAGAAAATTGAAACAAAAACATATACCTTACTGCCGGCAATGCCTCCAAGCTGGCAGTGGCACGACACGCACACACGTCCACCCACTCGTACGTACGTAACTCGAAGTTTTAATTTTCTATCTGTGTTCTGTATCATGTTTATATGTTTTGGTTTTAATTTTCTTTCTGTTTTAAGTATGTTTAATGTGTTTTGTATGAAATTTTGTGTGAGTGAGATTTCTGTTGAATGTTGGATGAATGTAAATTGTATGTCAAAAAAACAAAAAAAAAAACCCAAAAAAGTAGGTTAAATAAACATAAGTAGGTTAATGTAGCTTTAATTAGGGTCACTTGAAAACGAGAGGAGTTTCAATACCTCTCGAAACGTAGTGTAGTTTAAACACTAGAAGCGATAGAAAGAGCCCAACAAATTATGTAATAATAACATACATGTTACAAATAAAGAGAGCTGGGTGTCAGCATATGAAGAGTTACAGCCATAGACAATTTTTCTTGATGTACCGGGTGTTTATAAATGAATATCGGGGTTTCAAAGCTTTGCAGAATATATTCTATTAAACCTATCTTTACAAAATAAATAATATATCATTTAAAAGAGCAACTCAAACAGTTTTTTCTACATGCATTAAATATCATTGTCATTTGCCACATTACACGTATCGAGCCGATAAAAGAAAACAAACAAAAAGTACCGTTAGGTTAATTAATGCAACACTCCATTCAATTCTGTTCTTAAGGCTTGGAATATATTTATTTCTTAAATTTTAAATAGGTCTGCTATTATTGGCCTTTGTAGTGTGTTGACGGGCACATCGAAGACAGAATGGACACGGTCTAATGACATGGTAAAGAGTTTCTAACACATAATTCTCTGTGCTGAGGCAAAACCGACGCTGGTTCCCATCCTTGTACCTTCCATGCAAACCTCTTGACGGGTGTAACAATATTAACCATTCTTATATAATACCAGCGTTTGAACACGTCCTTCGCACGGGTCAAAAGGCATTATCCGTAGTCAGTGAAATTTGTACTTTGATCTTAATATTGCAGAGCAAATAGCTGATAATGGTTCCGCTCAATTATAAGTTATTTTACTCACAGCTGTTGCCATTCCAATTGGTTTATTTACATTCTTCTACGAAAGTTTGGAAGCCCAAGAAACGGAGCCCGAAGGGATTTAAGAAATCGAAGTATGAAAGAAGCCTTCCCAGGTGTATATAAAACCTTTTCCTACGTCTGTCCGAGAAAGCGGTTGTTTTCGCACTCGATACGCGTCGCAAAACAGGTGATTCTCGTACTCATTTTACTTTTCGCACTCTTCATTTACTTTGCGCACTCCAGTGTTTCAACTTCAGAACACAATATATTAATAAAACACAATGTATTGGCTGGTAGGGTAACGTTGTTTAAACAGGAATTAAGTTGGCAACACTGGATATAAACATCTGACCTATTGTTGTCGGTGTTTTCGATCGGGAATCGAATCGACATGAACATAACCTCTAGAAACAAGCTTAAGGTGAAGGTGAGGCTGTACGAGCACCAAGAGCACAAACATGAGTAACTAAGACAGTGACTGTAGTGATTTAAGTGACTTATTTAGTAATACCCCTGAAGATCTAGCAGAGACTGCCAAAACAGTGTCTTTAAATCTCTACCCGATAAATCAAAGGATAAGTACGAACGAAGGTATCAACTATTTACTGCTTGGTGTAAGAACAAATACCCCCGTTTCAGCAGACCTGCATACTCAGCGAATTTCAAATGCAAAACAACATATTTTAATCCAATATAGCGAGATTCGACATGTTTTGGTAAGCTCCATAAGAATAACATGGGGAATGAGTATGCAGGTTTGCTGCTACAGGTATATTAAAACTGGCTGGTTTCAATTCGATATTTAGTAGATCTGAACTAGAAGAAGCTATTTACCAAGTTTTATTAAGATATGTTGACAAATAAGCGAGATATAGAATTTTACTTATTTCCAATAAGGTTAACATTGGGACAACGTACCGTGTTTACCACCTTCAACATCTCGACAACCAATGGACATAGAGCAATGATTCAAATTACTAAATTGTTTGTTTTTTCGAGCTGAATGCTATGGTGCCAACAAAAATTCGATAAAATTTATTTTTCTATGTAAAAAACCCAAAAAACACATTTTTGGGGGGGTTTATCCCCCTTTACCCCCCCTTCCAATGGTCCGATTGGGCTGGTTTACGAACTCGTCCGAATAATGACTACTTTACACGTCTATGCCAAATTTCATTCCAATCGGACCATTTTTGCGAGCGCTATCGTGCTCACAGACACATATATATATATATGTAAAATTTTGAACGAATAGTGTTTTTGGCTTCTGGGGGCACCAAAACGAAAAGTTATAGTGGTCCCGGGCTTAGATCTTACCATGAGACCTACGGTAATAGCTTCTTCCCTATATGGAAATTCGCTAAAAAGTAAAACAACCATCAGAAAATGTCATGTTAGCGGAAAGTAAGGCTTACAGGTACTGATCAGTTGTAAATTAAACATGGAAAGTAGGCCTAGCCTACTGGTAACATATTTATGATTTTAACCTATCATAACCGCATCAGCGCCAAGTATGTAAAATAGTGGCCTTTGAATAGTAATAATGAATTGGATTAGGGTTTAATAGTGCGGCTAAAAAGATAATACCATATTCCATTTCCCTAACCTTAGGAATCACATCAATAGGCTATAGTATCTTAAGTATTAAATGTTTATAAAGTGTACATAATAAATAGTCTATTTGGCAGAAACTATTCCGCACTCGCCTGCGGCTCGTGCGTAAACATCTCTCGAGTGCAGCAAAGTGGCACTTTGCGCACTTGTTGCATAAATAACTATTTCCAAAGTTTCATAATGATAGACAGTTCGGTAACGCATGAAGAACAAACAGAAGTTAGAAGACATAATATAGATTGTTACTCTGTTTCAGTTAGGCCTAGACTTTTTGAATCTTTTGTTTATTTTTTTGGCATTATTGAAATACGATTGCCCTTGTCCCTTTGTAAGGAAGATTACTATTTTTATGAGATGTACATCAATTAATAAATAGATTATTTGTTGACGAGTTAGTAATTTTAGTTTGTTCTGATGAATAAGCAAAGACAGTACTTAATTTTCGTCGGCTTTGATGTCCATTTTAATTAAATAACTTATTAATAGATGTAATGGGATGTTTGGGCTTTTAAAGGGGTTAAAAAGTCTGTGGATAGTTAGCGTTTTTCAACTCACCAACTGACCATAATCGACTTCTCACATTTGCAGAGGATTCATTTAAAGCATATTTGAAGTTGACTTGATTAGTATATGGTAATTTTCTCTGTAGTATATTAGTATGGTATATTTCTCTGTTGTATTTAGTATGGTGATCTAATATTCCACCTATCGTTTAAGAGCTGAATTTTCTAGGATTTTTTTTCCTATGCATGCCACCACCATCATTCTTCTCTCAGTTTTTTTAGCTTATAGCTCAAACCACAGTCTCGCTATGCAGTAACACGCAGTCCAAGAGCGCGGGGTATTCGTTTCTGCAGCTCATGTGGTTCAATTTAAATGTGATAGGTTTCGTTTACATCCGAAGATTGTTTGCAGAGTATGTAGTCGCGTAACATATTATTAGGAAATTGTTTTCTCCAAAATGGGGTTAGACTTCATTATGTGCTGCAACCAATAGGCTATTTAACTCGACATTACAATACAACACGCTTTGAAAAGAAAAAAAATGTAAAGTCAGAGCTTTATAATTGTGCAACACACTGTCATTTTCGTAAATTTTAAAAAAATAACTAAAAATAACTCACAGTCTACCCGCACCACTGAATATATTGTAAAACAAATCAAACATATTGCAGCCTAACCTTGTAAATGAAACATCAAACCGATTTATTTAACTAAAACTTTACAATGATGAACAATATTTAACAGTTATTAATAAAAATCTTGTTACCACTGAGCATGTCTTCAAACTTGTTATCGCAGCGTAATATGAAAGAGGATACATTTGGTTTGGATGAATATTATTTCGCAATAAAAATTTACTGCGAGTCGATTATTACTCTTATTATTTAATCCCGTAATCTGAAGGGATGCCTTTTTAATGAGGGAGAAAATATGTATTCCAAGCTTATTAAAATATGTAATTAATAAGTATGTAATAATTCAATGAGTGATAAGGTTTATTAATTAAAACGATTTCTTACCTTATTCTATTTTTCACAATCCATCATTGTGCTTTGTATTATTGTATTTTGTATTCGTCTCCTAATTTATCGTTATTCGTAAGATATTTAATCTATATCACAATAAAAATTAATATATAACTAAAGGCTTTTCTCAAATAAAATTTGTCAGCATCACCAAAATGTAATCATCATAATTTTTAAATACAATGTTCGAGTCCAAATAAATGGGGCTTTTCTCTGAAAACGGTCATTCTTCTTTTTCATGTATCCAAACGGATATCTTCATACAATACGTTATTTTTATTGACTATTTATGACATTACACTAAAAGTCTGAAAATAATTACGTAATGTAGTATAAATTTTACGGAATACTTATTTCTAACTGGGAAAAGCAAAGGTAATAAAAATCGCTTCGGCATAGCTTGAAATTAGTCATGTGTTCCGCCAATAAACTATCAAACTATAAATTGCCAAACAACATTAGTTTTGTTTTAAAACAAATATTTTAACAAGAACCATATGGCGATTGTTCAGGACTAAATGTACCTACAAACTGGATGACACCAGAATCATATAAAATGTCCCTTATCTATTAAAATTATCATTAATTATCACTGAATGTTTATCCAGAACTATTTAATAATACTTAATCGTTAATTTATGACACTAGTATTTTTTCATTGTACTGAGTATGCCTGGAAAAATATAGATTGTTACTAGTCAAGTGTAGTACGTGACCTTTGAATTAACTTACCGAAAATGCAAATGTTTTTCTAAACTACAAAACAAGCGGGGAGAAAAAAGGTCATATGTTTTAATATAGTAGTTGTTGAAGTAGAAAGGTGAATTTTGATTCGCATGTAAATAAATCTCATTGCTGCACAAAGGAAGGAATGGAATAAAATTACGCGTAAAGCGACTTACAAATTGCTCTCTGGAAAAAGGAACTATACGAAATGAAACATTCCAAAACAGAGTCCTCTTATTTTATATTTATTTGTTTCACTTTATACTCTTCTTTTGATCAACTTACATACCTACAAATTTGTTTTAATACACAAAATATGTTTTCTAAGTGAAGATAAAACAGTCGGTAAATATTAAAATTTCTTTATCATACCCTTAATACGATTTTGCGTTACATTATCAGAAAAAAGTAGGTTCTTAAGATATTAAAATATTTAAAATTAAAATTTCGATAGATGTAATTACAACTTAAACATAGATGCAACAGCTTAAAAATACTACTTTAAGCTAGTAATTGTGGAAAGATAATAGCACTGGGTCATAAAACATTGTTGCCATCATATGTCTCGGTTTTGAAGGGTTTGATAATGTTAGATACTTCCTTATCATATAATTTTCAAATGATGTATCAAATAATTTTGAGATGATTTTTACTGTGATATCAGATATCATATCTGTTAGCAAGTTGTATCCATCGATGTAAGTATTTATTTACATCGATGGTTGTATCTTATGTTTATCTGATTAAAATTACTTCTTAAAGTTTAACTTGGAAGTCATTACCATGAATATGCACTAAGTTTACCATGAGTATGGGAAGAAATTTCTTTTCTTCATACTGAAAAAAAGCTATTTTTATCTCTAAAACGTCCGTTAATTAAAATTGACTGTCTTAGGACTGCACAAACATCTATGGTTTTTTCGATACGCTAATTTTAACACTTTATTTTCCATTTATTTATTTTATTTAGAAAGAAATAAAAACATTAAAAATAACTACTATTCCTTGTCAACCTAAAAGAACATATTCATGGTAAGCTTTTCAACGATTAAAGAAATATTTTCCCGATATGATATAAAACTGTACGGAGCAAAAGTGTATTTTTAGTGATTAACAGTTTTTCCAATCAAGGCTCAGCTTATTTTACTCTACACCAAAATATCATGATACTTTTTCTACTTGTCATGAAAGATACTAAAACTATTGAATTTCTTGATTAAGAAGGTCCAACAAAGTTATTTCAGTTTGGATAGTTTTTATTCATACAAGCATTACAAATTATTTATTAGACAAATGTATAATTTTATTATTAGAATGTTGCTTACGAAGCATGTAACTTGAATGAATTAGTGGTTAAATTTGAAATCAATAAAACTGTTATAAAAAAATCTAAAACTATTAAAAACAATAAGAGTTTGAGTTTCTATATAGGTATGAAAAATGAAGCCAATAAACCTCGACGAATATTACCAAAAACACTCACTTACCAGGTCAGTTATAGTCAAATCATATAAGATAAACTCGAACCTCACCTGCGAATCCAAGAACATGGTCTACCAGATAAAATGTAAAGACTGCAAAAGACGACGTCGGATCATCAATACATACGTCACGAACAAGAACAACACGGCATAGATTTGCATTCTAACACAAAAAAGTTAGACAACCATTAGCCAAACATAGCATTGTTCATGGTAAAATATTTGAAGAATTAAACGAAGTAATACCCACCCGCCAACGAAAAAATAATTCCAGTGTACAACAACTGCGAGCACTAGAACAGGCACATCAAATGGTATTGAAGTCTAAATACTGTATCCTCATCAATCAAATAAAAAAAGTGACAACATCATGAGAGCCAACAAGAATTACTTTATACGATGTGATCTTACACACCATAAACTTTTTTTGAATTTTAAATTATTCTGTTTAAAAAAAATGTTATAGTTCATGTAAAAGTTTCTTTATATTGAAATTTTTATAATCTCACAACTTTATATTGTATACATGACTAAGTGAAATAGAGTACGGATTATTGTACTTACAGTTTCTTTATGATGTTTATATATATATATATATATAAATTTGGAGGGGTGAAAATCTCAAGAAAGCCCTCTGAACATACATCAAGAAGGAAATGATATAAACAAATTTCAAGTGTCCAAAAGCAAAATGACAAAAAGTTAAAATTTTTTAATGTCTTATAATTTTAAGCACATTTTGTGGGAAAAGACAAAACCTGTCCGATTGGAAACCAAAAATAATTACAATAAACTCTTTTATATTATTTAGAGTTAAGGTTTCTATGGAATGCAATGAATGCCCTCAACTTTCTAACTTACGTGATTTTAAGTCCGAAGTCTTTAATCAATCATATGAAGTTTCAATACACGACTCGTAGTGGACCAAGGACCTTAAAAAGGAAAAAGTTGTCAGACTATCTGCTTGTTTCTTATCTCTGCTTCATAATTTATGCATTATCATGAGAAATATCACAACGAAGTCAAGAGTAGATATTTTCGAAACGTAAAACTTATTCAGATAAAGTTTTGCCAGCAAAAACTGTAAAGTACGCCTTATAAACATTTAAGGCAAGAAAGCTCTGCAACAAAACATTTTGTTGATTGAAACAAATGATGCCAGTGGGTAAAGTTCTTGCAAAGTTAGTTTCTTCTCCACTCCAAACACTTTAAAAAACACTTTCTAGTAATGTACATTGACATATTAAACCTTCTTTATCTATAAGTAAAAATATATTACATAATGAATCTCACATACGTCGGGAGCCGCCGACTTCTTCGACCAAACCTGTTTGAAACTATCTATAACACATATAATGGAATAGAAAAGAAAAAGTCTTTATTTTGCTATTTTTCCTTTCTCACTCTTATGCATATTATATGGAGAAAGTAGTGTCCTCATAAGAAGTTTAGAATTTGAGTGGTTAGTGGAAATGTTTGTTTGAGTGTTCCAGGAATCCAAAAATTGGTTTCCGGAGTAGTTTCTGTCTGTCCGTGTGGATGTATATAAACAAAGTTACAGATGACACCATTGGTCCGATTTTCATGAATTCGGCATGTATGTTTGAAACCGTGATATCTCCATACGTTCTTCCTTTAAGTTCTTAGAATGTTTTATTTTTTAATTGAATGTATACCTCATTAAACCCCATAAAACGACAAAATTTTGTATTTCTTAAAACTGGCTCTAACAATTTTGAAGAAAAACTGTAGGTTTGTAGTGCTTGAGAAGCCAAATAAAATGACTGCATGCCTGTAAAAATGCAGGTTTAAAATGTATAAGAACTTAGCTGTAAAAACTTCAATTTCGTTGTTAAATAAAAAAAAACATTTATCTTAAAATAATTTCTACTTGCAACAATTGAAAATAAACGGTATCAGGAAACTGACACATTCTTTCTTCCTTCAAGTCATTTAAAACCAGAAAACATATATAGTCAAAAAAAGATTGGACGGTTAGAGGGTACTTATTATGGAAACTTCCGCTTTAAGCTACACGTTTTACTTAATAGGCAAGTAGGTAGGATGAAATCAGAAAATCTCATTGACGATTACACGCTCTACGTTCGAGCCTCTGGCTCCACCCCATACGGGGATTAGGTTTGGAGACCACCAGCTCAGAGAATAGTTAATATTGAGGATTTTACCTTACGTTCCACGCGTTTTTATAGTTGCCCAGGAGTAAATGCTGCTTCGTGTTTGTAGATTCAAGATTCAATGTACTTTCCTTTGCCAAATTTAAAGTTGATGTTGCACTCAATCGCTGGCCAAAAGTATGACCATTTCCGACCGCACATAAAACTGGCAGAGCTATAGGCTAATATTACAAATAAGTTGACTTAAAATCACCATCAACTACTACTTATTTAAACAAAACACACGGATGTAATTCCTAATGTTTTTAAAATGGTGAATATGTTAAAGCCCTTAAATTATAAAATAAGAAAATTCAAAAGCAAAAAATAAAACTGTTATTTCTTATAGTTGGTTCACCCTTCATTTAAAGCTAAATTTTAAATAAACCATATTATTTACCAACATCTATCATGTGTTTTTAAACCAAGTATAATCAACACATGTTTTAATGTAAACAAAGCAGACGTTTTTAGATTCTAATGCTTTTTAAATGGAAGATATTTTATGTTACATCTAATTTTCTGGTGAATTTCAAGCAATTTCAGTATTTTCCCGCCATCACTGAACAGAGACCTTTAATTTGAGCCCTCTCCCATCTTTCTACGACTTGCCGGACGCTCACAATTTTGACGCAAAGAATTGCTTTACGAAATGAAATATATGATGTATTTTGATGAAAGGTTTATAATCGTAAACAATAATAAAATTTTTATTTGGTCATATAGTAGAGAAAAACAATTTATTTATGCGTAAAAGCCTAATTATTTTTAACAGGAATACTGCAAACTCATTGCCGTGAAAATGACGTTCCAATAATCTTGATAAATGTAACGACAAGAAACGGGACAAACTACGTTGTCCGGATTGCTGGACATTAATCCCGAAATTCCATCTATTTATGGCTCAAAGCTACCACCAAATCCAGTTTTATTTACGAAATAAAATGTCATAAATATGAAATATGAATAGTGAAATATAAATATTACATGAAATAATATAATATTCTATTACTTTCTCTATAATTTTTAAATTTAATTTATCTCATAAAAATGAAATACAGGTATGAAAGAGACGATACCAGTTGTCCGATTTTCATAAAATTTGGCATGTATGTATGAAGACATGATATCTCCAGGCTCTTTTTAGTTTTTCTATATATTTTAATATTAAAGGGTATCTAACCCATAAAAATATAATTTCCGAATTCCTCAAAAACGGCTCTCACAATTTTTATAAAAATGTCATGGTTTGTTGTGCTTAAAATGACACCACCCGTATCTGAAAAAAATCAGGTTGAAAAGTTATGGGGGTTTAAATGTTAAAAATTCATATTCTTCTTGACTATTCTAAATGTTCACAAAAGCTATAACTTCGAAAGAAAATATACTTGCAACTATTAAATTGTCTTGAAAAAATAAACAATCCAGTATTTTGAATTATTAGACTACGTCAACTAGATGCGGAAATAAAGGATACTTTCGTTTGTCGGTAAACGCAGTACGTTGCCTAATGTGTTTCTTATGTCAAATATATAAATATATTATATAATATTACTTAATATATTATTTAAAACCTTATTTAATATTTAATACTTCAGTGAATTTTAACCGATTTAGATAACATTTGGTATCTATTTGTGGAAAATGTTTTAATATATTTTATTTCATTGTAGATTTTCTTTCTTTAAGGGATAAACAATGTGTCAGTTTGCGAATACCATCTATTTAATTTAGTGAATTTATCATGAAAAAGACACCCACTCCCCATAAAAATTGCTAAAAATGTTTAAGGAGGTGTAAATATTACATATAAAAATTTATATATGTGATTCTCTCTTCTCAACTCTAATTCACGTGTGTTTGATAAAATAATCGATGACTTTAATCATATAAACTAAAAATACACAGCTCATAGCGAACCAAGGCCCCTAAAAGCGATAAATTCGCAAGTTTTTGTGGTTGTTCCCTAGGAGGATTATTATAGTAGGAAGGACACACACGGGTTGGTTGCATTGAGGCCATCCCAGCAGCTGGCCGGCCGGCCAGGCCGTACCGCGCGTTGGCAATGGCGGGAAGCAGCCCGCTTGTTCATTACCACACCCCTGAATTATAATTACTATGTGAATATTTCTTGATTGATTTTGGTTAAAAACATTAATTCGGTTTCATGACGAAAAACTCCGTTCAACACAATCATTAGGCTGTTAAAGGAAGCAGGAAATGCAAGTTCCATTGATTATTGGAAGTTAATATATTTTTTTCTCAACAAAATCTTCTCAAATATGGCTCGTATGGTATTTAACGTTCGAGCGTTTAAAGGGCAGCAAACTTTTAAAATTTTGTTTTTCTTAATTCTATTCTAACAGACGTAAGTGGAATCAATGCGGACGTGATTTAGAACTTTTCTTGACTTTACCTACGTTTAGTTGCTTGTCTAACAAATAAATGTCTTAAAAGTAACATAATAGTATGAAGAGTTAAAGAATATACAAAGGAATGCGAATCAAATGTTTATCTTGACATCCAAGTTGTATTTTAAATAATAGATAGATTTGAGTGAACTCGTCTCAAACTAACTGAGAAATAAATATTTGTATTATAATTTTTATTACAACAATTTTAGCAAAATATCGAAAATTTAGCATTGATACGTCGAGTATCTCTTACAAAACAAGAATCTTTATTTTGATAAACACTTAATATTTTGTCCATACATGCTACATATATATATATATATATATATATATATATATGTGTGTGTGTGTGTGTGTGTGTGTGTGTGTGTGTAAGTTTAAACTATAAGCTAAAACATTTTCCTATGTATAATAGAGTTTGAAACATTTTTCTCGACTTTGAGAAACTGAACGCGTGCTTAAGGAAATAAAGCAATTTGTTTAAATAATCTTTCCTTGGATAATCATCTATTTAAATAAAATCCACAACGAAAACAGCGATGAAATTAAAACAAACGATGCCGTTGGGATTGGTGGCCGTTTGTTTGTACATTAAATCTGGTGGACCCTAAATACAAGTCAAAAGAAGTTTATTGTTTTCCTTTTTTCTCTTTACATTTAGGTTTCAACTTTGAGGCTTTACGTATCCAAGTTGTGAATGTAAAATTTGTATAGTATTGTATAATGTCCAGGGAAAATACTTCAGTAGGCCTATTGTGAACAGATTTATTCAATGATATATATATTTTTATTCTCGTGTTAAATCTTAACGTTCTAATGGAAAAAAACCAACTCAAGTTTATAAAATAAACGTGAACATATTTTTTTTAAATAATTCCATTTGGGTACAGTATTATTTTACCTGTTTAATCAAGCTACATCTATTAAATGATGTAAGCAATAAAAACGTGAACGTGAGCAAAATTTAAAACGTTTGGTTAAATTTCTATTTAAATTTTAAGATTTTTTTATAATATGATGCAATAAATCAACCAATAGCCATAACCAAAACTAAAACCATAATAATGACTAAATGGAAAACCTAAGTTGGCAAATGATTAGGTTTTTCAAATTTTAATATATGAATAGGAAAAGTCGTCCTATTTATTATCAGTCACTGACCTATCGTTTGCGTTAGTTGTAAAGTTAAGTTGTAGCAAATTAACAACTACTGAAAAGTGCAAGTTGTAACACGCAGTTACAACTAATGCAAATTATAGTTCAAGGACTGAATTGGCAGAAAACCTCAGCTATTTAGGATTTAAAAGCCTATCACACTTTGAGACTATGACACAGACATATCACTGAATGTTTTGGCTGGAATATGAAATGTGAGTGCAAAATTTATTGAATAGCTTTGCTACGAATATGTCCTACTAATATTATAAGCCTGTCAGCAATGAAGAGTTAGTAAATTTTTTGCACCTCTATCGCAAGTTCAATACTCAAGTGATTATTCAGATACTTAATCCACTCTGGCTATGATCCATGGCATTCTAAAATTACCATGCTAACCTGAAAAACAATATATAAATAAATCTGATTATAATAAATAAATGTTATTCTTTATATTTATAAGCAATTTAATGTCCGAGTTCTCAGTATCCGAACTGATCTTCAAGATTTATGTGTCAAATTAAAAGAAATGGTGTGTAGGTTTCCAGCATTTCCTCATAGTTTATGCTATTTCTAAGGGGTACACACCCCTTCAAATTTTTTTTTTTGGGGGGGGTCCTTCAAATTTTGGTTGAATACAGTTCTAATGAAAGAATACAATTCCAAATAAAATACCTAATTAGAGTAAACATTGCAAGCGAAGCTGCAACATAAAGTGGGGGCTAAAGGTAATTCGGTGTCGCCCTCGCTGGTGAAATACGCACTAACTTTACTCCACGATGATAATCGGAAGAGGTAGTGCGACCAATAAATAACCAGTTTTTTTTTTTCAAATTATAGTCTTATCTAGCTTATTAAGTACTCTTTTCCACTCTTAATATCTAAAATATAGCTTCAGAGGCTGCTATACTGTCGTCGCTCATTCATATAAGTCCAAATAGTGATGAATGTAGTAAATATTCCTCCGCAGGGTCGGCGATCAGCGTGTGTAAACGTTGACGCGGTCGCAAATTCCGGCAATATATTTACTTGATACTGGGTGTTGAACTGGTCAAAGTGCCTTCCTTATGGTCGGGCCACTAGGGTTGGGTTAGGTTAAAGTTAGGTGGTTAGTTAGGCTAGGTTGGAATCAATTACCAAAATCAGGGTTGGGTTGAAATGTATGAGGTATGGATGATATGGTTGGTTATGGTGTGTTCATTAAGTTAGAGTTTATAAGTTTTAATTTAGAGAAAACAATGATACTGCACCTTGAAGACAAATAAATTCAACACTACGTTCTTGAAGTACATTTTTTTTTTTCAGAGTCATTTGTGCTCAAAATATCAACCAGCTAAAACCCAATATTTGAACTTGAACGCCAATTACTCTTGTTTTTGTTTATGATATCGGAAAATAAAAATTGCATATTGTGAGAAATTCATTTCATTTCATTTTGATACGGTACGTGTCTCATTTTCTTACGTTGAAAAATAATGTCAGGATGTGGTTTCGCGCATTGTTGTAACCCCCCGAAAATAAAAACAACATTTTCTGCGAGAAAGCAGTCCGAGTATAATTTTAAAACGGAAATCACAACGCTATACATCAAATCAAAGAGGAGCAAACATCAAACAAAATATTACCATTTGCTTCCACGATATACGAAAGTGTAAAAGTAATCAGCCTCTGAATTACAAAATCAACTTTACCTAATTAACATTACGTAAAAATCATTTGTTGAAATTTAGGTGTGATTACTCTTTTATATTTCTTAGGATCGTGGAAGAATAAAGTAATGTTTTGTAGAATTTCTTCCCCTTTTTATTTATTTATATAGTTTTGATTTTCGATCGAAGACTATTTCGGAATGCGTTCCCACACACAAGGGTGTTGACAGTATGATTTACGTATCTCATGCGCAAGGGCGACACCGAATTGTGCCTTTAGCCCCTTCTTAATCTATATTATCTTTATATTAATAGACAAGCATTTTCTCCACAAGGTTTTTGTACTCCTTTTTTCTCAGCCTGTGTGCAACGTAGCAAAAATCGAAGCACACCGATAGAATTGTATTTTCCTGTAGATGTGCAGAATCCCATTGAAATTTATATTAGTCTTTTAGAAATGTAGAAAATTGAATTTAAAATTTCAAAAAATTAACATTAGCCTTATGAGTTGCTGTTTTGGTAATATTATAACAACCAAATGTAAACAAAGTTAGCATCATATGTAGCTGTTATCACATGCTATTTTTCTTAGAGTAAAGATTTGATGTAGAAACATTAAGCCACAGTTAATTGGGGCATGGAGTGAAATTATAGAATTTGATTGAAATCAGGACTACTTAGAGGAGATTAGGGATATCATACTCAAATGTGCTCCCTTTTACATATATATGGAAAAATAAAGTTTACTTGCTTAAATAAGATTAAGAGATAAAAATTTTCTGATAAAAAGGGACGAAAAAAGTACATTAAGTTTCTACCATCCAATGCACTAACTGACATGCCCTACCGGTGTATG
Source organism: Flexamia atlantica (assembly GCA_035578135.1). Taxonomy (NCBI): domain Eukaryota; kingdom Metazoa; phylum Arthropoda; class Insecta; order Hemiptera; family Cicadellidae; genus Flexamia; species Flexamia atlantica. The sequence continues at coordinate 91,434,550 of JAQJVK010000001.1, forward strand.
GCCGTAGAGGGGGGGGGGGCAAATACACAGGGGCCTGGATCCAAGCGAGATTAGTAAAAATGGGGCCCAGAATCGAGATGAGTAAAAAAAAGGTGGGTTTCTCAATTGCACAGGGGCCCGAAAAACCTGTCACCGGGCTTGGCAACCGGAGTGTAAATGGACACATTATATTCAAATTTTGTTTTTATTGGTGGAAAATGGGTGAAATATATATTACATTTTGTGATAATAATAGGAAGAGAGGGAAGGAGGGGAAAAATTCCAAATGGTAGGAAAGAAGGGAGGAGAGGTGGTTGGCCGAAGCCCGCGGTCCCTCCTCCACCCCTGGCTTAAGTCGGAGACTTATTCGCCAGGCCGCTTTCCTTATATAGACTTCTTTCTTCTGTCCTCTTCTTTCTTCTTATCCTAACCAGGCACTCTTCTAGAATTCTAAACTAGAAACATGGTTTCTAACAACCAAATGTAAACAAAGTTAGCATCATATGTAGCTGTTATTACATGCTATTTTTCGTAGAGTAGAGATTTGATGTAGAAATAAGCGACAGTTTATTGGGGCATGGAGTGAAAATATAGAATTTGATTGAAATCAGGATTACTTAGAGAAGATTAGGGATCTCACACTAAAATGTGTTCCATTTTACATATATATGGAAAAAGCAAAGTTTACTTGCTTAAATAAGATTAAGAGATAAAAATTTGCTGATAAAAAGGAAAGAAAAAAGTACATTAAGTTTCTACCATCCAATATACTGACATGCAACCGGCAGGGCCGGCGACGTGGGGGGGGGGGGCAAATGCACAGGGGCCCGGATCCACGCGAGATTAGTAAAAATGGGGCCCAGAATCGAGATGAGTAAAAAAAGGTGGGTTTCTCAATTGCATAGGGGCCCGAAATCCTGTCACCAGGCTTGGTAACCGGAGTACAAATGGACACATTATATTCAAATTTTGTTTTTATTGGTGGATAATGAGTAAAATATATATCACATTTTAGTGATAATGATAGGATGAGAGGGAAGGAGGGAAAAAGGTCCAAACGGTAGGAAAGAAGGGAGGAGAGATGGTAAGAAGAGAATGAAGGAGAAAAGGAGGGAAAAGTGGAAAGAAGGTCGGAAGAAAGGGAAGTAGAGAGTGATAAATTAAATGGAGGGAGGGAGAGAACTGTGGTAACAGGTGTACAGGATAAACTGATTTGATGACTGAAGTTTTACTTGCCTCTGATTCAATAATAATTCTTAAAAAAATAAACATGAAATCTTAATAAAATAGGCATTATCTTAATCAAATACTAATTACTAAAAACCATGCCATGAGCTAGAAATAAAGTAAAATAATTAGTCAATGATTGAGTTTTTCTCTTTTGTTTTTGGCCCCCAGTTTGGTTATATTATGTGTTTACATGGAAAATATGTACTATATGAAATTTATTTAGAAACGCATTGGTGTATGCGGAGATTATTTATAAAATTAGCTATCCCTATTTGTCACTTTGAAAATTGGTCGAATTTTCGACCACTGGCGATCTCTAGTACTTATTTAATACGCTAGGGTTTTTTTGTGATCATTACTCCTCCTAAACTACTGGCCCGATTTTAATAAACAAGGTGTCATTGGAAAGAGCTTGGCGTGAAGTTTTGCAGGAAATAAAATAAAATGGTTTGACTAAAGGGAAGAGCCCTAGGCACCCTTAAAGTTTCATATTAGTCCATAAGATTTAACATGGGAGTAGACAATTTCAAATAAAGCAGGTGATTGGAGCAAACAAAGTTTTTCAGCAAAGCCATATGTTGTTAATAGAATGGAAACCGTTGCTTTAGAGATAGAGCTGCAGGCATTTCAGTTGATGGAAGATGTAAACGTGAATTTAATTTAAACCGTATGAATATTCGTTTGAAATTCATTGTTGGTGATGGTGATTTTATATTTTGATTGGGATTTTTGCGGACATTTGCCATCACTGATTAGTAAAAACAAGTTTCACGACGTTTCGGGGTCTGGAATCTGATCCCGTCTTCAGGTGGAAGAAAACCTAGAACATAATAAGATTAGTAACACATAGCCAGGAAAACCTGGACAAAAACACAGCTAAAACAGAGAACTGTAAAAACAGTCACGAAAACACTAAGCTGAAAAGAAAAACAATAACACAAATTAGCACAGGAATCACAAGTGTCAAGAATCACCAGACAGAAGAGAGCACGTCCACACCCAATCAGAGCTGAGCTGAGACTGGTGGGAGGAAAGCAAATGGCGGCGGCGACGGAAATGGCGTCGGCCACAGCCAACCAAATCACGGCGCGCTACCGGTGGCGAAAACCTGAAACAGAGACATGAGATATGCAAATTCCGCGTGTCTGTTTGTGTTTTTTAGTTAATTTTTAACCTGATTTTGCCCCTTGGCCTTGCTACGGGTTAACATGTTGTGAGAATTTTGAACAGAATTGTTAGTATTACCCTATTTGCTGACACTTTATTTTACCTTTCTTTCAATTTTAGGAATACAAACTTGTGATTCCTGTGTTAATTTGTGTTATTGTTTTTCTTTTCAGCTTAGTGTTTTCGTGACTGCTTTTACAGTTCTCTGTTTTAGCTGTGTTTTTGTCCAGGTTTTCCTGGCTATGTGTTACTAATCTTGTTATGTTCTAGGTTTTCTTCCACCTGAAGACGGGATCAGATTCCAGATCCCGAAACGTCGTGAAACTTGTTTTTTACTAATTAGTGATGGCAAATGTCCGCAAAAATCCTAATCAAAAAATAAAAAAGTATGCATATTCTAACGTTTAAATTATATACCATATATCCAATACTTTGTTGTGTATACGCTTCGATTGGAGTTTATGGCGAATGTTAATGCCAAGCGTTTGTGAGCAATTACCTAAAAGAAAATTACATGAAAATGTAAATTACTTTATTTAGTTCAACTATGAAATGCTAACCATGAGTGACAAAAACATGAAAATGATATAATTTTAACTATTATTTTTGTGTTTAGTCATGTTCTGTAATAAAAAGAACCCAGTTTCCAGTAATTTCAGCAATCGCTATGACTAGGTATAGCTCAGGGTCAGTCCAATAGAATTTACCTTCCCTCCCAGTACTTTCTCATGGGCTACTGTATATGTGGCAGCAGGTCAGGCTAACCCCTTTGAGGAGCTCTTAATATCCGTAGAGAACACTAAAGAAACATGGACAGATGATTGAGTATTCACAAGAAATTTAGTTTAAAAAAGCTTTTGTAAAACATTCAGTACAACATCAGGATGTTCAACCATATAATAAATACAATAGTTCCAGATTACTGTACCATAATTATTATTATTTTGAAATCAATACATAACAATTGCTCGATTTCGAGCAACGGGTTCACTAGTTTAATAGTAAAAACATGCATTATAAATTCCCACATGAATTGGTAAACAATAAAATATGCCCCCAAAGTAAAAACCTCTTGGGAAACAGTGACAATATTTTTATTTATACTCATAATGAAAAACTATTTTTTTATATTCACCCATTTTTTGTTGGTAAAAAAGCTATTTTCAAGACCATGACGTGAAATTGAAAATTAAGTTTATGATGAAGATTAAGGAGGAGGCCCCTGAGCCTAATGTCGTTAGAGAGTAAGAGATGGAAATCTGAACTGTTATACCTTTTAGATCAAACCTTACTTACTCATATAATTTTTACGAAAAACACCATCCTTTAAAACAAAACATTGCATTTTCAAAGGTGGAAAATTAAGGTATAAAGAATTATTTGAAAAAGTTGAAATTAAACGAATGTTTTACATAAATTCAAAGTCATGTTCAGACTTAAGCCTGAAATATAACATGCTCCTAATGTAAAAAAACCATATTACGAGGCAATCAATAATACATTGCATTTATTATCTATGTTAAGAATATTGTCTTGGTAAACTATATAATTTTTGTAATGTTATTGCATATAAAACCTATTTTATTATGTATTATTAAATAACTTCTTGATTAGCATGATACGTGTTGTTGTATTCACTGGTTGTAAATAAAATAAAAGTCTTAACAACAACACTTAAAAATATATTTACACTTGTACTGTATTTACATACAAAATGGTAAATATACAAAGATGGTGGAAAATGGCTACCATTTGTGAAATGAAATGAAATGAAAAAAAACTTTATTTCCAAAATAACATACATCTCCCATTTCATACATTACAACACAATTAATTGCACATTGTGAACCAATTTTATTTTTATGATTTAAATTATTGAATCAAGGATAAATACATTAATCGATTTATGTTTTAATGTTTAAAAAAAGTCTACATGGGCGGTTAGCCTGTGCGCAGACTGAAAAAATCGAATGTACAAATATACAAATATTCAAAGATAAATATACAAGATGGTGCCATTTTCCACCATCTTAATATATTTACCATCTTGCATGTAAATACAGTACAAGTGTAAATGTTGCAACAAGTCTGTACATTATTATTATCACAAGATTAGTTGTGTTTTCAAGTAATATCTTGATCATCATATGTTTCGGTCAAGGATTGTTTTGGGTTTAAATAGAGTTTGATTTGAATTCTTTTGATATTCTTATTTCCTAATTGTTATCAAAATATGGTGGCAGCGGTGGGATTTTTACCTTAAAGACGATCACGGGTATAATGGCGAGTAGGGGACGTAAAAAAAGTAACTCTCGGAGACAAACACATAAGAATGACTGGGAAGACGACAACCAAAACGAACCAGAACAAGTAATAGAAAAGAAATGCACCCAGAATGATGGGGTACTTGATAATGGAGTGACGAACAATCCGGTTCAAACGATCAATTTGACGTTGCCAACGCCACAAGCATTTTCCTTTACGCCAAACGAATGGGTTTCTTGGAAGGACCGATTCCAAAGGTACAGAAGAGGATGCGGTTTGGACGGTGCCTCTGATGCTCGTCAAATTGACGTTCTTTTGTTTACAATGGGTAACAGAAGCGAGGATATTGTTGACTCGTTTTCACCAAAACTTGAAAAATATGATGAAGTTCTTCGGAGATTTGATGAGTACTTTGTTCCTAGACGGAATATCATTTATGAGAGGACAAAGGTTCTGAGACATAAGCAAGGCGGTGACCCATCCGAAAAATTCATAACTGATTTACATGGTCTCGGTAAAACGTGTAATTGGGGATAACTGTACGATGATATGGTGTTATTAGTTCTCATTATAGGTATGAACGATGAGGCTTTAGGTGACTGACTCCAACTAGACACTCAACTCACTCCGGAGAAGGCTACTAGTGCGTTGCGACAAAATGAAGAATAACAACGCCAAAAACGGGAATTAAGAAATAAAGATGTTTTCGCAGTAAATAAAAGTTCGATGCGGGTCAGTAACAAATCTGAGGGGAGTCGTAACAACAGGTTTTCAGAAGATGATAAGAGTAGGAAGTGCAGTAAATGTGGTTATAACTGGAACGGGACCCTAGCCGACTGCCCTGCGAGGAAAGCGAAATGCAACGATTGTTCCAAGATGGACATTGTTTTAGATGCTTTCCGTCACGAGGAAAGCGGGTAGGAAGGAAAACCAACAGGGAAATCGAACAAAAACATTCAGACGATGAAAATCTAAATGTTTCGGAGATTTTTATAGGAAATATCGGAAATAGTGACAAAGCGTAGTTGCAGGAGTTGGAGGCAGGTTGTGGTGACCAAGAGTTAGGACTCAAAAAAATTAAACTTGACACAACAGCTGATGTAACTATGGTCCCCGTCAGTTCTGTGGGCAGTTTGATTAGGATTTTGCCTTCGGGCATTTGCAAAACAGCAGTGTTTAGCGCCAAGAAGGATAGCATAAACATTTTAGGGACTATCAAACTGAAGCTAGAACATAAGGGTGTTATGATTAACGAACTAGCATATATTCCTGAAGAAGTTGCTGTACAACTTCTAAGCAGACATGCCTGTGAGAGGCTGAACCTTGTGAAGATAATTTTTGCGATTAATTCTAATACTGACTGGTTCTCTGTGTTTCCTGGTATAATTCATGGACTAGGGAATATGAAAGGAGAATACAGGATTGAAATGAAGGAGAATGCAGTTCCTTACGCTATTCATGCTCCCAGGTCTGGGCCAATATCTCTGAAAGCCCAGGTAAAAGACCAGTTGGAGGACATGCTGCGAAAAGGAGTTATTGTCCCAATTGAGCATGCAACCGATTGGTGTGCACAAATGGTAATTTGCCCAAAAAAGGGGGTGGGGTTAGGATCTGCGTGGACCTATCCAAACTCAACAATAGTGTGAAACGTCTATTTTATCCTATTCCGAAGATTAAACTCTCACTAGCCGAGATCGCGGGAGCCGAATACTTCAGCAAGATTGATGCGAATTCTGGGTTTTGGCAACTGAACCTTGCAAAGGAATCACAAGATTATACAACATTCTTAACTCCTTTCGGGAGGTACAAGTTTTTTAAGTTGCCTTTTGGAATTACATCAGCGCCTGAAGAGTTTCAGAGGCGTATGCCAAAGGCTTTAGAGGGAGCCAAGAACTGTTTAGTCCACATTGATGACTGCCTTATATAGGGACGAACAAAAGAACAATATGAGTGTCTCAGAGACGTTTTAGAGAGAGTGCAGGCTAATGGAATCACCTTGAATAAACAGAAGTCAGAGTTCTGCAAAAGGACTGTGGCATTTTTAGGATTTGTACTGTCCAAGGAAGGTATCCGTCCTGATCCCAATAAGGTTCAAGCAATCGTTGAGTTACCTACTCCTAGAAATATTAATGAAGTTCAAAGATTCATGGGCATGATCACTTTTCTGGCAAAATTCATTCCAAATCGTAGTGAGATTTTGGAGCCAATTACAGTTTGTTGAAGACTAAAAATGCTTTCATGTGAGGACCTGCTCAAGAAAAAGTGTTTGTCACTATAAAAATGATCTTGTCCTCAGAGCAATTTTTAACTGTATACGATCCAGAAAAACCTTCGATCCTTTCTTGCGACGCTTCAAAAAAAGGTCTTGGTGCAGTTTTACTTCAGGTTGGAGGAGAAAATAAGATACCTGTCGCAAACATTTTTCGGACTCTGACTCCTACTGAGGAGAATTATAGTAACATCGAGAGAGAAGCGCTAGCATGCACATGGGCAAGTGATGGTTTGAAATGTTTCCTCCTTGGGAAAACGTATATCATTGAAACCGATCACAAACCACTTGTTTCAATTTTTAAGACGCAGAATTTGGACGAGCTCTCACCGAGGCTACAGCGATTTAGATTGCGTATGATGAGGTACGATTACCGCATGACCTTGGACCCCTGGATAAGATCTAGCCATAGCTGACTTGCTATCAAGAAATCCTTTTTCGGTTAATGAAGATGGCGAGTTAACGGAAGAAGTGGAAGCCTTTGTTCATTAAATCAGTCTGATTAGTATTAATACGACGGACGAAAATGTGACTAAAGTGCTCAACTCACAAATGAGAGATCCTATCTGTACACAACTTAAATTACTGATTAAAGATGAGTGGCCTGGGAAATCAAATTTGACTTTTGAGATTCAGGAATATTACAGTGTGAAGGATGAGTTAAGTTGCATTGATGGGTTATTGCTTCGAGGAACTATGATGATAATACCTCAAGAATTGCGGTCGGAAATGTTCGAGAGGCTTCACAGTGGACATTTGGGAATTACAAAAACCAGGAAACGAGCTTTGGGAACCATGTGGTGGCCAAGGATGTCTCAGGAAATTGAGAGGAAAATCAAATCGTGCCCTGTGTGTATTCAAAACTCAATTAATCATAGTGAACCAATGATTCCTAGGGTGGTTCCAGATTATCCGTGGCGAAATGTGTCTGTTGACCTATTTAAAAATGAAGAAAAGTGGCTTATGGTTATGATGGACCACTACTCGAGATACTTTGAAGTCGAAGAGCTACATCGAATGAGAGTATCAGATGTGATTAAAATTTGCAGAATTGTTTTTTTCACGTTTTGGAATTCCTCAGAGTGTTTATTCGGACAGTGGGACGCAGTTTCACCACTAAGACTCGAGTGAATTTAAAATATTGGCCAAGGAGTGGAGGCTTTCCACATTTAGGAGTGGTCCTCATCACCACCATGGAAATCTGAAGCAGCTGTAAAGATAGCAAAAGGCCTGATGCAGAAAAACAAGAACAACTTTGAACTTGCCCTGCTTTCCTACCGTACATCTCCACTTGAAACTCGCTTCACTCCGGCCGAACTCATGTTTGGAAGGAAATCGAGAGACAATCTTCCATCTACTTTGGTTGGAAATCCTGTGGATAAAAAGGATTTTTTTGAAAGGGGGGAAAAGTACCAGCTGAAGTATAAGAAACAATTTGATAAACGACATAGAACAAGTGGCTTGAGTGAATTAGAAGTTGGAAACATGGTGTGGTTCACAGATCTACGACGGAAGGGTGGTAAAAAAATACGGTCTTACCTCGTAGAAACTGACAAAAGGATTATTCGACGGAACCGTAAAATCTTAGTAACTGCACCGTACCTTTGAGATGATATTTCTACAGACCATTCTTCGGCAAGGGACAGTGGTCCTGTGAGTTCACATCGTCGCTGCGACACAAATGATGGACCGGACACTGCTACCCGTTACGGAAGCCCCATCAAGAAGCCGTGTCGATTCAGAATTATTTGAGGGTGCGGACATCTTGAGGCGGGATGTTGCAGCAAGTCTGTACATTATTATTATCATCACATGATTAGTTTGTGTTTTCAAGTAATATCTTGATTATCATATATTTTGGTCAAGGATTGTTTTGGGTTTAAATAGAGTTTGATTTAAATATTTGTTTGATATTCTTATTTCCTAACCATCATGAAAACAGTAAATATTTTTTTAAGTGTTTTAAGACTTTTTATTTACATCCAGTATGAATTATTTATTGTTCTCCTTCTGCCCGAAGTAGCAGTCAAAAAGAAAGCTGACATGTTATTTTTGAGCAAACAGTATAAGAACCAGCTGTCGTCGCTACGGGTTTTCTACGGTTAAGCACTGCGTCCAATCCCTGCGAAACAATAAATCATGTCCCCACAGAATCTATCAAGCTAGTTGCAGAGGTCAATTCTCTAATTCGTTTAATGTTTTTTTCTTTCCAAGGGTATTTTATCCACCTCCTGGAATATCGCTCGCCTTGTCTTCATTCCAGTGACAAAAGACGACCCGGGAACCGTTATATTTCGTGCTTTTTGCATACTAGACAGGGCAGGCAGACTAGACAAGTCCTTGAGAAGATGCTCAGCACACGACAAACGAAAGCCATGTCCGCAGCCGCTGTTCTCTCACCCTATAGCAACACGGCTGGTTTTAGGTCTGGTTTTTTGATTATTTATTCGAGGTATTCAAGACAGTTCGAGGCCCGGAAAACTATAACCACTGGTCACACCGCTGACACCGCATGGTTCTTTTTGTGGTGTCAAGAACGCATTTAAATCCGCCCGGTGGTCTGATATGCTGAGGACTCTTATAAATTCATTCCACGTTTCTGTCAGCTTACTGTGGATGATAGATTCGTAACTGAGAGGCCGTGTTCTGCTTTACAACACGCTTGAGGATCAGCAAAGAAATGCTGTCACGTCCGGTGCAGCACCGGGATCGATCCCAGGCCCCGATCTCTGGAGCTAAGCGTGTCTCAAGACAGGTTCCAAAGGCTCGACAATCCCGATGAGCCCCGCCTTTTTGGTTATGCAGACAATTTTAGAGCACTTAAATGTGCAAAAATCGTCAACCATACACAAATTAAGGTAGTGCAGTCGATAGTTGGTATGCAACTTTATATTATATTTTTCAATTTACATTCTATGGTTGGGGATTATTTATGACTAGCTAATGACTCCTGGCGTTGCCCGGATGATTATTTTCGTCATTCTTAGGGTTGTTTTCTGTTAGTAGCCATAGTAGCTATTTCAAATGGTAACCATAGTAACTATTCAAAGCACTTACTTCCAAAATCCTTGACATGGATTTCTTCCGGACGAACGAAACGTGTGCCTAAGTCCTTGGAATGTCAAAACCAAACCACCATAGGGGACATCATGAGATTCCAAGCTTTAATTTGACCCCAATATCAAGTGACTACAACATGTAGTTTTGGATGTAGCCCGAACTCTACCAACACACAACTTTTTTTACGGTGTCTTTTTGCTGTGTCGTTCTTTATGATAAACAATAAAATACAAAACACAACTCAAAAAAAAGAATGATATTAACAAAGCTGGAGTCTACCAAAATAATTGAAGCGAATGCGAAAAATATTACATTGGACACACAAGCAGAAGTTTTTCGACCAGATTTAAAGAACACATACAAGCCCTAAAGACAGGAAACAAAACAACGATGAAACCCAATTACGCAGAACATCTAATAGAAACACGACACAGCTACAAAAATATTGGAGAAAACCTAACTGTATTGGAATATGAAAAAGAATAAGAAAAAATATTTGTTGCAGAAGATTTTCATATATACAGGGTGATTGAAAAGTCTGGGTACGGCTTAATATTTTGAAAAATAATAAACGTAGACCTACAAAACTTGGAATCAAGTTATAAGGCATATAAATCTATCTTAACACATATCCAGTGATCCGCTACCTCCTCAGGGGGACGGCCCGCCAGGAGTCAGGAGAAAATCTTAAATGTAAGCATAGGTTGATATGCACATCAAATTAAGGTCTATTTTTGTAGAATACAACGCCGCAAACCGCACTCAAAAAGGTTGACCCAGTACAAAATGGCAGCTGTTCAAAGATTCAAACAAATACCAATTTCTTTGAATACAAACAATTTTTATCATTTTAATTTTTATCATTTTTTATATCATTTTAAAGAGCTTTTTAAGCAAAGAAGAATGCCGCAAACCGCATTCAAAAAGGACCATCCGTTAAAAAAATTACGGTTGTTTAGAGATTTAATAAAAATTGTTTTTTTATTAAATCTTTAAACAACCGTAATTTTTTAACGGATGGTCCTTTTTGAATGCGGTTTGCGGCATTCTTCTTTGCTTAAAAAGCTCTTTAAAATTATATAAAAAATGATAAAAATTAAAATGATAAAAATTGTTTGTATTCAAAGAAATTGGTATTTATTTGAATCTTTGAACAGCTGCCATTTTGTACTGGGTCAACCTTTTTGAGTGCGGTTTGCGGCGTTGTATTCTACAAAAATAGACCTTTAATTTGATGTGCATATCAACCTATGCTTACATTTAAGATTTTCTCCTGACTCCTGGCGGGCCGTCCCCCTGAGGAGGTAGCGGATCACTGGATATGTGTTAAGATAGATTTATATGCCTTATAACTTGATTCCAAGTTTTGTAGGGCTACGTTTATTATTTTTCAAAATATTAAGCCGTACCCAGACTTTTCAATCACCCTGTATATTAATCATAAAAAGAACCCTAATAATTTGTTGAACACAATGCATATTAATCAAGAAAATCCAATCTTTGATCAAATTTATAATTTAGAAAAGAAAAGACAAAAATAAGTATTTAGAAATATACATTGAAAAAAAATATATGAATATCCCCCAAGACCTGCATCTTTTTGTCAAAACACATGATTTTTTAATATTTATTCAGGTTATTGTAAAATTGAATTTTTAAGTGAGGTTATTATGACATGACTATGATCTTATGATTCGAAACTAGTCGTCAAATAAATATTTTTTAAACAAAAAGAGTATATATATATATATATTGTTTTTAAATATCCAATATATATAAATTATAGCTGATCTGCTCTTTCAACTGTCAAATTTTAGTATTCACAGCTGTTTACAATTCAGTATTTGAATGTTTACGTCCTTATAAAATGTAAACATTGAAGCTAAGGACGTTCACGGGACGTAACCCGAGGGTATTTTAAGGAAGTGAATAGGCCTATGTCCTTTTAGCGAATTTCCCCTATAGGGAAGAAGCTATTACCGAAGGTCTCAAGGTAAGAACTAGGCTCGGGACCATTATAACTTTTCGTTTTGGGGCCTCCAGAAGCAAAAAACACCATTTGTTCGAATTTATATATATATATATATATATATATATATATATATATATGTGTGTGTGTGTATATATAAATATATATATTCTGTTAGCACGATATATATATATATATATATATATATATATCGTGCCGAAAAAATGGTCCGATCTTTATAAAATTTGGTATGGACATGTAAATAAGTAATCAATTGGACGAGTAGTTCATGAACCAGCCCGATCGGACTACCACAAAGGGGGGTAAAGGGGGATAAACCCCCTAAAATGGGCTTTTTGAGTTTTTTACATAGAAAAATAAAATTTATCGAATTTTTGTTTGCACCATTGAATTCAGCTCAAAAACAAACAATTTAGAATTTTGAATCACTGCTCTATGTCCATTGGTTACCTAGATATTGAAAGTGGTAAACACAGTACGTTGTCCCAATGTTAACCTTATGGAAAATAAGGAAAATTGTATATCGTGCTTATTTCTATACATATCTTGATAAAACTTGGTAAATGGCTTCTTACAGTTTAGATCTACTAAATATTGAATTAAAACCACCCATTTTTAATATACCTGTAGCAGCAAACCTGCATACTCATTCCCCATGTTATTCTTATGGAGTTTACCAAAACCAGTGAAATCTCGCTATGGTGGGATGAAATATGTTGTTTTGATTTGAAATTCGCTGAGTATGCAAGTCTGCTGCAACGGGGGGTATTTTGATACAGTGGCTCTATTCCTGCAAAATTTCAGCACAGTTGGTCCAGTATTTTACACGTGGTGGAAAGACAGATCCATACTTTCACATTTATAATATTAGTGGGATGTAATTGATATATATATATATATATATATATATATATATATAAAATTGTCGTTTAATACACCTATTGTATAAATTTAAATTATAATGTGTGACTGCAGTTGTTATTTATAAACAGAATTTAATCTTATACTGTTTGAAATCAGTTTATCTTGGTTGAAGATAAGCGTAATAAGCTTTACCAAATTAACCATCTCTCGCTTACACCCTGAAGATGAGTTTCCTGCTTTCTGCTTTTGTGTTATGTTTTATACGGTAATGTGCAATTAAGTTATTTTATTTACTTGTGGATTCCTTTAATTAAAGAACATTCAACAAGTCTTAAATAGAAGCTCATAAGGTCTATGCTTTTTTTATTTTACTATTTTGATAAAGGAAAAAAATTTTTCTACCGGCTTATGTATTTTTCAAAACATTCCCTTACTGTTATCAAAATGATAAAGTACTTTTACTTGCTAATAGTACCCTTTTTAAAGTTTGGCTTGACTACGTGGTAATACATTTGAACTCCAGAATACTGTTTGTGTTGAGCAATTATTATGTCTCTTTAATCTTAATCAGAATTATGAATAATATGTTAATATTTATTTTAAAGTGCATCCCATTCGTAGGAGCAAGATTCAAGCAAATATAATCTATATTTATAGAAGAGGATGTTGGCTTACTCCATAGAAAATGTATACCGTTATTTTTTTAATGAACCATGATAAAAGCTAAAATAGGTTTATGATCTCTAATGTCTTCAAAACATCCTTTTTAAACTGAACCTAGTGTTTAGAAAAATAACCACTACCAGAGTAATAATGATTCATAGTGCTATCTGGAATTTTACAGCAACAGTAACTGAAGTTTTACAGCCACAGAACGTGCTTACTCAACCATAATCATGAAAGTGTAACTTGTTTTTTTTCAAAATATCGTATTATTTCAAAATTGTATTTTTAACGGCTCTTCACCTTGTAATAAGAGCGTTTGTAACAAACGCTTGTAGTTTTGGGGCTTGTAAAATGATAAAACTCAAGAAAATCCCTTTACGACCGTTACGTGGATTGATATAGGCTCCGTTTCGTCAATGAACGTCGTTGTATTGTGTCGTCAAGTTGAAGGTCCCATTGTTTTTTAGAGATTTAAATCCATCAATATTCTTTTTTCAACCTTTCTAAAGATACCCTTAACGTTTGAGAGCTATTTTCTAAAAACGTTTTCATACATAAGCTACGTGTATTGTAGTGGTATTTAACAGTAGTTAAAATCAAATCAAAACTCCTTTACCTCCTGGATTGGTCGAGATAAGCACAGTGAACTGTACAATAGTGTCATTTTTTTGTAGCTAAAATAACAATAATCTCTTGTTATGAAATATAAGATTTCTTAGCTACAGCTCATTAAATCCCCAACACTCTAAATAGCCTGTTCACTCAACAATCGTTTTACCTTTTGGCCAAATCGTCCCGCGTCAAGCTCACCCCTGATATGCTCTGGGAATGCATTAAAAAGCTTGATGCCGTTAAAATGCACGTGTTTTTCAAAGAACACCGTTTTGTGTTGAGGAATCCCGATAAAGTTACTATTTTTAAGACTGTGCTATGTTTGGTGAAAAGGTGGTCTTTAAAGATTTTTGTTTTGGTGGAAAAAAGTCAAGCAACTGTAGATGGATGGAAAAGTTAAAATTCTGTTTTCTTTGAAAATAGGCTTACAAGGTAATTGGTGCGGTATGTAAAAGACCGCTCTCAAAGCCTTCTTCTGTAGTCTGAATACGAACTTGGTACGTACACTCTCGCATCCCCAAATAGCCACTACATATGAAAGGTATGGATAGATGAGTCCATAACAGGCGGGTAAAGTCACTTGGGTGTCAGCGATTTTAGAAATGCTTCTAATGGCAAAAATTCCACAACTTAGCTTTTTACAGACGTGATCTATGCGATCAAGAAATTTGAGTTGGCTATCTAAAATCAGGCCCAGGAATTTTGTGTTGTCACAGGAAGAAAGCGCCTCGTCACCTAGCCATACAGTCAGTGGGGAAACATGATCGGAATTGTTTATCTGGAATTGAACAATGTTCGATTTTGCAGTGTTTAAAACGAGGTTGTTGTTCTGAAACCATTGCAAAACTTTGCTGGAACTTTTGAAATGCCAATGTCTCCAAACTTGCCTACTTTTTTGCGGAAATGGTGAGGGAGGTATCATCAGCGAATAAACAGACATTAAAATTTAAACTTTGGTCTGTTACAAAATCGGGTAAATCGTTGATGAATAAAAGAAAGAGGATAATAGGGCCAACGATGGAGCTCTGAGGAACTCCTGCAGACACTTCGGAAGAAGCAGAGGTAACTTACTTGCGGTTTCCCTGAGCAACAACAAAAGGCAATCGGACAGATTGTGTTCTACCCCTAAGATAAGAAGATATCCAATCGAGAGAAACGCCTCGCACCCCAATAACTAGTAGTTTGTTCTGGAGGATGCTGTGATTAACCATGTCAAATGCCTTATGGAGATCAAAGAACATACCTAAGGCTGCCTCCCCAATATCGAGAGCACTTGTGGAAATGACAGTGTTTATGGCGTCGAGGGTCGATTTATCTTTTGTAAATCCAAATTGGATGGGGATATGATGGAATTGTCCTCTAGGAATGACACAAGACGGCTGAGAAAAACCAGCTCGAAAATCTTTGAAAATGTAGAGATCAAAGAAATTGGCCAATAGTTGTTGCAACTGACTTTTGTTCCTCTTTTATGGATTGGTCGAACTATGGCATGTTTTAGAGAAGAGGGAAAGCAACCTTCCTGAAAGGAGACATTAATCAAGTAAGCTAAAGGAGCAGAGATTGTATCCACAACCTGCTTAAGAAGTTTGGAAGAGAGGTCGTCTGCGCCACTGGATGACTTTGATTTGAGGGAGAGTATAACTTTGGCTACTTCATCTTCGGAGGTTGGGGCTAGAATTTGTTAAATACAAATCTGCACTCTTTGCCATAGGAAACATGCAATGTTCAATCAGATATGAACATGAATGAGTGGAAGATAGCATGCGTTTTAAAGGTCGCTGTTCCAGTCAGAAACTCACTCTAATTACGTATATTTATATATGTTGGACTAACGTTGTTTTGAGCTTTGCTGTATTTAGTTTAGAGAACTGAATAAAATCGTTCATCTCATTTTTACCAAATAACAAAATAATATTTTGAAATATAGAAATACCACCTTTTTATTAAATATGTCAGAAAAATATTGTTGGATGAAAACAGACATGGTAGACGTCTACCATGGCTGTGACGTCACGGAAGACTAATTGGAATTTTACGTAGTATAATGTAAAAGTATAATATGGGCATCTCTTTAAATTATGGTAGATAATAACACGTGATTACCGTTAGTAATTGTTGAGCCATAATCATCTCCACTTGATTTTGACTGAAACAAAACTTTCAGCTGCCATTTTGGATCCTCCATATTGAAGTCAGATAAGTTTTTTTTAATATTAAGAAAGTGTTGTGACCATCATTTAGAACCCGTTTTACTCTAAATTCAAAGCTAAGACCAATTCCAGTTTTAGATCATCGCTTTTAGAATATTGTATTTTTCCTTTTTAGAGCCTAAAAAAAACAATATTATGCAAATGAATAGTGTAACTGAAAATTGGTAAGAGCTTTGAATTCGGCGTAAAAACTGGTTCTTAACTGATGTTCACAGCACTATCTTTATATTTTCAATAATATCTCATTTGAATGTGGTGGGGTCCAAAATGTATTTTCACATGTTTGACTATGGGAATATAATTTAACATTATGCTATATTAAAATTTAAAGAGTCTGCTGATACGTCACAAACACGGTAGACGTCTGACATTTCCGATTTAGAATTATTATTAATTATGTACTGTGACATAGCCAAACGGCAGCCTTCTTAAAATATTTCTTTTTTTGTCAAATTGTCACCACTTTCACCCATGGGTGAGCCCTAACCTACCGCAGTGGGCTTAACTGGCCCTATTTTCATGAATGGTTGGTAGAATAGAGTTATTATTAAATGTTTTATACTTTTCCTTTCACTTTTAGTGTTTAAACTACACTACACTTCGAGAGATAATGAACTCCTCTCGTTTTCAAGTGATCCTACTTAAAGTTACATTAACCTACTTATTTATATTTAACCTAAGTTTTTAGGGTTAATGAAGACAAAAACAAAATGAGCAGCGTGCGTGAGTGCAATTGGTTGTGTGTGTGCGTGTCGTGCCGCTGCCGGCTTGGAGACGTTGCCGTCAGTAAAGTATATGTTATTGTTTTAATTTTTATATTCATATATTCTGTATTATGTTCAACGTATTTGTGTGAGTGAGATTTCTGTGTTGTTGAAAGTTGAATGAATGTCAATTGGGTACTTTGGTGTTATACAGAGGCCACCCTTAATCAGCGCACTGCGGCGGTTATGTTAGGTTAGGATATCATATATATGTTAGTAGGACTTTCCTCGTTTTGTTACGAATCGAACGATACCAGATTAGTCATACCTCCACCCGCCAAATCCCCTCCAAGTAGGCCTAGGTCAGGTTGTTGACCGAAGTGTGTGCATTACTTGCCTACAGGATTTGGCGGGCGAAAGTATGACTCATCCGGTATCATTTGATCTGCAACGAAACGAGGAAAGTCCTACTAACATATATATGATAACCTAACCTAACATAACCGCCGCAGCGTGCTGTTTAAGGGTGGCCATCGGGTGTTGCCGCTAGCGGCGGTGACGCTTTACCTCGCCGACATCGCTGCCTTCTAGGAGGCAGAACATAAAGACCGCTCATAATAATTATGTCAAATTTGAACAGTGAGTCAATTAAAGTATGTTCTCTCCAATTATGCAGTTATTTTTGGTATCCAGTTTAAAAACTCTCTAAAAATAGTGGCCTCCGTATAATACCAAAGTACCGTGAATTGTGTGCCAAGAAGCGAAAAAACCCCACAAAATGTAGTTAAATAGAAATAAGTAGGTTAGTTACTTATTTAATTACCCTACTTTAAGTAGGGTCACTTGAAAACAAAAGGGGTTTCATTACCTCTCGAAACGTAGTGTAGTTTAAACAATAGAAGCAAAAGGAAAAGTCCAAAAAATTAAATAAATTATACAGATCCTTCTCTGTCATGAATTTTAAAAATTTGGAATAGAGTGAATGAGTAGACAGTTTTTAAAATGGATGAAAAACATTTCATTAATATGAAGATTAATATGAAACACTTAATAAGATAAGGTTAATAAGATTAATATGAAAAACGTCAGTTTATTGTAAAAAATTAATAATGATTTAGGGGTTTTTTAAGTGAACTATTAAATATCTTTTAATAAAATCAAATCTTTTATAACATAAATTAAGTTAAAGATAATTAACAGGACAAAATACCTGGAATACGAGATCGTGTTACTTAACAACTGGAATAAAATTTTCGTCAATTATATGTGTTGTCTGATCAATATGTAACTTTCGGGTAACGTAATTTTTCTATATCAAATTCAAAATGTATATAGATAGAGTGATAGAACTATGCGTATTTTATCATCAATTTTGGCTTGAAATTATCCAAGTCTCCATAATGCTCATTAGTATTTTGCATAACAATTTGCGTAAAATTGTAACTTAACTTAAGTCTAAAAAAATGTTTTATATGTGCTTATTATTTAAGTTTTTACAAAATAAACTACGACACCTACCGAAAATGATACAAAACAATAATATTAATATTTAAACACAAGCTGGAAAATGTTTATGTACGTTTTATGTACAGTTTATGTAAGCCAATTTTTGTAAGCAATAGTACATTACTTACATAATTTAATATGTTAATCGGACACAATAATCTGGTTTGAATCTATTAAATATTTATCACCATAAAAATAACTTTGATAATTGAAAATAATATACGACTAATACTGACGTTTTGAAGGTCATAGTTGTAACTCCTTCAGTAGACTGTTTTTGGTTAAAATTTAATCCTTGATTCTACGATCAATGCGATGAAGCGTATCTAAAGGAAATGGGTTTCTGTAACGGATCAGTAGGGTCAAATTGTAGAGATAGAGAGGGAGAAACAAAATTGCTTTCTGTCCACAACGTATACGTGGCTAAGTCGTGGCAGACTATTCCAAAGACACTAAGAATTATAAACGACATTTGATTAGGGGAACTACAAAGTTGCAAAATAAATTTCAAATTGATTTTGCGTTGTAAATTACTATTATTTATGTATCATACAATTTATACAAATTTTATAAACTTAACACCCTTTAATAACTTATTACATTTTATTTAAAATATACGACTGACAGATTAGGGCCAAAGCCCTTTATCAAAGTCAAAATAGCCTCACAGTATATTAGGCCTAACAAAAGTAAATAATGTATACTAATTTATCAAAAGGGTGTATTTGAGATGTGTAATATGTAAAGCAATATTATTGCTAACGGTCCTGATGAATAACATAATGTCGATAGTAAATTAAAATAACTATGTTGTTCCTACATACAACATTAAATTTAATGTTAGTGAGTTAGGTCTAAACATTAAATTTAACCGGAGTGGTTGAAGTGAAGCCTCAGTACACATCAAGGATTTTTTCTGTTAATTCAAAATTTCTTTCATCTATTCACCTTCTTTCTAAATTGTTGTAATAATGAAAACTATACTATCAGTTCATCATACAATTTGCCATTCTCATTTTACTTTAGCTAGGGTAGGATTCCCTACCCAAGTTTTATCTTGTGAAATCCTAATGGTAACCCATCCAATTCACCGATGGTTAGACCGAGTGATCGTCATGGCGTCCAGACTGCAGAAGTCTATCGCGTACAATAGACCATCAGTTCTATGTTATGTTTCGATGTTACATGACTGATGGATGTTCCAATTTTTTCAATGTAAAATAGTTTTACAAAAATTTAAATTTATTTTAATTAATTTTTGATGGACCAAAAAGTTTCTATATTTTTTACAAATTCCATGATTTTTTTAAATCGATATCCTACAAAAACTACTGATTTGATATTCTTATACTTAACATTATTTTGAAGGGGAAACCTAAACTTCACATTTCGGTAGATTTATGCAACTATTTAAAACATTTGCATTTTTCCAAAAATTAAACTTTCAACTATAACTACATTTAAATATGATGTTAAACATCTATTGAATACAGTGTAAGAGTTCGAATGATTTACCTTTATTGGTTCCCTAGATATATCCATTTTCGTATTGAAAAACATGAAAAAATAAACTTTTTGAAAACTGAGATTGAACGAAACACGAGTGCTGCATCATAAATACATACATACATCCCGCGTCGTCCCGTAGACCGCATTTGACGGCATGAGGCCAGTCAATGAATACTCCATCCCAATAGACCGGGAGCTGGGAGGTCGAAAATTACGTCATAAGGAGCACATGTAAAAGCTATGCCGTTTTGAAGAGGCATCCTGGGGGGTTTCAAAAATGGGTTTGTTAGCCCTCAATCTGGGGGCTTTCTCCAAGGTGGACAAACTCAAAAATTCGAAAAAAGGTAAACATTTACGTCATAAGGTGCACGGATTTGACACATACCATGACGTGGGAAAAGTTGAGGGGATCACAAAAACACCTAGGTGGACAAAGATTTTGAGGGCTTTGACCCAGGTGGACAAACTTGAAAATAAAAAAAAGTCAAATTTTACGTCATAAGGTGCACAAATATAATATGCGGCATTTCATTCCTCAGGTATTCAGGGACCTAAAACCGCTGGGGTGGAAAAATGTTTGGGGGCTTTACCCAAGGTGGACAAGATTGAAAATTTCATTTATCGAATTTTGGATTTTTTTAAATGCGTCTGTACCCCATCGTAACTAACCGATTTCGATGAAATTTTTTTTGGAGGTCTTGGCATGTAACCAAAACGACCTATATCAAAATACCTAAAATATTTATAAATTTTCACTAAAAAGGGCAATTTTTTGGAAATTTTTATATTTTTGGGAAAAAAGTTTTTTACGCTCGTAAAAGTTATCCGATCCGTATGAAATTCGGCACGGACGTGTAAAGTGATATAAACTTACGTAATCTCGAAAACTAGCTCATTCGGATTATTAGAAGGGGGCTAATAGGGGGTTTTACCCCCAAAAAATGGGATTTTTTGAATTTTTACGTTTAAAAATTTAGAATATCAATTTTAGTTTACACCATTGAATTAAGCTTGAAAAAACAAACAATTTGGTATGTTTAATCATTGCTCTATGACAATTCGTTCCCGAGATAATGAGGGTGAAAAACTCAGTACGTTGTTCCAATGTTAACCTTATGGGAAATAAATTAAATTGTACACCTCGCTTTTTTCTGAACATAACTTGATAAAACTTGGCATATGGCTTCAACTAGTTAAGGTATAATTGATTATGGCCTAAAATCCCCCATTTTTTGGATTTCCGTGGCAGCAAACCATCATACATTGTTCCCATGTTATTCTTACGGGAAGAAAATAAAATTCTCTATCCTCCTTATTATTTTTACATATGTTAATAAAACTTGGTATATGGCTTCTTCTAGTCAAGGTTAGTTGGATATTGACTTAAAACCATCCAATTTATACGTACCTGTTACAGCAAACCTACTTACTCAATCCCTATGTTATTCTTATGGAGAATACAAAAAAGTCATGTCTCGCTACGTTTGGTTGAAATTACCCACATGTTTAGGTATTTTTACTCTCACTTTCACTGAGAGTCGAAGAGGTTTGAGTGAAAGTAAGAATAAAAATACCAAAACATGTTGGCAATTTCAACCAAACGTAGCGAGACATGACTGTGTCAAATCCGTGCACCTTATGACGTAAATTTTTACCTTTTTTCGAATTTTTGAGTTTGTCCACCTCGGAGAAAACCCCCAGAATGAGGGCTAACAAACCCATTTTTGAAACCCCCCAGGATGCCTCTTCAAAACGGCATAGCTTTTACATGTGCACCTTATGACGTAATTTTTAACCTCCCAGCTCCCGGTCTACAACCTTGTGATATTGCCGCAATAGGAAGGGAATAGGTCAACAGGGCTTACATACATACAGTGTGTAAAAAACGTCCGTCCCCCCCTCCTTAATTTTTTTGTTTGTTAAGACAAACAAATAACCTTTCGGAAATTATACTAACTCAACCCAAATTATTTTTTGACGTTACCAAACATTTTGAGGGTCCCCCAAAAATGGGGGATTTTGGGGGCAACTCAAAATTTTAAATATCACCAAAAGAGACTAGTTTTTCATTTAACAACATTTTTCCCAGGCTCGTTTCATTTTTACGTCTCCAAAGGGGAATTAAAACTCCAAACGTCCTATATTAAAGGTTTCAAGGATGCGTTGTTTTCAAAACTTTGACAAGCTGTCAATTTGGATAGAAACACGATAGAGACCTCCAATTTTCACCATTCATCTACTTTTTGAAAGCTCTTTAAAATAAGGGGTCACTCAAAAGGGGATTGCATTAGAAAATTTTGAGTTGCCCCCAAAATCCCCCATTTTTGGGTGACACTCAAAATATTTGGTAACATCAAAAAATAATTTAGGTTGAGGTAGTTTCATTATCCAAAGGTTAATCGTTTGTCTTAACAAACAAAAAAATTAAGGAGGGGGGGCGGACTTTTTTACACATTGTATAAATATGTTAAGTTGAGTAGCCCTCCCAATTCGAGTCGCGATATTTTTCCAGGGAGTAAAAACAACCCTGGATTAAAAAGTCTTTGAGTTTGGAGCAAAATTTATTGATATTCTGTATGTCTTTCAGGGATTGTGGAAGTTTAGAGTATAGCTTAATTCCCTGGTAACTAGGTTTAGATTCAAACGCCTTGAGTTTGTGGCGCATTGAGGTTCTTACAAATCTAAATCTGGTATGGTAACTGTGCTCAACCGGAAAGCTTAACTGATTAGAGACTTTAACATATTTAATCGACTCAAAAATAAACAGGGATGGAACAGTAAGTATTTTCAATTGTCTGAAGGATTCTTCGCAATGATCTCTGAACCTTAGCCCAGTGATATAGCGGATCGCTCTTTTTTGAAGTTTGAACATTGTATCAAGATGAAGTTTTGTTGAGGAGCATTACAGAACAATTGAATATTGAAGATGGGATTCAATCAGCCCATAATAGACAACTTTTGACAGCTTTGTGTTACCAAATGAGACAATGTTGCGTAGGACAAACAGTCCCACAGCAAGGCGAGTTTTCAAGTATTCAGTGTGGTCCTCCCAATCAAGGTTACAATCAAGCATGACGCCAAGAAACTTAGCCGAATCTAAATAACTCAGGATAGTGTCTCCTATTGCAAGCTGTGAGAAGTGAGTCAATTGAGATTGTTGTCTTTGTCTTGTCTGTATGTAAAGAAAGGTTGTTTTGTCTGGGTTCAATGATAAGTTTTGATCAGAAAAGTATTGTGCGAGTTGGTTGACTTCCAAGCTGGCGTTGATTTCTAGTCTGAATTGGTCAGTATCTCTAGTGATCAAAGTTGAGTCGTCGGCGTAAATTATGAGATTGTCAGGAGGAAGGTGGAAGTGGATGTCATTAACGTAGTTTGAAGAGTAGGGGCCCCAAGATCGAGCCTTGAGGAACCCCTAGGTACAGCTGTGTCAAGTCATATTGAAAAGAAAGCTTGTGCCTTTGGTCGCTGAAAAAGTCGATTTCAGTGATTTGAGTTCTTTTGGTCATGTAGGACTCTATCCAGTTCAGGGCAACACCAGGCAACCCCAGGGCCGCCACCTTCTCCACCAGGACGGCCGGGACGACGCAATCGAATGCTTTCGACAAATCTGCGAAGTACCCGACAACGCCGCCCCCACCGTCCATAGTATCGAGGCAATCTTCGATGAATTGGATAAAGGCTGACTTTGTGGACTTCTTACGTCTAAATCCAAATTGCCTACAAAAAAATGCGTTCGATTCAAGAAAATCTGCAATTTGATTGGACACAACTTTCTCTGACACTTTTTAGTCCGTAGAATTAGCTCAAAAATATTTCACTTTTTGATACCACTTTGAAATTTTTTTTGTGATTATACATGTAAGAAGAATCAAGAAATCACCGGGAGACACTCGATCACAGGTCAGGAACTCCCTCTAATTACGTCATCAAAATGGCCGCCATAAAAAATGATATGGATCTGTTTAATCGCATATATCTCCATGATCATGTAAAAAAAAACCCCTAAATGTTTATATTTTCAGAAAGATAATTAAATTTTGACCAAAAAGTGTCATTTCGTTAAATTACATCAGACTAGCCGTTTATGAGATAAAGCGGCTCAAACTTCATTTTCATCAATTTTCACCGCTTGATATGTCAAAGAAACGCTTAATTCTCCTTAAATACCCAAAAAACCCCATTAATGTATATATTTTCTGAAAGGCAATATAAATCTTAACAAATGACGCCATGACATTAGTTTATGTCAGGCTAGCCGTTTCCAAGATATTTCGACTCGAATTCTTGTTGTAATTTTCACTACCCCATAACAAATTTCAAAGAATCACATATTTCTCCGTTATTACCCATAAAATCAATCCCCATTAATAATGATATTTTTGGAAAGGTAATTAAATTTTAAACAGAATAAGTCGTTTCATTAGTTTACCCTGAACTAGCCGTTTCAGAGGTATTTCGGCTTGTTTTATTTTATGTCTAATTTTAAAAGTATTTAAAAATTGAAGGTTAATGTGCACACGGTGTTCCTTAAGTGCATCACTTAACTTCATAATTTGGTTCTTTGGGTCAAAATAAAGAAAAAGTTTCATGTTTACATAGGTCCTATCTCGCTTCGTTTTCCGTCTGTCGGTCTGTACGTTTTATTTACATAAAACAACGTAGCTTTGAAACGGCTTGAGATACTGGCTTGAATTTTTGTGTGGGTACTGAGACTATTACCATCTATTTAAGTACAGGGAATCAAATTTCTACTTTGTACCGATTCAACATGGCGGTCGATTATATTTTTCAAAGCCTAATATCTCAGAAACCTTACATTTCATCAACAATTGTTAAGTAAAAAAAGGTACAAAATTTAATTTTCCTTACGAAAATATATAATTTTATATGGTTTATTTTATGAATGACGGAAACAATTTAATATTTTATTTTGTTAGTACACAAAAATAAGGCAAAAACACGTTAATTTTACTGTATTAATTTTTGAAAATGAAAATTCAACCGTTATTCATCATAGAAACCCTGTAGTTAGTACACGAAAATATGGCAAAAACACGTTAATTTTACTGTATTAATTTGTGAAAATGAAAATTCAACCGTTATTTATCATAGAAACCCTGTAAATATGTATATTCCAAAAAGACCATTAAATTTTAAGCAAAATATACTTACATTAGTATATATCAGGCTCGGCGTTAAGGAGATATTTCATATAAAAACTTAATTTTTATTTCCATTACACAATATTAAGCTTGATATCAAAGAAACACTTTTATCTCTGTTATAGCGCATAAAAACTAGATTTACAATTTCACTTGATCAACTCAATTACTACATCAATAAAACTCTATTTAAAACTTTGAAAACAAGTCATTTTAATCGGTACTCTGGCCCTCACATTCACACAGCAAAGTGTATTTTAGTTCCGATTTGGTACATCGACAGCGAGTGCACATTTCCTGTACTTGCATGCAATTAGTACTTGTAATCAGGCCATCTTGATTTCACTGTTAGAGGACCAAAGAGGTTTGTAGCCATCTCCAACTTTTTCCCAATCCCATTTACAAGGATCCAGAGGCTGGAAGTTTCTCTTGTGGCAGTTCGTCCAGACAAAAGACTGCAAAGAAGCTCTTTTAGTGTGCTGAAGTAGAGCGTTACTTGTTAGAGGAATATTCTCAATCGGTCTGTTGTGTTTCGTAATCACTATTCGCCTGGCTTCATTCACCGTCTCTGACAAACTTGACGGCTGATACTTTATGTTGACAAATCTTTGTATGAGTAGAAATTCTTGCAGAGTGTCTTCTTCTGAAATGATGGTTGGTGCATTGGTATAGTGTGAAAATGCCTCATCTACATCTCTAAATGTCATCCATGCTTTCTATGACTTGGATTTGCCTATTCCGGCAAAACTAGACACAGTGTCAGCACCTGTGAAGGTAAGAAAAAACGGCAGCAAATCACATACATTCTCTGGAATCTTCTTCTGAAGCTCATGGATAGGAATGAATTGAAGACTTTTTCCAGTCCTGTACTCAATCCATAATTCCTCTAACTTTGTTAATCTAGAGAATGAATAAATAGCAATCACCACAACATCGCTACCAACAGTTTTTATTGAGACGTTTGAGTATGTTGAAAGCCCGGAAGCATGCCAAGCGTGCAGGAAGAGACGGCCGTCTGCTTCTTCGTGTGACACGGTAGATATGTTCGACATTACTTCCATCTGAGCTAATTACATTATCGTTCAATGTTGTGAATATCTGTTTTCCTGCAGGTAATCTAATTTTCGTAATGTTATCTGCCAAAAAACAAAATAGGTCTTCTATATTTCTGTCGTTGGCTAAAAAACTTCTAAAGGACTTGGGAACTATTACACTTGCCTTTGCATTTATTCTTGGACCACTACCTCTCAACTCTCTTGCTTCACTTTTCAAACTTCCCTCGATGTACTGGTCAAATACCAAATCAACTCTATTAACTAATTTCAGTCTCATTGATATGTGCGCTTGAAAAACATTTTCGAAGTATTGCTGGAACGTTAAAACTGATTTTGGTATTAACATATGCACCAATGCAGCACCAATAAGGGACGAAACGTTAGGTTGATCACTGGTGTTTCCCTCAAGTTCTCGGGACGAATTGATGATGCAGGACACTATATTTTATTTTAACCACTTGACAGAGTATTACACATTTTACATAATGATAACCAAGAAAAATATGCAAAACTCTTCTTGTTTTATGGTTCAACTCAATCTTACACAAAAAGCAATATATATTTTTGTGCGTAATTACAGAGATCAACTCAATCTTACACAAAAAGCAATATATATTTTTGTGCGTAATTACAGAGATAAAAGTGTTTCTTTAATATCGAGTTAAATATTATGTAGTGGAAATAAAATTAAGTTTTTATTTGAAATATCTCCTTAACGCCGAGCCTGAGATATACCAATGTTATGGTATATTTTGTTTGAAATTTATTTCTATTTTTGGAAATATACATATTTACAGGGTTTCTATGATGAATAACGGTTGAATTTTCATTTTCAAAAAAATAATACAGAAGAATTAACGTATTTTTGCCATATTTTCGTGTACTAACAAAATAAAATATTAATTTGTTTCCGTTATTCATAAAATAAACCATATAAAATTATATATTTTCGTAAAGAAAATTAAATTTTGCACCTTTTTTATACTTTAACAATTGTTGATGAAATGTAAGGTTTCTGAGATATTAGGCTTTGAAAAATATAATCGACCGCCATTTTGAATCGGTACAAAGTAAAAATTTGATTCCCTGTACTTAAATAGATGGTAATAGTCTCAGTACCCACACAAAAATTCAAGCCAGTATCTCAAGCCGTTTCAAAGCTACGTTGTTTTATGTAAATAAAACGTACAGACCGACAGACGGAAAACGAAGCGAGATAGGACCTATGTAAACATGAAACTTTTTCTTTATTTTGACCCAAAGAACCAAATTATGAAGTTAAGTGATGCAACTTAAGGAACGCCGTGTGCACATTAACCTTCAATTTTAAATACTTTTAAAATTAGACATAAAATAAAACAAGCCGAAATACCTCTGAAACGGCTAGTTCAGGGTAAACTAATGAAACGACTTATTTTGTTTAAAATTTAATTACCTTTCCAAAAATATCAATATTTATGGGGATTTTATGGGTAATAACGGAGAAATATGTGATTCTTTGAATTTTGTTATGGGGTAGTGAAAATTACAACAAGAATTCGAGTCAAAATATCTTGGAAACGGCTAGCCTGACATAAACTAATGTCATGGCGTCATTTGTTAAGATTTATATTGCCTTTCAGAAAATATATACATTAATGGGGTTTTTTGGGTATTTAAGGAGAATTAAGCGTTTCTTTGACATATCAAGCGGTGAAAATTGATGAAAATGAAGTTTGAGCCGCTTTATCTCGTAAACGGCTAGTCTGATGTAATTTAACGAAATGACACTTTTTGTTCAAAATTTAATTATCTTTCTGAAAATATAGACATTTATGGGGTTTATTTACATGATCATGGAGATATATGCGATTAAACAGACAAATATCATTTTTTATGGCGGCCATTTTGATGACGTAATTAGAGGGAGTTCCTGACCTGTGATCGAGTGTCTCCCGATGATTTCTTCATTCTTCTTACATGTATAATCACCAAAAGAAATTTCAAAGTGGTATCAAAAAGTGAAATATTTTGCTGATTCTGGGAACTAATTCCACGGACTATTTGAAACAGCAGGTAAGAGAGCTATTGGACGATAATTAGAAGCTAAGAAATCCGAATTTTTCTTGAAAATCGTTTTGATTTTAGCGGTTTTGAAAATTTGAGGAAAACAACCAGAAGAAAGTGAACTATTGATTATATGAGACAAGGGAGAAGCTATTTCAGAACGGCAATATTTTAGAGTTTTCATTGAAATGCCATCTATTCCACATGAAGTTTTATTTTTGAACTTAGAAAGAATATCAAGTATGGCTGCAGGATCACAGGGTTTAAAATCTGAGATAAGCTTATTTGCTTCAAGAATGAAACCTGAAAATTGTTTGCTAGTTTGCTCTGATGAGACGTTCTCAGCTGCATGGGCGAGGAAGTTATTAAAGATATTGCTGACATCGCCAGGGTCAGTCACGGGCCGCCCATCGTGGAGGAGCTGAATGTTTTTGGGAACTGATTTGATTTTACCTCTTGATTCATTTACAATTCTCCAAGCCTCAGCAGAGAAATTGTCAGAGTTAGTAAGTCGTTCAGAAAGTGAGTTGGCTTTCGCTGTTTTGATCATAGTGTGGGTATTGTCTTTTGTGATTGTTGTAGTTTAGTTTTGATTAATCCGTTTTGAGTTGTTTCCAGTTTAAATAAGCATTAGTCAGAACTTGTTTTTTGTCCTTAATTTCATCAGTAATCCAGGAACGAGAGTCAGTTCTAATTTTGGAAGTTTTCAGTGGGCAGGAGGACTCAAAATAGAATAGTAATGTTTCCATGAATTGTTTAGCTTTATCCTCAGTCGAGGAAGCATCATAAACACTTTGCCAGTTTTCAAGTCGAAGTCGAGTTTTAAGTTCGTCCAGGTTTTTGAGAGCTGTAGACCTATACAAATTCGTACCACCCTTGGGTGGCCGAGGATTGCCAGAGGAAAGATGTGGGAACGGCAAGATCATTACATGTGCTGTGTGGTCAGAAACAAAAGGATCCACAACAGAAACATCAGAAAAAGGGAAATTCAGCAAAAAGTTATCAATGCAATTCTGGGAGTGCTCAGAAATTCTAGTTGGTTCGTTAATTGAAATTTCTAAGCCTAGACTGGTGAGCAGATTTGACATTTGAATAGCTTGAGGTTGGTTTGTATGAAATCCCAGTGCGATAAAATTTTTATATATGTACTTTTTGCCACAATAATGCTCAAATACACTTTTTGTCATTTTTTCTTTGTATTAGGACAAAAACAAGACAAAAAAGAACAAAACAAGGCCAAAAAAATCCCCAAAATGTATGGATTTTTACCCACTTTTAATACCGTATCCCCTTAACTTATAATACCCTAATCCTAACAAACTACTTAAAATTTTCCATATTTTAACCATTACGTTAGCTGGATTTTGAAATTAATTTTGTATTACCTTTAATATTTTTTATCTTTCCTTCGTTAAATTTAAATGTTTAACTATCTTTTAATCTGAATTCCCCTCTAGAAACATAAAAGGTTAGTAGGTGGGTAGACTAATTATTATTATTCATATGTAAAAATTATAATACGTTATTTCAAAAGTGTAAACGTTTAATAGAACCACTTAATCGTAGGATTAATTCTTAAGATTAAATTTAGGGAATGTTTCGGGCAGCCAACAGATTAAATGTAATGGAGCGATACTAATGAGCTTGTAGATAGTCTAAAGTTCTCCACGAACTCTTACGTGTTCAAGTGGTATATTTGTATCGCAATATTCACAGAAATAAAGTCGTTGGATAATAATCCTCTTTGTTCATATCATAACTATTTATTTTAATAGTATTTAAAAACCATCTTGAATGTGAATGGTGTTAGGTATTTTATAAAAAAAAAAAAATCAATTCAACTTTTAGCAACGCTAACAAGAATGTCAAAAGCACCCCCCCCCCCCCTCTAAAACAAAATCTCCTCAGTGCTACGTGTATCTAACTTTACATCTGATAACTATTAATTTTGTTTGTACCTTAACGGCAACTAATTAAAGAGTTAAACACATTAGCATTATCTATATATTTGTTAATATAGATATCCAATATTTGTTAATATCTTGGCAGTTAACATGTAATATTTTATTTTAATTGTACTGTAAAGTAGCTTAGTATTTAATGGAATAAACAATGTTTTTCATTCATTCATTCATTCATTCTATATATATAAAAGCCAAACCCCATTGACTGACTGACTAATCACAGTTTCTCAAAAACTATAAGGCTTAGAGCCATGAAACTCGGCACAAATATTCCTTACAGGCTTTAGATGCGTACTAAGAAAGGATTTTGCTATGTTTTGTCTCTAAAGGCCTAAATATGGTATATTATAAATTACAATATGGCGGCCACTTTTAGCTTTCAAAGGTGAATTTCTCAAAAACCACAAGACTTTGGGCCATGAAACTTGACACAATTATTCTATATAGGCTTTAGATGCGAAAAAAATAAAGGCTTTAAAAATATTCTTTCTCAGAAGGCTAAATGGGATTATTTAAAAAAATTCAAAATGGCGGCCATTTTAGTTTTTTCTAACTATGGATGGGAGTCCTGTAGAATATTTTCAGAGAACAAAAAAGGTACAAGAACTAATCTACTGAAATAATAAAACTTAAAAATTTAGCGTGAAACTTTTTGGGGAAATTGGTTTATGGCCAAGATATTTACCTCCTACTTTTTCTTACAGTTTTCGGTTTATTTTTAAAAACGTGCTAAATTCAGATTTATGTCAAGTCGAAAATCCATCCTTACTGTCTTCTTTGTTTAATATTCCGGGTTATCCTCATTCTCTGTATTGGGAAATTGGAGGACGTTAATTTATACCATTTGTTTATCATGAGGGGAACATCATATTAAAGCCAACTTTAATTTTAGAGCATCTAAGCGTTAGACTTTCTCATTTTCATCTAGAGTGGAATTATTATCAGCTGCATCTTAATGGTTTAATTGCACGCACATGACCCAAATAAATCAGTCCAATTGTCAATCATTCCTAAAAATTGCACAAGGCA
Organism: Flexamia atlantica; assembly: GCA_035578135.1. NCBI lineage: Eukaryota > Metazoa > Arthropoda > Insecta > Hemiptera > Cicadellidae > Flexamia > Flexamia atlantica. Next base: position 91,465,837 of record JAQJVK010000001.1, read on the forward strand.
TAATATAATTGAATTAAAATGAGCTATCCTTTCTGCGGGCGAAGCTGAGGGTATATCTGCTAGTAAACAATAAAATAAAATATTACCAATATAATAGTTTTTTTTGCCTTTACTGTCTGTAAAAATATATTATTTAGCAAAGAAAACTGTAACAAAACAAACAATTTTGTACGAATGAGACGCCCAGAGAGTCGAGTGGAAAATATCTATATATAATATAAAAGCGAAGAACCACTGACTGACTGACTGACTGACTGATCACAGTTTCTCAAATACTATAAAGCTTAGTGTGATGAAACTTGGCATAAATATTATTTATATGCTCTAGATGCGTACTAAGAAAGGATTTTGCAATATTTTCTCTCTAGAGGTAAAAAAGAGTACTTTATAAAATTTAAAATGGCGGCCACTCATCAGTTTTTAAAGGTTATGAAGGATTCTTTGTCTATGAAAAGGAACGGCATAAATATTATTTATAGACTCTAAATGCGTACTAAGAAAGGTATTTAAAAAACTATCCTTCATTCGAATAAAATAGGGGCTAACGTAATGGTTAAAATATGGAAAATTCTAAGTAGTTTGTTAGGATTAGGGTATTATCAGTTAAGGGGATACGGTATTGAAAGTGGGTAAGATAATACATTGCGAAATTCAAAATGGTAGCTATTTCAGTTTTCAAAACTATGGTTAGAAGTTCAATAGAACATTTTCAAGGGGTAGAAAAGGTACAAGATCCCATCTACCAAAATAATAAAATATAAAAATTTATTACGGCCACTTTACTATATATTTGTCAAGTACCACCTAGGCTTTTTGCATTTTAATGAACAGCCGAAGTAGTGTTTTTTTTCTCACTTTTGTAAAATGGGTTGTCCGTCTTATAAATAATCATAGTACTCCAACAGCAATCTTGGAACTCGGCATGGACATTCCATCTCAAGTTTAAGGTCCATCAGAAACTGGGTTTAAAATTAAAACGTTTTGGAGGGTTTGCGCAGGTAATGAGAATTTCAGTTCCAAAAACTTCTACAGTAAACTGTCCCCTCCATCAACTGAATGAGTGACTCGATCTTCAATACGAATGATAAACGTTTTGGGGAAAGAGGTTTTTGAACATTGTATATTATGATTTAACCAAAAACCAGTTATCCTTTCTCGGGCGAAGCCGCGGGTAAATCTACTAGCTATTACAGAAAATAAGAGATTTCCCGTTGACATTAAAAGCTTTAAGCACTAAACGAGGTCGATCGATGGCTCTACTAAGTTCAAACACTTTATATACGAATACCATAATGTAAAGAGATCTCATGAGCATGTAGCAATAGAGGTACGTTAATAAACATAAATAAATACTAACAAAAACCGAATGTAATTATAATCCCGTACAGGGGACTTAAGTTCTTTTAGCAGTCTTACAATCAATAACCACTTTCTTATTTTTACTTTAACTATAGATGTCTTATATTTTAACAATATTTGACGATCAATCGTTACATAATGATCATTTTTTCACTGAAGGTATAAAGACATTCACTTTAATATGATTTGCTACTCAAACGTAGTAATGAATGCAAACAGGTTAATATTTTGCAATCAATGGCATCTATAATAATAACTTATATTGGCAAAAATAACTGAGTTCAAAATAAAATTAACTTAAAGCAAACTTAGTTATTATTTTTTCAATAATAATCAGTAAATATATAAAGCTTTCCTCTTGCGTGAGCTAAGATATTCTGCAGTAGGTAATGTAGCGTGCATAAGCGGAGGCGGCTAACTTGCCTCCATTGTAATCGCCTAGTTGAACTTATCTGTAAAATAAGCTTATAGGTTAGCTTCATTACACAATGTAATTTAATTAATATTCTTTCTCTTTTGCTAGACATTTTTATGACTCATAAATGCTGTAAAGTTTTGTTCATCCTCGAACCTTTTAGCTCTTTCTAATATTTTATTTTTATTTTATAGTAAACTATGGTCGTAATTAAAACTGGTCAAATTTGCAAAATATAAAAAATGAAACCATTAAAAAAAATTGATATACTGTGAGCTATGGTGTTTTATATCCATACAATATTGTAGATTGCCACTTTACAGTAAAATATTAATTTAGATGTGATTAATATAATAAATGGCTATATAGAACCGTAAAAATATGAAATAAACATATAAACTTTTGTTTTGTAAAAACAAAACAACTAAAAAATTAGAAAAAAATAATTTTTGGACAGTTTGAAATAAATGTACAAATGAAGAATAATCAGTTGCACCACTGTAATTTTAGCGAATTTCCCCTATAGGGAAGAAGCTATTACCTTAGGTCTCATGGTAAGACCTAAGCCCGAGACCATGATAACTTTTCGTTTTAGGGCCACCAGAAGCAAAAAACACCATTCGTTCGAATTTTTATATATCTATCTATCTATCTATCTATCTATCTATCTATCTATCTATCTATATATCTATCTATCTATCCATATATATATATATATATATATATATATATATATATATATATATATATATGTGTGTGTGTGTGTGTGTGTGTCTGTCAGCACGATAGCGGCCGTAAATATGATCCGATCTTAATGAAATTTGGAACAGACATGTAAAGTGGTAATCGAATGGACGAGTTCGTGAACCAGCCCGATCGGACCACCGGAAGGGGGGGTAAGGGGGGATAAACACCCCCAAAAATGGGTTTTTTGGGTTTTTTACATATAAAAATAAAATTTATCGAATCTCTGTTGGCACCATTAAATTCAGCTCAATAAAACAAACAATTTAGTGTTTTTAATCATTGCTCTATGTCCATTGGTTACCGAGATATTGAAAGTGGTAAACACAGTACGTTGTCCCAATGTTAACCTTATGGGGAATAAGTAAAATTCTATATCTCGCTTATTTCTCAACATATCTGGATAAAACTTGGTTTGTGGCTTCATCTAGAAATGTATTTTAGTCTAAAATCCCCGAAATTTCAATTTTTAGTGGCAGCAAACCTGCATAATCATTCCCCATGTTAACCTTATGGGAAATAAAAAAATTCTATATCTTACTTATTTTTTAACATTTCTTGACAAAACTTGGTATATGGCTTCTTCTAGTTAAGATCTACTAAATAATGAATTAAAACCAACCAGTTTTAACATACCTGTTGCAGCAAACCTGCAAAATCATTCCCCATGTTATTCTAATGGAGATTACAAAACATGTAAAATCTCGCTAAGTTGGATTGAAATACCATTTGTTGTGTTGCATCTGAAATTCGCTGAGTATGCAGGTCTGCTGCAACGGGGGTATTTTTACTTATATTTTACTTTATTTTGGTTTTTGAGAATGTGGTATTTTTAAAAACACTCCCCGATGCGGAGAGCAGGGTGCTTTGGGCATGTTTTGCAAAATGCAACAGTTTCCTTCCTTCCACCTGCCTTCACTGCAGAGTTCACACTGCATGAAATTCACAAGGCATGAAATTTCTTGCTTAGCCTGATTTCATCGTCTCCAGTTGATGGTCTCCCTCGATTTACGGTTCAGTGAGTTCCTCACATTTCCCACTAGTTGACACTCACCAAGTTCTTCTGAAGTATCCTGCGGAGCACTGGTTCGTCTACATGCATAGTGTAAATTATATATGCATTCACTAGATTTTGCTTGAAATACCGGTTAGTACAATACAAAGTCGTTATTATATAGCGACGTTGAGTGTATTTTTTAAGGGAAGCAGACTTGAATGCGAGTGCAGTGCCGGATTTCTATACGCAGAAACCTCGCAAATAATTGTATCCGGTAGCCTGGGTAGGGAAACGGGGAGAGGCTCTCTACCTGTGGACAGAGAGTTGGTGAGTTTTTATATGCCCGGCATATACCCTGACCCTAGATTTTATACCTGTTCCGGAATTGGAGAGTTTTTATGTTATAAAAATGTCCCAGAAAAGTAGGCGAGTTTGTATGCAGCCAGAAGACCAATTCTATTATTTTTTGGTATTTTTTAATTAACCCTACCGTACTGAGTATCGATAATAACGCAATGCATTTCTTATGGGGAAAAATCAAATTTTAACGGCTTATATCTCCTTAACCATTGCGTTCAGGAAAAAATGTCACAGAGTAAAAAGTTCTTAAAATTAAGCGAAAAATTCAAATACGCCATAAAATACAGGGTGTTCCATAAGAAAAATCAAAGTTGTCCGCCATATTGGAAAACGGCGGCCACTTAGAAGAAAATGGAATTCATATTTTTAAATGTCCTAAAAAAGTAGGTGAAGTTTCTCATTTAAAGTTTTCTCTAAGTCCAATACATTCTGCAATACCAATGGTGGCACAGTTACACAATAAGTTAAAAGAGGTAAGATGAAACCGGAAAAGAGTCCGGCATTGACTTCACAAGCTTTGCCTCCATAGGATTTATAGGAGTTAGCTCACTACTGTACCTAATCTTACAGGGACCCTATTTACAATAAAAAGCGTCCTCGACTTTAGATGTTTCTTTTTCTCCATAGGTAGACAAAGAGCTTCTTTAGACCCGCAACACATGGGACAAAAACCTCCGTTTTCGTAGTGGTAAAAAGAAAAAGTTGTTTGTGCATCTGGGGACTAAAGTGCAACTGTTTCTCCCTGAGAGAAACTGTTGTCGCCCGATGGCGTAGCCGAGGGCGACAATTTTCCCGAGGGAGAAATTGTACTTTAGTCCCATGATGCACACAAAGTTTTTCCTCCACCTACACCATTAGCAATAACTGTGATAATATAAGTACCTTATATGATCCTTTGCTCCATTAAACTGGATTATAATCACATATAAATAAATAACATAAGATAATTTAGGCTATGTATACAACCATTTGATTCACCTTTCACACTGGATTTATTATGATAAATAGCTTTCTCAAACTTAAAGTTATTAATTTTATATTTTTAAGCAAACATAATATAGTTAAATGCCAATTTAACAGTTTAATGAGAATTTAAATGTTACTATTTTATACACTAATTTAATACAGTCTATTAATTTAAAAAACACCTCCCACAATTTGTGGGTTGGAGACAGAAACAATTATGTTTATGAAACGTTCAGCATGTTGGCAATAACGAACTCTAAATCATGTGTTTTTATATTCAGTGTTGCCAACTTAATTCATACAAAATTTATTACCTGGCTATTACGTACGCATGGGAGAAAAAGTAAAATACTTTTAGTCCCGTGGGAAAAAGGTAAGTAAGTCCCATGGAGTATAAACTAGTACCTTAGTATTCTTTTCCAGGGACTAAAAGACAACTTTAGATGCTGTGTGGAGGAAAACATATTTTATTATTCATAACTGATTTTCTTTAGTGCTTGATTATTTTTTGTTTTTTTGATCAAATTTAGGAACTGTTTACATTTTAAAACAGGATATTTAGTGTTTCAAAAAATTTTGATTCGGCTCTTTGTTATGTTTTAAAAAAATATTATAACGCCTTAAACATTACGAGAAAAAGTCGATCTTGAGAAAAGAACTTGAAAATAATAAAGATGTAAAATGCAACCAGTCCGAAATTTACTGTATAAACTGCATGTATACCGTGCAGTACCGTGCTTAGAGATTCAAACGAACTCAAGAACACACGCCAGCTTTAGAAATAAATTAAAAAATTCAAAGAAATCCAAGTTTCCAGAAGCATTTAGAAGCAAGCCATTGAAAAGAAAAATTTTGAAAAGAATCAAACAATAATCTAAAATTTCATATAGGGATAAAATTGATACAAAAGAATATTATATATCTAGGGTAAAAATAGAAGCCAATAAAAACTTTGATCAGCCATAATAAAATCAACTACCTTAAATCTGAAACAATAAGGCAGCTGAAAAATGGTATAAGAAAGACAGAAGCCAAGTAGACACAAAGAGAGAATGTGCTCTTTTTGTATACTTGGTTTCTGTCTATTGGCCTTTCAAAGAAACAGTCATATGATATACACAATTATTTGAAATGTTATCCAGTTAGGTTAAGGTTTACAACAAAGACTTTATTTCCCCTTGGCCACGGATGTATTAAAACATCTCCTAAAACGCTAGCATACGAAGCTGGCCTTTTTGTTGTCGATTATGTCGGTCATGTTTACATTACGAAATTGAATCACCTGGCTTACAGATGAAACATCGCCTGAAAGCCCCGGGGGACTTTTGAAAATAATATCAAACATCTAAACAGTTAAAATATCTCACAGTCTATAAAATTTACCCTGAAATTAATTACCCTGTTACCATGAAATTTACTATAATGTCTAAATGATACATAAGAGTCAAAAAAGTTTGGTGGTTGTCGTTAGTTAAAAATAGTATATGTTAACAACATAGTTAAGACATTCTACTCTCACTTTATACGATTTTAAAATTCCTTTAAATGTTAAGTACAAATTTAATTTATTTTATTAATGATCCTACTTATTTAATTTCAATTACGATATTTTAATTTTACTGTGATATGGCTCAAGAGCCAACAAGTTAAAGCAGTTGTGAATTTATGTGCACTAGGGATGTGCGAGCACTCGAGTATCGCCGGATTCATCGAGTATGCTTATTATACTTATTCATGCTTTTTGAGAGGTTTATTTTAGCTATAGGTCAAACATCATACCGTCAAAAGAAAAGCGAAGAAAATCATTTAAAGAACAAACACTTTTAGTAGGTATCATCGACGTTCATCTTTGGTTCCTACCACGTCATCAGTAATTGAGTAGTATGTGTTGAACACTTAATAATGTGTATAGTCATATTAATCTTTTTTATAAAAATTGTAGCACTTAAAAATTTTAATGGGAAAATCGGAACTTCGATACTAAACAATCGATGAATACATTTATCTGTTTTGATTTGTTGTGAACACTATAGCTCTACCAAATTTGTGTTAGGATGTTCTGAAGTAGTTTTGTGTTATTTTACATTAATTAACTCATAATCAGGGAGGCTCACTTGAAGAAATCTTAAGCTAAGTCAGAAAAAAGTAGCTTGTTCATTTACCGAGTGATTTAAATGATTTTGTATACAGTTAAACCACAGAGAAGAAATAAGCAGAGGTCGCATTCATATGGCAGTAGTGTTGCGGGTAACTGCCTAATACCAAGAAGTAAAACAATAGGGAGACAATAGACTTCCGGGCGCCCCCCTACCCCCCGCGCCCACTCACGACACTGCTCGACACCATATTTAGCGCAACATTAGTGCGACCTCTGTCTTATTTCTTCTCTGTGGTTAAACCAATTCATTAAGCAACATAATTAATTAATATGCAAGACAATAAATAAATATTTACAATACCTGTTACATCATCTTTAAATTATGTTATGATGTCATAGTGTACAACGTTTGTCGTTTAAAAAAGGATTGAAATTTGCGAATAATGATTAGTTGGGATTCAGTTTATTCATTCATTAGTTTTTTATCGTGGTATTACAGACAAATCTAAGGTAAGTAACAATTATTGTAATTTAATACTATACTAAAGATCTTGATATGTAACAACAGTACTGGAAAAATATAAAGCCAATTACTAACAGATTAAACTTTTATCATCCAATTGAAATTGGATGATATTTTTAGCATCTCAAGTGTCAATATTTACATTAAAAATCGTAAAAGAGTAAAATCAAACTCTACAACTTTAAAATGTGCCGTATGAACAAGTGATATAACACTAGTTTTTCAGTCCAGGCAATGTTATAATAACATTAAAAAACAATCAAACCAGTGGTAAATTTTGTTGTAATTAACCATAAGCAATCGCTGTTTGAAGAGTGAAAGGATTCAAAAGATGTTGGAAATTCCATTGTAGTTTTCAATTTATCGAAGACAGATGAAACCCTGTTATCCAAGATCACAGACACTTTGATGCTAGAGACTCAAAGTGATACATTACGTTTTTCTGGCTTCTGACAGCTGCTTTGTGGCAGTCGACGACGTGGTATAAACAATCTTTAACCATGTTATACTTTCGTTGCCTTACTAATACATTAGTGGTGGTGAGTTGTGATATTATTATGATAAATAGCTTTCTTAAACTTAAAGTTATTAATTTTATATTTTTAAGCAAACATAATATTATAGTTAAGCCATCATAACAAATTTCAACATCAGTAATTGTTAAATTTATTATTGAAGGTGTCACTTGACTTGCTCTTTGTACATCTCAAAAATATGTTATCATTGACTTTTGGTGTTATAAAAATCGTCCCAACTTTTATGTTATCCAAAACTCAAAGACGACGTAGTTTGTTACCAAAATCACTTAAAGAGTGTACTGCTGTAAATTTTTAATCAATCATATTTTCAAGAAGGAATGGTTCATAAGTTAAAGACCTCCTCTTCTTTAATATAAAGTATTTTTAAAACGTAATCGACGAAACTTAAGAGTCCGTCTCCACCGTTTAAATAAATATTTCAACCCGATATTTTTCGATATTTACAAATACGATTAGGATAATCAAAACTAGATTTCGATATAATAATCGAAGCGCTAATGTTGCGGAAAGGTAATTAAGGTGTTGAATTAAATTAAAATAATGGAGGACCACTCTGATTGGGAATGCGGATGAAAATAAAATATTATGCATAGTAACGGAACATTTATTTAATAGTAACATAAAATTTAAAGATGATTATTCCAATGAAAATTAATGATTGCAGTTTGTCACTCACTTAAGGTTGATACCAGTTAATATTGATGTCCAATTAGTTCCTTGCCGTTTTCTCCAGTTACACATGGTTATTAATTTTAAATTAAAGTTATTAATTTTATATTTTTAAGCAAACATATAGTTAAGCCATCATAAAAAATTAAATTTCAAGTTTGTATAATCAATGGAACAATGCACAGTGTCAACATGGCACTGTCTTGCTTTTTGATTTTCCTTTTTGTTCACTTTTATATTTTACAAGATAAAAAATTGGTTGTAAAAATTTCTTTGTAAAAAATTGGTTGAAGAAATGAATGAATGATGATGATGGAATTTTTTGGAAAAAAAATCACGTGTTTAAAAATTTAAATGAAATTAATGGCATATGAAATATACAGTCGAAGGAAAATATAATGCTATACGAATTAATAAAAATATATATGGAATGATTTAGGGAAATATTTATGATTTGTGATGAGCTACAAACAACCAGACAGTTAATTTATAGTTTAGATGTTTATTTGCATGAGTTGTTAAAGAAAAATAGGAAATCTACCAGATTTAATAAAAAAACCTAAAAGATCACACTATTACGGTTACAGTTACTGTCTAGTACATGACCTTTAGTTGCATATTCTAAACATTAAGGAAGTAAACATTGAGGCATAAAATCGCCTAGGTACGAAACGAACCTGACCTTCCTTCTTTTATGATTTTTTAAACAAATAAAAAACTGAAGCGTTAAACCAGGGAACGCATGTTGCTGATGAAATGGTAACTTCGTGATTTACCTGCAATTGAGTAAAGTTATTGGATGCCCCCATGGGATGTAGAGTTAGAATGAGTCCCTAAGTAAGTTATGGATTATATTATATAACTTTCAACTTATATTTAGCCGTTAATCATTAGCTTAAACCTATTTATATTGTGCAATACCTGATTGCATAAATAATAAAATAAATAAATAAATATCTCATTCTCTGATATTCAAAACGGTTTAAATAATAATGTTTGTCAAACAAAATAAAACATAATATTGGCAGGCGTAGGTCCACTCTTGGACACTTTTACAAGCATGTACAATATTTCCCTCAGGCCAGACAAACTTTAATATCCCTTTCATCAAAGACCGTCGTCATGGCGTTGCAATTTTAAAACTAGTCTTGATGTTGCTCACAGTGAATTTTGATTACTTTTTTAAATTGAAGTCTGAACGTATTTCTATTTAAATTAAAATACCTGAACAATAGATTCTTAAGGATTAAACAAATTATTCATAAATTAACAATACTAACAACAGTTAGTTTAAGATGTTATACATGCTATATTTCAAAATACACAATTCAATAGCAGTTTCCAGTGCATGCAAGGCCAGTTGATTCCCAAATTATTATTGTTCAGCTATAAACTCATTTATATCTCTGTATTGAGTTTTTATTTAATCCATGGAAAACATTGAATTTGTCTTCTTTGGTGAAATGTGCCTGGGAAAATATGATTATTTTGATTCTGATCCCAAAACTTCTGATTATTTACTCACACTACGGTACTTTCTGTATTCAGTTGAATAGGATCGATCATTTTGATACCTTTGCGATGAAGATAAACATATATTAACTACTAACGTTAACAAATTACTTTACACATAAAATAAAAACTATTTAAATCAAAGCCATCAAATAAGTAAATTGATTTGTGTTTTTATAAAGCCTAATCATCACATACTATTTCACGGCACTATACAATCACTTAATTTAATTTACAGCTACATTGAAAATGAACTATTAAACTATTGACTTGAAAATGATAATCTGTAAAAACAAAATTATGAAACATTCTATGTTTTTGAAAAGATGAACACTTTATTTATAATCTCTCGAGTCGTCATCTATGACACTCTAATATATGATAAGAATTGGGAAGAATCATTTCCTTAATGAACGGAACGACTTCTTTCCCACTTTGATGATGGAAACCAACACAATATAAAAGACTAAAACGAAGGAATGAAATAAGAATATTCATTGGAAAACGAGCAAATATTTGGAATACTTAATTTATTTATTGACGTGTGAGTTTAGTGTTGCAAATTAGAATATTTTCCGATACGAAAAAAACAATATTATATTTCATTACTAGGATCTAAAGTGACGCTTTTCGTACAAGGTCAAGTTTTACGACCGAGGCTGTAAGCCGAGGTTGAAAAATGACCGAGTATCGAAAAGCACCTTTGGTCCCTGTGATGAACTATATTTTTCGTTAAATCGCTCAGTACAACACGCAAACTACTTAAGAAAACCAAAATTTTACAGCTTGTTTACCTTTAAAGATACCTCCCAAACATGCTTCCATCTTGTTCATGCTATTTGATGCAATCAGCGTATTGTCTGTTTCATCTGTGTTAGACTGACAACATTGAACAACTATCGACTTATCGAACACATGCAATAATCGATTGGTGAAATAAGCGAGTTTCACAAATTGATTAAACTGACAACAATGCAACAATTAATTGCAATTGAATATAATAACCGATAACTATTCCCGATGCAATCGATAGCTCACCATCGACGCTGACGTACAATAACGATGAAGGTTTCGATTATTTGTAATCGGATGAAGATTGTTCGATTATTTATTTCGAATCAAAAGTATCATCAACAATGATCTTTTTGGTCCTAGGAAAATAATAATCATAAAAACATATGTTATTATCCAAGGACTTAAAAGAACAACTTTTGAATCCCAACGCATGTGTAAAAAGCAGCTGTTTTTGAATCAGTTTAACGAAAAAGTATTTTAAATTAATACATTAACTAAAGTAGATACGTTAGTTGGTAGCCTACAAGACACAGCACCAGCCACCAGCCAGTATATCGAGTGTATCCTGCCCCTGCGGCCAGCGCTGGCGACCGCAACACGCCGACTCAGCTGCGAGGCCCACACTGCGGTCCGGGTAATTGCCGTGTGGTTCAGCAGGAAATCTATAACGTTCACGAGTAGGTTTTCGTTAAAGAGATTAACCAAGAACCATTTTTCGATGGATTTAAAGCCACATATCAAATTTAGATTGAGTGGAAACATTTTCAAACACATATGAAGCATTGTAATGTGTTTACATTGTAAGGATTTGTGGTTGTAATGTTTTTTTTTCATTGCTGTATAGCTGTAGGAAATTGAAAATTTAACTCATATTTTTATCAAATCTAATCTCATGATATAAATTCCTCCGACTGCAGATCAAAATTCCTCGTACTGCAGATCAAATTGGAATCTTAAAAGCAAAGATGGCAACTGAGATTCTTGAAACTTGAACTGGATACTTAAAATTAGAAGCTGCTGTATAGTATAGTATTGTGTTTTACCGTAAACTTCCTTACACGGTAGCTTCTCTATTTATATCGAAAAATATTTATACCACTTATCTTACTGAAACATCATCTTACAAAAATTATGCGTATCGCAATATAATTGAATCATCACATTTACTTTAATCATAAATTAAAATTTACTTGAATCATCACATCACTTTACGTTTTAATTTACGTTTACAATTAGGTACACTGTTTAGTGATTTTCATATAAAAATAACTCTTGTACTTGTTTATTTCTTTAATTTATAAATTAAGAATGAGAATGGCTATTGTTCTAGTCTCTTTTTTTGGTTTCGACACATTAGCCGAATTTTTAGTGCAAAAGAAATACGTAACATATGTATATGTTCGGTTTTGATGAATTTTGCTTTTGTTTATGCAAAAAACTAGGTACTTTATGACTTGTAGGAGAAGCGAATTTAAGTTTGGATTCTGAATAGCTATATCTATAACAGCAACGATGACTGTTGCTTACTAAATAATCTTTCCATGCAGTGTCTATAACGGTAGAAAACATTTACATGTAACTTTTTCGCTTGCTTATATTGTGATAAGATAAACTAATGGCAATGAGTTGGGAGATTAAAATGATCAGCTCGATGAAATATCACCAATGCTGTCGCGTATTAAATTACTGATTAAATTTCCCTTTACTCGTTGGATTATGGTAATGGCGTATTTTATCAGATAACGATCACTGCAATCGTTTTAATTTACCTTTAAGTAATTACTTTAAAGATAAAAATCAATGAGTTAAATGGGAAACAATTCATTAGTGTACATAATGAAAACAAATTAGGTAATCATCAGTGTAGAGTTGTTGATTAAATTGTATTCATTTCGTGTCTGACAATTAGTATTCATACTTAACGTTTAATAGCGTTTAAAAAAATTATGAATTTCTAAAGTTCATCAGGTATTTGTTGCCAAATTAAAAAAAAACTTACAAACACTTCAAAGTAACAAAAAATTCAAAATATCATATAAGAAAGTTTATCATCGAGTTACTTCAATATATTATACGAAAATATTTACTAGCTTAAGCACCTGATTTCACCTATAACATATCTGAGTGTAGTATGATATGTCAGCAATTCATTACGATACTCCTTTTGTGAAGACTATTGTGTAAACCTCAAGGAAAAGCTTTAAATATACTTGACGGCCAAGGCTGGAGAGAAGGAGTATAGTGTAAAAATTCTACTGCAGAGCGTTCTCTTAAACACAGCCTTCAGCTATTAGAAATCACTTATAAAGTGAAAAGCAATTTAATATTTATTGGTTTAACTGAATTTTTGTGAACCTTTTGCAGTTATCAATAACGAAGTAAAATTATTCATAATTTGCATGCCTATCGCACATTTGTTCCCCTTCTCAAGCACGAAGAACATTTTTTGGGTAGACTATAAGAAGTATAGTAATTATTTATAATTATAAACAAAGTACTATAATTGTGTACTATAAATGTAAAATATTCACATTAAATTAAGACGAATAAACAATGAAATGAAATTTTTTTCACCACATAAACATCACATCACTTAAAGCTATTGATGTTAATACTGTGAATAATACAGTAACCATTATTACAGCCTTGCCGCAAGGCTTGATTTTAGGCCCGCTTTTTCCATAATGTAAATGAACAGCTTCCCCGAACAACTGGGACAAGAACAGATAAGTCTATTAATCGCTGACGACAATTATAATACCACAAAAAACTACAAAACAGTGAAATAATGATCTGAACAATGGAAATAGGAACCTCCATCTCCAGATATTTTGGTCTAATATTTCTCCCAGAAATATAACATCTGGGAGAAATATTAGACCAAAATCTCAGTTCGCAGCAACATACTGTCCCTCTTTGTAAGAAACTAGCCTCAGCTCATTATATCATCAGAAGGAAAAGGAATAAACAAACCAAGAAACAGCTCTTATATCATTTTCTCATTGCTTCCCAAGTACGCCGCAGCCAGGGGATCTACTACATCAATACATAGCATCAATATAATCCCAATCATGCAAAGTAATCAGAACAATCTTAGGATTTCAACCCAATAAACACTGTAAACCACAATTTATAAGATAAACGAAAAATTCTGGCCGTAGTGTAACAGTACGTCCTTGAAACCCAATCCTGCCCAAAACTTCGAATCCCACCCTGAGACTAGGGACTTGAACAACATCAGAAATCTAAATAATTTTGACCTACCGCAACGCCGCTTTAAGAAATTCACCAACGCTCCTCTCTATACTGGCTCACGGAGTTACATCCTCTCCCCGTCCATCCAAAGCCATTACCAATATTAATCCCCTCCCACTAAGAAAACTAAAAAGGATCTCCTTGAAAGGCCTAACTACAACATTGAAGAGTTTATCTACGAACGCACATACCGATGGATTGGATAGGCCACATTGGGCTCACTTCGTGAAGAGGAAGATCAATGGAAAGTGCCGACTCCTCAATCATTCTCACAGTGGCAAATGGTAAAAACATAAGGTTAGCATCTAATAGTTTCTCAAGCTCAGAAAATTGTACGGCAGATTTATATAAAATTGTCCCTGCAGTTTGGAAAACATCCGAAAAGTACCTCCTTAATCCCTGGTGGTGATTTTGTAGGTTATCAATATTCATGTTTTAGATGTTCAGCAACTCACTGCTCACTACACACTCATTTATCCACTTATGTCTTATGAAATTTCTATCTGAGAATCTCGAAATCCCACCCCCCCCAAAAAAAAGCAAAAAAAAGAAAACAGATTAATAAGAATTATGGCTCATATCAAAGCAAGAGAGTTGCTTGAAGCTTTTTTTTATTAGATCAGGTCTTATTAATTTTCCCAGCATTATATTTTTCAAACTGTCATCTTTTTGCGACAAAACCCCGACCATTTCATGAACTTTTGCCTCAGTCAAAATATGAAACAAGAAACTGACACTATCTCCAATCACAAAACTTATTTTTTTTATAATTCAGTAGTTCTAATGCCCTCCCTGACTACCTCAGAATCAAATAAAATATAACAAGTTAAAAAAAGTAAAAAATATACTTTTTTCGTATTAGAATTTTTAAATGATAAAAAGAAAAAAGTTAGTTCAGGAAGTTTATATGTACGGGAAGTTTATATTCAAAAAGAAGTATATACTTTTTAATGAATACAGTAAGCCAATAGTATTAAACAGAAAACAAATAAATACAAGGTGTTTTTTTTTTAAACGCAACCCATTTTTAAGATTGAATAATTCATATATAAATATGAAATAAGTATTGTTTTATGGTTCTTTACGTTTTATACAATCTATTATTTAAGTTTGATAACATTTAGTTCACCTTATATGCTCAAAAATCCGCCAGAGGCATTTGTTTGAAGTTATGCTCTCTCCATCAAATTCCCGAACACGTGTTGCTAGGTACCTGTTTGAATTTCTTGCATTACATTTGTTTTGTTTGTTTCCAGATACTGAATATGACGTGACTTTTTTTAGGCCTTACTTTGTATGTATCCCCAAAGAACATAATAATATAGTGGGGTCAAATCCAGGGATCTTGGGGGAAAATAATCCTTCACCGATAAAATAAAGTTTTGGGTTGCGTTTTTAATGAGTGTGTCTTTAAGCACGATAACTCGCGTAAAATGGTCCGATCTGAATGGAATTTACCACAGACATGTAAAGAGGTAATTATTCTACGAAAACAATTCAAAAGCTATTCAGCACCTCAAAACAAACATAACAAATTTAATGCAAGAAATTTAAAGAGGCACCTTGCATCACAGCAAATTCATGTTCGGGAATTTGATTGAAAGAGCATAACTTTATACAAATGCCAATGGCGGACTGTTTGAGCACATAATGTAAACTAAATGTGATTAAACTTAAATAATAGGTAGTATAAAATGTAAAGATCAATAAAACAATACTCATTACGCATTCATATGTGCATTATTAAATTTTAAAAATGGGTTGCGTTTTAAAAAAAACACCCTGTATTAACATTAGAAAGACGACATTTCAAAGTCTTTTCTAACAATCTTAGTATGTTTTATATGCGCCTAACGGGCGCAGGAAATATATAAGTTAATATGATAGTGTTGGTGTGTTTTTAAAAAGCTCTGCAGGAATTATATATATGTGCATGCCATTGAAAACCTATAATGAAAAATAAACAATAAAACTTATGCGATTCGATTATTTGTTCTTTAAGTTTACGGAAATATGTTAGAAGTAAAAGTAAAAGTCAAAGTCAAAGTAAATTTTATTTCTTAATATATTACAGTACAGTTAACAATATTTCATGTAGAAATGGTCCCCGCATGGGCCAAAGCCTGTGCGCGGGGGCCGAGTTCTCAAGTCTCTCGTAAAAGAAAAACTTTCTTCTATATAACAATGTTTATAACTCCTATACTATAGCTGTTCATTAATGGTTAAGGAGCTACTACAATAATTTTTGCAACGAAATCAACAAGGTTTTTTTGAAAACTTGCAGTTTTATTATTTCTATGCACGATGAGAAAAACAGTTTTAGCCTATATAAACGATAGCTTTGCTCACACTTAAAATGTTTGCTTAATTTATTAGAGGTAAGAAATGACCTCAGTGATTGAGGAACGATTAATCTATCGGCGGTCCTTAACAGTTACCTTCATGAGTTCATGATGATGCAACTTGATCAATGTCCTCCATCTGCATCACTCTAGCAGTCCTGGTCCCTGCCATGTTCCTCACCATCACCTTCCCGTCGACCGTTCACGCGTTGGCGAGCTTCTTATCCCGGATGCGCTGGCGGGCGCGGCCCAGGAGTTGCTTGTTGTGCCGGGTGAGATGACTGTTGTTGTAGACTGGTCCAGGGTGCAGCTTCGCAGACAGATTAGTGGTTGTCGGTTTTCTAGTTTTAGCGGCAGCCAGCCACTGCTCCTTGACGGCTCTGCACACAAAGGCTGCGAGGATGGTGGGAGGAGCTCCGGCCGGAGGCGGCGACAGACGACGAGCGATGGAAATGGCACCTATGTTCCATGGAATGCCAAGAACCGCAGCAATACGTTACAGTATTGCATTAACATTCTACCCATGCGTATAAAGGAAACCTTTGATTTAGAGGTTATTTCGCCTAGAGTATTGCTGAAGCTACAAGAGCTCAAGGCGCAGATCTTGCATTTCTTCGCACATTTTCGCTTCTTCAGATTTGATAAGCTCAAACTGTCCCCTCAGTTGTGCATTATCCTCCTCCAGGGCTATTATTCTATTCTTGGATTCTTCGACTACCTCTCGAAGCGAGTTTAATGTCTTATCCAATGAATCAAATCTAGTCTTAGTGTCTGTGCGATTGTCAGAGATTTGTTTACGCAATTCGTTAAGTATAGAAAGGACAGCTGAACGTCCTTACTATTTGATGGTTCATTATCTGACTTACTGCTGGTAGATGACGTTTCCGTCTTACACGAGCCGCACTTCCATTCTTCCTTCTTGGCGTTGCGCTCGGACCATGCTTGCCACACTTTGGGTAAACAACAACGGGCGTGAAACGAGCCACTACAGTCACAGCAGATCGCAAACAGGTCTTTTGTCACTCGTCTAATAAAAAAATAGGCAAGCCTAATAAAAAAATAGGCCTTAAAAATATTGATGATTTTTAATACATTGATTTACCTTACAAGCAAAAATCAAAAACCATGTTAAGGTCCTCTACGATAGCAAGGTTCTCGTACTTAAGCCCTCCATAAAAATTTTTACAATTAGAGGCCTTCAGCGTCAAGAGGAAGTGTTAGGAGGAATCGAAAATAGATTTTGACATGGATGACGCATCGGCTCTTCAGTTGACAGGGGACACACTGTGAATATACTTTCTTACAGAATACAAATCCCAAAAAGAGTAAAAGTCTTATCCATTTCGTATTAAAACTTTTTAATGCATTTTTCATTGTTAATTCAGTTTCAGTACTGCTTATTATAGCAGTTTTATAAATTAAAAGAAAAGGCGATTTGTGTTATAAGATTATTGCTAAACATTGGGTCAGTATTGATAATTTTGACCATAGCTTTTGAGGGTCTCAACTCAGTTCGTACACTCAGAAACTTGTAGGAAGCCAACAAAAAGGGGTTTGCTCCATTTAAATAACATTGGACCGCAGCTCAAGACACAATAATAATAAATCTTTATAGTAAATAAGCTAATTAATAACTGAAAAAATAGTACCTTTGAACACACACACACACAAACACATTGTTCGCTTGTACTATGTTAAGGGTTTAAGGATGAATGTCAATCTAGTTTTCTATAAAACCCGCAGAGCGAACAATAAATTAAAATATTATATAATTTAGAGGTAATGAAGGACATGATGAAGCTTGGGTGTTTACTAACAAAACCAGATGAATTTGCATTTTTAGAGGAGGGGAAATAAATAATAATAGAAGATCAACTAAATTTGTTGTGTCAATCATCTGTAACATACTAAAGTAAAAACATTTCACACGTTTATTGATTTTTATTCAAAGAGCAAAACATTGTTTCCAATATTAAACCAAACTTTCTTTTGGTTTAGGATTTTTTGGCTACCAGACTAATAGCATAATCATATGGCTGTGTTACTTCCATGTCATCGATGATTTCCTCCCCTCCTCTGCCGAGACGTCAAACTCAAGCGTCAACATATACCTCACGACCTCTACTTATAAAACTTATTTAAATGCTTGGTAAAATATGTTTTATGTTATTCCATTTCAAACTTTCGTTAAAAAAATAAAAATAATTTCCCAAAGGGTCATTTTAAAATTAAAACTCAAACTGAAAGTGATACTGTTGAGAGTTACGAACTAAAAAATTACACTGCAAATAAAACTCCCTAATAAACTAAATTTGAATTACAACTTTGTATTGAAGTGATTCTTTGGGGAATTTCAAACACATTAGAACATTTGTAATTCAAATATAACGCCTTTGACAGGTCTTATTGAAGAAAGTATAAGATAGTTGATAGATAAAAAAACCACAAAACTGTAAAATTAATCAAAAACTACAAATAACAAATATTTTAGATTAAATTTAGTCTTTTACAAATTCCAAAGATATTTGACAGTTATAAAACTAAATATTGGATTAATGTGAATAGTAGTTATTTATTTACAGTTGTATTTGTGCATTTAATTTCTAAAACACACTTCAACGTCAGTTAATGAAAGTGTGTTGACGTTTAAAATACGTTATAATAATAATAAAAAATAAAATAAAAACAGATACGTTATATTTAAAGATACAAAATCGTTGTAGTTAAGGAGACAACCCAAGTTTGATTAGGTGGCCAGTGGCTTCTAGGATTTAAAACTTTGCCTGGACATCAAAAGGGAAAGTTTGTTGTCAACTTGAATGGGGACTTCGCTAGGAATACATGAGCTCTATCAAGCCTTCTCGAGGCAGCCTTGTTGAAACAATCTTAAAATTTAAAATGCAGTTTAAAATATCCCCGTCGTAGCAGACCTGTGTCAGCGAATTTCCATAGGATTTATTTTGTATATGTAAGCATTCAACATGTTAGGGAAAGTATTTTTTTAAATATGTTTTATAAATAATATTCTATAAACGTATATTTAATAGTTCATAGTCAAAATAGTTCATAGACAAAAGTTCTGAATTTTTTTCAAAGAAAAAGGGAAGTTCACTGGGTTAAAAGTTATTTGATTGTGTTTTGAATCTTTTGAAGCTGTAATGGCAGCCTAATAAAGTTAACTAACAAATTTAATGAAACGTTAAACCCTAAGTCCAAGGAAAATATTCTGTTTTCCCACTGGTGTAACTAGGTTGATCACCTAGAACAAAATAAAAATAAAAATAAAAATGATTAAATAGGCCTTATTACTTAATTTTATATTAGTTTAGTATCTTCTTTTTTTAAATTCATAACCACAACATATTTATGAAGAGCAATGAATAAAAACTTCCAAATACATTGAAAGACAATTTATATTTAGTTAAGAAAGGTTATTTAGTAATTTAAAGGGCTTGTAACTTGATTGTAAAATCATGTAATCTAAGAAAGGCAACAACATAAAATTCAAGCGAGAGCAGTCAACGCGGAATTCTGGTCTTAATTGATGAAGGTTAATATACAAAAAGGCAGTAATGAATGGTGTCGTTAATGTTTTCCAGTTTAAAGTAATCTCGCTAAAAGCGACCGCAGCTGTCGTCGTTGTTTCCCCAACTAATGCGGCGGTCCGAGAACCGATGTGTTTAAACGCTAATGACCAGTAATTCGTTACACACTCTTTCATCACCAGCTGATTTTACGTCCAGACTAAATGAAAAAGTAGCTAGCGGTTTTTAAAATGGTTAATGACTTGAGATGATTTTTTTACTTAACAAGCTCATTCATAATTATAAGAAAAGGCAGAATGAAAGAAGTAAAATTCTCTATCTCGCTTATTTCTTAACATACCTTATTAAAACTTGGTTTGTGGCTTCATCTAGAGGAGATCTAATGTATATTGGTCTAAAATCCCCAATATTTCCATTTTATGGCAGCAAACCTGCATACTCAATCCCCATGTAATCCTTATGGGAAATAAAAAAAAATTATATCTTCCTTATTTCTTAAAATATCTTGATAAAACCTGGCATCTTTTAGTTCAGATCTACTTATTGAATAAAAAACACCCAGTTTTAACATACCTGTCGCAGTAAACCTGCATACTCATTCCCTATGTTATTCTTATAGTGCATAAAAAACATGTCAAATTTCGCTGTATTGGATTGAAATATGTACTTTGCATTTGAAGTTAGCTGAATATGCAGGTCTGCTGCAACGGGGTATTTATTATTAAGCGGTTAAAAATGTTGAAAACCCTAATCAAATTTCTTAATTGTTTTTATACAATAAATTTATGTCCGACACTTGAATATTCTCAAAGATTTAAAGTAGCCCTACAGCTAGAAATCCTTGGCTTCAAGGTCGATGAAAATGTAATGTAGGCAATGTAGTTTAAGTTTGATACTAATCTCAAGGGGCATGCGGTTACTTACAAGATGGGCATGCGACATCCTGTCTCAGTCAGTCTAAGGATGGGACGGGATCAGGTGTCCTTACTCCATCTTCTTTGGCAAATTTAAAGTAGACTATAAATCTTTAGGACTATAATATAATTCTAATATCTCTTTAAATTTTTAATCACATTTTTAATAACATTTATTTATTATTTAAAGTTTAAACAACACACTCTTTCAGTGAGTTGGGCTGAACGTCGTGACAGTCATACTTCCTGATTATGTACTTGATAGTACATATTAGATTGCTAATATAGACACTAAAACGGAAAATATTTACTTTTATACATAATAGACGTACAACAAAACATATAAATGAAAGTACTTTAAAACTTAGTGAGCGTAAAAGTTTGAACCAATTTAAATTTAAAATGTAATCATATTAACTGTTTGATGCCTGGTTTCGCATCAGTTCAATGTCCAGCCGTCAACCGGGTCTACAAATAAATGTGTTAGGATTGATTCCATATTATCCTATTCAATTTCGCGATATTTTTTTGATATAATTGTTAATCATCTTTATGATTTTAAAACTTTCTGAAAAAAATAATTTACTATTTTTGGTTATCAGAAAGATTTTTGTGATTCAAACTTATTCTATTTATTTAAGGATTCTTGACATATATCAGGGTGAGTTCATTGCCTTAGCCCAATTTACTTATAGGGTATTTTACAATGCCATAAAATGTATTTTTAAAGTCGCAGCTTCAGCCACAGACCGAGTAACGCCTTTTTCGTATGTTTTTGTATATCCAGTCGCAGCATATCAATTAAGATGCAACAGCAATTGCTGGTCGTGTCCAGTGTAAATCAAGGCCGCAGTGTCAGTTAAGATGCAAGAGTGCCTTTGTTTGTACTTGTATTGCAAATGCCACTAATTGTGAGTCTAATTCGGCCCCAGTATCAGTTAAGATGCAACAGCAAGTGCCGAAATCGTAGAGTTAAGGATGCCGAGCCGACGGATAGACAAGGTTAAGCAAACTCCGGGCGTAATTGTAGTGTGTTAGCTAAACTTTGTATACTCACTAAATTCGGCCTGACCTTTGAAAACTTAAGTAAGAATAGGATAAAGGGAATAGGATTTATTGATCTTTTATTTCTGCTCGTAAAATATATAATAAATAAATACAAATCTCTTTACTTGGCTAAAAGAATCAAGTAACTTATTACAAAAATGATTAATTAATCAAATACAAATATTACAATGAAAATTATTGGGGAACACGGGGGCTCTGCCTCTACCTTTCCTAAAACAATAAAATACGAATCTTCAACTGAAAATTATTTGGGGAGACGGTGAACTCTGCCTCTACCGCTACTAAAATTCCTATTTCCCCATGGAAGATGCATATTTTCAGACGAAATCTGTCTGAAAAGACCGGCCACTGGAGCGCAGCTTTTATAACTCAAATTTGGTCACGTGACCACCTACAATATCCCACTATTAGCGTTACCAACAAAAACATACAAATCTTAAAAATACTTTTAAAATTATTGCCATTAATTCGCTAAATAAGAGTTATTCCAATCATAAATTAATAAGTAATAATTACTTTACAATAGAAATAAAGTATTTACAAACAAACAATGAAAATACAGACTGTGATGTTCGGAAATCGGATAACTCAACAGTAAGTGAACGACACATTACATTGTCTACACTTACTGAGAGCGTAGAGTCAAATTCTACGTCGATATTGTAATATTATTCAGTTGTCAAATAAATTAGTTTTGAAGCTGAAAATATCATGCCTTAACTCCGTGTAGTTTACACACAGATGAGAATACTGCTCTCTTTACTCTGTTTGCTATATAATTTAGTTTTATTAAAATGCTCACTATCAACAGTTGTACATTTTACCAATAAGTTACTGTATTAAACTGACACTAAATCCACAAAATTATCATTAGAAAAAACTAAATATTTTGTATATATGATTGAAGTAGGCTGCTGATTGTGATGTTTTATATTTTCAGTTAACGCTCGCGTTCTCATGAAAGTCTTTCCAGAGAAATGCAAGCCCCAGAGCGAGATTCCCTTGTTATTGCCGATTCTCCAAGTTAATCGATGTGTTTACGCTCCAGCCACAACTGCCGTCTCTCTCTTTTCCGCATACGCTGAGTTTATAGTTATAAAGTTTTACAATTTTATTTCCATCTGGATTGGAAACGGTATACATGACTATTTTATTAAATGATTAGCATTTAACTATAAAAATAAGTATATTAGTCTTTCTAAACTAGTTTTCGTCAAAAAATCGCTTTATTCTTTTAATAATGGGTATATCAGCTGATACACTGTTCTGAATTCTCAACAACGATTAGGTTTTTTTTTAAAAAAAAAGAGGGCTATGGCTTCTCTTGATCATGGGGTTGCACCGCAGCTCAATTAGCTTATTGTGCACCCTCATACACAGGCCCTCACTCTCCGTGAAATCCCAGGTGCTTATCGAACCCTGAGATCTTCTTGACGATGTTTACCTGTTCCCCTCTTAGGTCACTCATCGGTTGGCCCAGGAATCTCGTGCGCAGACCTTGTAGGGCTGAGCACTCAAAAACCACGAGGAAGGCTGTTTCCTCCTCCTCACCGCACTTTCTACCCATTAAGCTATCCACAGGGATTCCCATCTTGTACAGGTAACCGTGGAATTCCCAGTGGCCACTACTAGAGCCGACTACTTTCCGCATACTTCTGTTCAGTCTCAGAGCTTCCGCTGCCACCACACCTGATGGTGCCCTCAGTATCCTCTTAGACTGAATGTTTCCTTCTACCCGTTCCCAGCTCATTCGATGTTCGTTTCCCAAGTACTGGCGAACGGTACTACGAATTGAGCTGTAAGCAACTCCGCACGTAGGCTCCGGACAAATGAGCGGGCTGTCAGCTCCTCTGTTTGCCCACATATCAGCCCCCTCATTGCCAGCAATTCCTTTGGGCCCTGGAACCCAACTAAGTATTACTTTGTTGCTCTCTCCCAGGATTTTCATGGCCTGAAGGCAGCCCTAAACTGCCTTAGAGGTGAAGTCGTAACTGTCAAGTGCCATCAGTGCAGCTCTTCTGTCTGAGTTCATGTATATGGTGTGGCCTCTGAGGCCACGATCCACACACATTCTCGCACACTCAGACAACGCGATCACCGCTGCTTGGAATACGGTAGCCAGTTTCTCCAGGCTTATGCAACAACGCACCTTGGGTCAGACTCCATATATCCCCGCCCCTGTTCCGGATGGCTTTTTCGAGCCATCCGTATACCAGGTGATGCTCCTCTTCATGTAATCAGGTTCACCTTTTTTCCCAGTCAGCCCTTCCAAGGATGTTGACCTGCTATGGCTTCTCCAGATCTTTGCCATCATGTCTGGTGTAATTTCTAAGGATTCCATCTGAAGGATATTCACAATCCTTGTGTGTTCACTCGAGGTGTTGAACGTCCAGTTACCACTACAACTCATCATATATGCTGCCTTCACAAAAATATCGAGAGGTGGGAGGTTTAGCACTACTTCCACAGTTGCAGTGCCTTTCATTGCACCTGTGATACTAAGACATGCCATATGCTGGCTCTTTTGCAGTTTCTTCACAGCGGTTGATTGCATCACTTTAGTCGATTGGTCGACTAAAGTGATGCAATCAACCGTATGCCATCCGTGTATGAGCCGTACACCATCATCAGTCTGGTGACCCTAGTATATAGCCAATTCATCATTCGTGGAGGTTAAGCCCCATGTCTTCCTAACTGCTCTCCTCATCATCATAAATGTGGTCTGAACGATTAGGTTGATCAAGCTTGCTCTGAACCAGAAAAGGTCTGATCGGCCTAGCCTTGAACTTGATAAGATCCGTTCCGGTATGAATAGAAATGGTTCAGCTCATCTTATGGTCTCATACTAAACACCATTGCAACTAACCCAAAGAAAACTCTGTCTAAATTATTTATTTAAACATTTGAAATTCGCTGAGTACGCAGGCCTGCTGCAACGGGGTATTACATATTTAAGGCAAAATGTATATTACATACTAATTCAAGAGCTTAAGATAACTTGCTCGTTTATTTCATTATCTTCATCTTTAATTTTTATACGATGTTTTTTTTTATTAAAAACTAATACAACTATTTTTTTAGTTTAGGCTATGTCTATATTGGTAAGTCGAAGAATTTTTCATCTTTGAAACTCTAACAAAAGATAAAATTTTAATTTCTTTTCAGTTTTTTCTGATCATGTTAGATTAGAATAATCTTCTTGGGAGGCCTACCTAAGTTTGGAAGAAGAATTTAAACCCTTTTCTATATTGTTTCAATAACATAAAAACAACTGTGATCCCAAAATGGAACCTTGGGGGATCTTGACCTAATATGTTTTAATTTTGAATAGAATTTAGATTTGTTTTCCGTTGAAGATTTAAAATACCGTATTTTTAGTGCTTTCATTTCTTTCATGGCATCCCAGTGACCACCTTTCCAATACCCGGAAAAGCTTAAGCGACCTTTTTTCTACCCCGCATAGCTGCAAACCTCTGTTAATTCATATATTGCAATTAATACTTGTTATTTTCCCAGTTAATGCTTGAGTCCTTAATAAATTCCTTCTCAGTGATGTATTCAACACACAAATAATGTCTGAAATACTAATAGACGCGAGGGTGGGGAGACTTTGGATCACGAAAACGTGAAGTCACAAATCGTTACCACAAAAGGTGTGTAGCAAGACTTTTCTTTCCTCGTGCTAATGGATCAAAGTAAGTGGGCTTTTTCAGTTTTTGATTTATGTACGAAAAAAACGTTTTGACGGCATATACAAAAATATTTTGGTGCTATTGCATGTAACAATTACTATAAAAGTAAAATAATATTTACGTTTGATAAGAGTTATACAATAAGAAATATTAAATTAATTTAACATTCTATATTACGTAATGAGGTTCTATTATCTTCTTAAATCTGAGCGTGTAAGAATCGCAATCATGTGTGCTACGTTTAAATTGAAAAGAGAGAATTGTCCTACGGGTCATATCACATGCTCATGAAATTCGTTAGTACTGTTAGTGAGTGTGTCCAAGAAACAACGACCTCATGTAAATTACTTGTATATAAGCGAGTTGACAGCAAAAGAATAGCCTTGGAAAAAAACGCAGACTCGTACAAAATGTTCCTAAAAACGCCTTCAGTACAAAATGTTCCTAAAGACTGGTAGACGGAAACAAGAATACTATTTAATCTGAATTCCTGGCTTAAGACCATTGACCTATTTTTCATAGCTCTTCCTATTGTAAAATACATTTTCATCATCATCATAATGATAAAGTTAATGGTATATCATTAAATCCGTTTAATCAATCAATTTGTTCATCGATCATGACAGATGAGTGTTACACATACAAGTGTTAATATTACGATGCATGTAAGCATAGTTAAAGCTTTGCTAAACGAATAGTACGTTTATTATTACCTTGTCAAACCCTGTCCTAATAAATACCTTTGTGAACTGCGGTATTTTTGTAACGTATCAAATGAAGCCAACTTGCATCTAGATTGAATTCTTTCAAGACATTACCTCCCGCACGTTTTTATGGAAACTGTTACTGAAAAGAATGTAATTGTTTCCACTTTTAAACGTCGTCTCTAAAATAAATAAAAAAATATTTTCTACTACTTATTCTATGGACTATCGAAAGTCTGAGTAAGAGTGTGTTTCGTTATGTATTCTTATAAACTTATTCTTATTCTTATAAACTACTTTGAAATCACTCTGCCTCCTAGTTTTGGGGAGTAGTTAAATTGTACACGTTATTATTGACGTACTACTTAAACGTACACTTAAACGTACGCATCGTAACACTTATCGTACACTTATCGTACTACTTAAACGTACACATCGTAATCCAAGCATAAGAAAAGGGATGAGAACAAGAATCGTGAACAACGACATTACAATTTAATCATTATTCAATAATACAATAGCCTAATTACGAAACTGCTCATGGTCGTCGGTGATATTGTATCAGACATTCAAGTAGTGATGACTCAGTGCCCAGGCCAACACCGATCATTTACATAACGAACTAAACTATTAATATATATTGCAAACGCTATTTTACCAACTTAAAAGCTTAACCTCTTAAAAATGTATTATTAAAAAACGAACAATTAATTTTCTTATTGAGAGTGCTAGCTATTAATCAAGTGTGCAGGCCTAGTACGAATATTTAGGACTGTCTATAATATAAGAAGTAGCGTAAGCAACAACACGGGTAAAAATTCTGTGTTTACAAAGTTTATTTTGCTGTTTCGTCGGTAGCGTTACCCTAATTGGCTTTTCGGTGTCATAGATACCATCAAATGTTGGCAGAATTAGTAATTTCGTTCGGGATGCTTGCAAGGAGTACAATATTGATTTGATGGGCTTGTAACTAATTACTTAGTATGCCCATCATGACTATAATTTGGCAATTAATTAACCACTAAATCTGGCTGGCTCTCAAACATAGCTGTGGTCTGTCTAGCATGGTGATATAGTGTAACCCAAAGCACAGTATGGAATTTCGTAGGTTGAATTTCATTATACATGTGAAAAATATCAATAATTTAAGTTGGTCTGTTCACATATAAGCCGATGATGTTATAATACGGTAATATCCAACAAAGGCAATGAATAACACATACAAAACGCTCTACAGTATAAGGTGAAATTTAGTACAGGAAGGGATTTCAGTATAAAAATTAACAATTTATTTACGTTGAAAATGTATTTCTAAAAATATAACTGGCGCACATCAATAATAAGGTAATTAGTCCTTAGTAAAAACCTGACAACTTTTCCTAACAACAATATTTATATTTCATCCAATAAACTTTTCTTATAATGTATTGTTTTAAATACATAAGCAAATAGTATTTATAAAATAGTCGAGTTAACAAGTTCATGTATATTTAAAATATTTTACCGGCTGCACAGCTTGTAAAGGTTGACACCGTCTTGATGTAGTTTGGTAGCTTACTTAACAAATATATTTATTCTAAAAACCTAACGCATTCGACGAGATAAGCCTAAAGGACACACTGTGTGTATTCGTCAGATTCCAGGTGTCATATTGCACAGGAACTCAACGCAGGAGTAAATGATGAGCCGTCATGTCAGGTCCTTTGTTTCTCTAACCTGAAATGCTCACTAGCTGTGCATTGTTCTCATTACTCGTGCACTGTTTATAATAGATGTCTAGTATTTTTAAAGATTTATTTCCTAAAAAAAATTCAAAATTACGTTGTAATTGTATGTAAATATTGTGAACCATTTTAAGGCATAAGAAATTTGTGTTGTCTCAGAAGATGAAATCTCATTTCATCACCAAGCGTCATATGTTTGAAAATTCTTGTGGACCCTTCTAAACAATTATTAGAAGTCTATTTCTGTACATACCGTTAACATTTGTCTATAATATCATGATACTATTTTAGAGGGTATAATGACATTTGATCAGAATAAAACAGGGCAGGATCCGGATAAAATTAATTTGATTAATTCTGTGTTTACATTGTTTTAATCACAAATGACTAAATAGAAATTAATCTAAGATATGTTTTGGAGTTACTATATTGGTTGGCGTCCAGGCAGAATTAATATGTAATGAATGTCAACAGTTTTTTTTTTAAATAAAGCTTTTGATAGATGAATTATTTTCAGGAAATGCATGTGGAACCTCGTTCATTTGCACCCCAACCTAGTAAATCCCCTCTAAATATGCACCGAGGACCCTCACTGTTTTGTACATAGAGTAGAAGGTTGTTTTGCCGGTATTTCATGGTTTAAAACTTATTGTTCACGTAGTGATGTTGTTTTCGGACATTTCATGTATTGTTTGAGGACACATGATGAGATTACCCAAATACGTTAATCAAAATTGATATATTTTTTGTAATGCTCGTGTTTTATTTGTTTCAGTAAAATCAAGTTTCAAAAGTTTCACGTCGTAAAATTTGTTTTTACTCTTAGCAATCAATGATGGCAAATGTCCGCATCTAACAAATTAAAATATGAATAATTAAACCAACAGTCAATTTTAAACAAAGGTTAAGCCGAATATCTTAAATGAATTGCAGAAAAATGTAGGGAACTAAAATGATAACAACTTTGTATCTTACTATTTTTATCACAAAAAAGAAGGTTTTCAACCTTTGAAAATACAGGGTGAAAAAACTTAGAGATCACACGTTTGATTCACGAAATTTTGAAATAAATACTTAACATATCTCACGAAATCTGTTAACTTAATACACTGAAATAAATTCTTCTCTGTTTTAATAATAGGCTATTCATTGTGAAATTAGCAATGCATGTAATTAATGTTCGATTATTGGGTAACAACTTATTTTGTCGTATTTAAGTGTATTGGTTGAGGGTTATTTACATAAATTTATCCACCTGAAACGTGTGTTTTACATGATGGTCATTATCGTCAGCGCCTGAGTGGTGGTTGTGTTTGTTTACATCAGCACACACCCTCGTTAGTGTCAGCATGTCCCATCGTCACTCTTCCATCTTCCCAACACGCTGTCGCTAACAATTACGATCATTTGGCGTTGTGTAAAAAAACTTAACCATTTAAAAGTAGCATCATAGCAGTACTCATAATATAAATATTTATTTTGCATATTAAGGAATATTACCTATTCAAAACGGAAGGAAGCGCTAACACAAGAGGGGTGTAGCTGATACATCTTAGCTGAGGAGGTCAGAGCTGCTAACTATCAGCTTAGTGGAGTAACATATCATCCCTATTGAGGGATGATAGAAAAAAATGAATGCCAATAATGTAGCTCTATCGTAATCAATCCAGAAGTAATGTCAAAACCGCATTACGTCCGCATGATAAAGTGCTTTTAATCTATTTGAGACTGGAAACCTTAAACGGATCCTTCTTCAGAAAAGAGCCATCCGAATTATCAAAGGATTAGATTCAAGAGAAAGCTGCAGGCAATATTTTACAGAACTTAACATACTGACTGTCGTAGCTCTATACATCAAGGAGGTGATTCTCTATGTGGATGGATAACCTCTTCTAAAGGGATCAGACATCCACTGCCATAACACCAGGCATGCATCAAGTTACCAGCTACCACATCACCACAGCGCACTGTACGAGAAAACACCTTCTTACAGTGGAAGGAAGTTCTGCAACGCACTTCCAGAAGATGTCAGAAATCAAACAGGAAAAAAATTAAGATTGCCCTCACCAACTGACTGTCAAGAAACCCATTTTACTCCCTGGATGAGTTCCTGAAATGGAAGCAAAACCTCCACAAATACTAATGTACTTTATTGACACACTAATGTAACTCTAATGACGCCATTACAAATCTTTATGTTCTGTTAATAAAGTAATTTTGATTTTATTTGATACTATGATTACGATATAAATAAACGGTAAAAGCAAACTGATACATACTTTCTCCCTTAAACCCAATTAAGGCAAGAAATACTATACAATGAAATAAAATAAAACCTTTATAACGATAATCTCACAAATACATACCATATTTTATCAAAATGTGTTTGTAAAGAAAGGAGATACCGGTTTTTAAGTATTTGCCAAAAGAATGACATTAGACAACGTATTGCGTTTACTGCCAAACGAAAATATCAATTTATTTCCTCAACCAGTTGATGTAAACTAATAATTAAAAATACTGAAGTTGACAACTCAAATGGTTTAAGAGTTGTAAAAAAGAAGTTTTTTAGTAAAAAAATTGTTTTAGCAAGAAATGTAAAAATCAAATAATAAATGAAAAACTGTTAGAGGTTGACCATATTATTCTCAACAGTATTTTGGTTTGTTTTGTCCGGCTGAGCAATCTCAAAATATTTCGGACAGTCGAAACTGGATACCCTGTATATCTTCCATATTTTTTAAAAATATCTTTATAAAATAGTTTGCAAAATTTCTTCTATTTCAAGTCTGCTGCATATCGATTTAAAAACCATGAATTTTTCAACGACATACAGCAGCAAACCTGCAAATTTAATCACCCTGTTATTACCATGGAGAAAATCAAGAAACATATCTCACTACTTGAGGTTCAACTACGTTTTTTAGCATTTCGAATCCACTGACTACGCAGATCTACTACAACGGGGTATTTGGAGTAATAATATAACAAAATAAAGTAAGCCATTCCAATATATTTTTTTTTAAATTTAAATTTTCACCTCATAATGGTAATCTGGGGTACAATTGAAGAGATCCTCGAGTTTATTGTCTGGGTAACACCTTTTATCCTCACATAATCCGCTTGGGCGGTCTAAGCCTTACCAACTCTCCTCGACCCTGATAATATGGATTTCCTTCTATATACCTACGTTTCATGTTGTACTAGGGAAAAATAAATTAAATTGAGAAATGTAATATACGCATTTTCATTGGATAACTACGCTATCAATTATTTTTCGCTATACCGCTACAAAAAACGGGAGATTTATCACATGTGTTGTGGGGCTAAAGAAGCTCTTTTTCTCCCTAAGGAGTAAAAAAATCAGCCAACTTCGAGGACGTCAGCTGTTTGTGTTTTACTGTAGTAGAACCAAGTTCTATAGATAATAAGAGAACAATAATATAAAGTTACCTATCTTTATAATAAGGCCTATGGAGCCTAAGCTTGTGATGTCAATGCCGGACGTCAATGCTTATTGGGAGACAGTTAGGGGTGTGCGAGTACTCGAGGCTCTAGCTTTTTTCGAGCCGAGTATGCACTACTCGACTCGACTCGACTTATTGCAAAATACTCGAAAGTTCGAGTCGAACAGTTACTCCCGCCGTTTACCCAAAATCGGTACGTACGAAAGAATACTACGGCCATTTATCACAATGTAAATCCATATTTAACGAACATAACTGAAACCTCGTTTGTTATACTTGTAGCAAAATTCTTTTGTGTTATCAAAGACACATTAATTTTTATATCACTTTACTTAAAAATAAAACAGGGCAAGATCCGATTAAAATTAATTTGATTAATTCTGTGTTTACATTGTTTTAATCACAAATGACTAAATAGAAATTAATCTAAGATATGTTTTGAAGTTACTATCTTGGTTGGCGTCCAGGCAGAATTAATGTGTAATGAATGTCAACAGTTTTTTTTTTAATAAAGCTTTTGATAGATACTGTGGGGATTCGTGGGATCAAATTGAGAGTGAGATGAATTATGATCTGTTGGCTCTCCAGTGGTGGCTCACTACAAATAATATGCTCCTTAGTCCTGAAAAGACCAAATATATAAATTTTAGCTTGAGACATGACATCAGTTTTCAAAATTCTATAGTTTACAAATGTATAGATTGTATCGGGAAGAATTCTTTTTGTGCGGAAAAATGTGCAGTCGTCAGTAAAGTAAATAATTTGAAATATTTAGGTCTAACTTTAGACCGTGAATTAAATTGGAAGCAACACATCCTTTCTTTGAAGCAAAAATTAAATAGCACATTGAGAGTCTTTTATTTTTTAAATGATTTATGTATTCCTGAATCTATTCTACGCCTGATATATTTCTCAATAGTCCATAGCAGAATTGATTATGGGTTAACTTTCTGGGGCAGTGCTTACAATGTAAATACTAGACCTATCTTTATTTTACAAAAACGATTCATCAAATTAATTTCAAAGAAGTCCAGAACAGAAGCATCTTTTCCATTATTTATTCGTTTAAATGTTCTTCCTTTGAAGTATATGTTTGTGTACAAGGTACTTAAACTTTTTTACAGAAGAAGTGGAAATTATTTTCATAACAGAAATTATTACAGAAACCGATTAAGAAATGCTGAGCACCATCCTATTCCGCGTCCTAATAATACTTTTTTCACCATGAACTTCCAATTTTTAGCACCGAGAATTTACAATAAATTACCTTTAGAAATAAAAAATTCACGCACTTCTCTAGTTTTCAATCGAAAACTGCGAACCTGGATGTTAGTTTTGAAAACATTGATTTCTTGCTTAAAATTGAAGCTTAATATATTTAAAAAATGTTGGTACCTCAAATTTTTTTATAGCACCTTATATATTTTTTCTTAGTAACTAAATGTCTTAAAGTGCAAAAGTACAATGGAAGAATTAAAGTCTTTTTATTTTTCATTTGAACACTCCGCAAAGATAGTAAGGGAATATTATCAATATGTAAGTAGCCTAGCTGTCCTGAGAGCTGATAACTTATCTGAAGAGCGTAAACGGAACCTCTAAACAGGCGATTTGCCTCAGAGGTCCTAAATTTTTTCAAAGCATTGATTTGTTTATTTAACTTTAGTTTTCTGTTTGCCTGTTTCGTAAAAGATTGCTTAGTTTTAAAGAGGATCTTTTATTTATTTTATAAGTTTAAAAATAGATTTTGTTTTGGAAACATGCAATGTTAGTAGTTAAGTTTAGCAAATTGTTGTCTATGTAATGGCATGTAATGTTTTGAAAAAATAAATATATTCTTATTCTTATGAATTAAAAAATTCTTGTTTTCAAAATTTCGTTCTTGTGACGATTTTAGGACTCGTTTGGGGTTATTTAATAATACATCTCTTTAAAAAATTATTTTTTATGTTTTAGAAACCATTCCAAATAAATAACAACTTAGTTTTGTTGAAAGTTACATGAATAGAAATGTACCTATGTGAATAACTCAAAGGAAATCTTTTTAATCACGAATTGTGTCAGGTATTGAGTCAAGGTCATTGGTCATGGCTTATAATCAGTGTTTTCACTTAATTTCAAAACCCAGGTAAGCCTTAAACACAAGTTAGTCTTAAAAAATATATCAAATCAAGAATCATTCTGAGTTTAAGTAGAAGGTTTTCTTTCTGTTTTAGGTATCATTTATTTTGATATCTGCTCTTAGTTGAGTAACTCTTTTAAGTTTAACTACCTCGAAATTGTAATTTTATTTGGGTATTGATAATAATGTTTCATCATAACATCGTGTTAATCTACTGTTTCAAATAATCTCAAACTAACCGTTACCAGGTGGGTCGTGTAAACTGTAATGTAAAAATTGGAAAAAGGACTAGAAATGTTAAGGAGTGTTTACAAACATACAAATATAAACAAGGTTGATTTAAATATGCCTGAATCTATATTAATACACCCGTTACGGCAGACCTGCTTAATCAGCGAATTTCAAATGCAAAAGAACATATTTCAATTTAATATAGCAAGATTTGATGTTTATTTAAGCTCCATAAGAATAACACGGGGAATGAGTATGCAGCTTTGCTGCAACAGGTATTTTAAAACTGGATGGTTTTAATTCAATATTTAGTAGATCTTAACTAAACGATGCCATATACCAAGTTTTATCAAGATATGTTAAGAAATAAGGAATATATAGTATTTTTATATTTCCCTTAAGGATAGCATAGGGAATGAGTATGCAGGTTTGCTGCCATACAAATAGAAATATCGGGGATTTTAGACTAACATACATTAAAAATATCTATGTGCCTGTTAGCACGATAGCGGCCGTAAAAATGTTCCGATCTTTATGAAATTTGGTACAGGCGTGTAAAGTGGTAATCAACGAGACGAGTTCGTAAACCAGCCTGATCGAACCACCAGAAGGGGAGTAAAGGGGGATAAAACCCCCCTCAAAAATGGGTTTTTTGCGTTTTTCACATGGCAAAATTAAAGTGATCCAATTTTGAATTTCACCATTGAATTCAGCTTGAAAAAACTAACAATTTAGTATTTTGAATCATAGCTCTATGTCCATTGGTTACCGAGATATTGAAAGTGGTAAACACCAGTTCATTGTCCCGTTGTTAACCTTATGGGAAAAAAGTAAAATGCTGTATCTCGCTTATTTTTCAACATATCTTGATAAAAATTGGTAAATGGCTTCTTCTAGTTTAGATCTACTAAATATTGAATTAAAACCACCCAGTTTTAATATACGTGTAGCGGCAAACCTGCATACTCATTCTCCATGTTTTTCTTATGAAGCTTACAAAAACATGTCAACTCTCGCTATGTTGGATTGCAATATTAGGTTGTTTTGAATTTGGAATCCGCTGAGTATGCAGGTCTGCTGCAAAGGGGGTATTTGCGAGTGCTATCGTGCTCACAGACACACTATATAAACAAATTAAAAATAATGGTGTTTTTGGCTTCTAGTGACACCAAAACGAAAAGTTTTGGTGGTCCCGGGCTTAGGTCTTACCGTGAGACCTACAGCAATAGCTTCTTCCCCATAGGAGAAATTCGCTAAAAAGAGCCAATGAATTATTATATGTTTTTTTAGTAAACAACAGAAATGTAATCATTGATAACACTAATATAAACCTCAAAATTTGTTTACATACTAACAAGCTTTAAAATATTAAATAAAAGGTGGTATGATAAAAGTACCGTTCGTGACTCGTCCGAAAGTGCTATACCGGTGCTCGACAGAATTCCACTACTCGGCTTCGCCTCGTAATTGAAACACTATCTCGTACCGGTAACAGCCACTTTCCGGACTAGTAACGAAATGTACTATTTGACGATTGTGTAGAAACATGATGACTATCATGAGGACTGCTAGAAGATGTCATAGTGATGAAATATCTACTGGACTACCACAAAAAAACGCCTTAATTTCACATTTTCATGGCAGCAAAGCTGCACACTCATTTTCCAAGATATTCTTATGGAGAAAAATTGGTGTTTGTTCATTTTAGGATTTGTGTATATTTTACCTAATTTGAAGCTCCGTATAAATGATTTATTAAGCATTTGAAGTTCGATAAGAAGGTCTGCTGCAACGGGGTTATTGATAATGCATGAAGTCATGCTGCGTATTGAAGCGTCCGGTTGCGCTACGTCAGCTCATTACAGTATACAATAAGTCAGATGAATATTTCTAAGGCCAGAAATCTCTGACTTTTTAGGTGAATCCTCTGTGATTCAAAAATAATTTAAATCGCTTATTTTTTTAAAAGTCAGGGTGTCTGGAAATTATGGTAAAATATTTTAGTATATGATGGTAGAGATGAAAATAAGTAAAAAAAGTTTATATAAATATAGGTCCTAAAGTACTTCCTTTTCCGTCTGTGTGTCTGTTTGTGATTTTCACGTATTTAATCATAT
Source organism: Flexamia atlantica (assembly GCA_035578135.1). Classification (NCBI taxonomy): domain Eukaryota; kingdom Metazoa; phylum Arthropoda; class Insecta; order Hemiptera; family Cicadellidae; genus Flexamia; species Flexamia atlantica. The sequence continues at coordinate 91,501,992 of JAQJVK010000001.1, forward strand.
CTCACGAACCTCTTAACGTATAAACTTCAAACCTGGGAAATGAATAACTACTATTAAGATCTATTTTTGTGTGAAGTATCAAGTTTCTACTTTGTACTATTTAAAAATGGCGATTGTTTTTTGCTTTCAAGGCTAAATATCTAAGAAACCGCAAATTTTAGAAAAAATATACAAGTGACAAAAACGTTGCAAAATTTAATCCAATTAACGCTAATATTAAGATTATGATGATCGGACAACTAATAATTGAGAAATTTTAAATTTTCCGAATGATAATATGCAAATTTCAAAGGGCATGTTTTTATTCAGAAAAGTTGAAATTTCTCCGTTATTCATTATAAATTCGTCATCATTCTCCGTTCGATCATTATAATCTTAATATTAGCGTTAATTGGATTAAATCTTACATCTTTTTGGTCACCTAAATAATTTTTAAAAAATTTGCGGTTTTTAAGATATTTAGCTTTGAAAATAAAATAAAAACAGTCGCCATTATGAATTGGTACAAAGTAGAAAGTTGATACTTCTTACAGAAATTGTTCTTAATAGTGGTTATCCATGTACCGAGATTGAAGTTTATACGTCGTAATTGAGATTGAGATTGAGAGGTTCTTGAGATATGAATAAATATGTAAATATCACAGACACGCAGACGGAAAACGAAGCACTTTAGGACCTATGTTTGTATAAACTTTTTTTCTTATTTTTATTTCTACTATCACATACTAAAATATTTTACCATAATTTTCGGACACCCTGTATACATGTATATTTCATTATTTATCAATTTAAAATTATAAAAGTTTAATTTCAGCCAATTACGAAAAGTAATTCTAAAAATATCAAAACGCCTCATTAGAGTGCTCAAAACTGTTTTCCTTACTATGTTCACTTTAAACTGCTTCTGCAAAGTGTACTAATATATAGATTATTTTTAAATTTTAATTGGGAATACATACTTTATTTTTCTAGGATAATCCTTAACACTTTAGAAGCTTGCAGAAGGTACTTCTAAGGGACGTTAGGGGATAAAATATGCCTATGTTTCTCAACTTAAATAGGATAAATATATCTCTTTGCTATATCTCTGTAAAAAATATCAGGCAAATTGGTTCGGTAGGTTAGGTCCCAGAACACATAAAAATTCACAAAATGTCAGACCTAAAATGTTTGTCATATTCATATTGTTCATATTGTTATATATGAAGTTTTGAAGGTATACTTTATATTTTCCTGAATTTTACATCTTAAATTGGACATTTAATGTCCCAGTTTAATCTTCTTTTACTTCTGAATCATTCTGGTGACTTTCCTTAGAGGAATAAGCTATAGGTAGCTGGGTAGGATGGTAGGTAGATCTCATTGTAAGACCTGAGCCCGAGACGATGATAACTTTTCATTTTGAGGCCCCTAGAAACAAAATACACCATTGTTCCAATATATATATACATATATATATATACATATATATATATACATATATATATATTATATATAATAATATATAATATAATATATATATTATAAATTTGTTTTGTTGCTTTTTTACACTCCGCAAACTGTTCCTAAAAAAATACGAAGTTAAATTGTAAGATATCAATTGAAATAGTACATTATTTTTGACCATAAAAAAACACAAACTGTTTATCAAGACACAAATACCCTCATTGTCAAGGGTCGAGCCCTAATCCCTTATGCAGTTCGCTGAACCATGAGGGTCAGTTTATCAGAAGACAAGGGCTGTTTGGCGCGAAGCGCTCAGTCATGGCTTGTCTCCAACTGTACAATGAACTTTGGTTGGCAGTTCAAGGAGAAACATTCAACCATTAGACTTGATGTGTACATTTTGATAATTTCAAAATAATTAATACTAACCATTTATGATATTGTTACATAAAAACGTTTGGTATGAATTATTGCTATGATTACTAACAAATTATTTGTATGAGCTATCTTAAAAATTGATGGCAAAAATATACCAAAAGGAATTATGTTGTATATATTTATCGAATATTTTTTATATGTCATTAGTAAGTATATTTACGACGTATTTATATAATATGTAGCTTCGGTATTATTGAGTCAGTTCATCCAAAAGTGATAAAAATCTTTTTCTATTTTGTATTTTACATTCCAGTAGATTTTACTTTTTTGGATGTTAATTTCTTTGTTAATAAGTTTGTAAAAAACCTAAAATTAATGTTTTGAACTCAAATTTATCTAGGGATCCGAGGTTTATAGCAGCATATTTTTTGGGATGATAAATTCTGCCATTAAATTATCATTTAATATTTAAAAATCAAATCCTTCAACTGGAAATTCATTTTTCCAGACCACAACGTGTCATGTTAACAAGGCCTCAAAATTTTTATAATATGCTGGTATGACCTAAACTTACAAATCCTTGGTCTCAAAACAAACTGGATATAAATAACGGCTATTTTTCGGTTGTAAAGTTATACGTAGCATAATTCCCCTGAATTCAATAGTAATGTGACTAAATAAGGTTTTCTTGATAGCAGCTAAATCAACTGGAGGGACTAACAAAGTGGTTTTCCAATTATCATGTGTGTACACATTGTAAGAAAAATTATATATTTTCCGTTAACTCTTCGCATATTGAACAAAGCATTTGAGTTTGCATGACTGGCTTCCCTTTTGATGTGGTACACAAAGACGATAAAGATTAGATTTTTAACCATCCATATTACCAAAATCAAAATTTGGAAGGAGGCTATGAGTTGACAGGCTAAAGACCTTCATAAATTTAGCTTGTATATAACAAAATTATAAATATATCTAATAGTAATAAATTTTGAATTGGCTTACCAGCTGGTATTAAAAACCAAAGCTTCTTCCAGATTTATTTTTTTTATATTTAATTGTTTCTTCCCCTTGCTTGAAAACTTTTCTGTGAAATAAAAATTCGAAAATTCTATTATTTTCGTTACACCCGTGTGTTTACCCATAAATTTGTATTTCTTAAGATTTAAAAGTTATTTGCTTATAAGCAAAAATTCAATAAACAATGGCAAACATGTAAGTGCCAATTTCACAAGAAGATGTTGGACATGTTTTGTTTTCAAAAAGCTGCTTAAATCAACGTAACAAATTTGAATAATATATAAAAATTTTTCTTTCTACAAAATTCCATGATTAGAACATCCACTTACGAAGGCAATAAAACAGAGGGGGGTAAAAATTATTCTATACATTTTTGGCAAAACTACTTTGGGAAAAGGAAGTAAGTAAAGTTTTCTTTTACTCGACACATGAATAAAAAAATTACCAGTGAAGAAGTATTGGTATGGACAACAATAAATTCATGAGAAAGAAGGCATAATTGATTAATTTAAGTATTCGTATTTGGACACATTTCTTTAATGAATGCAGTATAATACTTAAAATAAAAGCTTTGATCAAAAATTAGAAGAGAAAGATTTCCTTTATAGTAATATCTTCTCAAACTCTAATATAGTACAAAGACTCGCAATTCCTTCGTCATGGGAGGAACATTAAGAGTTATTACATGCTCCTACTTAAATAGCTTTCTTTATCCATGTTACAAATCCTCGTTCTGCTATTAATATTTTGATTTAAATTATTTGATTGATTGATTTGTTCATAAATGTTACTATTGTCAAATTACCTTGAATAATCAAATAATTCAGCTCTTTTACGCTTTTAGGTAGGTTAATTGCATGTAAACGGTACTAAAATGTTACCCATGGCTTCGCCCACGTTCAAAATGATAGTAAGATATTTTCAAATAAGATTCTATGTGCATTGGACAAGTGCCCATGTGAAGTATTATTAATATTTTTTACAAAGAAATAATTTAGATTATTTAAAATCAAGCAGCTGGTTGTTAGCTTAACAAATGGATGCATCATAACAGCTATCTTACGTAATATTACAAACTCACATAAAATTTTTAGGATAAAGATCCAAAATATAACAATATTTGCTATAAAGTAAACAATAAGAGTCTTTTAATATGAAAGTGGAACAATGTTAACAGTGTTTAAACTTTTTTTCCAAAACTTTTTGGTATATTATTCACAAAGGCTTTATCAAAAATATTTACTAAAATATATTCCTAGAAATTGCAACAGTAACACCTGTGGTACAAAAAATATGAGTTAAATATTAATACACGTTTGCTGACTTTGTTAAGTTCTATTTATAGAGACATCCGACTAGTGGCGCCCTCCACAGCAGTCAAAGACGGTGGACGAGGATCAGAGTATATCTTAAGGAGTAACGTGCTTGGGTGTCATAATCATCATGCAATCACTCGAATATCAGAATAACTTATTTATATAATTTTGATTCAATTGGAATATTACGAGACACCGAGATTTGTTTGCTTAGCTTAAGAGGCTATTTCTTAACATTTTCTCAACTTAACAACGCTTAACGACTACTAATGATGAAATGAAACTGTATTGGTTTTTCTTGGCTACAGATAATGCATATTAAATTCAGCCTCCACGATAAATATAAAAGCACAGAAAATAATAAACAAAATTATAAAAATTGAAAATAATAAAAAAAAACTTTAGCCATCAGCCGTTAATTTTTAAGAAATCAAAAAGTTGTAATGTCAAGAAAATCCATTACTTTCAGCGAGTGGACCGTGACCGCTCAGCGACAGTAGTGTGTGAAATCGTTCCCTATATTCCTGTCTATACAAATTGCCAAACAGAATGTTCTTACATTATGTACTTGGTCAGGCAAAAAAATTGATTTAAATATACAATATTAATATAACTTTAAAGGTAGTAAATCTAAACGCCAATTCTAGTATAGGAACATCTAAGCAGTATCAAGGAGAATTAATCCAAAGTGGAAACTCCATTGTGCAGTACAGTCTGCTATAATAATTATTTCTCGGTGATTAAACCTGATTCCTTTGATAGAAACCGTCTCTTTCAAGATTTATTCTTTTGTAAAAATTAATCTCAATAGTAATTAAATTAATACCTTTTAACTCAATAGGTTTTTTACCTTTCATTAGCTTTAAATTAATACCTTTTAATTATCGGATTAAAAATATTAATAATGTCCATTAGGTAATTATTTAACATATTTAGAATTTTAGCACAATTAAATTCAAATTTATTTCATAAACTACAACAAGTAAAAGTCACCGGCTAACTGACCACATTAATCATAACAATATAAATGGGAACATAGAAATATTACTGTACATATTATGGTCTGGTACTCCTATTTGCAAGTTGTATTAATTAGTTTAAAATATAAATATTTTGGTAGCTAATATTATTGCAAAATGAAACAGACGAACGTTATAATATATTAGAGATATGGCTCGTTATCTGATTTATGACATACAAAACCGTCAATACAAGTGAAGTATGAAAAATAACCACCCCCCAAAATTTTCCCAAAAAATGTTTGGTTAAAAAAAATTGTACTATTTAAAATTTAAATTAGTATTCATAGCCTTTTGCAATATTGATAAATTCGAATTAGGACGTGTCCTAGTAAACCTAGTCTCTTCAATTATACCGTATGACTGAAAAAAATTGGTTGGCCGAAGTAATTTGTAAATAACATTTATGGTTTTAAGGTAATTAAAAATATAGCTCTGCCGAACTGATGCAAAAGTTTTAAATAATTTAGTATTTATCAATGAATATTGGCTAAAATAAGATGTAAAAAATAAAAATTGAATTATAGTGTAATACTGTTGTCGATATACAGTGTGTTCATGTTTTTTCTGCGCACCATTGGGATCTCGTAAACTATAAGAGATACAAGAAAGGTTAAATTATTAAAGTAATGCGTAATTATGAGACAAGTAAAATGGTGGTAAGCGATCAAAAATATTCGACCAAACTCGTTCGCTACGCTCAAAAAACCATTTTGGCCCCAAAACTAAAATTGCCCATTACTCCCCATTTTTTAAGGTACAAGGCTGTAAGTGAGGTAAAATTTACATGAAATTTCAAGTAGAAAAAAAATTGTCAGTAAAAAATTTGATACCATTGATGGTTTTCAGAGAATAATGCTCAAGTCAAGAATTCTAAATGCAAATATTTAGAATTCTATTTTTCATTGGAAAGATATTTTTCTCCTGATTACAAAAATACCACACATGTGATATTTTCCTCTTCAAATGTCTTTTTAATGAGAGAAAATATTTTTTAATAAAATTATAATGGGTTATAATGCACTGGATTTATTATAAAAATGAATACCCCCGTTGCAGCAGATCTGCATACTCAGCGAATTTCAAATGCAAAAGAGCATATTTCAATCGAACATAGCGAGATTTTACATGTTTTTGTAAGCTCCAAAAGAATATAATGGGGAATGAGTATGTAGGTTTTCTGCAAAAGGTACGTTTAAACTGGGTAGTTATAATTCAATATTTAGTAGATCTGAACTAGAAGAAGCCATATACCAAGATTTATTGAGATATGTTGAGAAATAAGCGAAATATAGGATTTAATATATTCCCCATAAGGATAACATTGGGATAACGTACTGTGTTTACCACTAGCGATATCTCAGTAACCAGGGATACAGCAGGGATTCAAAATACAAAATTATTTGTTTTTTTAGCTGAATTCAATGGTGTAAACAATAATTATATTATTTTAATTTTTCTATGTAAAAAATAAAAAACCCATTTTTGGAGGTTTTCACCCCCCCATTACCCCCCCCCCCCCCTTCCAATAGTCCGATCAGGCTGGTTTTGAACTCATCCGAATAATTACTACTTTACAATTTACATGAATGTGCCAAATCTCATTCAGATTGGACCATTTTTACGCGAGTTATCGTGCTTAAAGAAACACAAATGTATATATTTATGAAAATGAACGAATGGTGTTTTTGGCATCTTGGGACCTCAAAACAAATTGTTATAATGGTCTCGGGTTTAAGTCTTACCTTGAGACCTACGGTAACAGCTTCTTCCCAATTGGGGAAATTCGCTTAAACTATGAAAACAGCTGATTTGCACTAAACAGCAGATCAACTCGAAACAGCTTATTTGCACCAAACAGCAGATCAACTCGAAACAGCTGATTGGCAGCAAAAAGGTGTTTACGGACAAATAAACATCTTCATATAAAACAACTGATTTATTTTAAAATTATCTTTTCACTGTTAATCGGCAGTTTCTAGTCAATCAGCTGTTAACTATTAATCAGCTAATCCCCTTTTTCTTATTTTTGTTATTAATCTAGTTCATCATTGTTCAATATCTTTATAAACAATAATCATTAAACATTAACGCACCATTTATTTAAAATATTTATTGGATTATGATGTATTGGAATTATAATAACAATAAATAAAAAGGGAACAGCAGATTAATAGTTAATTATCTTTTAACAGTAAAAAGATAATTTACAAATAAACCAGTTTTTTAGATGAGATGCTTATTTGTCTGTAAAACACCATTTTGCTGCCAGTCAGCTGTTTCAAGTTAATCAGCTTTTTAGTGCAAATTAGTGTTTTTATAGTTTTCATTTTTATGATAAATCCAGTGCATTATAACCCATTATCATTTACAAGAAAATATTTTCTCTGATTAGAAACACTTTTGAAGAGAAAATTATCACATGAGTGGTATTTTTGTAATCAGGAGAAAAGTATATTTCCAAAGAAAAATTGAGTTTTACATATTGGCTTTTATATTTCTGGACTTGAGCACAATTTTTAGAAAACTACAAATGGTATTAAATTTTTGATCTGAATATTTAGATTCTACGTAAAATTTATTGTAAATTTTACTCCACTTGCAGTCTCGTGCCTAAAAAATAAGGGAGTTATGGGTAGTTTTAGTTTTGATGCCAAAATGGTTTTTTGAGCGTAGCGAACGAGTTTGGTCGAAAATCTTTAATTGCTCACCGCTATTTTACTTGTCTTATTATTACGCATAACTTTGCTAATTTAACCTTTCTCGTATCTCTTGTAGTTTACGAGATAACAATGGTGTGCACAAAAAATTAACAGACTGTATACAATTACGTAAGCGGAATGTTTTACAAGTCCCAGGAGAAAGAGAGCTCTGGGTGTTGGTTAAAAACAGTTTTTTTACAATTTCCCCCCTGTGTTAGTTTTTATGTCGAGACAACAACAGGGAATTTCGATAATTAAAAAAGAGAGGTCCAAAGTGTCCAGAACAGGCCAAAAATACCAATGTTTATACAACTCCACAGAGAAAACCGTTTGATCTACAGGGCCTATATTTTTTTATGATTTATTACTGTCTATATGCTGACATAAAACAAAAATAATTATTAAAATAATTTTTATGTTTTCGAAATGATTTTTTCCGCTCCATTAAAAATAGCTTAAAAACAATACCAGAAAATGCTCTAAAAGTTACAACTTAATTTTTGAAAATTCTCCTCATAGAATTGAACCAAGAAATTGAACTTTGTGCCTTCATAATTCGGCTAAGCAACCCGCATTAAATAAATTAATGCTACCAACACACCCCTTGCCGCACTCCTAATCAAATGCACTAATACACAAAAATAAATTATTGTTTTATAATTATCGGTCAAACACCATTAAATTAAAGGCTTTGATGTCAGAGACTCAGGAAAAATTTATAATTTCTTCAAATCCACTAGAAAACAAAAAATAACGTATAATAGCTACTATTTACAAAACCTTGGGATCTAAAATCACCTGCTTTGTTTTAATCAAACAAGGTGCAATTGGTTTATTCAAAACAATGTGCTAAATATTAACAAAAAATGGTGGATCTAAAAGCCAGTTACTATGAAGATATCTTCCTCTATAATAAAGAAGGATTTTTTTTAATTCCTAGTTATGATTAGGGGCTTTTAGTCCCTTCAAGCCACTAGTATAGATAAATTCACCCATCTTACGGATATGGATAATGTCAGTTATTTAAAAGTGATTAATTTTCAATACCCACTTCACCTGATATTGATATTGCACAATATAGTAAGTAATTTTTAAAAGTCATAGAAGCTTTGAAGTAAGCAAGCAGCTTTAAACAGTAGGGAAATCATTTTTAATATTCCTATCAGGTAAAGAGAGAAATAGAAAGAGAGTATAAAGTTTCGGCTTTGTGTAAGGATATATTTTGTCCTGCAGTTGTTATGGGTAGAGGGAGAAGTAAATTGCGTTAGAAAAACCAATTTCTCTATGTCAACCGCGCCGGCTTGTTGAGATACACTGGTCGTTAAGGGGGAATTTTACATTTGTATGTGAGAATATTGTTACTCAAATAGTTGTCAAGTTATGATATATTAATTTATAGTCTCGAATTATCTGCAATTCGATACTGTAAAAGTGGGTTAATGATCTTGCTTGGTTAGACTTTAAACAAAACTTAAACATTATGACGAGCAATCCAAGAATTGTCAGATTTTAGCGAATTTCCCTTATAGGGAAGAAGCTGTTACCGTAGCACTCATGGTAAGACTTAAGACCCAGACAGTGATATTTTTTCGTTTTGGGATCCCCAGAAGCAAAAAACACCGTTCGTTTGAATATATATATATATATATATTTATATCTCTATATAAATATATAGATATGATATAACTATATATATATATATATATATATATATATATATGTCTGTTAACACGATAGCGGCCGTAAATATAGTCCGATCTTAATGAAATTTGGTACAGGCGTGTAAAGTGGCAATCACTCGGACGAGTTCGTGAACCAGCCCGATCGGACCACCGTAAGGGGGGGTAAAGGGGGATAAACTGCCCAAAAATGTTTTTTTTAGTTCTTTACATAGATAAATCAAATTTATCGAATTTTTTTTTGCACCATTGAATTCAACTAAAAAAAAACAAACTATTTAGTACCTGAATCATTGCTCTATGTCCTTTGGTTACCGAGATATTGAAAGTGGTAGACACAGTACGTTTCCCCAATGTTAACATTATAGGAAATATGTAAAATTCTATATATCGCTTATTTCTCAAATATCTGGATAAAACTTGATTTGTGGCTACTCATATACAAACATAGATGAGATCTAATGTTTAATAGTCTAACATCACCAATATTTCCATTTTCATGGCAGCATACCTGCATACTCATTCCCCATGTTATTCTTATGGAGCTTACAAAAACATATAAAATCTCGCTATGTTGGCTTGAACTATACGTCCTTTTGCATTTTAAATTCGCTGAGAATGCAGGTCTGCTGCAACGGGGGTATTACTGAAAACACAATCTTTTTTCACGTTTATGGGGCTCGAAAATCTTCTGCAGTTGTAAAAACTCTTTTTGCATTTACTGTGAGTTCTATTACAATAATCATATACTAGCCTGTTATGGATTTGTAAATATTGCTGGCGTGCCAGCATCTTAAAATACTATAACTTAGTTGTGTGAAAAAGCTCTTTTGTGTTGAATGTATCACATTCAAAACAAACGAATTTTTCACACTGCCTGATGTTAAGATTAATTATGTTACACAGTCATAATAGTTACTTGATTCTGTCTTCTTCGCCATTGACCAGTAGTGCTGGATGGGCTGTGTCAGTTCCTGGTAAATGCCTTCAACTGATATTAACAATAACTATTTGCGATATTTAATATTTTCGGATTAGTCGTCATCTCCCGACTTGCCAGAAAACGTTCTTCGGTTGAATAGAGTCAGAGTGGATTGGTTTTCAACCAGAATTTTACCTTCCTAGTTCAAGGTGAGCTTTGTTTTGCATCTAGGGTGAAACCCAAAAGCTAGAAATCATCTAAAAACTAGTTTCTCTTAAGCTGCAAATAAAATTCTGAATTTTTATTTCGTTTAGATCTAGCTTATTGACTACAAAACCATTTCTCTGCGTTTCATTGCCTCTGACTTGCTCTTTTGTATCTTTACTTTTTAGCAACGTTGATATCTGATTAGTCATAAAAATGAATAGTAAATTACTTAAAAAGTTTCCTTTATCAAAAAATATTAGGTTTAATATTCTATACGGGAAAGAGCATATAAACAAATGACGATATCATTAGAAGTCCAGTACGAAAATAACTAGAAATCAATTAGTGCTCACACACACACACACACACACACACACACACACACACACACACACACACACACACACACACACACAACATGTTTGTGTATACAAACATGTGATGATACACAACATCACTGTGTGTAAGGACAGAGTGATTTCCAGTTAATACACATATGCATGTTTACACATCTATACAGTATACACATATATACATGTATATAAATATATACATATTAAATAGGTCAAGTGTCAATATATAATATATAAATATATAAAATGTTGGGAATGTAAGTCACAAGCAAAATTTAATGGGCTTAAAAGCCAACTAAACTTTAGAGCATGGTGTTTGGAACTGTTTCATCTTACGTCATAATTTGATCATAAACTTAGAGGAGTAAGCATTTTACACAGAGTTTCATTTTTAAATACAATTGTGTTTTCGTAATTTTTTCATGAGTGCTACATTCCATTTTTTCCTCTAAGACTAAAAAACTCAAGTTGACTAACTTAAAATAAACGTCTTGCTTTAGATTAAACTAGTATTTTCGTTGATCCAAAACGTATTTTAAATTCAATAAGGCTATCACAGTGGTTTGATCTTATAAAAAAAACCTAACACCAATAAGAAATTTGTTTCGTTGGTTTAAAGAACAAAAATGTAAGAAAAATTCTTGTATGCAAGTTATGTATTCATAATGAAGGCCAACTCCTTATATAATAGCACTGGCCCGAATCGGCTATGAATTATTGCTTAAGGTTTGGGGTTAGAGTACCGCCATCACGACAAGCAAGAAATTGCTTCCCTCCGTGTATTGCATTGTCTCCCCCATCTGAAATACGAGCCAAGAAACGGGACTGTATCAAATTTAAGCTAAATAAGGATTCAAGAATTTCCTCGTCTAAAGATTTGAATATCTCTTTTTAAACATGTAGTCCAGGAGCCTTCAATTGAGTGGGTATGAAAGGGATGGAAAATGTGACTTCGTTTGTATTAATGGGTACCTTAGTGATGATGAAAATCCATGTTGTCGCATTCCGGGGAGAGTAGAAAACTTACTTAGGGGTGGGAGCGAAAATCTATTATATTGAAAAAATCGTGAAATTATTAATTGCTAAAGTGCACATAACTCCTTAACCGTTTGGCGTATTTATCATTAGGAACTTCTTTAATGCAAGTAAAGCCCATTATAATAAAGATATATAAAGTTGTATCTTTGTTAGTTTCCAAATTTAGATTAAACCATTATTTTATTTATTACTAGAACAAGTTATTACGGGTGCTCAATTAGTCACCACCCCTAAAAATTTTCTGGGATGTTTCCAATATTAATCTGAGACCCCCCACAGTGACCTGATTGAGTGGGTGGTCACTCTTTACCGCCATCAGGATCCGAATTTGTTACACGTGAAATAATATGTTGTTATGTTAGATTTTTACATCAGTGACGCAATCAGTTTGAAAAATATTGATTCTTCATCAACTTATTTTTCCTATTCATAATAAATAGAAAATAGCGATAGCGATGTGTTATATTAAAAATGAATTAGGGAATTGTGTTCATTTTAGAATAATAGTTCGACATGATGGGTCACAATTATACACCTATTCATTTAAAATATTTTATTTAACCTCAAAAATGGCGGACACACGATGACGGTCAAAAAGATTTCATTCAGCAGAATCAAGAGAGGAGGACTCAACAACAATCCAGTTTTTTTATTCGAACTAATTTTTACTATTCACAAATTTGAAACCGGTTTTCATATCTTTTTCAAGGATTCATGCTCTCACCTCTAAGTTGCTGATAATCTCCGAGGGTGGCGTCATAGATATCCATAATCACCAAAGTCCACATTACTAAACTCAGAAGTCAAATATTTACCCTTTTCCAACCCACTCACCGACCCAGGACTATTACCCCCCTGAAGGTAATAGGGACCAGGTTATTAGCCCTGGAGGTTGTCCTTGCTCCAGGACTATTAGTATTACAACAAAAGTTAATACTCGAGGAAACTAGGTGAAGACCAAATAAAAATTGATAACTGCTTTTTAAAAGAATAATATATTAGAAGAATATTTTCCAGAAAATAGATTAATTTATTTAAAGAACTTGTTATTTCAATGTCTTCATTGAATCCAAAGCTATAACGCCTATTCTTTATTTTTGGAGATGCAGATAGTACAATCACAATGACTAAATATTAGCAAAACTTGCTCCAAAATTTTTACGATTCACCTTAATGTTCAGATTTTCACAAATAGACTGAGACATAGGCTTACCTTTAATCCCAATTATCCAATTTTTAAGAACCAACCATCCAAAAATTAGAAAGCCATTTCCTGACGTTATATATATATATATATATATATATATATATATATATATATATATATATATATTCAAACAGCAGCTCCTCAAAACAGCTGCACAATGCAGCTATGCAGGGGAGGCACTCGGGGAATGCCGTTATTGCCTCAGTGTGTGGCTGGAATATACTATGTGACTTCGCCCTTTTGGCTATAGATTAGTTTGAAACCAACAACCCCGCCGAACGATCAGAGCTCTGTTCAGTTCACGACGAAAATGTGCGTGCTACCTTCATCACTGAATTACACATTTTGAAAGAGTTCAACAGTTTACATCAGTGGGCTGTCTAGGATCAAAGTAAATTATTTTATAGAGATTTAGAAAATTTATGTCAGTACAAAAATCAATCCCAAAGTTAAGGTGTACAATCGTAGTTTAATAAGTAAATCTACTGTTGCTGTTAAACTTTATTAAAAGAGGCGATTTGTTCAGAAGATGCTTGCACTTGCTGTGATTGGACATTTCATGAAGTGCACAGCTTGCCTGGGTACATAGTGTTATTGACCAGTTTCATTACAAATTACAGAATGCGATCAACAAAACTGGGCACTCATGAAGTAGCCTAAAATATCGTTGGGCTCTTTTTGTAATTATTCTTTTTACACCATGGGCACTTGAGGTAAAAACGTAAAACTGCAGCTTACATTGCCGTTGGTAGTTTTCAAAGAATTATGTTTAATTGTACAATATAAGAACATATTTAAAGAATATTATTTAACAATGACAGTAAGATTTTTCACCATTAAATTAAAAAAATCAGTTAATTTAAATTTTATGGTTTAGTAATTAAAAATCATGAAAAATTGAACTCGACACTTTTATATCCAACATAAGTCATCACACTGACATTAACATTTTACATTTAATCTATTAAAATATTATTTAATTACATTCAATAAAACTTAAAACATATCAGTGTATAGCAAGGAAAACAAATTTACAGCTGGTGTCATAAGGTCTTGCACAATTTCTTTAGTTTCTTGCACAACATTAACATTGATTTCCTTAACTAGATTTGGGATTTAATATAGACGTCCGGATATACTTCAGCAGAGATTTTATAGCGGCTACCCAACATGTCTCGAAAGTAACAGCATGTGTCGAATGAGGCATATTTATTCATGAATAATATGCTATGAATGAGGTTGGCACTTTATGAAGTGTGCAGTTTCGTTTGGCACATACTGTAAGTTTGAATAAAATAATATTATACACTTTTTTATAATACAAATATTATAAAATAATAATAATAATAATTTTTTTTTTGGGTAGGAGGTGGAATGCATTTACGCACACTGAGGGGCTCGTTGTCCCCTCAGTAGTGTCGGACTCCCACGAGCTCGATGTCCCGTGAACTACCGACTAAACCACCTCCCTCGGCACCGAGGACACTAGCCTGGAACTGTTTCACACATTACTTCGGGCTAGGTCTTTGATATTACGCCGCTAGGGCAACCTCCGTGGGGAAATGCTGAGGATTAAGGCCGATTGAGGTCGACCTTTTTCGCCCGAAGAATGGCCTGGACGTAGTGCTTGACACAGTTCCAGTTGCCCTCTCCCTGGAGCATAGCTCCGACGATGTTGTTTGGGCTGACGATCACGCCGATCTCAGATGAAAGCGAGGCTCGGCGGACGTGCCAACGGTCGCACTGAAAGAAGGTGTGCTCGGACGTATCTGGGATGCCGGGGCAATACAGACAGTCCGGGCTGGCGACTTTGCCCATCCGGTGCAGATAGGCTCGGAAGTACCCGTGTCCAGAGAGAAACTGGGTCACGAAGTAATCGACCTCGCCGTGCTGCCGCTCCACCCATGGTCGGACGGAAGGTATGAGCTGGAAGGTCCAACGTCCCCTCGGCTCGGCTTCCCAGTCGCGCTGCCAGGAGTCGAGGCTGCGATCGCGCTCTTCCCTGGCAGCTGTTTCCCGGCCCACTTCAGGCCTCCTCCGGTAAATCGCCTGCCTCTCCCTCGCGAGGAAGAGGACGGAGATGACTCCGGCGATCACCATCACAGCAGGCTTGGAGACTGTGCGGTAGGCCGAAGCGACCCGCAGAGCTCCTCGACGCTGGACTCGGGCAAGCCGGTCTCGGAAGACTCGCTTCTCGAGTGCGTGAGCCCATACCTCCGCCCCGTACAGCAAGACTGACTGGACGGCAGTCATGAGCAGACGGCGCTTGCAGGAACGAGGACCGCCGACATTGGGCATAAGCCTACCAAGGGCAGCGACACCCTTAGCGGCTTTGTCGGCGGCGCGCTGGATCTGCTCGCCGAAAGACAGTCTGCTGTCGACCATGACTCCCAGGTACTTTGCAGCAGGCTTAGTCTCGAGCGTGACGTCACCTATCTGCACCGGGAACACGGTGTTTATCCTCTTTTTGGTGAGGACGACGATCTCCGTCTTACTGATAGCCAGGGACAGGCCGTGATCTCGCATCCACCCGTTGACCTTGGCCATTACAACGCTGAGCCTCAGTTTTGCCTGCTCGACGTTCCTCGCAGCGATCAAGGCAGCGACGTCGTCAGCATAGCCAACGAGGCGGGTCTCATCGGGCATGTCTAGCCTTAGCAAGCTGTCGTAGGACACGTTCCAGAGATCTGGTCCGAGAATGGACCCCTGCGCAGCCCCGGAAGTGATGGGAATGCGCCGCTGACCTTCGGTCGTGTCGTACAACAGAACGCGGTCTGACAAATACGCTTCTATCATACGCAGGAGGTAGGAGGGAACTTGGAACGTATGCTCAAGCGCCCACAGTATATCGCTCCACCTGGCGGAGTTAAAAGCGTTCTTCACGTCGAGCGTGACGAGAAGGACCACGCGGCGCGACCAATGGTTGTGGTCCTCCGCCCTCCGCACTGCCTCAACTACCTCCTGAATAGCGTCGATGGTAGAGCGACCGGATCTGAAGCCGTACTGCTGCGGGGACAAGTCCCCCGCAGAGACGATGGCCTCGGTCAGCCTGACGCGCAAGAGCTTTTCAAGCACTTTCCCGGCCGTGTCGAGCTAACACAGGGGTCGGAAAGAAGAAGGGGTCCCCGGTGTACTTTTCGCCTTGGGGATAAGAACAAGGCGGGCAACCTTCCACGAAGAAAAGAAAACGCCTTCCACCAGACACGCGTTGAACATATCGAGCAGAAGCCTTGGGTTCACCTCCGCAGCGAGCTTGAGCACCTCCGCCGGAATGCCATCGGGACCGGGTGCTCTTCTGGGTCGTAGGGATCGGACGGCGGCGGTGAGTTCCTCTTCCCGGAAAACTGGGAAGGCGCCTACCTCTCCGAATTCCCTGACTGGCCGAACTGGGTGGCTGGGAAACAGTGTATCGACGACGGCGGCCATGGCTTGTGGTTCCATGACCGCAGGTGGTGAGCGAGCCCCTAGCTTCTGGGTTACAAGTTTGTAGCCCGTCCCCCAGGGGTCGTTGTCGATATCCTGACACAGCTGTTTCCAGCACCTGACTTTACTCCGATTGATGGCACCGCGGAGCTCTCGGCGAGCCGCTCTGTGCTCAGCCGATCTGGCATTTGCATCAGGGCGATTCCTGGCTCGCTGCGCAGCTCGTCGGAGACCAAGGCATCTCCTCCGGAGTTCCGCGATTTCAGGCGTCCACCAGTAAACCGGCCTCTTCCTGTGGCGGCGGGAAACTCCGGGCATCGACTGCTCACACGCGGTTGCGATGAGTCGCATCGTCGATGCTGCCAGATCTTCGCCACTTGTGAAATTCTCAATGCTCTGGTCTTTAACTACTTCTTTAAATGTGTCTTTCCTCAGACGACTGGTATTCCAGCGTCGAGCCAGAGGAGCAGGTTCAGCGCGCAAGCGCGCGCCCTCGGGAAGGACCTTGAAAAGGATCGCCGGATGGTCGCTGGAGGAGTAGTCCTCGCAGACGCGCCAGTCGGAGATCCGCTGGACAATCCCTTCAGAGGCAAGGGATATGTCAGCGATCGTCTCTCTGCACCCCGGACGGCGAAAGGTGGAAATGCCGCCCGTGTTGAGGATACAGAGGCCCGACCTGGCAGCCGACTCGAGGACGTAACGACCTCGAGTGTCGGTCTGCGGGGAACCCCATTCCACGGCTTTGGCGTTAAAATCGCCACCGACTATGACCCCGCCAGAGGTGTTCATGATCTCATCCTCAATGGAATCGACCATGTGGCGGTAGTCTCCGATCGGTTGGTTTGGCGTGAGGTAACAAGAGAAGGTGAAACCCCTGCTCCTCACCCAAACAAAGCCGTTCCCCGATCCGGAATCGAGAACAGGCACCTTCCCGAGGTCCAAGATCCAAATCGCCGCAGTGCCGGAGGGATCCGAGAACCACTGCGAGGAGCGTCGGTTCTGGTACTGCTCACTGAGAAGTAGTAGGTCAGCACCTTGCTCCGTGGCGAATTGGAACAGCAAATCATTTGCTGTCCTGCTCCTCTGCATATTAAGTTGCAGAACACTAATCATTTCTTTTGTGTTTGGCGAAGCTCCTGGATGGCCCGCCTGTACTGCCCGCAACGACCAGACCCAGCGGAATGCTTGACCTGGTCGCCCTTCAAGCCGGCTTCTGTACACAGGATACAGGACAACGCTGCGTTGCATGCGCTGGCCTTGTGGTCCTGGCCGCCGCACTTGAAGCAGAGCTTGCTTCTATCGGGTCCAGGACAGCGATTAGCTACGTGACCGAACCCCAGACATTTAAAACATCTGGAGGCCACGAGCTTCTCGCGCACCCGACAGCTCACATACCAGACTTTGAGGTAGCCCTTCTCCAGGAGCTTCTCAGCTGCTCTGGCTCCCAGCGTGAGGATCGCCACCTTCTGACCCCGAGCGTTCGCCTTTGAGAGGAAGGTTTTCACCTCGACGTTGTCGCCGATGGCGGATTTGACGGCAGCGGTCACCTCCGCCTCGGTCGTGAGCTCGTCAAGGTCCCTCACCTCCAGCGTCGACTTGGGCTCGAGAACGCGGACGGTCGCGTTCGCCCCCAAGATGGTCTGCAAGTCCTCGCTGAAGGCGGCTTTACTTTTGGAGGCATCACCGAGCTCGACCAAAAGATCGCCGGCTCGGGTCTTCCTCATGCCCTTGATGACGGCGCCCTTCTCATCGGGCTTCGCTTTGCTGCGAATCTCGCCCAGCACGTCGGCGTAGGATTTACCCTCCGACGGCTTGATGAGAAGAGCGTCCGGCCGCTGCTTGCGGGACTTCTTCCTCGGCGCCTTTTTCTTGTCCTGGGTGCCGGGCTGGCTTCTAGGATTTGGAAGAGGGTCTTTCTTCTTACCCTTCCTCTTAACGACCTCGGTCCATACTTCGGAGTCCGACTTCTCCGCTGGACCGTCTCCCCTCGGCTTCTTCTCTGCCTCCGGTTGGGCGGGGCTAGAAGCGGCTCGCTTTCCACCGGCCGGCTGAGCCTTGACCCGCAGTGATGGAGTCGTCTGGGTCGACGCGGCCACCGTCTCACAAGACTGCCACGACCTCCTCAGCTGGACAATGTGCTGCAGACTGGCCTCTAATTGGACAATGCCATCCTGCACGTCCTTGCTAATGTTCTTCTGCCGGGCGGTCGCGGCCTTCATTACAGCCAGAGTGTCGAAGCACTTTTTAAGGTGCTCCTCCTCCTGCTGCCTGGCGAGCGCGATGACCGCGTCAAAGGGGTATTATTATTATTATTATTTTTTTTTGGGTAGGAGGTGGAATGCGTTTACGCACACTGAGGGGCTCGTTGTCCCCTCAGTAGTGTCGGACTCCCACGAGCTCGATGTCCCGTGAACTACCGACTAAACCACCTCCCACGGCACCGAGGACACTAGCCTGGAACTGTTTCACACATTACTTCGGGCTAGGCCTTTGATATTACGCCGCTAGGGCAACCTCTGTGGGGAAATGCTGAGGATTAAGGCCGATCGAGGTCGACCTTTTTCGCCCGAAGAATGGCCTGGACGTAGTGCTTGACACAGTTCCAGTTGCCCTCTCCCTGGAGCATAGCTCCGACGATGTTGTTTGGGCTGACGATCACGCCGATCTCAGATGAAAGCGAGGCTCGGCGGACGTGCCAACGGTCGCACTGAAAGAAGGTGTGCTCGGACGTATCTGGGATGCCGGGTCAATACAGACAGTCCGGGCTGGCGACTTTGCCCATCCGGTGCAGATAGGCTCGGAAGTACCCGTGTCCAAAAAGAAACTGGGTCACGTAGTAATTGACCTCGCCGTGCTGCCGCTCCACCCATGGTCGGACGGAAGGTATGAGCTGAAAAGTCAACGTCCCCTCGGCTCGGCTTCCCAGTCGCGCTGCCAGGAGTCGAAGCTGCGATCGCGCTCTTCCCTGGCAGCTGTTTCCCGGCCCACTTCAGGCCTCCTCCGGTAATTTCCCCTCATATTCCAATTTTTAACAAACAAGTTATCACGTGCTAGTTAACTGTAAGAAAGCTTTTATAAAATGAGTTTTGGTCATCTTAAATAACAAAAACATGATTGTGCCACATCTGCTATTTAATAAAAATAATGGTAACTATTGGCCATTTAGTATACCTTTAGAACAAAAATATTAATTACTTAACCAGGCAAACTCAGATGAATTAACCATTTTCAAATAAAAGGTGTATGTAAACTAAATTAATATTTCCTTTTCAGTCGGAAAAACACATATTCTTCACTCAACAACTATAAATTAAAGTGAAAACTTTTTTTTGTTTTAACAGAATGCTGTTTGAGCCTAAGCTGATAAAAAAGTATTCGGCAAGTTATCTACAAAACTTTGTTAAAAAAATAAAAACCTATGACATTTTTATCGAGATTTTAAAAATAAGTAATATGGTATACATCAAAGTGTAATAAAACTCGTTTCTAAAGATTTTTTTATATTTAAATTTAAATACCAAGAGCTGTAAGAATTGATCGAAACTGATCTTTAACTAAATAATAAGGAATATATACAAGGTGAATAAATGTATATATATATATAAAAGACCGTCTCTCTTGGCGTCATGTCCTCTAAGCGATGATTGTAGAGGAAGCGAAATGCTATCACCAGGAAATAATTTTTATGGGTTATATATTACCTCAAGAGAAACTATTTTACAGCCAAAACTCATTGCTATCGCTCTGAACAGCTATATCAATACTTGACACGATATAAAACTAAAACGTTAAGACCTCGCACGCATATTGATCATACTATATAATATTTTGATATCTCTTTGATACTCGGTTGACATGAATATTAATGAAAATTATATTCAAAACAGTAGAGTTTATACATTACAATATATCACAAGATAAGTTTACAGAGCCTGACTAGAAACTAATATCGAGGTATTAAAGTGATTACTCTGTCGGTGCGCTTCAATGAATAATAACTTCCATAAATATAAGTTATTATCGATTACAGATTCAATATTTTTACAGACTGAATTATTGTATTTGTATCTTTCAGAAAACTATTTTTTAATAGGTTTTTTACGTAATTACAATCCTTTTACTCCAGGTATTAAATGTAACCGTCTTTTCACATAAAACAAACCTGACTGATACTTATAAATCCATAATAAGCGCCGTTTGGGTTATTTATGCAACTCTAGGTTTGATGATATTTTGAGGGCAAATAAGGTAATAGCAAGGACAATTTTTTTGAACTTTTATATCCTAAATAACTCAAATTCAAGGTGAAAGATTTGTGGAACTAAGAGACCATTTGGATGAAAACTAATCGGGCCCTATGCAGCCAATGACTCGTACCTGACTGCTGGTTTAGTAGCCCCCTATCAGCCGTATGTGGCCTAACGATGATAAAACGTACCCACACTGCATCTCTGTTCACCAGATCTTACGTGATTTCTTTCCTATGTTTCGTGTGGCAAACGATGATCAAAATCGATACCTGTAAGAAACAATCTTTAAGTTGTTCTTTCAATCTATATACCATTTGTAAAATTAAGCTAAATAATAGGTATTTGTGTGATAAGGGGGTAAAGTACAACGTTGTCTCATTAGTGGAAATGTTGGCGCCCGAGCTTGCGAGAGTGGCAATTTTCACGAGGGAGACAATGTGCTTTACTCTCGAAATACGCACATCATTTCCCTCACCTGCAATCATAAGTATCCTTGCCGACTTTTTTAGTTTGATAAGTAATAAAAATATCCATTTTGTTTCGTCCTGCTAATAGCATCTGCACACGTGTAGCTATTACCACTCATGCACCAGCGATCAGCTGATTGTTGAAACGTTCTTATATGCTTAATTCTTAGATGTTCTCACAGCTAATTATTGTTAATGTTAATCTTATTTGATTATTCCTGCCACAAAATCAGCTGTTAGTGCCCGTATATGTTGAGCTGCAACATATTTACATGCGCGCATGGAAATTTGAAGGCGCTCTGATCTTTTAATAATTATTGATTTCAATGTTTCTCTTATGGGTTAACTTCGTCTCCCGCCGGGACTTTACTCCCGTTTGGGGACAAATTATTACTAACTCACCCATTAAAAGGATTTAAAAGCGTCTAAGCATAGCAGGTGAGGGAATATATATACTATAATGCTTTGAAACCCCACTATTCCTTTTAAACACCCGGTAGTCTTATTGTTAGCTTCATGTTGGCTTCAATTATCTAGTCATTATCTATTACCTATAAGAAGTATAACTCAGAAATGACTAACAGTTTACTACGACTGCAACTTCTTTAGTACAAAGTTATAAAGCAGTTACTATCGATGCATGAGTCTATCATTACTATCATTAGGATCATGTAGAATTTTTTCAATTCCAAATCAATTGGTACCTTTAATTGAGACATGTGACGGATCTTGATCTTAGAATTGACACGTTTTCTATGTAAATTCCCAAATATTAAAATTGTTTGTTTACACTTGTATTAAATCTTTAGATATTAGCCTATTTCAAGTCTGCTTGTGGTCCTCGCCATTTGGAAAATCGTCAGAATTGTCTAATGATTTGATATATTGTTTCCAATTGATAAAATTTCTTAAAAGCAGTTTTAGTCACTCTTTAAAAATATGTTATTTTTTGTTTTTTTTAGAGATAGACTAATTAAAGTAGATACTATACTACAAAACAAGCCCTGCTGTTCTTTTTGAAACACCAAGCAGTATTTTTGTTTACAAAAAACAGTAAAATTATTTATTTGAAAAAAATAGACTTATTTATAAAAATGGACTAGGTAACATGAATATAAAAAATAATAACCGTCGGATCACCAGATTATAATAGAATTAATACAACTATGAATCGCGAGAAGAAGGGAAATTCACTTATCGTTCGCCAGCGCCAGGCATACCCCTCAGAAAACAAACGAAAACCAACGAGAATTATTCACAAGATCCCACTAAGTATATCATAGGCTGGATAATTTTCTCGTCACGACGTCAAATCCTATTGGATGAATCATTTGGTTTGTTGTTGTTTATACCCTGCCCTATATGTTAATTGATTGTCTACTAGATAGTAACACTTACATTTTGGAATTTTCGGATATTTCGTAACTCTTTGAGAGTTTTCGTCTGCCTTCAAGGGGTTGGCATGTCGCAGGCGAATGAAAAGTATATGAATTTCCCTCTCTCTCGTGCTTCATAGTTGAATTAATATAAAAAATATAATAAAAATAAAATTTATGTGTAGTGAAAATGAACAAAACCTTATCCAACACCTCATATTTGGAATAATCCCTCTCTATATGTGTATACTTTTATGACAATATGACGCGTTTAAAATACGTATGCATTAGAAACCATGTAAAATAGTTGGTTACATTGTATTCCGGAACTAGCTTGTGTGCAGTAATGTTACCATGATTAACCTATTAATTTTGAAACACCATTGCAAATGTCACTAAAGATTTCTTCGTTAAGGAATTAATGCTTAGATTTCAGAGAGGCAGTTTACTTAAAGCTGAAATACAATTTTCCAATCAGATGCTATCTTATTTCCCTGAATGATTGTTAATCGGTTATATATTAAAGAGGTTTCAGTGCTTGCCTCGTTATTAAAAGTTCGAATGACGAATCGTAGTAGTAACTCATAAAAAACCACAAATTAGTGTATTGTAGTTTTGGGGAAAATAAACTCTACCTAATTAATATGTTCCGTGTTTTTAAAAGAATGTGTGGGAAGAGAAGATTTTATATGTTTGGTGGAAAAGCAGACTTGAGGTAATGGGCTGAAAGAATCCGATCTCTCGGTGTAAGCTAGGTCCATTTGTTACGTTACATAAATACTACTGTTCAGAAGGATATTTCTATGGTTTCGTTAAAAGATTCAATTTTCAATGTTGGGTAATTATAATATATATATAAAACTATATTGTGATCCTAATTGGGAGAGCACAAACTGAATATCTCACTAGTAATGCAGTTCAAACGTAGAGGGTACCGATATTCCAAATTCAAAAGTTACCACTATGGTCATAAGCTTTTTTTATTTTAAAATTAATCAAATAAAAAGAGTAAATAAGGTCTTCATTTTAAGCAGATATTTGCCTGGAAGTTACTGGTTTGCACAGAAGCCGGTAGCTCTGGTAGCCGGAGGCGCGGCTGGTCGAGAGTCCCAGAAGCTTTCTCTTTAGCACTATCCCCATAGTCACTACTATTTATTTATTATTGAACGGAATCAACTCAATCCTGGATTTGCTTGCATACAGATCAACAACCTACGTTTACGGAGCAAATGCAAGGTTAGCAACTCGGTTACGTCTCTGCTAATCTCAAGTTCTTAAGAATAGTAATGCAAAAAACGTAAAGCAACCCTAAGACACTAATGAATGGGTTTTAAATGGTACCTATTGTAATCAGTGTTAATCAGGATAATATTTACATATCATCACTCCTATGCTGACGATACGTAAAGTAATTCTTTTAAATAATTTGATTTTGATCAAACCATTTTAGGAATACAGTTTTAACCGTACCAAGGCGGTAGCTCAGAGGTGAAGCGCTGGCCCTGTGTGTCAATAAACGTTGCGGCGTCGCGTCGCTGGTTCGATCCCAGCGGCGTTGGCGGGCGAATCCTCTTCCACAATGAGCGGTAACCTCTGGCTGACCTATGTAATTATTACCGGATACGATACCTCGCTGTCTTTAGATCGCCGCAGAAGCTTAACGTCTAATGGTGACGGGCAGTTGAGGTTTTTGAAAAATAATATTGAGGAACATAAGGCAATGCAGGCAAACATCCCACGGTCTAAAAATATTCTTAATAATAATATGCTGCATGTTTGCTGAAAAACACACTTTTTATTTATATAACAAATTAATAGTGGGATGGCATTAGTTTATTTTACTAAATTACATTTTGAAGGCTAAAGGACCGAATATTGTTAATTGGCTGTAGTAGATCAGAGGAGGAAGTGTGATAAAAGAGGAACTTAGCATCACCAACGGGATAAAACAAGTTAAAGTAATAGATATTCCGCTTCCAGGATTATGGGATTGTCGCTGGTTTAATTTTACGGTTACCGCCTGCTTAATAAACGCCTTCACCGAACATTATCCCGGGTTCATAATTTGTTTTCTCTTAAATATTCATAAAACACGGTTCGATATTCAAATTGTTTCAAAACTTAAACAATAATAACTTCCTAAAAGTTTGTGCAATCCCTTAACATAATTATTGCCCCTGACAAATGTAGTTTTTCAAGTTAATCTGAGTTGTAATTGTAAATAATCCTGGTCAAGTTTAAAGATCCTACATACTTCGGTTGGAATGAACTATGATTATATAAATTTGTTAATATAATCATAGTTCACTGGTTTAACTCTTCATATAACGGAATGGTGCTATAAAATTGTGCTGTATAAACATGTAATTATTTTTACTTTCTCCCTTGTATACATAGTATATGGAGAAAGTAATGTTTTATTCAACATTTTTTACTTTCTCCCCCTTATACATAATATATGGAAAAAGTATTGTTTTCGTCAAAATTTTCGAATTTGAGTTGTTAGTGGATATATTAGTTTTAGTGCTTCCTGAATCCAAAAAAGTGGTTTTTAGTGCCTGTCCGTCCGTCCGTCCGTCCGTCCGTGTGTGAGTGTGTGTATGTGTGTGTGTGTGTGTGTGTGTGTGTGTGTGTGTGTGTGTGTGTGTGTGTGTGTGTGTGTGTGTGTGTGTGTGTGTGTGTGTGTGTGTGTGTGTGTGTTGATGTGTGCCTGTCTTTCCGTGAATTTTACATGTAGGTATAAAACCGGCTCTAACGATTTTTATAAAAAAAAGTCTTGGTTTTTAGTGCTTAAGATGACAAACAAAATGACACCACCCGCATGTCTGTAAAAATTCAGGTTCAGTAGTTATGGGGGTTTAAGTGTTAGAAAAATTCATATTTTTCAAAGTTCACAAGAACTGTAAGTTATAAATAAAATATACTTGCAACTATTAATTATTTTACTTGAAAATCTAAATAATCCAATATATAGAATCATTAGTCTACGTCAACTGGTTGCGGAGATAATTGATATTTTAGTTCGGCGGTAAACGCAGTACGTTGTCCAATGTTATTCTTATGGCAAATATTTAAAAACCTATATCTCAGTTATTTACTACCGGTTTTGATAAAATTTGGTGTGTATTTGTGTGAAATTAATTGTTAATTCAGAAGTTATGGGGGCCCCATAACTTCTGAACCTGAATGTTTACAGGTTCAGAAGTTTTTGCGGATGGCGTCATTTTGTTTGTCATGCTAAGCACTAAAACCATGAAATTTTTATAAAAATCGTCAGAGCCGTTTTTGAGAAATTTGTATTTTGTCATTTTTGATGGGTTTTTATGGGGAAAATACCCTTAAAAATCAGAAATTCTAAAAAATGAAAAAATCTGGAGATACCATAGCTTTATACCTATATACCTAATTCCATAAAACTCGGACCACTGGTGTCGTCTATAGCTTTGTTTGCATCCTCACATACACACAAACACACACACACACACACACACACACACACACACGGACAGATAGACAGACACCACTCCAAAAACCACTTTTTTGAACTAGGGAGCACCCTCCATATATTATGTATAGGGGGGAGAAGGTAAAAAAACCAGCCATTATAAAATTTGAATTCGTTAATGTTTGTACTTATTTTTTAAATTGTATTCTTTGTATATATCTTTCAACGTTAGTGGAGTGGCAATCCGTCGCTTCATTTCACTGTCGTTACTCCATTGTGGCGATGATGACTGACAACACGTTTCCGATGATCTATTGTTTTCCTCCCCTCGCAGCCATTCATATTGCGCACATCATCAGTTTTTTTATTCCTCTGGTTGTTAAGCATTGCATTGTTCGATCATCAACAATAGGTTTATAGAACACGAATCTCATCGTAAGGGTAGATAAAACACAACATTGTGGAAAGGAAATGATATACCAGGAAAATTACTAATATTTGGAACACGCTAGTTTAAAATCCCTTTCATAGCATGGTAAACGTGATAAAAATATGATCAAACGTGCGGTATGAATCTACAAAAACTGTTTAAATAATTCAGAAACACTTTAACAAAAACTGGAACAAATCTTTTGAATAATCTTTCTTACTTACAAAATTTTTACATCTTTTCACAAAAACATATAAACACACAAAGCTGATAATAAATAACTGACATTGTAAAGTTACTAACACAAGATACAGACTTATAGTTATAAAATCATAAAGAATATGAAATCTCAACCCTTCCCCTCATTTTTGAACTTAAAGTCTGTTGGGGCTCGACCAGTAGAAATACTGTATTCAAACACTGGTCTTATTCTTTCGATCATTTATTTAGCCTTGCACTACTCTATTAGTCTTAGTTTGTGTTGAGGTTTCGTTAAACAGTCAGCTAGCTGGAACTCTGCTGGTTTGACTGTCCAGCTGTTTCTTGAACTGGTTTGACTGTCCTCATGGCTAGTTTGTACAAACCTCCTTTTCTAAAACGTGAACCCATTAATTTGACATCTCCATGAGTTTTCAAGAAACATGATTCGGTTCTTGATACAAACTCACACTTAAGATGTAAATGTTGTGAAGCAAGTACAGAAAATAAGTTTTCCTTAATGTTAGGTACATACCAGACATCAAGGAGATCGTATATTACCAACTTTCCTTTTACTGCTGCTTCTACCTCAATGGTTCCCTTACCTAAAGCACAGATGGACTCTCCATTTGCAGTTGTCATGGCACGGCTGTCAACAAAGGGTTCAAAAGACTTGAAAAAATATTCCCTAGAAGATACATGATTGGTTGCTCACTATCGAAATACCAGCAATCATCTCCATATTCTGTCAAATTCACATAATGTCATGAGCCCGATATTTACACCGGAATCTCCTTTCTCTGGTTCGCTAAAACTACGTGACTAATGAGGTAACATAACTACGAGGATGTTTACAACTTAAGGACATTTTGTATCAAAAGTTCCGGCACACTCAATGTATGTTGAAGCCTGATGTTCAAGCGGTTGTCTTTAAACCCTTCACAAAGTTTATTTATTCAAAAGAAAAACTTAATGATCGAGAAAATTTTCATTAATTTAATAATTTTAAGGGGAATGTTTTAAGATGTTGAATTTTTACACATTTTTTCCATAAATCTGAACCTGAATTTCTACAGACATACGAGTAGTGTCAATTTTTTGGCGTCTTTTAAAGAAAGTATTAAATCTTTATCAAAATCGTTGTAGCTCTTTTCGAAAAATTTGGATGTTTGTCGAGTTTTATGAGTTAACCGGCCGTCCCAAAAGTGGTTCGCGACCCACTGGGCTCAACGATGGGCTTTAAAAGGATCGCGATCAATTATATAATTATTTAAATAGTAAGAAAAACCTGGCATCAATAGTTTTTTATAACGGAGATCAACAGTGCAACAACGGAGATCAACAACGGAGATCAATAACGGAGATCAACAGTGCTAAAATACAAACGGAGATCAACAGTGCATTTGAACTTTTTTATTTTTTTGATGATTTGACGTATTTTTCCTCTGACCTGTGATGTCATGCAAAACTACACCGTTTTGAATTCAGATCTCACAACCTCAACAGGAACAGTCCTCCACCTAACCTTCTTCTCCGCACCTTTATTATAACTTTGATAATTGAGGTCACACAAACTTGACCGACCAAAATATTTTTCTCTCCTGTGTTATGTTTTGTGGTCTGATGGATTGTTTTGTCTTTCAGCGTTATATAGGTTTGAGCAAGCGAGTTTTCTAAATTGTCTACAGTTAGTTAAACGTTTTTTCATTTAAAATTTCCACAAAGAGCCGCATATTATTGTTGTAAATACAAATTTTATTCATAAATTACCGAGTTATAGTGCAGCTCTTTGGGAAAACCTTTTTACGAACACTCAGATTTGTGTCAAACGTCAAAGAATAGATAATCCAATTCCCTATAAGAAAAATACCGCTGATATTAAACATTCTTTAGAAGTATAAGGCATTAACTATAGTAAATTTTGAGGCATAGAATTCTTCACAAATAATTTTGACGCTAATTCGTTGGTATTTCAACCATTTTCACAAATATTTTTATTTCGAATATCATTGAAAAGGAGGATCTGATATAGTTTGAAAGGCGTTTATTTTTTTACCGTATTACATAGTCGTATCCCCTTCTATACCGTAACATAATGAAACGTCGTATCACCTTCAGAGGTGAAACCTGTTTCGTTGTGTGGCGATATTAGTTTTCTAACAAAAATATAGCCAGTCTGTTCGTTACCGTGAAAGTGACATTTCCAATAATCTTGATAAATGCTATCCATAACGACAAGAAACGGGCAAACGACGCTGACTGGATTGCTTGGAATTAATCTTTAAATCTCACCTTTTTCGGCTGTGTCATAAATGACAACTTAATATTCGTATATAAAAGTAATTTTAGAATAAATTAAGGGGTGAGGTTCATAACTCCGAGGTTTCACAACTATGAGGTATATAAAATATTACAAAATAATATACACATTTATGAGTAAGGTGACTCACTGATCCTGCTAATTGTTTGCTATCGCACTGAACCCGAAAATTAATCTCACTTGTTTATTCTATAAAATAATAAAAAAAAATTAACTTTAGTGTACAAGAAAAAAACTTCATTCGTAAATGACGCTTAAAAGTGTTCATTTTGGGAGATCATATATTTATTTGATTTAAAAAATCATTACTTATTTTACTATGGGAGATCATATATTTATTTTATTTAAAAAATCATTACTTTATTTATGTAAATATATGTAATTGTAAACACATTTGTTCTTCCCAGATAAATTTTATAAATCTTATTTTAGACTCGTGAGAAATTTCAATTTTAATTCAACAAGGCTATTAATATTATATTTAAGATGATATGAGGTGGGCTACCAAGTCACGCGTCGCGTCAGGTGAATTTGTTTTCCTCTGCAGCCAACGCGGTTGTTGGGAAATCGGCCCCAAAGTTTTATGCCCACGCCTTGTTACGGGGAAGAGAGATGCAAACCCCTACGAGGAGAAAGATTATGACATGGAAACTGCATTCATGTGTAGTTGGTGACAAGGATCTAAAACTTTTGTTGAGCCGGACTTGTAGGGCCAATGACACAGCCTAGTCTGAAGCGAACCCTAGTTAGTAATTAGTTAGGGAGTCGGCGTCTGTCTAATGGTTAACGTTTGTGTTACAGGTGCTGTTGCTTGGAGTTTGCTTGATTTACTTGGGGTGCCAAGTGATTGTAGTTAGTGTATGGTTTGCTTTATCGTACATAGAGAGTAGCTGTAGAGACTTAGCAGTAAAACTAACAGCGAAAACCACTGTGATGCTTGCGACTGATAGAACACGCCCCTTGGTAAGCCTGGATGCTGTTGATTTTCAGGCGTTAGAGGGAGAGAATTAGGTAAATTCGTGAGTGGTCCACGCCTTATTACTGTTGATCGAAAGGAGGATTGCTTCCTACCCAATCTACCCAGGGTTATATGCATTGACAACGAGTTTCTCTCCACTTGGGGAGTAGACCAACATGACCTGAAGTACAGCAGCGAGTCTCGAATTCTAAGAAGATCACGTTTTCTTCCCCCACCACCTGCAACAGGCTAAGCCACACGCACAATAGCCGTTGGTGGTCATGCGACTGGAAGCGAAGGAGATAAAGAACATAAGGACTGTGGGGATCGGACGATATCCATGTGTCTCCATCAGAACTTGGAGATTAAGGTGATGCGACCCTTCCTTGAAGCAGCAGTGGAGGAAGAAGGTTCGGCCAGTTACTAGCTGGGCTGATGGATTTTGAAAATACAGAAAGATGCCCAACACTGAAAGATGTCTCCTGTGGAGTTTTCGCTTTTACGTTTTGAGGCAGTCTAGTGCGGAGATCCATTCTCCTTGGAGTAAACATCTACCTCACCAGAGCCCGCAAGGTAAACACAAGGGTACCCCAAAGCAGACGCTTCGACGAAGAAGTTTTTTCCCGATGAGGGTTCCTTTCGGTGAGAATAGCCGCAGGCCTTTGACATCCTGGTCGAGATAATAAGCCTAATTATTTTTTGGGCGTATTTGGGTTCGTATTGTATACAAACCTAACTTTTAATTTTAAATATTAAAGGGGGGGAATAGTCTCTACGAACCAGTAGTGCAAATGAACCTTACTTTAAATTACATATATTTAGAATGGGTCTTAGTGGCTATGTTCAGTAGTGTAAGTGAACCATATTAGTTACATTTCATTTTAAAAGAGGGTCATAGTCTCTACGAACCATTAGTGCAAATGGACCTTGTTTTAAATTAAATATTTTTAAAATGGGTCATAAAGTCTATGATGAGTAAGTCTAAGTGAGTTGTTCCCGTTATAGTCTCTACGAACCAGTAGTGCAAATGAACCACATATCTTAATTGATATTTTACAAAAGGTCCGTAGAGACTATGATCAGTACTGTAAACAAACTTTCAATATTATTATTTATTTTATTATATTATTAATTTTATTATAGGGTCATATACCCTATGATCCAAAGTGTAATTGAACCTTAACCATCCATGCAAATATTTTGAGCCAAGTTTTAAAGGGAGATGAGTGTAGGATGATTGTGGCGCGGTCTTTCAGTCTTGTTACTAAGGCCAACACGCTCCTAAAAAGGAAACTATCTGTGGTAGAATTATACTAGTACCTACACGCCTTTAAACTTAATATAGCATCTGTAAAACTCAAAATGCATAATTATAAGTTTTTTATTTATTACTAGCCACACAATTGATATTACATGATTTCCGACACGCGTCGATCATGTTATCGTAAAACTTGGACAAAATGGTGAGTGAATCTAAATTTATGGTACAGTTTCATTTGTAAATTACGGCCATGATTTCTTGTAATCTGGCTTACACTTCAGAGGGCGTGTGTTTTAAAGAACCCTTTTCATATCTCACAAGAGCTCCTCATTCTTACCGCGGTGACCACATGACATATCAGATCTGATAAGCAAATATAAACAAAAATATAACAATCTTTCACAGTAGTGGTTAGAATCCACTAAGGAAAGTAATGAGCTGAACCAGTGGCTGAAATAATAATAATGTTTATATTTTTAAGGCGTGCGCTTATTTAACGAATCATGCGAGTTTTACTTGGCCTTTATTATTTATTAAGAGGCCTATTATTTAAGGAAAGTTATACAAGAGGCCTATTGAATAGTCATCACGCTGTATATATTATACATTTTTATCACAAACACGTATAGTTTAGTTTTAGTTAGTGCATTAAACTAATAAATTTCCTATTCAAGCATTACGTGAATTCGTAAGAGTTGAGATCGAAAAACAATCTATGAATTATGCCACTGGGCTCAATACAATTACTTGCTCAATCTTAGATCTCTAAATTAATATTTATATTTAAATAAATACTTTGATTAAAAGAATTAGAAGGTTTTGGTAATATATCAGTAAATAAAACTTAAACCTATGCTATAAAGTGGCAATGTTGTATTTTCTTTAAGCTAATATAATATCAGAGTGCTCCACTAGTTACGGTCATGATCATAAAGATGGAGGAGTTGATGATGAACGATCATGTTATACGCCATTGTTTCTCTACTCTGGAATTCAAACTAATTAGGAATTATTCGAGACAGGAGCTTTATACATTTTGGGCTGCTTATATGGTAACACTGTATTCCATATAATATTTTATTAGTTGAGTTTTACATTTTGTTGTTGTTGTGAAGTAAGAAGTTCCTATCTACATGAATTTGTAAATACTTGTTCCGTTTACTTTCGCCAATCTAAAATTAGGTTATATATCCTAGATAATTTCATTCGATATCTATCGAGGGTTTTTTCGCATTCAATAGATACCATATGTAGGACAATGAATGCCTTGAATTGAAGGGGTCCCCCGTAAAACGTTCTAAGCAACAACATTTCAATGTTAAATTCTTATTTGCTTCTTATTCAGTTCAAGGCATTCATTGTCCTACATATGGTATCTGTTGAATGCGAAAAACCCCTCGAATGATATAGAATGAAATTATTTAGGATAAATAACCTAATTTTAGATTGGTGAAAGTAAACGGAACAAGTATTTACAAATTGATGTAGATAAGAACTTCTTACTTCACAACAACAACAAAAATGTTAATTCAGAATATGAACGATGCAATGCGCCAGAGGTGAAATAAAGGAGTTATAGAATTAATCATTCTCTTTTGCTTCCCGCGGTTCCTGTTTGATTATATTGTGTCTTTACATGGAAAATATGTCTTATAAGAAACATATTTATAATCTACACATTTGTGTCTGAAAGGATCATTTTCAAAATTAGCTATCCCTATTTCTCGATTTTAAAATTGGTCGAATTTTCGACCACTGGTGATCTCTAGTTTATTTAAATGGTCCGTTAAATGTTATAAACAGCTGTTCTTTGAAATTTATATATATTCATATACTAAATGTTATGGACAACCAAAACATATTAAGAGCATCCAGAGCTTATCCCTTAAGTCTGATCTTTATAAATTCTGCTTCACGCTAAATAACGCACCGGTCTCTTTCCAACGACAATTTAATTATCAACATTTGTCCAAAACTGTAGGAAAATTCTTCATTAACAAAACCCTACCTTATTAAATAAGTCATTATCTGTATAGTTACAGCTTAACGTTTTATGTTTATTTAGTAAAATATACTCTACTAAATACTTGAGGGGATAGTTCGGGAAGTTATGTCTCTATAATGTCACACAAAATACACTAACTCGACGCACAAACACATTCCCTAAACACAACTAAAACAATATACGAACACTCAAGATGATACTTACCACAAAACACATATAATACAAGAAACCCCAGCGACCACGACATAGTACAAATAGACGGAGCTCACGAACTGCGACTTTAAGCCTAAATATGCTTCTAGTCCTTATGCATGGAGAAAACAAAATACGCAAAAAATCAAAAATATGGAATCAAATTAAAGGTCTGAATCTCAGAATCACTATAGTACCAAATATAAATGGTTTATAGGTAGTTAACACATCATAAACACTGATAACCTAGAAGCTTGTCCTGACATTTTTTGGGAGAAGCTGCCACCACGGAATGCACCTGTAATGTTCCTATGATGTGCAAACTGTTTCTAGACCATTTATAATTGGTACCATAGTAATTATGAGATTCAGTCCTTTAATTAGATACCACTATTGCATTTTTGTAGTCATTGTAGTTGTAAACAGCTGTTTAGGATTGACCTTTTTTATGCAGGCGCCGCACGGATAAACCTCCCACAATGACTAAGTTCAACCGAACTACGGTAACTATTTTTTTTAATATGATTAAAAATATTCAACTCTTTAACAACAATTTCTACGGTTTTTTATTTCACCTGACAAAAAAGTAAAAAAAGTAGCAGCCAACTATTTTTTCGTGTTATGTTTTAAAGTTGAATAAAAACTTGTGATTTTTTATAATTTTTAAATTAAAAAAGTTATTTTGGTAATATGATTGATACTGTTACTGCTCAAAACTAAGGGACTCTGCACTTGCAAAATTTCAACCTTAAGTCTCAATGCTAAATGGTATAAACTACGAGTTATTTGAATCACGAGCACTGTCAGATTACGCGGTTTTAGGCTCGTTTAATGTTTCTGTACCTAGACAATATGGCGGCCCAGGCTTCATTTGCTGTAATGCAAGTAAGATAGCTATGCTCCGTCTATTTGTACTATGTGGTCGCTGAGTAACCCCAACTGAGGTTGACGTCAGTGCACTGACAGGTGTGTATGGCAGTAGGTTAGTAGCCCTGGGTGTTGACACCCGACGCTCACCGGCTTACTTCGCGACGTGGGTATCTACTTTGACTCAAACCCCGAAGAGCACGATGACTCCGGCGATTGAGCAAGTAATTTCACCCATTCCGCAGACTGGATATTTCGCGTCGGACAATGTCCGAATAAAATTATTACTCCGCGGTGTGAATATTTCAGAGCATTTTAAAGACTGAACCGAGTATTGCTTAAGAGAAAAGTAAAAATTCAGTCATCCAAACATTTTATCCCATACCCCTAACATAGCTCTCTCCCTTTCTCCCTCCAATCATTCCTTCCCTTGCTCTACACTTCCCTTCCTTTCTACCTCCTTCTCTCTTCTTTTCTCTTTCATTCATTCTTACCATCTCCCCTACCTCCTTTCCTCCCCTTCTGACAATTTCCCTCCTCCCCTCTATTCCTATCACCATCACAAAAATTTGTTATTTTACCCATTCTCTATCAATAAAATCACAATTTGTAATCCAGTCATACTCAAGTTGTATGTCAGTTGGTACTATTTCATATCTACAAAATGAAAAACCTAACGTACCCCTGAAAACATTAAAAATAAAAACTATAGTTAGTTAATAATGACGTACATACTAAAATGTTAATGGTAAGAATTGCCCTTTTGATTTTTTTCGTTTTGATTTTATATTTCATCAGATAACAGAAAAAACAACGTATATTTTTACCCACTTTTTGCACTGAAATTATCTACATCTAATCTTTACTCTACGAAAAGTAGCATGTGATACAGAGATGACATTTATTTATATTTTGTTGTTATTATTTCACCAAAACAGCAACTCTTAAAGGCCAATGTTAATTTTTTTATTTAAAATATAATTTTCTACATGTCTAAAAGACTGATATAAATTTTAATGGGATTCTGCACATCTACAGGAAAATACAATTTTATCGTTGTTCTTTGATTTTTGCTACGTTGCATACAGGCCGAGAAAAAAGGATGACAAAAACCTTATGGGAAAAATGCTTGTCTATTAATATAAAGATAGGTAAATGGATGAAAGTTTAGAAGCAGCTGAGCAGCGCGTGTCCACTAGTTTCATATAATTATAATCAAACTAGAATAGTAGTTTATGCAACGATTGTATTATGAATGTCTTTAAGCCACGAGTGAGATATAAGTTAGAACACTCGCTTCGCTCGTGTTCTAAGTATCTCACGAGTGGCTTAAAGGCATAATACAATCGTTGCATACACTACTTTATCTACAACTAACAAAATACGACAAAATTTCCCCCGAAGGTAAGCCAAACTTATTACTTTTACCATAGCCATCTGGCTATGCTTTTACTAATGACGGAGTAGGTCAACTCAGATTTGAGGTTAGGCACATAAGCAGACTTAACGATGAATCGTTGTGGAACAATCAGCTGATGGGATAAGTCAGTAACCCAAACATGAATAGTAATGCAACAATCAGCTGATGTGCGAATTGCCTAATTGTGATTATGACACTACTTTCGACAAATGCCGTGCTTTCATTGGTCTATAACCTGTATCATACACCGGTTGATAAAGTTAACTTTATTCAACGGTTTTGTATTTGGTTTAATAATGGACCTAATTATGACATTAGTTGTAACATCGTTATTGGTGATTATTGCAATGGTCGTAGATAAAAGTAGCAATAGCATATTATGTAAACTAGTAATGTAGATTCTTGATTCTTGCGGTTGATTAATATTGCCTGTCTGAGTACAAACGAACTGTAAAAACAAGCCAGGAATATTTGATTGTGTAAACTAATACAAGAGATCGATTGCCAACCACAAGCTCAGAATTGAGTAACGAAGTTCTTTATGTATACCAAAATTATCTCCAAGATTATAAGAGGATAAAGGTTAAAACAAACTTATTACCTTTCATAACTGTTTTATTGTTTTTATTCGAGTTTTATATGCTTTATTTACACATTGATTAATTTTTTATGTTACACGTTCAAAAATTTGAAGTACCAAAAATTTTGAAGCAACTATTTTGGAGAGTCACTATAAAGAGTTCACCTTATAAGGGTCTGTTAAATGCTTCCTTCATTATCGTTTAAAACTCTAGAACGTCAACACCCACTCATAGCTGCGGAAGACTAAACACCTCTAATCAGATTGGCGAGTTTGTGTTCTCATTGCGTTTGTCAGAGTGTATTTGGCTGTTTTCTACTGCTTTTACAATTTTCTGTTTTAGTGATGTTTTTTTCCAGATCGACAAGCCATGTGTTGCTTTAAAAGCTCAACGTAGCCTTTAGGTAGTTTATGTTCTAGGTTACTCCTGAGGAGGCACTGGATTCCAGATCCGGATTGTTTTTACTAAAGGTGATGGAAAACTTCCACAAAAGTCCAATAAATAGCATAAACAACTATAAGCAATGTTTAATTTCAAAGTAATAAAGAACCATGCAAATTAAATTAATAACATTTAAAACAAAAGAAGAAAGAAAACTATCAATTGTGTTAAATCTTAAAAGTAAATCAGCCGAGTGGAATATTCACTTACATCAAGGTAGTAGAACAGTTTCAATAACAAAAACATGTGATTAAGATTTTAAATTAAACATATTAACCTTTTAAAGGGAGATTAAAAAACCCCAAGAGCCACGTAACAAATATGAAGCAAAAAATAATATAAAGGGAAACAAGGTTCAGCAATGCTTTAAACGTGATTTTACTAAAAGCTACCCTACCACACGACGCATTCAGTTGATCCTTCCTCTTGAAAATAATTGTCAGTAGCCGTATACAACTCAGTTAAAAATATATAAACATTAATTTGAAGATTTCATACCCTGATGTATTTCACTAAAACATCTGAAACATATTTACGTGAAGTTTACTAACATGAGAAGCAATACACAGACGTGTAAAGGAAATGGGTTTCTGTAACGGATCAGTAGGGTCAAATTGTAGAGCCCTGTAGATAGAGGCAGAGGCCAAATTGCTTTTCTGTCCACAGCAAAATCTTCGTATCAAAATCGTGATAAACTTTTTCAAGGTTACTATCAAACATTCAAACTAGGATGTGGTGTGATGTTGGGACAAGATTTTTATGAGTTTTTTTAAATAATTTTAAACGAAATCATGTTTTCACAATGTTGTTCATACCCTTTACCATCAATCGCACGATTAAGTACTTAATTGTTTAAAATATCGCTTTATGACATTAAACTTGTCCGGCGCGGAGTGCTGAAAAGTTACTGATTAAACATCAGTTTGGTAGAGGAAGGAAGCTCCCTTCAGTTTCTCATCCCTAAGCACCCGGAATGGCTGACCATAATTACTGAAGTTAATACATATCGAATTTTCCTTTGTGTTAGTGACGTGAATTTTATTCCTTATGAGAATAACCCTTTGACTATCAATACAAATACAATGATATCAACACTATTGCGCATAAATTTAGCTGTGTTAATCATTTTCATAACTCATTAAGATTTTACATATATCACATCTTTTAGTTCGTTATTATGTATTCATAACATAATGAAATATTGCAGAAATATTAAATTCTTCTTTATAATGATGAAGAATATAGCATATTGTATCCCGGATTTAAATTAACTTTTCGACTCGTTGCATATCTATATTTGTTTATAGACATCTATCTATACACTTAACACACTCTGTTACATCCCTTTTTCAGCCATCCTACTTAACAGATTTTTACAATTGAGTTGTCATTTTGAAGCTTATAATATAGCGCACTGGCGACTGATAATTAAAATGGGCTTTTCTTTAACAGTAACAACTAATTGCAGATTGTTCAAAACGATGAGGTATAGGGAAGAAGGAGAAAATTTGTCATTTGAACAGCTGATCATTGAAAGTGGTGAATAAATACTTAAAAATAACATAATCAGTGTTATGGTTTCGCAATCCAGTGGTCAGGTCTATGAATTACAACGCATCAAGTTCGGGCTCGATTCTTAATTAATCACGACATGTATTTTTAATTTTTATTACATAACATTTTTTAATTTAGATGGAAGTTACATTCTTTTAAGTTTAGGTCAACTTAAGAAAATATATTTAGTTAAGATTTTTTTGATAACTTTTGTTACGAAAACCAAATTAATTTCATAGAGGCCTTGAGTGTTAGCCTTTAGGAGAGTGTTTCTTTTACACAGCGCTCTGCGGAGTTAGGTTAGGGTTAGATAATATAATTATTTCAAGTTTTCAATCCATCACGAATACATATAACTATCCAATACTGTATTTGTAACCATGTAACCTGACCCAAAAACTATACTTATTAAATTTTTATTCATTTTTACAAACAATGAATGGAATAAAAGTTTGAAATCTAAGGATTAATGAGACCACAGCAGCATTAAATGAAGAAGTTTGAGGAATGCTCGCAAGATGGCTCCAGCGTACATGGATGATCGGCAGCTCACAGTGCTGCAGCCTTTGAAGTAGTTTGGAACTACGTATGCCCCTTACCATCTAAGGACGCAATTACCGACAATGATAACCATCATATATAACATCAAATGGTATATGAAATGATTTATTTTATATGTGTTTAATGTCTTATGATCCTTCAACAAATGTTTTGTATTAATAAGTCTGAATTTATAGACTACAACCTTTTTGTATGTATTTTTAATTAAAATAAATGTAGTACAATATGTTATAAGCAGTGTTTACTGGAATATACTGTATGGGGAAACATTAAATCCTGCACCAGAAACAAAGATGGGTCAATATTCGTTTTTAGTCATATTTAATCCTTTCCACTAGTTAAACATGCCTACGGACAAATGAGGTGTGGCTACTTCAAACAGCTTACTGGATTGTTTTTGAAGATATAATTTCCAAACATTCTTATTTTGACAGTATAGTGGCGAAGGTAAGCACGCACTTCGGGCCAGCCTAAATCATTCAACAGACCCAACCACCTCCTTTGTTTATCAGCTGTGAAAGTAAAAATATAGATATGTTACGTCCTCATGCTGAAAGGGTTAGTATAAATCACATGAATACCTTCTTTCTGGTCATAAGGAATAATTTACTTTATACCTTATAACGTCTAGCAAACGTGTTTCCCTACAAAAAGAGTTTTAGTTTTGGGGGAGCGCCGAGGTACTAAAGTGACTTGCCAACCGCTTATCAATGTTTTGCTTTAAAAGTGTGTTTTATTAACAACTTTTATCGTGACGCTTACTTTGACAAGGCGGATTAGTGACTTGTAAACATTATTTTAAATCTACCTTGACTTTTAAGTGCGTGTGTGAACTGTATTCGTCAAGTGAAGTGCCTATCCTAAAATAAGTACCGACTAACCCGAACAGGCACAAGGCACATGGTTCCACGCTCAAGCGCATAGACTGCCCCGTGTCTTATCAGTCTATCCCGTCACTTTATTATCAGCGGTGTTGTGGCCTAGTGGATACCGCACTGGCACGCTAAGCTCAACTTCTGCAGCTCGAGCCCCCTCCATAGCGTAATATGTTTATCGGCCAACTTTCCTAATATTTTTTCTTCAAGCCTCTCGTAGTTCTGCTGTTCTCCATAAGATTGTGTTTGAGGCTCCAACGTCGCTGAACTTCACTGCGTTAGCTAAACACAATCATAAATTTTAAGTAATAATTTTTATAATTGAGAAAGCATAATGCCACTTGAAATTGAACTAACCAAAAATGGGAAACCAAATAATCTCCATAAGAAATATAAATTCAGAGAATGTTATACGGTAAAAAGCGGTGAAATCGTATGGCGCTGTCTCGGACGTACATGCGGAACGACCATCAGAACCGATGCAAACAAGACTGAGGTGACAGAGTCCAGCAGTAAGCACACAGGCCCTCACCCTGTCACGATGAGGACCCTGTCACTTAATCAATTAATCACTTTAATAAGACAGGTACCTCATGGAGGACGTTACCCTGAATATGAGTGAAGGATGAGTGTGATGATCGTGATGATAGTGGCGCGATCTTGTAGCCTTATTATTGACTAGGGTTGGCATGTTCCTTAGACAGGATTGTTAATTAATTGTCATCTCCTCAGCACTCCCCTGCGACCGCCAGAACTGTGGTCCCCGTCAAGCCGACCGCGACCGGTCCTTCCGCGGCTGAGAGCGCACCGTCTCCTGCCGCGACGGCGTCCTCACCCGCAGAACGCCGCGCACCTTGCCCGCGCCTACCTCCGCTCACCCGAAAACCTCTCTCATGACGTCTACGCCGACTATGACTGTTCCTGAAGTGATCCAGGAGAACATCGGACTTAAAGAACAAATTAAAATCCTTGAAAAACGAGTTGAGGTCATTTTAAATCACTCGATTGAATCGGACACTCGATTGCTAGAGTTTACAAACGAAATTTTCGTTGAAAACAGCACAGTTTCTAGAAATGGTAACCAACCTATTTTTCAGGACTGCGGTCTAAAATGTGATCCTCCTGATGACTGCCCAAACCCTCTTTGTACACAAAAACCAACTACTTATTAACAGCTTTAAATCATCTATAGATGTACTTGAGGCTGAAATCGCTTGCCTAAAAAATGAAAATAAAATCCTACAACCTTCTGAAAATAAGACTATCTCTCCCAATGGTACCTGGATTGTTGTGGGGAAAAACCCGTTGCCTATAGCAACTAAAAATAGGTATGACGTACTCGCTTCCGATGAAGTTATCAGTAAATCCAAAGTAATTGAAAAACATAAAAGTGAAAACAGCTCGCAAAAAACAATCAAAGAGAACAAACGGCGTTGGAAAGGCAAAAACAAATTCACTACTCCCATGGTGTCGGTTACTCAACCCTCTCAGCTCCTCGATTCTAAGGCAAGTGTCACTTTCCCTATTGTACACATTGAGAGTGACAGCCACGGTCGACATGTGGCTGGTCTGCTGCAGTCTCGTGTCACCTACCACAAAAGTCAGCGGGGTCTGCAAGCCGGGAGCCAAGCTGCTGGACGTCACCTCGGGGAGCCCACCACCATCTGGGAGCTGCTGTATCGTCATAGCCGGCACCAATGACGTGGCTGACGGAGAGGAGTACAACATATTTCAGCACCTAGAACAGCGCCTGGTCGACCGACTGCATACAGCGAGGACAGTGGTTGTAAATTAAGGGAACTCTCAAATTAGAGAATTGGGACTGTCTCACGGGAATTACTTGTGCGGACAATTTTTTCGACTCGTCCAACACTTACTTGAGTTTTCATCTTGACACCTTTTGTCCCCGAAAATCTTTTAAAGCAAGAAACAATTTCAAACGTAATTCCTGGGTCACGAGGGGCATTTTGGTGTCGAGGGATAAATTGAAACTGTATTGGAGGCAGCTGCAGTATAACCCTGGCCCGCATTTTAAAATCTGTTATAACTCTTACAAAACAGTCTACAGGAAAGTTCTGCAAGCTGCTAAGAGTTAAGAAGTAAACAAAAAATTGAAACATACCGAATATTTTTAAAACAAGCCTGGGCAGTAGTAAATAAAAACAAGTTGCCCGATCAGAAAACACAAATAACCCAACCAGCTCGGAGGTGGAGGGTAAACTTGTTCGGGAGCCACTGGAAGTGGCGGGTGCGTTTAACACGTTCTTCGCCAATGTAGGGGATACGGGTCTCGTGCTCGCCCCTCTGGTTGTTCCTGGCCAAGTGGTTCCGGCCGAATCGATGTACCTTAGCGACGTTACTGAGCAGGAGGTGTTAAAGGCGATATGTGACCTCCGGGCAAAGAGGTCAGCTGACGTGAACGGCTTATCTACATGGCTACTGAAAAAATGCCACAATGGCATCGTGGGTCCCCTCACTCAATCAATCAATCTTTCTTTCAAAACAGGCGTCTTTCCAAATTCTCTGAAGGCTGCTAAAGTGATTCCCATCTTCAAAAAAGTGGATACACAAAAACCAAGAAACTTCAGGCCTATCTCAATCCTGCCGGTGCTTAGTAAGGTATTTGAAAAATTAGTATTCAATACTTTGAGGGTAAAAATCACAAGGTAAATCCCTCAAAAATTTCAACTACATGATTTTTGGAGGCAGCACCGCTCTAAATATATGTAGACCAACTGCCATGATAGATGACATTGTTATCGAAGAAGTTGGCATCACTAAATTCCTCGGAATGCTCGTTGATGACGAGCTGACGTGGTCTGATCATGTGAACAGTGTATGCAAGAAAGTCTCTTCGGCCATATGTCTG
The DNA here is from genome assembly GCA_035578135.1 of Flexamia atlantica. Lineage (NCBI taxonomy): Eukaryota > Metazoa > Arthropoda > Insecta > Hemiptera > Cicadellidae > Flexamia > Flexamia atlantica. The sequence continues at coordinate 91,544,772 of JAQJVK010000001.1, forward strand.
CTAAGGAGGCTGTCGCAACACTGTCCCACTGAGTTATTGCTTATGGTTTATCACGTTTTAATTCAATTCCATCCCTCCTATGGTATTGCTTTGTGGGGTGGATGCTCGCAGAAAAACTTAAACCGTGTTTTTTCCTTAAAAAGCCAGAATTATAGCAAAACTCAAATTTTTAGAGTCGTGCCGTAGTGCCTTCCGGGAAATAGGGTTGTTAACGCTGGCTGAGCTTTACATCCTAGAACTTTCTCTTTTCTGCAAATTTAAAACCAACCAGACTCAGGGAAGAGATAGTCACGATTATAACACAAGATCTAGGGATGTATTCAGAGCAGCACAGCATAGGTTGATGGTCATGGAGCGCCTTCCCTCCCTGGTGGGTGTTTCCATATTAAACAGGATCCTGGAAGACATTAGATTCGAAAACTCTGAACCTAAATTCAAATCAAATTTAAGGCACTTTTTGGTGTTGAACGTGTTCTACTCGATGGACGAATTCATGAACCACGCAATGGGGGGAGCACCGGCTTGAGCTACAATGTAACGGGGTTTTTGGGGAAGTGCTTTTTGTGACCTGGCTGCTGCTTTTCTCACATAATACTTTTACTAATGTGCTTTTTCATTAATCTTGAAATATTTTATCGTATAAATGTATCCTATTGACGTATGCTTATGCAATATATACATATATTGTCAAAAAAAGCAACAAAGAATATTATTATTATCTTATTAGTTTCAAATCACAAAAATTCAAGCATTTTAAGGGCTCGACAAAAAAAGGAAAAAAGGAAGAAATAATTAAATAAATATTTATTTTTATGCTGTAATTATAATTAAATGTCACAATCATGAATTATAATGAAACACCCCATTGCAGCAGCTTTGCATTCTCAGCGAATGTCTGATGCATAAAATCACATTTCAACATAAGCAATACATGTCAATTTCCTCCATAAGAATAACATGGGGAATGAGTATGCAGGTCTGCTGCAAAAGGTATGAAACAATTTAGCAGTTTCAAATCAATATCCAGTGGATTCGAGCTGTAAGAAGACAAATACCAAGTTTTATCAATATATCCTAGGGTTCCTGGTAAAATCACCCAAGACCATATTGTCAAATTTTTCAGAAGAGCAAAAACAAACTTTACAACTGCGCTGAAAATTCACCAATTATGTTTATAGAATAAATATAAATAATATCTTGTAGTACAGCTAAAACTCTCTTAAGTAATATATTTTTCAATAATACTATCTTTAATTTATCTTATTTTATATAATCAGGAAAAATAATTTACGTGACTTGGGTTTTTTTTAGGTGTAAGTAGACAATGAAAAATATGACACAATTATTGAGTAACCAAAAACTTACTTAGTGAAATCACCCAAGTTACCTTGGGTGATTTTACCTCTATGGAATTTTCTGGGGCCAGTTGTTTTATTCCACCCATATGGCATTTAGGTGGGATAAAAAAACTGGCCCCAGAAAATTCCATAGAGGTAAAATCACCCAAGGTAACTTGGGTGATTTCACTTCTACTGTATATAAGTAAAAACAATTTGGGTAAAAACAATTTTGGTCCTCATATCTTTTCTGGTGTAAATAATGATTTGGGTGGTATCACCTCTTGTAGAACTCAGATTTGGCAGTCTAAAGGTAACATAACCTCAATTTCAGAAAAAATGGACTTGGGTGGTTTTACCAGGAACATGGGCGTTATATGGGAAAATGGAGTTTTTTGTTTATTACTGAAAACTACCAAAGATAGAATGGGAGTATAAATTGAAAAATTGTAGGTTTTTGAAAGACCTTTAAAATGATATCCTATTTAACATATGTTGCCCTTTAAAATTTTTGATTTTCAGTGCTACCAACATTTATAAAAAAATAATTTTTTTAAATATTTATTTTCTTTTAATGTTTTCATGTTGCATAACAAATTAAAGCTGAGTTTACAGGGATTAAGAATTTTCAAACAGAATGAAAAAACCTTCAGTAGTTCTCGAGATACAGGGTATTCCGTAAACACCAATATTTTTCACAAAAACGGCCGCCATTTTGAAAATAATAAAGATAATTGAGTTCTGTTTTCACCAAATTGTTTATCTTGCTTAGACCTTTAAAATTATGTATAATATGACATATGTTTACGTTTAAAAATTCCGAGATTCGAACCCATGACCCCCGGTTTTTGGTACACCCTGTATTTTGAAAAACTTAAAAATATTTTTACGTTGTTCCTTAGGTTTAAAATTATCTGCTAATTCGTTTTCAATATAGTTGTTGGGCTCTCATAGAAATTAAGATGTGTTCTTATTCTCTACTAACATCGACTTGTCATTAAAAATGATGTAAATCAAATAAATGGTCGGCCTAATAAAATGTTTTTCATAGTTAGAGCTAAGCTATAGGGATAATTTCGATCTTTTGTTTCCAAATAGAAAAACGTTTCTCGGCAGGCTTCCTATGTTTTCCAATATCTTGTTATTTTAAAAATTAACAGATGACACACAGATCGAGGCAAAACATACATAGCATTGGTCGTGGTAAACGAAAACGGCTTGCTTACTTTTAACAAGACAGACTTGATCTAGTTGGAACAGTTACAATTATTATCCGATCAAAACTAATGCATTGTTGATTAACAATCAAATTAAATTTTAATTATAGGTCACATCTGAATAACCTGGTTCTTAAAATATTCAGCTTTAAAAAGAGTATAGGATTTTCTTTGGGAACTTTTCTAAACACCGATACTAGTTTATAGTTCCGCTTGTTTTCCAAGTTAATCGACCACTGAAGATTATGAGTCTCTAAAAAGAAGATAGACTTATTACAAATAGGTAGATAACAAGTATTTGTGAAAAATAAAAAAAATCACTGATAGTCTAAGTAAATAAATTTTCTTAGACCCACTTAACTTCAATGAGTAATTAATTTTTTCCTGAGGTTGTGCTACGAAAATAAGTTACGGGTTTGTTAATGTAGTGCAGACTAATGGAAAATGCGTGCTTTGAATCTGTTCAAAATAATATAAACTCCCTATTTGGTTGTACGGAGTCAGTAGTGAAACTGTTTACTAACTAAAGTACTTGTGTTGCTTTTGAATAAATATTGGGCCTAATTAACAGTATAGCAAATTGTTAATAAAGAAGGCCTAGACCTAGACATAAAAACACAGTAACCAGACCTCAGTAACTTTTCGGTAGTTTTTATACAATATATATATTTTTCAAGGTGTAGATAAACCATACCTTAACAAATTTAAGCTGTGATCATCACAATATCGGCGATATTATAGTGTTTGCTTTCGCATCAGTTATCAAATATATACCCTAATATGAAAACGCAATGGCTTAGTGGACAACGCTACTGACTGTCATGTCGAAGTTCCGGGATCGATTCCCCGTTCCAGAAGGTGTTATTCACACAGTAATCGGCACAAAGAATTTTGTTTAATGTAGGTAGATGACACCACGATAAATTAAATGGAAGTTAAATTTCAACCTTATTTGATTTACTCCTCCGAACGCTGAAAAAGTATTCTAGGCTACACTACAATAATTTCTTGCATAGTTCTTTTGCGAAATGCAGATTCACTTTAGCCTCAAGAATCTTCATTTTCCTTCTTTCAATTAATTTACTACGATAAAGTTTTAGTAACCGTATATTTGTGAACATATTATGAACACATAATAACATAATAATGAATTTTTCATGAAGCCAATGTTTATGATTAAGGTGTCAAATTACTGGAAATTTTGTAATTTTTCTATGAATGTTGTTTATTCCCATTTAGTTGAAAAAGCGTTGGCCCATTGGGCATGCATGTTACACACAAATTTATATGTATTTCTTATGGAAGGGACATATGTTATATATTAATAAAATTAGTGCTTGACTTGTAAATTGTTGAACCAAAATAGACATATTATATACTTTTCTTAAAGGAAATTAAATTTCCATTAATTTTAAATTTAATAGGGAATACTAAAGTTATAGTTCTCAAAATATTTAGGAAATACCCCCGTTGCAGCAGACCTGCATACTCAGCGAATTTCAAATGCAAAACAACATATGTTAATCCAACATAGCGAGATTTGACATATTTTTTGTAAGCTCCATAAGAATAACATGGGGAATGAGTATGCAGGTTTGCTGCTACAGGGATGTTTAAACTGGTTGGTTTTAATTCAGTATTTAGTAGATCTGAACTAGAAGAAGCCATTTACCAAGTTTTATCAAGATATGTTGAGAAATAAGCGAGATATAGAATTTTACTTATTTCCCATAAGGTTAACATTGGGACAACGTACTGTGTTTACCACTTTCGATATCTCGATAACCAATGGACATAGAGCAGTGATTCAAGATACTAAATTGTTTGTTTTTTTGAGCTGAATTCAATGGTGCCAAAAAAAATTTGATAAATTTCATTTTTCTATGTGAAAAACTCAAAAAACCCATTTTTGGGGGGTTTACCCCCTTTACCCCCCCTTCCGGAGGTCCGATCGGGCTGGTTCACGAACTCGTCCGAGTGATTACCACTTTACACGTCTGTACCAAATTTCATTAAGATCGGACCATATTTACGGCTGCTATCGTGTTAACAGACATATATATATATATATATATATATATATATATATATATAGATATATAGATATATAGATATATAGATATATAGATATATATATATGTATATAAAAATTCGAACGAATGGTATTTTTTGCTTATGGGGACCCCAAAATGAAAAGTTAACATGGTCTCGGACTTAGGTCTTACCATGAGTACTACCGTAATAGCTTATTCCTTTCAGGAAATTCGCTAAAACAAAAAAATTGTACCTTCAGACTCCCTCTTTCCTCCCGCTCAAAGGCCACGAACGGGGACTTTTGATATGTTCACCTCCTAACTAGTCCAAACAAAGGTGCAAAGTCAAAAATTGTGTTCGATGCATTACCCTCTAACTTTTTTGAGCATTCATTACCTGGACTAATACCAGATACCACTTGAAATAGGCTTAAAAATTTTCACTATGTTAAATTGCCATAAGAGATGTTAATTTCTGTATTTAAAAAGTGTTGCGGGCGATAGCTGATATCAAAGCGAAGTGGGCAAATATACATACAATTACCTTTTATTTGACACCAATCTTGTGTGAATCGGTCCAACGTATGGTCAGACTCGCTGTTGTAGGCTTCAAAATTTTGTCCCCATGTTAAATCTCCTTATGAAAAGTTTAAGTTCAATTTTTTACCTAATGAAGATATTTTCAAAATAGAAATAAAACCTGCGCATATAGGACCTTTATTTCGGTACAATCCACATGTAAACTGGCGCAGTATACGGTCAGGCTCGCTGTCATAAGCTTCAATTTTCATCCCCAATGTTAAATCTCCATAAGAAAAGTTTGTTTTCCTTTTATGACCAAACTAACATACGTGACGTAGTTGAAACGTGGTCCGTCGGGCTGCACTTATTTGCGTCAATTCAACTACGTCACGTGTAATCGGCGCACGGACCACAAAATCTTCGTTTAATCAAACTAACATAATATAGATATTTTCAAAATCCAAATAAAACTTTCGCATGCAGGACCGACAACCTTTGTATTGGTACAACCCGAATGTAACTCGGTCTGTAGTATGGCCAGGCTCGCTGACATAAGCTTCAAACTTCTTCTTCCATGTTAAATTTCCATAAGAAAAGTTTAATTTCTATTTTGGACCCAATTAACATAAATAATTTCAAAATACAAATAAAACCTGCATGTATAGGACCTATAACCTTTGTTTTGGTAAAACCCGCGTTTAAATCGGACTAGTAGTGTGGTTAGGCTCGCTGTTTACATTTCTTCCCCCATGTTAAATCTCATAAGGAAAGTTTATTTTCCTTTCTCGACCAAACTAACATAAATATTTTTAAAATGCAAATAAAACCTGTACATGTAGGATCGACAAGCTTTGTTTAGGTACAACCCGCATGTAAATCGGTCCAGTATAACGGTCAGGGTCGCTGTCATTGGTTTTACAAAAGTGTTTTAATATATAAGATTTACGAGGGCAGGATTTAATAAATCTAAAAATTTCCTGTCACAATCCACCAATGTCAAGTTTTTTACTATTTTCAATAATTATAAGTAATAATAAGTAATGTATCTCTACAAAAAGCTAGGTTTCTTTGGAAGGACATTTAGATCGATGTATAACAAATTTTACACAATCAAACGACTGAATTCCAAATACGTATTGTAAAATACGCTCTATATAGTTTATGAAGAATACGTTTATTAGTCTTCATTTGCTGATAATTTGTAGGAAAATAATTTTATTTGGAGGTGATTAATTAATATCTGTGGAGCCAATGCATTTCTGGCTAAGTGTTCATCTAATATAATTATAATTGTAAGGTTGTATCAGATAAAGTGTTTAAAAATATTCTACATTGCCAAAACATTGGCCATAATTGGTAAATAGCCCACAAGCTAAAGTCCAATGTACACAAACTATTAGTCCATGTTTCTCTTGTATGAGAGAGGTTTAACTGGCAACACGGAATAGCCAATTGGGTACCGGACATCCTAAGGGGCTTTGGACTGACTGAAATAGTCCAATTAGCCTTGGCCGCTGTTGGTATTGACTAGAAAAATTAAACTAAAATATTTTACTGGTATATGCAGTCGAAAATATCTCTACTTTTGGGAATCTGACACAAAATTAATAATTATATTTCATATTCACAAACCCCATTTTTCTTTTCGAGATCTCAAGATTTCGAAGGCCGCAATCTTGCTTCTTATTGAAATATTGAAATTAGAGAGGAGTCATAAATGTTGTTGTTTTTAACCTGTATGTATATTTTTGTAATAAAACATCACTTTAAAACCAGTTCTGCTATCAAGTAAAACCCATATAAATGTATGAATATCTAGAGAACGTGACAAAGCGTTTTACTTCATAAACTATCATATTTTTAACAAATCTTCACTTTCATTTTTGGGATTTTTTTGTATTCATTTACAGTATACTCTTTATCATAAAAATAACAAAACTTTTATGTCCTGATTATATTTTATTAATCCTATATATATATATACAGGGTGTCCCGTAAGTAAATACAAAAACGTTGGGAAAAGGTTCTATTGGTCAAAATCAAGACTAACATTTTTTCTAAAAACGCCTTGTTACCGAAATATCCGCCATTTTGTATTTTTTTCAATAAAAATTTATATCTAAAAAACCATTAAAGATAACTTTATGAAACTTGGTACAGTGTTTAAGGTAGAAATGAAATAATTGGAAAAAGAATTTCGTTCAAAAATATTTTTCCGTTTCAAAATGGCGGCCATTTCAATTTTTGAAACTAAAATTGCTAAAAAACATCTGATTTTACGAAAAAAAGACAAGAAAACTTTTTAAGTATTTTTAATTTTTTATCAAATGATACTAATTTAAGAAGGTCAGGACAATAATTAGCTGAGAAATAACGATTTTTAGTTGTACATGTCGGGCGCACCCTGACAGCTTCTCCTCATTGTCTGCGACAATCAGCTGATTAACATGCATACATGGGTCCGTTGTTGGTAACATTATGTTTTGCTATTTTGTTGACACTTTCTGTTGCTTTCGAAACAAAGTCAATGATTAAACTCTTTTTTGGATCAAGTTTTATTGTAATAGTGTTAAATTTTAATTTATTGTGAAATAATTATAAAAATAAATAAAAATCAAAATTGTGAAAAAATAGCAAAACATAATGTTACCAACAATGGACCCATGTATTTATATTTATCATTAGGATATAGTTAAAGCTAAGGCTAGAAGGCCTAAGAAGTTAGAATCAGGAAATATGTTTAGTGATTTATAAGAGTCAGGGTATTGCGTAAGTATAACAAAAGCCTCAAATATCCTCAGAAACAAAACGTTTTCCAGCAGAATTGCACAGGGCTCTACTCTCGGACCGGTGCAGTGGCGTAACAGATTTTTTCGCCCCCCCCCCTCCGAAACTTATTTTTTGGGCCATATAAGTTTTTTTGGACCACCGATACAACATTCGTCACTAAAAGATGGTTAATAATGCATGAAGAGCGTTTTTACTACTTCAATCAGTTTTGATAAAGTTACATCACTAACTCATGAACGTACGCTACCTTCGAGCGGGGAAAGAATTAAAGAAAATTAAATAAATGTCGTATAAGGTTGATACGACAGGGTCACTGACATGTTCATACTGACTTATAAAAACTAAAGGTAGACAGTAAAAATTTTTCATTTTAAACATTACGCGAATGGCTACTAGTGGAAATCACGGCACGGTGTATAAAACAACTATGCTTTTTGACTGTATAACCGTAGTGCTTGTGACTGACTGTACTATATAGCTTAATTTTTCACACTATAAAATATGAAATCCCTCTTCCTAAAGCCCACCTTCTTAGACCTCAACAGTTTTTTCGGTAGCATGAAAAAATATATAGAAAAAAATCCCTCACGGCGAGATGCAAGATGAATAATACAAAAGTTTTGTTTCTATTCATCTCGGGCGTGATGGTACAGGGTTTTTTGGTTTTTAAACGCAACCCATTTTTAAGATTGAATGATGCCCATATAAGTATAAAATGAGTATTGTTTTATAGTATGAAAAAGTTCCGAACCTCGAAGCTCGTCACCTTGTACGTGTGCTTGTTTGTTAATTTACCAAATTATTTCTATTATAACGGCTCAAAGTATTTCATTCAAATTATCTACTCTCGTATTATATAATACATAGTGTAGAATAAAAATTGCAAGTTGAGGAATGAATTTTTTATTATGACGTCAACTGATCTATAATACCTTAGGGATCATAGCCTTTGTATCGTTATTTGACAATTTTTTATTATTTTTGTTGTTTAAGACTTACCTTAATATAAAATTAGCTAAGAATAAATGAAAAGGTATATGATAGCCGAATTTAAAAGGCTTCCAATTAAATTCGTTTCGGAAACCTAGGTTTCAGCGTCAGAACGCCATCATCAGCCCTTCTCCTAGGCTAAGCTACTTATTTCTTGTTGTCATATCTTGTTTGAGGCTGTAATCTTTCAAAAAAATAAAACATGAATTGGATTTTTTTTGAAAAATGTCATTAATTGATATATATATATAATTGGGTATTAAAGTGCATGGGACTGATAAAACTTTAAAAATAACACAAACATATTTTTGTCAGCAAAGTTTTGGTTATCCTGATACTGATTACGTTATGGACTGGATTTAATGTTAAAGATAAATACATGTAAAATTACAAATGTTCCGTGGGTCAGCCCAGAGTGTTTGAACAAAGGCTGTTTAATTAGGAAGACCACGTGGGTGTGGCTACTGCTGTAAAATTGTTTAGGACAACTTTCAATTTACTCCTTCACTGTTCATAGCGAAAATGGAGAGAAGTCCACCGCTCTAAACTTTTTACAATCTATCTTATATTTTGGATATTTAATTTTTTAGTTTTTATATGGTAAACAAAGGTGGATTTTAGAACATTTTTAAATGGAGTCAACAAGCTTTTGGAGGATTTTGGGATTTGTATTGTTTTTTGCCTTAACTTTTAATCTATAAATTTATTTTGTGATTGAACACAGAATAAAATCATCCCGATATTCTGTTTCCGTTCATGGTATAGATTAATGGCTTCACAATACTTAGCAAAACATGCCACATTTAACATACAGCAAAAGTTATAAAGAATTATGTATCTGTTTGAAAATCTATTCCATCGTATTAACATTTTCTGAATATTATTTTGTATGTATCAATGTTACACAAGTTTCTGTGTGTAGGAAAAGCTGTGTAACTACTGCTAAGTGCTATATATATATATATATATAGGTCACATTTTGCTACATAAAGTAAACCTTTATGTAGCAACCTACAACCTCTGTGCGGTACCGGTGCTAGTCATCTCCACGTGAATGTATAGTATTTGTCGTGTGATATGTCGAACGTTTTTGTGTCAATTTTATGTGTTAACTTTTGTGTCCGTTGTCGTTATGTCCGCATTCGTGTTCGTTGTTTTATTATAAACGCTGACAAACACTCATCATATGAGCTGTGAACCAGTGCAGTATGCAACTGATGATGCGTCGTCATTGACGCGAAACGCGTATTGCTGAGAAATCTACTTTGACACCTTAAGGCTACCATCAAAGGTAAAAAAATTGTTAATCATTTCATATAGTTTGCAGTGATACCTTATTTGTTAAGATTGGATAAATATTTACTAAGAAATTAGTTTTTTACGTAATGCATGACCACTTTTCCCCATATAAACTATGTTAAAATACGGGGTGTTAAAAATCAAACTTTAACGGCTTATATCCACTTACCTATTATTGAGTATAGGAAAAAATGTCAAAGGATAATAAGCTCTTAAAATTTAGCGTAGAATTCAAATACGCCATAAAATACAGGGTGTTCCATAAGAAAAATCAGAGTTGTCCGCCATATTGGAAAATGGCGGCTATTTAAAAGAAAATGGAATTAATATTTTTAAATGTCTTAAAAAAGTTGGTGAGGTCCCTCTTTTAAGTTATCTCTAAATCCAATAGTTTCTGAGATACCAATGGTGGCACAGTTAAGTTGGACACCCCGTAATTTTAACATTGTTTAAATGGAGAAAGGTGGTCAAGCACAACGAAAAAATTTAATGTCTCAGTAAATATTTATCCAATCTCAACAAATAAGGTATCATTGAAAACTACATGAAATGTACTTACTTTTAAGTCTCTTTCAATGTTTTGTTTAAATTAACGGTTTTCGTTGAATTTGGCATCAAATAATTTAAATGACCGCCATTTTGAAACGGTTAATGATATTTTGGTATAGTTTTTAACGACGATAGATCCTAATAAGATAAACATTTTGCAGAATCTCAACGCTGTATCTCAAACCGTTTAGGAGTTTTGAATTTGTTTGTAAAAAACACATACAGACAGACAGACGGTAAACTAGGCACCAGAGACCCATGTTCCTATGGTGAAATGTGTTTGTCTTGACCCAAGGAATAATGCTATGTATATTTGTTCTTAGGGTAGCAAGACACCCTGTATTAGTGCTGAAAGTTGAAAATGTCCGTTTATAAGAACTTAATTAATTAGTGAACGATATAAAAGTTCTGAAAGTTGAAAATGTGTTAACCTAACCTAACTTACAGTTAGGTTAGGTTAGGTTGGGTTAGGTTAGCTTAGGTTAGGCTGCGTTAGGTTAGGTTAGGTTAGGTTTGGTTAGGTTAACGCGTGTGGTACAGCGGCGAAGGCGCAAGAAGGGATGAACGGGAGGGGTTGAGGGAGACACTGACCTTGAGACTTCGCCCGAACCGCGAACTGTACTGTGGAAACACCGTTTGTCATACTTTGCCTAAAGAGTCAGGGGGCATTCTATAGAGGGACTAGGCAAAGTATTAAATGCGCGTTATTTCATACTTTACATGGCCAGTTTTTTGCTTGTATAGATTGTCTAGGCATTCTATAGACTGACTGATTACATTCTTTGCCGGTAACATATACACTTTCCTCGTTTATTTCGTTGCTATAATGGCAACTCATGAGGCCGATGTTAAAATTTTACAACTTTAAAATGCGTTATATTACGTTATTAGATTTTCTCTGGCCGAGTAATCTGTATAGTAATCTGTATCTGTAGGAATCTGTATATCTGTATAGTAGTTTGAGTCATAAACTATTTATTTCCAGACTTTGGAGGAAATCCTCGGAGACGTTTTTGAGGTAATTGTGCAAACAACCAACCAACCATGCAAGATAACATTGCTCATATGCGTGCACACACGTGCGTGCACGCACGCACGAACGTGAACATTGCCCATATAAGAGTACATATAGGATATCGGGTTTTGAATATTAGCCATAACAATAGCGTTACAACGTACTGCACTTAGCGCCAAACGAAAATATCAATTATCTCCGCAACCAGTTGACGAAGACTAATAATTCAAAATACTAGATTTTTTATTTTTACAAGCCAAATTTAATGGTTGCAAGTATATTTTCTTTAGAAGTTACAGATTTTATGAATTTAAAAAAATGTGACTTTTTAACATTTTTGAATCCTTATACCTTCACAACCTGAATTTTTACAGATATGCGGGTGGTATCATTTTATTTGTCATCTTAAGCACTAAAAGCCGTAAAATCTTTATCAAAATTGCTAGAGCCGTCTTTGAGAAATTTGGATTTGTTGTGGTTTTTATTGGGTAAATACCCTAAAATATCAAAAATTTAAAAAATAAAATCACCTTGAGATATTATTACTTTGTACCTACATGCCAAATTTCGTGAACATCGGACCTCTGGTGTCCTCTCTAGCTTTGTTTACATACATACACACATCCAAACACACATACATCCACACGGACAGGCAGACACCACTCCGAAAACCGGTTTTTGGATTCAGAGAGCACTAAAACGAATATTTCCACTCGCTCGACTCCAATTCGAAAATTTTGACGAAAACAATACTTTCTCCATAAACTATGTATAGGGGGGAGAAAGTAAAAATGTATGCATTAGGAATTACTATTAAGTAACTGATGGTAACCCATTTCAATGTGTAAAAAATCGTAACCAGACCTAAATCGTAGCTCCTAATGATATAATTTCGATTCAGTAAGCATTATAACGTCTAGTGTTTCTAAAATTTCAATTGATGTTTATCCATACAAAAATCGGAGAAAATCGGGGGAGGCATATTTGGTGGTGGCAATCATAGTTTCCCTTACAAACAACATTTCTATATTTTGCGTTCCCCTCTTTAAATTTATTTGCTATGCAATTATTCAAACTTTTGTCCTTCTTGCCAATAACTTTTGTCCTTCTTGCCTACACTCAGATTAAATATAATCTATATTTGTTCGGCAATTGTATCTTTCATGGTCCAAATGAACAACTTGTACAGTTGTTTGATCCTTTTTCCGAAGTACTCCATTCCTTCTCTGTTCAGATTTTTTCTTTCATCAGCTTGTGCGTCTATGTCCCTTTATGTTCGAATCCGTTGCGAAAATCATTCTTTTTCTTTGACATTTTTAAGCTGTTCGGGGGTTAGGTTTTTTTGATATCTCTATATTTGTTATTGTAATACCCTTGAATTTAACTCTCCTCCTTCCTTCGTTTTATTTATTTATGCAATCTGTTGTCTTTTCGATGAGACCAGGCATCGCAAATTTTTCACCTACACTTTGGGATTTTCTCATTTTATTTATAGCTATCTTTATAATCTTATACCAAAAAGATTTTATGTCTACATTTTATTGAACTTCACGTTCTTAATAACTAACCTAACAGTAACAATTTTCTAAATTATTAAAATATGTATATTGATTTTAGGTTCTCCTATTATTCTTTCTAAAAACCTACTATAGTTTTGTAGCTGAGGAGCTGGTATACTTTAGCTGGTACATTTTTAAGATTATAAGTTCATATTTAAGTTCTTCAGGTTAACGCACGTAATTTGGGTTTTTATCGAATACGTTAGCGAATTTCCCCTATAGGGAAGAAGCTATTACCGTTGGTTACCGAGATATTGAAAGTGGTAAACACAGTACGTTGTCCTAATGTTAACCTTATGGGAAATAAGTAAAATTCTATATCACGCTTATTTCTCAACATATCTTAATAAAACCTGGTAAATAGCTTCTTCTAGTTCAGATCTACTAAATATTGAATTAAAACCACCTAGTGTTAATATACCTGTAGCAGCAAACCTGCATACTCATTCCCCATGTTATTCTTATGGAGCTTACAAAAACATGACAAATCTCACTATGTTGGATTGAAATATGTTGTTTTGCATATGAAATTCGCTGAGTATGCAGGTCTGCTGCAACGGAGTTATTTTAGTCTGTCATTACAGATATCACACAGGCTACTGATGATCTTTTTCCCATTTAGTGTCCTGTGAGTATTGAACTTTTCAAATTCCTGAAATTGTTTCCTTTTTAGTTTGAACCAGCTTCTTTTCAACTAGAGCAGTAACCTATAGCACTAAATTTATAGATTTCCTTTTAAAAGTAATTAATATCATTAAGAGAATAGTTCATTAACACAGAATAATTTGATAAACTAATCTGTATTAATGAACTCGTAGTGTTTTGAGATTGCGAGATAGATTAAATTTACTGGATTTATCAGTAGACGGGCTGACAAAGTCACGAAGAACTGTAAGATGATTCCGCTGCCACATTTCAAAATGATTTCTGAAATTGGCAGTCACGAGCAAATGAGAACCAAAACAAATGAAACATAACCTTTTACTTTTTTTTAATTCTTTATTTTGGCCAAAGATTATATAACCATGTCAAGGCTACAGCAATTCACATAACAATTATGTATAATTTTAAGGAAATTTTAAGCTAAATTGATAAATTTTCACTGTTGATAAATTTAAAAATAGCGTCCAGAATTTCAATTTTGTTAATACTTAAAAGGTGTAGAATATTTGTTGGCATTTAAATTTTTTGTTTCGAAAGAGTTTTGAATAACCTTCTTCTGGAGTGTTGATCGTATAGAGGCCAATATCATATGGTCAATGCTACAACTTTCTTCACCGCACGGGCATGCTGGACTGTTAGTTATGTTTATTTTAAAAAGGTGTTCATTAGCAAATGAGTGTCCAATTCTCAGCCTTGATATAGTGCATGTGAAGCGTCTACATCTATCGTAATCTTCAAACCATGGCGGAGATGCTACCGTTGGTTTTAGACTGAATATTCTGTTTCCCCTGGTTTCGCCTGAGCAGGCCCAGGATTCCTGCCAAGCCATTTTGGCCTTCTTCTGGACTAGAGGAAAATAGTCGTTTGATGTCGGGTGGTAATGTATAAATGTGTCGTTGGTATTTTTGGCTGCTATGTCAGCTTTCTCGTTCCCCTTTATAAAATGACCTGGAATCCATACAAATTGAATTTCGAATCCTTTGTCAGAAAGTTCCAAATATTTACTTTTGATTTTGATAATTATTGGTGATGTTTTAAAATTAGTTTTAATATTTTTCAAGGCCATAAGTTTTACTTTTACCATTTTACTTCCTAGTAACTCTTTTCGTTGAGCAGTTGTTTTAGCGTGAAGCCCTTTGTAAAATAATAAATAGTGACCACTACTACATAATTTTGAACTCAATTTCTTATAGATTGAGTATGAGTTTCTGCTTTGGAACCTGCATTTATTTTAGGATTTTTATGGTTTTTACTTTGAGGTTTTGGTGAATTTACCATTCGGATTGAGCGAACCATCTCTCTAGCGTCGATTTTCTCCAGAGCCCGGATGCGTGTTTATTTTCAATCCGTCTACGAATTCAGCCGCTCGCGCCCGACGCCCGGCGTTAGTCACTTAGTCGGGGAAAAAGATTGGGGCTGAGTTTGTAACCCGATACTTCAGGAGAGGGCCATCCCTTCGTATGAAAATAAACCATAAAATGAAGCCTTTTTAGGTACATTTTGTTATATATAAGTTGTTTTTAATCCAGAAAGCGGAAAACGTTAAAAACACCTTATAAGTAATTAGTGTTTTGTAGTTTCGCATAAAAATGTGAAGTTTACAAAACAACTTTTACTATAAAAATAACCGCTTGAAAAAAGTATATTCTAATTTTAATAAAGTGAGCACAAATTTATTACAAACGTATTACCTAAATATCAAAATTATTTTTAATATTGTTTTCCAATTTGCCGTTGACATTTAAACAGTGTGCTTGTTGCTAGTCGAAATGGAAAGTTGAAATGTATATTTAACACTAAATCATTTTGTTTCCTACATTGAAATAATGAGTTACTGGATTTCTGGTTAGCTAGATCATTTTTAAGTAACTTTTTAAAGGTCTACTGCTAGAGTTGACATTAATAAATCACTACATCGGTACATTAGACGTAATGGAAACTGTCGTGGCTGTTTACCATTTTAATTGTCCCTATTTAAATTATAACCATACATCTATTATTTTTTCACATAATTTCTTTCTCTAAACATTTCCGATATAATAGATTAATAATACACAATACATGTTTCACGCAGCGCTGTCCGAGGTCTGCATGTGGGACTATATACTAAGGCAGAGTTGCTGGTGAGCACTATTTTAAAATTTTTGACTTAAAAAGAGAATTTTCAGAAACAAAATACTACTAGAAACTAAAAAGGCCACGACTAAGGAAATTTAACTAAGACGATTTGTGTCGGTACTTCTTATTGACAAATGTCTATGTGGGCAATCCATGCAAAGTGGGCTATTTCGTGTACCTACCAAAAATATCCATATACAAATAAATTAAGTTTAATTTAAACAATGCATCATGATTAAATGAATTTAAAATAAATACATGGTCACTTCAATCGTCCTGAATAACTTTAAAACTTAACGTTTAAAACTCCAGAGAGACCGCACGCTTCGGCACTACTGCCACTATCGTGCTAACAGACAAACATATTTTATGTAAATTTATAGTCATAATTTTTTATAATAGTTATTTAATTATTAGACCTACTATTTTGATTACAAAATTAAAAAGTGAGTTAATAAACTATACTCATCATCAGCATACAAAATTTATCTAACTTTACAATGCAGATGAAATTAGTTACAGAGTGTAGACCTATTATTTGCTTTGACAAAAAAACTACCTATCAGGATTATATATGAAACATTATCAAAGTTAAATTGATAATAGGCGTTTTAATAGTAAACTTGTTGACAGTTCTACTTTACTAATAAACGAGGGAAAATCGTAATTTTCAATTTTTGCCCTGCACCTGAGCAAGCGATGTCGGTGGGCGGAATGCGGGAGGGGGCGGCAATGCGCTGAATCCGTATGTGGATTGTTGTGGCTCGCCGCGCGTGGGCATAACAATCCCCCTGCGAGTCCAGTGCGCTGAACCGTTAGGGGTATTGTAAATGCGCAGCCCGGACACGTCCTCCGATGTAGGTCTTACAGCGATGATGGTTTCGTTGAAACGCCTCGGTGGAGCTATGGTGGAACTCCCATGACTCGTGTGTCTAGATCTAGTCGATGAACAAATAATGGATTTAATATGAGATGATCCCTCTGAACGGTTGGTGGGCCTAGATATCATAGAGAACCCAAACCATAATTTACAGTTGTAACTAGATAATTTAGTTCTTTAGCAGATTTCTGTTTCAATGGTTGAAAATAAAATTATATTGTGGATAATATGTTTGTTAATTAAGTCCCATTTGTTTTCGTTCCTCAGTACCAGTTTTCCCAAGCAAAAAGGAAGTTTTCTCCAGTGATTTGAGAACCCGATATCAATTGTGTAGCCTCGCCTACCAAGCTATTTTTGAGATAGGCCAGCTTTGAAACCTCTGCCAATTATGGATTGGATATATACAGGGCTAGGCAAAAGTGTGGATACCCCCACTTAACTTTTTAATGCGTCATAGTAGGAAAACCAAACTCAGCATACCTTCACAGAATTAAAAACTGCACTTTGTAACGAGAGTCTCATTTTCGCACCCACCCCCAAAATGGGGCACTTTGGAGGCAGCCCCAAATTATTAAATGCAAACCCCTATCGAGTGACCCCTCATTTTAAAGGGTTTGTCAAAAGAAATACAATGGCGCAAACCGGAGGTCGATATCACCCCCCTAACCGAAATGGCGGCCACTTCAAAATTTGAGATGGGTAACAAGTTTAAGTGTGGATACCCCACCTTAACTATTAAACGGGTTACATTAGGTAAACTAAACTCAGCTCAACTTCATGAGACATAAAATTGTACTTTTTTGTTGCAAAAACAACTCTGTCTCGGCCCCCATAATGGGGCCCTTTGGGGGCGGCCCCAAATTCTTAAATGCAAACCCCTATCGAGTGACCCCTCATTTTAAAGGGTTTGTCAAAAGAAATACAATGGCGCAAACTGGAGGTCGATATCACCCTCCTAACCAAAATGGTGGCCATTTCAAAATTTGGGATGGGTAAACAAGGTAAAGTATGGATACCCCCCCCCCCCTTAAGTATTAAATGGGATACAGTAGGTAAACTAAACTCAGCTCACCACTTTCTACGACATAAAACCAAAAGTTTTTGTGACAAAAACAACTTTGCCTCGGCCCCCAAAATGAGGCCCTTTGGGACAGCCCCAAATTTTTAAAAGTAGATCCCTATCAAGTAACCCCTCATTTTGAAGGGTTTGTCAATAGAAATAAAATGGTGCAAACCGGGGGTCAATAGCCCACCCCTAATCGAAATGGCGGCAATTTCCAAATTTGGAAGGGAGGAGAAGGCCTGATATTAGTGCTTCTCTTGTAAACTTTGAAATTTTGAAATGCATGCCATTCTGGTCAGGGGCTGTGAATGGTGCACCCCCGATTTGCACCATTTTATTTCTATTGACAAACCCTTTAAAGTGAGGGGTCACTTGATGGGGTCTACTTTTAAAAATTTGGGGCTGCCCCAAAAGGGCCCCGTTCTGAGGGCCGAGGCAAAATTGTTTTTGTCACAAAAACGTTAAGTTATGTCGTTTAAAGTGTTAAGCTGAGTATAGTTTAACTACTGTATCCCATTTAATACTTAAAGGGGGGGGTACTTTACCTTGTTTACTCATCTCAAATTTTTAAATGGCCGCCATTTTGGTTAGGGGGTGATATCGACCGACCTCCGGTTTGCGCCATTGCATTTCTTTTGACAACTCCTTTAAAATGAGGGGTCACTCAATAGGAGTTTGCTTTTAAAAATTTGGGGCTGCCCCCAAAGGGCCCCCATTTTGGGGAAGGAGACAGAGTTGTTTTTGCAACAAAAAAGTATAGTTTTATGTCGCATAAAGTTGAGCTGAGTTTAGTTTACCTAATGTATCCTGTTTAATAGTAATCTGGGTCTGAGGATTGAACTAGATTAAGTAATTTATGTTTTTATTAAGTTTTGAGGCGTAGATACCATGGAGTCCAGATGATTCGGCAATTTAGATTCGCTGACTGCATAGACTTCTTGTGAGATCATTTCTGGTAGGTAAGGTTTCATCGTGGTAACGTTATCAGACTATGAAATACAGCTGATTTTCAAGTTGGTGAGGTTTCAGATTGGTGACGTCGCGTCGTTGGAGGGAGTGGAACGCCTTTTTTTTCACCCCTGGTCGTAAATCTAATAATAATTTGTGAGGCGCGGCTGAGGGGAAAAAGAATAGATGGTAGGAAACAGTTGTACCGACTGAAATAAATTTTAAATAAATAATTCTCGGACAAGGGAAACTGAGGTATGACGATTATATATTAATGCAAGGTTTGTAAAAATTAGCGAAGGATGTAAATTTTAGGTTTCATATATGAATAAATAATAAATTTTAATGAATAAAACACCTATATTATAATTCAAATAAAACAATCATATATTTAATTTCGTAAAGTGATTCTTTGCGTCAAACATGTGGGCGTCTGGCAAGTCGTAGAAATATGGGAGAGGGCTCAAATTAAAGGTCTCTATTCCGTGATGGCGGGGAAAATAATGAAATTGCTTGAAATTCACCAGAAAAGGAGAAATAACGTAACATATCTATCATTTAAAAAGCATTGGGTTCTAAAACGTCTGCTTTATTTACATAAAACATGCAATACTGATCCTTGATTGAAAACCATGTGGTATAAATAGACTAGATATAAATATAAGGTAGATTCAGTTGTAGTGTGTCCTTGATTCAGTTTGCTATGACGGTATTTTGTACTATAATAAATAAGGGTTGTTTGAATTTTCCCTGATTAGGGGCTTTTAGCCCCTTCAAGCCACTAGTAAACAATTATTTTTATGCAATTTATGGAAGTTTTTAAGAAGTTTATCGCAAGTTATTGGCACACCGAAATTTCCTAGCAATCTTCAAATAAGGCTGAATAATGTAACAGTAAAACTAACGAATATGAACGAGCTTAGTCAAATTAAAAAGATTGATCGGTGGGTTGTTATTGTCAACAATGTGTTTTATACTGTTATACAGCTACCAAAAATCTGTTCCAAGTGAAGGACTAGACTTGAGTTCCCACTATTCTGGGAATGACATTTTTAATGCGAAATATCTGGAGTTAACCCCTTAAATTACCTCACAATATGCTACTGTTCACTCAGTAATGGAAAATGTTGGTACAATACGAGATTTTGGTGTTTTCAAAATCATTTGGCGATATTTTTTATAGTATTTATATGTCAGGTAATTTTTTTCGGGTTGTGGGAATTTTGATGCCATTAGGTTGAGCGCGGTAATTAATATGGTTCAACTGATCAAGCATCCGGGAGAAAAGACCGAAGAAGCCACATCTCTCCTCACCACGGCAGTGGGGAGAGGTGGATCTATTTTTGAGAGAGCTCAGAGCCGAGCCTCCTATTGGTGGCGGCGTCTCTTTACCTAAACAGGCTGACGTTTTTGAGATTTTTGCAAATTGGTAAAGTTACCAGGCTGAAAAATTACCAATTTGAAACCTTACCAATTAGAGAGCCTCCACTTCATGTGCTCAGCTATAGTGGTCTTCGTTGAGGTAGTCCAAATATTGCAGCAATTCAGCTCTTGATCTTCAAATCTTCTCATGATTATTGTCAAACTTAGACCATTTTGATTCCAAAACTTCAAATCTCGTTTGTGCCTTGGAAATTAAAAACATTTCTTTGTTTTTGAGAAAGTCCACCGCATTTTATGAGTGTTGAAGGCTTACCTTTTGTACATTGGTTTTGATTATAGATTCATTTTGAAGATGTTGTCAAAAGATATGTAGAAACGAAAACAAATCAGTTACAATGTCCAAACCCAGATGTCGAAACTACGATAAGCAGGGTAGATACTGAAGACATTCATATTGTGAGATGACATAAAATAGTCACATGCTCCTAAAATGATCCGGCTCGAAGGACTTTTCTCATCTTTTGATGAGAGATTTATATGTTTATATGAGAAAATTACTATGAATAAATAATATGTTTTCGTTTCACCTAAACATAGAGTAAATTATGTTACCTCGATGTAGATAATTCAATTAAAAACAATTTTCTCAATGATAAATAATTTACTTCAGGCCCTAAGTAAAATTTCCTACAAGTAAAAATAACTTACTTTAAGCAAAAATAATTTACTTAAATATAAAAAAGATTAGAAGAATCAGGAAGCACTTTTATTGTACAACATGAGAACAATTTAATATAAACAAGAACATTTAAATGACCTGGTGAATTGGATACAGCCCTCATAAAAACCGTAAGCACAGGGGACTTGTTGCACAGTTCAGTAAAAATATCAGCAAAATAATTTTTAATTAGGTGTAGTCCCTGTCTATAACGTTGTATGATAATAGTTACCTTTCTTTCCCCGGATCGCCTAATAAGTGGCTAATACGAGACGTGTCTGGACAGGGTCTTTAGACATTATTACTTTTAACTCCTTAATTTATAATAATTATTTTATTTCAATTATTTTTAGCCAAGCGGATGTGATAATTAGTCTTAAACTACCTATGGAACATGCAATCAAGCCGATTCTCCACAAAAATATCATTATGCAAAGTTTGGTCACAGAAAACTAAATAAGTAGTAATTATTTAGTTTTCTGTGGTTTGGTGCAAAGTTTGGGAGTAATAAATACTTCTTGTCAATTATTTTATGATGTATCGTACAAATGAATAGATAGATATTTTAGTTGAACCAATTTAATTTTAGCAGTATTTACATGATCAGAACAAATACACACAGTTGCTATGGAACACCAAAACAAATAAAGTAAGAAATAATTATTTACAAAATTCTCATAGATCCAACTATCAGCTGACTAACTTAAAAGAAAGAAAATAAGAAAATATGAAACATTTAGTTAGTCATTACACAAATTAATTAACTAATTAATTAATTAATCTGACAGATTAAATTGGCTTTTAATTAGTCGTGCTTTTAATTGGCCACGTGAGTCTCGATTCTGGGATAGCGCCATCAGGCATAATAAGCACCAATGTATTATTCACTCATTCTATAACAAAATTGCTTTAATAGTAGTTTTCATTACTAGTCTCGAAAGTGACCTATTGCGAGGCGAGATTGCATTTACGCGTGAGGCGCAGCCGAGCGTAGAAAAAGCTATCGAGCCCCGCAATAGCACTTTTGAGACGAGTAATGAACATTATTTTTTATTACGATATCGAAAAACTTGTAAACAACATAAATATTTTTGTTTATTCAACTTAGTATCAAGAAAAAAAACGAACTCATAACGCTGAGTTTACGTGCTTATGTCGAGGTACAGTAATGCAACAGCTGAACGGTCTGCACCGCAAAATCTCATAACGATCACTTTTCGTCCACCACATACGCACAGAAAGTTAACATTATGTAATTTTGCCCTGCAGTATTGGGAATAACTTTCTTTGCTCATTTTACGTTTAGAAAGTGTACTTTCGTGTGTAGAGTAATGAAAAACAGGATTTTGGATAAATCAAAAGTAATTCGTTAGTTACACTTACCGCTCTGTTCATCAATGTCTCAGGAATATTATTAATATTAGTACACATAACTCAAACGATCCGTCACAACGACTATAACCTAACTGACAATGTTAGTATTTGCTAAACGATGAAACGGTTTGGTTTGAACAACAATGCAACAGCAATTAATGCAACAGCTGATCGGCCTAATGCAACAGCTGATCGGTCTGCACCGCAAAATCCCATAACGGTTACTTTCCGTCCACCACATACGCACAGAAAGTTAACGTTATGTAATTTCGCCGTGCAGCAGCGGGAATAACCTATTTTCTTAGCTAATTTTACGTCTAGAAAGTGTACTTTCGTGTGTAGAGTAATGAAAAATATTATTGTAACCTTTCTATTAATTAATTGAACTTTAACAATAAACCAAAATTAATTATCTGCCTCGCTCTGGACTC
This sequence comes from Flexamia atlantica, assembly GCA_035578135.1. Taxonomy (NCBI): domain Eukaryota; kingdom Metazoa; phylum Arthropoda; class Insecta; order Hemiptera; family Cicadellidae; genus Flexamia; species Flexamia atlantica. The sequence goes on from JAQJVK010000001.1 coordinate 91,567,661, forward strand.
ATAATTGGCTAGGAAGCAAAAATGTGACGCTCACGTCACACATTGGGCAATGGTCAGACTTAACCGGAATTATCTAGAAAGATCGAGACGGGTCAACCCCTTCCGGGGGAGGGGGAGGTAGATTGGTGCGCAAAGCATCAGGATTCGTGGTTAGTCGCCGAGTGAGGAGTACAGTGTCAAGATCGTCCGGGATGGTTCGCCGCAGGATAAGTCCAACCAATATTCAATCCTGTTAAGGGGTTTAGGGAATCTTTTGGTTTAACGCAAATTAATAACTTTTAATCATGTAATTTTCTTGTTCATCCGCCGCACCCTTCTGGCGCGACGTCTAAAGCTTGCTCCTGTTTTCCTATTTATTATTTCTGTATTCCGACAGTCAATTTGCTTTAGATCATAAAAATCATTAAAAGGGCTGTGATATAGATGCTGGTATGGCTAACCCTTGCTAATATTCCATTTATTAAACTTAGAGTAGTTCGATCCATCTGAGCTTGTTCAATGGCAAGTGGGGAAGCCGAACTTAAGATCCATTATGGGGCCAGTGCCTTACAAAAACGTTTATGGGCAGAGTCTGAAGTCAACGTGAAGATTAAATCCTGTACTTTAATCTTCGACCAAATAAATTAAAAGACAATAGTCAAAATCGCCATAATATTATAATAAAAAAACTCAACTAAACTCAACTCAAAATTTATTTATTTTTCCAAAGAAAAAGGAGTTACATACATTGATGACGTTATGTTGCAGAAATATCGTTTTACATCTTACATTCTAATTTAACTTAACGTATGGAATGTGCCTACATAGGTAAAAACCTGAGCGTAGGCAAGAGTCGTTAATTTATGTTTTAAAAATGAAAGTTTATACAAAAACAAAGCAAAACTAAGCAAAAACTTGGCGGGTATAAAGGAATAAAACTATTGAAATAAATGAAAATAAAATAAAAGTGACAGGAAACGACAGACGTGCAGCTCGATACACCGACGGAGACCGCCACCGCGACAGTTGAATTCTGTAAGGTCAATAGTCAATAGTCAATAGTCAATAGTCAATATTCTTTATTGAAATTTCTTGGAGAAATACAATAGGGTCAATACAATAGTGTGTTCTGTAAGTTAAAAGAATCTACAAACATGGTTCGTATCTAAAAATCAAAATTAATAGAAAAAAGAAATGCTGGTGTGATGTTATGCCTTGGTTGTTCTTCAGGTATTCCAATTTCAGGTTTTCCAGTTGTAGAATTCCTCTAATGAGTAGAAGGAATGCTCCAGCAACCACTCTGTCATTGCTTTCTTGAAATGATTTGGTGTGTGGCTTCTTAGTTCTTCTGGAAGCAGGTTAAAAAACCTCGCTCCTCGATAAGAGGGTTTTTTTTTCAAACAAACTGAGACGGCGTGTTTGTAGAGCAAAGTTTTGTCCGTTTCTGGTGTTGTAGTGGTGATGGTCTGCAAGTCTGGCATTGTCTGTGTTGAGTGTGTATAATGTTGTTTGTAAAATATAGAGGGATACTACAGTGAGGATCTTGAGCTCCTTGAAGTGTTCTCTGCAGCTTTCTAATTGGGTTAACCCTTTTATGGCCCTGATGGCTCGTTTTTGCACAACTAGGACTCTTTGCATGTTGGTTACCGTGGTCCCTCCCCAAGTGATAAGCCCATACCTCAAGGTTGATTCAAATAGCGCAAAGTAAGCAACTTTGGCTGCTTCGATGGTACTGATTTGTTTGATCCTCCTGATTACATGCACACTTGAGCTGAGTTTTGAGCACACTATGTGGACTTGTGGATTCCATGAAAGTTTGCTATCAACCGTGATACCTAGGTATTTGGCGGTATCTGTTGTCTTGAGTCCCGGGGTCCCTTCCAGATTTTCTGTTTTTGTTGTGAAAATTATTTGTTGTGTTTTTGCTTCATTCAAGATCAAATCATTATGTAGGCAGTACTCTTTTGCAATGTTTAATGCTGTGATTGTTCTGTCGGTTAATGTGTCAATTTGCTTTTCAGCCAGGATAAGAGTTGAATCATCCGCATACATGATAAGATCACATACGTTTCCCAAGGTGTTAGAGAAGTCATTTGTCAGTAGGATGAACAGCATTGGACCCAGTACCGACCCCTGGGGTACTCCTCTTGTAATTGGCATTAGCTGTGATTGTATCTTGACGTTTTTGCTTTTGTCTCTTACTGTTAGTTCCATTAATTGTTTCCTATCGTAAAGGTAGCTCTTAAACCATTCGGCTTCCTTCCCTTGTACGCCTAGGGGTTTTAGTTTCTTTATAATAAGATCTAGACCTAGACAGTCAAAAGCTTTACTGAAATCTAGAAGGATGCCAGTAGCAATATTACCTTGTTCCAGTTTATCAATGATAGTTTCAATGAATTGTGCTAAAGCAGTTACTGTAGATTTCCCTCTCATAAATCCATGTTGGTGAGCGGAGAGAAGGTTATTGCGATGCAGATGTTCTGTCAACCTTCTTTGTACTACCTTTTCTATAATTTTCGAAAAGGTTGATATGAGGGAGATTGGTCTATAGTTGCTAGCTTCAGCTGGTGATCCATTTTTAAATTTCGGGTAGACTTTTTATATTTTGAGGCAGGTTGGGAAGGTGCCTTGTGCAAAAGATCTGTTCACTAGATGGACAAGAGGTGTGATGACTTCTTCTTTGCATGATTTTATAATTTTTGAGGAAACTTCATCAGGGCCAGCAGATGTTTTTGCTTTCATGGCGTTGATTACCGATAAGATTTCAGTGTGACTCGTTTCCGACAGAATAAATTTAGTTGAACAATTGTTGGTAACATCATGTTGTGTTTTTCAGACTATTTTGAGCCAAAGCCCTCTCTGCGTTGGATACAAAGAGTTCATTTAAGTGGATGGCTATTTTGATAGGGCATGTGATTGTATTACCATTTATAACTAAGGAATGGTTTGTCCACCCCGCACTGAGTTGCTTCCTTTCATTATTAATGATTTTCCACAGGGCTTTTGTTTTATTTTCTGCCTTATTTATACATTCTGCATTTTCTCGTCTCCTGATTTCTTTCAGATGTAGGTCATAGGACGTCTTTCTTCTTGCCGTCTCTTGTTTGTCTTCTTGATTACCTGATAGTTGTTGTTTGTTTAAAGCCTCTAAGTATTCTTCTTTAAGTTTTTTACTTCGAGCATCCCATTTTATTTTTGGTTTTATTCTAACTTTTTTTGTTACATAAGGGCAGGCTGTATCCAAGGCAAGCTGGAAGATTTTATTAAAAGAGTCAAAAGCACGATCTACATCTTGTATGTTCTCAATTGTGGTCCAGTTTTGGTGCTGGAGTAAGTATTTCAGATGTGCCATTGTGTCGTCATTAATATTTCTTTTCCTTTCCGAAGGTGTCACTGTTGTTGTTACTTTAAGTTTGAGTTTACAGGTCTGGCATGTGTGATCGGACAGACCTGTGGTCATGATTCTAAAACTTACGTCGTCCTCGTCTAAATTGGTGCAGATGCAGTCTATCGAGGTTTGCGTATGTTCTGTTATCAATCAGTAGTCAGTAGTCAATCAGTGTTTTACCTGTAACCCGATGTGACGACCGCCTCAGTAGTGGTCGTCACAAAAAAATAAAATAAGAGAAAAAAAATAATAATAAGAGATTATGTCACTCACCTAAAGTAAGTCACTAAACTCACAATACTCCAACAGCCTACATTGGGAACGACACGAATTCGTTCTGTGATCACAGGCTACACGCTTTACAAGACCTCAGGACGAACTGACGAGTCCCAGTCCAGGGCCTACCACAGAGACGTTGGAGAGCTCTAGCTGCTTTCTGGGCCTACCCCAGTTGGCCTAAATGCAAGTAGATTTAGTTTTATTGCGTAAAATAAAACTTCGACTGGACTGGTTATTTGGTTTGCAACTTTAAGGAACCAATTGTTAGAAACGTTTCTTATTATATGAACTAAGAGAATTTATTAACGACTGTTCCCATCTTAATCAAGGAAGCGATCAAACACGAGCTTAGTGGAGAGGGCTAGGGGCCCCGTCGACAATGATGGAAGCGAAGCGACATAGTCCAGGCAACGAATTCTAAAAAAAGGTATAGAGGGAATAGCATGGAACACAATTTTTGACTTTGCAGCTTTGTTTGGACTGGTTAGGAGGTGATCATATAAAAAGTCCCCATATGTAGCCATTGAGCGGGGGGGGGGGGAGGGAGTGGGAGTCTGAAGGTACCATTTATGGTTTTTCCTAAATATCTTGAAAACTTTTAGTATTTCCTATTATATTGGAAAATTAAAGAAAATTAAATTTCCTGTATGAAAGGTATATAATACTAGAGGCTTGAAGGGGCTAATAGCCCCTAAGCATAATCCTTCTTGACTATAGTACAAAATACCTTCTTAGAAAAAAAATAGGCTTTTGGATCCACAAAATTATGATTACTTCTAGCATTTGGTTTTAATGAAACAAAGCAGACCTTTTCATATCCTAATGCTTTTTAAATGACAGCTATTTTACGTTATTTCTCATTTGATAGTAAGCTTAAAGCAATTTCTGTATTTTCCCCGAGTCCTTGAGATGGAGACCTTCAGATTCAGCCCGCCCCCCCATCATTCTCTAAACGCCCACAATTTCTTCCAAAAATTTCGCTTACGTTATTATCTATATATATATATATATATATATATATATATATATATATGTATGTATGTATGTATGTATGTATAGATCATTTGGTATTAAATCTGCATCGTTACAACATAAACTAAACAAACGTACTTAACTTTTTATAATTTTAAATTATGGAAAACTTAAACCCTTAATTATTATAAAATCAGAAAATCTCAAATTTAAAATATTTTTTATTATAGTACATTGAACGTGTATAGTTAGCTGCATTTTGGAACAAATCCCACATGTCAACATCTACCATATGGCTTTGAATCAAGCATTAGCACCACATGTTTAATGTAAACAAAGCAGATGTTTTTCAATCTTTTCAATCCCAATGCATTTTAAATGGAAGATATTTTTTGTTATTTCTCATTTTCTGGTATATTTGGACATAATCTACTATTTTTCCCGACCCCCTGGGGAAAAATAGTAGATTATGTCCAAAGCCATAATCTACTATTTTTCATAATCTACTAGTAGATTTCATTTGAGCCATCTCCTGTCATCCTGCGAGCTAGCAAACTCTCACAATTTTGATTTTAAAAAATCGCTTACAGAATTAATAATATAGATGTTTATTTTGGTCCAACCATTTACAAGTTAAGCACTAATTTTACCTTGTACCTTGAAGTAATCTTGAATACCCCTCTTCTGGAGCATAAGATCCGTCAACTTAGGCTATTTTTATGCAGCAGGAAGCATTGTCAAAGTCTTGAAATGGATGGTTAATGTAGGTGGTAGGGAATTTCTAGGGGGGAAAAGCAGGATTACCATTGGGAGGATAATACCTACATAGAAATACTGTAAAAACACTCTTTTAACAAATAACTTTTCAACTGAGTTTTGAATTTATTGATGTCGTTAAGGTTTTTTATACTTTGGGGAAATTTGGCAAAGAGGTTTAAGCCAGCATATTCCGGTTTGGTTTAAAACAATCTAGGACGATGTTGGATTGAGGGATACAAGTGTCTGTTTCTAGTATGGTAAGAATGATTGTGTATGGCTGAATAAGATTGTTTTCTTTAACATAGCAAATGGTTTCAAACATAAAAAGAGAGGGAACAGTCAGAATACTTAAATCTATGAAATGTTGGCGACAAGAGTCACGTGGTCTAAGTTTCAACATAGCATGAATAGCCCTCTTCTGAATAACAAAAAAATTTTCTAGGTTCTGCTTACTAGAATTTCCCCAAAGGACAATAGAATACCTTAAATGACTTTCGATTAAGCTAAAATATACTAATTTATACAAATAAAGACAATTCAATAGTGCAATAAGACAAAGACATTCCCAGAGAGGATGTTAACAAGTTTAATAACATGGCCATTCCAGGAGAGACCACCGTCCAACCTCACACCCAAGTAGTCTACTGATTCTGAAATCTCCAAAAATTCCTCATCCAAGCAGACAGAAGGAGCAACCACACCCTCCCTATCCATAAATTTTTTTTTAGAGTCTGTTGAAAAGAAAATGTCGAAGTTTGATTTCTTGGAATTAATGTTCAAATGAAGTTCATAAAAATACTGTGAAAGCTTATTTGTCAAAGTGCGTTTTTCTTGTTCTAGCAAAAACAAATCTTTATGTTTCGAAAAAAGGGACGTGTCATCGGCGAAAATGATTAAAGAATTCGAGGGTAAAAAGTCAGAAATGTTATTTAAGTAAATAAAAAATAGGATTGGGCCTAGGATTGAGCCTTGCGGCACGCCTACTTGAAGATATATAAGTTTGGATGCGAATTGCTCCCTTAGCCCGCTGGGATGAGTGAAATCTATGACGGTTCGATGAGATCTGTTTGTATGGTAGGAAGTAAACCGATTTAAGACTGTGCTTTTGATTCCAAGATTCTCAAGTTTATTTAAAAGGATTTTATGATTGTCAGTATCAAATGCCTTGGTGAGATCGATGAAGCAGCCAATGGCCGCATCACCATCCTCCAAGGCATCGATAGACTTATTTACAAAATTGATTAGGGCGAGTTTGGTTGACGTCCTTTTCTGGTAACCAAATTGGTTTGCAAAAAGCAGGTTATTAGAATCTAAATAGGTAATCAGTCTATCGCAAACCACCTTCTCTATGATTTTAGAGATAGACGGTAGGTGAGAGATCGGACGGTAGTTCTCCGGAAGACTTGGATCGCCTTTTTTGTAAAGCGGCTTAATGAGAGCCACAATCACAGTTCGGTCCGGAGTTAGCTTAGGTGCAATTTTTTCTAACAAGTCCATGGATTTATCTACAGATTCTATCGAAGAGTCGTTAACACCACCAAACAATATGTTCACAGTTTCATTATCTAGCCTAGGTCTGAGAGTAGGAGAAAGTTTATCACAATAAGCATGCATAGGCGCACCAGGACAAAATTCAGATGTGACACTTAAGTTAGGCATAGGCTTAACTACATTGACGTCCTTAGCAATAAGGGACCTAAGTCCCCTCACATGACTATCCCCAATCAAATGAACGTATTCAATACAAGAATTAGGCTCTACTGTTTCGATCAGCTCACAATCATCCTTGGTCGTGACAGCCGCAGGAAGCGGGCACTCAACTAGAGGAGAGGCAGGTCCAGGTTCAACATTGGTTCCCTGAGATTTAAAATCATTCAGATCTGATTCCAAACATTTTACTTTAAGTTTTAGAGACTTATTCTCCTCAAACAATAAAAATTTAAATCTCTTATTTCTCTACTTTCATTTCTCAGCTTACTAATTAAATCTAGATTCTCTTTTTCTTTATCAACACAAGTTAGACACACCCAGGTGTCATTTTTCCTAATCAGTTTGAAAATGGTCTTTTTCAACCTGCTGCACTCCGTCCAGGAATGGACCCACATCCCGCAAACGTCACGTTTATTAACATTATAACAAATCCATTTGTGTCGCAAAATACAAATACCCAATCGGGCAACGCTTTTAATGAAAATGAACAAAATTTAGGAAATGTTGTCAATATTTCCTGTAATTTGACACCTCAAGCTACGTTCGCACCTTAGCTTTTGGGATTTTATTAATATCCGATGACGTGCTCGTTCTGGTGGTTGTAAGCCGTTCTGATAGTAGTTCGGCAATGTGTCTCTTGGATAAAAAGTTGGACAATAAGTTAAGAAGTGATAGATCAGCCTAGAAAATGGTTGAACTTGGTGCCAAAGTAGTAGATTTGAATAACTGTAATGAATCTTTGGAAAAGGAAAATATCATAATTGGTGTTACTTAACATAAATTCTTGCACTTCTCATAGATTATTGGATGGTAAAGATCATAAAATTAATAAAACTTATTTATACAATATGAAATTATTGATCATAATATACTGTTTATTGACCATAATATGTCTGTTTCACAACTAAACTTTTACTTTTTTTAGTTTTCCAACATAATTTCCCAAACGTCGACAACGTATTGCAACGACCAAAATTTCCAACCAACAATTCCAACCATCGCATCCGTCACGTTATTAACACCTGGTTAAGACTGGTTCGCAGCACTGACAGCGTATTTTATCGGGGATATGAGTAAAGGATGAGTGTGGGATGAATGGCATCACCATTTATCCATTACTGGGCCATGTTCCATTATGGTCTTGTTACTAGCCAAGACCAGCTAATTCAATAGCCCAATAATCAAAGGATGCTGAGTAGACTCGGACATTCTCAAAGGTTTTTAGGATCTTACTTAAGACTAATTCGACGATTTTTAATATAACTCAAAGTATGGTTACATTGGGTTTATCTAATTTATTATTTGACTACAACTACTATCTTCCATGACAATAGGAAAGTTTGCTATGTAAGAAATGCATAGTTCTAGTAAGTAATATATATGTAGTTTTTAATTTTTTGGTTTTGAAGTAAACTGTTTTAGTAACATTTCCAATTTAATTTACAATACAATTAAATTACTGATCACTTAGTCATTTAACTAAAATATTTTTATTACTTTCTTCGAAAATCTCCTGCCACTAAAGGACTGGATATTAAATTTCACGCTCAAGTAATTAAAATTTTTAAAGAAAATTGAGGAAGTTACACTCCTCTTCGATTCTGTGGAACAATACGCTTTTAATTTTTTCCTCGAGATCTAGTAAACCATTCAAAATACACTTTTTTTGTAATATTGAACCAATATCATTATTAATGTATTGCTTGCCAAATCAATATAGAGAGTTGTGTGTTGATATATTTCGGGTTACAGCACAATCTGCGGTTGTACATCCTTAATCTTGGGTCAAATTAAAGCCTTGGAATCTCATGATATACTACACTATGGTGTTTGAGTTTCGATATCTTATGGGGCTCAGGCGCATGATCGTCCCAAAGGAACCTATGTCAAGGATTTTAGGAGTATTTTTGGTTCTATTTGTTTATTTAAAAATATACGGGTCAATTTGATTTAGTTACAGGACTGGTCAAACAGAGTGCAGACCTGCAATTGGTTTTGTAGTCTACATCAGGTGAATAGAGTCTTATTTAGCAAATATGGTTTTATTTACTTTTTTTATTATTTATACTAGAATTAATACAAACATGAAGCGTGAGAGGAAGTAAAATTAATAAACTTATCATTCGCCATCGACATGCCAACCACTCGAAGGCTGACTAAAACATACGAAGAATCCGAGATATCAGAAAATTCCAATGTCTAAGTGTCACTCGGCGTAGGTAAACTGCTCCCCCTTGCCTGGCGCTTCAGCGAGGCCGTGGTGCGAAATGTTTGCCTTGACTGTACTCTTTATTACCTGACCTAATCTCCTAGTCCCTCACGCACAGGTGTAGGTAAACCGCTCCCCCTTGGCTGCTGCATACATTTCATTTACATTTACATTTCTTTTTTTTCTCACTAAACAATTAAGATTCAGACTAGTTAGAGTTAAATTGTGTAATATAATGTTAAGTAATAATTTGAGGTAACAAATAAATTACAGCAACCCATTCAGTTATCCAAACAATATGCCACAATGATTATCTTTAGAAAGTAAATCTCACGAAAAATTAAACACTGCTTAACGTTGTACCACTACGGAAATAACATATAGTGCGTTATCAAATTTGGTTTGCTTTTGAGTTCCAATGAACACATTGGTATGCACTTACAATACTTAGTTTAAAAGTTTACAAGTTTTAGGGAGATATTAAACAATTGAAAACGTGTTTTAATAGTAAAATGTTGTATTGTCTTTTCTATTAATTAATATCCTACACATTCATAAAAAAAGAAAGCACCACATTGTAACCCTCTGTAATAAACTCTTAAACAATTAAACGATCTTTATTACCAATAATATACTATAAAAAACTCAAACTTGAAAAAAACATTGATTTGTTATCAATAAAAAACACCACATTTCTAAATATTAAAATAAACCCTTTAAAATAATTAAACCCTCTTTATTAACAATAATACAGGGTGTTCAGAAAATTTGGGGCAATAATTTACGTAGTGATTCCTTGGGAGTAGTGGTGAGGTGGCGTTTCTGGCCCAATCAAACTTTGACAGCCAGTCAATTTTTTGACAGCTACTTCCGGTCACGTGACCGGAAGTGACGTCATCAGCTGTGACGTAGCTGTGACGTGTTGGTGGTGGGTATTTAAAGTTTAAATGCCCTGCTGTGCTGGGTATTTAAATTTTAAATGGCCGGAAGTGTGTCAAGGTCGTTTGGGGATGTTTTTAAAAAAGATCTTGCATTTTCGGAAAATCCGAAAGTGCAAGATAATTTTTGCTTCATTTTACAAACTGTTGTTTTGTTGATTTTCACGTCTGTTAAAATACCATGTAAAAAATGGAATTGACAAATTAACAAGAAAATATCCTGCTACAAAGTATCCAAATAAAGATGCAATTACATAAACATAAACTTTAAAATATAGCGAATGTTCTTCCTTTTTATCTGTTAGCATTTCCTGAACAAGGTAACCAAAATTGTAACCACATAAAAATGAAAGTAGGCAAATAATAAATTTCGACGGGTTCACAAAAACCAAGTTGTAAAGTAGCGAATTTCTTTCTTCTTCCATTGTTGAATTTTTAGTCGAAACCAATTAATGATAACATTATTGCTTGCGCATCAGAACTAACAGTTGATGAAATTTCATTTACTTGTAGACTTGTAGTAGTTTCATTTGTAGTAGGTAATTGTTCGGAAGTTGGTGTAGATGTAGAAGAAACAGTATTATCTTGAAGCTCAGAGTCCATGTGTGCTCGGGTAAAGAGCTGAAGCTTTAATTACGTGTGGTAGCCGTGTCCTACTGTGCATCAGGAGTTGTTGGTGGTGGGGGGGTCGTTTGTTTCTTGCACTGAAATGTAGATGGAATCATAACTTTCTGGAGGATGTACTAAAATTTGTTGTATAGGATCTGCATCAATAGGAAAACTTTGCGTTTCAATGCAAAGTCCATCTTTAATAAAAGAAACATATAAAACAGAACTCATGTTTATTTAGATGTTTACTCTGCGAGTTCTACCAGCAAACTGATATGTCAATAGTGGCGCTGCAACCTCCCTTGACATGTGCAGCCTGGAACATCTGCTGCACACCTGCCCTCCCCCACCACCATGAGAGACTCCTCGCAATTTTTGGATTTGTAGTGTTAGTTCTAACGTAGGTGTTGTAGGGTGAATATCTCAGTACTAAACAATTGTTTTTAACATTTGGCTTAAAATATTTATTTAACTTTGTAGGAGTTACAATATTTTTAAAGATGCTACTTTATTATCTTTTCTTAATACTTAGTTAAAATATTTAGTTGAAGAAATGCAAAACTAAACTACACTTGCGATTAAATATAAACTCTGTTTCTTAACATTTAATTTAAAATTGAAATGTTAGGGCGATGCTACATATGTTGCACACCTGCCTTCCCCCACTACCATAAGAGACTCCTCGCAATGTTTTCGATATTTAGTTTTAGTTGTAATGTAGATGTTGTAGGGTAAACATCTCAGTAGTAAACATTTGTTCTTAACATTTAGCTTAAAAATATTGTTTTGAAATACTTATTTAACTTTGTACAAGTTACGATATTTTTAAAGATGTTTCATCTTTTAATTAATATGTTTCCAAACCTTATCATGCGAGTTTTAAAAAACAAACGAAAAAGGCGAAATAAAAATAAAACCAAGGAATAAAACCAACGAAACTTGCGTTGAATGAAACGCAAAAACTGGCAACTTTTACTTGACATCATCACTGGGCCGGGTTTATTATCCTGGTGACCTCGCATGCTGCCGACCATGTTGCGTAACGGTTGCGCAACAGCATCGGTCGACCAGTTGGCAATACAAGCTGTTGACCTTGGAACATCTGCTGCACACCTGCCCCCCCCCCCCCCCCCGACAGCAACGCTTTGGGACTTAGAGGTACGTGGACCCCTTGTTAGTCACCAAGGGTTGAGACCCTAAATTTGAAAGTTTTATGGCGGTCCTTACAAGGACCTTTTTTGCCACCAGGGTGGACTTTTGGAGGAGGAAAAGGAAAAAGGGTTTTTATTTTGACAATTTTATTTTGATTTTGTTACCTTGTTTTGTTAGTTCAAGGTATTTTGGGTTTATATAAATGGAAAGATGTTTAGGTAGGGTAACAATATAAATTTTGGTTTTTTCTTTATTGTATAGGTAAAAAATATTGGATTTTCGTTTGATGATGTGATATTTGGTGTTTAGTCTTAGTCTTTTTAGTAATAGTTTCTGCTGGGGTAATTGTGGTAAAACAGGTGAAAGAGGTGGTTCGGTGTTGAGTTTGATGCCAGTGAGAATGTTTTTCCCAACTGGCTGAAAAGGATTTAGAGCAATTGTAGATGTGACATCGTACCAATCACGATTGTTATTAGATTGAAGAACTCGATACCCCAGCAGTTGTAAACGTGAGAAACAATTGTACCAGATTTTGAAATACTGGGAGCGGTTCATGTTGAAGCAGGAGTTGTTAGGTTGGTGGCAAAGCGGAGAATGAACTGTTGAGTGTAGGATGTGACCATCTGCTGTGCCAGCTGACGCAACAAGGTCGACCAACCGGCTACTACAAGGTTGGCGGCGCAGGCGTCAGTGGTCGGGTCAACAGCCTCCGCTTCACCAGAAATAGAAAGGTGGCTCAGTGATAATGTAAAATAAAATTTGTCAGTTTTGCATAGTAAAATTTATACTGTTAGTTTGATTATAAAATGTTGCCGGATTTTTTGTTAGGTTTATTATTTTTTTTTTAGTTTTTGGGTAAAGACATTTATTGGTCGGTGGTTCGTTAGTTTTAAAGCCTCTAGAGGAACGTCAACCTCACCACCACGCTAGAGGTCACTCTTTTTAGGGTAAAGAGGTTCCCACAGGCCTAGACCAAATAAACCTGTGGTATGGAGAAACCCGTACTTATTAGTTAACAAAAGATTGATTTTTAATTTGCCGCTGTCCTTTGTAATTTTCAGATGTTTTGGCTTTGGAGGAATACGAAATTTTTTAGGCAGGTCGATGATAAAAATTGTATTTTTTTCTTCGTTGAGGATGTGAACAAGGTTGTTTTTGGTTTTCAAAATTTTGTAAACGATATTTTTTTTCAGCCTGTTGATCTTCAATTTTTTTGTTGGCAGTCTTTTACATGGTGCGGGTTGAAATGGATAGGGGATTTTGACTATTAGTGAAGGACGCGGAGTTTCTTGATTGGATGATTGAGCGGGCGGAGACAGCTGAGCAGGCTGAGACAGTTGAGCAGGTGGAGCCTGAGACAGTTGAGCAGGTGGAGTCTGAGCAGGCTGAGACAGTTGAGCGGGCGGAGTCTGATGAAAAATAAAAAATTCGGACATGTCGGACATGAAGTTTTCATTTTCCAGCACTTGTTTTTCTTGAAGTTGGCTTCTTATAGTATATTCAAGTTCTTGTTCGAGCAAACCTCGTAGGATAGAAGCATCATGGCTGGATGATGAGGATGAGAAGTTCATAATGCAAAATAAAAAAGAAAAATGTAAAAAATGAGAATGTAAAATTTAACAGCAAAGGTGGCAAGTGGCAAGTGGCAGAATGACAAGAGGTGGTCAAGTGGGGTTATTATAGGCAGCAGACACGGCAACCTTGTAGTCAAGGTAGTGTAAGCGGAAGCTACCGGCTCGGCGTCCAAGGTGAACTAGGTGGCAAAGTCACGGCAACGCCCCCCCCCTCGGTCATCGACCGCGGCGCGGTTAAGGTGAAGGTCCGCCTCCGTCCCAGCAGGCGGATATGTCAACCTTCAAGTCAAGGCCGCCCGCTTCAGCTTGATATAGGCGAGCGCGCAGCGTTTCGCTTTAGCATTACGGTGAAGGTGTAGCTCGTGCTCTTATGAGCAGGGTTATGCTGTGACGTAATGTTCGCCATGGTGTGAGGGATGGCTTATGTCTAGCTCACATCGCGTTCGGTTATTGTAGAAGAGGCGCCCTTCTATAATGATCGGCCGCAATGGCAATTCAACTACCTTTCCATTTCCTGCGTGGTTTAGCTATCAGGGGTAATATTATGGTGAGGTGTGTGGGATGGCTTATGTCTAGCACACACCATAACTGTAATATTACGTAGGGGGTAGTATTATGGTGAGGTGTGTGGGATGGCTTATGTCTAGCACACATCGTAACTGTAATATTACATAGTATAAGTTAGGGGTAGTATTATGGTGAGGTGTGTGGGATGGCTTATGTCTAGCACACATCGTAACTGTAATATTACATAGTATAAGTTAGAATAGGGGGAACGTTAGGTAGGGGTTAAGATATGATAGGGCGGTGATGTGTGTGGGATGGCTTATGTCTAGCACACACAGTAACCGTTGCATGTTAGCATTTAAGGGGTAGCATAAGATATAATAAGGCGGTGAGGTGTGTGGGATGGCTTATGTCTAGCACACACAGTAACCGTTGCATGTTAGTATAAGATATAATAAAGTAGTATAAAATAAAGTAGTATAAAATAAAGTAGGGACCCCACGCTTCCCCACCCCCCCTTTTTTTATAAATTTTAAATGACCTTGACCTACATTTGGCTGACCTACTCTTGGACTTTAAAATTTTTAAATGACCTTGAAACTTTAGTTTTCGCGCTATAACTTTTATACCGTTGGTGTTATTAAATTGTTACCGGACTTTATTGTAAATTAGATTATTTTGCGTAATTTGAATACCCACCTGATAAAATTTGGAAATATATTAAGTAAAAAAAAATGTTAAGTTTTTTTTTAGTTTTTGCGTTATAACTTTTATACCGTTGGTTTAATCGAAAAATGTTACTGGACCTTTTTTGTTTGTCTTTTAATTCCGCGTAATTTGAGTACCCGCACGATAGGTTTAGAGCATTTTTGTAATATCCACTGCCACCGTGTACGGCGACGCAGTTCTAAAGTTGAACGGCAACGAAATCAAGTTGGCGACCCCCCCCATCAATTGATGGGGGGGGTTAAAATTTTTTGACCTTGACCTTGACCTTGACCTTGACCTTGACCTTGACCGTATTGATGGGGGGGGAGGTTGCCAACTTGATTTCGTTGCCGTTCAACTTTAGAACTGCGTCGCCGTACACGATGGCAGTGGATATAACAAAAATGCTCCAAATCTATCGTGCGGGTAGTCAAATTAAGCGGAATTAAAAGACAAACAAAAAAGGTCCAGTAACATTTTTTGATAAAACCAACGGTATAAAAGTTATGACGCAAAAACTCAAAAATCGAGGCTATAGCCTTGGGCTCACAGTATATATATAAGGTGTGCTGTAGTCTTGTGGTTACATTTGCCATGGAATCCCTCATGATCTTTAGGAATCACCCAAGGAATCACTACGTAAATTATTGCCCGACATCTTTTGAACACCCTGTATAGTATAAAAAATCTAAACTCATTAAAAACATATAATACTAGTTATCAATATCGAAAGAATATCATTGTTAAATATTAAAATAAACCCTTAAAAATAATTAAGGTCTGTCACAAGGTCACAAAGGTTAGTCACATGAACGAAGTTCCTTCAGTCACTATTTCGCGAATCGCTTGCTTGCGATTTCAACAAAGTCTTTCCGCAAAATCGCACCACTCCATAACGTTCTCTTTCACTGTTTTATTCGTGTTTCCTCTTCCTGTACTTTTTCCCTCCAGTCTCCCGTGGCTTGTCTTGCACACTATTGATTTTCACATAAACGTAAGTTTGGAAAGACACCAACTCACCTACAAAGGTGAACACATTTGGGTGGGGGTGGTAGAATGTCTTACCGAAATGGGCGTGAAAAGATTCACAGGCATTCGTAGTGACAGCCTGTTTTTCGAACGAAGCCCAGACCCTAGGTGGAAAAATTGCATCATCTTCCAAGTATGTATCGACAAGATAGTCTGCGAACTGCCTCACTCTTCTCTCAATTGATAGTTCGGGCATCAAGTCCTCTACAAACGCTGCGCAAGTTTGAATTGTAATAGATGTCGTATTTATAATTTGGAATGAAGCCAGAATTTGTTTTCGGTTATTATGAGTTTGTTAAAAACAAAATCTTGGCGACAATGCTTGAAGTATTCTTAGACTAATGGATAAACAATTCTTAGTTAAATACGACCTCAGAAAACGTGACTTGCGCCCCATATCGCATAAACGCTACGGTAGTGATTCATACTTTGGTTGTGATTCGGTGATCCATACTTAAGTTTCACAAAGCACGTCGTTCTCTTACTTTTAAACGTAAGAATTATAAGTGGAATACAGTACCAATGTGTGCATTGGATCTTCAGCTTTGAACTCAAAAGCAAACAATATTTGATAACACACTATATGTTATTTCCGTAGAGATACAACGTTAAGCAGTGTTTAATTTTTCGTGAGATTTACTTTATTTCAATTGAATCTCAATTGTTTAGTGAATCTAAATCAAATGTATGCAGCAGCCAAGGGGGAGCAGTTTACCTACACCCGTGCGTGAGGACTAGGAGATTAGGTCAGGTAATTAAGAGTACAGTCAAGGCAAACATTTTGCACCACGGCCTCGCTGGCGCGCCAGGCAAGGGGGAGCAGTTTACCTACACCCCCATTCGAAATCCAAATAAACTGATTGCAGCAGTGTTCTGGGGCCATGAAAGTGTATTACATGCCGAATATACGCATAGGAAAGAACATTTGATTCAAGTCTATTGTGATACGTTATGATGAGTTGAGTTGACTTGCCATCTGAAACAAATATCGTGATAAAAGCCATCGCTCAGGGTGGGGTAGCCGCTCCCATGCAGCGGAAGTAACTTCATAGCCATTTATTTACTTAAGAAGTGTTACAACTTATTTTCAATCAATAATATACAGGGTGTTTTTTTCTTAAACGCAACCCATTTTTAAGATTGAATAATACACATATAAAGATGAAATGAGTATTGCTTTGATAATATTTACATTTTATACAACCTATTATTTAAGTTTGATCGCATTTGCTTACATTATGTGTTCAAACAATCCGCCATTGGTCATACAAATTTGTGCTTTCTCTATTAAATTCCTGAACAGTTTTCCCAAGTATCTCTTTGAAAGTCTTGTATCAAATTTGTTATGTTTGTTTGAGGTGCTAAATATCCTGGGAATTGTTTTCGTAGGCCTTACTTCTTTATGTACCCCAAAGAAAATAATATCATACTTGGATAAAATTCAGGGAACTTGGGGGAAATAATCTTCATTGATAAAATAAAGTTTTGGGTTGCCTTAAAAAAATCCAGTAGTTCTGTTACAATTAATTACATTTATTACAATAATAATTTAACTATTTGCATAACAATGAGAATCAAGCATAGTTTTGATTGTAATAAAAACATTTTCAGCAATGACTTTCTACTTTCCCACTATCCGTCCAATATATGATAGTAGGTTGAAAATAATAAGTAGAATACATCGAAAAGGTATAAATTGCAGTATTTTTAACAAACGTGTTGTAGCTGAGTGTAAAAATTATAACTGATGTTCACTTATGAAGACATGTAATGGAATCAAAGCTACTCTTGATCTAGGACTCCGCAAAATTTTCTAGTCAATCAAATGGTCCTATTAATAAACTGTACTGCCATCCATGGTTGAGTATTTCGAAAAAAAAAATTATACTGCCCAAAATTTTCTGGCTTCAAGTCTTTTAACCTAGTAGCCTTCTTTTTACAGTTTACCTAATACATGTACTATGCTTTCTTTTTATACACACTCAAATCAAAGTCACAAATGCCTACATCAAAGCAAACTGTATCGTTTATCCTGAAGGTTCCATGAATCGAATTTATCAAAGGTAACGGGTGGTCTGGTCCACATGTGTGCCATTCATTTATCAGTAAAGTAGTTACTGGTGAGAACTGAACGAAACTCTAACTACCTTTTATTCATTGATTAACATTTATAAGTGGTTAAAATAAACAATAAATGTTATTTGTCTAAAGTTCCGCAGATTTATTTAATTATATTTTAACATATTAAGTCAAAAATTTCAATAAAAATAAGTACATTTACTACCTTTTCTTTTTATTGGTTATCAAGTAAGTGTTAGTAAAGGTTAGGCTGTATAGAGTCATACACATAAATATACAAAGAAAGGAAAGAAAATCGTTTACGAAGATCCATCAGTCGTTCATAGCTAATCTACTTAGTTTTTATGCTAAGAAAATACGCCTTATCGTTGCTAACAATACTTTATTTTAGAGGAATTTTACCCTAAAAATTATGTGTTCTTTTATAAATTCCATTGAAAAAAATATAAAATTTAAAAATGGAAAATTGGTCTTTGTAAGTTTTACTTTTATTAAAAATATCGGCCATCTGATTTTCTTAATGCGAATAAAGATGCGTGTAAGAATAGGAAATACCTTTTTATAAATGTAACTAAAAACTGAGGAAGTATGTCGTTAAAATGTTGTCCAAACAAGGTTTAAAAGTTCAAATATCACATTAACGAAGGGAAGTCATTTTTCGCCTGTCTGAGCTGACGCAAGCTAATGTGGTTACTTCTACATCGGTAGTTAAGAAACGTTCTGGAGATATGTGTGTCATAAATACAGAGTGAAAAAATTTTGATATAACTTAATGTTTTATATTGAAATTAGTAAAGTTTAGTAAATGATTCATAGCCTACATTGCACATCGACTAAGAAAAAACAGTTTTTGCAAGTATTACTAGTTTTTTACTCTCATTGTGGGAGTAAATACATGATCTTAAATTCAAGCATAGATTAATAAGTAAATCATTTAAAAGGGCTCATCAAGTTGAATTTATGCCGGAAACCGCGTGTCAAGGTATATTTGTCAAGGTATATATATCAAGGTATATACACTTGCGAAGAAACTTGAAAGGATCTTGAAGGACCAAATAACTCTAAATAATGACTACAGTTTGAAAAGCACGTATGATTTTATAGAAAAAACTAAAGATTTGAATGTTAGAAAACAAGATTTATTGGTTTCATTCGATATTGTTAATCTTTTTACAAAAGTGCCAGTTGATAAAACTTTAGAGATAGTAAGAAAACACCTGACCACTAACTCAAATATGTTACCAGAAGCCATTGAAGAATTATTAAATCTATTAACTGAAGTCTTGAAACAGAACTATTTCATTTTCAATGATAAATACTACATACAATCTGATGGCCTTGCAATGGGTTCCCCTTTGTCATGTGTTCTTGCCGATATTTACTTAAATTACATAGAGAATGAATTTATCTTTGCAGAACGCAACAAACAAAAACAAAAAATATTGCAATACCACCGCTACGTTGATGATACACTTCTTTTGTTTAATGGAAACATCAGACAACTGAACATATTGCATGCATATCTTAACACTATAGCGCCTAATTTAAAATTCACAATAGAAGTTGAAGAATCAAATAAAATCAATTTTTTAGATTTGACAATTGAGAAGTTAGATAACAGATTAGATTTCAGCATATATAGAAAGCCTACCACTTCTGACCAAACTATTCATAATACTTCTTACCACCCACCAGCACAAAAATTTGCAGCTTATAATAGCTTGATTTACAGACTTTTGAACGTCCCTATGTCACCCAGGAACTATCAGAAAGAACTCAATATCATTAGACATATAGCATCAGCGAATGGATATGAAAGTGTTGATACCTCTCTTATAATGCCCTTCCCTGATGTATTCTTGCACGATTTTCCTCAGGCTTCTTCTCCTATTCACACAGCCTGGAAAACTCCTGATAACTCTGCCTTACTACAAACGTTTCCTTCAGCTGAAAATTTCCCACCCCTTCCAACACCCACAAAGTCATATCATGATATCTGTTTTTTAGAGAAACACCCCCTACCCCGCTTGAGCCAAACAATATGAACTTTTTTACTGTTTACCACCTAAATATAAGGAGCGCTCGCTACAAAATAGACGAGCTCTGTGCCTCGTGGACCCAGCCTCCTGACATACTCTGTCTTTCGGAGCACTGGCTGCACGAGGAGGAACCCCTTATAATCCCTGACTTTACTTGCGCTGCTAAATTTTGTCGAGGCTCAAACACTGGTGGCGGTGTTTGTGTTTATTATAATAACAATAGCTCATTTGAAGTTCATGTAACTAGTAATAAGAACGACCGGATTAAAAGGTTCTGCGATGAGAAATGTTTTGAATTCTGCATTGTAAATATCAAGCTCGTACATAGTTTAGACCAAAAGTTCAATTTAAAGTTTGTTCTTATTTGTTTGTATAGAGCTCCGGAAAACAATTTAAATGGGTTTGTTGACAGGTTAGAAAATGTTATTCATAATGTTCGGCAGGATAATGAGTTCATTTTAATATGCGGGGATTGGAATGTAAACTTTTTAGATTCTACC
Organism: Flexamia atlantica; assembly: GCA_035578135.1. Taxonomy (NCBI): domain Eukaryota; kingdom Metazoa; phylum Arthropoda; class Insecta; order Hemiptera; family Cicadellidae; genus Flexamia; species Flexamia atlantica. The sequence continues at coordinate 91,588,092 of JAQJVK010000001.1, forward strand.
AATCCACATGTTATTAGGATTAGAAATATACTGTCATCTTTTAATCTCCGTGAATTAGTTAAAAAAGCCACCAGAATTACAGCAAATAGTAAATCTCTTTTAGATAATGTTGTAACCAATTTACATTATGATGAAGTTTCATGTGATTCCTTTTTCAATTCACTTTCTGATCATGACGCTCAGCTAGTAAAAATAAATTTTGGTTGTAAGAAGATTAACAGAGTAAATCAAAAGAGAGTGTTTTCAAAGCAAAATGTAATGACTTATGTTGGTTTTTTATCTCAGGTAGATTGGAATTTGTTATTTCAAACTGGGGATGTTAACAAGCAATTTGAATCTTTTACCGGGGTTGTACAGACCCTTTTCGATAGATCTTTTCCTTTTAAAAATGTCCGGGAAAAGCACAATGGCAAAAATAAAATTAAGTTAAGCAGGGAATTAAAGCAACTTGCGGATCGAAATGCCGACCTTGGAATTATGGTGCGCGATTCAAATGATCCTGTTCTCAAGGAACTCTTAAAAAGTAGGAGAAAAGTCTTTCGAAAACTTTTGCTAGAAGAGAAACGCGCAGCTATTTCTCGAGAGGTCCAGAACTCGGATTGTTTGCAGAGGGCAGTCTGGAGCGTTGTGCGGAGAGAGACATGCGAGGTAGAGAAACAGGTTTCTTTTCCACCCTTAATTCGTCAGGAAGTTCCGCTTCAATCGTTATCTGATGTGGTCAGCCTTTTTAATAGTCACTTCTCAAGTATTACTGGTAAAAGTGTTGCATCCTTATCCAATCAAGAGCCAAATACTCGTAGGCAGAAACAAAATTGTAGTTCATTTGGTTCTTTATTTTTCAATCCTGTTAGCAAACTTGAAGTGAATCAAGCAATCCTTTCCCTTAAATCAAAGAAATCTTCAGGAATAGATGAAATATCCAGCTTTCTATTAAACCAAGTATACAAACCACTTCTCGATCCTCTTGTCTATCTTCTAAATATCTCCCTATCTTTTGGCATTTTCCCTACTGTTTACAAAACTTCTAAGATAGTCCCTATTTTTAAGAAGGGAAACAAAAGTGACGTCAACAATTATCGCCCTATTGCGATTTTAAGTACAATTTCTAAGGTGCTAGAAAAAGTTGTGTATGTTAGATTGATGAATCATCTGGATAAACACAACATCCTAATAGATAATCAATATGGTTTCAGGTCTAATCGCTCAACTGTTCAAGCAGCTATTGATTTCATTAATGGTGTAATGACAAATCTTGAAAATCGGGAGCCAGCCTTGGGGATTTTTTGTGACCTTTCTAAGGCTTTTGACCGGGTAGACCATGACATCCTCTTGGATAAATTAGAAGGATGCGGTGTGCGAGGAGTTCCACTGGCTTGGTTCCGGTCCTATCTTTCAGGCCGGAGGCAATTTGTGGAAATTTCTGGAACACGTTCTGGGTCTTCTGAATGTAGGTATGGGGTGCCACAGGGCAGCATTTTGGGGCCTCTGCTGTTCATCGTTTACATAAATGACCTAGCTAAAAAACTTTCTATGACCAAGTCGGTATTCTATGCAGATGACACAACGATGCTCTTTGGTGGCCCTAAATCTGATCTTCTCAGTAGAGTTAACGAATCCATAGCAGCACTTCAAAGCTGGATATCAGTCAACAATTTTGTTTTAAATTCAGATAAAACCGTCTTTGTTCAATTTCTCACAAAAAATAAAAGTCCTAATGACATCTCTTTTAATCACCTTGGAATTAAAGAAGAGACTTCTGTCAAGTTTCTGGGCCTGACTGTGGACTGTAATTTATCGTGGTCTTCACACATTTTACAACTATGCAGCAAACTGAGTCGTATCTGTTACGCACTCAGAACACTGAATCCTATTTTAGACCCAGGCTCACTTCTTATGGTTTATCATGGCTGTTTCTCCTCTGTCATGTCCTATGGCATTGAACTATGGGGAGCGTCACCTCATGCTCAAAAGGTTTTCCTGGTTCAAAAGCGGGCTGTCCGTATCATCAAAGGGCTACCCCCATTGCACACTTGTAAAGAGACATTTCGCTCACTAAATATTCTTACATTTCCATCTTTGTACATTTTTAAAGTGATCTTGTCTACGTTGAATACCATTGATAACTTATCTGTTGTGGGCGCAAATCATAGGTATCCAACTAGGCATGGCGAAAATCTCCGCACACCTAGACATCGCCTTACCCTTTCTGAGAGAGGAATGGTGTACACTGGACCTATATTTTTTAACAAAATTCCTGCTGAAATCAGGAGTCTGAGGGGCTTTCAATTTAAGAAGGCGTTGAAGAGTTTTTTAGTCGACAGGGAATTTTATAGTATTGACGAATTCCTGTCTGCCTGAATGCTCGATATATTTCTTTATATTATAGAGATGTTCGTTTTACTTATAGTACAAATTTCATATATTATTTTGACGACTGAGATGTACATGTTTTATGTATTTTATTCAGAATAAAGAATGTCTATGTCTATGTCTATGTCTAGTAGCATGATAAACCGAATAATAAATAAGCAAAAGAATAAAAATAAAAATGAAAGAAATAATGAACCACCGCAGGATAAGAAATGTGTCTGTGTATAATACTCTCATTCCTTACAGCACGGATTAAGCAAGGAATTAAAGAAACATGGCATTGAATTAACTTTCAGAACCAACAACAAAACAATAAGTAAGCTTAATGTCAACAACAAAAGTATAGATAAGGGTGAGAGATCAGGTGTATATAAAATTAAATGTGCGAGTTGTCCGAGTGTTTATGTGGGAAAAACGGGGCGCTCATTTAACATTAGATACAAAGAACATCAGCCGAACCCAAAAGCTGACAGACAAAAGTCCACATTTGCCCAACAACTGATCAATGAAAACCATGACATGAACGACATAAACAATGGCTTGGAAATCCTCCACACTTGCAGAAAAGGCAATAAATTAGACACCCTGAAGAATTCGAAATTTACAAAGCTCACACAAAAAATTACAATAACGAACTTATTTTAAATGACAAACTGAATTTTAAATCACATTTTATTTTCAATAGTATATTAAATCAGAGGAGAACGCCAAGACCAGGAGGGCAAAGTGCAACTACTGATAACGCCGCCACCGACACGACGAAGCAAGGATAATCTGCTCGTAATCGGGGATGTGCGCTACCGCGAATCAGGCCTGTTTTTGTTAATGTAAATTTTGTGTTATGTGTGTGATGTGCAGTGACTTTTTTATATCTTAACGACGCCTTTTGGTTAAAATTCATTAATATGCATTAATATGCCATTAATATGCCAAGTCTGAAGATGGCATATTAATGCCGAAACGGCCGTAACGTTCGTTACAACATAGGAGCTGTATGACGAAGTTATTTATATGTTAATTAGTTATTTTTATGTTCAGTAAAAAAACACATGCAAGTTAATTAATTGTCATTTTATGATAATTTATGCTTTTGATATGAAACTTACGGAATTGGACAATTCTTAACGACTCAGTACACTAACATAGGCCTTCGTTTGCTTACCTTGATGAATATTTCCCTACTCCTCAAGGACCGCCCAATATCGGACGTGGGAAAACAATTAGCATTTACTTCTAATGTATGTAGCTTCGAGGTCCAAAATCAATTTCCGAGATTTCAACTCTACTACCATGCACTATTTACATATTTACCAGAAGCCACAAATGGAGAGACCATTTTACGTGTATTTTCTAAGATATTTAAACTGCCACCATTTTGTAAGAGATGCACTTTTTCAAGTGTGGTTTCCGGCATTTAACTCCAATTGATCAACCATTTAAGATGATTTACATATCACCTTTTGATTCAATTTAAAATAATGTAACTAACTCTCGTATGAGTGCCAAATGTGGCACTTTGCAAAAGGTAGTTTTGCTACAATTATGCTTATGTGCAAGGTATTAATCTCTTCCCAATTTTGATAACAGAAATAGACCTGCTAAGCTGTTTCAGGAGTGTTCTCTCCCTGTAAGTTGTATTAAGTGCCTGGTATTTTTACCTTCCCTGTACTCCATACATTTAATATATGAAGATAGGTTGAATTGAATAATTATATGATACAGGAATTATGTTAGAAATAAATTTTATATAATCGTGATAAAATCATTGATATTATCACAGACTGTAATATTGAACAATATCCGTTAAATCAATTACCTTTACCTAAACTGTCATCAGCTCGTCATGGTTGTCACGGCCAGCACAAAGAGAGGGGTTACATAGGCGCAATAAACAAAGTCCCCGTTTATCTATTACTGAGCGTTACATTTTTATTTATTAGATAACTGATAAAAATAGGCAACTGTCATGGCATGAATTATGTTCTTCGTACATTTGGTGTACGTTTAACTCGTAATACTGAATACTACTTTTAGACTTGTTATAAAAACATGTTCCTTGTACATTAGGTTGTACATTTAACACATGATGCTGAAAATTATATAATTTTCGACATACCAAAGATAAATATATGATCTCATATGCAGACCCTTTTACATCAGAAATGTACAAAATATATTCTGAAAAAAATATTCGAAGGTATTAACACTTATCGTATTAGTCATCAACGGCAGCAAAGTTCCCAATAACATCCTCTCTACATGTAAAAGCCATACGTGGTTAACTGGCTGATTGGCTACCTGACTGTTCTAAATTATTTTTAATAGTCATGACAATTTTTGACCCACCTCTATTCTTCCAGTGTGTTTTAAGATTGTTTAACATGTATTAAACATAAGCTGTGATACTATGTTGAACCTCTTGTTCTTGCTACCGAATTGTGCGGCTCAAGGTCAGAGCTGTTGACTAACGACGTTGTGGTTAACCTTTTTTAGGTGGCTTTAAATAGTTTTAAGGTTTGGAGTCTTATTGGAACTGCTTTACGTGGCCTAGTAAGGCCTTCGAACGCCAATTGTTGCCGTTAAGTTGAAATTCTATCGGTAAAACAATGTTTTTAAACTTATGGATTCACACTTAGGCAGGTACGAACAGAATATTAATCTATTAGGAAATTAATCCAACCCCGGGAATGTAGCTCACGGTATTCGCCAAGGGTTCGTGGGAAAAATGATAAATTATTTAATCCAAGATTTTTAAATTGCTGTAATTTTTCATGCAGATTGCACAGTAAGAAGTTGATCAGCCACAATATTAAATTGAGTGAACCTGTAGGGATTACCTCGTCGTGGTATCGAGTTATTTTTAAGGCTGAATTTAAGACAGGCTCAATCCATTTTTTCAGTTAAAAACTGTTGACATTGAAACTAGAAATGTTAAACTTTAAGCCTGATCCTTGATCTTCAGCTAAACTAGAATTATCGTACACCTTAATTGTGCAGTCGTTTTACTAGAGTGGTTTGCTTTTCAAGTATACAAAGAGAATTAGTGCTCAAGGAGTGGTTAAGGACAGCCCACATAACCTTTTTTCAGAGATTGAATTTATATAGTCTTCTTCCTTGGAGCACCGCAGGGGTCCGCAGGATCCTGCTTCTCCAAACAGAAGCGATAAGAATTAGTGCAGGGACAGATAATCTTTAACCTTGCAAGCCTATGTGGTCCTTTTAACAGTTTAAAGCCTGTATATTCTGCAGTGTCTTGTTACTGCGATATAATTGTGTCTGTGGAGCGAAATCCACAATCGTCAAAAAAAAGGAAAAGAAAATATTTATTATACCATGTTAGATTTAGTAAATAACAACCAAGCCAGGATTTAATAGTATCAAAACAGATTAATCAGTTTTGAGCCATGCATTATATTAGTTTGAAGCAAATTGTTTACAACTTTATAAAAAAAAAATATCACAGTCGATTTAGTGTATTATACCAAGGGATGCTACTTTAAACGACCCTGAAACCTGCTTGATTTTGTTCCGGACGGGAATCTGCCGGGGGAGGACCATATATGCCATGTTATTAGTAAAGGTTCTCGTGGTTACTACCAACCCCTAATCTGCCTCACTTCCTTACTGAGCCGTACCCACTTACATTCTACCATGCTACATTCCACTATCTTATCTGCTACTCTGGGGACGTTTCCCTATTCAAATGGAAATTCCGAGTCTTCAAACGCGTACTGCTAGGCTTATGACCTTCCGTAAATTACCGGCCCACGCTAGGCTCATTTTTATTACACTTGGAAAATAATAGTCCTACCGGGGGAGGACTATATAGTCTATACGTGACCATTTTTCTGGGCAGCATGACCTGCAAGGAATGCCAAGAATGGAATTGAAAAGAAAAAAAAAACACCATCAAAAATTCAAGAAATTCGTTCTTCATACTGCGAAAAAAGTTGTTTTTAGCGAATTTCCCCTATAGGGAAGAAGCTGTTACCGTAGTACTCGTGGTAATACCTAAGGCCGCGACCATGATAACTTTTCGTTTTGGGGCCCCCAGAAGCAAAAAACACTATTCGTTCATTTTCATACATATATATATATATATATATATATATATCTATATATATATACATATATATATATATATATCTATATATATATATATCTATGTGTCTTTAAGCACGATAGCGGCCGTAAAAATGGTCCGGTCGGAAGGAAATTTGGCTCAGACCTGTAAAGTAGTAATTATTCGGACGAGCTCGTAAACCAGCCCGATCGGACTACCGAAAGGGGGGGGTAAAGGGGGGTAAACTCCTCTAAAAATGGATTTTTTGAGTTTTTTACATGGAAAAACAAAATTTATCGAATTTTAGATGGCATTATTGAATTCAGCTCAAAAAAACCAACAATTTAGTATTTTGAATCACTGCTCTATGTCCATTGGTTACCGAGATATTGAAAGTGGTAAACACAGTACGTTGTCCCAATGTTAACCTTATGGGGAATAAGTAAAATTCTATATCTCGGTTATTTCTCAACATATCTTGATAAAACTTGGTAAATGGCTTCTTCTAGTTCAGATCTACTAAATAATGAATTAAAACCACCCAGTTTTAATATACCCGTAGCAGCAAACCTGCATACTCTTTCCCTATGTTATTCTTATGGAGCTTTCAAAAACATGTCAAATCTCGCTATGTTGGATTGAAATATGTTTTTTGCATTTGAAATTCGCTGAGTATGCAGGTCTGCTGCAACGGGGGTATTTTCAATCAATGCGGTGCTAGATCAAAATAGTAATTTTCCAATATAGAAAGATAATTATCAGCCGAAAAGCGCTGTGCACATTTGTCCTTTTAGTCTAACCTAACACATCGCAACAATAATTAATTTGGTTATTCCTTTCAAGATAAATATTATGTTTGCTAAAGATTTTTGAGCAATTTATGTATTTGCATTCTGAATAGTATTGGATAAGTTGATTATCACGGTTAAATAATAATATCATGATGGAATTACAGAAATATTTTAAGAACTGATGATACACACATAATCTTAATATATATACTTGTAATCCATATTTACAATAGTGGTTTACAGCGATAAGGGCCCAATCGGTTGTTTACAGCATTGTTTGCTATTGCTTTGTCCTTGCTAAGCCAAGCTATATACTGATAACACGGGCTGGCAGTCAGTGTGTAGGGGTATCTCGTGAGGCTGTGGAGTCCGAAGTTCTCTGTTGCCAATGAATAAATTTTATTGAAAAATGTTTGCAACACTTTTACAAACAAAATAACCCCGTTACAGCATACCTGAATTCACAGCGATTTTGAAATTTTTAAATCAATCAAGAAGCTTCTCATTAATAAAGTCAACCTACGGCCATATATATGCATTAAATAGATTCTCCATAAGAATGACTTGGGAATTGATCATAGTAGTGGCGATGTGGCGTTTCTGGCCCAATCAAACTTTGACAGGCAGTCAATTTTTTGACAGCTACTTCCGGTCACGTGACCGGAAGTGACGTCATCAGCTGTGACGTAGCTGTGACGTGTATGGGTGGGTATTTAAAGTTTAAATGCCCTGCTGTGCTGGGTATTTAAATTTTAAATGGCCGGAAGTGTGTCAAGGTCTTTTGGGGATGTTTTTAAAAAAGATCTTGCATTTTCGGAAGATCCGAAAATGCAAGATATTTTCTTTTTTTATTTATTAGTTTTTTTACAAAAGTATTATTTTACAAGTTAGTAAAGTTTGCTCCCAAATTTGAAAAGTAAGTTGTTGTCGGTGCTGAAATTTCTTGTTTATTTTCATTCTTCTTGTTGTTGTAAGTTGGCAAAAACACATTTTTTTCGTTTTGATTGTTTGTTGCATAAAGTTCTAAAGATAAACCAAACCCAGTGGTTATAAGTTGTTTTAGTTCTTCACTAAAAATTTCCAAATCCTTGTAGGTTGTAAGATTGATAGTGTTGTAGTGAATCCCGCGAATGTTGAGAGACATGACTAGAGTTGTTTACTCGACGAGAGGTGTAGCAGGAATGACTATTGCAAAGCCGGTGCTGCAGGTACCTCCGATGGTAGTGGGGGTAGTGGTGGGGGTAATGGCAGGTGTTTGTTTAATCACTTTGAATTTAATCGTTGCCACAATAGACCGAGTCGATGTTGTAATTCTTCTAGTTTATCCAACCGGTTCTTTTGATATGTTTTGCAACTACATTTACAATAGCAGAAAGAATTACATTTTGTACAAGCTTGTCCGTCAACTTGATCTTCAGGTATTCTAAAACATTTTTCTTTGCAACAATAAGTTATAAGTGTTAGATTATTTCTTTTGGATGACATGTTGGTTGTAGCTTGTCTTAAACAGAACTGAGCCTCTCAACGTTAAAGTTTCGTATTTATGTAAAGTATTCGAATAAAACTATCGAATAAAATAATCGAATAATACTATCGAATAAAATAATCGAATAATACTATCGATTAAAAGTTCAAGGTCATCCGTTTGAGGTTTTAAAAAAATACAACATATCAGTATATAAAAACATATACTGATATGTTGTTGTTTTTTATCTTTTTATTTAAAACATTTTTTTACAATGTTATTTTTGTGCGATGTGCAGAGTTAGTTCCGTAGAGTTGTTTCCGCTCATTCCGTGTGACACCAAATATAATGATCCTGGTTGAATTTCCCGCAGATCTTCATTTTGCAGCAACTGGACGAATCGTTTTGGAAGATATACTTGAAACTTTGGTTCATCACCCGGTGTATATGGTGCATCGGATAAAGATGCGACGACTGCGTCTCCATGCGTTGTATCAATTTTCTTCATTTCATGAACAATATAATGTTTCTGTTCTTTTAATTCTGAACATTTCTTGATAATTAGAGTATTTGATTTTGAATGCAAGTTGAATTGTTCAACTAAACATTGGATAAACTGTTGTGATGCCATCCTTCACAGGAGATGTTGTCTGTTCGGAGTATGGAGTTAGACTGATACTCGGGGTGTGTTGCCTCTTCGTTTATATAACCTTCGGAACCCCCACTACATTCTTCCGTTTGTTGTTGTAAGTAAGCAGCCAAGTGATACGCGTTTTGTAATGCGCATTGAGATTGGTTGTGTTTCGGATTTATTGTAGAAACACAAATATTTCTAGCATCAAAGTGAAATGTTTTGTCCACTTTTATGTTTAAAACTTCTTTGTTTGTGTACTGTCGTATCCAATTCTTTTTTTCCAATCCTCTGGTATATATGTGTGTAAATTGTTTGCAAAAATGAAACATAATTTTGTGTACATTGTTGTACGGTAGGAAACCTTCATACCAATGGATATGATGAAAATTATTTGTTAGCCATCTGTTTGTTATTTTAGCTTTTGACTTTAGTTCATGGACAGAACACGGTGCTTCAAATAAAAACGGGTATGCTACTTGTGTAAGCAAATCCAAAATTACCAATTCTTTTATGATAAATCTATCATCGTTTCCGCGAAATGCTTGAAATTCAATTACACAAGGTTTTGCTGCCATTTCTTCATCCTGTCTGCTCATCATGGTGTCTGCTGATCAACTGTTTTCCACACCACGGTAGGTTAGATATATATATATATAAACCAGGCCGTACAGTTGTAGGCGCGTTGGTGTATGTTTAACGTGGGCACCATCCCCAGTAGGCCTACCCCACGGTTTATTCTTTTGTTAAATTACATTGTAGTTTTAACCTAGCAAAGTTTCTTCTTCTGTATTATTGTTGTTGGTGGTTTCTTCTTCTGTACTGTTGTTGTTGTTGTTGGTTTCTTCTTCTGTAGCCTCCGTTGCAACTTCGGTAAAAGGTTCAAAGTTTCTTAACTGCCTCCACATTTCCACTTCGTGAGGTATTCTATTAAAGATGGATGTATCTATTGGTCCGTATTGTAAAGTGCTTTCTGGTTGTTTTTCGCATGCATCTACCAGATATTCCTTAATAACAGAGCTTGAAAATACTAGTTGTTTCATATACCTGGTAATAGGTGATGTTGCATAGTTTAAAATGTAAAATTCTTCACGTGTTAGAAGAATTTTATTTTCAAATTGTGTCGAGTCTCTAATTCTTACTTGTTGTTGACCACGATGTTTAATAATATCAATTTCATTGTCACAATCCAAAAGTCGAATGTTAGTTTTTCTTCCAAAGAAACTGTTGGCTAAATAACATTCAATAAGATGTAGATGTTTTAAAAAGGAATCCCAAGCATTTTCTGAAAATAAAACCATCTTTGTTCCATGGCTTAGTATTACTGCGGGAGAGTAGTCTAATGATTTTACCAATCCTATCGACACACTTTTACTCATGCAAGATGAAATAGGATAAAAGATGCGAAGGAAAACTTCAGTTAAAATGTTTGGTGGAATATTTTCTTCAAGTTTTCTTTTCTTTCTTACGTTTGTTTTATTATTTTCCAACTTTTTATTTTGTTTTCCAAACTTTAAAAAGTCATCAATTTCCTTTACAATATTTTCTTCAAAATGTTTATCATCATTTTCCAATAAAGGTGTTGTTTCGGAAACGTCTTGTACAACTGATAAAGAACTCATTTTGTTTATAATGCTGTAGACGATGTTACCCATACAACTGTAGACAGTAAACTAAACAATTTTCGTTCCCGCTCCTGCTTTTATAACCGAGTGGTGGGGGTATTTTTTTTCCTTTTCATTTTACAAAACTGCTTTTACAATTCCTGTTAAAGGTGTATATGTAACAATTTTATCATGTAAAATTAAACAATAAGCAGATGTATCTTTGGGTACATTTTGTTCAAATTCCATTTCTATTTTTATATCTACACTGGAAGATTTTACAGATTCGTTTTGTTTTGAACAATCAACTACAACAATCGGATAGTTAGATTTAAATTGGTTTGGCGTTAATAAAGGTGTGTTTGTTTTTCCATAATATGAATTTTGGAATCTTGCGTACATATCGTACAAAACGCTAAACCTGTCTTTTGTAAAGTTTATGTTGAAGTTGTCGTATGGAAAGAATTGAGAGTTTAGAAACACCTTAAAATTTGTAAGTTTGCAATGATCAAATTCACCAGCATGTTTAGTTATTTCGTTTCTTCTTTTTGTTTGTAATCCAAATATTACATATCTTGCCTTTTCCAAATGAGTAGAAGTTTTTACAGTCCATGTATGACGTTGTGTTTCCGGTAAAACCGGATATTCATGAAACTCCCAACTTCTAAATGGTATTACGATATCACGATCTGATTTTAAAGTTCTTAATAATGAAATTCTATTCTGATCGTTTAACCGTACATGCGGTACTCTCCAAACAATTTTGTCTAATTGCATTTTCCATTCTAAAGTAGCTTCCGTTGTTCCATCAGTTGCTTGAATAATATCTTTGTCGTTTGATGATCTTAACAAAACTAATTCTTGTTTTACGTTTATTATTATTTTTCGGTAATCTTCGGCAAAGCCTAAAAGTAATCTTAAAGGAATGTAAAAGTCAAAATTGCCTGAAGTGTTTGGAGTGATTGTACTGGAATCGGGTGCTACCCATCCTGCGGCGGCCAGCATATTTTTTTCACTCGGTGTTAAAGATGCTAATCCTTTTAATGTACTTGTAATTCCCACCTTTTTTGTTGAATCTACTGTAACTCCGGAAATTTCATATCTTATTTCATCAAACAAATATGCCATGGGGTTATTTATGAACGGAACAGTACTTGCAGTGCTTCCATCTCTTTTTGTTACTCTTCCTTCGATATACAAATAACTTTCACATGGAAGTGTATAAATATCCTGTTGTTGTATGGGAATTCTAATTTCATCATTATTATTTAATTTTGATGAAGCGTAAGGGTTGTGCGTATGATATTCCTTTTCCCATAAGGTTTCGTCGAATGTCGGACCCTGCGCTATATCCAATATTTCCATTATTAATAAGTTTTAATCCAATTTCTTCTAGAAAACGAATGTTATCACTTGTTAATCCTTCTATAGCTGAAGTGCTACTGACTTGTTTACCAGTCAGCTCTTTCTTTTTAAATGATAACCCCATTGTTATACGGTTGATTTTATATGTATTCGTATAGTTATAGGTTCGTCTCTAAAATCAATATGATTTCCGTCTTGATCTAGTATGTTCACCACAATGTCTGAAATAAAACTGGTGTTTAACGGTAGGTACACCAAGTTTTGTGGCTTTTCCACAATTTTAAAACCCGGAGCGACCGTTGGATAGAATGTGTGCAATATATGAGTATTTTCACCATCTCTATAAGAACCATGTATAATATTACATGTAATATCTATACTGTTAACTTTCATTATTGTTACAGTTCTAGCACCTGAATGGTTAATATTAGGTTCTAAAAGTTTTGTTGTTTTAGGAAATCCTAATAAACTACCAATTGAATGTTCTTTGCTAAAATCTATATAATATTTAGATTTAATTTCAGCTTTCATAGTATTGTTATTTCCTTTTATTGTTATATTATCTTTTCCCATATGATTTTGTATCGCTTCATTTATATCATCAATTTCATATGCTCCAGTGGGTAAACTAAATACTTGTATATCTGAATATTTGTTTGTATTTTTATCTTTTGTTTTGTAATAATGTATTTTGTCATTAACATTTTCAGTAACGTTGGGAATAGAATTATAAGTTGTTATATCTAATAATGCGGCTTCCCATAATTTATCTTTTTCCAAACGTAACGCAGGGAAAAGAACACTTCGCAAAGTAGATGAAGTTCCAGTTAATGATACTGTATAGGAAGACATCTTAAAGTTGACTAACGCTTTTTGTTAAAAAATCTAAACATAAATGTCCACAGATTACCGTATCATCAGGTTGCTCTCTTTTATAATTGTATAGTACATTTTTAGCTGTTTTAAAGTAATATTGTAGTTCTTTTGGTGGTGGGAGATTACCAAAACTATCAAAGTAGTAAATAGTTGATCCTAGTTTCTTATAACATACCCAATGAGTGCCTGATCCTTTACTATTATCTAAATTTACTATTCCGGTTTCATTTTTCCATATTTTAACAGGTAATGCATCTTTCATAAACACTCCTCTAAAAAATGGAATTTTTAAACAAGAAACATAAGTAATTAATTCTTTATCTGTTAATTCTTTATTTGGAATTAGTAATTGTTTTTTTCTGTTTAATACACACGATACGGTCTTAGGTATAATCCTCCTCCTTTTTTTATCATTGACCATATTGTTTGTTTCTTTTTATTTTTACCTGCGGTGGATCGTCGTTTTCTTCTTATATTTCCTCCACGTTTCTTTGCAGGTTTTCTTCTCCTTTTTCCACCTCCTTTCTTCTTTCCACCTCCAAACATCGTTTTACCCTTCATTGCTGCTGATACCGCTAAAGCTGCTGCTTTTTCACCGATACTAGCGTCACTGGATGTTACTCTTTGCCAAGCTTTTTCAGCAAGTGCTCTATCCGCTATTGATCTATTTTTAGTATCTGCAAACTTTGAATATGCTATATCGTGTTGTTTGCAGGCTTGATCAAGTTTATTTATTCCAAGATCTCCTCTAGCAAGTCTTTTTTTCAATTTTGTTCCTGGACCACAATATTGATAACCTCCTGGTAAATGTAGTTCTACAGGTAATAAATCGATAGCTTTGTTAACTATAGCACCAACCGGCTTAGTAACAAGAGAAAGTGCTGTTGATGCTATTCCTCTTCCTCTCTTTATAACGTGTCGATTATGACTGATGCGTTGAACTTTCAACATGGTTTTTTATAGTGAAAGGAAATGCCAATACTTGTTTATTTTATAAATTCTTTATAATGAATGATGCACTTATTCTTTGACATTGTTTATTTATAATAAACATGTATTTTGTTTATGGGTAATAAACTTTTACCCAGTCTTTTGGTAGGATTGTATCCTTTTTATCAACATCAACTTGAGCAAATCTTAAATTTCCAGTTTTCATATTTAAAAAATATTTTTCTATAACATTTTTCTTAACCCAATGTAGTTTTTGATCAGCTTTTATGGGCTTTATCGTATTATAAACATCATATAACACTACACTTAAGAGTCTTATAATGTAATTTACATTAACAGCATCAACAATATCAATAGGGTCATCTAAGCTAGTCAATCGCAAGTTTTGACAATGAAAAAACTTTTTGTGTTTTTCTGTTCTTAAGCATCTTTCACGCCATTCTTTTACTCTAACTGCATCACTGTCATTTACTCCCATTCCAACATTAAATAGTGGTCTTTCTTTACAATCAAAGCCTTGTTGACCAAGTCTTGATGAAATTTCTTTTAATGCAGGAACTTGTCCAATTGTTGCTACATCAACATCATTCAACCCTTCTTTAACATTAGTAATTATTTTTGCATCCGCATCCCATTTGTTATTGTTTAATTTCATTATTTGACTTATTGTAGCTGCATCTGATTTTGCAGTTCCCTCCTTAACGTTAGTTAACACTTTATTTTTGCAATCAATTGACTTAATATCATGTGTAATACAATGATCTGTAACATATTGAAGGTTTACCGCATCTTTCATATCTTTAGGGTCTCCAATATCGTGTATTACAAAGTTGTAAAAGGAAAATTTATCTGTTTTTTCAGGTATGACTGAATGTAAATACTTTTTGGTAACTGAATCTTGATCATTAACAGGATCTGCTATATTGGCTATTCTAAGATCTTTTGCATCATATGCTTTATTATTACTTTTAGGATCATATCTTAAGGTTTGGTTTATGTACCACATTAAATATTCTTTATTTACCGAATCATTCTTATCTATTGGTTTTGGAAGATTTGCAATTCTATAAAAATTAGCGTTATACACTTCATTTTGAAGCTTTAAGCTAGGTAATGTTTCACTTTTTAAAGTTTTGAAATTTACTGCATCATTATCATCTTTTGGATCATTTACAAACTTTAAACGTTTGTTACTTATATCATAATCTCCATCGGATGTTAGTGGTAAACCACCTCTTTTTCCATAAGATCCTGATTTGCTTCCAGTTTCGGAATACCGTCCAAACTTATCCACACTCATGGTTATACTGAATATTTAATCAGTTATACTTGTATTATATATACTCATATTTTTTTATGCAATTACTCCTCGATTTCGCAGTTCGCCGACCAAAGCTACCCATTCATTTTCTAAACCACTATGTCCGGCTTGTTTAGCTTCATATATCAACTTCATTCTGTCAACCAATTTGTTTATATCGTTGTAGTATATTATATTAGTATCATACAAGTTTTTTAATAATCCTTTTCCTGATAAACTTGATTGATTTGTTTTTCTTCTTTTATGTAAAATATTTATTTCAGCAGAAGATAATGATTTTCTTTTTATGGGTTCCCTTCTTTTTGGTGGGAAAAGTTTAGCAATAATAGTTTTATATTTTTCTGATGCATTTCTATGAACATTGAAATTTTTAGAATAATTTTTCTTATGCGCATTTGTATCCTCCAATATTTGTTTAAAAATGTTTAAATCCTTTTTAGTATATTTATTAGGTTTCGGCTTAAAAATAAGTTCAAACAATCCTTTTGTACCCTTGTATTGTTTATTATTTATAATAATATTGTCATGTTCGTCTACATCAAGTTTGCTATCTCCAATCATTAGCCCATTTTCTTCTATTCTAGCACCAAAAGTATGATATTTTCGAGTTGGTTGTGCAGAATGTAACATTTTTAATACAAATTGTCTTGCAAGCGGCCCTTTATACGCAATATCCGAGCCCAATTTGCTCAAGTTGGATGGATTAATAGGCTCTTCTTCTTCTTGTTGTTCTTCGCTTGTAGAAAGACCTTCTTTTTCTGTTAAAACATCCGTTTCTTCACCTAGTTCGCTTTCTTCTTCAGTTGTTTCTCCTTGTTGTGTAAAACTTGTATCACTTTCATATTCTTCTTTTTGTTCAAATTTTGAAATGGGTAAAATAGCATCTCCGGAAAAATTAAATGTTGAATGTTTAACATTTTGTCCTAATTGTTTTAATGGCTCAGTAATAGGTTTAAATGTTGATTCCAGAAATTTCTCTCTTTCACTTATTCCTAATCTTAACGCTCTGTTTTTATGTCTAATAGAATCACTAAGTGATTTTATTTCTTTTAATAGCTTTTCCTGATTAACCATGTTTACACCATGAAGACTTGTACGATAATGTTGTTAATTAATGTATTAAAACAAATTTATCAAAACCTATGCGGTAACGACCATCTGTTATAGCTTTATCTTTCATAATTACCAAAAATCCATATTTTTCCGCCCAAGCTTTTCCACAAAGCTCTTTGAACTTATCAAATGACATATCAGCATTTACATGATCGTTGTATATATGTTTTAGGTTTGTATCGTCTTGTTTGAATAAAACTAAAATATTTGCATTGTCTCTAATTAGTTGTTTTGGAATTTTGCTATATGTTTGTCCGATATATATGCTATCAATATTATTATGTCTTCCCATGGCAAAATAGTTTCTAATAGTATCATGATTTTCACTAGATACATCATCAAATACAAATACAGAATACGGCTTAGCCTGGTCTGGTTGCATAACACTGTCACTAGCATTAAATTTGTAATAGTTAACATCGGGCACATCAGTCAGGATCTTTTCCAACAATTGATACTTTGGTTGATGTAAGGACTTTGAAAAAATATATAGGTTATTAAATCGCAATCCTTTTGTGTTTGTAATTAAGTTAAACACAACGTTAGTTTTGCCACAGTTTGAAGGACCGCTGACTATACATCGTACAGTGTTTGGAAATAAACTGCCGTGTTTACCATTGTTGATTTTAACGTTATCTACGGTTAAATCATCAATGTTATTAATATTAAATTTATCTTTATGGTGAACAATCTCCATCTTATTCAAAGGCAGAAGAGTAAATAAGTTTATTTAAAACTAAATCAAATCTTTTATAGGTATCCACGAATCTTCAGTTTTATCAAACCCCAACCAACGTACTTTAACTTGGTCTTTTTTCCTTTGCAACACCTTTTCAACAAGATAAACATCGCCTACTGTTGACTTTAACAATTCATGTCCGTAAAAACCGCCTTGTAACAAATTTCCTTTGTTATCTTTTAAAATATAAGTTTCCGGTACAGTAGGTTGTACTTTATACACTGTAAAAACTTCATTTGTCCAATTGGGCAGGTATTTTTTAGTAAACACTCCTTTGTATTTACTAATTCGAACTTTATCATTTACATTAAATTTTCTTGGTTTTCTTTGTTCCGCTTTTGGCTGTGTATTTTTTTTAATTCGTTGTAAAACTAGTTTAGCGTTTTTCTTATTCACTTTGTTAGGTGCCATACCGATAGTTCTATGAAACTTGTTGTTGTAATCGCTTATTAATTTTGGTAAGATATCAACCCATACGTAAGAACCTCTTTTCGAAAACATTTTATACATTGCACCTTTTAAGGTTCTATTAAATCTTTCAATTATAGCTGCCTTTTTCTCAGAATTTGTGGAATAATGATTTATGTTATATTTTTTCATTAACAAGGCAAAATGTTTATTAAAAAATTCTTTCCCATCATCAGTTTGTAAATGTTTAATTTTATTTTTATCTCTTTTTATAGCTACTTCCATAGCTTTTGTTATGCTGTTACCAGTTTTGTCTTTTAATGGCAAAGCATCTGCAACTTTAGTAAAACAATTAATAATCGTAAGTATGTATTTAAATCCTTTATTTATTTTACTATGCGGTTGCATTTCAATTAAATCTGCTTGATATAAATCATTTATTCCTTTTACAACAGTATTTCGTCGTGGAAACTTTATTCTTGCAGGTTTATGAAGTTCATTAACAATCTTTTCCTTTAAGTCTGTCATGATGATTTTACTAACAAAGTCAAGTTAGTATTGAGTGTTTCTTTTTCTGCATCCGCTTTTATAGTTCAAGGTCATTTCAACATATTTTAAAAAAAGGGGAAATCACAGCGAGCATGCTGTGATTTCCCCTTTTTTTCTTTTTTTCTTTTTTTCTTTTTTTTATTTTTTTATTTTTTTTCTTTTTTTTCTTTTTTTCTTTTTCTTTTTACTCATTGATAGGATTGAGAGAGTAGTGGCCGAATGGTAGAGTGTGAATTTTGTCTGGAAGAATGTGTCGTTTGTCATCATTGGAGCAGAGTGCTTTTTTCACTTCTGTTACGCTGTACAGTTGATGGTTGAAACTTCTGATGGTGTTGAATTTTGCAGTTATAGTCGTTTCTTCAAATAAGCATTGCTTGTAGTGTTCAAAATTTACATTCTTCTTAAGATACAAACTTTTTACTCCCTTAGCTTTTTTAATAATATTGTTTTCTTCTTTATGCAATTGTAGTGAATACAATTTTGACATTAGTGCAATAAGTTCTTTCAGTAAAATTCCATTTGCTTCGTCTTTAAATTTTCCAAGTTTCTTTTTGTTCCGATCATTGTCATAATTTAAATGATCTTTTGGATAGTCACTAAAATCAAATTCATTTTTGTGAACAAATGTTCGAAGATCCAAATACATATCTTCAGTAAGAATCCAGTAGATGAAAGCGTCCGTGTCCATGTAGGCGATTCCGATGTTATCTCTACCGTAGAAGGCGACCATTTTGTTGTAGTGGAAATCGTACATGTGGGTTTTGGAAATATCCAAGATTGACATTCCAACGTACAACGGACGATCCATTTTCACACTTGTCTTCTTCATAGATACTGCCACAAGGTTTTCATTGATGATAACGGATGTTTCAAAGTTTGGTTTTTGTACAAGTTTTTCTAGTTTTATAGGATCTGTAATTAATTTAACATTTTTGTGTTTTCTTTTGTTTTCCAATGTTTTTCCAAATATCGCGTTATTCATTAATTTAAAAAAGTCCTTTTGAAATGTTGATGTTGCAGCTGCTCTTCTTCTGGTGTTTGAATCAATGTACGGTTTTAACCAGCAAGATTGGGAAAATTTTAAAACTCTATGAATTTTGGTTATACGTAAACCCAATTGGAGTGCTTGTTGAACAACCCAAAAGTGAGCTACGTATCTTTGTTTATTTTCAAGAGTCATCATTAATTTTGGATGTTTGCCAATTGGTGAAACCTCTCCTCTCGTCCGCCCTCCTCTCGTCCGAAGAGGACCTCTTCGGACGACGCAGAAACCCCGTCTCCCATAGTAGATGAGAAACGGGGTTTCTGCGAGGATCGTCCGAAGAGGTCCTCTTCGGACGACGCAGAAACCCCGTTTCTCATCTACTATGGGAGACGGGGTTTCTGCGTCGTCCGAAGAGGTCCTCTTCGGACGAGAGGAGGGCGGACGAGAGGAGAGGTTTCACCAATTGGCAAACATCCAAAATTAATGATGACTCTTGAAAATAAACAAAGATACGTAGCTCACTTTTGGGTTGTTCAACAAGCACTCCAATTGGGTTTACGTATAACCAAAATTCATAGAGTTTTAAAATTTTCCCAATCTTGCTGGTTAAAACCGTACATTGATTCAAACACCAGAAGAAGAGCAGCTGCAACATCAACATTTCAAAAGGACTTTTTTAAATTAATGAATAACGCGATATTTGGAAAAACATTGGAAAACAAAAGAAAACACAAAAATGTTAAATTAATTACAGATCCTATAAAACTAGAAAAACTTGTACAAAAACCAAACTTTGAAACATCCGTTATCATCAATGAAAACCTTGTGGCAGTATCTATGAAGAAGACAAGTGTGAAAATGGATCGTCCGTTGTACGTTGGAATGTCAATCTTGGATATTTCCAAAACCCACATGTACGATTTCCACTACAACAAAATGGTCGCCTTCTACGGTAGAGATAACATCGGAATCGCCTACATGGACACGGACGCTTTCATCTACTGGATTCTTACTGAAGATATGTATTTGGATCTTCGAACATTTGTTCACAAAAATGAATTTGATTTTAGTGACTATCCAAAAGATCATTTAAATTATGACAATGATCGGAACAAAAAGAAACTTGGAAAATTTAAAGACGAAGCAAATGGAATTTTACTGAAAGAACTTATTGCACTAATGTCAAAATTGTATTCACTACAATTGCATAAAGAAGAAAACAATATTATTAAAAAAGCTAAGGGAGTAAAAAGTTTGTATCTTAAGAAGAATGTAAATTTTGAACACTACAAGCAATGCTTATTTGAAGAAACGACTATAACTGCAAAATTCAACACCATCAGAAGTTTCAACCATCAACTGTACAGCGTAACAGAAGTGAAAAAAGCACTCTGCTCCAATGATGACAAACGACACATTCTTCCAGACAAAATTCACACTCTACCATTCGGCCACTACTCTCTCAATCCTATCAATGAGTAAAAAGAAAAAGAAAAAAAGAAAAAAAAGAAAAAAAATAAAAAAATAAAAAAAAGAAAAAAAGAAAAAAAGAAAAAAAGGGGAAATCACAGCATGCTCGCTGTGATTTCCCCTTTTTTTAAAATATGTTGAAATGACCTTGAACTATAAAAGCGGATGCAGAAAAAGAAACACTCAATACTAACTTGACTTTGTTAGTAAAATCATCATGACAGACTTAAAGGAAAAGATTGTTAATGAACTTCATAAACCTGCAAGAATAAAGTTTCCACGACGAAATACTGTTGTAAAAGGAATAAATGATTTATATCAAGCAGATTTAATTGAAATGCAACCGCATAGTAAAATAAATAAAGGATTTAAATACATACTTACGATTATTAATTGTTTTACTAAAGTTGCAGATGCTTTGCCATTAAAAGACAAAACTGGTAACAGCATAACAAAAGCTATGGAAGTAGCTATAAAAAGAGATAAAAATAAAATTAAACATTTACAAACTGATGATGGGAAAGAATTTTTTAATAAACATTTTGCCTTGTTAATGAAAAAATATAACATAAATCATTATTCCACAAATTCTGAGAAAAAGGCAGCTATAATTGAAAGATTTAATAGAACCTTAAAAGGTGCAATGTATAAAATGTTTTCGAAAAGAGGTTCTTACGTATGGGTTGATATCTTACCAAAATTAATAAGCGATTACAACAACAAGTTTCATAGAACTATCGGTATGGCACCTAACAAAGTGAATAAGAAAAACGCTAAACTAGTTTTACAACGAATTAAAAAAAATACACAGCCAAAAGCGGAACAAAGAAAACCAAGAAAATTTAATGTAAATGATAAAGTTCGAATTAGTAAATACAAAGGAGTGTTTACTAAAAAATACCTGCCCAATTGGACAAATGAAGTTTTTACAGTGTATAAAGTACAACCTACTGTACCGGAAACTTATATTTTAAAAGATAACAAAGGAAATTTGTTACAAGGCGGTTTTTACGGACATGAATTGTTAAAGTCAACAGTAGGCGATGTTTATCTTGTTGAAAAGGTGTTGCAAAGGAAAAAAGACCAAGTTAAAGTACGTTGGTTGGGGTTTGATAAAACTGAAGATTCGTGGATACCTATAAAAGATTTGATTTAGTTTTAAATAAACTTATTTACTCTTCTGCCTTTGAATAAGATGGAGATTGTTCACCATAAAGATAAATTTAATATTAATAACATTGATGATTTAACCGTAGATAACGTTAAAATCAACAATGGTAAACACGGCAGTTTATTTCCAAACACTGTACGATGTATAGTCAGCGGTCCTTCAAACTGTGGCAAAACTAACGTTGTGTTTAACTTAATTACAAACACAAAAGGATTGCGATTTAATAACCTATATATTTTTTCAAAGTCCTTACATCAACCAAAGTATCAATTGTTGGAAAAGATCCTGACTGATGTGCCCGATGTTAACTATTACAAATTTAATGCTAGTGACAGTGTTATGCAACCAGACCAGGCTAAGCCGTATTCTGTATTTGTATTTGATGATGTATCTAGTGAAAATCATGATACTATTAGAAACTATTTTGCCATGGGAAGACATAATAATATTGATAGCATATATATAGGACAAACATATAGCAAAATTCCAAAACAACTAATTAGAGACAATGCAAATATTTTAGTTTTATTCAAACAAGACGATACAAACCTAAAACATATATACAACGATCATGTAAATGCTGATATGTCATTTGATAAGTTCAAAGAGCTTTGTGGAAAAGCTTGGGCGGAAAAATATGGATTTTTGGTAATTATGAAAGATAAAGCTATAACAGATGGTCGTTACCGCATAGGTTTTGATAAATTTGTTTTAATACATTAATTAACAACATTATCGTACAAGTCTTCATGGTGTAAACATGGTTAATCAGGAAAAGCTATTAAAAGAAATAAAATCACTTAGTGATTCTATTAGACATAAAAACAGAGCGTTAAGATTAGGAATAAGTGAAAGAGAGAAATTTCTGGAATCAACATTTAAACCTATTACTGAGCCATTAAAACAATTAGGACAAAATGTTAAACATTCAACATTTAATTTTTCCGGAGATGCTATTTTACCCATTTCAAAATTTGAACAAAAAGAAGAATATGAAAGTGACACAAGTTTTACACAACAAGGAGAAACAACTGAAGAAGAAAGCGAACTAGGTGAAGAAACGGATGTTTTAACAGAAAAAGAAGGTCTTTCTACAAGCGAAGAACAACAAGAAGAAGAAGAGCCTATTAATCCATCCAACTTGAGCAAATTGGGCTCGGATATTGCGTATAAAGGGCCGCTTGCAAGACAATTTGTATTAAAAATGTTACATTCTGCACAACCAACTCGAAAATATCATACTTTTGGTGCTAGAATAGAAGAAAATGGGCTAATGATTGGAGATAGCAAACTTGATGTAGACGAACATGACAATATTATTATAAATAATAAACAATACAAGGGTACAAAAGGATTGTTTGAACTTATTTTTAAGCCGAAACCTAATAAATATACTAAAAAGGATTTAAACATTTTTAAACAAATATTGGAGGATACAAATGCGCATAAGAAAAATTATTCTAAAAATGTCAATGTTCATAGAAATGCATCAGAAAAATATAAAACTATTATTGCTAAACTTTTCCCACCAAAAAGAAGGGAACCCATAAAAAGAAAATCATTATCTTCTGCTGAAATAAATATTTTACATAAAAGAAGAAAAACAAATCAATCAAGTTTATCAGGAAAAGGATTATTAAAAAACTTGTATGATACTAATATAATATACTACAACGATATAAACAAATTGGTTGACAGAATGAAGTTGATATATGAAGCTAAACAAGCCGGACATAGTGGTTTAGAAAATGAATGGGTAGCTTTGGTCGGCGAACTGCGAAATCGAGGAGTAATTGCATAAAAAAATATGAGTATATAATACAAGTATAACTGATTAAATATTCAGTATAACCATGAGTGTGGATAAGTTTGGACGGTATTCCGAAACTGGAAGCAAATCAGGATCTTATGGAAAAAGAGGTGGTTTACCACTAACATCCGATGGAGATTATGATATAAGTAACAAACGTTTAAAGTTTGTAAATGATCCAAAAGATGATAATGATGCAGTAAATTTCAAAACTTTAAAAAGTGAAACATTACCTAGCTTAAAGCTTCAAAATGAAGTGTATAACGCTAATTTTTATAGAATTGCAAATCTTCCAAAACCAATAGATAAGAATGATTCGGTAAATAAAGAATATTTAATGTGGTACATAAACCAAACCTTAAGATATGATCCTAAAAGTAATAATAAAGCATATGATGCAAAAGATCTTAGAATAGCCAATATAGCAGATCCTGTTAATGATCAAGATTCAGTTACCAAAAAGTATTTACATTCAGTCATACCTGAAAAAACAGATAAATTTTCCTTTTACAACTTTGTAATACACGATATTGGAGACCCTAAAGATATGAAAGATGCGGTAAACCTTCAATATGTTACAGATCATTGTATTACACATGATATTAAGTCAATTGATTGCAAAAATAAAGTGTTAACTAACGTTAAGGAGGGAACTGCAAAATCAGATGCAGCTACAATAAGTCAAATAATGAAATTAAACAATAACAAATGGGATGCGGATGCAAAAATAATTACTAATGTTAAAGAAGGGTTGAATGATGTTGATGTAGCAACAATTGGACAAGTTCCTGCATTAAAAGAAATTTCATCAAGACTTGGTCAACAAGGCTTTGATTGTAAAGAAAGACCACTATTTAATGTTGGAATGGGAGTAAATGACAGTGATGCAGTTAGAGTAAAAGAATGGCGTGAAAGATGCTTAAGAACAGAAAAACACAAAAAGTTTTTTCATTGTCAAAACTTGCGATTGACTAGCTTAGATGACCCTATTGATATTGTTGATGCTGTTAATGTAAATTACATTATAAGACTCTTAAGTGTAGTGTTATATGATGTTTATAATACGATAAAGCCCATAAAAGCTGATCAAAAACTACATTGGGTTAAGAAAAATGTTATAGAAAAATATTTTTTAAATATGAAAACTGGAAATTTAAGATTTGCTCAAGTTGATGTTGATAAAAAGGATACAATCCTACCAAAAGACTGGGTAAAAGTTTATTACCCATAAACAAAATACATGTTTATTATAAATAAACAATGTCAAAGAATAAGTGCATCATTCATTATAAAGAATTTATAAAATAAACAAGTATTGGCATTTCCTTTCACTATAAAAAACCATGTTGAAAGTTCAACGCATCAGTCATAATCGACACGTTATAAAGAGAGGAAGAGGAATAGCATCAACAGCACTTTCTCTTGTTACTAAGCCGGTTGGAGCTATAGTTAACAAAGCTATCGATTTATTACCTGTAGAACTACATTTACCAGGAGGTTATCAATATTGTGGTCCAGGAACAAAATTGAAAAAAAGACTTGCTAGAGGAGATCTTGGAATAAATAAACTTGATCAAGCCTGCAAACAACACGATATAGCATATTCAAAGTTTGCATATACTAAAAATAGATCAATAGCGGATAGAGCACTTGCTGAAAAAGCTTGGCAAAGAGTAACATCCAGTGACGCTAGTATCGGTGAAAAAGCAGCAGCTTTAGCGGTATCAGCAGCAATGAAGGGTAAAACGATGTTTGGAGGTGGAAAGAAGAAAGGAGGTGGAAAAAGGAGAAGAAAACCTGCAAAGAAACGTGGAGGAAATATAAGAAGAAAACGACGATCCACCGCAGGTAAAAATAAAAAGAAACAAACAATATGGTCAATGATAAAAAAAGGAGGAGGATTATACCTAAGACCGTATCGTGTGTATTAAACAGAAAAAAACAATTACTAATTCCAAATAAAGAATTAACAGATAAAGAATTAATTACTTATGTTTCTTGTTTAAAAATTCCATTTTTTAGAGGAGTGTTTATGAAAGATGCATTACCTGTTAAAATATGGAAAAATGAAACCGGAATAGTAAATTTAGATAATAGTAAAGGATCAGGCACTCATTGGGTGTGTTATAAGAAACTAGGATCAACTATTTACTACTTTGATAGTTTTGGTAATCTCCCACCACCAAAAGAACTACAATATTACTTTAAAACAGCTAAAAATGTACTATACAATTATAAAAGAGAGCAACCTGATGATACGGTAATCTGTGGACATTTATGTTTAGATTTTTTAACAAAAAGCGTTAGTCAACTTTAAGATGTCTTCCTATACAGTATCATTAACTGGAACTTCATCTACTTTGCGAAGTGTTCTTTTCCCTGCGTTACGTTTGGAAAAAGATAAATTATGGGAAGCCGCATTATTAGATATAACAACTTATAATTCTATTCCCAACGTTACTGAAAATGTTAATGACAAAATACATTATTACAAAACAAAAGATAAAAATACAAACAAATATTCAGATATACAAGTATTTAGTTTACCCACTGGAGCATATGAAATTGATGATATAAATGAAGCGATACAAAATCATATGGGAAAAGATAATATAACAATAAAAGGAAATAACAATACTATGAAAGCTGAAATTAAATCTAAATATTATATAGATTTTAGCAAAGAACATTCAATTGGTAGTTTATTAGGATTTCCTAAAACAACAAAAATTTTAGAACCTAATATTAACCATTCAGGTGCTAGAACTGTAACAATAATGAAAGTTAACAGTATAGATATTACATGTAATATTATACATGGTTCTTATAGAGATGGTGAAAATACTCATATATTGCACACATTCTATCCAACGGTCGCTCCGGATTTTAAAATTGTGGAAAAGCCACAAAACTTGGTGTACCTACCGTTAAACACCAGTTTTATTTCAGACATTGTGGTGAACATACTAGATCAAGACGGAAATCATATTGATTTTAGAGACGAACCTATAACTATACGAATACATATAAAATCAACCGTATAACAATGGGGTTATCATTTAAAAAGAAAGAGCTGACTGGTAAACAAGTCAGTAGCACTTCAGCTATAGAAGGATTAACAAGTGATAACATTCGTTTTCTAGAAGAAATTGGATTAAAACTTATTAATAATGGAAATATTGGATATAGCGCAGGGTCCGACATTCGACGAAACCTTATGGGAAAAGGAATATCATACGCACAACCCTTACGCTTCATCAAAATTAAATAATAATGATGAAATTAGAATTCCCATACAACAACAGGATATTTATACACTTCCATGTGAAAGTTATTTGTATATCGAAGGAAGAGTAACAAAAAGAGATGGAAGCACTGCAAGTACTGTTCCGTTCATAAATAACCCCATGGCATATTTGTTTGATGAAATAAGATATGAAATTTCCGGAGTTACAGTAGATTCAACAAAAAAGGTGGGAATTACAAGTACATTAAAAGGATTAGCATCTTTAACACCGAGTGAAAAAAATATGCTGGCCGCCGCAGGATGGGTAGCACCCGATTCCAGTACAATCACTCCAAACACTTCAGGCAATTTTGACTTTTACATTCCTTTAAGATTACTTTTAGGCTTTGCCGAAGATTACCGAAAAATAATAATAAACGTAAAACAAGAATTAGTTTTGTTAAGATCATCAAACGACAAAGATATTATTCAAGCAACTGATGGAACAACGGAAGCTACTTTAGAATGGAAAATGCAATTAGACAAAATTGTTTGGAGAGTACCGCATGTACGGTTAAACGATCAGAATAGAATTTCATTATTAAGAACTTTAAAATCAGATCGTGATATCGTAATACCATTTAGAAGTTGGGAGTTTCATGAATATCCGGTTTTACCGGAAACACAACGTCATACATGGACTGTAAAAACTTCTACTCATTTGGAAAAGGCAAGATATGTAATATTTGGATTACAAACAAAAAGAAGAAACGAAATAACTAAACATGCTGGTGAATTTGATCATTGCAAACTTACAAATTTTAAGGTGTTTCTAAACTCTCAATTCTTTCCATACGACAACTTCAACATAAACTTTACAAAAGACAGGTTTAGCGTTTTGTACGATATGTACGCAAGATTCCAAAATTCATATTATGGAAAAACAAACACACCTTTATTAACGCCAAACCAATTTAAATCTAACTATCCGATTGTTGTAGTTGATTGTTCAAAGCAAAACGAATCTGTAAAATCTTCCAGTGTAGATATAAAAATAGAAATGGAATTTGAACAAAATGTACCCAAAGATACATCTGCTTATTGTTTAATTTTACATGATAAAATTGTTACATATACACCTTTAACAGGAATTGTAAAAGCAGTTTTGTAAAATGAAAAGGAAAAAAAATACCCCCACCACTCGGTTATAAAAGCAGGAGCGGGAACGAAAATTGTTTAGTTTACTGTCTACAGTTGTATGGGTAACATCGTCTACAGCATTATAAACAAAATGAGTTCTTTATCAGTTGTACAAGACGTTTCCGAAACAACACCTTTATTGGAAAATGATGATAAACATTTTGAAGAAAATATTGTAAAGGAAATTGATGACTTTTTAAAGTTTGGAAAACAAAATAAAAAGTTGGAAAATAATAAAACAAACGTAAGAAAGAAAAGAAAACTTGAAGAAAATATTCCACCAAACATTTTAACTGAAGTTTTCCTTCGCATCTTTTATCCTATTTCATCTTGCATGAGTAAAAGTGTGTCGATAGGATTGGTAAAATCATTAGACTACTCTCCCGCAGTAATACTAAGCCATGGAACAAAGATGGTTTTATTTTCAGAAAATGCTTGGGATTCCTTTTTAAAACATCTACATCTTATTGAATGTTATTTAGCCAACAGTTTCTTTGGAAGAAAAACTAACATTCGACTTTTGGATTGTGACAATGAAATTGATATTATTAAACATCGTGGTCAACAACAAGTAAGAATTAGAGACTCGACACAATTTGAAAATAAAATTCTTCTAACACGTGAAGAATTTTACATTTTAAACTATGCAACATCACCTATTACCAGGTATATGAAACAACTAGTATTTTCAAGCTCTGTTATTAAGGAATATCTGGTAGATGCATGCGAAAAACAACCAGAAAGCACTTTACAATACGGACCAATAGATACATCCATCTTTAATAGAATACCTCACGAAGTGGAAATGTGGAGGCAGTTAAGAAACTTTGAACCTTTTACCGAAGTTGCAACGGAGGCTACAGAAGAAGAAACCAACAACAACAACAACAGTACAGAAGAAGAAACCACCAACAACAATAATACAGAAGAAGAAACTTTGCTAGGTTAAAACTACAATGTAATTTAACAAAAGAATAAACCGTGGGGTAGGCCTACTGGGGATGGTGCCCACGTTAAACATACACCAACGCGCCTACAACTGTACGGCCTGGTTTATATATATATATATCTAACCTACCGTGGTGTGGAAAACAGTTGATCAGCAGACACCATGATGAGCAGACAGGATGAAGAAATGGCAGCAAAACCTTGTGTAATTGAATTTCAAGCATTTCGCGGAAACGATGATAGATTTATCATAAAAGAATTGGTAATTTTGGATTTGCTTACACAAGTAGCATACCCGTTTTTATTTGAAGCACCGTGTTCTGTCCATGAACTAAAGTCAAAAGCTAAAATAACAAACAGATGGCTAACAAATAATTTTCATCATATCCATTGGTATGAAGGTTTCCTACCGTACAACAATGTACACAAAATTATGTTTCATTTTTGCAAACAATTTACACACATATATACCAGAGGATTGGAAAAAAAGAATTGGATACGACAGTACACAAACAAAGAAGTTTTAAACATAAAAGTGGACAAAACATTTCACTTTGATGCTAGAAATATTTGTGTTTCTACAATAAATCCGAAACACAACCAATCTCAATGCGCATTACAAAACGCGTATCACTTGGCTGCTTACTTACAACAACAAACGGAAGAATGTAGTGGGGGTTCCGAAGGTTATATAAACGAAGAGGCAACACACCCCGAGTATCAGTCTAACTCCATACTCCGAACAGACAACATCTCCTGTGAAGGATGGCATCACAACAGTTTCTCCAATGTTTAGTTGAACAATTCAACTTGCATTCAAAATCAAATACTCTAATTATCAAGAAATGTTCAGAATTAAAAGAACAGAAACATTATATTGTTCATGAAATGAAGAAAATTGATACAACGCATGGAGACGCAGTCGTCGCATCTTTATCCGATGCACCATATACACCGGGTGATGAACCAAAGTTTCAAGTATATCTTCCAAAACGATTCGTCCAGTTGCTGCAAAATGAAGATCTGCGGGAAATTCAACCAGGATCATTATATTTGGTGTCACACGGAATGAGCGGAAACAACTCTACGGAACTAACTCTGCACATCGCACAAAAATAACATTGTAAAAAAATGTTTTAAATAAAAAGATAAAAAACAACAACATATCAGTATATGTTTTTATATACTGATATGTTGTATTTTTTTAAAACCTCAAACGGATGACCTTGAACTTTTAATCGATAGTATTATTCGATTATTTTATTCGATAGTATTATTCGATTATTTTATTCGATAGTTTTATTCGAATACTTTACATAAATACGAAACTTTAACGTTGAGAGGCTCAGTTCTGTTTAAGACAAGCTACAACCAACATGTCATCCAAAAGAAATAATCTAACACTTATAACTTATTGTTGCAAAGAAAAATGTTTTAGAATACCTGAAGATCAAGTTGACGGACAAGCTTGTACAAAATGTAATTCTTTCTGCTATTGTAAATGTAGTTGCAAAACATATCAAAAGAACCGGTTGGATAAACTAGAAGAATTACAACATCGACTCGGTCTATTGTGGCAACGATTAAATTCAAAGTGATTAAACAAACACCTGCCATTACCCCCACCACTACCCCCACTACCATCGGAGGTACCTGCAGCACCGGCTTTGCAATAGTCATTCCTGCTACACCTCTCGTCGAGTAAACAACTCTAGTCATGTCTCTCAACATTCGCGGGATTCACTACAACACTATCAATCTTACAACCTACAAGGATTTGGAAATTTTTAGTGAAGAACTAAAACAACTTATAACCACTGGGTTTGGTTTATCTTTAGAACTTTATGCAACAAACAATCAAAACGAAAAAATGTGTTTTTGCCAACTTACAACAACAAGAAGAATGAAAATAAACAAGAAATTTCAGCACCGACAACAACTTACTTTTCAAATTTGGGAGCAAACTTTACTAACTTGTAAAATAATACTTTTGTAAAAAAACAAATAAATAAAAAAAGAAAATATCTTGCATTTTCGGATCTTCCGAAAATGCAAGATCTTTTTTAAAAACATCCCCAAAAGACCTTGACACACTTCCGGCCATTTAAAATTTAAATACCCAGCACAGCAGGGCATTTAAACTTTAAATACCCACCCATACACGTCACAGCTACGTCACAGCTGATGACGTCACTTCCGGTCACGTGACCGGAAGTAGCTGTCAAAAAATTGACTGCCTGTCAAAGTTTGATTGGGCCAGAAACGCCACATCGCCACTACTGATCATGCATGTGTGCTGCCTCAGAAATCTCTAGATTTTGTGATTTCAGGAAATTATTGTGTATATCTGAACTAGCTGAAGCCACATATCATATTTTATCGATATATTATTTTAATTTTTTATGCGTAAAATAAAAAACAGTTGTCCCCCCCCCCCTCCTTTTAAGAGGTCCGAACGTAAGAGGTCCCTATCGGGCTGGTTTTCGAACTCTTCCAAAAAAATACTCTTTACTCTCATTACATTTTATTGGGTATTATTATGAACATACAATAACGTTTCTTTGCATTTATAAAATAAATAGTCACTAGACTCATACTCTATGGAAGACTTTCAGTCACTTCCAATGATTTTGAGTATGGCCGTTTCAAGTAATAAGGCTTCGGCCTTCGAGCTGGCAACGTCGATGCGAGGGGTTTAGTTCTATTCTACCTCAGTCAGCTGATTTTCCGCAAACGTTATATGGGCATTAGAGATAGTATTATTCGAACCCTTAGGAAGGACGTTGTCTTTATTAGCGCCTCGGCCTTATTACTGTGAATGGCTGTGCTGTGTGCCAATACATCAAAGTTTGACATATATATACTGATAATATATTTTCTAAACTGTATTCTCAAAGTATAGTAGTAGTTTTCGCATACTGTAAAAGACGTAAACCACTAAATCATAAGTAACCAATTGTAAAAGAGAAAGATGATAGGCCTTATAATTTTTCGTAAAATTTCCATGCAGGTTAACTTTTTATTTAGCCAACTGCAACAGATGTAGCTCAATAACAGTAAATGTATGAGTCTTTGATTTTTATTTTAGATTTTGTTCAATACTGAAGAGAATATAAAAAATAGAACTGGGAACCCAAGTTTGGTATGATAAACAACATCTGCTGATCAAACAAAAATATTTTTATGTTGTCATAGAACGTATCAAAGAGGCATTGTATACCATCATATCTCAATTTTCTAAATTCCTTTTTATTCTAACTTAATATACTTTATTTTTATCTGGTGTATAAGCTCTGAAATCTACGCATACTTATCATCATAGAGTTACGATTACAAAATATATTACGATTTATACAAAATATATTTTTAATACTTATTTGGCCAAAATGTTGTTGATAAACGAAAAAGAACCCGCTTCTTTATGACTTATTTGGTTGACTACACCACCCCTACCATTGATGCAACCCAATTTAAACGTCAAAATTGTTCCTTCTCCTGTAATTGGAAAATATTTCTCGTAAATTAGCCTTGATATACCCCTAAAGAATTATGTTAAACCTCTTTTAAAGTTATTTTAATTGTTATTTAGGATTCACAAATATCAAATTCAGACAGATACACCTAGAAGAACTTTGATTACTCCTTGGACCGACTGACGCAGAATCGCTACGTGACCCTTTTAAAACCGAACTCAGTGTTCTCAGATTGCGCAACGGTTTCAGAGTTAATGGAGGATTCAGCTTTCATGAACTGCTTTCAAAACTGTGCTTTGTTACTGTAAGATGTGGAAATACATATAACTGTATGTGTTTTTTTTAAATTATTTTTCTTTGTTTAATTTATACTTTTAAGCAATTCTTACATGTATAATAATTACAATACTTTGATACAATTTCCTTATGAAAATATACGACCCAAAATACATAAATTAAAAGTGGTTTGCGTCACAACTAGCCGCTTGTAAAAATATAGCTTTCTGTAAAATGTTACAAGTTATAACAGTGTTAACCAAAATGCAGTTTTAAATTATTGTATTTACAATACAACAATAGTTGTATCCTCAAAATTGGACGTATACAGTGTTTTTGCCTTGTTGCTAGTTTTGAAAATGAATAATTTCTGTAAAATGTGAGTCACTACAGGTGAAGTGAGATAACTTTTCTTTAAGCTATTCTTAAACTATTGAAATAATCTACTTATAAATGTTTTACAGAATAAAGAAGAACGCGTTCGTGAAAAAATCCTAGTCCAGCAAGTGTATTATTCATGAGTTTAAGTAATAAAATAAGTACTAATCTTTAAAAAAATTATAAAATAATTATAATATTTTTTTCAAAAGTATATATTTGATAAGGACTATGGAACGTAATTGTTAGCTCGCACCTATATGCACCATCAAAAAGACCTTGCTTGTCAGACGTCAATTTCTTTTTAAAGGGGTGGTAGGGGTTAAAAAGTAAAAGCCTAGTTTTGATGTCTTGCTTGTAGACATAATTATGCGTATATTACTGTTATAAAGACACAGTTAAAACTAATCGTTAGTGTCATCCCTTCCAAAAAAAAATCCTAGCATGTTTTCAAGGTTATGAAAAGAGAAAAATCGGTTCTGGAATTGTTTAATGAAATAAACCTTTTCGTAAACATGTAATTAAATGATTAAATTTATGAAATCATCGCTGGAAGGTTATAGTTACTAAATAATTAAATTCAAAATTACAGTTATTAGGTAAAGCCCCTATGTAGATCATGAAGTTACACAGCCACTGTGCCCCGTCTTTTGTACGTCTCATAAATCTATGCGATTTATATAGCCCTCCTTTCGCAAGTCATTAAAGAATAATTAAGAAATACAGGTAATTGAAAGTAACTATTTATTTTCATAACACAAACTGTAAACTAAACATGCTTTAGGTTATTTTTATTTTAAATCAACTAGATCAGCTGATTGTATAATCCTACATTTCTCTCCAACCAATTTACGATGAGTTACCATCTTCATCAGGTTCTAACTGTAATTTCCATTGCGGTGGATCAGTTGCACCTTCTCTTGCTCTTAGTTGATCTGCATGTTTCCTCTTTACCTCTCCCCCAATTAAAACTGTGTATGATAGCTCTCCTGTTCTTTCCTGTATTGTTCCTGGTCTCCAACCTCTTTTTGTTTCATTTTGAACCCATACTTCTTGTTTGGACGCAAACTCTTTCTGTTTAGATTTTAAATCATTGTAGTACTTTTGTCGCCATACTTGATTTTCAATTTTTTTTCTACTGTTAGACTGATTAGACATCTATCCAAAGCTGTAGGTAGTCTCCTACCATAGAACATGACCGAAGGTGGTTGTCCTGTGGTTTTTTGTGGAGTGTTCCTACAAGCAAATAACACTTGTTATAGTGCAAAAGTTGAACATAGACCTTCTTGCTTGCAAGCATTATATCTACTTTTAAAGTTTCTAATAATTCATTCTACTAAACCATTGGTTTTTGGATGATAAGGTGCTGATGTGTCATGACATATATTATTGTTCTTACAAAATGTCTTGAACTCCTGAGACGTAAATGCAGCGCCATTATCAGAGACAATTTTCTTAGGAACTCCATACCTAGAAAACCATGTCCTCAATCTGTTGGTTAACGCAACAGTTGTAATACGTTCCATTACTTCTATCTCGACCCATTTCGAGTATGCATCAATTCCTATTAGCCAGAACCGGTTGTCGACTGGGCCCGCAAAGTCGAGGTGAATTCTCTCCCAAGGACCATTCGGTATATTCCAAGGATATAGAGGTACTTCTGTGTCACATGCTCTGTTTCTCTGGCAAGGGTGACATCAACGTACATACAACTCTACATCCTCATCTAGATTGGGCCACCAAACATGTTATATTGCCAGAGATCGCAAAGCCTCAATACCTGTGGAGTTCTTTCAACACGTTTTCTCTTATCACTGGTGGTACTAAAATTCTTCTTACAAAGTTTCACTATTAAATTCTTTTAATGAAAATCTACTCGTTCTTTCTTGAACATAAGACATATCTTTGTGATTACTTACACTCTCATATTGAGACTCTTTTGTTTTCTTTGGCATTTTTTTTATACCGTCCCCAATAAAGAATAATTAAGAAATACAAGTAATTGAAAGTAACTATTTATTTTCATAACACAAACTGTAAACTAAACATGCTTTAGGTTATTTTTATTTTAAATCAACTAGATCAGCTGATTGTATAATCCTACAGTCATCATTATAAAAGATAGATAGCACAGTTACTATGCAACGTCCAGCAGACGTTGATTCAAAAATGACGCTAAAACTTTAAGTGAGTGACACGACGCCGATGTCCACCTTATAAAGTTCACCACTCAACCGGCGGGGCAGATGTAGGGGTTGGGGTTGTGGAAGGGGATACCTCGGAGAGAAATATTGGCGATGACTGGGAGACTTCGGCATAGTTGTTAAGGGCTAGCCACTTCTACGGAGAGTATCATCCTTAATTAATTAAATGTTAGGAAGTGTATTGTATTTGACATGCGGCGTACATT
This sequence comes from Flexamia atlantica, assembly GCA_035578135.1. NCBI lineage: Eukaryota > Metazoa > Arthropoda > Insecta > Hemiptera > Cicadellidae > Flexamia > Flexamia atlantica. Next base: position 91,623,685 of record JAQJVK010000001.1, read on the forward strand.
GAATTTATAATAGATAAAATATTGTAAAACATTATTTTTACAGGTAATTTTTAAGGTCGCTAGCTTTGAAATCCAAACTTTCATGATTAAATATGCTTTATGCGTTAATGTTTTTTAAATAAATAAATTACTTCCCGCTATTTAGCCAGGTTATTTTTTATTCCTAAATAAATATGTAAAAACAGATTTTGTTTTGTTTTGTTAGGAATAGATGTTGTAAAATAAGCATAAAACCTAATTATAATTATTATACAGGGTGATTTTTTAACTCAACCCAGATTATATTTTATCTATAAAAGGATTATACCCCTCAAGATCCCCGGATTTGACCCCACTGAATTATTTTCTTTGTGGATACATAGCATGTAATATCTGCGGAAACAACCCGCAAGATTTTTAGCCAATGAGAACAAACGTAACAATTTAATGCAAGAATTTGAAAGAGGTACTTTGCAAAACGTGCTCAGGAATTTGATGGAGAGAGCTAAACTTTGTATAAATATCTATGGTGGATTGTTTAAAGGCTTAATGTCAGATAAATGTGATCAAACTGTAGTAATAGGTTGTATAAAATGTAAAGATCGACAAAACAATACTTATATAATCCATATAAGTGTATTATTAATTTTTGACATAAAAAACACCCTGTAATAACAACTATTTGAATTAGAAAATGTTTTATATTTAAAAAAATTACCAAAGTTTAGAATGTTAGATTTACTAGCCTTACTAGATCCTATGAGTAATACGGATGGGGACGTATAGAGGGGAATATTGCACTGTTAATAAAATTACCACTTCAAAGAACCTGGGATATATTGATGCTTTCCGTTCTTAAACATGCATATTCTCCATTCGCCTTCAATGATTGCATTACCTCTCATGTTGATTGTCAGAGGTGTTACATTATATTCCATTATTCTTTTTGTGATTAAGGCTAGTTTTCAAAGTTTTCATTCTCTTTTAATTGGCTAGCTAGTGAAATACATAATTGTAAATGAACAAGTGAAGTAGCATTTGCAAATATTTGTGTGCACCGGCAAATCCACTTTAGTTGAATTATAACTATAAAAACGTATATATTATTCCAGCCGCTGGTTATACGAGTATATCTTTAATGATACTTTTAATTGTTACGAGGATTATGAGTTAGTTTTTAGAGAGGCAGTTTTATTCATTGTTATAAATTAATGAAATCTCAATGATATTTTTAATATTTAAGAAACATAGTCTAATGTTTGGACAAGTACAAAAATAGTGGAGTTCCTTTAGAACACAAAAGCCTAAACACCAAATCAGAATTTTTTTTTAATCGAGCCGGGATTATCTTTTTCATACTATTCAATTTTGTTGCGATTTAGAGTTTTCCCTCTATTTAACATAAAATCAAAATAACCATTTACCGTATTGTTACATTTTAAAGCCAAATTTGCTGTCTTATTTTTCCCAAAAATTTTAAGTAACTATTCTAAACAGACTCTTTACGCAATTAGTTGGTTAGTACCGAAGTTTCCCTGAGGAACAATTTTTGCCCGCCATATTGGATACAAAATACCTTTTCCTCATGCACAGGTGTATAGTGAACCACCATTTCAAACATTATCTTTCACCAGTTATAATGTTCAATCCGATTTTAAAATATAATTTCATCCGTGGGACATTCGATTTTTTACAATTTTATTTTTCAAAATTTGGTGCGATGCAAATTATGGCCATTATCTCAAAATTAACCAGGATAAAAACATGTGTCCACAATATCTCATGGTTGATATACGTGTACTTGACTTTAACGAATTAAAATTGTTGATTGTCATCTGGATCCGTCACTTTGTAATTAGATAATTTATTTAAAGTATGAAGGTGTGAGTAATCACTCAGAATTAGTTTTTCAGGCTAATTTAGTATTTTAAAAGGGTTATGTAAAATAGTATATGTCCTTAGACAACTTAAGAGGCAACATAAGAGAACTTTGATATTTTTTAATCTTAAATTGATAGTTTATCTTTATCCCAATTTGATCAGTGGTATTCATGCAGTATAAAGGTGTATTACTTTTTTAAATAATTAATTTTCAAAGGAAAACAGTTTTCCGATATTTATATCTAGTTCATAAAGAGGAAGGCATTGTTATTTATTTGTTTATATAAACGGTTTCCAAATAAATTAAAAATTCTCATAAATACTTAAAAGTAAAGATGTTGACATTCTTGAAATTATTTGAAATAACAGTCTCATGCAAGAATGGTAATCAACAGCAAAAATAACTTCAAGTAGGTATATGTAAAACGATACACCAATAGTTCGACAAACACAACAAGACTTTTCAACAAAATTACATTTAAATATTGGTGACTAAACAGAACAACAGTTAGTTTATGGTTGTTGATTAAAACAGTAAATTTATAGTAGTTTTGTTTTTGTAAACAAAAAACTATAACTTATTAATAAATAAATGGAGCAAATACATCGACAGTTCAAAAAGGAAACCAAGTTCTATCTTACATTATGACTAGAATGATAAAGATAATTAATTTATAATTTACCCAGCACGTTCGGTGTCGTCGAGGACTGGTTTAAATTGCCCTCACGACTGCAGCTGTGATGACTCATGCGATCGTGATCAAGAAGAGCGTTTATTTAACTAATTTTGTTTCATTGATAAAGCAACAAATTATTTTTATGCTTAGTGCTATCCGATGTCTCTTAGTACTATTAAAAAGCTGTGAAAGTAACATTTCATTTGGTTCAGTTATCTCTGTACGTCAACCCAGAGTGTGATTGCGATTTTCGCTATTTTAGAGTTAAGGTTTTAGGTTTAGAAGATGATAGTTTATGTACAATTTAATATCTATATATATTAGATTTAATAGAATTTAAAGGATTGAGAAAAGTTGTTAAAAGTAGAATAAAACTGGATTATCATATTTACCTAAATAATGTAGAAAACAGCATTAATAGAGATGTGAGAAAATTCTAGGACCTCATTAAAAACTCAATATAAGAATGCCAATAGTGATATGTCAGATAGAAGTAAGATTATTAAAGGAGATAGTAACATCGTAGAAGCATTTTCTGGATACTTTAAATCTACTTTCACTCTATCCTCTTTAACTGAAAATGTCATTGACCCTCAAACTTGTCTGTCTTCCCTAGTCTTAATTATAATAAGAAATAAATCTTCCGTAAAATCTTTATCAAGTACGTGAAGGTGATGTGAATGATGCAATTAAACAGCTTGGTGGTAAACGATCTGCTGGCCCAGATAAAATTCCGTCCCATATTAGCGAATTTCCCCTATAGGGAAGAAGCTATTACCGTAGGTCTCATGGTAAGATCTAAGCCCGGGACCACTATAACTTTTAGTTTTGGGGCCCCCAGAAGCCAAAAACACTATTCGTTCAAAATTTTATATATATATGTGTCTGTGAGCACGATAGCGCTCGCAAAAATGGTCCGATTGGAATGAAATTTGGCACAGACGTGTAAAGTAGTCATTATTCGGACGAGTTCGTAAACCAGCCCGATCGGACCATTGGAAGGGGGGGTAAAGGGGGATAAACGCCCCAAAAATGTGTTTTTTGAGTTTTTTATATAGAAAAATAAATTTTATCGAATTTTTGTTGGCACCATTGAATTCAGCTCGAAAAAACAAACAATTTGGTAATTTGAATCATTGCTCTATGTCCATTGGTTGCCAAGATATTGAAAGTGGTAAACACAGTACGTTGTCCCAATGTTAACCTTATGGGAATTAAGTAAAATTTTATATCTCGCTTATTTGTCAACATATCTTGATAAAACTTGGTAAATAGCTTCTTCTAGCTCAGATCTACTAAATATTGAATTGTAACCAGCCAGTTTAAATATACCTGTAGCAGCAGACCTGCATACTCATTCCCCATGTTATTCTTATGGAGCTTACCAAAACATGTCGAATCTCGCTATATTGGATTAAAATATGTTATTTTGCATTTGAAATTCGCTGAGTATGCAGGTCTGCTGCAACGGGGGTATTTTTAAGAATTGTCGAGAAATATTTGTCAAACCACCATGTATAATTTTCAATCTTTGTTTAGCTAATAATGTGTTTCCTGATTTTTTAAACTCACACGGGTTACACCTATTTTTAAGAGTGGAGATTCTAAGCTCATCAATAACTATCGACCTATAGCAATTTTATCAACTCTTTCGAAAATATTTGAGATTATAATATGCAAAAAGATTATGTCATTTTTGACCGCATCACTGTCTGATAAGCAGCATGGTTTTCAATCTAAAAAGTCTATTGTTACGAACATGTTAAATTTTACAGAATATGCATTACTTCAGTTGGATAATAACTGTCAGCTAGATGTAATTTTTACAGATTTTAATAAAGCTTTTGACAGAGTAGACCATAGTTTAATTTTAAGTAAAATGCATCATTCAGGTTTCTCGTCTAATTTAGTTAAGTTTTTTTATTCTTATTTTTGTAATAGGTGTCAGTATGTTACTTATATCGGGCACAACTCAGGTAATTATGTAGTTACTTCAGGGGTTCCACAGGGGTCTAACCTGGGTCCTGTACTTTTTAATTTGTTTATTAATGATATTGTTAACTGTATAAAGACGTCACAGATTTTAATTTATGCAGATGACCTCAAATTGTATAGAATAGTCAATAGCCAGCTGGACTCTAAAACGTTACAGGCTGATCTGGATGCAATTGTAGCATGGAGGATTAAAAATGAAATTAGTTTTAAAGATTTAATACCGCACTTTTTCAGTTAATGTATTGAAATGTGTTAGCGATGCTCTATATAATAATTAAAAGCGATATAAAGTGCGAGTGTTTGTAACGTGCCCGTTACTTGAAAAAAATTTTCTGGGAATATCGGCCTGATCAACCGATCTGAATTAATCTAGTTGAGGGGACGCCTTCAACTGCCCCAAACCCTTGTAACGCCCAAGACATACATTTGCCGCTCGACCTCTGCCGGCGCAAGGATAATTCGCTAGCGCTGTGGCCTACGTGACCCGTGCCTGCCGCTATTGGACTCTGACCTAGCCAGGTTCTGACTTGAACCCCTTGAAAGGCCGTGAATGCCGTTGGTGACCTGATCGCCATTGCAGTTGGAGCCGTCAACGAGCTGGTCGCCGTGGAAGACAACCCTCTTCTCGTCGTGGATATTCATAAAATCCAGAGGATATTATTTTAAGTCATTTCATATGAATTATAAATCTTGTTGGAAAGTTTTTGGATCCATTGAAGTCACATCTGAATTAGTAATTTTAATGCATATTATGCAAACAGCCGTCGATTATTCATGCAAAGTCCTTCAGGAAAATCACATTTCATGCCATGTAATTTTATTTGTATAATGATAAATTTAGTGAAAAGCCCAAAAATATTAGATTGTAGGTTATTTGGTTCAATATAGCCTAAAGTAATAATCATATTCTTGTTTTCAATTGTATATGAAAATAATTTATTCTTGTTTCACAATATGAATAAAACATTATTTTATTTGAATGAATTCAATTTAACTTAACGTGTCACCCACTTAATAATATGAATAGATGAATAACTGTGAATAAGGAATTTTCTTATGTAGGTAATCTAAGCTATTTTTTTTTAACAATCGATTCTTATATTCAGTAATTGTTATAATTTGTGTCCAGTTTAAAATTTTAAAATATGTTTCCTAGTAAATTGTTTATTAGTAGCCCATAAACTTAGGATTTGTCTAGTAAATAAAATAACCCTGTATTTGTGTGAAAAAGATTTAAATGTTTTGTTGGCTATTTGGCAAACAAATAAAGATACTAGAGGCTCTGGATAATTAATAAGAAATAATAAGTGAAAATAATAAGTAAATGATTAATTAACTATTCTGATAAATTGAGAACTGCTGTTTTCGTATCTGTGTACTACTTATTTATGAAATACTGTAATTAAATGCTATTTATCAAAATGCTATATTTTAGCCAGAAGTTTACAAACTGATAATGACATTATTTAATCTCTACAACGATAGATGTTTACAATATGGATTTCTGAGTCATGTGTTGAGCTACGGTTGTTGAATTTAGCATCAGTCTAGGGTGCAAACAATAGAAAGGAAATAGAAGAATTATTGAAGTGAAAGCGGAACTAAAATACCATTGTGGTCACATTCTTTTATTATTCAGTTGCAACAAATATAGATTAGTTTAGGTTTTGTGTCTTACTTGTATATTCTTTTACAACTTTTTGTTAGAGTAAACCGATGGATGGGCTTATATTAAGATCATATTTTTTAAATGTAAAAGTGTACGTAATTTTTTTTTGCTATTATATTGTTAAATGTCAGAAGTATAAATCTACAAATATATTTGTGAGTTATTATAATGTATTTTCAAGGAATAATAATTAACTGTTTTACATGAAACCATCTTAAGCTTTTATCAATTCATCGCCAAGAGATATCTCTGTATATCCTGAATTTTATCACACAAGTGAATTAAATTTTGATTTTAGCTATCTGCTTATTTATCTCTGTTCCGATAGTTACGGTCAGAATGTTTGAATAGATAATGTTTTGTGACTTTTTGTGACTGAAGTAAACAATCAGAAATTCAGTACCGGTAATCATTAAAATATAAATATTCTTTATCTTGAAAATCTTTCATAATGTTAAGATAGTAATTTTCCGGCCAATACTATGTGATACTATTCAGATAGGAATTTCGTAGGGTTTATGTCAGCGGATCCATGGAGCTGGGACCACGACCAACCGACTCCGGACCAGCCCAGGCCTGACTACCCCCTTCCTATCTGCCGACCTATCTGCTGAGAGACTTTGGACTTTGGACCCGGTGTATTCTTGTGTCTTCGCTGCGGACGATAAGTGAAATAAAATATTGTATTATTGTAGATGTTAAGGAGTGAAAATATTTAGATAATAATTTTGTGTATTTGTAATCTGATTATGTCTAATAATTTTGTTTTACAGCGGGTGGCCACCGTCAGCTTTGGGATATAATATGTTTTATAATTTTAATGTTACAATTTTGTCACAATGGTGTGAAATGTCACACATTTTGCCTTAATAATTAAGAAAGAGAATTTATTGAAAGATATTAGGTGGAAGGTTTCTAAGTTTAATTGCGAGTTGAAAATATTTACAAAATGAGCTTTCCTAATGTGAGACTGAATTGAATTATTGATAATCTTCCTTCAGTAAAGGTGAATTATTTTCTAGCTCAATTGTTGTTGTTTCATTGAAAGTTTCCTGTTATCTGTGTCAGTTAGCTATGCCCCTCTGGCCATACCAAGTGATAACAAATTAGGTATTCTTTATTAATTTTGAATCTCAAGTTAACTTATAGATCTTGTCTTTTTAACTTATAATTTTGAATCTTGAATTTTTGCCTTTGATTATTAATTTTGATATTCAAATATAACATTCTTGTTGGAACTTAGTAGTTCTCTGAGGCAATGCCATCAAATTTACTATTCTTTTACTTAAGTTACCATAGCTCTAGTCAAGTGTTGTATAATGTAACCTGGCATGAATAATCGATATTTTGGGTAAACCTTTGACATTCTGCCTTACTGTGTAACCCCTGGGGAGGGCTGGTTCTCCGTTGATGCCCTCGTACTCTGCACCTGGAACGGAGTGGCGCCCTAAACTGCAACTACAGACATCGGTGGTCTCCAGTTTGGTAAGGTCACTAATCTACACTTTGCTATTGAAAACGAAGTACCCCGCCCATCACCCTGAGTACAGCCGGACATTGCAAAGGGACGTTGCATATTTTCGACTCGATTTAAACTCGAGTATTTACCTTTATCCTCGGATATCTTTCAAACGACAAGTCGTATCGAGGTGAAATTTAAATAGGATTAAAGCTAATTTTACCCTCTACGATACCCACATATTTCCAACCCAGGGTTACTCTTGGAAATGTATATAATTGACGCAAGTCCTCGGCGCTCGGGCGCGCGAGGTGCAAAAATGGCGCCGTTTGCCACGGCGGCAGCAGCCTATTTGAACAAGAAATGAAGTATTTTTTAGGTAATACTTTGTCCAAAATTGGTTGGAAATGTATGGGCTTGTCGTCCCGATCACGGGCATGTATTTTTTTCCTCAATCAGACTAAAACGTCGATAGTTATACTGAAATTTCCACAAGACATCCTACATTTAATTGTCAAAAATGTTAAATTTATCCATTTTTTGGGTATTTATCGTTAGTTATGAGTAAAATATGAATGAATCGGGTCGATTCTACATCATTTCATAAATAAATAAATAATAATAAATAAAAAGGCCTTTATTTACAAGCGTGTTTCATCAAAGATGTTTTACAAACCGACTCAAGTCATCTTAACCTAACAAACCTAACTTAATTATGTATGTACAATATTTACAGTTTTCTATACTTTTTTATAGCAGCCCTGAAAGAGTTGAGTGAGATACAGTTTTTTATTTCTTTGGGGAGGCCGTTGTACAACTGCGGGCCGAAGTAAGAAAACCCACGCCTTCCAACCTCCAACCTCACCTTAGGGAAGTGGAGTGATTTGTCGGAGCGGGTTCTCCGGCTAGAGACCTGATCTCGGTATTTGAGCCTCTCGCAGAGGTACCGAGGCTCACCCAGCATGAGCACTTTGTGAACCATGCAGCAGGTCAGTTCCCTGCATAAATCGGCCATAGGAATCATTTTAGCATCCTCTCGAAAGGATGACACGTGATCAAAGAATCTCAGGTTGTAAATAAACCTGATTGCAGAGTTCTGAACTCTTTGGATTCTTGCCATGTCCTCCTTGGAGATGCTGTTCCCATATGCAGGGAAACAATAGCTGAAAACTGGGAGGACCAAAGATCGTACGAGCTGCGACTTGGCACATTCTGGCAGTAGAGTTCTGAATCGGCTTAGACCTCTCAGTCTACCAACAGCACGCTGTGTAGTGAGGGTGACATGAGCTGAGAAAGACAGTTCCTTGTCAAGTGTAACTCCGAGAGTTTTGACGGAGTCACAAACTGCCAACTCATTGCCACCAAGCGTGACTGTAATGCCAGATTCGCTCAGATTTTGTAACAGAATTTGTGGTGCTGTATGGAAGACTATGCACTTATCAACATTGAGTTTGAGACCATTCCTGTTTGACCATTCAGCAATACTTTGCAGATCGGCATTGATTAAATCAATTGCCGTGATGGTCTGGTCAGGTCTATATGATAAGTGCAATTGGCAGTCATCAGCATACAGATGTGCTGAACAATGACTTATACACCTGGGCAAATCAGATGTGAACAAATTGAACAACACAGGGCCTAAACAACTACCCTGAGGAACACCCCGCAATTTGAAAAGAGGCCTAGATGTTTCACTCCCAACCCTGGTAACCTGTAGTCGGGATTCCAAATAGGACCTAAACCAACGAATAGCTCCATCATCAAAACCATTGTTCATCATCTTAGCCAATAACAGTTCATGATCGATAGAGTCAAATGCTTGTGAGTAATCAAGTAACACAATTGTACTGTATAAACCTCTATCTTTGGCTTCAAACAAGTCACTAAACAAGTTAGTGAGTGCTGTACAAGTACTGTGATTCCTTCTGAATCCCGACTGTAATTTTGGTAGGATATTTTCTTCGTTCATAAATGTTGTTATCTGCTCAGTAACAATTTTTTCAATGATCTTTGACATGGCAGGTAATAAAGATATTGGTCTTAGCTGCTCGACTTTTGTTGGTGCAGTAACTTTTGGCAGTGGTACAACAATACTTGTTTTCCAGCTTTCGGGAAATATGCCGCAGCTTAGGCTTTTATTGATCAAGTGCGTTATAGCTCCTATTGCATACGGACTTACTGATCTTAACATTTGAATTGATATTTCATCAATACCTACTGCATTAGTCTTAATATCATTCATTGCAGCCTTTACAGCATTCATTATGTTTATAAAACTAAAAGTAAGTAATAATAGTAAATTTTAATACTTTGTAGCGGGTATTTCATTCGCTCGGTAGCGATGAAATTTTTAAAGGTATTTGGAAACACCTGGTAATAATTTAAAAGGGTGATATTATTGTATTTTAGTTGTAAAAGTGTAAATGGTCATATAATACAACAATATGTAGGTATTTATAAAAAATTATCGCAAAATATGTCGATATTGTGTCAGAATGCGAGCATTTGGAAAAATCTTTTTTAATATTTTTTTTACCCAAAATACTATCTGTAATCGGTTAAAACTATTATTAACTAGTCTTATTGTGTATAAATTGTCAGTAAATGTCACCTTTTACAATTGATTACTATTAAAATTATCACAAGACAATTGCCGCCATATGCTAAGTAAACGCATCAAACACCGCTATTAAATAAATAGTTTTAATATTAACAAATGTAAAGTCATGACATTTACAAGGAAAAATATCTATTTTAAATAATTATTCTATTGATGGTACAACTCTTGAAAGAGTATATGATTTCAAGGATTTAGGATTTATTTTAGACCCTACTTTGAGTTGTTACCAACATATTTTTTCTATTATAAATAAGGCTTATAGAAACTTAGGATTTATTATCAGACAGTCTCATAATTTTCATTCAATTTCAACATTAAAATCATTGTATATATCGCTTGTTAGATCTAATTTGGAATATGCTAGCATAGTATGGAGTCCTTATTTTGCTGTTCACATTAATTCTATTGAAAAAGTACAGAAGAAGTTTTTGCGCTATTTATATTTTAAAGAAACTGGTTACTTTACTGTTGATACCTCATATGATCAGCTTTTAAGTATTTTTGAAATGGAAAGTCTTGAGAAAAGAAGAAAATTGGCACATTTACTATGTCTTTTTAAATTTTTGAGAGGTGAAATAATGGATTCATTTTGTCCGTCTAAAATTAATTTTTATGCTCCAGCATTTTACAATAGATCACAAAACTTGTTTAATATTAATTTTTCACGCACAAGAGTACAGTTTTCATCACCTTTAAACAGAATGATGAAATTATATGATTCCTTGTCAGGAGAAGTTGATATATTTTCAAATAATCTTTACCTGAACAAAAAATATTGTCAAAGGGGTTTAAATTGATGGCTCGAATCAATCAAATAAATTAATTATTGTACCTGTATATAGATAATAGTTTTGAACTTCTAGTCAGCCTACTTAGAAAAAAGGGAAAGGGAAAAGCATGAGTTATTTTTTTTGTTACTTATTTTCTCTCGTACGTTGGAGTCTAGTTGTTGTTAACAGAGTTTATTGTTGTTGATTTTTATTAATATTTATTATTATTTATTTTACTGTTACTTATATTATTATTGTTATGCTATTTATTATTTATTTGTTTACATTTGTTAGGCCTAATAGTGATAATTGTGTATGTGCACTGGACTGAACAGAAATATTGTGGACTTTGAAATAATTGCATGTCTTCTGCTATTGAACATGCACAATGTAATTGGGTGTATAACCTGTATTGTGTAATGTAAAATAAATAAATAAATAAATAAATAAATAAATAAATAAATAAATAAATAAATAAATAAATAAATAAATAAATAAATAAATAAATAAATAAATAAATAAATTAATTAATTAATTAATTAATTAATATAGCCATTATTTCAAAATAATAATTATCAATAGTAGATAATATGAAACTAAGGTTATTTAACTCAGTTAAACTCACTAGTGACGTTTGTTACTAAAGTCTCTTTCAGTCTTAAAGGCACGTTCGACTAGATAGTTTGCCACGGCTGTCGGTTAGCTGTTGTTAGGAATTCGCTATCGTACACTTGGTGTATACTATCAATTATTCGCAGCTGACAGACAAAATTGCCCGCTTACACTAGGCTGATTGCTAGCGCCATCGATTGGCTGTGAAGCAGCTTGCATAAGTATTATTGTCAATGGCGACTTGTACATGAAAACTCACAATAGCTACTTCCTCAGAATAGCTGATCGTCAAGGCTGTCTACCAGCCTATTGTAAACGGACCTCGACTAAATTATTTTTGCTGGAACAGAAAACGCTTAAGGCACAGCTCTATGTACACGTTGATACCATGCTCAAACAGTGTTATAGCCATAAGTGCTCATGTTATAGTTATGGAAAATTTTAACTAAAACAGCTAGCTGAATCTGCCGGTTATTTTTATTTAATCCGAGCAAAGCTCGGTCCCCGGTACTACTACTAAATATAAATCAAGGAGGCCATCTTTAATGATGGCCTACTGATTTTGATAACACCATCTTTAATGATATTTGATTTTAATATGCTGTCTTTGAGTTACTCACCCATATGTACACCTGCATTTATATTTTTGTTTGTGATTATATACTTTTATTAGTAAAAGATCAAAATTAATCGGTGGAATAGAGATGAAATAAGTAAAAGAATTAAATGTAAAAAGCCTTTATTTAAGAGGCAAAGTTAGGACTTGCAGATTCCCTCTACCTCTTGAAATCTGCAATAATCCCAAATTCTGGGAAGGAATAGAGCAATAAATTAAACTTTCTTTACGTTAAGCCTCCCATACTAAATCAATAGATTATTTAAATCGAATAAAAAATCAAGATTTAGCCGTTAGTAGTTTAAAATGCGAATAACTGGGCGAACAGTCCAAAAAATGATCGTAGTACCAATTTTGTAGAAACGATGTATTGAACTACTCGTTTAGATTGTTTGCAACATTAGTCAAGTAGTGTAAACGTAATCGATAATCGAGTAGTGGTACTCACACAACCGTAAACATTTTCATTAGGTGTATGTCAAGCTTTCATATATTAGCAGATATATTTACATTTCCCTTTGTTATTATTTTGAAAGCTGTTTTGCAAATCTTAGATAACCTTGGAAGATTTGCATTAAACGAAATCCCCGTTGTGTGCTGCATAGCCACGAGTCTATCGGCTCGCAGCCTCCGCGCGTTGTCGTCTGTAACGTAATAACGCTGTGATTTGATTCTTTTCTCATTTGATATCACAAGACGTTCTGGATAAAACATTACGAGTTTTGAATGTATATTGTGAGAATTTTCTGAAATAAATATCAATGCAAACTTGACGCATTTAACACCCAGATGTAATTATTGTATTCAGTAGTGAAAATTGTGATACCGCTAATATACAGATGTTTACACTTTGGTGATGATGTTGTAAGCCTGCTTGGCCTTGTGAACTGTCTTATAAACTCAGCCTAGTCATAGTATTGACATACAACAAAATAATAAATAATAAAAAATATTTGGGTAATATAAATAGATGATAGTAAAATTAAGTAAGTAAAAAATATATTGTAGTCAAATCAACAGTTTTATATGAAATTTCTTGAGTTGTCGGCTACAAAGTACCAGTGCATTGTGTTGAGAAACTGATACTCCACAAAATTTATTTTCGTTACCGAAGTTTGAGTATTTTTAGTTAACGTTAGCTAAATCTTATGGTGAAACTTAAATCCAAGACTATAATAACTATTACCTGCACATTGTGATTCTCCTATCGATACTTGATAGCTTTTCAAGTAAAAATAAAGACTAAAGAAATATAGAAAAATATTGGCTAAATATTCATTATACAATAGCGTCATAAAATTGCAAGGTTCGTGGAAATTGCATAAACAGATAGTCATGTAATTGATGGGAAAATATATAAGCATTTTATAAGGCCGCAATCGTACAACGCCGAGCATTCAATCAAACGTTTATTTTGCCAAACGAGCAAACACGGGATATTATTTAATTAATATTGCTGTAACATCTCAAATAATTCAAAACGTTTTGTTCAGTTGCTATGAAAATCTCAAACTCCAAATCCCAAATTTTTGTAGTCTACTTAAAATTAAACTCTTATACTTCTAACCCTTGTAGCGGCAGCATCCCAAAGTAATTATACATATTAATACGTGTAAAATTCAAGCTTATACATAGTTTTCAATATTATTGCTAGCATTTAAAAAACTTATTTTGATTAGGTATGTGGAGTTACAGATAGTCTGAAAGTGAACTCCCACCCTCCCCAATCTCTGGAGGATGAGTAGTATTCCTTATTATATGCCCTCCTTGAACATTCAAGACTTTTTCTGTTGACATTTCAAGAGGAGATTCTGAAGATTTTAATAAATATACTTGGCAGTTGTAATAAATATTGTCTTTTGATTAGAGTTATTAATGTTTTTTACGAAAAATACCAGACGAAGCTAAAATCAAAGAAACAACACCGGTTTGAAACCCAAGTTATATTTTTCTCATTCTTCCTATAAAACTTAATTATATTTCCAGTCTACGTCGATTCAGAGGTGTCTTAATCACTAGAGCGATCTTTCTCTGTACTGACTAACAAAATGTAAACTATCAAAATGTCAACTAAGTAAACACGCCACTAACTTGTAAACCTTGTGCAAATAAATATCTAACGTAGCAGGAGAAATTCGTTAAAGCTGACTTAAAGTCAAATGTACCTGTTCTAATTTGCTAAACAGAATCAAATATTTGAAAAGCAAATGAGTATTTTTTTAATCCATAAACTTGAAGTATAAATTCAACCAAACGTTATCCTGTACATACTTATTTATTTGACAGTACAATAAATCAAACATTTATTGATGTAAACACTAACTGAGTAACCTTTTAATTTTTTTTATTTGCAACACTATTCAACCAGGGGCCTTTTTCAAGATGGTTATCAGCTAACCTTTTCACAAACCGAGTTTAAAAAGTTAGTTTTTAATATATTAAAACAAAGTACATATAATTTATTAATTTTAATAATCCAGTTTGAAGAAAAAATAAAAGCACATCTATCTTGTTAAAACGTTATTTCTAAGTCCAGGTTTTCAATTGTATAGCTTTTTCATGCATTGGATTTGTCCTATTATGTGGTTGCCCACCGAATACTTCGTATCATTTCACGTCATTACAAACGACCATTTCCGTATAAAAAACCCCTTCCCTTTAAAACTAATTTGGAAGTTGTTAAGTTGCAGGAGTATAAATTACTTGAATAGCTGTTTACCCATAATTAGATATATATGACCAGCTGTTTATGTGCTTTTTAAAGCTCGCAACAGTTTGATGCCTAGTAAAACTTCGACTTTTGGTCAATGGTTTGTTTAGTTAGTAGCCCACTATATAAGAGAGAAATCAGAATGTATAGGTAAAACTATCCATAACTATCTAAACGATTTCTAAGGTCCATCATGATGGCAATATTGCAAAACTGAGTCCACTATAATTGACAACATTGCAACATACTTATTTATTACTTTAACTGTTGCTACTCTATAGAATCAATTTCAACCACTGTTTTACGCTTTCATGACTTTGTTTACCAAATGTTGATTTTAAAATTTTGATTATCTTTTGTATATATAATAAATTAAAGTAGTTCGCGTATTTCAAATACGCTAAACCCCTGAGCTGTCTCTGAGCCATCCAAAGTTTATATGGTATGCAGTTCTTGTAATAGTGACATTAAGGGCTTCCTGGAACTGGGAGTCGTAAGATCCGATATTAAAATACATAATACCCCCGTTACAGCAGACCTGCATACTCAGCGAATTTCAAGTGCAAAACAACATATTTCGATCCAACATAGCGAGATTTGACATGTTTTTGTAAGCTCCATAAGAATAACATGGGGAATGAGTATGCAGGTTTGCTGCTACAGGTATATTAAAACTGGGTGGTTTTAATTCAATATTTAGTAGATCTGAACTAGAAGAAGCCATTTACCAAGTTTTATCAAGATATGTTGAGAAATAAGCGAGATATAGAATTTTATTTATTTCCCATAAGGTTAACATTGGGACAACGTACTGCGTTTACCACTTTCAATATCTCGGCAACCAATGGACATAGAGCCATGATTCAAAATACTAAATTGTTTGTTTTTTTGGGCTGAATTCAATGGTGCCAATAAAAATTTGAAAAATTTTATTTTGCTATGTAAAAATCTCAAAAAACCCATTTTTGGGGGGGTTTACCCCCCTTAACCCCCCCTTCCGGTGGTCCGATCGGGCCGTTTACGAACTCGTCCGAATAATTACTACTTTACACGTCTATGCCAAATTTCATTCCGATTGGACCATTTTTGCGCAAGTTATCGTGCTTAAAGACACATATATATATAGATATATAGATATATACTCGCTTCGCTCGCTGGGGGCTTCGCCCCCAGGCCCCCGTTTATGTTCTCCCGCAGTTGAACAATACTCCGCCCCCAGACCTCACATTATTAGTCCCAAAGAAGGGGGTTTTGATTTTGAAAAGACACAAGACCAAATTTATTTAATTGTTTTGGTTGAAATTTTCCTACCTCAAGATATCTTAACATGGTAAGAACCACCAGAGAAATTGTAAACTCATTGCAGGTTCAGATTTAGAGAACTTTTCATGGAGTTGAAATGGGGTTAAGTTGGCGAGTAGCTTTGGCCTCTGATAATACCGGGCCAGGTGTGAGACAAAATTGTTGTTTTAAAATAGTATTGCCCAACTTTTGAAGTACTTGATTTTTCTTTTTTTATTGGCGGGATTCGGGGTCGAAAGCGTTTAGAAATGACAAATAACTTAGGGTTATTCATGGGAGGTAACAATAAAAAATCCCTTCTGAAATCCCTTCTGGGCCTCTCAATCAAATAATAATTTTTTTTAACAAGAGAAAATTTCAAAAAATAAGGGTTCAACTTAAGACAAGTATTTTAAAAGTTAAAATGGGGTAATATCGGCGAATGACCTCTGACAAACCTGAGGGGTAAAAATCCCTCGGGTGAGGGGGGTTTGGATATTAAAGTCACAAGGGAAAGTTAATAAAACTACATACAAATTCTCGGCACAAGGTATATTGGGGTTTGGGGGGATGTTTGGTGGTGGGGGTTGTTGGTTGTGGAAGGTTAATTATTTGAACGGGGAGAGGGTCCGGGGGCCAGGGGGTTAGCCAAAAGTATTTGTTTGGAAATAGCAATGTCAAACATTTGAAAATAGTATAATTTGCTTCATTTTTTGGTTGTTTGTAGGGGTTGGATGGGGTGAGAAATGGCCAAAGACTCCGCTTAAACGTGGGCGGTGACACCGAGTAATCCCAAGTCAAAACTTGGGTCTCTCATTTTAAGAAGATATTAGAAAAAACCACGAGGAAAATTAAAATTAAATGAAAGTTAAACTTTAGAACTCTTTTAGGGGTTGAAACGAAATAAATTGGCGAATGACCATTGATAGAGGCCTAAACCTGAGCGGTAAAACTGACTCCCTCCATGTCAAACTTTGAATCGAAATAAAAAATAAACTCACAAATAAAGAAAAACCAAAAAACCAAAGTGGAAATTTACAAACAAATTTATTTCAGGGCCCATTTTAGGGGTAAAGGAGGTGAGATAGGGCAAAATATTCGAAAATAAAAATCCAAATTTGTAGAAAAACTAATTTAAATACAGTATTGAGCTTTGTTTTTTAATAGGACCACTAGTTTGGTGGTTGTTAATTATTTGAAGGGGTAGAGGGTCGGGGGCCAGGGGGTTAGGCATAAGTATTTGTATAGAAATAACAATGCCAAACATTTGAAAATAGTTTAATTTGCTTCATTTATTGGTTGTATATAGGGGTTGAAAGGGGTGAGAGAACGCCAATGACTTCGCTTAAGCGTGGGCGGGGACATTGAGTAATACCAAGTCAAAACTTGGGTTTATCATTTAAGAATATGTTAGAAAACCCCACGAGGAAAGTTCAAATTTGATGAAAGTTCAACTTTAGGACTCTTTTAGGAGTTGAAACGGAAGAAACTGGCGAATGACCTTTGATGGGGCGTAAAACTGAACGGTAAAACTGACTCTCGTCATGTCAAAACTTATAATCAAGATTAAAAATTAACTAACAAATAAAGAAAAACCAAAAGATAAAGTGGAAAATAACAAACAACCTGTTTTAAGGGCCCATGTTAGGGGTGAAAGAGGTGAGATCGAGCAAAATATCCGAAAATAAAAACATAAATTGTTGAAAAATTATTTAAATACAGTATTGATCTTTGTTTTTCGATATGATAACTAGTTAAGTCATATTTTGTTACAGCTTAGCCATTTATTAGTTAGGGACGTGAATGTTGATGAGAACTATTCATTATTTAATGCCATTTTCAGTAACGCTGGTGGTTTAAATTATTTCGGATTTCCAGGCGGAAACAGAATACGAAAAAAATATTATGTTAATTCTAAGCAATTTTTGTTTGGCAGTGACTCCTAACAAGAGCATATCAGTCTCCAAACATAACACCCTTTGAGTTTTGGACGTTGAGTTACCTGAAGAGTAAGGTTTGTCAGAAAACATGGCATTAAATTAAGAGTCGTACTCTACAATATTCGCTTAAGAATAACTGAGTAATACAAAAATCAAAGATCGGTTTTTTGAGATTGGAAGATTTTTTTATTGACCACCCTTCATTATATTAATAGGGCATTAATAGAGTGAGTTTATTACTCTTTTACTAACAACAAACATAATAGTTGTTACTGGTACTAAAACACTGCAATACACGGAATGAAGGCAAATTTAAAGATGTGTTGAAAATGTTTAGTTTAAATAATACAAATATTTTGTTTAGACAGGTGTTCTAAAATTAAAATTGTACATAGAAAAAATTGGAGAAATTTCAAGTCGACAAAAACGTATTGCAATTTCACGATAAGGTAGATTAGAACTATATCTAAGCGCGGTAAAACTGAACCAGAGAACCACAGGCCCAGATAAGTCTTACAAGGGCACGTACTGCACTACCGCCGGTATGAAGTGAAAACAGCGAGAACCTAAAATTAAAATCATTGTTTTAAATACAATTAGCACATGAAAGAATCATACGATTGAAGTATTTTCAGACTTAAAAGATCAACTTTAGTTGTAAAGAATATTTATTTATAAAAGTTATTTATTACTATTTTTACCGATAAGAAACACATTAGCAGTTGTGAAACCTGCATTAAACAGCAACTTAAAAGAACATGTGAGGTGGGTTTAACGAGGTAAATTTTCAAGAATTTTTTAGCTTTAGATGCATTTTTACGTTAAGAACTAATTATATTATTAGTGATTTCTAACGAATATGCTATAAAGATGATTTGAACCAAATGTCTGCCCTATACGTTTAATATCAAGCCAACTGGAGCTGGAAAACCAAAGGAAAATCTTCGAAAATTGGAATTTCTAGAGCAATCTAAGGGTGAAGGAGACGAGATAGGGCAAAAAGTCATAGGACCAAAGTTGTAGATCGTGAAAAATCCGTGACACGTGGTGCAGTCCGTTTTTCGATAGGACCATCCGTTCGGCCACTAGAGCTCAAAATAACAGTTGTTTGAAAAAGGCTTATTTTAACGATTTTTTAATAATTTTTTTGAGGGAGTTAAAATTTAAAATTGTGGGTTTTGATATTTTTCCCCGTAGTTTGAACTAATGAGGAACGTTCGTGCCAAATTTCAAGTTCCTAGCTCATCTGGAAGTAGAAAAGAATTCGTATCCTTAATCAGTTACACAAGCGGCCGTATATATATTAGATATATATATTTATGAAAGTGAACGAATGGTGTTTTTGGCATCTGAGGACCTCAAAAAGAAAAGTTATGATGGTTTTAGGCTTAGGTCTTACCATGAGACCTACGGTAACAGCTTCTTCCCTATAGGGGAAATTCGCTAAAAACAACTATATTATTCAAAATAATAATGGGTATATCTGAAACCTTTCCTAAATCCTCAGAGGACGATACTTTGTATTCTTAGTGTCTTATATATCAAGAGACTAAAAATATGTAACTTGTACTTTACGGAGACAAAAATTCTAAACAAGCCAGGGTGTTGAAGTCAGTCCCCTAAACAGACTCGAAGTTGGCGTCTGTCAGTCCTCCGTGACAAGAATAAAGTCGTGGTTTCCTATCGCCTTTAGAATATTTAGGCAGTATTGTATACTGCACTACTTGTGGGTTTATAAATACATACATACATATATATATATATATATATATATATATATATATATATATATATGTTTCAGCTTATATATATAAGCTATATATATATATATATATGTTTCAGCTTATATATATAAGCTGAAATCGGTTGGCTGACTGACTCAAAGACTCACTGATGAAAGTTTTTCAGGTTCTGTGCCATAAAACTTAGCTAAAATATTCTTTAACTGAGATTCGTAATAAGACAGTATTAAAATATATTTTCTTTGAAATGGCTCAAATAGAGTACACTTTACTATTAAAAAAGGCAGATATTTTTAGTTTTAAAAGCTTATTTCCCAAAGAAATTTTAAGGATTTGAGAGATAAACTTGGCATAAACATTCTTTATAGCCTCTAGATGCTTACATATAAAAGACTTTAAAATATTTTCACTCAAAAGGCTCAAGTATGGTGCAATTTAAAACTCTAAATAGATGCAATTTCAGTTTTGAAGGCGTTTGAAAAATATATGGATTGAAAGTCTACACATATTTTCAGGAGACAAAAAGGAAACAAATTTAAATCTACTAAAAGAATAACGTTTACCAAACTCTTACGGCGATCTCCTATATAATTTGCTTTCTATTACCATTCAAGTTTTTAGGAACCACCTCAAGTACTCATACTAGAATCTTGGAACTCTTCATGGATATTCCATTCACAGTATTAAGCCTCCTCTAGAAACGAGGTTTCCAGGATTTTCTTTCAGATGATTTACTTTCAGCAGGATTTGCTTAGCTTGGGGATTCAAGTTTTCAAAAATACAAAATTTTTACCGTACGTTTTCACCCCTAGCTGTTTAAAGAATAATCCAATCTTTAATCTGATTGAGAAACCTCTTGGGGAATTAGTTGTCTTTATTATTTGGCCAATGTAATCGTTTTATATTTTCCCAGCAGTTTTTTTGTTTTTTTTAAACATACTAAATTTAGATGTTAGGGCATGAGTCCACCCTTAGTGGTATTTGATGTCGTTTGCGTCAGTTACTTATCGCAGTTACATGCCTCATAGTCTTATGAGGCAAGCTGGCCGACAGAATTTGGCCTGTGCACGATGCGATGAAAGTTCTGCGTTCAAATACCTGAAGTAAGTGACAATGACATGTTTTATTTATTGAAGCAGTAATGGAAACACATTTTTTAACTGCAATATTGAATTAATTAGGACATTTCAGAAATTTGAGAATATATTGCAAAATTTGAATGTGTTGGTAAATGGCAAACAACTCATACCATTTGCCCGTCATGAGGGAAACTGACAAATCTATAGAGGAAACCTTTCACCTTATTTCGACGTGGGGGTGAAATTACTATCGGCAGCCTTGAAGCTTTGATTCAACGCTTAAAAATGTATAGTACCCGTGTAATATATGATTATAATCAACCAGCCCATTTGCTAATTTGTAAATATTGCACTTTTCAAATAATATTTTTTTAATTATATATTGGTTGACCTTTTAGCGGGTAAAGCCCACTAAAATGTATTGTTACGGGCCTACGGGTTCTAAAATAACAAAACCGGCGATTTAATAAACTAACTATTATTTATTAACTAATCAAGCAGTTACAAGGAGTTAATTTCCTATCTAAACCTAGCTAAGCCTATCTAGCCTATCTCGAATACAATGAACTTAAATTGATACTTACAGCTAGTTATTCTAATAATCTTATTCGGTACTGTCACTGAGCACAGTCATTAAGCACTGTCACTGTCACTGGTCACTCGCTCGCAGTATCATCGAACCCAGAAAACTGACTTCGTCGGTAGCGCGGCCTCCTTTTATATCTTCCCGCGACGAATACGCTGGGCTGAGCCAACTACGGGAAGGTTCGCGAAACGCCCCTTTGTCGGCAGGTCAAAGGGGCCGCCGACGGCACGCGCAGCCGCCCCTCCACCCCGCACTTTCGAACCTCTGGGAGCTTCCATAATGGGACCGCGGGATTCTTGTAGTTTCGTAAAACCACCCTCTTTAAGACTGTTCTGTCCCAGAACACATCCTTCCTGTAGCCTGGAGTCTCCAACGATGATGTTACTGGCTCTCTAAGGGTTAAACACGCTGACCACTACGAGGATGCCGGTCCAGTGAAAATTTCTTCCACCATATGTCTAACTATTCTCCAGTCCGAGCCATCGTAGCCGCATCCTAACTTGGGGATAGCTAATTTGTCAACTCCGTAATGAAGGAGCTTGTCCCGCAATTCTACAAGACTCCTTCTCAACGAGTTGTAAGAGGGTTTCGTGTTGGAGGTATTCTTAGTCACAAGATAGGATAGGTAGAATAGGTAGAATTGGCCATTACTTTCAAGATGGAGTGCCTTGCCAATGATGGGTGTTTGACGCTCGAGCTCTTCGATCCTTCCATCTTTTTCGTGAAAATATTAGCTATACCTCGGGACATTCTCAGATCTTTGGCCAAACAGTGAGCTAGGACATACTTCGTTGGCAACGAGAAGATGTCTTTATAAGCCATTATTATCGCTCCATAGCGTTCCTCCTTTCCACCTCCAGACATTCCATCCTCAAATCCCGTGGGTTCCGTAGAGAGGTTCCTAACTTGTTGCTCTTTTTGCTTTCCGTGGTCTCCTTTGTATGGTGCTGGGCGGTTGAAATGGACTATTTTTGGTTTACCTCTTTGGAGTTTTTTAATCCGGTAGACCAAATCGTTTATTCGACTTAGAATCTCGTACGGTCCCTCTCACGAACTCTGGAGCTACGGTGAGTATCCGTGATGCCTTCGGGGATTATGCAGCCAGATAAGATTTCCTGGTTTGAATCCACCCTTTTCGGCCTTAATGTCATACCTTTTCCTCATCCTGTCACTTGCACCAAGGATGTTGAGGCGGACCTTCTCATGTATTTCATCCATCCGCTTTCTTAAGCTCGATATGTTCATCGACAACTTGTTCATCAGGTGTAAACCCAAACTGTAGATCACATGGCAGCCGAAGTTCATGGCCAAATATCACATTGGCGGGTGTCTGTCCGGTGGTTTCATTTAAGGAGCTTCGATACGCAAGCAGGAACAAATGCAGGTACTGATCCTAGTCTCTTTCATTTTGTGAGACAACTTTCGACAGGTACCTTCCTATCGTTCTATTCATGCGCTCCACCATCATGCCATCGGACTGCGGATGAAGTGGCGTCGTTCTAGTCTTCCGGATACCTAGTACACATCCTGGAAAACACAGCTGACTCAAAGCTCCTGCCTTGGTCAGAATGAAGCTCCAAAGGAACGCCAAATCTGCAGATAAGCTCCTTAACGAATACTTCCGCTACTGTGGTAGCTTCTTGGTTGGGGAGTACATAGGCTTCTACCCATTTGCTGAAATAATCCATCGCAACCAATATAAATTTGTTTCCTGTATCTGAGACAGGAAATGGCCCGGCTACATCGATGGATATTCGTTCAAACGGAGCCCCCACATTGTATCTACTCAGTGGTGCCTTCGGTCTCTTCATTGGGCCATTTGATGCTGCGCACGTCGTACACTGCCTGCACCAGTCCAACACGTCAGCCTTCTGATTGGCCCAGTAGAAGTGTTCGCGTACCTTATCTAGCGATTGACGTACTCCTAGGTGTCCTCTGGAAGATCCGTCATGGAGTTCTTCCAGCACCTCAGGCACTATTTTCTTTGGGACTATTATCTTTACTTTGCACAACGGGGAAGTACCATAATCAACCCTTCCTGACCCTTCACTTCCACACCACTGGGACTGTCAGTTTAGTGTTTCCATTAGTTAGCAGAGAGGAGGACTCTGCCTGGTGTCAGTCTTATGGCAAGGGAATGTTAAAATTATCTTATTTAAATCGGTAGTTTCAAACAAAAATTGTCAGGATCGTCGCATGCATCTAACAAAGCCTGTCTAAGACGTTGTTGAAGTACAGTTGTTGTACCGGAAGTATCAAGATCCCGTTCTTCTAATTCTTCTTTTAGATCAGCTACTTTCAACTCACAAAGTTTTAGTTTCCTACAAGCCATATTATTCAATACAATATAAATAATTAACAAAATAATCTCAGAACCTAATATAATTGATTTAAAATGTACTAAGTCTATCTTTATTTATTTAATTTATCGTAAAAAACTAGTTGTATACAAAATCAAATCAATAACAGTTACAACGCAGAATAGTAAATTACCTAATGTCGCAAAATATATTTAAAATCTATCTCTACAATTATTTTTCATTGAAATCGCCAAATATCTACAATTCAGACACCAATTGTTACAGGCCTTCCCCGTAAAATAACAAAACTGGCGATTTCATAAACTAACTACTATTTATTAATTTATCAATTAATCAAGCAGTTACAAGGAGTTAATTTCCTATCTTAACCTTGCTAAGCCTATCTAACCTATCTCGAATACAATGAACTTAAATTGCTACTTACAGCTAGTTATTCTAATAATCTTAATCGGTACTGTCACTGAGCACAGTCACTAAGCATTGTCACTGTCACTGGTCACTCGCTCGCAGTATCATCGAACCCAGAAAACTGACTTCGTCGGTAGCGCGGCCTCCTTTTATATCTTCCCCCGTCGAATACGCTTGGCTGAGCCAGTTACGGGAAGGTTCACGAAACGCCCCTTTGTCGGCAGGTCAAAGGGGCCGCCGGCGCCGCCCCTCCACCCCGCACTCTCGAACCTCTGGGAGCTTCCATAATGGGACCGCGGGATTCCTGTAGTTCCGTAATAGTATTATTAACTCTCTGGTATCTGCTAGTTGATAATAATTTTTGTTGTGTTTAAGAACTGACTAACTTACTCAGGGAATCATAATATCACTTTATTTTTTATACACTATATCTCTGGTATTATAATCTCCATGGCTTAGTTAGTGTTAAAACATTGCAAAATTCGTTAAAACGTAACCAGGTAGTATTTGAGTTAAATATTATAGATATAGGATTATCAAATAGAGGACCATCTTAATTCGAGCCACTTTATAATACTTATACGGTTTTCCATTTCGCATGGCGTGCAAGGGATTAGAAGACCCTTTCACACACAGACACACAAACGCAGCTACCCCCCGTCCGTCCGTCCCGCCACGCCTCGCCCGGCAGGTAGATGACTCATGCACTGGGGCCTCTAGTACTGAATGGTTACTTTTTTTACTTCAGTTTTGACCATCTATGATATTATATCTGGAATCTCTGTGCAATTACGAGAAAAATTATACCAAATACGTGCTATTAGTGTAATATATTAAGGCAATACGCCCAAAAAGCTGGTTGCTTTGGAAAATAGTAATAATTATTATAATTAAAACTATTACTATTATTACTATTTATTATTAATACGATTTTTAACTTAAACGATAATATAACTCGAAAAAGCGTGAAAAACTGAAAAAATAAAGTTTGTTTTGACAGAATCAAAAAAAACAAACGAACATCTGATCAGCTGTGCAGGATTCTACACTGTTCTACGAGTAGTTATTATGTTAGTAGGCCTACAGGAAAGACAATACAAAAATTACTGTACATACGTTTTACTAAATCTAATTTTATTACGCTTGATATTTTTGTTGTATCCGCACGACAGCTAAAATAAAATGATTGCATTTGTATAAGGCAAGGAAAAAAGTTATTTTAGTTTTTTTAAGTTTAAGCAGATATATTTCTTACTGAACGTGAATTCCATGTAAGAAAACCTGCTTAGAAAAAATTGTTAGATGTGAAGAACTATTTTATTCTTATACTTCTACTTTACTCCCGGCGGGAGATAGAGTATTATTTTATTCAAGGAGTATAAAACGACGAAAAATAGCAGGTGGGGAAAAATATAGAACACAATATTTACTCGGTTTTGTCACTATTTCCCTATTATTAAATTATATTGTGTACGTACATTAGTTTAAACCCATATTATAAGCAACTCTTAAAGTCTGGAACTCACCCTGCTGCCTAAGTAAACAGCGCTCCATATTTACCTCCCTTTCACACACAGACACACAAACGCAGCTACCCCCCGTCCGTCCGTCCCGCCACGCCTCGCCCGGCAGGTAGATGACTCATGCACTGGAGCCTCTAGTACTGAATGGTTAATTTTTTTACTTCAGTTTTGACCATCTATGATATTATATCTGGAATCTCTGTGCAATTACGAGAAAAATGATACCAAATACGTGCTATTAGTGTAATATATTAAGGCAATACGCCCAAAAAGCTGGTTGCTTTGGAAAATAGTAATAATTATTATAATTAAAACTATTACTATTATTACTATTTATTATTAATACGATTTTTAACTTAAACGATAATATAACTCGAAAAAGCGTGAAAAACTGAAAAAATAAAGTTTGTTTTGACAGAATCAAAAAAAAACAAACGAACATCTGATCAGCTGTGCAGGATTCTACACTGTTCTACGAGTAGTTATTATGTTAGTAGGCCTACAGGAAAGACAATACAAAAATTACTGTACATACGTTTTACTAAATCTAATTTTATTACGCATTATATTTTTGTTGTATCCGCACGACAGCTAAAATAAAATGATTGCATTTGTATAAGGCAAGGAAAAAAGTTATTTTAGTTTTTTTAAGTTTAAGCAGATATATTTCTTACTGAACGTGAATTCCATGTAAGAAAACCTGCTTAGAAAAAATTGTTAGATGTGAAGAACTATTTTATTCTTATACTTCTACTTTACTCCCGGCGGGAGATAGAGTATTATTTTATTCAAGGAGTATAAAACGACGAAAAATAGCAGGTGGGGAAAAATATAGAACACAATATTTACTCGGTTTTGTCACTATTTCCCTATTATTAAATTATATTGTGTACGTACATTAGTTTAAACCCATATTATAAGCAACTCTTAAAGTCTGGAACTCACCCTGCTGCCTAAGTAAACAGCGCTCCATATTTACCTCCCTTTCACACACAGACACACAAACGCAGCTACCCCCCGTCCGTCCGTCCCGCCACGCCTCGCCCGGCAGGTAGATGACTCATGCACTGGAGCCTCTAGTACTGAATGGTTAATTTTTTTACTTCAGTTTTGACCATCTATGATATTATATCTGGAATCTCTGTGCAATTACGAGAAAAATGATACCAAATACGTGCTATTAGTGTAATATATTAAGGCAATACGCCCAAAAAGCTGGTTGCTTTGGAAAATAGTAATAATTATTATAATTAAAACTATTACTATTATTACTATTTATTATTAATACGATTTTTAACTTAAACGATAATATAACTCGAAAAAGCGTGAAAAACTGAAAAAATAAAGTTTGTTTTGACAGAATCAAAAAAAAACAAACGAACATCTGATCAGCTGTGCAGGATTCTACACTGTTCTACGAGTAGTTATTATGTTAGTAGGCCTACAGGAAAGACAATACAAAAATTACTGTACATACGTTTTACTAAATCTAATTTTATTACGCATTATATTTTTGTTGTATCCGCACGACAGCTAAAATAAAATGATTGCATTTGTATAAGGCAAGGAAAAAAGTTATTTTAGTTTTTTTAAGTTTAAGCAGATATATTTCTTACTGAACGTGAATTCCATGTAAGAAAACCTGCTTAGAAAAAATTGTTAGATGTGAAGAACTATTTTATTCTTATACTTCTACTTTACTCCCGGCGGGAGATAGAGTATTATTTTATTCAAGGAGTATAAAACGACGAAAAATAGCAGGTGGGGAAAAATATAGAACACAATATTTACTCGGTTTTGTCACTATTTCCCTATTATTAAATTATATTGTGTACGTACATTAGTTTAAACCCATATTATAAGCAACTCTTAAAGTCTGGAACTCACCCTGCTGCCTAAGTAAACAGCGCTCCATATTTTTCTGAAAGAGGTTAAAAACTACTGTCGTACAAAAGTAGTTAAAATTCATTCAGATGTAAAGTCAAAATACCCCCGTAACAGAAAACCTGCGTACTCAGCTAATTTCCAAATAGGAAAATTCAATAATTAATCAATAATTACTAAAAAGGAATTATAAACAAGTGATTTATTTATTAAAAACAATATATCATTGTTTGTCTTACATAGCATCTGTCAAAAATTGGTAAATGTTTTTATTCCGAAAATTTGCTTTCTCTTGAATAGATAGACTACAATGTTAATGTTTAAAAATCACTTAAAAAGTTAAAAATGTCATTATCCTATTAAATATACTATTAATAAATTCATAAAATATTCCGTGGGTTTCGTTGAAAGTCAGTAGAAAATTGTCAAAGACAATATTCTGCTGCCCTGATACTAACATGCATGGCGCAAGGAATGTTTGTTGTACTTGCCCCGTCAAGTCATGCCTTTTTTCAGGCATTCGCTCCACTTCGCAGCTCCTTCTCCTTCCTTTGAGAATTCTGTTTTAGATGTGTTTAAAGGGAAATTTTCAAACGTCGCTTGTTTCATTTACAAGTGATTTTAATTTCTCTGTACAGGTGTAAAGAAAAACATTCGCTACAGTAAAAAAAAAAAAATTACCTCAAAATCTGCCACCCCTGAAAATTTCCCGTTTTGCACTCCAGCCCCTATAGCCCCTCCCCCCTAAATCCACCACTGGCCCTTATCCCACTTTGGATAGTCAATCTGACTGATTTATGAACTCTTCCAAGAGAAAGAACCTAGTTTTAACTTGTCTGTACCAAATTTTGTTACGACGATTTATTGATCAGATGATTTTTACGAGAGTTATCGTGCTAACACTCACAAAATGAAAAAGCCCATATTGAATTTTGAAACAAATCGTGACTGTGCGGTTGAAACTGTGCTTCTGTGATAAACTCACTTCTTAAGTAGAAAGTAAACATAATAAGCTATTGTTTTTAAATTGTTTTTGAGGTCTGGGGACATAAAAAAGAAATGTTATAGTAGCCTTGGGGCCTAGGTTTTACTATAACTCATGCTGGAATAGCTTATTTCTTATAAGAACATTAGCTTAAATGGAAAATTTGTCAATTTTCAATTTGCAGCGCTGTCCATCACTTTGTCAAAGAAATTAAAACAAGTAGTGTACCTTATAGGAAAATTTATGTATTTTCTAAACTTACGGTTTTTGAGTTATAATTGAAAATACGTCAGAAATTCATCAGTATTTTGCCTTATTTTGCATTTCTGACAGTGTTTCGTCATGAAATATTGTTAACAAATATCTGATTCGGACTCAATGCCCCAAAAAACATAAGAAAAAAATCAAACTTAACCCAAAACTTTCCCGAGAAGGGGGTTTTAAGACAGTTTAACCGAACTAAAGACAGTTTTTTGCTAAATACATTTGGTATTTTTTGATTGTTTAATGACATGCGGCAGTTGATTATACAATTTTCAACCTGCATACGTAAAACCTTTCCTAAAAATGTCCTTATTAACTTATGATAATCTGACATATTGATGACTTATGCCTCTGGTAATTTAATGCAAATATTGCGAATATGTTTTTCCAGGGAATAAACTAAAAATATTATTCCTTATCTCATGAGTTTTGTTTTCAAGGGACGAATACCACAATGTTGCACAATTAAGGTGCAAATTGAGAACTTATGGTCAAGTGGTTCAAAACTTTAAACGAAATCCCGAACTCACCAGAATACCATCCAGTAGAATGGTAGAAATACCATCTGGTGTTTCTAATCTGGTATCGATGTCAGAACACCAGACTAGAAAAGCCTGAGGAGCAGTACTGACCTGCCCGCATTGTCCTGCGCGAGAACTGCCCTTGCTGGAATATGAAAATTGCACTCAAGTCGCCATTCTTAAAATTTGTCCATATTATGAATAAACAATGCTCAATTCAATTCAATTCAATTCAATTCAATTCAAAATTATTTATTCCTTATAAAATTACAGCATAAATTGAACAGCAATACAATTAATGGAATTATTTCCCCGAAAAGACTATAAATCCGTGAACGGGGAAAGAGTCCAAACCAGCAGTCTTTGTAAGAGATGCCGCTGTCCAAAGTTCACCACTGTCAACAAAATTTGTACACAATAACTAAAACTAACCTTTTCTGTAAAATCGACAAAATTTACTATGAGCAATTAACATAACATTAAAAGAAACATTAGAGTAATACAAGTAACAAGTCATTATAAGAAAAAAGTAAAACCTGGCCAATAAAGTATGTATATAACCAAAGTACTAATGATGTAAGGTAAAATTGATTGTGATAGTGAAAGAAAAAAAAAAGCTGTACTACTTGACTCAAAATCCGCAATCAGTGCAAAAACTGTAGTTTGATTACGTCTGTCAAGTATAAGTTGAATGGATCAATGCCTCCGCAGCCGCCCGACCGATGCGTGTCAGCCACTCGCCTACCCTTCGCTTATACACGGCGACACTGCTCTCCTCAGCAGCAATTATATCTGGTGGAATATTACGATAGACTATATGAGCCAAATAATAAGAATTGTGGTTTATGGAGCTAAAAACTGATTTAGGGATCTGATAACCAAAATTTAATCGGTTCCTTGTAGGATAACTATGTTGTAATTCGGAAAAGATTTGCCGTTTATTTAATTTAATAAACATTAACAATGATTTAATAAAAAGTTTTCGAATAGTTAGGACTGGGAAATCTGAAAATAACTGATCTGTCGAGAAGCGACGAGGTTTCTTGAGGATGGTTTTAATCAAGGACTTCTGCGAAATTGACAATGGCTCCAGCACGGCCGACGAAACGCCACCCCACGCCAGTATGCCGTACTGCAGTAACGACTGCACATACGCATAGTACACCATCCTGCAGTGATCCACCGACAACACCCGGCCAAGCTGGCTAAATGCGTAAACTAACTTTCTGAGTCTTTGTTTGATATGCCAAACGTGTGGAACCCAACCTAACTTTTGATCCATGACTACACCTAAGTATTTGTATTGGGTAACACGTTCAATGGCAGCACAGGCACAGGCACGCGACAGCGGATCACCACAGGAATGGAGTTGCAGTCGCCTTGGCTCAGGATCACTTTCATTTTTTAAAAATATTGGTAAACATTTGGTTTTAGAAACATTTAATGTTAATGTATTGTGATCCAACCAATTTTTAATTTTGATCAGGTCGGCCGCTGCGTGTTGGTAAACCTCATCCCATGTGGCTCCAGACGACACCACCGCTGTGTCATCAGCAAACAGAAATAACTTGCTTCTTGTTTGAATTCTTGAAATGTTATTGATATAGATTAAAAAAAAGCAAAGGGCCTAAGTTGCTACCTTGAACTACTCCATAATCAATGATATTTTTGTCACTTTCAACATTGTTAATTGAAACAACTTGAAATCGATGATCTAAGTAACTTTTAAACCAATCGATGGAGTAGTTATCTAAGCCAGCATACTGTAATTTCAAAATCAATTTCTGCCTGTCGATGGAGTCAAAAGCTTTGGCCAAATCTAATAATGTTACTAATACTCGTTTTTTTGCGCACAGTTGGCTGGTAATGAATCTGTTAATATCAAACAATGCATGGGAAGTACTTTTATTCGACCTAAATCCATATTGCGAATCAGAAATAACATTTGAGTTTTCAAGAAAAAAAGCTAACTGTAATTTAACACATTTTTCAAGGATTTTGGGCACAGCCCCGATCAAAGAAATAGGCCTATAGTTGGAAATCAAATTCTTTGGTCCGGTCTTGAAAATTGGAATGACTTTAGAGATTTTAAATGCATTGGGAAATTTTCCTGTTCTTATACTTAAATTAATCACATGCAATAGAGGGTGCATTAGGATGTCTATGTTATTTTTTAACAGCTTTGAAGGAATACCATCCCACCCAGCAGCCGAATCACCCTTTATGCTTTTTACAACGTTAAAAAGTTCTGTTTGTGTAACTTGTCTCAAAGAAAACCCCCCGTCAGCAGCGTGGTCGGCGTCGTCGACCTCGCTCGGCCCATCTGCCCGCAGGTCTTCAGCTAACTTAGAACCAATAGTTGCAAAGTAGTAATTAAAATTGTTACTAATAGTTTTTAACTGATCAGGAGAGGCAGCATCGCCGTGCTCGCAGAACGCTTCAATGGGAAAAAGTTCCTTCCTAGTTGGACGACCGCCAACCTCATTTACTACACGCCAAAATTTTCTAAAATCACCATTTGCGTCATTGATTTTTGCCCTATAGAAGTTGTATTTTGCCCGCTTGATTTTTGATTTTAAAATATTTCGATACCTTATCAGTCTCGCGCACAAATTTGCGTTGAAAGGTTGTTTTCTGCTTTGTTTACTTAGCTTGTCTCGGTAGCGTATCGACTTGAGTAGTCCAGAAGTTATCCAGGGCTTTAATTTTAATGTTTTTGCACATCTATTTTCAAATTACGTATTTTCATTAATAACATCTTTAATAATATTATTAAAAACTACTGCCGCGTCATCAATATTATTAATTTCTGTAACTCGTGCCCAATTTATTAAATTTAGATCAGAGCGAACTTTATCCCAGTTTGTTTTCTTTGTAATAAAACCTGTTGCATGTTTGTTGTCGGACTTCTTACTTTGTAGCTCTAAATAAATACTAAAATGATCCGTAATTTCTGATTGCAAAACGGCTGAATTTGCGGTCATAAATGGAGGTAATTTTATAAAGTAGTGGTCAATACACGTTTTACTCGCGGGCCGCGTTACTTTATCAATGTAGGCAGTAAAACCCAGATCATACAAAATGTCCAAATACCGTTATTCTTGAGAATTCAATTGTGGCTGAAAAATATCACAATTGATATCACCGGCTAAAATACTCAGATGCGATTTAACTCAATTATTAGTTAAATAATCTGTCAAATCGTCGATAAACATCGGTAAGGATGAGTTAGGACTACAGTAGATACATAGTAAATCGCACATTGTACCGGCCCAGTTGAAGGTCAAGGACAAGCTCGTGGCGACCCCACCGATCGACAGCTGACTGCAGGACACTGATAACGAGTTATCGATATAGATAACCAGGCCGTCGCTCTGGTTGAGTCCGTTGTAGCTTCTAAAAATATTAAATCCATCTAGAGACATAAGGTCACTGTCATTACTTAGCCAGGCTTCTGTTAGAATAATGCAGTTAAACTTACATTTAATTCTTTGTAACATTAATAAAAATTCATCAAAATAATGGTTGTAACTTCTAATGTTCTGATGCAGGATCCTAAAGGTTGAGGTTGTGTAACTATTCGAATTAAGAAGGTTTACGTTAAAATTTTCTAAATCAGATATTTCACTACAATGAACAATGGGAGTGTCCTGGAAATCTGTATCCATGAAGGAAAGTTACTTTAAAAAAATATGTTCAATAATTGCCGTCAGGCATGCCTAACTTACATTGATTCTCTAATACCGCCCAGCGTTTCACATTATGGTCAAGATAACTGAAAACAATACTGTGCATTTCGTTAATCGTATGCCATAAATGAGAACCCTTAATTACTTTGAACGTCAAGTTTCCACTGCAAATATCAGCTCAAAATGCAAATTTTATTTCTAAAAATTATGCTACTCAATTATCACAGAAAAATTGCCCACTGAATTTAATTAAACAAATAAATAAGTCCGTTAGGCTTCTATTTTTATGAGCTGCAGTTTACTGTGTTAGGGCAATATATTTTCCTTACTGCAGTGAGCGTCTACGGATTTTTAATATCAATAATAAGATCTATAGGCTAGTGTGTTTAAAGTTAAATTACTGTGTTAAATAAAGAAGTGACATAAATTGAGTAATATCAAAAACAACAATGAATAACAGCATGTTATGATAAAGTCATATATTATGAATTAGCGCAAAATGCCATCTAAAAATATCGTACATTTTTAATAAATTGTGATCCTAAACAACTTATTTTACTCTACGATTAAATATGTCCTAGTATTTCTCAAATTATTTCATTACGTACCGTAGTATTAAAATTAGACATCTGTTTTTATTGAGTATTTCAATAACTAACTAATTTATGTCATTAATGCGATATCCTTTGGTCTCTTAACAGCGAGATGATAACTGACAAATTAAAAGGCACAATAATTACTGTTACCTTATTTGAACAAAATTACGATTATCCATTAATTCACTCCTATTTTATACAAAGCAAAATTTTAATTAAGGGAGGACAACTTAGTACAATTCGCTATAGGATAAAGTAATACCACTTTTGACTACAAAATTCTAGAATTTTATGCTGTAAAAAATGTTTTTAGAGATGCTGTTATACATTAAGTTACCGGTTATTTAAAGTAACAGCTGTAAGACTCATACGTATTCCTTCTTTGTAGCACGTAATGATAGAACAAAAGGTTGAAGACATAAGTAAATAAGTGTGAAAAATCATGTATTACTTTGTAAATTAACATAAATAAAACTTACAAAAATAACGGTAAGGCCTCACTGATATTAACAAGGTCAGGCACAAAAAGTGTTTTATTGACTTTGAATAAGTTCGAAAGTGACTACTTTGTAGTAGGAGCGCTGGTCTTCGGAGATGTGTTCCCCAGAGGTTGCTGCGTGGCGGGAGGGGAGGCTGTGGCGGCGGGGGCGGCGCGGGGCTGGTCCAGGGCCTGGAGGCTGCTCACACGGAAAGGTCGGTCCGTCGCTGATCGCTTGGCCATCACCCGGCCGTCACTGGTCCACACCGACGACAGCTTGCCCTCCTTCTGAAGGGCTCTAGCGGCGTTGAAGATGGAGCGAGTCTGGGGTGTTAACTGCTCATTTATATACACTTGATGTTCGGGAACCTTTCGTTGATCTCGTTGGCTCTGAGGCCTTTCCTCCGCAGTCGAGCAGATATCCACTCATTCTTCACAATTCTAGATACGAAGGAGACAATAATAGGTTGCGTCGTATTACCCTCTCGAAGCGGGAGCCAATGAGCCGCGTTAATGTCAGATCGGTAGAACTGGACTTCAATAACCTCGGCGATACGTTTAATAATGTCTATAACATTTGCACTTTGCGGCAAGACTGGGATTCCTGTGATAATTAAGTTGTTTTTACGAGTGTGTTGCTGAATGTCGCACAATTCGAGTTTAGCCACCGAGAGGTCCTTGCGGAGCTGCTCGTTGTCTGCGATCAATTTTACCATATCACTATCAGTCTTGTTGGCTTTATTTTTTATTGCAGTTATATCAGTTTCTAGGGTTTTAATCTTACCGTTAATGCTTTGCATATCGGTGCGAATTAAGTCCATAACCCCGTCATTCGTGCATTGATTTCGGCGCGCAGAGCGGCAATAGCTTCCAGCACGGCCGCATGTCCCGGGTCGCGATCTCCACCGGACTTGCTGCCCGTCGACGAACTTTCAGTCGCACAATCTTCGCACTTCCAGGTAGTTCGCGAACCGCGTGTTTTAAGAGCATCACCCACGCACATGGTGTGGTACGATGTTTGGCACTCGGCGCACTTACATCCGTCTTTGGTTTGGACGATGTCCTGATGACACTTACGACACGACACCATTATCGTAAAACACTTTTCTGGCAAACTAATAAATACAATAAAAATGCCAGGTCAAAAAACACAGTAGGCGACACGATATGGCACGCCGGACGGCAATTACAGGAGACTAGCAAACTTTAGACCGGAGGAACGATAAGCGGTCCGCACGCATCGACTGCCTGATAAGAACTGTGAAATGTATTCATAACGTTCATAGGTCAATGTATTCATAATGAAACTGCCACAAATAACCTTAAGAACACTATGTACCCCGTCACCGTTGTTCACACCATTGCATAACTCTACAGACGAAAACTGCCAGGTATTATCTGCCTCTATTTGCAAAGTCAGCACTCACAACGGCAAAATATGGCTCTAGTAGAGTGAGCGAGAGGTAAAAGGAAGTTTCAAACAAGAACAATACTGTCTGAAATCTTCTTATCATCCTGAATAGTTCTGAAATAACTTCGTGAATGTTCGTGAAGTTACAGTTTTCACTTTGAAATTTTATTTTTACCATCAGGATTGATTTAAAATAACATAAATGAAATTATCTTCATCAAGATTATTGTTTTGAATATATATATTTTTAATTCATTTCTTAAAAATTAGAATGCTACTTAGTATTGAAACGAAAACTAACTATTTGTCCAATACCCCGTTCTAAAGTCCAAACATCGGCCATAGTTGACCATGTAACTTAAAAATCAATTTTTCGGAAATTTGTTTTTGGTCAAGTATCTCCGTGTCTAAATAAGGTATTTCGTTCATTTTGGTCTTAAAATACGCAGAGATATGTCGGCTTTTATCCAAAATATCGATACATGAGGTCGGTTAAGGTGTAAACAAATTTCAAGGCTCATTACGAAATAAAGATTAGTTTTACATAAAGATTTAGTTTTTTACATGAAGACAACTCACCTAAAACTCAATCTATTAAAATAATTTATGATTCATATGAAAGCCAACAATCTTCTAAGTCAATTTAGTCTCCAATAAATTTAGAAAGGCTTCAAGGCAACCGTCTGGTGACCGATACACAGATATGATGGTCAACTTAAGGTCAGCTATGTGTATACCACACAGTTCAAAAGTAAGTTCTTCACAAAACCTATCAAGGTCTAATATCTTAATACTAGGCACAAGGTAGTCAGAAACATAGATAGCACAGCCCCCGTGTCCAAATTGGGTCCTACAAAAAATACTGGCCAGGGATAGACCTTCAATTTTACTGTAACATTTCCTTTCTTCGGCATTAAGCCAATGCTCACATATGCAAAGAATATCAGGCATTACATCGTCAATAAACAGAGACAAAACATTTAACTTAGTCCTTAGACACTGTATGTTCAAACTTACAACTATATGTACATTGTTCTTCTCCGAAGGCAATACTACGTTATTGTCCTTTGCACCACTCTCCGAAATAAAAAAAACGCTTAAGCGTGATGTTTTTAGGCCACAGCTTACTGTCAAGCACTTTGTCTTTGTTGATGAAATCACAACCTAACTTGAAGCTATCATTTAGGTTCTTGTTGAACCAAATTTATCCTTTAATCGTCATATTATATCTTCAGTAAATAAAGCTTATAGTATCTTGGGTTTTATCTCTCGAGTATCTCATTATTTTAACGATATAAATACTATCAAGTTGCTTTACATGTCTCTGGTTCGATCAAGACTGGAATTTGGTTCCATTATTTGGTCTCCCAATTCATTTTTGTACGTAAATATGATTGAAAAAGTGCAAAAGCGATTTCTTAGAATCCTTTATTATAAGTTTGTTGGTATTCCTAATCATCCAATTTGGTTTATTAGGCATAAGGAAATGTTGGAAATGTTTGGGTTTCAATCGCTGGAGATAAGGAGGAAGGTAGCGTTGTTGTGTTATCTGCGTGATGTGGTGGCTGGGGACGTAGACGACCCTGTGACCTTGGCCGGTGTATCGTGGCTTGTGCCGCGGTACGGCGGTCGGGTTAGCCGGGCGATCTACCAGTCCTTTTATAGAACATCTGCTCATGCAAATTCACCCTTAAATGAGTCTGTCCGTCTGTACAATTCTTTGCATAACAATTTAGATTTTTCAATGAGTCGATCAAAATTCAAAAAATTGTGTCAGCAGCTTTTGAGCCAATAAATTTAGTAATATTTGCAATTCTCTCTGCTCTTAAAGTTTGTCTTTTTTGTTCTCAACTTTTGATTTTATTTTTTAATGAATGCATTGTAGATAAAGCTTATTTATTCTTTTTTAGTCCAAGGTTATATATGTTAATACAAATATCAAGCTCCCCCTATAATTGGGCAGATGTGCCTGTTGGGGAAGCCTTTGCAGTTCATAGGTTTTTATAATAGCATGCAAAATTTTATTTTGTTTTTACCAGTTGTTTTAAGTTATTTTATGTAAATTAAATTTAGTTTTGTTACATTATTTATAAAGTTGCATGTTATGTATTTTATTATGTATGTATACCTGCAATAAATCATTTATTTATTTATTTATTTATTTATTTATCCCCTTAGATTCCAACTTATCAATGTGAAAATCAATGTTCGGAAACACCTTTTCGACAAACTTTTTGACATCGTTCACCTGAGTACCCTTTTGAACCTTACCCAAGTGAAACCAAGCTTTTTCGCCCCTTTTAGCACATCTTCACCATCGTCAGAAGTCCCCACGATGATCTGTTTAATGGAAGAATTAGTCAATTTTCTTCTAGGTTGCGTAGCAATCTTCTCACCGCCAGGTCTATTTAGCAATTTGACAGCATTTTCATAACTTGATTTGTTCTCATTCGCAACAGAATCTTTTCCAAATAACTGAGAAGCAGCACTTCGTTCGTTTTCACCATGCGAGAGCCTTCCACCATTTTCCGGAAAACGATTATTTCTTCTTTCTTTTACTAGTTTCCATTCATCATCAGTGCCAGTGCCACTTAGATTTGGGTTTGCCGTGGTTTCCTGCTGATTTTTTGTCAGTTCGGCTGTTTTTTTCGACATAGAAGGCAGGCTTAGTCGATTTTCTGCACATATTCCGGTTGGTACACCAGGTGATTTAAGTTTGCCTGCTGAACTTTATCCATGCGCAGCGATTGGTACCACTGCAGCTGGGCTTACTTGTTCACTTTTTTCAGTGACGTCATTACACTGAAAGTCAAGTTCACCATTTCCTGAGGTGACGTCACACAATGGATTTGGAGAACATATTTTTATCACTTTTTAGCAATAAATCAATTTTACTATGCAACTCAGAGTTTTCTAGCTTCAATTCATTTAACTTAGCAACAATGTCACGCACTGTAATAGCTAGATCCAGAATGCTTCCAATATCAAAAGTATGGTCCTCCACCTCATTTAACCTCGTATCACAGGGCTCACAAATCCACTTAATTTATTCACACAAAGTGTCAATTTTCGCATATTTTTCATCTGATATATTCACACATTTCGCATGGAACCACGTATAGCAAAAAGCGTCGCACAATAACGCATTTTGTTTCTTCTTTACCATTTTCGAATATCTACCACACGGAGAGTCGTCTTCTTCCACCGCCATCTTACCCGGTTCCAAACCTAACGCCTAACTTTGATTTTGAATCGTTGAAAAATCTTGATGATGTGCCCACGTGTTCTATTTGAAATCAAATTTGTTCTAATAAGTTAATGAATAATACAATTTGAATCGAACAGTAGAAAGGACACCAGGGTTAAACGTTAAATCATGTGTAATGTCCCTTTTCAATTGCAGTCTTCCAATAAATACCAGATATATACCATTGATTCAAGGTTATTCACACATGAATCATTGAATCACTGCTTGCATGATTCACAGCTTCACTAGGTTCAGGAA
Organism: Flexamia atlantica; assembly: GCA_035578135.1. Lineage (NCBI taxonomy): Eukaryota > Metazoa > Arthropoda > Insecta > Hemiptera > Cicadellidae > Flexamia > Flexamia atlantica. The sequence continues at coordinate 91,662,886 of JAQJVK010000001.1, forward strand.
AATACCTCTGCAGAGATAATGCAAGGGTCTGTCTATTAAATAATTGATATTGTGATCTTATAGGGGAGGTATTCCTTTGATTAGCTTTCAATCAAACGCAAACACGTTTACGTTTAATGACTAAATAGTTTTTCTTATGATCAACTATACTAAATCAATAGTATAATATAACGTACGTTAACGTTTGGTACTTTTCTTAAATTATTTCAATTACATTTTAATTCATTTCTTAATATTTTTTATATTTTACTCCTACAAATATGAAGCTTAAAGTACACTATAGTCTTTCTCGAAGTGGGTTTCCGGGTTAAACCGTGTAGATGTCGAACTTGTTTGCCGACGTTTCGTATATTTTGCAATATCCATGTTCAGGGCGACAAGCGTCTTAGATGACAGACTCACTAATTCAGTATGTCATCTAAGCCGCTCGTCGCCCTGAAGATGGATATTGCAATATATCAGAAACGTCGGCAAACAAGTTCGACATCTACACGGTTTAACCTGGAAACCCACTTCGAGAATGTATCTTCGGACCGGGGAAGTCTACACAACTATAGTCTTTCAACGAGAAAAAAACTTATTTTTACCTCGACTCAAAAGGCGTTTCATTGACTGGATATAATTTAGCATTCAATATATAGACGTTGAAGTATGTTTAATCTAAATGAACCACCGCTACAGTGGTATCCTATGAAAAAGCATACATGTCATTAAATTAAGGTAAAATTGCCTACTTCCAAAGCCTACGAAATATTTTTCATTAGTAATATTTTCTTATTGTCATTTTTACACAAATTACATAAAAATAATATGAAAAAAATCTTACGCAGAGTCCGCACTAAACGGCTGTCCGCGACCCGAGCTGCCGCCCATTGCGACTGTACACGCAGCACCGGAATCTGTTTAGTACTGTTTTCCTAAAAACAAACAGCCTTTTTTGTTTATTTTTTAAAGATGAAAATATCTGCTTTTAAAAGCATGTGGTGCTCTAAAAGCATTTCTCACCTTAGAAAAACGACAAATCCAATTAATTGCTGTTGTCACCTAGCGGAATCTTAACTTTAATCTGTAATTGTTTCTGGAATTAAATCCTCTCAGCTGTAAGGAACCCCAGTTTTAGAAATCGAAGACCAAAAACATTATTGTTAGTTATTAATATTAGTTTTGCTTAGCCGATACAACGAAGATCTCACGTGGAGGAAAGCATTGTAAAACTCCGAGGTCACGGTATAACTGTGGATGAAATGTCTTAAACTTTAATAGAAGTTCCAAAAACAACTCTGCAGTTAAATACTTAATCGTGTACTTGAATCGTTCATTTGAATCGTTTACTTAAATCGTTCATTTGAATCATGTAATTGAATCGTTTAAAATTAATTTCGGATTATTGTGCATGTTTGGAGATGGTGTAGGATGCCCTCCCCTCTACATGTGCCATTCATAATCCTGACAAAATGAATCTGCTGGTCTTTTCAATAACATACCTGTCATCTCATCCATCCCACGCCCGTATTTCATTCTCATTTGACTTAAATGTGCTAGGTGGTGTCACGTTTTACTTGGAAGCAGGAAATATAAAAATATTAGGAACCATTAATTTGTCAGCGTCTTCATAAAATTTTCGAATTGCTTATGCAATAACTGCAATTAGACATTTAATTTTGGAAGCATGGACGCTACGTTGAGTAAATATGTAAAAATTAATCAAAGTAATGTAATATGTAACTTAGAAGCCAAAAACGGTTTACTGACTGACTGACTGACTGACTGATGATTGATTACAGTGTCTCAAACTTTGGTCCATGAAAATTGGCACAATCTTTATTTACAGGTTTAGATTATTCTAAGAAAGAATATCAAAATGATTAATAATAATTAATTATTTTAATTAATATCAATTAATTAGTATAAAAATAATATAATAATATTATCTTGAAGATAATTATATTGCAAAGTTTTCTCTTAAAAGGATAGAATTAGATGTGCTGTAAAATTCAAATGGCAGCCATTTCCATTTTTTAATGGTGATAATTAAAAACAACTGCTTTTAATATTTTCAACTTAATAAGTTAATTGAAGCAACAAATCTTTTAAGGCCATTTTCTCCTAAATATTTGCCAAACACCACATAAGCAACTCACATTTTACGGACCTCCCGAAGTACTCAAGCCATTTTTTGTAACTCTGCGTGTAATTCATTATTTAGAATTCTTACAAGAAAACCTTTCTTTCCGGCGAAGGACCATGCTACAAACTATATTTACTCATTGTAAATATCTCAAGATGTCAAGAAAGAAACAGATAGAAAAAATAATTGTATAAATAATTCCACATGATACCAGCACAAGGTTATGCAAATTTGGCCATCACATCAGAGCCGTTCACGCTCGACGATTACAAAATGGTCGTTCTATATTACCTCAAATACCACAATGATGGTAACGACCCGCATGCAGTTGATTGACAAAGGCAATATTGGCTATACCACATGAAAGTTCAATAATTAAGAGTTAACTTTATTTGGGATTAAATTGCAAGAATACTATAAATCCATAATATTCTTAAGCCTTAAAAATATCAGTGTTTGTATTTAGTCGTAGCTTTTTGTCTATGAATGTGGTGAATTATGATTAGTCACAGTTATAGACTTTAAGCTACTTTATGCCTACTTTTTATAGAAAATAGTGATGAAAAAATTACTTTGATAAGAGAACTTTTTTATTATATCATACATTTTTCAGACAAGAACTATTGTATTGCATTCACAACGTTATGTTCATTCACATTGCTCGTAATCTCTCTAATATGGATAATTTTATTTCCCATCTAATGACACCAAATTTATGAAAATCGGTTAATGAACAACTCAGTTATGATCGTATTTAGCTTGAGAGGCAGCATTTTTTGAAGCAAAATAGCTTATTGTTGCGCTGAGCTATGCGCTAATTCGACCATAACTCAGTTGTTTGTTAACCGATTTTAATAATTTTGGTATCGTTGGAATGGAAATAAAATTCTCTAAATAGTATTGCTCTTTATATATTTTTTTGTACATACATGTACCATTGTTTCGGTATTTCAATTTAAATATTTTAAACGGCCGCCTTTTTGAAATTTACGATTTGATCATGCTGATTATTTTTTCATAAACCAACCTTAACTAGACACTCACAGGTGCATACCGCGTTTCAAAAAATCGATTAAAAAACTTGGGAGATAAAAATATTTTTTTTAAATACAAAATGGCGGATATCTGGTAAACAAAGCGTTTTTTGAAACAATTTTATTCCACATTTTATCTTTATTTTGACCCATATAACCTATTCCCGAAGTTCGGCACAATAATTATGGGACACCATGTATAATTACGTAAGCGAAGGTTCTAAATAGATATTGAACCTATTCAATTGAGCCTATTAATTTATTCTTGAATAAATGGAAGGTATTGATTCTAGGGACTTGGGAAAATACTAGAATTCGCATTTAAATAACAGAACGCAAAATATAAGTCATTTACAAAATGTCTGATATGTTTACATTTAAAATGTGGTGCTGTACCTTGATTCAAAGCTATGTACTATAATAGATCTAAAAGCCAGTTTACTCCGAAGGTACATTACACCATGACAAAGGGTTACAATTTGATTTACTTTCAAAAATTTCAGTAACAGCCTTTGAAATCTTTCAAAAAATAAACAAAAATATTTTGATCTACATTCTTTTATATTATGATTAGCGGCTTTTAGCCCCTTTTAAGCTACTAGTATGTATATAATTGCTGTTGCGTTTACTCATAGCATACAACTAAATGATATATTAACCCTATGAAATAATTGATTTTTTTCACTTAAATTGTTATATTTTTTCCTTAATAAATCAGTCATGAACTAAGAATTTCTCCTATTAATTTTTTTTATTTCATGCTTATAATATTAATTTTATTTTTATTTTAACTGTTTCCAATATTGTTTTAAGCAAATATTTAGTGTGACACGAAACTGTGCACATTATATTAGACACTGTGAAAATCATATTAGTGTCAGAAAATTATCAATATAAGTAACACGAAGAGGATTGATGTCAAAGATACCTCATTCCAACTCGTTGGACTAATAAAATCTTTAAGAATGACAATACATGTAATCTAAAAACCAAGATATTTTGAATGAAATATAACTATGTTGTGAACTTGATGTCTTATATATTTGTTAATCATAGCTATAATTCTAAAAATTAATATTCCACTGTACATGGTCCTTCCCTATGTCGATAATTATTTTTACATTCTAATTATTCAATTAAGTGAAATGTAAACATAATACATTTCCATTTCACTTTCCTGCTAACAAATTTAACTAAAATTATTAATCAAACTAATAATTATTTTTTAAATGCACACTTTATAGTAATTTTCATAGGAAGGATCAAAAAGGGTATTATTTAAAGTGTAAGCGCCTCACTTTAAAACATGATTCAGCACCAAAATACACTTTGCTCTGTGTGATGAACTAAGTTTTTTAATGTTGAAATAAGCTTATAACGAGTCGTTACCAGTAAACAAAATTAACTATTTCAGTGATGAGAGAAAATGTTGACAATTCTTTGTAGGCATATTATATGTCTTGTCGAAAATTACATATTATTTTTAATTTAAATATTTTAGTTTATGTATTCTTATGTTTTTATTTGGGGTTCTTCCTCATTTTTAAAATTTTAAAATTTAATTTCACGTTAAAATAGTTTTATTGAACAGTTGTTTTACAGATGATTTCTTAGAATTTGCACCGATTTTTTAAGACGCTTTTCCTTAAAGTTTTGCCCCTGTCTTAAGAAATTGGCAAGCTTCTCCAAATAAATTGGAATTTTTGTTTAGGATTTATTTTTAGCTAAAATTAAGTCCAGTAATGGATATTTCTTCTGCTAGAGGTACGGTGTATTTGTTGAGTTTATTTGTATTTTTTTCTTGTGACCTTCAGTTTTTGTAGACGTTGTCGTTGGCTCGATCCGGGCCGTGAGGTTAACTGTAAAGCCTTTACTATAATTCCTCCTTATTATGGCTTAAACATCAAATTTCTATAAATTCCCAGTTTTCTTTCTTCAATTCTTTTACATACCTGCTCCAATGACTACAACAGTTTTAATGGGGCCTCTGCCAGGAGCAGTCCTCCGTATTTCACCGTTTTAGGTAATTCTCAGGCAATCCCACCATTCCCTGAAGTGTCCATAATGTTGCATCAAAACCTTTTACATTTGGGCCTTGACCGTAGATAAAAATGTTTTTCACCTTTTTGTGGGCGTGTGGCTCATATTTAAACTCAGTAAACCATAATTAACTCATCTCCCTCAAAACATTAAGTGTTTGTCTCCATATTCTGGATCACTGTTTCATGATAAGATAATTTTTCTTTCTTATGCGAACCTGTAATCGTATCTCCCATTCAATCATGGTTATTCATAATCCTAATTACATTATAAGTGTGAAAGTTACTGAGTTTGTTTGCTTGTCATTTTATGTAAGTCAGTAAGTCAGCTGTAACAATGTATCCAATTTATTAAGCTAACTACCAGTTGCTTAATTGCAACAAATCTAAATTATTTCTTTTAAAAAAAGTTTTAATGTTCATTAAACCAATGTAAATATAATCTTAATATGATGATACCCTACTATCATTTTGAACGTGGGTGAAGCCAATGATATATAGTCCGGTACATTTCTTGTATAAGATTTAAATGCTTGTTATAATATCGTTTGGGAAGTAGTTGCAATACTTTATAAATATAATTGCTCTCTTGTATAGTATAGAGTGGTCCTTAGGCAGATAAATACCCCTGTCGCAGCAGACCTTGCGAGCTTAGCGAATCCTAAAAACTGTTTTCAGTTTCACAAAAGTATATTTCGTAGAACGTAGAGCATGCCTTAATTTAATGTCAAAAAAATACTATCTAAAGTTTTTAGGGTCTACCTTAAAAATAATGACAAAGCCGCCCCGGAAATTTTTGAAAATGCTGTAAATAAAATAAATGGTTTACATCAGCTCTTTCAGTAGCAGCTTAAGGAGAAAGGTCTTTTAAGTATCTCTATTCAGTGGTTTATTTTCTTATTTATTCCTGAGCCTTATTTCAAAACGATGCTGGTAAATTAATCGTACTGACCTTAGTAATTTGTAAAAATAAAAATTACTTATATTTTACATAATGTCCCTTTGGTCCGTGCTAGTTATTAGTGTTTATAGAGTTTGTAGGTAGTACTTGTAAAATCCATTTTGAAATAGGCCCCTGACAGCTGGTTTGACATTCTACTGCATTTATTGTCTTTAACATCTGTTTAAATGTAAACTTTTCACCAAATTATTTTCTGCCATAAAGGTAATATGGGATGTTTGAAAGGATCCGTGGTGGGTCCGAGGGTCAGATCAAGACGAAAACCATTTAGTTGTTTTATTTTATGCTTAAAGAATGGGTGTACACAATTTTATCTCTCAGGATAATTGTGAACAAATCTACATGAGGAATTGTAGAATCAGTGATGAGTGAGTGAGTAAGACAGGGCTTTGCCTTTTATAGGTATAGATAATAACATGAGCTGCACTAATAATATCATTTTATGTTGGATTTTGCAAAAAAAAATATTTTTTCTCAAACTCTAAAGTATAGAGAGACTGTAGAAAGCATGGATCACTATCATTTCAGATTTAAGAAAGATTAAAACATTATGTGGTGAGTATTTTTATAGTAAAAAAGCCTCGATAAAGTGAGTTAGGAAGATCTAAAACGTCTATCACGTAAACCAATCCATTACAACTGTACATATCGAGTTTTGAGTTTTAAGAAAGCCATCGTGTCTTTAACAGGATTATCAACTTCCACTAAATTTTATAATGGCTATCGGCTGTCGACTGATTTGCCACTGTTTCAATAGATATGTTTGGTTTGAAGGTTTGCTTAAGGAAAGTAAGTTTTCAATGGTTCTGTCAAGTCTTATTAGCAAATTTCCTGTGAAAACAGTGAGCTATTATCATGGCCTGCACGGTAGCTCAACATGTTCATGCGTTTGCAGCTCTAACATAACCACACACCATCCATTAAAAACTGTACTGAGTATATGTGTATAAAGTAAATGTATCACCTTTTTATACTTTTTTTCTTTAAAGCTGGTAGGAGTATTCCGATCTAAAATATCTCCTACAAATTCGTTTGGCAATATGGCAAAACTCAGATCACCCATAACCACACATTTTGGGGTATACCACACAATTGGTGGTTTTGTGGCACTTACCCACAAAACCACCAAAAATATTTCGTAGTTGCCATAAATAGTATCAGTATCTTAACACCTCTTATATTACTTTTCAAAGGTAATTGATAAAACCAACAAAATAAATCACATCTAACTAAAGAAAATAAAGTATTCGACCCTTCGTCGTAAAAGGGTATAAGCCGAAAGGGATATATATATGATGATATCTGATATATATATATTTTATAACATATTTTATAACATGCTGCCATGTTGTATAGTTTCACACATGCTTTCAAAAAGTCATTTAAACTTATCTCGAAATGTTCCGTTGACCAAATTTATAATCAAGAAAGGTCTGAAGAGAGGATTTGCTTGATTCCATTTGATTCACTTTATCTGAGTTAGATTTAAAATCTAGACATTTCATTAAATATTTCAAAAACTTGTCATTAGAATGAATATTAAATAAAACTAGTATGTTTTTAGAAGTGATTTATTTTGTTAGTTTTAAAAACTCTCCTTGAAAGGTAATATAAGAAGTGTAATATAAGATACTAAAGGTAATATAAGATACTGATACTATTAACGGCAAATACGAAATACAAGGCTACTCCACCTTCAATCAAGGTAAGTAATGTTGATTTCCGCTTTACCAGAGCAGCTCGTGTATTCATTAGGGTTATACTAGAGCGATCTAACTGCTCTAAAATAAGGCAATTTAATCTTAACCTTGTGACCTGCAGAAATCCCCAACAATGAGTCAGTCGTGGCGGTGGCAAGGGTAAAGGGAAGAGTGCGTGGGATGTGTGAGGGGAGGAGTTGTGGGTGAGACCGCACCCCCCGTTGACCGCCAGTCTCCGCGCAACCCTCCTATGCTGAACATTGTGTGTCATTAAAAATTATTATTCCAAGTTTTAAGGAACAAAAGTGCGGTTGGTATAACAGGTTAGAAAATATCGTAGATTGTTTTCCTTCAAAATCATCAAACGAAGTTTTCCGATGAAAAAGACTTGGATTAATTTAAATTAAGTGAACAAAGTTGAAATGTGGAGTTTTTTTTTAATTCAAGAAATACAAAATTTAACTTGGTAATTGATTGTTTACCAGGAGTTAAACATTTTATGAGTATTTTTAATTAGATAAAGCTATTAACAAAAACAATTGAAAGCCAAATAAAAATCAATGTTTCTTTAAAGAAGTGAAAAATTAAAGAAAATGCAGCTATTACAATACTTACAAAAAACCCTCAGTTTCATTTTAACGTACTAAACCACCTTAACACGAAATATTTCATTCAGGAATAATTAATTAATTTCATTGGATATTTGGTCAAAAGACCTTCCAGTTAACTGAACTATTATATTGCCAGTTGTTATGAAATCTGTTAACTAAAAGAGTGGGAAAAATTCATAAAATAAATCAAACCAATCGTAAGCTTTCATCTTGTGCGGTATGGTTGAAAAATATTTTGGTAAACTCTAAACTAAATTTTAATATGCTCTATTTAGTTATTATGAAAACTATCTAACACACTATTTATTTTTTTACTCTTTCTATGTTATTCTCTTAAGGTCAAAATATTCATTACTAAAACGCTTACTAAAACAGAACATAGCGAATGGTCATTCTATTAAATAAAAGATATCCATGAACAAAATTCCATGAGCATGTCAGTTGTTAGGCGAATTTCTAATAAATTTCTCATAAATACTATTTCATATATTCTGTTACATAAGTATTACAAAATATACTAACTGAAAGATAAATCTATTGCAACAATATGGTTTATTATAGATTAAAAATAATTATGAAGTGTCAAAAAGATAAGTTAAGTTGAACGTTTCCCTCCTAACAAACATATCTTTGTTTGTTTTCCTTCGATTTGGATATCTTAAGAAAAATTCAACATAAAAACTGTTGAAGAAGATATGTAATATGTGATATTTTAAGTTCATTAGTGAGTTATGGTGCTATACAACACGACTGTTGTAGACTGTGAAACGGACGACAACGGAACTTCCACACAGATTTACGAACTCAACTTAAACTTAAGTATTCAGGTAACTATTGTGTAGATAAATATTTTAATTTTAACTCTTGCATATATTTTAATTATGATTCAAAATTAATTGTTGATTAAAATGAATTTTGACAAAAGCTATTATTAGGGGATGAAATGTGTAACAAACATAGGAATATTTTATTACTAACATTTATTAGAACTTAATCCAGTATGCGATATTCTTAAGCATATAATAAATACTTCACGCACTTTAAAAGAGTTTACATTGAAGAAATAAAATATATTCTCTGTAGTTATATTTACTAACGATTAATATTATATTAACGAAGGTGAAATATTATTATTATTAATTAATTATTGCTATGAACAACTGGAAACATATGAACAAATGTGTTTTACTTTCAAAAAGTACACGTAAGTATATTAGTAGTTCTTGATTGATTTTAGTCGTTAATTTTTACGGTATGCTTTAGTTTATCTTGAAATAAAAATTATTTTCAATTAAAGTCAGAAAGTTTCTCAGGAAGTTCTGTTGAGGGAGACAAAATAATTAATCAACCCCGACGCTTCAAGCTATTTTTTTATCAAATACTCAGTAGGAATTCCTTCTCACTTTCACTAAAACGGGTTAAAGATTCTCAATTTCTATCGGATCATTGTAGAAAGATGACGTTTTATACAGCTTCGTGGAATTCAAAATACAACGATGTAGAGTTCATGAAAATGGATTATGAATAACAAACAATACCGGCTGTTATTAACTACTATTTAATTTTTCCGCTGTTATGAATCTCCAGCAATCTCCTGTATTAAATTCAGAGCGACTTAAACTGAATGAAGAATTAAACCCTTTGTTATTTTCATCGTAATTTATGCCATCATGACACCAAACGATGAAATAGTGGCTCTTTGGACATTAAGGGATTGAAATAATAAATAAATTCTCCTTTGTGAAAGGAATGAATTATTTTGTGCTGTAGTTGCTGTCTTGATCGTAAAACATTAGCAAACTACGAGTTTTTGGTGTATTGTTAAATATAACTTCATATTAACAGCAATACTGGTGCGGTGGAGAAATACAAAGAAGAGATCTCCGAAACTATTTGCAAACAAGACTCGTCTAAAGCTTACGCTCAATGAGAAGATGAACAATTTTGTTTAAGTTGCATTTTCGGTTGAACAATTTTATGAAGCACTATATTACTTAAAATCATGCACGAGCTTTAAAGTCATTCATTGAACACTTCTATCTTAAAACATGTATCTCAAGAAATATGTGAAATCTTAACCACATCATTCAACAATTGCATAAACCAAAATGAGTAGATCAACTTATCCAAACATGAAGACCATCATTGCAGCAGACCTGCATATCTAACGAATATCAAATGCGAATATACGAATAAATTCTTATAATTAATTTCAACGTATGGTCGTAAAAAAAAACATTAAAGGATCGTCTATATAAAAATAACATGAGCAGTAACTATGCACGAAAAAGTAAATACTCCCGTTGCAGCAGACCTGCATACTCAGCGAATTTCAAATGCAAAACAACATATTTCAATCCAACATAGCGAGATTTGACGTGTTTTGGTAAGCTCCATAAGGAAAACATGGGAATGAGTATGCAGGTTTGCTGCTACAGGTATATTAAAACTGGGTGGTTTTAATTCAATAATCAGTAGATCTGAACTATATAGAAGAAGCTTTTTACCAAGTTTTATCAAGATATGTTGGGAAATAACCGAGATGTAGAATTTTACTTATTTCCCATAAGTTTAACATTGGGACAACGTACTGTGTTTACCACTTTCAATAACCACTTTTTCTCGGTAACCAATGGACATAAAGCAGTGATTCAAAATACTAAATTGATTTTTTTTGATCTGAATTCATTGGAGCCAACAAAAATTCGATAAATTTTATTTTCCTATGTAAAAAACAAAAAAAAACACATTTTTGGGGGGGTTTATCCCCCTTTACCCCCCTTCCGGTGGTCCGATCGGGCTGGATTACGAACTCGTCTGAGGGATTACCACTTTACATGTCTGTTACAAATTTCCTTAAGTTCGGACCATTTTTAACGGCCGCTATCGTGCTGACAGACACACACACACACACACACACACACACACACACACACACACACATATATATATATATATATATATATATATATATATATATATATATATATATATATATATATAAATTCGAACGAGTGGTGCTTTCTGCTTCTGGTGGCCCCAAAACAAAAAGTTATCATGGTCTCGGGCTTAGGTCTTATCATGAGACCTACGGTAATAGCTTCTTCCCTATAGGTGAAATTCGCTAAAACAGGGGATTTTAGGATATTACCCAATAGATCCCACCTATAAATACCCCCGTTGCAGCAGACCTGCATAATCAGCGATTTAAATGCAAAAGAGCTTATTTCAATCCAACATAGCGAGATTTGACATGTTTTTGTAAGTTCCATAAGAATAACATGGGGAAAGAGTATGTAGGTTTGCTGAAACAGGTACGTTAACACTGGGTGGTTTTAATTCAATATTTAGTAGATCTGAACTAGAAGAAGCCGTATACTAAGTTTTATTGAGATATGTTGAGAAATAAGCGAGATATAGAATTTCACTTATTTCCATAAGGATAACATTGGGACAACGTACTGTGTTTACCACTGGCGATATCTCGGTAAATAATGGTCATAGAGCAACGATTTAAAATACTAAATTATTTGTTTTTATAAGCTGAATTCAATGGTGTAAACCAAAATTACATTATTTTAATTTTCTATTTTAAAAATCCAAAAACCTCATTTTTGGAGGGATTGATCCCCCTTTTCCCACCTACCAATTGTCCGATATGGCTGGTTTTCGAACTCGTCCGAATTTTATTCGGATTGGACCTTTTTTACGCAGGTTATCGTGCTTAAAGACACATATATATACAGGGTGTCCGGAAAATATGGTAAAATATTTTAGTATATGGTAGTACAGGTAAAAATAAGAAAAAAGTTCATATAAATACAGGTCCAAAAGTGCTTCGTTTTCCGTCTGTGTGTCTGTTTGTGATTGTTACATATTTAATCATATCTCATGAATCTCTTAACATATGCACTTCAAACTTGGTATGTAGGGAAGAACCATCTTTGTAAGAAGTATCAAATTTCTACACTGTATCATTTCAAAATGGCAGGTGCATTGTCCCTCCGAAATACAAACTGGTTTTCGTAGAGTAGTTTGTGCGTTAATAAATAAATTTCAAGCTGAAATCGTACGTTTTTCTCTATGATTTTAGATACAACACTAGTCAAAGTAATAGGCATAAAGCTAATACATTTACTTTTGTCGCCTTTATATATTGGAATGACTTCACCTATTTTGAAAGATACCGTCATAAGACCTATGTTCACTAAATTAAGCAGTGGGTGTTTTAGAAAATGGAAACATATTTTAATTAACTTTACCGGAATTTTATATTCCCCCGGAGCCGACCCACCCCTAATATTGCTAACCAAAAAAATTACTGGCTGGCAAAAATCGAAGGCTGGTTCGAGCTCAGCTACCGAAATGTGGAGTCCGCCAGCAAATGCACACCTCAACGACAGTCTCAGTGGGTGGGAGACAGCAATGACCAAGTTAACTCCAACCGCTACATAATAGCAATTTAGTCTATTGGACATTTTTATGTCCACCGCTACAGTACAATTTTTTCTCCCAAAAACTGTCCAATCTTAAAAGAGTCACTACTTTTTTTGTTCCCACTATTTCTAAAATATTTTTCCATTGTTTCACTTTATTATTTTTAAAGTCCATTATCTTGGTAAGTTAAAAATATTATTGGCCGCCTTAATACAAATGATACTTTTTTGTAATAAGTGATAATGTTATAAACCTGGAATCCAAACTGACTACCTCCCTATAAAAAATTAGGTCTCTTAATCTATATATATATATATATATATATATATATATATATATATATATAAAAGCCAAAACGGTTGACTGACTGACTGACTGACTCACTGATCACAGTTTCTCAAAAACTATAAGGCTTTGGGCAATGAAACTTGACACAATGAATCATTATAGGCTCTAGATGCGTACTAAGAACGGATTTTAAAATGTATTTTCTCAAAAGGCTAAAATAGGGTATATTATAAAATTCAAGATGGCGGCCATTTTTAGTTTTCAAAGCTTATTTTCCAAAACAATGTAGGGCTTTGGGCGATGAATCTGGCTCAAATATTCTTTATAGGCTCCAGATGCATACTAATGAAGGATTTTAAAATCCTATACTCTTATATGAGTAATGTTGTCGTGCTTGCTTGTATGCTTGCTTGAATGCTTGCACAATTATCTCTAAAACGGCTCCGAGGATTTCCTTCAAAGTCTGGAAATAAGTAATTTATGACTAAAAAACGTCTTTTATGCAGATTACTTGGCCAGAGAAAATCTAATAACGTAATAAATCGAATTTTAAAGTTGTAAAATTTTAACATTGGTCTTATGGGTTGCCGTGATAGCAACGAAAATAAACAAGGAAAGTGTAAACAAATGAAGTAATCATAACAGCTGTTTGGAATTTACAGTCATCAAGGGAAAGACAGCAAATGGGATGAAGAGTCCATGGAGCAATAAAAAAGGTTTCTATTTATCAATTTTATGACATTGAAATATTTTATAGTAACTGGATGAACTGGTAAACATGAAATAACACCGAGCAAGGCTCGGTCCACCAGGTACTGTTTTCCCTGGAAAGGCTAAAATAAGGTAAATTCAAAAATTCAAAATGGAGGCCTTTTCAGTTTTCTATATATATAAAAGCCAAAACGGTTGACTGACTGACTGACTGACTGACTGACTCACTCACTGATCACAGTTTCTCAAAAACTATAAGGCTTTGGGCAATGAAACTTGACACAATGAATCATTATAGGCTCTAGATGCGTACTAAGAACGGATTTTAAAATGTATTTTCTCAAAAGGCTAAAATAGGGTATATTATAAAATTCAAGATGGCGGCCATTTTTAGTTTTCAAAGCTTATTTTCCAAAACAATGTAGGGCTTTGGGCGATGGATCTTGGCTCAAATATTCTTCTTGGCTCCAGATGCATACTAATGAAGGATTTTAAAATGTTTTCCCTGGAAAGGCTAAAATAAGGTAAATTCAAAAATTCAAAATGGCGGCCTTTTCAGTTTTTAATATCTATGAATTCAAAATATCAATAGATGGTCTCCAGAATATTTTAAAGAGGCAAAAAATATAAATCAATTTACTAATAGAATAAACTGTACAAAATTATTACGGTTTTCTTATATTATGTATTTATCAGTTTCCTCATACTCGCGATTTACGGATCACCCGAAGTAATTTAACTAGAATCTTAAAACTTTGCTGGGACATATCATACACTTATTTTTATAGAATCGGGGATTTTCTGAATTTCAATTTTTAGGAGGGTTTGCATGCTGGTCAAAAGCGATTTATAGGCAAAGTTCAAACAAATATACTATTTCTACCTAATGAAGCGCTTAAAAACGAATAGTTAGGATAAATCATTGAAATCATTAGTCTATTAGGAAAATTGTCAAAATGCACGTTACAAAAAACGGATAATTGAACCAAACATTTGTTATCCTTTCAGCGAGCGAAGCCGCGGGTATATCTACTAGTATATATAAGCCAAAACGGTTGACTGACTGACTGACTCACTCACGCACTCACTGATCACAGTTTCTCAAAAACTATAAGGATTTGGGCCATGAAACCTGGCACAATTAATCATCATAGGGTCTAGATGCGTACTAAGAACGGATATTCTCTCAAAAGGCTAAAATAGGGTGAATTATAAAATTCAAAATGGCGGTCATTTTTAGTTTTCAAAGCTTATTATTTTCTAGAACACTGTGGAGCTTTGGGCCATGAATCTTGGCTCAAATATTCTTTATAGGCTTTAGATGCGTACTAATGAAGGATTTCAAAATGTTTTCTCTGGAAAGGCTAAAATAAGGTAAATTCAAATATTCGAAATGGCGGCCTTTTTAGTTTTAAGAGCTATGATTACAAAATAACAATAGAATGTCTCCATAGAAATTCCATTCACTAAAAGAATAAACTGTACAAAATTATTACGGTTATATTATAATATATATTTGTTAGATACCATATACATAGGCTACTCGCGTTTTACGGATCACCAGAAGTAATCAAACTAGAATCTTGAAACTCTGCAAGGACACATCATTCCGTTATTTTCATAGGAAATCCGTCAGTTTTCTGAATTTAAAATTTTAGGAGGATAAGCGTGCTGGACGAGAACGATTTATGCTAAGTTCATAAAAATATACTATTTCCACCGTAATTTTTTTCCTTAAGCTGCCAAACGAATTATACAATCTCCAATATGATTTTAACAAATGTGGGGAATTACGTTTCCTTTTTTTGGCCTACACATTAATCTAAATTTTTTCTTATAATTTTTGGTATATTAATAAAAATACTAAATTTAGATATCAGGTTTACAGATTCTGCCCTTTGCAGTATTTAAATTTGCAGTGTTTACATCAGTTGTATAAGTTATCATAAGCCTCTTTATTATTTTATGTCAAATTGGCCGACAGGTTTAAGGGGTCAGCAGAATGAAGTCTTAGGGGTGCAATGGAAGTTTTGAGTTAAATCCCCTGAAGTAGATACTTTATTATTTAAAATATTAGAAACCCAATTTTATAGGTTAACTATGAAATTTTAGTATTCTCCAGGCTAAACTGAATGAAATACCCCCGTTGCAGCAGACCTGCATACTCAGCGAATTTAAAATGCAAAACAACATATTTGAATCCAACATAGCGAGATTTGACATGTTTTTGTAAGCTCCATAAGAATAACATGGGGAATGAGTATGCAGATTTGCTGCCACGGTATATTAAAAGTATATCCGATTTTCAATAGTACCTTTAGATTAGGTGCTAGAGCTCGAAAACGAAAAACAATTTGTTCAACATAATCAAATTCTACCCCACCTTTTTTTTTACCTTTTCTCTGTATTTTAACCACTTAAGATATATTTGTGCCATATTTCAAGTCATGCTTCAAGGGGAAGTTAAATAGAATTCGAATACATCGGTCAGTGAGTTGCATAATTAAATATATATTTATTTAAATAAATGTATTTGCCCTAGTTGAAAAGAAAATTACAAGCAAAACTCAACATTCAATACTGTGACTCTCGAAATAACATGTAATTTCTTGTAAAATATAATAATTAGTAAATCCAAAATAAAATTTAAAAAAATACATAAATGATAGTCTTTGCTTTATTTACGAACGATAGAAGGTAACAGCAATTCCTTTGTGATTTAAATTTGTTCAGACAGTACTTCATATTCGAATAAATCTTTTTTAATTAATTAAAAGTAGTATATGCAGAATCAATTAACAGTTTTTTTCTAATTATAAATTTGTTAAATTACAAATTATATTCTTGATTAAACATGTTTGTATTCGAGGTCAAGTGTATAGTTACTTTTAGTGGCAACAGATATATTTAGTAAAAGTCAACATCTGGATAAATACTTTTGTTGACTGTCCGATCTAACAAAAATTCTATTCAAAAAGTGCTGCTCAGATGTTCAACGAAGCAAAAAGAAGGCAGCTTTGACGTCAATTGGAAGTCTGCAGGGAAACCTAAGTTATATTGATTCATTCCAAAATGTACACTAAAAATTAATTGCAAAACATTTTTACTGCTACTGATATTTAATATTTCTTTTTAACAAAACTATAATTTAATGCCTTTTTTATGTGTCAAAGCCTAAATACTGTTTGATAAAACACATATATTTTGTCTTCTACTTTAAGAACGTGAACTACATTATTTCTAGAGCCTAGATATAATTAATAGTTAGTTTACCCAATCAATCATTATAATCTTAATGGTTTGAAGGTTAAACTGCCATGCATTAAACATTAAAATGGACAACCATCATGATTTTGACTTAAGCTTGGCTGCTATTTTTCTTAAATTGAAATTCAATTAAATCTAAAGTAGAACTGTTAACCTGAAAAGGTTTAACAAAAATAAGGTCCTTTAATTGTAGAAGCTATTTTTGGCAAGAAAACTTTAACGTCTTATTTGTTTTTTTAGCAATATTTACCATTAGAGAGATTACATTTTTATTTTCAACTCAAGTTTCATCAAGCATTGGAGTACCGATAAGAACAGCTTTGCGTAGAGTTAACAAAAGTTGTTCTTGATATTACATTAAACAGAAATGGACTGAAAATCACAGATAATTTCTTCACATGTATTGGGGACCTATACGCCCATTTAACATTAAATACAGTTTGTTTTTTTAACGCAACCCATATTTAAGATTGAAAAATGCACATACATATATAAAATAAATATTTCTTGTAAATATTTACTTATTATACAATCTATTATTTCTGTTTGATCACATTTAGCTTACACTAAGTGTCCAAACAATCGGCCATGGATATTTGGTGAGCATATACAAAATTATGCTCGCTCAATCAAATTCCTGTATACGTTTTTAAAGTACCTCTTTCAGTTTCTTGCATTAAATTTGTTATGTTTATTCTCAGCTGCTGAGTATCCTGTAGTTTGATTTCTTAGGTCTTACTTTTTTAGGATCCCCAAATAAAATGAACTAGTAGGGTCAAATCCAGGGATCTTGGGGTATAATCCTTTTACTGACAAAATAAATTTTGGGTTGCGTTAAAAAAACCTGTATAATGTGTCGACTTAATACAGAGAGCTAGTTCAGTAAAAAAACAAATATTGAATATTCGAAGTTTTATATGATATTTATCAGATAAAAATGAGAATATTTATTTACTTCATGAGAATCGAGATATCATCCAATTTTTATTTCTCGACTTCCCATGAATGGTTTTGTTGCTCTTTGGCCAATCATTTAGTGAAATAGTACCTTGTTTATACCCTGGTTGTTACTGCCAATTTGTTTTCGGTAAATTAGAGTTTTTCCGTACTTTGAATTTAAGAACGGGTGCAGAAATTCCATACATAAAAACCACATGCAGTAGGACTATCCAGAGATTCAAGAAAATAATGCCACTAGCTAAATTTTGTAATAAGTTCGATATTTCATTTTTTTCTCCTTAGAGTCTAGCCGTAGACCTTTTAATTTTAGAATGCACTTCGCAGGAATCGGAAGGAGCAGTTCATTACTCATTCTAACCAATATTAAAAAGTGCGTTTATCTACGACCATTGCGATAAGCACCAATTATGGTATTACAATAAACATTATAATGATATACATTAAGACACCAAAAACCAAGCAGTACTTTAATGACGACTTTAGAGTACTGGAGTCACTAGACTGGTTCTAGACCAATGAAAGCTCGGCATTTGACGGAAGTAGTGTCATAATAACAATTACGCAATTCGCACATCAGCTGATTGTTGCATTACGATTCATGTTTGAGTTTACTAATCCCATCAGCTGATTGTTCCACAACGATTCATGGTTCAGTCTGCTTATTTGCCTAACCTAAAATTTTAGTTGACATATTCCATCATTAGTAAAAGTCATGAGTTTTGTTTAACTTCGGGGGAAATTTTGTCGTATATTGTTGGTCGTAGATAAAATAGTGTATGCAACGATTGTATTATGCCTTTAAGCCACTCGTGAGATATTTAAAACACGAGCGAAGCGAGTGTTCTGACTTACATCTCACTCGTGGCTTAAAGACATTCATTATACAATCGTTGCATAAACTACTATTTTAATTTTTTCAATTCACAATTACTTGAGGGACATAAATGACATTTTCTCTTACATAGGTAATTTTCAAAATCAGTTTATATTTAGTTTTATTTTTATTTAATTGTTTTTTTTTATTAGGCCTAATGATTCGTTATATATATTGATTATCTTCTCCGGAACGATGTCCCTTTTATTGTTTGAACGTTAGAACACCAGTTTAGGTGGCAGATGAATATCACTCAATTCAACCATCTGATAGTAACATGGGTAACTTCAAACCATGCAATATACCAGCAATCATGTAAAAGTTTTACAAGATAATGCGCTCAACAAACATCTAACTCCCTGCGTGTCCGAATGATAATATAGGACATAGATCCTCACTAAAGCACAAAGAGACCAAGAAGCCAGCGGCCTTACATGCTGACATAATGTTGAATTTGAATATTGTTTTGAATTAAAGACTATTCGTAAAAGTGTCATGAGAAAAAAAATCATATATATGAATTAGAGATCTTTAGTTTGACTCACCAGTGAGTTAGTTTTTAGATCAAAATAACCTAGAAGCTTCAATTATTTGGATTTCTTAGAACTCGACCATTTCATTGCTTGAACAAATATAAATATTGAGTATATAGTACTAAGTATTATTCTGAAATATGCCAATGATATAAAGGTAAGAATATACAACTCAGCCTTTTTTGGTTTGTAAATATAAATAAATAAATAAATATCTTTAATTATAAGTACAGGTAGGTGACTCTTATATTTTCTTCTTAATTCTAATTAATTATTATTGTTCAAGGTGGCGTCATTATAATTAGTGTGATACTAGCCTATTTAATATTTAAATTTGAAATAAAAGAATGGTAATCTGTTACAAAACTATTATTTATTCAACAATAACAATAAATATGAATATCAAAATTGAACTCTAGGGGGACGTACAAGGATTATTACAGTGGATGGGGTTAGATAAAATTACTTATGCTAATTGGATTAATATGGTACAATTTAAGGGCATTAGCTCAGTTCTTGAGAAGCATGATCTCTTCACATAGGGTTCTGGGAATCGTGCGGGCATGACATTGAAAAATTAATTTGTTTGAATATCACAATCATAAATACTTTTAAATAGAATAAATAATTTTGATAATAATATAAATTGCCAATTCTGATCTCTTTTTATATTTAATTAAATCAAGTCTTTGTTTGAAAGTCTGTTCCTCTTCAACAATGGTTGGTGAAGTAAATTTTGGATTGGTCTTACCAAGAGTTTATCTCTTCACCCTGATCTTTTCTTCAGATAGATAAATTTGGCCACTTAAAGGGGAATCAACTAAGATCAGGTTTACCGCTGGCTAACCAAAAAAAATCTACTAATTAAGGGGGATGAAATTTAAAATTGGAACGAGGTCCAGGTACAATGAAGTTAACACTTGGCCATCTCTCTCTGGAATAGAAGCTGGAGTCCTTTACAATGGTTCCACTTTTCACTTTAACAATGTAACACATGGTTCACTAACTTGGTCTTTGGTAAACACTTCACTGAATTATTAGAGATCAAATTTTGAAAAACATGCTATATAAAATAGATAATTTGAGATAGCGTTCCCTGACCCATAAATATAAATTATATTAAATTATGAATACAGCTGATCTAACTTAACTTATCTAAAATTTTTATGGTAGATGGTAATAAATTAATGAATGATTTTAGGAAAATAACATTATCAAATAATTTATATTAACTGAGTGATATACTAGGTTGACATATTATATACAAATAATTATTAAGCTGTGTGTTTGTTTATTTATATGGGTGTTCATTTATGAAATTTAAATGTAAATGTTTGTCAACTATTACAATATCCCCTCAGAGTTGCATTAATTTAAAGAATTGAAATTAATGAAAACTCGATAATAATAGGAACAAATATTTACAAAACTATACTAAATGATAAAATATTTATTTATAATTTAAAATGATGATTTCTTAAAACTAAATGGATTATATGACCTAATATTTACAATCATAACTTCAGGTCCTAATACTGTCCACGCGCACTTCACTTATTTCAAATTTTGTTTCACTGTTCAACATTTATTACACTATTGTTTATATTTACTGGAGTCTTTTATCCCCTCAATCCATAAATAAACAAATTAATCTACAACTTTTAATTAGTTGTCCGTGTATTGTCCAAATGTTTATATAACTGTTAATAACACTATTTACACTGTATTTATTGTTGATCTCGGTTTGGCGTTATATATTTTCTAAGAGCAGTTACATGGTAGGGTCCAAACTCTTGTTCTTCATTTAACTTTTGTACAAAATAAGTCGAATGTCCCAGGATACTTGAGATGCGGTACGGTCCTTCGTATATGGCGAATAGTTTGGCTGTTTCTCCAAATGCTGCATTTGATAGTTGATGATTTTTGACCAATACCAAATCGTTTAAATTGAATAATGTTGGTAATACACCGCGGTTAGCTCTTCTTGCTCGTGTTCCCTTCTTTTCTCGGATCCGTTGGGAGGCGAGGAATATCTTCTGTTCTAGTGGGACATCTTCTGAAAATGGGTTTTCCACATATCGTTCCCAGAACCTGAAATCTTTTCTTCCTAACTGTAGTTCATTCGGACTGAATCCTGTAGTTTCGTGAGGAATTTCGTTCAAGTATTCATTAATTTCTGTTATACACTGAGCCCATTTTCTGTGTTGTCTTGAGCAGTATGTTCTTAAGCAGCGTTTCACTTCTTTAATAGGTCTTTCGGCCATATTAAATTGGGGATGGTACACAGGGTTAAATATTGGAATAATATTGTTTTCTTCTAACTTTCTTATCCATTTGTGGCTCTTAAATTGCGTACCGTTATCACTTTGGATCCTCTGGGGTATTCCATGTTCTATAAAGTGTTGGTTAAACAATTTATTTAGTATGGTTTGTGTGGTGGCACGCTGCATTGGGTATAATTTGATAAATTTAGTGAAAATGTCCAGGACAATTAACATGAATTTCACATTTCCTCGGCCAGGCGGCAAAGGACCTATAATGTCGATAGCTAACTGTTCGTTCTTCTGATTACAACTGATACCTTGAGCGAAACCTCTTGGTGGATGAGTATCATTTTTGCACCGTTGGCACGAGTCACAGGATGCCAGGTATTGCCGGATTCTTCGATTCATGTTCTTGAAAATGAAACATTCTCTGAGTAAATCAAAACATTTCTTAGACCCGCAATGGAGGTAGTAGCAATGACACTCCCAAATAAGGCGATTTATGATGGTTTCTGGTACTACTATGAGCCATTTATTAAGGTGTTTTTGGTATAGTATTTCCTGGTGTAATTTATATGATTGTTTGATTTTTGTGTGTTCAGGTGTATCTTGGGGTATTAATAATATTTGACGAATCTCTTGAAGGCGGGGATCTTGTGACTGTAATTTCCCAATGTTTCGGAGATCTTCTTGTAGTCTAGGGTCTGGAATTCTTCTAATATAATTGATAATTAATTCTCTCTGAGATGTTTCCTGGTTCTCTTCAACTGGGTAACTTATTCTGCTCAGGGCGTCGGCTGTCGAATTATCGGCTCCTTTACAGTGATGGATCGTGAAATTGTACTCTTGAATCGCCAATGCCCACCTTGTTAATCTATTATTCAAGAGTTTACAGGTTTTTAGAAATGTTAATGCATGATGGTCAGTTATGATGTTTAATTTTGAGCCCAATATTATATACCGTGTTTTCTGTAAACAATAGATGATGGCGAGTAATTCTTTTTCAGTGGTCGTATATCTTTGCTCTGCTGGCTGCAGTGTCCGTGATAAAAACATAATTGCTGCTTTGTCTCCATTATCTCGGTATTGAAATAAATGTCCGCCTATCGAAAAATCTGATGCATCCGTTTGTAGGTAGAAGAGCTTCGTATGGTCTGGATGGTGAAGAACATTCATTTTTAGAAATAGGTTCTTAACTCTTTGAAAAGTTTTATCATCTTCTTCGGTCCAGATAAATTTTTGTTTCTTTGAGGTGAGGCGTAGTAAGGGTTGGATTGTTTCTGAATACTTGTCAATAAATTTATTATAATAGTTAATGCATCCCAAAAATGATTTTAACTGTGTCCTATTTTTAGGTGTGGGGAAATCGAGGATTGGTTTGACCCGCTCCTGGTCCATTTCCAAACCGGTTTCTGTTAATGTGTACCCCAAGAACGGAACTGAACTTTGACAAAATTTTGATTTTAAAAACTTTATCGTCATATTTGCTTCAGCTAATTTATTGAAAATATACCTCAAATGTTTTAAGTGTGTTTGGAAGTCGGGTGAAACTATACAAATGTCGTCTACATAAATTAAGGTGAATTTTTCTACTTCCTCATCGAAAACTTTGTCCAATGCCCTTACTAATGCTGCCTGAGATGTGTTGATTCCAAATGGTGTAACTTTGTAGTGGTAGGTCTTTCCTCGGAACTGGAATGCTGTGTATTTTCTCGATTCTTCAGATAGTGGAACCTGCCAATATGATGAAGTTAGATCGATACTACTGATAAATTTTGCACCTTGACATTTTGCTAATAATTCATTGACACTTCTATTACATTCGTAATCTGGAATAATAATTTCGTTCGCTTTTCTAGCATCCAAACAAAGTCTTATTTCACCAGTTTTCTTGACGACCGGGATAATTGGGTTTATAAAAGTGCTGTTGCTTCGCTCTATGATCCCTAGGCGTTCCATTTCCCTTATTTCTCGCATGACTGCGTCTTGGTGTGCTAATGGTACTGGGTAAGTATGACATTTAAAATTTTGAGGATTTTCGACTCTTAATACATGCTGGTATTTGTTACATAACCCAGGTTGGTCGGAGAATACATCTTGAAAGTCCAATAACAAATCAGTTAATTGTTGTTTTTGAATACTATTTAGATTTAAATTATTTTTGAGGGATTCTGTAATTATTTCAGGGGATAATTCACATGATGTTCTGGGGTTTGTTTCTTCAATATAATAACACTCTTCGTATGGATCTTCATTGCAGCAGTAATCTTCTAAATTATCCACATTTTTATCATTAGTGATTATATGGCATAAAATTCCAGCTCGATTTGTGTTATTGAATTGAATTACTAAATCTGTATCATTAATATTCATATGCATTTCACCCTTTTCAAAATTTATCTTCATCTTCCAGGCACTAAGTGTATCTATCCCGATAATTACTGATTGTATTAGTTTTGGTACTACGAGCATTTGTGTTAATATAGTTTGTTGACCAATGGTAATAGGAATCATTACGATTTTTGAAATTTTCCGGGATTTTTCATTGGTTGCTGTTCTAATGTGCATATTATTTACTGGTAATTCTTCTATTTTTCCTAATTCACTCCGATTTGATATGTACCAATCTTCTGCTAGACATGTAATGTTAGAACCTGTATCAATGAGAGCTGTAACTTCTTTGCTTTTGATCTTTATTCTTATTTCGGGGCATTTTTGCGATATAGTCGTATGAGTATTTTGTTCTGTTTCTTCTTCAAATAAAAACTCCCGATCACAATAAATATTGCTCAAAGTTAAACTATTGGTATCTGATTCATTATGCATGTTATTTACATTATTTACAATTTCAATTGACCTCTTATGTCCGACTTCTTTCTTATTTTGCACTGAAGATGTGTTCTTCTGATTTGAGCTATTTACATGGAGAATGAGGTCACCACCATCATCAGTGCCTCTCAGTTTAAATCCTGATTATTTTCCTCTGGCACTAGGTTTGCGTTCTCCTCAATAATGGCAGCGCACACCTGGTTTTGTTCTTGTGTCGGGTGGTATCTAGGCAGTGGTCTTCTCTCTTCAGACGGCGGTTGGTTTGATGGTAGATTGGGAAACTGTCTTAGGTCACGGTAATCGTTTCCAAATCGATGGCGTCGGTCGTCTCTTTGGTACCGATTATCGTGGTGGAGGTGATTCTCATGTCTCCGATTGTACGGGTGGTACTTAGGTGTGTACGCTCGATTGTCCGTGTTTCTTTCATTGTAGTGTTGGTTATGACCTTTTCTACCGTGTTGGTGGTGGTTTCTATTTACATGATTTTCCTCAGGTGTATTTTCCTTTTTATGTTTATGGTTTTCGTTCCTTTGATGGTTAGGTGACCTTGCTTGTTCTCGCAGATCTTCTCTCTGGAGTAGAGCTTCAAAATCGCAGACCGTCTGAATATTTTGAACTCTATAGGCATCTTGGATTATGTCTCCAAAGTGGTTTGATAGGCAATCGAGGATTTCTTTTTCGTCCAGGGGAGGGTTTAGCGATTTAAGGGTCAACACCCGCTCTATAAAATACTCTGATCGGTTCAGATAACCATTTGGCCGATATCGTTCATTTTCGATCCGTTGTTTGACGCCTCTTTGGATATCTCGGTTCCAATATTTCGATTCAAACATATGTTGAAAATCATCCCATGTGTGAATATCAGTTTTGATTAAATTGAACCACTTTGAGGCATGTCCTTCTAGGCACATTTCAATGAGATCAACTAGGCTTTCCGCACTATTATTTTCTGGATTTAACTGTAGGTTTTTCTCATAATATTTCTTAAGTTTGTTTAGAAATTCCTGGGAATTATGTGTCTTTCCATTAAATTTTGGGTGGGTCATTTCCGGTGTTAATGTCGATCTGCCGTTACACACAATATTAATAGGGACGGGCGCTTGTGTTGTTTGAATGTTGGGTGTAGTAGGTATTTCTAATATTTTCTTATGACACGCCTCCACGGACTCAGCCAATTTCGCAATTTGGTATTCATTGGATTTAATGTTTGGGTTCAGTTCTAATTTGACTTGGTTGATTTCAGCTGTTACTTGTTCTTTGATTTGTGTATAATTTTCCTTACAAATGTTTTCTACCTCCCTGTGTGTCTCTAATTGAATCTGTTTAATTTGTTCAGTGATTTTTAATTGGGTTTTACAATTTTCTGATACGATGATTTGACTAACCTCCTGTTTATGTTGAATGAGGTCTTGTATTAAATTTTCTCTGATTTTGTATTCCCCTTGTTCTAATTTAGTATCAATTTGATCGACTTCCTTAGCCAAATTTTCCTGAAGAATTTTAAGTTGATTTATGTCAGTTTTAAGATTTGACTGTTCATTGTGAATTTGCTGAATTTGATTTTCGACCCGGGCAGAGTGATTTTGAAATTCAGATCTTAAGTTTGCATGTTGTATTTTAATATCAGATTTGATTGCGTTCATATCGGCTTTAATTTCATTTCTTAACTCGGTTTTAAGCGCATTCATGTCAGTTTTAATCGCAGCATTGCTCGATTTAATTTCATTCATGTCGGTTCTAAGTGCATTGATCGCCGCTGCTATTTGTACGAGTGGGTCGACACTGTCGACAGCTGATTCAGTACGAGTATGGTCTGGAATCAGCACAGGAGGGACGGTACTTGTGTCGCTCGTCAAAGAAACTAGCGTTCTGATTGGTTGTTCCGTTCGGTATATTTCGCTCAATGACGATGTAGCGGGGGAAATCGCCGCGGAAGTAGTGGTAGCACTGATTGAGGTTGGCGTTGGTGTTGAAGTGGGAGACGCCGGCTGGGACAAAATGGCGGAACGTTCTGACATTTCACTCACGGCCGAAATTGTTGTCTCATTATTAGAATCACTCGCGTTGTCGGAATTATTTGAGTCGCCTACCGAAACAATGTTTTCTTTGTTCACTGACGGGTCACTGTCCGCTTCGCGGTGTACATTTATTGGTTCCGTGTTATTGCCGAATAAAACAAAACTTGTCTGCTCGGACTGCGTCGTTGAAACTTTAGGTTTGTCGGTTGATCTTAAATGGTATTTATGTTCGTCGCCCATATTGAGGTAGTAAGCACGCAATTAGGATTATTATACAATAAATTGGATATTATACTTATATCTAAATGAGGTGAGATGAGTCTTAATCTAGGCTATCTCCTACAAAATTATCTTCTTGCTATCTCAAATAATGTCTGCGATCATTAACTTTTCATTGTCAATGCCCTTACGTTGCGGCGCCAATTACAACTCAGCCTTTTTTGGTTTGTAAATATAAATAAATAAATAAATATCTTTAATTATAAGTACAGGTAGGTGACTCTTATATTTTCTTCTTAATTCTAATTAATTATTATTGTTCAAGGTGGCGTCATTATAATTAGTGTGATACTAGCCTATTTAATATTTAAATTTGAAATAAAAGAATGGTAATCTGTTACAAAACTATTATTTATTCAACAATAACAATAAATATGAATATCAAAATTGAACTCTAGGGGGACGTACAAGGATTATTACAGTGGATGGGGTTAGATAAAATTACTTATGCTAATTGGATTAATATGGTACAATTTAAGGGCATTAGCTCAGTTCTTGAGAAGCATGATCTCTTCACATAGGGTTCTGGGAATCGTGCGGGCATGACATTGAAAAATTAATTTGTTTGAATATCACAATCATAAATACTTTTAAATAGAATAAATAATTTTGATAATAATATAAATTGCCAATTCTGATCTCTTTTTATATTTAATTAAATCAAGTCTTTGTTTGAAAGTCTGTTCCTCTTCAACAATGGTTGGTGAAGTAAATTTTGGATTGGTCTTACCAAGAGTTTATCTCTTCACCCTGATCTTTTCTTCAGATAGATAAATTTGGCCACTTAAAGGGGAATCAACTAAGATCAGGTTTACCGCTGGCTAACCAAAAAAAATCTACTAATTAAGGGGGATGAAATTTAAAATTGGAACGAGGTCCAGGTACAATGAAGTTAACACTTGGCCATCTCTCTCTGGAATAGAAGCTGGAGTCCTTTACAATGGTTCCACTTTTCACTTTAACAATGTAACACATGGTTCACTAACTTGGTCTTTGGTAAACACTTCACTGAATTATTAGAGATCAAATTTTGAAAAACATGCTATATAAAATAGATAATTTGAGATAGCGTTCCCTGACCCATAAATATAAATTATATTAAATTATGAATACAGCTGATCTAACTTAACTTATCTAAAATTTTTATGGTAGATGGTAATAAATTAATGAATGATTTTAGGAAAATAACATTATCAAATAATTTATATTAACTGAGTGATATACTAGGTTGACATATTATATACAAATAATTATTAAGCTGTGTGTTTGTTTATTTATATGGGTGTTCATTTATGAAATTTAAATGTAAATGTTTGTGAACTATTACAAATAATACCCATGCAACTTTTTTATTATGCAAAGGAAACCTTCATGTTTTTATGTGAAGTTTGAGAGAAAATTTGTAAGATTGTTTCACTCCAATTTTTGTTTTGTTGTGAATCATTTTATGTGAGTCACTGAAACGCTTTCAATAACAAACTGTAATCCTACCACCTCTTGTACAGAATTTCTTATTGATTTAACCACACTCAGAAGAAATATAATATGGTGTTTTTTCAGTAGGGAGTTCAACTGATGACAAAAGAGAGAGGAATAACGCCAATCCACAAACCCTACTGCTCCCTTCTGCCCCTACCATCTGTTGTAGCTATGTTGACAATCTGCGTCGTCACTTCCCCCATGTTGAGGTCCCCGGTTCACTATCCCCGCATTTCCCAACCCCACCCCAAAACCAATGTAGCTTCCTTCTTACCTCTTGTAACTTCCCTCTTCCCTCTGGCACAGCCTCGTTACAAACCGTTCCATTCATTTTTTGTCACGTCTTCCTGATACAAAAGTTACCCGTTCCAACCCCCTATCATCTGCAGTGGCGGCTGACCCATAAGGACTCTCGGACGCCGCCCCCCAGAAGATTTTCAAACATACTGAATTAAAATTGATTTACATACGTCTCCGATAAATGTGTAAAAAACTACTAATTTTCATTACACTGACCATACATGATAAATTAATTTCAACTATATGCATCGAAAGATGTTGCGAAAGTATTTAGGCGTCAGCTGCTATTGCGCGTATATCCCGCGGACGCTGGACTTGGGTGCGTCCCAATCCTAACGCATGCTGTCATATGGAAAATCTGGCACTCAGTCGTGAGGGTGCTCTGACGTCACTGCCATGTTGTGATATAGAGCGTCTCCGGCAGCTTCCGAAAATGCGCACGCACATCAGTAATAAGTGAAGCCACCACAATCTCTTTTGGACAATAAGAAACTGAACCTTTTCTGCCATTATGATTGCACGATTCATGTTGGCGAACCTGTTTTTTATTCGTTTTAGTAACCATATGAACCCGCCAATCTCTGTAACCTGACTACAAGAAAATTTCTTTCAAATTTGCACCTCGTCCCTGGAGCAGTGGCATTTAACATCGGGGAACCAACCCTCAACCGTAGATTGAAACCACGAATCCCTCAAGATTTTGGCGACATGTTGGAAGAATTCAATTGAATTATTTCTGCAAATCTATTTTTTGCCTTTCCTTATTGTTAACTATTTTTATTTAATTTTGTTCATGGGTGTCTCTAAATAGAGCGAACCCGATAATGTTATGGCTGTACTGTTATCCTTTCTGTGCATAATATTTTGTATATTGACCCAGAAATAAAACCATGTTAAAAAAAAATCCAAACCTTAACCTAATCGTGAAGCATGGGAGCTGAAGTGAGGTTATTTGTTTACATGCTGTGTTTCATGTATCTATTTTACTCCAATGAGTTGGTAATCAATCAGTAATGGTGATAAGTGATTGTTATTATTTTGATAGTGAATTCAGCGGATATTGGTAATATTAAAGACCATGAAATGTGAATAGCAATCAAAGGTAGGTGTAATAAACAAAATCCGTAATATACTCTTTTAGTAGTTAGTAGTAAGTGAGTCCTCCTGTTCATTTAATCCATAAGCCGCCACTGATCATCGGTGGCTTATTTCTATCATACTATCAGTAGCAGTTAAACCACTTGGTTTGTTATGCCATGCTTTTAATGCTATAACAGCAGTTAAACCACTTGGTTTGTTATGCAACTTTGTTATGCAATGCTATGATGATGTCACCATATACCCTCCAAATCTTACTCTACCACTTGCCTAATCACGCATTGCATCCACTGATAAGCTTATCCGACTCTTTTTGTAGCGGACATTTGAGTATGAAGACGCCATTCCTTCTCTAAACCTTCTATTACCGCAAATTTTGGTTCAACCTTTGATTGACTAATGTTGAAAAACGGGAATGTCTCTCTCTGGGTGTATCACAATGACAGCCTCCTCTACCCCTTCCGCCATCAGCGTCCGCAATTGACTTTCCATCTGCAGGTATTTTCTTTTTTTTGTAAAAATTCATTATCGACCTTCATTGATTCACCTGCACACGCTATAAGTCTATCACCCTCATGGATTATACCTTTCAGTATTTTCATTCTTGTTATTGTTGCCTCGCCTCTTTTAGTCCTAATTTACAACCAATGCTGCCTCTGGCTAAGGAATGTTTTCTAAATAATGATTCGTTTATGGATACTTCACAATTCAGCCTTCTTTTGCACTGAAAACTTTACCATTCAACATCAGATTTCCTAACTCTTAATTCAAGTTCTTTGCATTTTCCTCGACAGATCATAAGGTTTTGTCATTATTTCCTCTATCCTATCCAACTGGCGTTTCCGTCTATTCATCTACTACTACTTTCTTGAAATATCTAGTTTTGCTATATCTAGTTTCACCTCCATATCATTAATGTAATTTATGTATTTATTTTACATTCCAACGGACAACTCCATTTTCACATGCAATTACAATCAAGATTACTGATAGTAAATAATTTACAGCATTCAACTACTCAAACTATGAAATTACGCTAAGCAATAAATAAATCATTCTTTCTTAATCATTCTTTGATGAGACAGGTACCTCATGGAGGATGTTACCCTAAATATGAGTGAAGAATGAGTGTGATGATCGTGATGATAGTGGCGCGATCTTGTAGCCTTGTTACTGACTAAGATTGGCACGTTCCTTAGACAGGACTAATAGGACTAATTCCTTGGGGAATTAATAGCCCAACAGCCAATGGCAGCTGGCTCCAGAAACAACCCTTTAAAAAGCTACTAACTTTTCTCGGGATCGATCCGGCTACCTACAAGTTTGTATGCTAACTATAACCACTACACCAACCAGCCATTTTGTAGTACTGAAAATAAGTACCTAATAAATTAGTTTTGACAATACAACCATCAAAATGTACAAACAGTTCAACAATTACAGAAACAATTGAGAGTGAATATTATGACAGAATATGGAGTATGCAGTGAATTCAGAACTGCTCGATCCAACATGATATTTTTCAATAGTGTATAAATATGCTACAAAGTTTACTGTAAATACTTGCAATACAAAAGCAATAATTCTACTTCCATAAATACTATAAATATATGCAGCAACAAATACCAATCAAACACTTTAAATATTGCAATAAATATTGCAACAAATATAGTAATAACCCCCCCCCCCCAAAAAAAAATGGCAATAAATACTTTTTTCTTTTATTTTGCTATAAATACTTTTTTTCTGGACGTGTGTTCAGTCTTTAAAATAAAACATTCTTAGCCTCGAATGTTAATATTTGGTCAAGAATTATGTTAAGTGTACGAAGTAATACAATAAAGGGAAATAAAGCGAAAGAGAGCGATTATTGATATGTCATTAAGTTTCTACATTTAATATTCATCATGCATCACAGATTGTCCCTAAACATTCGTGCATGTCATGTATCATAACTTGAGAAACGTTCACAATTCAATGGGGTTATTGCTTATGGGTGTTCCTGTAACTAGTGTAGCTATATTCTGGAAAGTGGAAAAAAGCATATTTAACGATTATGAACGGTTTTGATCTTGATTTTGACGGTCATTTCCCACCACTGATTAGTGAAACCAAACTCATCAGTGTTTTACTTATCAGTGATGACAAATATCCGCAAAAATCAAAATTAAAACAATACCCCTCATCACCAAAAAAATATTTCAAACAAAGGACTCTGAAATGATATACTTTCATAATATTATTAAAAAACTGTAACACTTAAAATAAAAAGTAATAAGGAGGATTTTAGTTCAATCAAAATGGTTTTTCGTAAGGGAAATTCACAGAAAGTTTATAATTTTGGTTAATGTTTCCTGTCAAAAAGCTATAACTGTTTTAAGTGATCCAATAAAACTGCAAATTCATAATCTTTCCAAATAATCAACTCTTTGACCACACTTAAAGGTAATATAAATTAGCCACAAAATGTGGCCAGTGTTTCATCTCTGAGTCCCTTGAGAGAAATACAAAAGAAAACCTGCTAAATAATATTAATACTACAAGCTATGACTAGCCGCAATGGTGACAGAGTACCCCACCACCACAGACCTAAAAACTTGACCTTAATACTAAAAACAATAAACTGGTGTTTTATTCCACTCTATTATTGCGGACCTAAATTATTATACTTGGTAGTTAATGACACTCAAAATCATAGCGTTATCCAACTTAAGCAATACTGACTTAAAATAATTTAAATGTCAGTGATTTTACACATTAGGTGCAACACGACCTGTGTCCCCCAGCTCTCACATGGTTCTCACTTGTTATGACACAGCGAAAAGTCTGCAGGGGAAGAAAAAAACATACAGCACAAAGCGTACAAAATGAATTTCAAGTATCCAACAACAGCCACCGAGTTAATTTCAAACTTTATGAAGAAGCTTTTAGGTAATCTTAAAATAATAATGGGTATCTGATTCATGCATTATTTAATGGAGTCTGACAGAATAGTTTTAGTATTTAATTAGTTTTATTATTTAATTTTATTTGATTTTTAATGCTTCTTCAATGATGAAGCAGTTATATATTCGTTCACACATTCTACCGTGACCAACCTATCTGCTGTGTCTATAAATTTGCAGTGAATTGCATCAAAAGACACAAAACGTCTAAACGATTGTCTTGACTAAGATGGATGGTTTATTCAATTACTTTGTGTAGTACGTCAATAGGTCCAAAATATCAATTAGGTTATAAAATGAGTGCTCGCTAAAACCGTTTTATAAAACGAACTTTTAAAACTTATGTAATATACATGATGTAAGTATATATTTTTATTTGTTTAAGAAATTAGAATTTAGTAAACATCCTTGCAATGAATTTGCCCTTTTTATGATAAATTTTACAAATCTTAAAAAAATTTTGAAAAACATTACTTTACTGCCTTAACTGTTAAGGAATTAACAATTTGAATAAATACCACTAAGCTCTCTTTATTAGTGCCACTTAGTGCTTTGTTATATTTATTTTAGTAAAATGAATAACGTTTCTTAACAGCTTCAAAATTGTTAATTTCTTTTAACCGAACAAACGTAGTCTTTATACATCATGGCAAATTTTATTTTATTTTAATACACTAAAAATTTTATTTTTATTTTTTCCTATTCATCTTATGGAATAGAACATCTCGACTCGTCATATACAATTTCTATCCGAGGTAACCTATTTAAGATCTATGATACATGATGTTTCCAGCTTAGCTTCCATTGATGTTTTCCTAACTTTTAAGATGTTTATGTACTCAACAGCTTCCTTATGAGTAGCTAAACCGTTGTACACAATTATTTTTGTTAGAGAGTAACGGGCTATATTTGTGCAGGCTCTGTTCGGCTGCGACGATGACGCCGAGTGGGCCTACACGACCACCGTGCCGCGCCGCCGCCCGGCCAGGCATCAGATGTCTTGGTTGCTGCAGATCGCGTGGACTTCCATGTTTGCTTTCATGCTCATAATAGCGATTGGAGGGAACGTCATTGTGATTTGGATTGTTTTGGGTAAGTCGATCCTTAAGAGGCTAAAGCTAATACTAATATTTTCAATATTACAAATGTCACATACTTCAAAACTACTTTATCAGAAGCATTTTTCATAACGAATCACGACAAATACCTTAATATTATTTGAAACTCATTGTTGGTGATGGTGATTTTAAATTTTGATTTTGATGTTTGACCTAAATCAAAATATAAAAAAATAGTGTTAATAAAATCACCCATTAAAACTTATTGCTGAGTTTCATTTAGTATTGGTTGCCAATTGATTGTTGAACAGGCCCATGGACTGGTTCCTTAACGAAAAGAGTTATGACTCGATTTAGTTCTCTTTAGATAAAATTATAGTAGCTTCTCAATATCCTTCCCTTATTATAGCTTCCCAATGTATAATTAAGGGTCTGGAAATCGTACTATGATCTGGACTTTATCACTTATTATGTAAGGAAATTTAAGCATTAACAGGGGGAACTAAACATAAGGCAGAATCCATATTGAGACCCGAGTAATGTGATTGGTTCCTAGTCTCCTTGGAAAGTTACTAAGCACTTCAGTGCTCGCCGTTTGATGCTCAACGATGGTCTGTTTTAAATACAGGATGCGTCTTCTAAGCCGTCCACAACAGATTATCGAGGAACAGCTTAACATACAAGGACGAAACAAAACATTTTCCCACTAAATCATACCCAAGGAACAACGTAAAGATATTTTAACATTTTCAAAATAAAGGGTGTTCCAAAAACCGGGGGTCATGGGTTCAAATCTAGGAATTTTTAAGTGTAAACATATGTCATATTATACATCCTTTTAAAACTCTAAGCAAGAAAAAAAATTTGGTGAAAGCAGAACCACAGTCTAAGAAAAAATACAGTCCCAACAGTTGGTCACAAAAAGTGTCCCTAACCCTGGTAGCACGCAAGCACAATTACTACATCCATAAGCAAATCACATACTGTTTCCCTATATACTGTCTAACCACAAATACAGTCTGGTTATTCAAATGAAAAAGTGTCCTCCCAATGCGATCCTGGTGGCTGGCACATAAGTACAATTAGATGGTATCTAATTTTGTTAGTAACTAACTAACAAAACTAGTTAGTTACTAATTGCGTGCCGCTTGAAACGCTAGTGCCGCCATGCGGACAACGTAATGCATTACAACATATGGCAAGAATCGGGACTGTATTTTTTCTTCGACTGTTACAGAACTCAATTATCTTTATTATTTTCGAAATGGCGGCCGTTTTTGTGAAAAATATTTGTTATTTGTGGAATACCCTGTATCTCGAGAACTACTGAAGGTTTTTACGTTCTGCTTGAAACTTCTTAACCCTTGTAAACTAAGCTTTAATTTGATATGCAAGATGCTAATATTTAAAAGAAAATTAATGGTTTTTTAACATTTTAAGTATCGTAAATGTTGGTAGCATTGAAATTCAAAAATTTTATGGCTGCATATGTCAAATCGGACATTATTTTAAAGGTCCTGCAAAAACCTACAACTTTTCAATTTAGACGAATATTTTTCACAAAAACGGCCTCCATTTTGAAAATAAACAAGCTTTTATTTTGAAAATAATTGAGTTCTGTTTTCACCAAATCGTTTCTCTTGCTTAGAGCTTTAAAATGATGTTTAATGTGACATATTTTTACATTTAAAAATTCCGGGATTCGAACCCATGTCCCCCGGTTTTTGGAACACCCTGTATTTTAAAAAGGTTGAAAATATTTTTACGTTGTTCCGTGGGTATGATTTAGTGGGAAAATGTTTTGTTTCGTCCTTGTATGTCAAGCTGTTAGCCTACAATCTGTTGTGGACGGCTTAGAAGACTCACCCTGAATACAGTATTCGATTGCTCAATATTGATTGACCCTGAACCTGAGTGTTCATATGTAAAAAAAATTAACAATAGACGTTCAATTTAAGCACCCGCCAACCTAAAATACGAATTTTAGTTATCTCAAAGAAGAATTTGAGCTAAAATACAGTAAAACTACTGTTTCAATACCAATGACTGTATTTTGTTTTAAAATCTTTAAAATATGATATCCATAACTTAGTTGTGCCTTTACGGGTCTCGAGTTAGCGCATGGATCCCAAAATCCGATGGAAATCCCTCAATGTACGTTTTCGACTTTGAAATACTATCAAAAGTTATACTCCAACTACTTGACTAACGTATGTATTTTATTATTTTTAGTACCACAATAAAATTCCCCACAACAAATTTTGACAGGTCGATAACATTATTCCTGGAAAATATAAAGCCAACAATTATTAAAATTCTTACGAATTATTAATTTACTTGTTTGTATAAAAACATCCCTATTAATGACACACAACTTGTTCCTTTGTGACGGCTCTTTCGGAGTTACGCCCATGATAAAAGGGTTGTTTTCCTTCGTTATCACGTTAATGAGCTGTTTAATGATATCTCACCGATGAACGCACATTTCGCTTAGAAATTACGAGTGTACGGTACTGTACTAATATTTCTATCAGTTGGTCGCCGGCCTTCTTTATTAAAATGCGTCATATCCAGCAGCATGGGAACATAACAAATACAAAATATATGCGCCTTTAATTTTATATATTTTAAAATACTCTACATTTGACTAACCAGCTACAGTTAATTTATAAAACACATTGATATTTTACCTAGCCCTAAAACTATGGTACACGCACCGGTGCCTGACAGAAAATATGTGCTCTTAATAACCTGTGGTTTCGTAAACAAATTATTTAACCTATATTATTGATTGTACGTGATTCTAAATTAATTTGGTTTCCAAAATCATTCTAATAAATGGGTTATAAATATTTTTCTAGTTAAGATTTTTTTTTCAAATTAACTCAACCCTTGTCCGTTCCAGTGCATGATACTAATCTTTATTTTAATAGATAAACATTTTTTTCATTTGATTTTTGTAATCCCTTTTTTCATGCTGTAGACAATGTAGCAACAATCTAAGCACTCCGATAGAATTATATTATACTGTAGATGTGTACAATCCTATTGAAATTTTACATTAGTCTTTTAGACATTTATAAAATTTAATATAAGATTGCAACAAAATTAACATTGGCTTTATAAGTTGCCATGGTGATGGAATGACAACAAATGCAAACAAACGTCATCGTATGTAGCTGTTATCACCTGCAATTTTTTGTAGAGTAAGGATTATGTAGGAACACATGTGGGTGCAAAAAGTGGGTTAAAAAAAATTTAAATATGCAAGTCATGATTTATTTTATAGTTTTATTTGTTGTGTTTTCAGTAGTGTGTAACATTTTTTATTTCGTGAATCTGAAATGTCTGCCCGTTATGTGAAACATGTATTTGTCTATGTTTTTTTGTTGTAAACGAAAGAAGTGACATTCACGTTAGTGTTAATTTTCAAACAATTTGAAACCACTTTTTTATTGGAAATGGAGTGAAAATATAGTGTTTAATTGAAATCAGGACTATTTGGAGAATATTTAAGATATTATATTCAAATGTGTTCCACTTTACATTTATAGGGAGAAAATGAAGTTTGCTCGCTTAAATAAGTTGAAGAGATAAACATTTGCTGATAAAAAGGAAATAAAAAATACATTATGTTGAGTCTCTAATATCCAGGTGAGGTGAGGTAATAAAAGGCCAGGATTGAGTCTTTCTCTTTTGCTTTCGGTTTCCAGTTATATGATGTGCTTACATGGAAAATGTGTCCTATATAAAATATATTTACAAACGCATTGGTGTCTGCAAAGATCATTTTCAAAATTAGCTACCACTATTTCTTGATTGGAAAATTGGTCGAATTTTTTACCATTGGCGATCTTTACTATAATTTAAAACCCACCTTGGATAAAATCTAAATTTTTAGTGTAAGAAGATGTATTATGTCAGTTATGAAGGGTATTTCTCTGAGGAACAAATTGTAGGATCGGGCGTTCCTCAAGGGTCAAATTTGGGGCCATTACTTTTTATAATTTTCATAAACGACATACAAAATTATGTAAAGCATTCTGAGTTGTTATTGTATGCTGATGATTTAAAATTATTCAAAACCGTCGAAAGCTTAGATGATTGTCAAGAATTGCAGGGAGACTTAGATTCATTGATTATTTGGAGCTCCAAACATTTAAAATTTAATACTGACAAATGCTCAGTAGTTTCATTTACCAGAAAAACCCCTAAGCTCCAAATTGTGTTTGATTATGAGATGAATAATGTAAAGTTAAATAGGAAATCATCTTTCATAGATTTAGGTATAATTTTTGACTCAAAATTTACATTCAAAGATCATATAGTTTCTGTATGCAAGTCATCATACTCTTTGCTGGGATTTATTAAAAGATCAAGTTTATTTTTTGAAAACACCAATTCTCTAAAATTATTATTTCTCTCACTTGTGCGATCGAAACTTGAGTATGGCTCGTTAATTTGGCATCCTCACATCAATTACCTTTCTGAAATGATTGAAAGTGTTCAAAAAAGATTTTTGAAATTCCTTCATTACAAATCTTTTGGTTTTTATACAAATTTAGTACCATACACTGAGCTACTTGAAATCTTTGAAATGTCTAGTATGGTAAAAAGATATAAGCTAAATACTTTATTGTGTCTTTACAAGTTGTTAAAGGGTCAAATAGACGATAATGCATTAATGTCACAGGTCGCTTTTGCTGTCCCTCGCCTTGGCTCTCGCAGCCAATATCTTTTTTCTCAAAAATATTCAAGGACCAATCTGGGTTTCAATTCTTCCATTAACAATATGTGTAGGCTTTATAACTGTTACTGTCATGAAGTTGACATATTTTTTGACTCAATAAATATATTCAAGACTAAATTGTTAAGTAAAATAAATAATTTTCAAAAATAAAAAATCTTTTAATTTGCTAGTAATTTCTAAGTTACTTTTTAAGATTCTAAGTTCCTTGTTCTTGTTATATTGTTTTCACAAAACTATTTATTTCTATAACGTAAATGTTAACCATAAGTTGTCTGCTGCTGTCTTCAAGCATGTTAATTTGTGATTTGTCTTAATGCTTGGTATAATTGGCAAATTTGCTGCACTGAAGCATTCAATAAAGAATTTATTTATTTATTTATTATTTATGAAATATGCAACTTATTTATACTACTTATGAATATCACTAATGTCATAAATACTAGGGAGCGGCCTGTTGTAGTGATTGGAACGCGAGGTCTCCGGGGCGCGGGTTCAAAACCCATTTCACGATTATGGCTGTAAAAATGGTCTGATCTTATTATACAAAACGAATAACATAAGTTTGGTTTTTAAAATCCTTCAAAGCTCTCATTTGACAAATAGTATATTCAAAATCCAACGAAAGGATAGTTTTTAAGAGACCACCGACCCTGAAAGATATTCTGTCAAAACCAAAACTGCCTGTTAAACAAGAAATAAATAAGTGGTTCGCACCCTTGCAAAAATACCACGCTGCATGGTTTGCAAACAAATAGAAGAAAGTATAATTTTTAACAGCAGCTACACGCACAAAACATACAGAATACCAGGAAATTTAAGCTGTGAACCAGAGATATATTAGGCTATATAAATACAGTGTAAGAAGTGTCCCAGAGACTATGTAGGATCGACAACTAATAAATTAAAAGTACGAATGAGTGGACATCGATTTGCACACTAACTTAATAATCGTTTTTAAACCACTAGTTTACTCTAGGAAAGAACACGGTACTGACAATTCGAAAACATGTACGAAGTAAAACCGATAAGACAAATAAAGAAAAAAATTTCCTCGTCAGCACTAAGAAGCTTACAGCAAGCTTGTCAATTGGTATCAAACTCAAAGTTTCCCAATGGACTGAATCTGAGATAAGAAAGCCTACAGCTTTACATTATATTACATTGTATCAAACAAAACTACTCCATATTATACATATATATATATATATATATATATATATATATTTTTTTTCTTTTCTCCATTTCAAATTCCAAGACATATGATTATTTAATATTTACTGACTCAATCCACCTGATTGGAGATTTCATCCATTTTATCAATGTTTATACTGTACTGATGTAGTATATAGGTTATAATTATGTAATGTTGTGAAGAAGGGAAAACCCCGGAATATAAACACTTTTTGTTAAGATTGTTTTTTTTTCTTGAAAAAAATATCTAAACATTCGGACGAATGGCGTTTTTTGCTTCTGGGGCCCCAAAACTAAAATTGTTCATGGGCTCAGGTCTTACCATGAGACCTACGGTAATATCTCCTTCCCTTTAGGGAAAATTCATTACTTTGGTATTAAACGGAGGCCACCTTTTTTTAGAGTTTTTTATTTACTGGATACCAACAATAACCATATAATTAGTGAGAACATACTTATTGACTTACTGTCCAATTTTGACATAATTATGATGAGCGGTCGTTATGTTCGGCCTCCCAGAAGACAGCTTTGTTGGGGAGGATTGAGTTGAACGCGTTACCCTC
The DNA here is from genome assembly GCA_035578135.1 of Flexamia atlantica. Classification (NCBI taxonomy): domain Eukaryota; kingdom Metazoa; phylum Arthropoda; class Insecta; order Hemiptera; family Cicadellidae; genus Flexamia; species Flexamia atlantica. Next base: position 91,703,203 of record JAQJVK010000001.1, read on the forward strand.
GCTAACGGCCACATCCGGTCGCCACACGTACGGCAAGCCTTATACAGCGCGCTGCGGCGGTTATGTTAGGTTGGATTATTATAAATATGTTAGATGGTCTTTCCTCGTTTCGTTACGAATCTAACGATACCAGATGCGGTAGCTATACGTTCAGCGGTGACAGGTGATGCGCGCGCTCCCGTCAACGACCTGACCCTGGCCTACTTGGAAGGGATTTGGCGGGCAAAAGTATGAATCATCTGGTATCGTTAGATTGGTAACAAAACGTGGAAAGTCCTACTAACATATTTATGATAACCTAACCTAACATAGCGGCCACAGCGCGTTGTATAAGGGTAGCCTCCGTTTAATTCCAAAGTACCGAAAATTCTCTAATTCTTCCCTTTAGGAGAACTTCGCTATAAACCTACCTCCCTAAAAATTCTGATAATTAGAACTCTAAAAGCGATGCCATCGAATAGAGAAGACTTCAAACTACTATCATTGTTTTTAATGTGAGCCAAATTATACAAAAAGCTTTTATATAAAAATCCTAAAAATAAACATATTTTCCAAAAAAAAAATATATTATGTAAAACCTCGGAAGAGAACCGCATTTTGAGGCAAATGCGGACTGCCAGACATTGATGTATTGTCGGCTACCGGTGTGTTTACCTTAAAATAGCAAGTTGTGTATTACATTAAAATGTCTGAGATGATATTTTGTAGCTATTAGATCAGAATATAAGACTCAATTATAAATATAACATTAATATCTAAAAAACTACGCTAATCTTATATATTAAAAAACTTTTGTAAAACTAATGACAGCGACCCTGGCTGTTATACTGGACCGATTTACATGCGGTTTGTGCCAAAACGAAGGTTATTGGCCCTATATGTGCAGGTTTTATTTGAATTTTGAAAATGTTTATGTTAACTGGGTTAAAAATGGAAAATAAACTTTTCTTATGGAGAATTAACATGGGGGAAGAAATTTGAAGCTTATGACAGCGAGCCTGGCCGTTCTACTGGACCGATTTACTTGCGGGTTGCACCAAAACGAAGGTTATCGGCCCTATATGTGCAGGTTTTATTTGAATTTTGGAAATATTTGATTGAAATGGGTCAAAAATAGAAAATAAACTTTTCTTATGGAGATTTAACATGGGGAGGAAATTTGAAGCTTATGACAGCGAGCCTGGCCGTACTACTGGACCAATTTACGTGCGGGTTATACCAAAACAAAGCTTATCGGCCCTATATTTGCAGGTTTTATTTGAATTTTGAAAATATTTGATTGAAATGTGTAAAAAATGAAAAATAAACTTTTCTTATGGAGATTTAACATGGGGGAAAAATCAACTTTTCCAATCCTTTGGACAGTTCGTCTGAGACTTCCAGTCGACCCATTTTCATGCAGTTTGTATCAAATGAAAGCTCAAATTTTCTATATTTGCAGGTTTTATTTATTTTTACGTTATCTTACTTTTTTAAATTTGAAAAATCTACATTTCCAAACCTTTGCAATGATATAATTTGACATTCATTCATTCAGCTGATTGTGAAGACACGAGGTACTTTGTCTAACGACAGGAAAAGAGCAAACGCTCAAGAAGCATTTGGTTTATCATGGTCAGTACATAAAAATGCATTCATTATCATATATTATCCTTTAAATGGAATAAAAAAGTTTTATATTGTTCAAATTGTAGTTTTATATGCGTAAATAAAAAATAAGATTTGATTGCTAAATTCTTTAGTATTATAACTACTTAATTATGTGAAACAGCTGGTTTCAATAACGTTGTTGGTCTAAATGTTTATTACAATGGAAATTTGTAAAAGGTCGGTTTTCATGGTTCACACTCATTTTGAATGTAATTTTGAGAACTACGATGAATGCTACATTTGAACACATTTATGTTAATTGGATTCAAATGAAATTTTCTTCAAAAGGAGATTTAACTTAAGGAAAAAATCAAACTCATGACAGCGAGCCTGACCATACTATTGGACCGATTTACACATGGCTGGTACCAATTAAAAGGTAATTGTATCTATATTCGCCCATTTTGCCTCGATTTCAGCTTTTACTCCACTAAATTTTTCAAAAACGGAAATTAAAATCACTTAAGGCAATAACATGGGGTAAAACTTTAAGCCTATTTTGAATGAGATCTGGAGTTCTATCGGACCGATTTACATGTAGGTTGTGTTAAATGAAAGGTAATTAACTATTTATTTGCCTATTTGCCTGAAAAGTTAAATATTCCTCCATTTTATATTTTAGAAATGGAATATAAAATATTTTCTATTCATTAGTATTGTTTTTACTGATGAACTGAGTATAACAGTACAGATCAGCTGATTATAAAGCTTTGTTTTAAAGCACAGTTTTACTGTCATGACATGGTTTGTTTATATTCTGATTTACTTTATTTAATTTGGTTAGTGGTGACTGAAAGTGAAAAATTGTGTTTCAAATAACATATTTTAACTTTCTAGATGTTAAACCATTAATTATTAGTATCGAATGTCCAGCCTTAAGTTTTCAAAACTAACTTTTTTATTTCATATCTGACAGTAGGAAACTCCTTATTTTTTATGCTGATTTTTTGTATGTATTTCAATTTTATAATTTTGATGTCATATTTACTTTCTCGCCCATAGAATATGGAGAAAGTATTTTTTGTCAAAGATTTTGAATTTCAGTTGTTAGTGGAAATATTTGTTTTAGTGATAACAATACAGTTTTACAGTTATTTTAGCTTGATAACTTCCAAGCACAGGCCTGAGGCCCATGTGGCGGGGGGGGGGGAGGTGCAAATGCAAGGTAAAAAAGGCCGCCACCCTCTTTTAAACAAAAAAAACAAATACAGGAGATAGTGTTCCCCGAATCCTAAAATATTGTTTTCGGAGAAATTATTGTTTTCGTCAAAATGTTTTATTTTGAGTTGTTAGTGGATATACTTTTTTAGTTCTCCCCGAATCCAAAAAAGTTGTTTTCAGAGTGGTGTCTGTCCATCCGTGTGTGTGTGCGTCTGGGTATGAGTGTGTGGATGTGTATGTAAACAGAGCTAGAGATGACACCAATCGTCCGATTTTCATGAAATATGGCAGGAAGGTATAACACCATGATACCTCCAGGTGTTCTTTTAATTTTTTGAATCTTTTATTTTTAAACGTGGGTAAATTTATTAAAATTATGGGTAAATACCCCATAAAAACCCATAAAAAATTACACAAATCCAAATTTTTCAAAAACGAATCTAACGATTTTGACAACACTGTCATGATTCGTAGTGCTTAAGCTGCCAAACAGAATGACACCACCCGCATGTCTGTAAAAATTAAGGTTCAGAAGTATGAGAATTTAAGTGTTAACAAATTCAAATTTTTCTGTGTAGAATCCAAAAACACCATAAAATACAGACATGGTCCATTGGAAAATTACAGGAAATTTAAGAAATTTTAATACATACCTTAAAGCAGCAAAAAAAATTAAAGGTTTCCCATAAGAGGTTGAATGTCATACTTAAATTAAAACGTTAGCTATTCGAAAACTAAGGCTGGAAACCCGGCATAATGAAGAATAGTCGTTTAAATAACACTTTTAAACAACATGTTTGAGATTATCATTAAGTTAAATTTTTATTTGGTTAGCATGACTTGATTACAACTAACTACGATTATGACAACTTATAAACATTTCGACATAACTCCAATTATTGGAGATGGAAACTGTCTATTTAGAAGTGTTTCCTATTGTTTTTATGGACACGAAAATCGTTATCACTGAGAAAATCACTGAGATTGACTGGCGGTGATAAAAGAGATTTGATGGCCTATCTCTAACAAATAATAATGAAATCTCCCGAAGAATACACAACTGAGAGATTTTCCTGCCTCAATTAAAACAAATTGTGTTTTCCGAATTCTTGCAATTTTCCATGTTTGGGAGCAGCTCGAGCTCCCCTGGGTTCGCGCCTGCTAACTTCCTTGGTTTATGTTGTAAATTACTTCAATTATAAGTAGTTCAGGGGTGATTAATTGTGAAGAATTGTGTTTCTAATTACAGAACAAATAGCATAACATTTGTTTAATTTTTTAGAGGTAGTATTATGCCAGTGTCTATATGATTGAAAATGATAGTACAAGTATTATTTTTCGCGACGCTTTGCGCTGCATGGGGTTAGTCTAGTCTTATATATTAAAAAACCTTTGTAAAACTAATGACAGCGACCCTGGCCGTTCTACTGGACCGATTTACATGCGGGTTGTACCAAAACGAAGGTTGTCGGCCCTATATTTGCAGGTTTTATTTGAATTTTGAAAATATTTATGTTAACTGGGTAAAAAATGGAAAATAATCTTTTCTTATGGAGATTTAACATGGGAGAAGAAATCAACTTTTATCAACTTTTCCAATCCTTTGGACAGTTCGTCTGAGACTTCCACTGGACCCATTTTTATGCAGTTTGTACAAAATAAAAGCTCAACTTTTCTATATTTGCAGGTTTTATTTACTTTTTTGTTATATTGCTTTTTTAAACAAAAAAATCCACATTTCCAAACCTTTGCAATGGTATAATTTGACAGTCATTCATTCAGCTGTTTGTGAAGACACGAGGTACTTTGTCTAACGACAGAAAAAGAGCAAACGCTCAAGAAACATTTGGTTTATCATGGTCAGTATACATGAAAATGTATACATTATGTATTATCCTTTAGATTAAAAAAACAGTTTTATATAATTTAAATTATAGAGTTTTATAGGTGGAAATAAAAAATAAGATTTGATTGCTAAATTGTTTAGTATTATAACTATTTAAAATATGTGAAACAGCTGATTTCAATAACGTTGATGGTCCAAATGTTTATTAAAATGGCATATTGTAAAAGATCGATTTTAATGATTCACACTCATATTGAATGTCATTTTGAGCCCTACGATGAATGCTACATTTCAACAAATTTATGTTAATTGGGTTCAAAGGAAAATTTACTTTTCTTATGGAGATTTAACATAGGGAAAAATTGAACTTATGACAGTGAGACTGATATGGGGCTATTGGGCCGATTTACTCACGACTGTTACCAATTAAAAGATAATTGTACCTATATTTGCCCATTTTGCTTCGATTTCAGCTTTTACTCCACTAAATTGTCCAAAAACGAAAAGTAAAGTCTCTTAAGACAATAACACGGGTAAAATTTTAAGCCTATTTTGAGTGAGATCTGGAGTTCTATGGGACCGATTTACATTTAGGTTGTGTTAAATGAAAGGTAATTAACTCTATATATGCCCATTTGCCTGAAAAGTTAAATATTCCTTCATTTTATATGTTAGAAATGGAATATATAACATTTTCTATTCATTAGTATTGTTTTTACTGATCAACTGAATATAACAGCACAGATCAGCTGATTATAAAGCTTTGTTTTAAAACAAATGTTTTACTTTCATAGCATGGTTTGTTTGTTGTGATTTTACTTTATTTTAGGTTAGTGGTGATTGAATGTGTAAAATTTTGTTTCAAAGAACATGACAACATATTTTAACCATTGTTTACCATCGGTATACCATTGTTTATAGGTACCGATTATCCAGCCTTAAGTTTTCCAAGCTAACTTTTTCATTTCATGTCTGACAGTAAATTTATTATGAGGAAACCCCTTATTTTTTATTCTGACCCCTTTACATAGAGAAAATATTTTTGTCAAAATTTTTGAATTTGAGTTGTTAGTGGAAATATTTTTTTAGTGTTCCCCGAATCCAAAAATATTGATTTCGGAGAAAGGATTGGTTTTGCCAAAATGTTTTTATTTGAGTTGTTAGTGGATATATTTGTTTCAGTGTTCCCCGAATCCAAAAAATTGTTTTCAGATTGGTGTCTGCCCATCCGTGTGTGTGTGTGTGTGTGTGTGTGTGTGTGTGTGTGTGTGTGTGTGCGCGCGCGTTTGGGTATGAGTGTGTGGATGTGTGGATGTATGTGAACAAAGCTAGAGATGACACCAATGGTCCGATTTTCATTAAGTTTGGCATATAGGTATAAAAACCATGATACCTCCAGATTTTCTTTTCACTTTGAATTTTAGAATTTTATGGGTATTTACCCCATAAAACCCATAAAAACTACAAAAATCCAAATTTTTCAAAAACGGCTCTAACGATTTTGACAATACTTTCATGATTTGAAGTGCTTAAGATGCCAAACAAAATAACACCACCCGTGTTTCTGTAAAAATAAAGGTTCAGAAGCTATAGAAATGTAAGTGTTAACAAATTCAAAATTTTCTGTGTAGGATCAAAAAACATCATAAAATACAGGGTGTCACATTAGAAATAAACGGTATCAGGAAACTGACACATACTTTCTCCCTTCAAGTCATTTAAAACCAGAAAACCTATTCAGTGTAATAAAACAAATTAACAATAAATTAATCACACAAATATATACCAATTTTTATCGAAATCGGTTAGTAAATAACGGAGATATCGGTTTTTAAATATTTGCCTTAAGAATAACATTGGGCAACGCACTGCGTTTACCGCCGAACTAAAATATCAATTATCTCCGCAACCAGTTGACGTAAACTAATGATTCAAAATACTGGATTATGTAGTTTTTCAAGTCGAATTTAATGGTTGCAAGTAAATTTTCCTTAGAGGTTACATATTTTGTGAAATTTGAAAAATATGAATTCTTTAACACTTAAACCCCCATAACTTCTGAACCTGAATTTTTACAGACATGCAGGTGGTGTCATTTTGTTTATCATCTTAAGCACTAAAAACCGTAAAATTTTTATCAAAATCGTTAGAGCCGTTTTGGAGAAATTTGGATTTTTGTCATTTTTTATGGGGTTTTATGGGGTAAATACCCTTAAAAATCAAAAATTCTAAAAAATTAAAAATACGCCTGGAGATACCACGGCTTTATACCTATATGCCGAATTTCATGAAAATCGGTCCACTGGTGTCGTCTCTAGCTTTGTATACATCCACACACACACACACACACACACACACACACACACACACACACACACACACGCGCGCGCGCGCGCGCACACACACACACACACACACACGCACGCACGCACGCACACGCACACGCGCACGCACACGCGCACGCGCACACGCACACGCACACGCACACGCACACGCACACGCACACGCGCGCGCGCGCACACACACACACACACACACACACACACACACACACACACACACACACACACACACACACACAGATAGACAGACACCACGCCAAAATCCATTGTCCACTAACAACAATATATCCACTAACAACTCAAATTCGAAAATTTTGACGAAAACAATACTTTCTCCATATACTATGTATAGGGGGAGAAAGTAAAAATAAAGTTTTCCGCCATATTGGAAAATGAAAGGAAATTTCAAAAATTGAAATACGTACCTAAAAGCAGCAAAAAAATGGGTTTCCGCTGAAGAGGTTTAAGTCATACTTTAATTAAAATGGTAGCTATTGGGAACTTAGGCTGGAAACCCGGTATACTGAAGATTAGCCATATAACTATTATTTTTAAACAACATATTTGAGATTATCATTAAGTTAAATTTTTGTTTGGTTAGCATGACTTGATTACGACTAGCTACGATTATGACAACTTATAAACATTTCGACATAATTCCCATTATTGGAGATGGAAACTGTCTATTCAGAAGCGTTTCCTATTGTTTATATGGACACGAAAAAAATCATTATCACCGAGAAAATCACCGAGATTGACTAACGGTGATAAAAGAGATTTGATGGCCAAATCTCTAAGAAATAATCATGAAATCTACCGAAGAATACACAATTGAGAGATTTTCTGGCCTCAATTAAACAAATTGTGTTTTCCGAATTCTTGCAAATTTTGCATGTTTTGGAGAAGCTCGATCTCCCCCTGGGTTCGCGCCTGCTTACTTCCTTGGTTCATGTTGTAATTGATTTCAGTTAAGTATTTCAGTGGTTATTAAATGTATATAATTGTGTTTCTAATTACAGAACAAATAGCATAAAATTTGTTTAATTTTTTAGAGGTTATATTATGCCAGTGTCTATGTAATGGAAAATAATAGTACAAGTATCATTTTTTGCGGCGCTTTGCGCTGCACGGGGTTAGCCTAGTATAAATAGCAATTATTCTACTTAATTCAGAGCTTAGATATTGAAATGGATTATAAAAATAAAAAGACCCATGACGTTTTTTATGCTTGTTTTAGCTCATCGGAGGATGCGTACAGTGACCAATTACTTCCTGCTAAACCTGTCAATTGCTGATCTCATGATGTCAGTCTTTAACTGTATCTTCAATTTCGTCTACATGTTGAACAAGTAGGTAAATATAAACACAATCACCGTACATTAAGGTGATCCAATCATATTTCGCCCTCAGGAGTATAGAATTGAGAAGTATTTGATTTCACAGTTCATAAAACAAATTTTATTAGTTTTCACTCTCGAGAGTATTATATGGTACGCTTTGTGGGAGGTTTGGGTCTTTCTTTTTATATTTTAAGAATATCGTATTACGTACAAATTTACTCCATTCCTTTTCAATTAAATTGTAAGATTATTTTTAATAATTAAATGTTTAAAACCAGTACTAAGTCGACACCTAATATAGTTATATTAATAATAATAATAGTGCCAAACTTCAAATGTCTCTAAACCGTACTCTTATTTTTTAAGTTAATGCTTTTCAATTCAAACTATGAAATCCAGTACAAAATTGAGTTTGATAAACAATTATCCATACTAATCTTTCAAACTGAGAAATCGCTAGTTCAAGGCAAGGAATGTGAACACATTGTTGAGGGTTTTATTATGATTTTCTCCTATACTGATTCTCGTACAGTAAATTAGATCATGTAATGGTGAAGATGAATTTTCATAAATAATATAGAATTTGAAATATTCAATAAGCATGAAACCATTTTATTTGAACTAAATGTTTTTTTATAGTAATTTCTAGTTGTATAATAATATGTAATTTTAAAGTTTATATCATGCCATGAAATTGACAATTCGGGCCCATTTTATGATGAATCACAACAAAAAATATTGGTAGTAAAAGCCGTATGACTCAATACATAATTTTACTGCTATTATTTGCTGTCATTCGTTATCAAATGAGCCCCTGTTAGCACTAAAAATAGATGCTATATGTTAAGGATATTATGTCATTATGGGTATATGAATTGAGAGCATGTGTCATAGTGAACAAAGCGAGTTGAATATGTTTACAGATTGGATTGTATATTATAGTTATAACCAGCAGTTTCCTGTGACTTCGCTCACGATAAAAGCTTAAAACCTTTTGATTTTAATAACAGTCAACATATTTTCAAATTACCAAAAAGGCAACTTATTTTATTTTTAACAACTGCTTACTTCTAAAAACTATCAATAGATGTTGTACAATACTTGGCTTTTGTTTATGTATGTGGGATTGATGGTTTCCACTCCCGGACTAATGTTGAGCAAATGTAGATATTTACAACACACTCCAGTGGTTATATCTCAAAATATCGCGTAACCTTTGTATAGCTGTACCTCGTCCCATCTTCCGACATGAAGGTAGGATATCCATTAAACTATTTTAAGTCCCCATCACTCGGATCATATATTAATTAGCTAATATTTTAGATGTGTTTGTTATACATTTTTAAAAATAGTCCCTGTTTCGTTCCTGTTGTTTTTAAGTAACTATGAATAACTTCTCCGAAATGAACAACAAATATTTAATTATGTATATTGGAGCCGTCCTTTCAAGATTGCGTTTGTGGGGATGTTTTATTCTCCATTATACCTTTAAAATTATTTATGGTGTAGCCTATGACACAGTCCGCTTCCTTTAAGAATCCTTATAAAGGATGCCATACGAGTATAACAGTACGCATGGAACAAGTCCTTTATAGGTTAAAATGTAATGAAATACAGTTCCGGGAGCCTCATTAAGAGGGTCACATTAACGTGCACTATTACAATTAAAAGTTCATTCTAAGTTAAACTTAAGCTTCATTTTTGATGTTGTCCGATTGAGTATAAAACTGCGGAATTTTGCTGTATTTAAAAAATTTCCAATTTGATGTGCATATTTACCCATGCTTAAATGAAAGATTTTCTTCTCAGTGAAGGTAGATCAGCCCCCTGGAGTAGAAGTACATGATATAAACCATGAAAGATAAATTATGTTAAAAAATATTTTATAGTTTTTAGGATGGAGGTTTGGTGAAACAAATCACATAGCCGCGCTCTGGATGGAACATTCGGGGGGTGAGGGGGGTAGTTGAAATAGATTGGTTACAATAAGCACCCTCTACCTTTTTCAAACCTATCATGCATAGAGTAGATTTTTTTAAGAGAACAGTCTTTTATGTATTTTTAATCAGTGATTTATTGTGTTCATTTCCCAACAGCTTGTGTTGCTCCAGTATTGACTATTTTGCTTTTTACAATTGGTTTGTATTGATAATTTCATTGATTTTTAATCCGGAATAAGAATATTATGGGGTTCCATGGTCAGGTCAGAATGAAAACCCATTAGTTCTCATATTTTACTCCTGAAGAATGGGTGAAATGAATTTCAGCTTCCAACGTGTCTGAGAATAGAAGAATTAGTCATGAGTGAGTGAGTGCTTGAGTGAAAGAAGTCTTTGCCTTTAATATTTATATCCATATTGTTGTGGCAAAATAAATTTACTCAGAGTTAAAACCGGAGTGTAAACATCAGTGACATGTCCAAAAAGAAAAATATGTTTAGAAAAAAAAAGAAAATTAATAGATCCATAATTGTATTGTTTAAGTAAATTATATCATAACATACTGTTTGCTGTTTTTGTTGCTGTAATTTCCCGTTTTACACCACAGCTCAGGAACAGTATACAAGTTAATTTACTGAATAATATTCTTGTCAAAGGAAGGATTAATCGTGATGTTAAATTGCAAATGCAATCCCAGCAGTCTTATGCAGATTACGCCCGATATCTTAAGTCTGATATCTAAAGCTAGCCATGATAAATTCTAACATTTTTCTTAACAAAATACAGGGTGTTTTTTTAACGCAACCCATTTTTAAGATTGAATAATGCACATATGAATGTGCAATGAGTATTGTTTTATTGATCTTTACATTTTATACAACCTTTTATTTAAGTTTTATCACATTTAGTTTACATTATGTGCTCAAACAGTCCGCCGTTGGCATTTGTATAAAGTTATGCTCTCGCCATCATATTCCCGAACACGTGTTGCGAGGTACCTCTTTAAATTTGTTATGTTTGTTTTGAGCTGCTGAATATCTTGCGAATAATTGTTTTCGTGAGATAATTACTACTTTACATGTCTGCGGCAAATTTCATTCAGATCGGACCATTTTTACGTGAGTTATCGTGTAAGGACACACATTAAAAACGCAACCCAAATCTTGATTTTATCGGTGATAATAATCGGTGATTATTTTCCCCCAAGATCCACGGATTTGACCCCTATTTTATTTTATTTGGGGATACATAAAAAGTAAGGCCTACAAACACAATTCACAGCACATTCAGCACCTCAACACAAACATAACAAATTTAATGCAAGAAATTCAAAGAGGCACTTTAAACACGTGTTCGGGAATTTGATTGAAAGAGCATAACTTTGTACAAATGCCAATGGCGGACTGTTTGAATAATGTAAACTAAATGTAATCATACTTAAATAATAGGTTGTTAAAAATGCAAAGATCAATAAAACAATACTCATTGCACATTCACATGAGCATTATTCAATCTTAAAAATGGGTTGCGTTTTTAAACAAACACCCTGTATTACATTAAAAGTGATATATTACAACGCAAGGGGGTTTCATTATGACAATCATAACTCGATTTTGAATAAGACCATTTAAACAATTTTGGAGCCAAGTTAAAACAGCTTTTATTTAGTGTTGCCAATATATGTCGGAATTAAAAAAGGGCATTACTGATGTACAGTGAAGAGCCGTATTTTCGGGATTATTGCTCTATCCGCCATCTGTGGATACAATTCACTCAATTCACTTTGTTTACAGCTGAATATATGGACATTGTTCAATATGTTCCAAAGGTAAACCACATAATGTAGGAATATTATAAAAATAAACTGAAAACTTATAGCACGCTACAAGAAACTAAAACTATATAATCTAGTGTGTGTTAATTTGTTTGATATAGGTAATTTAAAAGTCAAAGTAGTACACGTTAATGGATCTTATTTTATAGTGAATATTATATTTTGTGGTTATACTACAAAAATATAGTCGAAGTTAAACATGTATGGCATAATACGTAAGATTCAGGGTGTTTTTTTCAACGCAGACAATTTTTAAGTCGAATAGTTTACATATAAATATGATATGAGTATTGTTTTGTTAATCTTTGCATTTTATACACCCTATTGTTTAAGTTTGATCACATTCAGCTTATTTGTTCAATTAATCCCATTGGCATAAATACAAAGTTTTGCTTTCTCCCTCAAATTCCTGAACACGTTTTCCCAAGTATCTCTTTGAATGTCTTGTATCAAATTTGTTATGTTTGTTTGAGGTGCTGAATATGCTGTGAATTGTTTTCGTAGGTCTTACTTCTTTATATACCCCCAAAGAAAATAACATAGTGGGGGTCAAATCCGGGGATCGATCTTGAGGGAATCCTTCACAGATAAAATAAAGTTTTGGGTTGCGTTAAAAAACACTCTGTAGCTCTATTACAATTAGCTATATTTTATTACAATAATAATTAAACTATTTACATAACAATGATAGCTAAGCATAGTTTTGATTGTAATAAAAACATTTTATGCCATGATTTTTTATTTTCCCACTATCCGTTCAATAAATGATAGTAGGTATAAATTTGAATGAAAGAAATAGAATAGATCGAAAAAGGTATCATATATTTAATTTCGTAAGGCAATTCTTTGCGTCAAAATTGTAGGCGTCTGGCAAGTCGTAGAAAGATGGGAGAGGGCTCAAATTAAAGTTCTCTAATCTGTGATGGCGGGAAAAATAATGAAATTCTTGAAATTCATCAGAAAACGAGAAATAATGTAAAATATCTGCTATTTAAAATGCATTGGGAACTAAAAAAGACGTCTGCTTTGTTTATATAAAACATATGATGCTGATGCTTGATTGAAAACCATGTGGTAGGCTAGATATCAATATCAGGTAGATTCAGTTTGCTATGAAGGAATTTTGTACTATAATAAATAAGGATTGTTTGAATTTTCCCTCATTAGGGGCTTTTAGCCCCTTCAAGCCACTAGTAAATTACTAAATTTTTAACAAACATGATGAAGCTGACTATAAATATTACTGCTGATGTCCACTAATGAGGTCATGTAATGGAATCAAAGCTACTCTTGATCTAGGACTCCACAAAACTCTCCAGCCAACCAAATGGTGCTATTAATAAATTTTACAGATTTGAACAGATGTGCTCCTCCATTTAATTCATGAACACGTTTTGCAAAGAACGTCTTTGAAATAATTGTATTGAGTTTGTAATGTTTGTTTTTAGGTGTTGAATGTCCTCGGAATTGTTTCCGTAGGCCTTACATTTATGTATTCCCAAAGAAAATAATATGGTGGGGTCAAATCCGGGGATCTTTGGGGATATAATGATTCAGTAACAAAATAAAGTTTTGGGTTTCGTTAAAAAAAACACCCTGCATTGGGTAATTACTGCATACCCTCTGTCCTGAGCTTGCAACTTACTTATAGCATAACTTAATCATAGCTAAAGCAGCTTATAAGTAGTTGTAGGAGTGCGAGTGGTAAGTGTTACTTGAATGCTTACAATCTAACAAATTAAGTAAGTACTTACTTACTTGAGTTATTAGATTTATCCTAGTTTCTTAAACGCATCTTGTCACGACACTCACACTTGAACACCAAAAGCTACCAAAAGGAATTATTGATGTTGACTTTCTTAGTATCTAGATTTTCACGGCAATGCGTCTATTATGTAAGCAGTTTACAGTAAGTACAATAATAATGGAATTTGCTCTAACAATAACATTTTGTCCATAGCGACTGGCTATTTGGACGGCCGTATTGTACAGTCAGCAACTTCATAGCCAATGTCACTGTAGCCGCTAGTGTCTTCACTCTCACCGGCATCTCACTGGACAGGTAAGCCGCTGGCTGCCAACAGTCGCACTGCACAGCTATGACAACAACAGCATAACTAATTTAAATGGAGACAAAAAGGGGTTTTAACACCTACGGTAAACAACACCCTAAACAAAACCAGCTGACTTTCTAGATTTAGAGCAATAACAAATAAAAAATAATAAATAATGTCAAAACGTTACAGTGTTCCTTTAACGTAAATGAAAAAAACACCCTTAAAATGTATTTGCATATGGAACTAAATTATTTTGGTATGTGATATCAAAAAATTGGTATAAGGTATTATTTATCTAGCGTAAATGTAACTTCTGAAACACGTTGAAATTTGTGAGGAAGTTTCCTCGAGCGCTAAGTTTTTAAAGGGTTGCTAAGGACTACTTAGTGAAAACGTCCGGAGTGCCAGACACTAGGTTTATAAACACAAACACTATTTACACGGTTCGTTCCTATTTCTTTATTTACAACTTTATACAGATCTTGATCCAGGTCACTGGCTTGTAGTCCCGAACGCGGCCGCCGGCAACAAGCTCACTGCGTCAGTAGGTAGATCAGACCTTGCGCATCCGTGATATCCCGGGGGGTTATTGCCACGTTCACAGTCCAGCCCCTGTATATTCCGCAATGTTCCACACACGTCTAGGGTCCCAGGGTAGCGACCCTGGGGATTACCCTGAAGGGGAATGCACGGTCGTGGCGGGGTCTATACGCTGAACTCCTAACTACCCTCGGCTTAACACTCCTGTTGGAGACTCTCGGGCAGCGATCTGCTCTGAGTAAGCCCGCAGGATCTTCGTCTGCTCGCTAATGCTCCACACTGGGAGTACGGCTGCGAGCTCGCTCGGACGTTTAGCTGCGACGGACTAGACGGACAGCGGCCTGCCCTGACTACCACTAACTGGCTGTAACATACAGATACCAATTAATATACCAAAACATACAGTGGAGGGGGAAAACCATCCCCACTCCACCAACTAGTGGACTACAAACCAATGGCTGGGGGCTCAACACGCCCGTCCGGTCTTCCACGGGCTAACATGCCCATGTGGGTTGTCGGTGGCTCAACACGCCCTTCCGACGTACCGGGGGCTCAAGACGTCCGTCCGGTCTTCCGCGGGCTCAACACGCCCATGCGGGGTGCTGGGGGCTCAACACGCCCGTCCAGCGCACCGCGGGCTCAACACGCCCATGCGGGGTGCTGGGGGCTCAATACGCCCGTCCAGCGTACCGGGGGCTCAACACAGCCGTCTGGTCTTCCGCGGGCTCAGCACGTCCATGCGGGGTGTCGGAGGCTCACTACGCCCGTCCAACGGTGCTGGGGGCTCAGCACGCCCATCCAGCTCACCGGGGGCTCAACACGCTTATTCGGTGGGTCGGGCCGCTAGGGCCAAACTGCCTTCCTGGTCCCCAAAGTCCTCCTAATATGTCCGCTGTCCTCTCCATTGGGCACCATGGTGCTCCGTTCTCCCCTCCAGTGAGCACCATGAGGTACTTGGGCACCGGGGTGCTCGAGTACCATAGGGTGTTCGAGTACCGTGAGGGGCTCGGGCACCACGAAGCGCTCGGATACCATGGGACGCTCTGGGTTCCACCTTAACCGAGTACTAATTTAAGGTGTTGCGTTCTTTGTTTTATGACTTTTACCTGATTGAACCCCTGAAATTAGTTGAGTTATCCTCAGTACCTTGAGAGGGACACCCTTGGACTTGGTTGCAGTGGGCCCTCTTCCGCGACTTGGGAGGGTGCCAAATCACTTGTTACAAATTTTACTAAATTTATATACCGCACAGTTAAGTAAATCAGTTTTATATCAAATATAAATTTGAGTAATAAAATATATATTTAAAAATTCGGAAAAGTTTGTAATGGACGTTTTGTGGTTTAAGTGGATAAAATGTGTTTTCTGTAATGTTCTGAATTCATTTTCGTAAAAAAAAACTGCACCAACATAATTTTACCTCTGAGACCCCGAAATGTCCTTTCATAATTTTATCTTAACACGCGTGGTTAGCTGGTCGTTATTTAACTTTCCTTAGCGGATTTCCCCTATAGGGAAGAAGCTGTTACCGTAGTACTCATGGTAAGTCCTAAGCCTGAGACCACAATAATTTTTCGCTTTGGGGCCCCCAGAAGCAAAAAACACATTACTATTCGTTCATTTTCATAAATATATACAACTAGTGGCTTGTAGGGGCAAAAGCCCCTATAAATAAAATACAAATGCTTAGTAAAATATATATTTAATGTTTCCTTCACACTCACAACTCGGTAACTGTTTGGCGGAATTAAATGTGTAAAGTGAAATGTTAATTATACTTTGACATTTGCTAGTGCGTATCAGAATTTTAAGAAAGGGCGTTAGCCTACTTCAGTAGTAAACGGCTAAATTTTTGAAACAATGGCGCTATGGATGTCGTTCTCAAAACAACTCAGTTCACATCGTTTACAATTATTAAAAATATGGACATGGTTTAAAACAATTCTTAAGGTTAACCACAGACTGTGTAACTTAATTTATTTGCCAAAGAAAGTCGTGACATTTAAGTTAACTCAAAAATGTAAACAAATGTCTATAGCCTCCACCTAGTTCAAAAGAATATTATATTGGACAGTTAAAGGGTACTTGTTATGGAATTCTCCGTTTGAGGCTACATTGTACACACTAAGCAAATAAATAAATAAATAAATAAGGATTAAATCCGAAAATGGCCTCCCGTTAACGACTCCACACTCCACCTCTGGTACCCTGCGTTCAACACTTTTTTTATGGTTGCCCGTGAATAAATACTGCTTTGTCTTGGTAGATTCAAGATTGAATATACTTTTGATTGGCCAAATTTAAAGGTGAACCTTTTTGATGGAATCAAATTTAAAGCTGATGTTACACTCAGCTGATCTACACTGTTAGACGTTTTTAGATTACAATGATTTTAAATGGCAGATATTTAACGTAATATCTTATTTCTTGATAAAATTAAAGACATGTTTGTATTTTTCCTCAGTCCCTGGCACCAAGACCTTCTATTTGAGCCCTTTCCCATTATCTTGCAAGTGCAAGGCCTGTGACTTGCCAAATGCCCATAATTTCGGCGCAAAAATTTCGCTTACATAATATATTTATATCGATCATTTGGCATTAAATCGGCATCGTTATAACGTAAAAGAAACACTTAACTCTTTATAATTTTATATTGTAAATATATACTCAAACGCGTAATTATAAAGTCTGAAATCTTAAAATTAAAATATTTATTTGTTATAGTAGGCCTACATTGAACATAGTTAGCTGCCTTTTGAAAAAAACCCCATAGTCAACATCTATCATATGGCTTTGAATCAAGCATCAGCACCACATGTTTGAATGTCAACAAAACAGACGTTTTTAGATCCCAATGCTTTTTAAATGGCAGATATTTTACGTTATTTCTCGTTTTCTGGTGAATTTAAAGCAATTTCAGTATTTTTCCCGCCATCTCGGAATAGAGACCTTTAATTTGAGCCCTCTCCCATCTTTCTACGACTTACCAGACGTTCACAATTTTGACGCAAAGAATCGCCTTACGAAATTAAATATATGATGGTCCGATCTTAGTGAGATTTGGCATGGACGTGTAAAGTAGTAATTATTCAGACGAGTTTGTAAACCACCCCGATCGGACTACCGGAAGGGGGGTAAAGGGGGTAAACCCCCCAAAATGGGGTTTTGAGTTTTTTTACATATAAAAATAAAAATAATAAAATTTTGTTAGTACCATTGAATTCAGCTCAAAAAACAAACAATTATGTACTTTGAATCACTGCTCTATGTACATTGGTTGCCAAGATATTGAATGTGGTAAACACAGTACTTTGTTCCAATGTTAACCTTTTTGGGAAATAAGTAAAATTCTATATCTCGCTTATTTCTCAACATATCTTGATAAAACGTGGTAAATGGCTTCTTCTAGTTCAGATCTACTAAATATTGATTAAAACCACCCAGTTTTAATATAAACGTAACAGCAAACCTGCATATTCATTCCCCATGTTATTCTTATGGCTTTTACAAAAACATGTTAAATCTCGCTATGTAGGATTGAAATATGTCGTTTTGCATTTGAAATTCGCTGAGTATGCAGGTCTGCTGCAACGGGGGTATTTATATTGTAAATGGCAATTAATTTAAACTAGGCTTTAGAACCTAATTATGACACTATTTTCTTTATTTGGATATATCACTTTGAATAAAAATAAAATAGTTTAAATCTGTCATAATTATTATTATATAAGCTTAATGTTAGATTTATTTGATAATTTTGACTTAGACTGGGACGGTGGAATGTCCTGTAGTCCAGCTACTTAGAGATCACGAATTGTGGATAGTTGTGAGCGATGGCTTGTGATCGCGTTGAGTTCTATTGAAAGTACTATTGAATAGTACTACATTCATAGGATCGTCCTCATAATTAGACCAGTTTGTAAACCAGGTAAAACTGTGGTTCGGATCCCCCGTTAAAATTTAGGTACCTTAGTTGCCATTGGCTGATATTGTTGGGCTATTAATTAACAGTTCTGTCTGAGGAACTTGTCTGCCTTAGAAATTAAATACCCCCGTTGCAACAGACCTGCGTACTTAGCGAATTTCAAGCGCAGAACAACATATTTCAATTCAACATAGCGAGATTTGACATGTTTTTGTAAGCTCCATTGGAATAACATGGGGAGTGAGTATGCAGGTTTGCTGCTACGGGTACATTAAAACTGGGTGGTTTTAAATTCAATATTTAGTAGATCCGAACTAGAAGAAGCCATTTACCAAGTTTTATCAAGATATGTTGAGAAATAAGCGAGATACAGAATTTTACTTGTTTTCCATTAGGTTAACATTGGGACAACGTACTGTGTTTACCACTTTCAATATCTCTGTAACTAATGGACATAGAGCTATGATTCAAAGTACTAAATTGTTTGTTTTTTTGGCTGAATTAAATGAAGCCAACAAAAATTCGAAAAACTTGACTTTCTATGTAAAATTACTCAAAAACCCCATTTTTAGGGGGGTTTGCCCCCCTTTACCCCCCCCCCCCTTCCGATAGTCCGATTGGGCTGGTTTACGAACTCATCCGAATAATTAGCTACTACTCTACACATCCATGCCAAATTGGATTAAGATCGGACAATTTTTACGCGACTTATCGTGCTATAGACACACACACACACACACACACACACACACACACACACACACACACACACACACACACACACACACACACACACACACATATATAATTTTATTTTATTTTATAATTTTATAAAATAAAATATACACACACATATATTTTATAATTTTACTATCTAACCATCAACTTGACTATGTAACTTTTAAAAAACCTTGATAATGGGCTAAGATCCCGAAACATGTCGATTGGAAATAAAATCTAACAAAGGGTACTCAGTTCTTGTCATTTATTGCATATTAAATATAGTAGCCCTTAACGCTGAATCAAAAAGTCATATATATATTTATATATTTATGAAAATGAACGAATAGTGTTTTTTTTGCTTCTGGGGGCCCCAAAATGAAAAGTTATCATGGTCTCGGGCTTAGGTCTTACCATGAGTACTATGGTAACAGCTTCTTCCCTATAGGGAAAATTCGCTAAAAGACTACAAGATCGCTCCACGATTTTCCTTCACTCGTGTGTCATTCATACTTGGCTTGAATTAACTACCTGGGTAGGTCGCCAGCAATATATAATCTATAATAATGTATAATTTACAATGTTATTGTTAAGTAATAAAATTTTTAAATATTTTACTATTATACGATGTTTTAACTAAAATACTGTGACCTTTCTTTTTTATACAATCGCCTTTTTATTTAAATTATAGATTATTCCAAGAAAATTTCTACATATTAGTTTTAATCATGAAACATGTATCCTTTAAAAAAAAACTGTAAACTTTATTCGTAGGTAAATTTTATTTCCAAAGGAAATCATATTGGCTTTTTTTAATTACCTTAGCAATATAAGCCAAGCAAAACCATAAATTAAAAACCACAATATGACATAGCTAACAAATGTCTGTAGCGCAAAACAAGCCGTTTAATTTGAAGGGATCAAAAGTAATAAAATATTCGAATGTTGCGTTATGAAACTCTTACATTTTCTAACTTTAATTTTCCCGACAATATTTTAATGAAGCATTTTAATTAAGCAATTCCTAATACTTCCCTCATTTTCCTAAAGCAATGCCGGTTATGACATAGCCGGCTGACTTTAGTCCTTGTGTCTCGTTTCCTGAAATTTCCCTATGATTAGCAATCTTGCAAATCAAAGGGAGCTCTCCCATTAGGCTTAATCATTGCCTTGCCTGGTACTGACCGAGAGTGCCAAACCTCACAGAATGTATGATCTCTATAAGAGCTTATTAGAACATTTGTCAGTTTATTTTGCCATGATTGCATTCAATAACAAGATGGTAAAAAGGAATTCCAGTTTTAAACAACCCTAACCAATAACCCCCCCCCCCCCAAATAACCCTACCAATCACGATCCTCTAACCTATTCAGTTTTTTTAATCAACATAAAACGTGTATTACTATATAGTCAACATATAAAAACAGCCGTAGTGAACAGTAGTAAAATAATCGACTAATATAATTGATATAAATATAATTGATAATACTGTTTAAGGATATAACATTATACTATCTTCTTTCAAAAGTATAAATCTTGAATAGAGTAGATTCTTTTGCTTCTGAAGATGTTTCCTAAATAAATCGCGTCAGTAAATCGACAAACATCGGTACTGAGGAAGGTATCAGATGCAAATATTGAACCTTGCCTTAGAAACGATATGAGAAAAAGGTGTCATTTAGTCGCACTTTCAGAGCATTTATTGTGGAAATTTTTCCCAGAAAAATCAAGCTTGATTAAAACTTTATTGGAAAAACATATTTCCTAGAGATAACGTTTATATTGTCAGATTCATCTGCTTTTAATAATTATCAACAACTTACAAATGGGCTAGTTAATTTTAAATTAACAGGGAGACTTAAAGTGACGTAAGATCTTTCAATAGAGTGAATATTACCTATTTAGTAGTAATGATGAATTTCTTTATTGGTGAACGGCAATACAGGTATTACATTGCGTGTATCAACTTCTTAAACTCACAATAATAACTACAATGTAATAAACCAAATAAATACAGATGAAATAAAAATAAATTGCATCTATCTAATATGTAAGTTACATTGAAAACAATGACATTCTTAATATACAATTTTTTCATCTGATACATGTCTCATTCCTTTTTGTGACAATATTTACATATTTAAAAGTGAATATCCTTTGAAGCTGTTACCATAGGTCTCGTAGTAAGACTTGAGCCCGACACCATCATTACTTTTTTTTAGGTCCCCTGATGCCAAAAACACCATTTGTTCATTTTCTTATCTACAAATCTCTCAGGGACAAAAAGCTGCAATATAGTCCCTAGACGCAAAAATAATTATTGTTGGTTTTGAATGCTAACATGGCAGTTAACAAAGTAGATCTTAATATCAAAACATTTTCTTGCAATGTCTAAGAAATTCTTCAAAGAAATTTTATTGCAATAAAATCTAGAGATCCCTGTATTCAAATTAAAACTGTATTTCATATCTACACAGTGTTACAAAATAATGAAAAAGTCACTTTTTTATATAATGAGGTATATAAATTTGCTGGCGTCAAAATTAACCACTGTTTTGTACTAGCTTCGTCTGCACGGATTCTAATGTAATAGGTAAGCGCACAAGTGAGTAAGTTTAATATGTCAGATTACACTAGGTCGATCAAACTGTTCGCATTTGTGCAGGTTCCTGGCCATCAACAGGCCGCTCAAGCCGCGAATGTCCAAGACCAGCGCCCACGTGACCATCGTCACCATCTGGGCGACCAGTCTCGTGCTGGGCTCCCCCTGCCTGCTCTACTCCACCACCATCACGCACAAGTAAGTCATCACAAATAAAGACCAGCGCCCACGTGACCATCGTCACCATCTGGGCGACCAGTCTCGTGCTGGGCTCCCCCTGCCTGCTCTACTCCACCACCATCACGCACAAGTAAGTCATCACAAACAAAGACCAGCGCCCACGTGACTATCGTCACCATCTGGGCAACCAGTCTGGTGCTGGGCTCTCCCTGCCTGCTCTACTCCACCACCATCACACACAAGTAAGTCACCACAAACAAAGACCAGCGCCCACGTGACCATCGTCACCATCTGGGTGACCAGTCTCGTGCTGGGCTCCCCCTGCCTACTCTACTCCACCACCATCACGCACAAGTAAGTCATCACAAATAAAGACCAGCGCCCACGTGACTATCGTCACCATCTGGGCGACCAGTCTGGTGCTGGGCTCTCCCTGCCTGCTCTACTCAACCACCATCACACACAAGTAAGTAATCACAAACAAAGACCAGCGCCCACGTGACCATAGTCACCATCTGGGCGACTACTCTGGTGCTGGGATCCCCCTGCCTGCTCTACTCCACCACCAACACACACAAGTAAGTCACCACAAACAAAGACCAGCGCCCACGTGACCATAGTCACCATCTGGGCGACTACTCTGGTGCTGGGATCCCCCTGCCTGCTCTTCTCCACCACCATCACACACAACTAAGTAATCACAAACAAAGACCAGCGCCCACGTGACCACCGTCACCATCTGGGCGACTACTCTGGTGCTGGGCTCCCCCTGCCTGCTCTACTCCACCACCATCACGCACAAGTAAGTCATCACAAACAAAGACCAGCGCCCACGTGACCATAGTCACCATCTGGGCGACCAGTCTGGTGCTGGGCTCCTCCTGCCTGCTCCACTCCACCACCATCACACATAGGTAAGTCATCACAAACAAAGACCAGCGCCCACGTGACCATAGTCACCATCTGGGCGACTACTCTGGTGCTGGGATCCCCCTGCCTGCTCTACTCCACCACCATCACACACAAGTAAGTCACCACAAACAAAGACCAGCGCCCACGTGACCATCGTCACCATCTGGGCGACTACTCTCGTGCTGGGCTCCCCTTGTCTGCTCTTCTCCAACACCATCACACACACGTAAGTCACCACAAACAAAGACCAGCACCCACGTGACCATCGTCAACATCTGGGCGACTACTCTGGTGCTGGGATCCCCCTGCCTGCTCTACTCCACCACCATCACGCACAAATAAGTCACCACAATCAAAGACCAGCGCCCACGTGACCATCGTCACCATCTGGGCGACAACTCTCGTGCTGGGCTCCCCTTGGCTGCTCTTCTCCACCACCATCACACAAAAGTAAGTTATCACAAACAAAGACCAGCGCCCACGTGACCATAGTCACCATCTGGGCGACTACTCTGGTGCTGGGATCCCCCTGCCTGCTCTACTCCACCACCATCACACACAAGTAAGTCACCACAAACAAAGACCAGCGCCCACGTGACCATAGTCACCATCTGGGCGACTACTCTCGTGCTGGGATCCCCCTGCCTGCTCTTCTCCACCACCATCACACACAGCTAAGTAATCACAAAGACCAGCGCCCACGTGACCATCGTCACCATCTGGGCGACTACTCTGGTGCTGGGCTCCCCCTGCCTGCTCTACTCCACCACCATCACGCAAAAGTAAGTCATCACAAACAAAGACCAGCGCCCACGTGACCATAGTCACCATCTGGGTGACCAGTCTGGTGCTGGGCTCCTCCTGCCTGCTCCACTCCACCACCATCACACACAAGTAAGTCATCACAAACAAAGACCAGCGCCCACGTGACCATAGTCACCATCTGGGCGACTACTCTGGTGCTGGGATCCCCCTGCCTGCTCTACTCCACCACCATCACACACAAGTAAGTCACAATCTGGGCGACTACTCTGGTGCTGGGATCCCCCTGCCTGCTCTTCTCCAACACCATCACACACAAGTAAGTCACCACAAACAAAGACCAGCGCCCACGTGACCATAGTCACCATCTGGGCGACTACTCTGGTGCTGGGATCCCCCTGCCTGCTCTTCTCCACCACCATCACACACAATTAAGTAATCACAAACAAAGACCAGCGCCCACGTGACCATCGTCACCATCTGGGCGACTACTCTCGTGCTGGGCTCCCCTTGCCTGCTCTTCTCCACCACCATCACACACAAGTAAGTCATCACAAACAAAGACCAGCGCCCACGTGACCATAGTCACCATCTGGGCGACTACTCTGGTGCTGGGATCCCCCTGCCTGCTCTACTCCACCACCATCACACACAAGTAAGTCACCACAAACAAAGACCAGCGCCCACGTGACCATAGTCACCATCTGGGCGACTACTCTGGTGCTGGGATCCCCCTGCCTGCTCTTCTCCACCACCATCACACACAAGTAAGTCAGCACAAACAAAGACCAGCGCCCACGTGACCATCGTCACCATCTGGGCGACTACTCTGGTGCTGGGCTCTCCTGCCTGCTCTACTCCACCACCATCACGCACAAGTAAGTCATCACAAACAAAGACCAGCGCCCACGTGACCAACGTCACCATCTGGGCGACTACTCTCGTGCTGGGCTCCCCTTGCCTGCTCTGCTCCAACACCATCACACACAAGTAAGTCATCACAAACAAAGACCAGCGCCCACGTGACCATAGTCACCATCTGGGCGACTACTCTGGTGCTTGGATCCCCCTGCCTGCTCTACTCCACCACCATCACACACAAGTAAGTTAACACAAAAAAAGAGCAGCGCCCACGTGACCACAGTCACCATCTGGGCGACTACTCTGGTGCTGGGATCCCCCTGCCCGCTCTTCTCCACCACCATCACACACAAGTAAGTAATCACAAACAAAGACCAGCGCCCACGTGACCATCGTCACCATCTGGGCGACTACTCTGGTGCTGGGCTCCCCCTGCCTGCTCTACTCCACCACCATCACGCACAAGTAAGTCACCACAAACAAAGACCAGCGCCCACGTGACCATAGTCACCATCTGGGCGACTACTCTCGTGCTGGGCTCCCCTTGCCTGCTCTTCTCCACCACCATCACACACAAGTAAGTCATCACAAACAAAGAGCAGCGCCCACGTAACCATAGTCACCATCTGGGCGACTACTCTGGTGCTGGGATCCCCCTGCCTGCTCTACTCCACCACCATCACACACAAGTAAGTCACCATCTGGGCGACTACTCTGGTGCTGGGATCCCCCTGCCTGCTCTTCTCCACCACCATCACACACAAGTAAGTAATCACAAACAAAGACCAGCGCCCACGTGACCATCGTCACGATCTGGGCGACTACTTTGGTGATGGGATCCCCCTGCCTGCTCTACTCCACCACCATCACACACAAGTAAGTCACCATCTGGGCGACTACTCTGGTGCTGGGATCCCCCTGCCTGCTCTTCTCCACCACCATCACAAACAAGTAAGTCAGCACAAACAAAGACCAGCGCCCACGTGACCATCGTCACCATCTGAGCGACTACTCTGGTGCTGGGCTCCCCCTGCCTGCTCTACTCCACCACCATCACGCACAAGTAAGTCATCACAAACAAAGACCAGCGCCCACGTGACCATCGTCCCCATCTGGGCGACTACTCTCGTGCTGGGCTCCCCTTGCCTGCTCTTCTCCAACACCATCACACACAAGTATGTCATCACAAACAAAGACCAGCGCCCACGGGACCATGGTCACCATCTGGGCGACTACTCTGGTGCTGGGATCCCCCTGCCTGCTCTACTCCACCACCATCACACACAAGTAAGTCACCACAAACAAAGACCAGCGCCCACGTGACCACAGTCACCATCTGGGCGACTACTCTGGTGCTGGGATCCCCCTGCCTGCTCTTCTCCACCACCATCACACACAAGTAAGTCATCACAAACAAAGACCAGCGCCCACGTGACCATAGTCACTATCTGGGCGACTACTCTGGTGCTGGGATCCCCTTGCCTGCTCTACTCCACCACCATCACACACAAGTAAGTCACCACAAACAAAGACCAGCGCCCACGTGACCACAGTCACCATCTGGGCGACTACTCTGGTGCTGGGATCCCCCTGCCTGCTCTTCTCCACCACCATCACACACAAGTAAGTAATCACAAACAAAGACCAGCGCCCACGTGACCATCGTCACCATCTGGGCGACTACTCTGGTGCTGGGCTCCCCCTGCCTGCTCTACTCTACCACCATCACGCACAAGTAAGTCACCACAAACAAAGACCAGCGCCCACGTGACCATAGTCACCATCTGGGCGACTACTCTCGTGCTGGGATCCCCCTGCCTGCTCTTCTCCACCACCATCACACACAAGTAAGTCACCACAAACAAAGACCAGCGCCCACGTGACCATAGTCACCATCTGGGCGACTACTCTGGTGCTGGGATACCCCTGCCTGCTCTTCTCCACCACCATCACACACAAGTAAGTAATCACAAACAAAGACCAGCGCCCACGTGACCATCGTCACGATCTGGGCGACTACTTTGGTGATGGGATCCCCCTGCCTGCTCTACTCCACCACCATCACACACAAGTAAGTCACCATCTGGGCGACTACTCTGGTGCTGGGATCCCCCTGCCTGCTCTACTCCACCACCATCACACAGAAGTAAGTCACCACAAACAAAGACCAGCGCCTACGTGACCATAGTCACCATCTGGGCGACTACTCTGGTGCTGGGATCCCCCTGCCTGCTCTTCTCCACCACCATCACACACAAGTAAGTCAGCACAAACAAAGACCAGCGCCCACGTGACCATCGTCACCATCTGGGCGACTACTCTGGTGCTGGGCTCCCCCTGCCTGCTCTACTCCACCATTACGCACAAGTAAGTCATCACAAACAAAGACCAGCGCCCACGTGACCATAGTCACCATCTGGGCGACTACTCTGGTGCTGGGATCCTCCTGCCTGCTCTTCTCCACCACCATCACACACAAGTAAGTAATCACAAACAAAGACCAGCGCCCACGTGACCATCGTCACCATCTGGGCGACTACTCTGGTGCTGGGCTCCCCCTGCCTGCTCTACTCCACCACCATCACGCACAAGTAAGTCACCACAAACAAAGACCAGCGCCCACGTGACCATAGTCACCATCTGGACGACTACTCTCGTGCTGGGCTCCCCTTGCCTGCTCTTCTCCACCACCATCACACACAAGTAAGTCACCACAAACAAAGACCAGCGCCCACGTGACCATAGTCACCATCTGGGCGACTACTCTCGTGCTGGGATCCCCCTGCCTGCTCTTCTCCACCACCATCACACACAAGTAAGTCACCACAAACAAAGACCAGCGCCCACGTGACCATAGTCACCATCTGGGCGACTACTCTGGTGCTGGGATCCCCCTGCCTGCTCTTCTCCACCACCATCACACACAAGTAAGTAATCACAAACAAAGACCAGCGCCCACGTGACCATCGTCACGATCTGGGCGACTACTTTGGTGATGGGATCCCCCTGCCTGCTCTACTCCACCACCATCACACACAAGTAAGTCACCATCTGGGCGACTACTCTGGTGCTGGGATCCCCCTGCCTGCTCTACTCCACCACCATCACACAGAAGTAAGTCACCACAAACAAAGACCAGCGCCCACGTGACCATAGTCACCATCTGGGCGACTACTCTGGTGCTGGGATCCCCCTGCCTGCTCTTCTCCACCACCATCACACACAAGTAAGTCAGCACAAACAAAGACCAGCGCCCACGTGACCATCGTCACCATCTGGGCGACTACTCTGGTGCTGGGCTCCCCCTGCCTGCTCTACTCCACCACCATCACACACAAGTAAGTCACCACAAACAAAGACCAGCGCCCACGTGACCATAGTCACCATCTGGGCGACTACTCTGGTGCTGGGATCCCCCTGCCTGCTCTTCTCCACCACCATCACACACAAGTAAGTAATCACAAACAAAGACCAGAGCCCACGTGACCATCGTCACGATCTGGGCGACTACTTTGGTGATGGGATCCCCCTGCCTGCTCTACTCCACCACCATCACACACAAGTAAGTCACCACAAACAAAGACCAGCGCCCACGTGACCATCGTCACCATCTGGGCGACTACTCTGGTGCTGGGCTCCCCTTGCCTGCTCTACTCCACCACCATCACGCACAAGTAAGTCATCACAAACAAAGACCAGCGCCCACGTGACCATCGTCACCATCTGGGCGACTACTCTGGTGATGGGATCCCCCTGCCTGCTCTACTCCACCACCATCACACACAAGTAAGTCACCACAAACAAAGACCAGCGCCCACGTGACCATCGTCACCATCTGGGCGACGACTCTGGTGCCGGGCCCCCCCTGCCTGCTCTACTCCACCACCATCACACACAAGTAAGTCACCACAAACAAAGACCAGCGCCCACGTGACCATCGTCACCATCTGGGCGACTACTCTGGTGCTGGGCTCCCCCTGCCTGCTCTACTCTACCACCATCACGCACAAGTAAGTCACCACAAACAAAGACCAGCGCCCACGTGACCATAGTCACCATCTGGGCGACTACTCTCGTGCTGGGATCCCCCTGCCTGCTCTTCTCCACCACCATCACACACAAGTAAGTCACCACAAACAAAGACCAGCGCCTACGTGCCCATAGTCACCATCTGGGCGACTACTCTGGTGCTGGGATCCCCCTGCCTGCTCTTCTCCACCACCATCACACACAAGTAAGTAATCACAAACAAAGACCAGCGCCCACGTGACCATCGTCACGATCTGGGCGACTACTTTGGTGATGGGATCCCCCTGCCTGCTCTACTCCACCACCATCACACACAAGTAAGTCACCATCTGGGCGACTACTCTGGTGCTGGGATCCCCCTGCCTGCTCTACTCCACCACCATCACACAGAAGTAAGTCACCACAAACAAAGACCAGCGCCTACGTGACCATAGTCACCATCTGGGCGACTACTCTGGTGCTGGGATCCCCCTGCCTGCTCTTCTCCACCACCATCACACACAAGTAAGTCAGCACAAACAAAGACCAGCGCCCACGTGACCATCGTCACCATCTGGGCGACTACTCTGGTGCTGGGCTCCCCCTGCCTGCTCTACTCCACCACCATCACGCACAAGTAAGTCATCACAAACAAAGACCAGCGCCCACGTGACCATAGTCACCATCTGGGCGACTACTCTGGTGCTGGGATCCTCCTGCCTGCTCTTCTCCACCACCATCACACACAAGTAAGTAATCACAAACAAAGACCAGCGCCCACGTGACCATCGTCACCATCTGGGCGACTACTCTGGTGCTGGGCTCCCCCTGCCTGCTCTACTCCACCACCATCACGCACAAGTAAGTCACCACAAACAAAGACCAGCGCCCACGTGACCATAGTCACCATCTGGACGACTACTCTCGTGCTGGGCTCCCCTTGCCTGCTCTTCTCCACCACCATCACACACAAGTAAGTCATCACAAACAAAGACCAGCGCCCACGTGACCATAGTCACCATCTGGGCGACTACTCTGGTGCTGGGATCCCCCTGCCTGCTCTACTCCACCACCATCACACACAAGTAAGTCACCACAAACAAAGACCAGCGCCCACGTGACCATAGTCACCATCTGGGCGACTACTCTCGTGCTGGGATCCCCCTGCCTGCTCTTCTCCACCACCATCACACACAAGTAAGTCACCACAAACAAAGACCAGCGCCCACGTGACCATAGTCACCATCTGGGCGACTACTCTGGTGCTGGGATCCCCCTGCCTGCTCTTCTCCACCACCATCACACACAAGTAAGTAATCACAAACAAAGACCAGCGCCCACGTGACCATCGTCACGATCTGGGCGACTACTTTGGTGATGGGATCCCCCTGCCTGCTCTACTCCACCACCATCACACACAAGTAAGTCACCATCTGGGCGACTACTCTGGTGCTGGGATCCCCCTGCCTGCTCTACTCCACCACCATCACACAGAAGTAAGTCACCACAAACAAAGACCAGCGCCCACGTGACCATAGTCACCATCTGGGCGACTACTCTGGTGCTGGGATCCCCCTGCCTGCTCTTCTCCACCACCATCACACACAAGTAAGTCAGCACAAACAAAGACCAGCGCCCACGTGACCATCGTCACCATCTGGGCGACTACTCTGGTGCTGGGCTCCCCCTGCCTGCTCTACTCCACCACCATCACACACAAGTAAGTCACCACAAACAAAGACCAGCGCCCACGTGACCATAGTCACCATCTGGGCGACTACTCTGGTGCTGGGATCCCCCTGCCTGCTCTTCTCCACCACCATCACACACAAGTAAGTAATCACAAACAAAGACCAGAGCCCACGTGACCATCGTCACGATCTGGGCGACTACTTTGGTGATGGGATCCCCCTGCCTGCTCTACTCCACCACCATCACACACAAGTAAGTCACCACAAACAAAGACCAGCGCCCACGTGACCATCGTCACCATCTGGGCGACTACTCTGGTGCTGGGCTCCCCTTGCCTGCTCTACTCCACCACCATCACGCACAAGTAAGTCATCACAAACAAAGACCAGCGCCCACGTGACCATCGTCACCATCTGGGCGACTACTCTGGTGATGGGATCCCCCTGCCTGCTCTACTCCACCACCATCACACACAAGTAAGTCACCACAAACAAAGACCAGCGCCCACGTGACCATCGTCACCATCTGGGCGACGACTCTGGTGCCGGGCTCCCCCTGCCTGCTCTACTCCACCACCATCACACACAAGTAAGTCACCACAAACAAAGACCAGCGCCCACGTGACCATCGTCACCATCTGGGCGACTACTCTGGTGCTGGGCTCCCCCTGCCTGCTCTACTCCACCACCATCACACACAATTAAGTCACCACAAACAAAGACCAGCGCCCACGTGACCATCGTCACCATCTGGGCGACTACTCTGGTGCTGGGCCCTCCCTGCCTGCTCTACTCCATTACCATCACACACAAGTAAGTCACCACAAACAAAGACCAGCGCCCACGTGACCATAGTCACCATCTGGACGACTACTCTCGTGCTGGGCTCCCCTTGCCTGCTCTTCTCCACCACCATCACACACAAGTAAGTCATCACAAACAAAGACCAGCGCCCACGTGACCATCGTCACCATCTGGGCGACTACTCTGGTGATGGGATCCCCCTGCCTGCTCTACTCCACCACCATCACACACATGTAAGTCACCACAAACAAAGACCAGCGCCCACGTGACCATCGTCACCATCTGGGCGACGACTCTGGTGCCGGGCTCCCCCTGCCTGCTCTACTCCACCACCATCACACACAAGTAAGTCACCACAAACAAAGACCAGCGCCCACGTGACCATCGTCACCATCTGGGCGACTACTCTGGTGCTGGGCTCCCCCTGCCTGCTCTACTCCACCACCATCACACACAATTAAGTCACCACAAACAAAGACCAGCGCCCACGTGACCATCGTCACCATCTGGGCGACTACTCTGGTGCTGGGCCCTCCCTGCCTGCTTTACTCCATTACCATCACACACACGTAAGTCACCACAAACAAAGACCAGCGCCCACGTGACCATCGTCACCATCTGGGCGACTACTCTGGTGCTGGGCTCCCCCTGCCTGCTCTACTCCACCACCATCACACACAATTAAGTCACCACAAACAAAGACCAGCGCCCACGTGACCATCGTCACCATCTGGGCGACTACTCTGGTGCTGGGCCCTCCCTGCCTGCTCTACTCCATTACCATCACACACAAGTAAGTCACCACAAACAAAGACCAGCGCCCACGTGACTATCGTCACCATCTGGGCGACTACTCTGGTGCTGGGATCATCCTGCCTGCTCTACTCCACCACCATTACACACAAGTAAGTAATCACAAACAAAAGTATTTGAGAAGTACATTATGGTAAAAGTATTTGAGAAGCTAGGCTCATAGTAAAAAACTAAATTAAGCTAGGCCCAATGTAAAAAATTAAATCAATTGTTTATTTGTGAAAAATTAAATAATAATTTTTTAACAATAAGACCTATGCTTATCCAGTTACATAAATCATCTCTGAAAATATATAAATATTACTGATGTTTTGCTGTAAGCCTTTCCGTGACCATGCAGTGTCAAATATTAAATTTTCGGGTGTACCACCGTTGAGTAATCTGCCAGAGTATTAATCCCTGTACGTTGCTGACACTTGTAAAGCTTTGTGGAGCTTTTGTTTCATGTCCTGGACATTATCAGTCCTCCCATATACTTTTAAAGTATTTCTGCTACTTTTAGCGAATTTCCCCTATAGGGAAGAAGCTATTACCGTAGGTCTCATGGTAAGACCTAAGCCCGAGACCATGATAACTTTTCGTTTTGGGGCCACCAGAAGCAAAAAACATCATTCGTTCAAATTTTTATATCTATCTATCTATCTATCAATCTATATATATATATATATGTGTGTGTGTGTGTGTGTGTGTGTGTGTGTGTGTGTGTGTGTGTGTGTGTGTGTGTGTGTGTGTCTGTAAGCACGATAGCGGCCGTAAATATGGTCCGATCTTAATGAAATTTGGTACAGACATGTAAAGTGGTAATCAATTGGACGAGTTCGTAAACCAGCCCGATCGGACCATCGGAAGGGGGGGTAAAGGGGGATAAACCCCCCAAAAATGGGTTTTTTTTTGAGTTTTTTACATAGAAAAATAAAATCAATCAAATTTTTGTTGGTACCATTGAATTCAGCTCAAAAAAACAAACAATTTAGTACCTTGAATCATTGCTCTATCTCCATTGGTTACCGAGATATTGTAAGTGGTAAACACAGTACGTTGTCTCTATGTTAACCTTATGGGGAATAAATAAAATTTTATATCTTGCTTATTACTCAACATATCTTAATAAAACTTGGTTTGTGGCTTCATCTAGATGAGGTCTAATGTATTTTAGTCTAAAACCCCCAAAATTTCCATTTTTGTGGCAGCAGACCTGCATCATCATTCCCCATGTTATCCTTAAGGGAAATAAAAAAATTCGATATCTTCCTTTTTTTTACATTTCTTGATAAAACTTGGTATATGGCTTCTTCTAGTCAAGATCTACTAAATAATGAATTAAAACCAACCAGTTTTAATATACCTGTTGCAGCAAACCTGCATACTCATTCCCCATGTTATTCTTTTGGAGATTACAGAAACATGTCAAATTTTGCTATGTTGCATTGAATTATGTTCTTTTGCATTTGAAATTCGCTGGGTATGCAGGTCTGCTGCAACGAGTGTATTATATTTACACATTACTCACTTTACGAAAACTTTACTCGGTAACGTATATTATCTTTACCGATATTATCTTGCACACATATAGTAGTAATTGTGTGCAATTTAATTTCCGAATCCGCTTACAAACTTAATAGTCCAAAACCAAGAATTTAGGATTAAGAGCTAAATTAAGTAACCCTTAAATGAAATAACCATAATTGAGGTTATTTTAGTAAGTAAGTAAATTCGTCACTGAAAGGAATGAGTGAGCAGCCACAGTAAATTTAAAATGACCACTTACGCTCGTGCTTTGCACGCCGTGCGTGGCTCCTCATGCAAAGTCTACAACATTGGCTTTATAGGTGACCATTCACGTACGTGCCCTGCACGCCAAGCAACGTCTCAACATTGGTCTTATGAGACGTGCCGCGCACGCCGAAGCCCACAAACGTACGGCACGGCGCATTAGATCAATGTTGTAGAATTGCATGACGAGCAATGCACGGCGTGCAAAGCACGTACGTGAATGGTCACCTTAAGCAAGACTTGCCGGGCACGCCGAAGCCCACACACGTAATGAATGGCACGTAATGCTTTGCCTTATTAGACCAATGTTGAAGACTTAGCACGTACTGTCGTTGCAAGGCACTTGCGTGAATGGTCACCTTAAAGCAATAGCCCAACAATAAAATTTTACTTTCATCGCCACGGAAACAGTTGTTTTCGATGTCTGCTGCAAGTGCGGAAAGTAATGCTGCCCGCTTGGCTTGGGCCAGCTCATTACAGGGTGTTTGATATATAAAGTACACAGTATTTGTTCGATATATCTCATTGAATATTTGGAATCATTGACTATTTGGACTAGCTCAACGTAACCAGGCACAAAAGAACAGACATTTGATAGGATTTATTGGTAAATTATATATATGTGTTTTTTTTTAGTAAACTGCTGCCAAATGAAAAAGTTTCCTATTGGCTTTATCAGGAAAAAATGGTTGTGAAATGTGACAGTTACTTTCTCATAGCTAAAAACCTACGAAAAACATTGAATCTGTCAGTAGCATATAAAATATTATGAAGATCATATTGTATCGTCCCTTGAATAAACATTTTAAGATTAAACGATGAATTGAAGAGCGGCACAAAAAATCCATATTACATCTGGAGGATCTTGGATTTCTCGATAAACCAATCAAATATTTGAAGGAAAATTAGTTTTGTTGAACCCCTGAAACAATTGTATGCAAACACTTTTATTGAACCACTACGGTCATTAAAACTAATTATGACCAATCGGTGAGTCTGATTTGAATTTTAAAAGCTTATGAATCTTACATAGAAAAAACTCAAGTTCACAGTGAGCTAAGATGTCTAATCCCTTATACGATTGAAAACCTTATAAATTTGCTTTCTGATAAAGCTCTTTACGGTTTGAAACACCAATAACTCAAACTGCAATTTAAAATTAAAATTTTGTAGTTACATATAAAACACCTTTCCCCACACAAGCAATTAATTATGGTTCCTAATACTAGTAGTGCTAACAGTCAATTATAAGAAATCAGCCTTCTGAGTGGTCAGTGGTGTTTGATTTTTTTTAATCAGCTGTTTCAATAATTACACGTTCAAAGGTATTTACTGCGGTCACTCTACTGTAAATATCAACTGAGTAACTATAGCCTTGTTATTTTGAAAAATAATGTAAATTTACATGTTCATTTACTACAGTACGATCAAAAATTTAATACAGTAGCAGATACCCGCGGCTTCGCACACTGAATAATGTCTAATTTAAACGAAATTATACTGTACAATGTGCAATTTCTGATACTTTTATAAATGGACACATTTTTCAATCATGTATTATATCTACACGTTTATTTTAATCATGTATTTTATCTAAACTAAAATTTTTAAGCGTTGAATTACATCCTTATAGTTGCAGCTAGATATTTTCATAAGACTGAAATGAAAATATGTAACGTTTTCTCTTTTAATGTTTTCTTTTTCCCTCAAGATGGGCAAATTGAATGAGTTGGTTATATAACATCTGCCAATACAGTCTTATTTCATACTGTAGTATAAAAACAATAATATAGAAAAAATACTGAAATTTATTAATAGTACATTGTTGAATTTATGATTTTTTTTATTTTTCTGTAGTGCTTGAACAGAAAATAAATAATTTCCATTTCAGGGGGTTGAAGTCAGATCTTTGCACAGTACACCCAAGGTCTCATGAGAGTAGGATACATAACCCAGGATGTAAAACTGATACTCGACCAGATCTGAATTATTTTGTTGGAATCTACAGACCACCAACAAAATCTTTTGACTTTTTTTAGGCAAATCGACAAATGTTTTGAATATATATTTAAAAACGCAGAGCAAAATGTAGTAGTTTTAGGTGATTTTAACATAAACTACTGTAAAGATAAATCAGAAAAAAGAAATTATCCAACATTATGAAAATTTATAATCTGACTGATACTATTTTTTCATATACCAGAGAATTAAAAAAAACTAAATCAAGAATCGATAATATATTTACAAACATAAAAAAAGAAAACTTTGATAATTATGTTCTCATAGCAGCTCTGTCTGACCATCATGCTCAAAGAACAAATATTAAACATATCTGCCAAAATAAAATACCTGAAACAAATGTAAACAAAAGATGTTTCTCAAATGATAATATAATCAAGTTTAAAAACCTGTTACTAGAAGAATCTTGGTTACCAGTTTTTGAAGAAGAAAATTCACTTAATGACTAATATAATCATTTTCACTCTAGTATTACAAATATCTTTACAAAAGCTTTTCCAGTGAAAAAATATAAAATTAATCGAAACAATAATTTTAAAATTAAGCTTACAAAGGAAACTCTAACTTACAAACGTGAAGTCAAAAAGTTGTACTCACTAACAAAAAATATGGAATCTTGCGATATATTACGAAAACTATATAAGGAAAAAAAGAAAGAATACAGAAATCACGTAAGAAATGAAAAATCTCTTTACATCAATAAAAAAATATCTATATCGAAAAATCCTTCAAAAAGTATTTGGAAAATTAAAAATCAAAACAGGAATCAACTGAGTACACAAGATTTCAAAAATAACTTGAAAAATGGAAATAACGAATGTCTTGATAATCCTCGACTAATTGCTGAAGAATTCAATAAATACTTCACTAATGTTGGCAAGTCAATAACAAATGAAGATAAAGCGAACTATCCAAAACAGACCAAAAACATACCTAAATCAATGTTTCTAAGCCCAGCCTCAGAATCAGAATTAATTGGCATCATACAATCACTAAAATCATCAAACACTGCAGGATTTGATGAAATCTCATCTATCATGTTAGAATACCCCCGTTGCAGCAGACCTGCATACTCAGCGAATTTCAATTGCAAAGTACATATTTCAATCCAAAATAGCAAGATTTGACATGTTTATTAAGCTCCATAAGAATAACACGAGGAATGAGTATGCAGGTTTGCTGTGACAGGTATGTTAAAACCGGGCGATTTTATTTCAATAAGTAGATCTGAAATAGAAGAAGTCATATACCAGGTTTTATTAAGATATGTTGAGAAATAAGGAAGATATAGCATTTTTTTTATTTTTCATAAGGATAACATGGGGAATGAGTATGCAGGTTTGCTGCCATAAAAATGGAAATATCCGGGATTTTAGACTAATATACATTATATCTCATCTAGATGAAGCCACAAACCAAGTCTTATTAAGTTATGTTGAGAAATAAGCGAGATATCGAATTTTACTTATTTCCCATAAGCTTAACATTGGGACAATGTACTGTGTTTACCACTTTCTGTATCTCGGTAACCAATGGACATAGAGCAATGGTTGAAGATACTAAACTGTATGTTTTTTTTGAGCAGAATTAAATGATACTAACCAAAATTGGAATAATTTTTATTTTTCAATGTGAAAACCCAAAAAACCCATTTTTGGGGGGGTTTATCCCCCTTTAACCCCTCTTCCGGTGGTCCGATCAGGCTGGTTTACGAACTCGTCCAATTGATTACCACTTCACATGTCTGAACCAAATTTCATAAAAATCGGACCATTTTTACGGCCGCTATCGTGCTAACAGACACACACACACACACACACACACACACACACACACACACACACACACACACACACACACACACACACACATATATATATATATATATATATATATATATATATATATAAATTCTAACAAATAGTTTTTTTTTGCTTCTGGGGGCCCCAAAATGAAAAGTTAACATAGTCTCGGGCTTAGGTCTTACCATGAGACCTACGGTAATAGCTTATTCCTTTAAGGAAATTCGCTAAAACAGCTGTTATGAAATATCGTCTCCTTTAACCTATTTAATAAATTTATTAATGTCTACAGGAATATTTCCTAAATTATTAAAAATAGCTAAAATCGTACCTATATTCAAAAAAGGAGATCCTGAAAAATGTTGCAATTATAGACCAATCTCATTACTCTGTACAATAAGTATATGTTTTGAAAAAGTAGTTTTAATAAGACTACTCTCCTTTTTAGAAAAACATAGAATTTTATCACCAAATCAATTTGGATTCAGACATAAATCATCAACTGTTAATGTATTATGTGAAGTAATTTCTAAGACAGTTTCTCAACTAGATCAAAAAGATAATTCAGTATCTTTATTTCTTGATCTAAAAAAGGCATTTGATATGGTAAATCATGATCAACTACTTTACAAACTAAATAATATCGGAATTAGAGGAATAACTTTATATTGGTTTAAATCATACCTATCTCATAGAGTACAATATGTACAAATTCCATTTAACGATCAAAATTGCATGACTTATAAAAATTCAAGTAAATTCGAAATAAAAACAGGGGTACCTCAAGGATCCGTATTTGGACCCATACTGTTCATCATCTTTATCAACAATATTATGGAAACATCAAGACCATCAAATATCTACCTTTTTGCCGATGACACGACGATAAATGTATCGAGCAAAAATAAAGAAGATATAGAAATAGAACTTTACACAAAGTCATCTGAAGTAGTGCAATGGTTTGAAGAAAGTTATTTTGAAGTCAATTTTTCTAAAACAAAATATGTTGAATTTACTATAAACAACAAACAAAATTATCAAGATAGCTAAAATTTAATTTTGTGGAATGAAGAAATTGAACAAGTAAATACAATTAATTTTTTAGGTGTTATGGTTGACAAAAATTTAAAATTTGATCAACAAATTGATAAAATTTATAATAAACTATCAACTAACTTATTTGTATTAAGAAGATTATCGCAATTTTGCAACAAAAATACATTACTGACGGTTTACCATTCTTTAATTACACATATTATTACATACGGAATTCAAATCTGGGCTATGGCAAATTCTAACGTTAAAACAATATTTAAACTGTAAAAAGAGCCCTAAGAATTATATTCAAGATAAAACAAAGAAACTCTTGTAAGAAAACTTTTAAAGAAAACAATTTATTGACATTTTGGTCCATATGCATTTATGAAACATTAAAATTTGTGAAATGTAATATATCAATTTTTGATCATTCAAAAAATATTGTTCACGAATCAAATCTTTGTAAAAACAATACATTCAATATGGAATACCACAGAACAACATTTCACAAACGACATTTACTGTATAATGGAAGAAAATTATAAAACAAAATGCCTGAACAGTTTAACCCTTAAGTACTGGCGCGGTTTTTTGTGACACTACTATTGGCGCGGGGGTCTGCTGAACCCCCATTTTAAAATTTTTGTAAAAATATTGTTAAACACATTTTTATACAAAACCTTTGATTTCCTTATAGTTTGGAATGTTTTAAACCGTTGTTTATCACTTACAAGTAGATTTACTCAAATTTAATTATATAAAAAAGAAATTTTTTAAATTACGAAAATTTTGGTTGAAAATGTAAGGGTTTTGTTCAGTTTGCATGAAAAGTTTAAAGTGCAATTTAAAATGTTTTAAACCTTATATTCTTGAAAATTAGTGATGGAAACATGGAAGAAATTAATATTTTTAGTATATTAATAATAGATTGCTTATTTTTTGGACCTAAACTTACACATCAAACATTTTACTAAAATATGGCAATTTTTGGAGAGAAAACAAAACAATCACCATATATAATCTCAAAATTTCTTACAAGTTTTTTTTTGAACAAATTTAATGAAATCTTGAAAAATACAAGGAATCCTATAAAGTTTTGGTTATAAGAAACAGGTCTTGGAATCTCAAGTCCATACTACTCTGAAGCATCTTGGAGTTCCAATACTTTTGGCAAACAGTTTTCATGTGGCTCACACACATCGGCTTTTTAATTATTACTGTTGGAAAATTACTAAGAATGAACAAAAATGAAATACCCCCGTTGCAGCAGACCTCCATACTCAGCGAATTTCAAATGCAAAACAACATATTTCAATCAAACATAACTAGATTTGACATGTTTTGGTAAGCTCCATAGGAATAACATGGGGAATGAGTATGCAGGTTTGCTGCTACAGGTATATTAAAACTGGGTAGTTTTAATTCAATCTTTAGTAGATCTGAACTATAAGAAGCTATTTACCAAGTTTTAACAAGATATGTTGAGAAATAACCGAGATATAGAATTTTACTTATTTCCCATAAGGTTAACATTGGGACAACGTACTGTGTTTACCACTTTCAATATCTCGGTAACCAATGGATATAGAGCAGTGATTCAATATACTAAATTGTTTGTTTTTTTGAGCTGAATTGAATGGTGCGCACAAAAATTCGATAAATTTTATTTTTCTATGTAAAAAACTCAAAAAACCCATTTTTAGGGGGGGTTTATTCCCCTTTACCCCCCCTTCCGGTGGTCCGATCGGGCTGGTTCACGAAATCGTCCAATTGATTACCACTTTACATGTCCGTACCAAATTTCATAAAGATCGGACCATTTTTGCGGCCGCTATCGTGCTAACAGACACACACACACACACACACACACACACACACACACACACATATATATATATATATATATATATATATATAAATTCGAACGAATGGTGTTTTTTGCTTATGGGGACCCCAAAATGAAAAGTTAACATGGTCTCGGACTTAACTCTTACCATGAGTACTACCGTAATAGCCTATTCCTTTAAGGAAATTCGCTAAAATAAGCTAAACTTTACTTTCTAATGATAAATAATACATGTAAAAATCACCGCCGTGCTAGAACGCAACCACTGGCGCGGGGGTCTAAGTGCACCCCAGGGCAAGTTTCACCCACAACAGAATGTGATGAACTAACAAAAACTGTGCTAACAGGTGAGGGGAGATGTAACTTGAAGGTACTAGCGACGCACAGCATTGCTGATAACTTATTTCAGCTTCCAGAGCAAAATTTCCAGACCTGGGGGTCTTAAAACACCCCGCGCCAGTACTCAAGGGTTAAAAACTTACCCATTGATGAATTCAAATCTATATTTAAATTATATCTTATTAAGAAAATATACTACTCAATAGAAGAATTTTTCGAAGATCAACATCAAGATTAATATGTCAAGAATCAACATAATCCAAATTTAGTTTTAAGTATAATGAATGTAATGCTGATGCAAAATCTTGTCAAAGCAAATAAATATTATTATTAATATTCCAAAAACTGTGAGGAAATATAAATTAATCTATTGGTCAAAGACCTAATAGCCCTAAATATTTCTGTATCACATACAAGATCAGATCACTCATTAAGCTGCTAAGGGCAAAAAGAAGTAGTATATTTTTTGGGGGAGAATTAAATTCATCCTCACTCACGCACACCCTCCAGAATTATTGATTTTGAAAAACCCGTTTCTAGTGGATGTTTATATTCAAAATAGAATGTCTAGGCGGAGATTCAATTTTCTGCGGTGTAATTGATAAGTACACAGTTTTAGTTTTATGTAAATCGCTGACTATTTAGACTATTTAAACGTATTTAAGCACAAAATATCGAACATTTAGTAGGATTTGATCCAAACAGTCGAAATTTATAGCAGAAATTAAATTGTATAGGTTTTCTTCCTCTTGGAATAAAAGACCAAATACTGCTGCCAAAGGCATAACTATCATATTGCGTTTACTAGGAAAATAAAAATGGTTATGAAATCTCTCACTTCACTCTTTTATATACAATACCTACAAAGAACATAATACGGAGACTGTAACCAGTATACAAATAAT
Organism: Flexamia atlantica; assembly: GCA_035578135.1. Classification (NCBI taxonomy): domain Eukaryota; kingdom Metazoa; phylum Arthropoda; class Insecta; order Hemiptera; family Cicadellidae; genus Flexamia; species Flexamia atlantica. The sequence continues at coordinate 91,744,913 of JAQJVK010000001.1, forward strand.
AAAAAATATCGTGTTCTTTTGACCGTTAGATAGGTATTGCAAGATTAAACGATGAATTTATCAGAAGCCCGAGAAATCCCCATTACGTCCGGAGAATCTTGAATTCCTCCATATGTTTTTCAAATGTTTAAAGTAGTTTTTTGGACCCCTGAAACCTTAATTGTTTGCAAAAACTTTTATTGAACGGCAATGATAGTTGAAATCAATTGTGAGTAATCGGTGGCATAGACTAATTTAATTTTCACATCTTGTAAAAATTATACATGGGTGCTGAAAAGTTCCGGAACGGCTAAATATTCTTTGAACAGTAAAAAAAACAACAGCAATTTAAAGTTTGGACAGTAATTTAAAGTTGAACAATTAAACAATTAACAATTTAGTAATTTAAAGTTGTTACATATCAAACACCCTGTAGTTTGACTCATTCGGGGTACAAAGTGGGTAGCCTAAGTATTTTTTTGTATTTTTTTATTTGACAAAAATATAGTTGATAGCCAATTAAATGAATAGTAAAGTTATATACTTGAACACTCAATTTTTTTAGCAAAATGGAATTTTTAATTATTTTATCCCTTGAAACGATTCTTTAAGCTTCCCCTCAAACTTTTAAAAACTGAAAATGGCACCAATTTTAATTTTATAATCTATCTCGTTTTATTTTTTGTGAGAAAATATTTTAATTTAAAATAGCTCCTTAGCACGTCTCAAAGACCTATAAAAGTATCAGTGCCAAGTTTTATGGTCAAAAACCCTTCATAAAACTAGAAAACTAAATGGTGAACACCTCTTTGAACTTTTAATGTATATATGGTATTTCATATATACCCTATGGTTATATATTATATAACCATAGAGTCTAAAGTGTAATTCCGTGCGTTGATCGAAATTCTGTCATGGTTCGTAAACTGGAACGCGGCCCCGATAGGGCCATCCTCCACCCGTGGTTAGTGACACATTGTCATTGGTAGTGCAATAAATCTTAAAGACAAGACTATACAATTTTGTGATTACATTTGCGGGTTATTAATGTGTAGTCCTATTATTTAGCTAGTGTCAAACTTAAACAATGAAAACAAACTCGAGATATTTTTTAATCCCTATGTTGTCTTCGTACATTTACATTTCTAGCCCTCTTTTGGACTTTTGGACTTTATTCTTTTGGACCCTCTTAGACTTTCTATATTCATGCTACAATTACACACTACACAGACATAGTTTAGTAAGGATACGGAGGGATTAAGAAACAAAGTAAAATCAGATATTGTACTACAATTTCTTATGTATTCGAATTTCCAAATTCAGCACAAAATTAGCTATGTTTAGTACAAAGCGCTATGCACATTTCATAAATTTGTTTTCTCGTTGAGAACCTGATTAACCAAATTTTAAGACAGCTAGTGTAAAGAATTGAAGGGAAACTTTTTGAGGGCACACTTTTTTTGAGTCTATGTTAGTTGATATTCACAGCCAAAAGCAGAAAACAACTTATAACTGCCATAGAAAAGGATATGATAGTCTATAGGTGGATGCAAAAAAGGAATATTTTGAAAATAGAATTAAGAATCAGAGAATATTAGCAAAGACAAATGGAATGTTATCAATCCACTCCTTGGTAGAAACTTTAAAATTAGACCTAATGTAAGCTTAAGTATAAATAAATCTATTGTACATGATCCTAAAATTTTCTGGAGAATTCAATAACTTTTATGCTACCATACCCAAGCACTTGCTAATAGTTACAATAATTTAAAATATACATCAAGAGGTGTTAGAACTGTAGAGAGTTTATACCTAGAACCAACCAGTAAGGCAGAAATAAAAATATTGTTAAAGATTTAAGAAATAGTTCATCTACTGGATGGGATGGCATAAATACCAAAATCAGTTTTCATGTTCTTGTTGGGCCTTTCTTGATTACTGCTCATCCTACATTAGGAACTGGTATTTTCTCCGATAGATCGAATTTCGAACTAAAATTGTCAGAGGAAGAAGATGAAATTATTAATGCAGTTTATAAGACAAAATTCTTAGGACTCATGATGAATGACAAACTCAATTGTAATGACCATATTGACAACCTTTGGCAAAAGCTAGCCAGATCTGTTTTTATTTTAAGAAAACTGAAATTGTCATGTTCAATAGATACTTTAAAAACATGATATTTCTGTTTTTTTTTATGCAAATTTAACATATGTTATCGAGATATGGGGTTTCATTTCTAAATTCAATTTTAAAAAACCTATTGTACTTCAAAAGAAAGCCGTGAGATGTATGGATGCATTACAGTTCCGTGGACTATTATTTATAAAGTATTGGTTTATATTAAATTAAATAACTTTTTTCAAGAAAACCATGAACTTTATATAACACAAGGGGTAGGGGCAATATTCACATAACAAAGCATAATATTCGGCGACAGTAGTAGATCCCGTTGGGGGTAGCCAGCTCAGCTGACATAAGCATAAAATGATAAAATAGTGTCGTAATAGTGACGTATGTGTGACGTGTTTTATGACGTATTAGGGCAAAATGATAAAATAGTGTCGTACTTGAGGCGTATGGGTGACGTATTTTTGACGTATTGGTGAGGTATTTGATGACGGACGTGTGACGTAGTGATGACGTCACAGAGGTGGTGTCGGGGTGGACGGCGCCGCCGAGAGGCCAGTGCGACAGGGGACGGTCGGAGTTGCAGTGCGGTGCCGGGCGGTTACCGTATCGTCGGTGTCAAAATTACCGCTCGGAGAACTGAGACTTGGAAAATAAATCGAGGTTTTATCGTAAAGTATGAGATATAGTCGAAATATAAAGGAAAGGGATTTTCCGTTCAAGTAGTTTTACCGTACTGTCGAACTTAGTGTTACGGTGAGTTTTGACGCTAAGCGTATCGTCGACGTCGGTGTAAATTATATTTTTATACTGTCGCCAAAATAGAGTTGTTACTTTCCGAAGACGCGGGAATGAAATAGTGTTTTCCCGTACCGCCGCCAACAAAAATACCGGTCGGAGAACTTTAACTTAGAAAATAAATCGAGGTTCTATCGTAAAGTATGAGATATAGTCGAAATATAAAGGAAAGGGGTTTTCCGTTCAAGTAGTTTTACCGTACTGTCGAACTTAGTGTTACGGTGAGTTTTGACGCTAAGCGTATCGTAGTTGTCGGAGCAAATTTTACATAATGTCGCCAAAACACAAGTGTTGCTTTCCGATGACGCAGAAATAAAATAGTTTTTGCCGTATAGTTGGCTTCGAAACTACTGGTCGGAGAACTTGGTCTTGTAAAATAAACGGAATAGTTTTACCGTACCGTTGTAAAATCTGGGTCAAGGACATCAAGGGCTGTTTTTTTCTAGTTACTTTTTCAAAACTACAATTCCGAATACGTTTGTAATTTACGAATTTGGGAAAACAATGATAAACCTAGTGAGTTGTAAGTTGAATAAATTGTGGTGTTTAGACTTGGGATTCATCCGGTTGGTCTTGTTCGGTATTTTGCGAGTGAACGGGATCCGAAGTCCCGTCGTCGTCGGTGCCTGTTGATTTTTCCGGTCGAGCGTTTTCGGTTGTTGACACTTCAATCGTAGGTGACGCTGTGGGATCCGGAGACCATTCGGGGGCGTGTTGGGAACAAGACGACGACGAAGAATCTACCCATCCGCAGAGATTGCTGTCGAACTCCACGGTGACCTTCAGTTGTATCGGTGGATGGTCCGCTATCAAATGTAGAAGTGTCTCGTGTAGAATTCCTACATCGACCTCATCACAAATGACCAGTTGGAACTGCATGGTGCTCGGCGGTGCGGGGTCTCGGGGATCGCTGATGTTGGCCGGTCCGCTGCTGAGGGAGGAATGGCGTCTGGCGACGTACACGTCGCGTATTTAAGCGCGAGGGGGAGAGAAGGGGGAGTGGGAGGGGGCACACTGCTTCAAGGTCACTATAGAGGGGTTCTTTGAACTGTACCTATCGTCGTAAAAATCATAACGGTACATAAAAAAATTAATACTATGATATATAATCATGAGTGATAAATTTTTAAACTACGTTAATTATATTCATGAAGTTGTTCGTTGACAGGTCGTTCGAGACTTAGTACAATGCAGCCTGTACGAAATATGAAGAAAAGTGATTTTACGATAAAGTAGTTTGACGGTACTGCCTAACAATAGTGTTATGGTGAGCGTAGCGTTTACGGCGCAAATTAAATATATATTTACTGCTGCAACAATAGGTTACTTTATTACCGAAAGACCTAAGCCCCGGACCATCATAACTTTTCGTTTTGGGATCTCAGATACTAAAAACATCATTCTTTCAAATTGCTGTGTGTGTGGTTGTGTGTGTGTGTCTGGCAGCACGATAGCGCTCACAGAATTGGTCCGATCGGAATGAAATTTGGCACAGTCGTGTTAAGTAGTGATTAGTTTTTGCCATTCACGGTAAAACGATACGATATTTGTTAAACGGTATTTTTAAATACGTAGACCATAAGATGATTTAACTTATTAACATTTATCGTATTGTCATATATCTATCAACGATAAAGTTTGGGTGGCTTGAAATTTGTTTAGTCCATTCAAAATGTAGTTTTCGCGGAAAAGTTTTGGGTTAAGTTTGATTTTTTGTTGTTCCTTATGTTTTTTGTGGCACCGAATCCAAATTTGTTAACAAAATTTCGTTACAAGAAAATTGTCAAAACGCAAAATAAGGCATAAAATCTGCTTTTTTACCTATTTTTGCTTATAACTCAAAAACCGTAAATTTTATGAGGTAAACAATTAAGGTGTACGTTGAATTCAGCTTGGAAAACAAATAATTTGGCATTTTGAATTATTTCTCTTTGTCCATCGGTTAAGAGGGGGGCTTATAGATGTAATTCAAGGCTCATCGACAAGAAATAAAATTAATCACAGTTAAATTTAAGCAAGTTCCCGGTAACATAGACCACTTATGGGCTTTAACCACTCTTCCGGGCTGATAAAGATATATAGTTATGCAAATCTATCGCTCGTTTGGACATAATATGGTTTACAGTTATTGTCTGTTTTGCGTCCTCACGCATATAGTGAAAGACTTAGCCTTTTCGTGGGCATCAGTTTAATCATAAACATCTCTAGTACAAGGCCGCGGCGCTAGTAAATGGCAACATCGCGTCTAAGGGTTCAGCTGATTTGGTTGTCCATACTCTCTTATGGCACTAATTTTTGTTTACTTGAAACCAGCTGGCTCTGTAGGGGAAAGTCAATGGTTTTACTATGCAAAAAACCCTTGAGAAGCGACGTTGTCAGGTAGAATGCCGCGGCCTTATTACTAGAGATGGCTATGGTTTAAGACATTTCGTATTGAAGTTAAGGGTAAACAACGTTGATAGTAAATATGACAGGCCCTTAATAATTGTTGTTTTTTAACCATAACTAAGGGTCTCGTAGTAACAATTTTTTCTATTTTCTTGGTCTGAACACATTAATGCGTTGTGTTCAAAAATTATCTTCTCAATTATTTTTGCTTCACAGATTTTCTAAATGTCAAAACGTTTTTCTTATGAAGTTAATCTATTTTTCATTGATATAATCAAGATTAAGGTACGATAATATTCTCTGGGTGTCTACGTCATAGTCACATTTGTTTACGTGTTTTTAGATTGCAGAAAAGAGCTATCCGCATCATGGCGGGAGTGTGCAAGAGATCACCTCGCCGGAATATTTTTAAATCATTATAAATTCTCACGCTACCTTCAATTTATATTGTTGAAATTTTAACCTTACTATAAGTTTAAATCAACTACAGTAATGACCGGGACAGATGTTCATAATTATAATAACAGGCAAATGGGCTGCCTTGTTCACTGTGACGAAAAAACAACAAATAAAGTATTTTAGGGCCCTTGTTGCAAAATTTACTATTATAATATTTTGTAATATAGTACAAAAACAATATTACTGATTACAAAATCAGTCCTATTGTGATATTTAATGGGAATTAAAGGAGACTGCTTGTTTTAATTATAATTTATTTTTATTTTCATCCAATTAATAAAAGGCAACTTTTCTTGCCTTTCTTATAGCAAACTTGTATACGTAAGAGGCCATAAAAGATCATTCCGAAAACCATGGAACGTTCAATTAACAAAATCGTTAATAATAAGTCTATCTGTAGACTCAGTCGTTCTCAATAACGTTTTATTATTTTTAAACGCGAAAAACAACGTTATACACTTAGGAACAGTACGGAAATGGCGTATTTCCGTTAATATCGATCAAATCTTGACATTTATTGTATCTGGATTTAATTACATTTTAAGCTCTATAAAATGTTGAAAAAAAACTAATTCTGATCCCTTTCAGCTCCTTTAGGCCTAATCCCCGTTAAGACACAACCACGGCCTTGAAAATCCGACAAGACTGGAAAAGTTTCAGGCTCCGACACAACCTATCAGATCCATTAAAGCATACGTAACAGAATAATAAGAGAAAATTACTATTAAACTGGACATTCATTGTCGTTTTTGAAAAAACGGTCACGATAAAACACATCAGTGCACACGTCGTTACTGATAGACAAATGAAAACAGACGACAACATCGCGCGCAGGTGCAAACCACCTGCCGCTCAGCGCTCAGCCACAGCACTGAAGTTGTTTTCCGAGATTTCCATAGCCCGTTGCCTATCGAAGCGCTAACATAGAAGAGGACCCACCATTGCTAATCCAATTATATTCGTATGTCTGAATTCGCACTTGTCTCGTGTTATCAACGTTTTTAATCACGTTTTAAAACAAATAAAATACCATCCATAATTATAATTTCATAGTGAAAGATTTTTCGTGTGGGGTTCTCGAAAGCGCGGGGCCCCCAAAAGCGCGGGGCCCTGGGCAGCTGCCCCGCCCGCCCCTGCCTGGGGCCGGCCCTGAAGACGTTTGTAATGCAATTGTATAATTGTCCTACTAAAATAAAATATTTTGATTTTATTTGATTTGAAAAAGTGACAACAGCCCTTCACAGATTTCCCGAGTTATAATTGCTTAAGAAATCAATTTTTTTTTCTTAAATTATAAATTACATGAAAAAGTTGAAAATTTATGAAAACAAATCAAACAAATTGCTAAGTTTAATTTAATTTTAAATTGCGTTAACATGTTTATTTATACTTAAAAAAACGATTTATCTATTTTCTGTCCGATGTTTACGTTATTTCAATCACATCTATTCACGTAAATCACTGTACAACTGACGTTGTCCGTTCACACGAGCCACTTGCCGGCCGCCAGTTATCAGTTCTTCGCACTAGAGGGTAAGCTACTCGCACGAGTCAGCTCACACATCAGTAACTTGTCTTTTACCTTATTTTAATTACCTCAACCCTCAACCTAAATAAAGCATTACTATAACAAAATTATTTATTCATCCATTTGCAGGTGAACCATCTGCTCAGTGGCTCGACAGTATCTATTTATATCCGAATATATACACCACAAAACCAGGGAAAACTATCCATCTGAATCAGGCTCAGATGGTTTAAGGTCATCGCACACTACGGCCGGACGTGCCGAACCGCGCCGCCTTGTTAGAATATCTGTTGCTGATGTTGCACACTAGGCGCGCCAGACGCCGCGACGCCGCACCCCCGCACCGGCCGGCAGTGCCACATTCTCTTGCCTGGCCGAGGATGACCGAGGTAGTGCGATGACACCCGAACATGGTCGGGCCCAGCGCGGCGCGCCGCCTCCGCGGAACAAATTCCACTCGACTTCTCCCGAGAGTTCTGATGGCGGAATTGTTCCGCGGTGGTTGCGACGCGCCGGCGCGCTCAAGTGTGCGCACTCGCATTAATTCACATGTAAACTTTTCAGCCGGAATTTCTTTGCGGCGGTTCGATTCGGCGTGGCAAAATGGATATTTCATTAAGATGAAACTAAGTAAAATTATTAATCTCGTTATAAATACAGTATTTAGTTCTTAAAACAAACTTCACATTATCATTAGGTCAAAATTACATTACCATACAGCGATACACAAACACACGGAAATGTTATCAGTATAAATATAGATAAGGATTTTAAATATCAGTCTAGTAATTACTGATTTACCATTAAAAGTGCTAAACATGGACAAACACAGTGCGCATTGCACATCATATATACAGGCTTTCAATAACTTGGTAGGGTTTAGAGTGGTGGGGGGGGGGGAGGGTCATGTACCTATCATGTATGCTGTTGATACTTCAGTGTACAGCCAGCTCTCGTACTGTACACATCAATATTACTTGAATCTACCCCAATATTTGTTCCATTTTTTTTATTAAACCCACAGCTCTGGCATGGACTCTCCACTTCAAGATTCTACTGTATCTTCATCTACTTCTTCTTCACCGAATAATGCACAACAAAATCAAATTGCAACAAATACAACTACACTTATACAAGTTCAAGAAATATCAAGTACAACATCTTCTGATCTTGAAGCATATATGCTATCCTTGTTGGGATATGACTAATACATTGGTTGGCATAGAGTAGTACCTCTACAGGATCGCTTCTTTTTAAAAACTTCGTTCGACTGGCCTTGAACTTGATCTCTACGCCCAAACCCCTCCCCAAGAATGTGTCATAGGCCGATGTCAATCGGCCAACTAAAAGCCCTTTAACCGACTAGACTTTCATTTTAAATTTAAAACCTTCAATTATTTCTTCATGAGACTTTTTTAAATTAATTAAATTAAATAATTAATTCTTCTTAATGTTCTATATGTAAATATCATTTTATAACTTTCTCTCTGCGTACGGTGCTGTTTTCAGCTGTTCTTCACAGTCATATGACTATTTCAAGCCAATCTGATTATTTCAATTACACTGGACAGAAATACGCAGCACTATCGTATTCAGATGACAAATTTAAGATGTGAACTTACAATTAGTCTTGAAAAATTCTGTTCAATCACTTGGCCTCTAAAACCAGAATTAGAAGTGCGAAAAGTCTACAGCTACCAGGCTACACACAACTGATAAATGGGTCACCGGATAGGGCGAGAGGTGTCAAAGGCGCGGCGCGGCGTGGTTGTGGTGAAAATTGACAACCCTGTGACCCGACTTTCTCTAGTGAACCAGTCCGGGCGATCTTCGGCTACCCTCGGCTGTCATCGGCCGGCTCTTGCCAGACCTATTCTAAGTTTAATTCGACTTTAGAGCTGTTATGATTGAAAAACACCCCCTATGCAGCAGACATGCATACTCAGCGAATTTCAAATGCAAAAGAGCATATTTCAATCCAGCATAGCGAGATTTTACATTTTTGGTAAGCTCCACAAGAATAACATGGGGAATGGGGTATGTAGGTTTGCTGCAACAGGTACATTAAAGTTGGGGGGTTGTAATTGAATATTTAGTAGATCTAAACCAGAAGAAGCCATCTACCAAGTTTTATTGAGATATGTTGAGAAATATAGAATTTTACTTATTTCCCATAAGGATAACATTGGGACAACGTACTGTGTTTACCACTAGCGATATCCCGGTAACCAATGGTCATAGAGCATCAATTCAAAATACTAAATTATTTGTTTTCTAAGCTGAATTCAATGGTGTAAACCAAAATTAAATTATTTTAATTTTTTCTATGTAAAAGTCCAAAAAAACATTTTTGGAGAGGTTTACTCGCCTTGCCCCCCCCCCCTTCCAACAGTCCGATCAGGCTAGTTTTCGAACTCGTCCGAATAATATTGATGTGAATCACTGTACAACTGACTTTGTACGTTTACACTGTGTTCAGTAGACCGTTAGTAGCCACTTCTCAGTTACTTCTCACGGGGAGTCAGATACTCGCACGAGGCTGCTGACACTTCAGTAACTCGCGCGTTTCGTTTACACGGTGCAGAGTAGTAAGTGCAAGTGCAAGTAGGCCGCCAGCGACTGACTGACTTGTACTTAGCACCGTGTAAACCAAGCTTAAGGGTAAAAACACAACGAAGCCTAGCATACCCGCTTACTCGCTTACTGCTATGTAGAATTGAAGCCAGCGCTTCTATGGGCGCGCGCACATTGGAGCAGGGCAGGTAGCCTAGTTGGTAGCATAAAGATGGCAGTAGGCGAGTAAAGAATTGCCACTTCGATTGTTACATAGCAGTAAGCGAGCTGGTTCGCACGCTCGCGCACGCACACGCACAACATCGCACGCGCATTCATCCTTTCTAGACACGTGTTCTTTATTGCAGGGCATATCATTCGAGACGTGTACGTAAAGAAATAAATTTATAAAAAAAGTACAGTGTTTGAATTATATTCAATTAGTAAAAGTAATGCAATGGAAATATGAAGTTATTAATCTAAAAATTAACAATTTCGAGGAGAAATACTAAAATTTACTACACTTAAATGGTTTTATTTTATTTCTCAGTTATAACTATTTTGTCAAGGATATAAAATCTTTAGTATTTTTCCTTAAACCAAGAATTAGAATAGGTCAGTAACAATTACTGTGCCTTGGCGTGGTATTCAGTATTAATAAAACAACAAAATGTTTTATTCCAAAAGAAAAATAAATTATTTTCGAATTAATTTTTTGTCTGTTAGTACCTTGCCTCTTTGAACTTGGGCTCTTAACTTGTAATTACTATTACTTTTATAGAGCATTAAAAAAAGTCTCTGATTATTCATATTTAGATTCTACGCCCGAAACTGAAAAAGGTAGAGAAATATTTACAGTTTTCATAAATCATTACATTTATGATATTAATGAATTTTTAAGCTAAAAATTTAATCGTGTTATGATAAAAAAGTAATAAAAAATACTGTACAGTATTTGAAACATTGTAATGCACTAAATGGTGCCATATACAATATGCAATACCTTTATATAACTTTGACCAGCACCAACCGGTTAGTGTTATGTTCAATTATAAAAAAAATTATATACACTGACAGATTGGTGTAAAATTGAGTAATGTTTAAAATAATGTTACAACATATTTTTGGTAAAGAACCAGGAAGTTTTAAGGATTTTACATTTTATACTTAGTCAATACGGTACTTAGAGTATTTTGTACCTCTACTTAATGACCACTTTATTAGACAAAAGCAATGGGATTGGCAGTAGAATACATTTTGAAGATGTCTCTTATTTGCTGGGCACACATGCTCTGTCGACATCTTGCACAGTTGATAGTCAAAAATGTCATTTGACTTGGGAAAAGGGTGATATTGATCAAGTTGTGTTCAACACCTTCCTTGTCAATTATTGTGTTTTGTAACAAACAACAGCATTTTATAATCATGTCTGCAGTGCATTCATTAGTTTAAATTGCTTTGCAAAGATACGCACTTGAAATACATTCCAAATGCACACTCAATATATTTTCGAGCCCTTGAGTGCCATTTGTCATACATTTCTTCATAAAAAGAATTGACTCTTCATCACAACACGCAATGTTTCGCGCTAACCTGCGAGCACACTGTTTCCAGACTGAGCGCTGTTGTGTGCATGTTGATTTCCCGCCATGTAACCAGGTGTTCCGGAAGCAACCTGCGAGTAAGCGATTAAGCGAGTATGCTAGGCTGCGTTGTGTTTTTACCCTAAGGAACATGTCAGCCTTATTCAGTAACAAGACTACGAGATCGCGCAACAATTATCCTTCACTCATCTGTCGTTCATACTTGGCTTAAAATACCTCCTGGGTATAGGTCGTCATTTCAAGCAGTGTATAGCATAATGTAAAGGTTAAGCCAAAATAACTAATGTTATTTTTTAACAGCCCAAAGTCAAATAACTATTTTATGGGGTTACCAATCTACCTTTTAACAACATTTGAAAAAAATATGTACCGTAAAATGAAAATACTCTTAACTGATAACTTTTATGCTGCATACTCCAATATTTGTTTGCATAGCTATTTTAAAAAGGCTTAGTTTTTCAAAAATAAAAAGAATTAACGTCTGAAACCTGTGATTTATGCAGGTATCAATCCAGTTTTATAAGGAATAATATTTTATGGGGAGGTCGTTTGATATTTTTCTGCTCGCCTTAAAATTAAATCAGTTTGGCTGGCAATAAGTAAAAAATACTTATTGTATTTTTTTATTACATGGAAATGGGATATATCGACCGTCGTCGATGCGACATATCGATCGTCGTCGTCTGCTTTGTTTATATTTTCGTTTTCTTGTTTTGTTTGCTAGACTTTCAATTTTAATGACTTTACCGATTTGTTTAAGATTAAATTGATTAAGTACGTTTGCACTAGTGCATGTTGTTTCGCAAAATACTGTACTGAGTGATTCATATTGTGCTTAAAGTGATTGATAGAAAATAAATACGTAGATGTTTACATAAAAGCACTTAATAAAAATTAATTTGGTTAATTGTTATGTAAACATCTACTATTTATTTTCTAACAATAGCTTTAAGCACAATATAAATCACGCAGTACAGTATTTCGCGAAACAACTTACACTAGTGGCAAACGTACTTTAGGTATTTTCTCACACTCAAATTAATTCCAACTCGTTTTGGTTGTGTACACGTCGTGACAGAAAATCAGTGGAAACGGAATAGGAAGTTAGCAGATCGTTAAGGTGGTTTTGATTGGCTGATTCAGTGAAGAAGAAGAAAACCATGTTTTTACAACGACATCTAACTAAATTGCTTTGAACTAACCCGCTCCAATAAGCTTACCACTTGGCTCCATTTAAGTGTCAGACCGGTGTCCGTGTGCCGATTTCACTTACTGTAGCTGAGATGTGATACAATAAATAAATGTTACTATATGATCGTGACTTTCGATGCCTGATGCTAATTTTTTGCATTTAAACATGTTGAAACAGGTTCAAGGTCATTTGACAATGTTAAAAAAGAAGGATCCCGACTGTACCAACTTCACGTTGGCGACCAGTCAGGAAAGGAAGGGTCTACCATAGTGCCTTCACGGCACCGACTGGAGACCCCGAGGGGGTTTTTGGGCGGCAGCAAACACATTGCTATAGCCGCCCGGGCTTTTAGGATGTGACGGGAGAAAGGTAATGGGACACAGTTTAAGTTTTACACTTTGGGAAAACAATATTAGTAGTAGTAGTTATACGAGTACCCCATGCAAAGCGCAAGCCAAATAGCAGAAAAAGACAGAAAAGAGAGAAGGCAAGGCATCGACTCGACAGGGCCAAACTGCACCGGGATCAGACAAGCAGCCTCAGCTCCGCAGCAGACTTGTCCAACGGAGGGGGCTGTATTTCCCAGGCATGGCAACAACACCCCGACGATGTCGCAAGTCAGCTCAAGAGGCCCACGGCGATCGCGACGGAAAGCCGCGTAGGTCAGAAGCGTTGAGCGCAGTGACCTACACTGTTACTGTGGTATGCGCGAGGTTCCATCCAAGGCGGTTACCACGCAGCGGGGATGCGTCTCGAAGTGGGATCTCGCCTCGCTTCTTCCTCGAAGATCTCCGCCGTTTCGCTGCAGGTCTTCTGTGGAGGTCTGAAGATGCTTGGCTTGCCCCGGTGCAGTCGGCCCGTCGAGTGATGCCGAAGCAGTGTGCGACCCAGTTTTGTCAACTCTCCCGCGGAGCGCAGCCTTGTGATTGGCTGACGAGATAAGCCAATGGGAAGGCCGCTGCTGCCAGCGTGCGTGCTGACTGCAGTTTGTCCGGGAACTTTACAAATTCTCCCGGGATCAGGGTACGCAAGCAGCCCGGTGACCGATCCCGGAGGATCTTGGCCGATTTCCGGTCATATCCTCCGAATACTCCGTCCGTATTTTTGGTTTAAACTCAAACTTTAATTATTAAAATTGAAAGAAATTTTGCGTTTCGGTAGGAAGTAAATAATATAATGTCTCATTTGAATAATGTAATTCTGGTATCGTTTGGTTAAAAAATAAAATACTTTTTGCTACGTTATAATAATTTTATAGTTAGAACGTTAAAAAAATATAATTAATTTGTTCATTGGATTACTTGATTTCATAACCTTATTAATATTTATAAAATAAGCTCTTACAATATCAAGAAAAAACTCGGCCCGCTTTTACTTACAACTGTTTAAAATAGTCTATCTGATCGCAATATCTGATCTGATTGTACTTGAATTATTCATTAAAATAGTGTGCTTTAGAGGAATCAAAAAAAGTCTAGTTAAAAAAAAAATAAAATTCCCTTTGCTACGTTATATAGTTTTGTAATTGGAACGTTCAAAATTATGATTATTTTGTTCATTGTATTACTTGATTTCATAACGTTATTAGAGTTTATAAAATAAACTTTTATGATATTAAGAAAAAACTCGGCCTGCATTTACTTACCAATGTTTAAAATACACAATATTCTCGTATTTTACTTGGACTGTTCATTA